>OX387927.1:2974120-5374120 GCA_947578465.1 Thera obeliscata
GAAGTGTGTGTATGAAAACGTGTTATGATCAAAATATTTTTAACTAATCTGTGTGCAATAGAATCCCACACGAGATGCTCGCGATATTCGAGGGTTAGTATTGGTGGCCCGGATTCATTGCTCTTGAGTGTTTGTTTCTAAATTAGTAATATACCCAGACCCATTAACAGTGCAGTATTAAGTAATAACAATAAAAGGTTTCCTTATAAAATCCTGACAAAATTACGTATTATTAAAAATTCAAAAAATACAAGTTATAAAATAAAGATAAAGAAAAAGTTATAAAATAAAGATAAAAAATAAAGATGTTGAACCAGTCAGGTATTTGTAAAAAGGTCGTGTGATCTTTATAATGTAAAATATGGTATTTTCGCGAAAGGATTTGTACAATAAAATACTTTTCTTCAATTTGTAACTTTATTTCTTTACAATGACTAGATCGGTATATTTTTCATTCAACAAAGCTAAAATAATTTAGATTTCTAATATATCTATGTACATGCTACGCTTAATACAGGATATGAGATTTTTATTATAAATACTTTCTAACACAATTAAATTTCTAATACAAATACATTTTATTTATACACAATGAAAATTTAAGTTTGACTAGATCTCACTAGAAGTTGAATATATTTTTGAATATTATTTCATCTAAACAAAATGAATCATGCTTGGTGCCTTCACCAATGCATCATCACCACCCTGAAGAAGTCCACTACCGCCTTCCTAATCTTTACAAGGTCATCGGTACATCGGGTCACATCAGTCGAAGTCGAGTTGCACGGGCCTCCAGCTATAGTTCATGCATTTCACGAAGACGCGTCAATTAGAGCATTTTGGCTCTTATTACAACCAGATAAATATCACTGGATGCGCCTTCGTGAAATGCATGAACTATACAACCACAAAACGCCGCCACTGGTATATTTCCTGTAGTTTTTTGGCCTCGCCGCACATGGTTGACGGTAGCCGCCACACGCTACAAATCGTCGCTATACTTATACAGAGTGGATACGACAGATGGGCATTAAATTACACTACGTACACTATACGTGTTAAGTATTAAATCGATACTGTATAAAAATAAAAAGCTACAAAAATGAGATTTTTTTTATTTCAAACAAACTAAATAGCTTACCGATCCGAGTAAAACGCAAACACCCTTGATAGTAAAACGGCAACGTCGCGCGCTTGCCGGAGCGCGACATGCCCAGGCAGGCGGGCGGCGCGGCGGCCGGGGCGATGACCTGGCGCGACGCGAGTGGAGGCCTGAGCCGCCTTTGAATTGGGTAGGTACGATCACAACACAACAAACACTAAATTTATAAGTAGTACTTTTGTATAGTGCGGGCGTTTCTAGAGCAACTGCGGCTGTCACCAAACCTCTCTCTGTATGTTCGTAGAGCCAAAGATGCGTTTCCACGGCATTCGCCGTAAATAAAAATCATGTCAGTGTATTCTGACACCGTGTAAGTTACACGAGGCATTGTTGAACACACAAAACCAAATTTTAATAACGTGTCTTCATCACATCACAATAAAAAACAGTCAATCACATTAAAAACACTAACACTAAATAATAATAATCCCAAGTTACGTATCCTGTCACAATAGAGAAAAGAAATACTGTCCTAAACTTATTTAGTGTCCTATCCTATCACAAATTGCCTGTCTGCGTTTTCAATTCGTAAAAATAAAAACGTAAGCTTCCGTGTTCCGGTAGGTAGGCACATCCGTTCCGAACGGTCAGCGGTCGCGAACTGAAGTTGAAAGTAGTTAGGTAGCAATAAGAAAGAACGCACTGACCTATGTCTATTTCTTTTACCCGCGGGATTTTTGCTATGTCATTGTCTCTCTCTATGTCACTCTCGTAGTGAAAATGCGAGTCTGTGTGTGTATTACTTGCGTCGGAGTAGCAAAACCGCTTCGTAGGTATAGGTAATCATCTGCTATGAAAAATACATCGTGTTCACAATATGAAAAAACTTGAAAAATTATTTGCGGCTAAACTACTGCTCCTAATTAAAAGATTTTTGGTACAGAGCTTGAAAATGGTGCCTAGTATATGCAGTTTATTTTTTGTCTCATCAGTCGTATCCACCCTGTATACCTAACAAATGTATAAAAACTACAGAAAATATGCTAGTGGCGGCGTTTTGTGGTTGTGGCTAGAGGCCCGTGTGTTGGAATACTAAGGATATGTGTCAAACCCACCTAGGATTGCTTCATTTTCATTGCTTAGTAAGTTAGTTAGAAATAAAGAAGTCTTATTGGTTGGACAATTCACAGTACCTTGCTATTCAGATTGTATTTTGTTGAAATGTTTACCACCCTATCGATTTCAAACTCACGACGTTGAGATCAGTACCTAAGGGTTTTCACTAGACCATCCGTGCTCCAAATACTTGAACCAAGGATCTTGAACCTAGTCAATAGGTGATGATAATTTCCTAGCCGTTTTCAGCTACGGCGACTGTAAATGGATGGAACGACCACTCTTCCCACTGCCGCGCCGCCTGTGTGTAGACCTCAGACAAAGCCAGACCTCTACCTCATGCCCGTAGCACATCCGATGCGGAACCGTTACAGCGGTACCGCAGAAATTTTGTCATGTCTTGTCCCGTGTAGGAGATGCGGATCACTAGCGAAACTGCCTGTTCTAACGCGTAGATTTGACTATATTCCATCTCTTTCTACGCGCGGTTTCGTCGATCTGCTCCGACGCCAGCCAAACTTCCGCATGTTCGCCATTTTTTTTAACTTGATCGCAACGAAATTCATCTATCGGTTGCGCAGCGGAGGTGTGCTGCGGGCGTCAATCCATCGCCACAGGGCTTTTACAATATTTGTTTTGTCTATGATAGGTTGGTAGTAAGAGTTAAGGCGAAGAGCACGGCTCTGAGAACGCCGGCGGTGGCTGGAAGGCCGGGGTGGGTGCTGGCTGCATCCGATACATATCATGGAGTAATGTGGCCACCGATACGTCGCCCACCGTGTCTCGGAACAGAAGCAACTCGATGGAACGCGCTCGCATCGCGCGGAGGGATGGCAGCAGGAGAAGAAGACGCCCAAATCTGGAAAGTTCTTAAATCAGCTAATATTTCTTACGAAGATCCCTTACTTCCAAGTAGGTATTGATAAGAAGAGACTTTTTCTAACTGTCTTAGGTGAGCATCTAAAAAACAAACATCCTGTATTTTTGACGGATAACTAAGTTATGCCTTCTGTGCTGGAGGGCGTGGGTTTGATTCCCACTGAAAACAAATATTGGTGTATGCTGAACATAGATGTTTGTTCTCTGTCTTGGGACTCTTGGGAGTTATATTGTAAGTATGTACAAAAAAAAATCGATCTGGTTACCATCGTAGGTATAACTCTACTTAGTTTGGGACTAGAAAGTGTTGTGTAGATTTCCCACAATATGTATTTATTGTTAAAGGTGCAGGTTTATTATGTTATATATAGGTATTTACCTAGTAGGTTGCCGTGTGTATCGAGTGCGCACGTAATCAGCCAGAATACATTGCGCCTGGTCTTGAAGCATTTCCACGGGCTGCGTCTCGATTAATCCGGGTGTGTCTGTTTATAAAACAAAATAATCACTGATCAGACTGTCGTGGCCGGGTTTATTGCTTGTTTTTTCAATTGGGAACTGTAGTTACTTAAGTACTCGAAAAGATATCTTGGAATCGGAGCAAGGCTTAGAAAACTTACCAGGAGAAAATAGTACAATCGCCTTCATGCACCCACATTCACTGCCATCTGGTGATATTTGACGAAATCGGCACAAGATTTCCTGCAGAGAAAATAGATAGAGTAATATTTTCCCACTACTACAAGAGAGAGAGAGAGACAATAAATCATTATAAGCGGTAATTGTGCATGACCTAGAACTATAAAGCTACTTGGTAGCTACAGGCAGATCTATATTTTTATGCACACAAAAGGCAGTAAGTAAATAAGCAATAAGTAATATTCTTAACCAGTTACTAAGTTCTTGGAACCAGAGTGTGGTGAAGACATTTTAAGTACGCATAAACAGGGCTCCATTTCGTGCACTTGGAACCTATTTAGAGTAACAAGGTGTTCCAGGTTACCTGCAGTGTGTTGAGTTCCAAATCCGCCAGCGGGTCTGGCGGCAGCCTGCCCCTTGCGGCCGGCGCTGCCAGCATGGGTGCCAGGTCCCACGGCGCCGACCACTGCGCCAGGTGTAGCAAGAACAGGTCCTTCCACGCAGCGCGGAGTAAGACCAGCTGGTCGGGGGTCGAGAGGGCTTGGAAGGGAGCCAGGCATCGGACCCAGCGGACAGCCATGAAGAGCAGGCGGGCACTGGTTTCCTGAGAGTTATAATTCACTCTCAGTTCTCGAGTAGTCTCAGATAAATCTCTTCACAGTTCTCGAGTCAAAAATGTTGCTTGCCTTGCCTAACAGTTATTTCATCACAGAAGATCAATTGGGTCATTTAGCGCCCCGTTTAAAGGTTCGTGCTACCAGCCTTTATGCAGGGCGCTACGAGTCTAATACTAGAAAGTTCGATTATTATAATCGTAGTAGGTACTTACAAAAGCTTTTGGTGATTATTTATTTTGTAAGCTATCCAAATGATCCTAGACACAGATTACTAACGTAGACCACTTAAAATCACTGCTACGCAATATAGCAGGGAGTAGTTTTATAGAACAGCACTTAAATACTATATCTATGAAAAAGTCGTTCCAAAAGACAACGATTCTCATATCTCGAAAATAGTTTTAACTATGTAAATCTGTACCTATTAGAAAAACATTTGTTCCTATTTACAAGGCATGCGCAATAAATCCGTAGGCGTTTATCTCAACAATTCATGTACATTGGGGTATGTATTGACTTCAAGTCGCGAGTCGCGATTCGCGTCGCCGATGGGCGGGGAAGTCAAGTTGCCGAGAAGTCACTCGCGGTCGCCCAATCCCAGGCCGCGCCCGCCCCTACAGTCGAAAAGTCACATAAGAGCATTATACAGTATCCACCCTCTTTCTTTGTAGAATCAACTTCTAGTTAGATCGTTCGTCCAAATGAACCCACTAGTTTTTATTTGTGTCCCAACCTGTAATCTATTGCATATTTAACGAGTCTTAAATACATATAACGAGTCTTAAAACGTTTGAGGTTATGTTTAAAAAGTAAAGGTGATTCTCGCTTATCGAAATCGTTCTCTGTTTCGAAAATAAAGAAATAACCCACAATTACCAAACCTCAGCTACAAGCTACGCCGTAAACGTAGCGCAGTTTGGCGTAGCAACTCGTAGCACCGTAGCAGTGTAGCGGCTAAAAAGTATGGAATCAGATTGTTACCTGCAATAACTCCCAGGTTGGGGCGAGTGGAGCTCCAAAAGCACTGGGAGGGGGTCGCAGTAGTGTCGGGTCTCCTTGAAGTTGCAACTGCTTCGCGCTCCACATTAATTCCTGAACATCAATTATGCTTGTAAATATTTGCTTATTTATAAGCTCTATTTGTCCTATGTAGGTAGCGCCTGTGACAGAAAAAATGAGAAGCGATAGACTGGCGTGGTACGGGCATGTCATGCGGAGGGATGTAAGTCATGTGACTAGGAGAGTAATGAGTATGGATGTTGATGGATATGATGTGAGAAGAGGTAGACCAAAGAAAACATGGATGAAACGAAGTGACATGGATAAGCGAGATGTGAATACAGAGATGACGGCTGACCGAGGGGAATGGAGGAGGAAAACATGTTGTGCCGACCCCACATAAAGTGGGATAAGGGCAGGATGAAGAAGAGTTGTCCTATGTAGGTAAGAAATTTAAGGCTCTATGAGGCTGCAAAAGATGGATCTTCTCCACTCACCTGACATTTATCGCTGGACATGAGCATATGCAGCAGATGCGGCGGCGGCGGCGTGAAGAAGGGTTCTGGCACGAGCGGCAGCGGACTGGTCGCGCCCGCGCCCGCTCCGCTCGAACCCGTCGACGCGGTGCTGAGCGGCGCCGTGTCTGTCATACTGCCGCTGATGCTGAACTGTTGATGACGATTGTGTAACTATTCACGACGTCTTACTGGTGCATTTATTAGAATGAAGGGAAAATGTGTTCGAACTTCTAAAGATAAATCTGCGCCACTCCGCACCCTATATAACCCTGCCTGGTTGCCTATAACTATCATGATGACATAGACCTGATAAAAGACGAATGCAGGATAGGATGAATGCATCCACTTTATATTCGCCTTGTCTTGCTTTGCCTGAGGTTGAACATGAGATTCTAATGTGGAAGCCACAACCAGCATAGGTACACACGTGCGTCTATAAACGCGGGAAATGTCAGATTTGTTACTGTAGCCTAACCTGTAGAAATCGTCGTTAAATGGCTATCTGTAACCTGACGGAGCCTATAAGTGCCGGAGACTCTTAGCTCTCCTAACAAAGAAGAAACTGCTGCTGCCAATATTGAGCTATTGAGCAGTAGGTACCTTCAAGTGTACTTATATACATTGCCAGGTGAGATTCTAAGCTGTCCTAACAAAGAGGTAACGGCTGCCAATATTGAGCTATTGAAGCAGATGCTATCAAGTGTGTAACCATTGCCTGGTTTACCTGGAAGCTGAACGGCGGCTGTAGCGGCGCATACGGCGACGGTGGTGACATCTTCAACGCGTGCGGCTTGTGCGCGTGTGGTGGCGGCGGCTGCAGCGCCAGCAGCGAGCCGGCGTGCAGCTTCGGCTTGCGCGGCCCTCGCTCGTGCTGGACTGCTGTCATAACAGAGGTTTCATATTAAAATACGCCGCTCGATAGAATTCTTTAGCGCATCTGGAGACTACGTATGAGGTGAGAAATGCGAGTTGGATTACGGACTGCGAAACAAATGTTTGTTTCATTGGAGCTGCTGTATTTTTGATACACTAATAGGTACAAGAGCATTTATTCCTATACAGATCGTACACCAGTAGGACTATCACAAGCTCCGTCTGACTCTGTTTCTGGCTCTGGTTTTGAGTCTATGTGAGTGCTCACCAGAGTATACTGTGTGTGTGACGTTTCGACGTAGGATTTATTTAGTCAACACTCACACAGACTCAAAACCAGAGCCAGACAGAGCTTGTGGTAGGCCTACAGATCTTTATCTCTTTCAAGTTAGGCACTAAGTATAAACGATTGTGTCCATGTTACTGTTGTGTGGGAAAAAGTTAAACTCTTTTCTGATTTAAAAATAGGATTTACGCAGCTTCTAGCAGCTAACTTAAAAATAATAAAGACCCAGTGCGCGCTCTGTAGGTAGTACCTAAATCTTCAATGAAAGGGACACAGAAGTATCCAACGCAGTGCTGCCAGATGAAAAAATCTAATCAGCGCTGACAGCGGTCCACTAAGCGCTAGATTCGAATATATTCACGAGCCATTAAAGCGCTAAATCGGCTCAAACGGGTCAATAAAGCGCTAAATTCGAACTTTTAACTATGGTGCTTTTTAGACGATCAGTGTGATTAAATAAATCTCCCATACTAAACATAACAATTCTGATAAAGTTTTGGAAGCGAGACGCAGATTGCGACTTGTATAAACGCATCTCGTTTACGGCTCCGTTGTTTTGCTCTATGTATTTAGTATGGTAGATTGTGTAATCACATTGATCTTCTTGTGATTAACTGAATCACAATGTCTCTGGATATCACATAACTTGGCAAGAAAATCCTTCCTACAATACAAACACATTGCCCTTGTATCATCTCCGACACAGGTTTCAACCATTGTGAAATAAGGACAAAACCTACAGAATTTAGGATAATTAATTAATATTAATATTAAATTCTTTTAATTCTAACAATGTGACGTGATATGTCAGTTTAGATTGACATATCACGTCACATTGTTTAAAGTTGGGCAATTTCTCCCATTCGACTGTATATCTTTGTTTGTAAACAGTTTTTTTTGTTAATGGTACATCCATTTCAAAAGAGTTATCCAACACAACACGATGGAACACTTACAAAAGTAAGTAATAAAATCAGTGCTTAAAACGTTATTTCTAAACTTGAACTTCAGTGCGTTCACGTAGACAGAATGAAAATGAAAGAAGCATAGTCAATCAAACATGAAACAAACCGTAATTAATGTTCATAGGATGCTCTATTGCCATATTAAAACCCAGCTGGCATAGAGCACAAAATTGAAAAAAGCGCTAGATTATCCGCTAGGCGCTAAGATTATCAAGTGCCCGCTGAACATAGCAAAAAAGCGCTAGATCTAGCGCCGAAAGCGCTAAAATGGCAGCACTGATCCAACCCCAACCGTAATCGGTTGGAAGTTTTCTCCAAAAGTCAGTATAATCGATTACGAGTAAAGAAGTTGTAGGTGGTATGCAAATTAAGTGACCCGTATAAAAAGTTTGTGACTGTGAAATGTAACTTCAGCGTTGTTCTACACGAGGGCTTATAGAGCCATGAACCGATTATTCGCGGACGATCCCTCGGTAAGCCGGGATCGAGTCGCGCATTACCGTCAATGTGTAGAGTGCATTGCGAGGGTTGAACGAAACCTTTGGACACTCACACTTTTATAGAGATAAGGTGAACTGGTGGAGATTTTAGTTTGCAAAGATAGATTTATTTATTATTATTATTACTTATGAAATTCATTTCGACCACTTACACTATATAATTAATAGTAAAACCAAGATTAAAATAGTTTACAAAAAAAAACAAAATCAAAACAAAGTAAAAAACATAGTATAGGTACAATATAGATTAAGATTACCTACATGTGTGTGTGTGTGTGATGTCTTCGAGAAAGAGATAAAAAGAAGATTGAGTGAGTTATGTGATGTTCTTCTTCTTATCGTGTCACTCGTTCTTTCGAACTAAGTGTGGTGAAGACTTTAAGTACGCGTCAAAGAGGCGTTATGTTCGTTTTGTGATGATGGCAGCATACAGATGCAGATGCTTAGGTTTTATAGATAGCTCCACTGATTTGAGCAAAAATTTCATAGTATTTTTGTAATGTTCTCTTTTCAATTGAATTTTAACAGTTTTCGCAACAGTCTAATAAACTGTCGAATGAATTTAAAAAAACGGTCTGGCATCCATTTTAATATTGTTTTGTTATTGAATAAGGAATGCAGCGGCCCTGTGACGTCACGCAATCAGCTTACCACGGCTGAGTCCATGGGAATCCGGCTATTGTGCCCGCACATGGCGATTCGCTGCATACGTTCCCCTCAGGCACGTAGTCAGGATTCGAGAGTGTTATTTTCAATGCAAGAGTTCCGATTGTATGACTATCGTAACTTGATTGACCAAGATTGAGCTCGAATGAATTATCATTCATTGTGCTAATTCAATTCCCATAGGTTGTGGGTTCGATCCCCATCGAGAACAAATATTTGTGTGGTGAAAATAGATGTTTGTTCTCTATCTGGGTGTTAGGTATATTGTATTATAAGTATGTATTTACAAAAAAAAAATATTTAAGTATTATATCAGCTTTCTGGTTCCCATAAAGCTCTGCATAGTTTGGGGCTAGATAGTGTGGATGTCCGGATTATTTATTTATTTATTCCTAACTCCGCGTTACCCATTTGGGTGAACGAGGGTGTAAGCACTACCACCCACATAAAACCATGGTTAACTGAAAGAAAATGCTAATTAGCATTAAGTTCACCTATTTTCTATTTTTTGTGCAATAAAGGATTTTCTAATCTAACTAACTGCGCTACGAGCCCTTTGAGTGGTTCAGTAAGCTTAATCAGTCCGTGCTATAGTAGTTTTTAAGCCATGATAAAGGCATCAGGGCGGCAGCGTATAGAAACTCATCAACAAGAGCTAGTTACAAGCACTTTTTGGAGACGGCTTCAGACTTATTTTTTACTACATTATAAACCATTTACTTCGTTACAATACAACCCTAGTCCTTGCTCCGCAGAGTGTTGTATAAGTGCATGTCTATGCTCTCTAAACTAAGCACAAATAGTGTTAACGGACTTTGGTTTCAATTCAAAAATTTCAGCAATTTAGATGAAATTAATTTCAATATTAATTACTTTATTCACGTCTCTCCATGCGGAAACCCATTCATTTGATACGAATTTTGAACCTCGTTTCGGCATATAAATTTAATCAATGCTTTTCTTATACCTCTGAGCTAACCAAGGTTACCGACTTAGCTCGTAGAGTTAGTAAGTTGAAGTGGCAATGGGCAGGCCATATAGCTCGAAGAACCGACAACCGTTGGGGAATTAAGGTTCTCGAATGGCGACCACGAACCGGAAGACGAAGCGTAGGGCGCCCACCGACCAGATGGACCGACGAAATTGTTAAGATCGCGGGAAGTCGATGGATGGAAAGAGCTCAGAACCGTTCTTCCTGGAAATGTGTAGGGGAGGCCTATGTCCAGCAGTGGACTTATTCAGGCTGATGATGAAATCTGAGGTATGGTAATACTAACAGTCTATAAGTCTATGGCTTAATATAGGTGAAAGTAAGATGACGTAAGAGCCCTAAAATATTACCACTACCAATTTTACACGAAAATATAAATCGGTTATTGGGTGTAAGTTACAATACAAGATACATTTAGTAAGCCTCAAAAGCTTTGTTAAAAAATAAAACAAAATACAACGATACCACGATAAATAAATTGAGACATCTTTCTTCTGTGACAATACCTCGATAAAACACTAAGCTCTCAGCTCTAACTCTCTCTCAGGTCAGTGCCTGATTTATTGAGAGAGATAACCATAGCTTCTCAAATCTCGATACACATAAGTATACTTCAAATGCAAATAAGTTTATTGTCAAATAAAGACACGACACATAAAAAGAAGACACAATATAATAATATAAATTTGACAGTTTGGCAATAGAAGTAGGCTCTGGGCGTCGATTCCAAGAACACAAATCACTCAAGCGATCGCGTAAATCGATGTGAGTTGTCAATTTTTGTTTGAAAAATTTGAAAATGGAACGCGGGTTCAGCGATCACTCAATCGAGCCGTGTTGCTGGAATCGACGTCCAGCACTAATTCTGTGCAACATACTTATTTATTTATTTATCATTATTTTTCGTTTTGTCGATTTTCGTCCATTCACTCCTTGTATGTTGTGTGCTTATAAAGAAAATAAATAATATGTACTAAATACTTGGGTATATCGAGAGGTAAGATAACGATAAACACAATTAATAGGTGCTGAAATATAAGTTAAAGTAAAGGCTCTTCTATACACAAAGTAAGTACCTCGATAAAATACTCTACTATGAGGATAGCTACAAATCATATCACGTGCTCAAACAGGGCTCGCAACTGATGCAATGCTGTTAACCTTTTGTTTATGGGGCGCGTGTAATCCCAAATAGAACACGTGCTTTTTTTCTCGACATCATCTCGACCCTCGTAGAATAGTTTTCCACAAAAACCTACTCTAATTCATGGGTATTAGAGTACAAATCTCTAGGCTTATATCAGTTTAAGGGTTGATCAAGCCAAAGGGCTTAGTTTCCAGCCTGACGCGGATAAGCGAAATTTTAATTAAATGTAGGTGTACTTTGAAATTGCACTTTTGCATCTTCTCAAACTTCAAAAATGGTATTTAAATATTAACTTAATTTTTTTCGGATTCGGACATTCTTTAAACTGTCTCAGGCGTACTTAAGGATTTTTTAAATTTTCATTTCTTCCTTATTTCTACCACCACATCGTATCTTATAATTTCATTCATTAGGTAAGTTAAAAATAAAGAAAGCATAAAAGATATCAAAGTCTCAAAATATAATAAAACCCATTGATACACTTAAGTCGCCTCTAAGCTGTTTCAAAAAGGCGTTCTCCGAATCACATTTGAAGCGTTTAAAAGGGAGATTTAACTTCAAACATCTATCAGCAAAAAGCCCCTCGCGTTGGCGAATTGAAAGCAAACAATGGTTTGTTTTTCAAAAAGGCACCTCTAAAAACTACATATTTGTTTATTTTTTTCTGCCCGCCAGGCATCAACTTGCGGTCGGGACTAATTAAATGTACGTGTACCTATATACCTGCCGCTGTTTTAAATTGACTGCTAATTGAAACAAAACACTGTTTTATTCGGTTTTATCATGGCGTTCTATTTTGTGCTACTTCATACTCGACGTAGTATCAGTTTTTGTTTTAGCCAATTCATTGATGTTACTGACATTTACGTGCAAAGAAAATTACAATAAATACAAAACAGTTGGCCTCTCTCTCTCTACAGACAATTGGAAACGATCTAGAGATAGCTCAACGTATCCAATTACGTATCAACCGCAGCATCCCCAAGACGAGCTGCATTGCCACGCTGAATGGAAATAAAACAGATAGGTATCTTATTTACAATTATACTTCCACGAATTATTACTATTTTGTTAGGAAAATCAGTTGCAATGTTACATTTCTTTGTCTTCTTATTGCAAAGTTAGTTCTTCTTTTCTTTGTTTCTTTCTAATTAACTATTAGTGCATAGTGTTAATCCCTGAATATGTAGGTATACAGTAGAATCAGTAGCACTAGAACTCACCCCCCACCGCCAGCCTGTCTTGAGGGTGGGGGTGGATGCCTACACGTATGATATGACCCGGGCAAATGGAAGTCTGCGGTCGATACCGTAATGCTGTGCTTTTTGTCGACACTTTGTAAAAAAAACAACTAAGTGAGTATAGTCATTGGAGCTTTTAGTGCATTTGGTTAGGTTTAGAGTTTGATCTTTTTCCAAATCAAAAGTTTAACAATGGGTAACGCTGTATTATTTGCTTTAATAAAAAGGTATTTGCTAAGATCGTGTATAAATTGATATCGTCTTAAAATAATCAACTTTATTTTGAGCGCGGTTTTCCAGCAATGTTCAAGATGTAATTTCATCGACATCTCGCAATTTTGGCAGCACCCCCGCCCAACGCGAAGGAGGTCACAGCAGCGGTGAGGTTTGATTAATGACCCAATAATCCCGCCTGCTCCCAGGAGCCTCCACGAAGCTGAATTGGTGAGCGGTCAAAAGGTTTACTGACTCGTCGGACAGAGCCGCAATTTCTAAGTTGCTTGTCTGGAAGTTTAGGCTATTATGAGCTGACTACTAGCCGGCTTTTGTTATTTCGTAAAGGATTTCTGCAGATTTTTTTATGGCTATGCGTGTCATGCAAGCCTACGTGGCGTAGCCGCTGGCTACGCTAGTTCTACGGCGTAGAGTGTTGACGTAGCTAAATAATATTTTATGGATAAACCTTCAAAGTTATAATCATCGAATCTTTATCAGACTTCATGGAAAAAAATATTTTGTCACCGCGCATGTTAAAAGACAACTATGAACAAATTCAACGGCATACATCATACAAGTATATCTGTAATACGATTAGCCATGACATCAAAGGCCTAATAAAGACTTACTTGCTGGCAAGGGAGGATTCCAAGGAGCATGACTCGGCAGTGAAGCCGCTAAGAGCCTCCCTCCGCGATCAAGATGTTAAGTAAGCTATTTTTTGGTTCACCAGCTTCATTGTAGGTTAATAGAAGTTGGAAAGCCCTCTAGTTATTTATCAACAAGCAGTTGAGACAAAATTCTCGGTAAAACATAAGTTATAAATACGTTTTATATACGTAATTGCTTATTTCTTGTAAATTAGTAAAAAATAAGCTGCAGTCATACCTTTTTTAATAATAAACGAAGGCCCCTGACGCTATATGAATCATCTCATAGTAAACCCATCTAAAATTGTACCTACTTAATAGGATTATTCCTGTGACAGTTTTGGACAATATAAGTATGCGAACTTCACATTTACTCAGTAAACAAACATGAATGCCACAAACGATATTACGGCTCCATAGATGCGCATCAAAATCATCGCGTGGAAAATATCCGGAGAACGACCCCGTGTCTCGACATTCGTTCTGACGTTAATTCCAGCCGCATTTGTTCCATTACATTTCCGACACAAAGTAGATACGAGTTTGCCGAATTGACTAGGTGGATGCGACCAGGCGAGCGGCAGACGAACGGGACGGCGCGAGGAACCTTACGCGAGTGAGAGGGATGGAATACCAAAAGTGAGAAAGATGTATTCAGAAGTGAAATAGTCTGCTGGCTGAGCACATCATCATTAACGAGCCAGAGAGGGCGGAGGGCAGCGAAGAGGCAGAGGGGGCGCGTCAGGTGGGTTCAATCCCACGCTCGCGACCACCTGCGCGCGATATTGCCCCTTACCGCACCCACCTTTAGAGAACTTATCTGCGTAAAGCCGGACGAGGACCTCAGGGGATATTTTCGAGTGCACCGATATAAATATGAGAAATATCCAGGTTTTCACTCACCTCCCTGCGGGGTCGCTGGGCCCGGACAAACATCGTGTGGTATTATAATACATGTCCGACAATGTCGAGATGACAACGAGTTTTCCCACAAGCTTCCGTATCGCATTTATTTTTATTTTGAGGGCCGTCAATATGGTTTTCGAAATCGGTTGTTTATTTCTTTCATAGGGAATGTATTGTGTTTTTCGATTACACTGGATTGTTGAGAGATTTATCATTTGGAACAGGAATTTCGGGGTTTTAAATAGAAAACCTCAAGATAACCTTTCCTATCTTGATACCTGTGTTTTTTTTATAACATTCCTATCTAAACTCTACTCTACCTCAGTCAGACCCTAGTACTGTTTTTCAGTGTACTTGTTTTTAAATAAATATTGTGAACAATCCAAACAACACTATCTAGCCCCAAATTAAGCAAAGCTTGCACTGTAGGAACCAAATTGCTGATATAATACTTACATAAGTTCATATGTTTTTTGGTAAATTCATACTTAAATTACAATATAGAACCCAGACGGAGAGAACAAATATCTATGTTCACTACATAAATGTTTGTTCTCGGTGGAGATCGAACCCATCACCTACGGCGCAGAAATACGGCCATTCAACACTAGCTTAAATGTTCGAATCCGGTGTAATCGCAAAATGACGACCGCAAAATATTCAAAGCTGTACAAAGTTAATGCAAAGTTAGTAAAGTTTTTAGTGAGCCTGTCCCGAACTGAACAAGTCCCGAGCTCGCCCGGAGCAACGCTTTATTTCACTACTACGAGTATAAATAACTTTGTTCTTCAAACCACAAAGTTTGTATGGGAACTTTAAAGCGCTATAGCTATAAAGTGTCGTAGTTGCTTCCATATTTTAAAATTAAAACCAAACCTTACTCTTCGTGTCTTGCTTTATCTAGGTACTCTTTGTAAGGGGTATATTTGATATGCCATTATATAATATTTTTGTTCTTATTTTATTTTTCTTGTATCTGCTGACATTTTATTTAATATTTCTTTTTTGTGTTATTTTAAGTTTTTATATTTTAAACACGATTAATTGAATTGAATTGGTAACCAGTTTTCTGTCTTATTTCAATTGTAATTTGTTAAAAACGGTTTCTACCAGGGCAATATATAGGGCAGGGTTAATATGGCACATTTTTTTAAACCAACTTCAAATAAAAAGAGGAGGTTTTCAGTTTGGTTGTATTTTATTTTTAATTGTTTGTAATCGCATAACTTTGTAATTTAGGAGATGAATTAAAAAAATGTGTTATCCTTCAGACTGGTCCCTTAGAAACTTCATCAAAATCAGTTCAGCAAAAGTAAGTATTATAAGTTAAGTTTAAGTTATATATATTTTGTCATATTATTTACTAATTAATACCACTTACAACATTTAGCCACTGGAAGCAAATATAAAATTATCTTAAATTTTCAATCTAAAATAACATTTATTTACGCAAAGTTGAACAGTTGAGCTGTCAGACTGTTACAATCGATTTAGAGATGCTCAACTGATCCAAATCAATCGTTTCTTCCATAATAATATAACGATCGCGTTAAAAAAATATTTACAAACTTACTTTATAACTCTTGATACGAATAGTGAATAGTTTAGAGTTCATCTTATAATACGACCCACCTTAGATCCGATTATGACTTGGTTTCATACCCTTCCGTGTTTACCTATGTCCTTGAGGTCAACTAAAATATTGCCGATTATTTTGACAGGCCAACCACCCTTCCGACATAGATGAAAATATAATGACATTACAGAAGCCTCACTTCAAAAACACAAAAGCTTGGGTTCTATGGTATTAATTATTATATTTTATTTCGTTTTAAAGTAAAACACGTACCTACTTACCTGTATTCTTAATCGTGTTTGCATGCTGGGTTTTCTGAGGAAGTGTTTGAATCTTACCTACATTTTTCACGCGTATTGCGTGAAAAAGCTTCCAAAATGTCAAAATAACAATGCAAGATTTAGAAAGGCCTCTAGTGCACTGGTAAATAATTGACTGAAAGTTATTTTTAAGTAGCATAAACAATTAACTAAAAGACATTATTATTCTGATTCGTTTTGATGAATACTCGAAAGTAGTTTAAGTGGTTTACTTATTTTGAACCTAAACTTAAAGCAATAAAGATGATTTTCCTGTAAAGCAGTTCTAATGTGACACCGGTCGTCTTTAGGGTGAATCCCCACACTATCTAATTTCATTTTAATGTTGTGCGTGAACAAATTATTGCACTGTCATACTGAATAAAACAAGTTTAATGGGATAATCGCTGCATCTGGTTTAGTTTAGGGTTATTTTTTACAATTATGGTTATAATAATTAATTTCCTCCCTGTAGTGGGCGGGCTAATTACGTTGAACACGAGTGGTCGAGTGGATTAGTTGCGGTCCATCGGTGATTTGTTTTTGCTGTGAAATTAAGTCTGGTTTGATTGAAAACTAAAGCTGATATGAATTAGCCAGTTTATAATTGCGAAGTTGCATGTTCCAAATACTAAAATTAATTTTGATCACATAAATCATTTAAAGATATTTCCAGAGTGTTCAATACGGTAACTCTTGACAGTATGTCATTACTGTAGGTGTTCCATAGCATAAGGCTTGAAAAAAATATTCATGGATCGACTACTTAAAATAATTATCATGTCATACTTAGTTACATCGACACAATAGTTACTTATAAGAACGTTAGCTCTAGTTTTAAGTAGCTTTCAGTCAAGCATAAGTTTAGTCTTCCAAGTTACAATTTCATTTGGAATAAATGATGTTTATATTTAACTACCACAGTTTTGTTTTATTTATACTCAAAAACAGCATATTTTAAATTATTACCTTCTCTTTTAACAATTAGCCCGAGATCCCCATTTGAATGTGATAATTAAATGTAACAAATAATCACAAGCGTTACTAAAATCGCCATTATAGAGCAATTGTGGGGATCACCCCTCTCTATTTGTGGTCACAGTAAACCCGTGAATCAGTAGCACAGCTAATACATATTGGACTCGTTTTTTGATTTGAAGCAAACATCTGAGTATGAACAGACATTTCTGAATTTTGGTGGACACCACACAACTTATTTTATCATTTCTCTCTATAAATTAATTGTCCAAAATTAGAGTTCCATTATGAGATCCTACGTTCAAGTTTTAATCAAATAGTCTATGGTGATTGTTTGATTGGAGCTCCAGCGAGGGGTTTTTGAAATATCCTAGGTATATAGAAATATTTTAAAATAAGTTTAATATTATAAATTATATATTAAAATAAGAAATATAATAATTTCATTGTAATAAAATTTCATTGTACTAACCTTACTGTGACATGTAAGTTTTTTTTTTAAAGATTAGGTACAATTGTTTTTGTATAACCTTGAACCAGTAGGTATTTCCAAATAAATATATCAGAAATATAAATAATAATAATATTTACTAACCAATATGGATCCTGTTATCTGAATTTTGATTTTTATTTAAAATAATATAAATTTAGCACTCCATAAATAGACAGTCGAATTCAAAAAAATAATTTATGCAATTTAATGAGATTATTGAAAGTTGTAATACCGGTTACCTCTCACCTTACTGTGCACACCCATGAGGTGTTGAACACGTGTTACGAATCCTAGGGGAGCGTGTACAGTACACAATACGAACTACTTGATATTAAACACATTTACTCCACATTGGGTGGGCGTTCAACTAGAATTTATACTTTTTTGTCTAAATTAGCCTATCTGAAGTGTACCTAAATCTTTGTATGAAGTGTTTTATTCAACAATGTTCTGTATTGAGCCATTTCAACGAGTTTACCACCACAAGGTTTTGCCGCTTGCCTCACTTTCCCTCTGTCCTGAACACAATTAACATTCCATCAGTTCACTTAATTTGCACGGATGATCTTTAAGAAGTATACATAAAAAACATCCTTGAGGCGCACTAAAAATCCATTCACTACATTGGTTCGAGAAATCTAGTGTCCGCCGAAGAGGACTTAATCTAAGAGATCATAATACCTAGTGTATTTGCCGATTAGCCGTAAGCCTATATTTTTTATCCCTCTGTCTTTTATGCGTGTCGGAGCCGCTAAGCGACGCACCCTTGACCACGAGAGAAGCGATCTATTCGATTGGATACGCTCTCGCTTCGCTTCACATGCAAGAGGGTGCAACTACCTATAAATAAATAATTATTGTGCCTCTTTCAAACGTGATGTGAAGCTTTTAATGTATGCGTAGGTAATTTATTCACTCGGTAACACTCGTGAAATTTAGATACGAAAAATACTAAAGATTGATTCAAACCAGTATCAGTAGACCTACCATGAGCTCGCTCTGTCTGGCTCTGTCTCTGGCTCTGGTTTTGAGTCTGTGTGAGTGCTCACCTGTGCATTTTACTGTGCGTGTGACGTTTTGACGTAGGATTTATTTAGTCAATACTCACACAGACTCAAAACCAGAACCAGAGACAGAGCTCAGGGTCGGCCCGAGAATTAGGCTCCTGAAAAAAGAAATTTTGAATTTTCTCGAAAGATCATAATAAATACTTTGAACCGTCGTACAAACTAAAGAATTGTGAGCACTGTAACGTAAAAATCTGAAATGATTGTTACATGAATTAAGTTATTGTATTACAGACAAGATTGGTAAAGGTAAAATAGAACGGTAATTATGAAATAACAAATCGTAGCCTGCCTCATTACCATTAAAAGAAAAGGTATTTTCGTACCTCTAAAAAATATTATTTTACCTTATAATAATACCGAACTTTGAAAGGTATATATCTAATATTATGATAAGTACTCATTTGAATGCAGTTTGCGTCGATCTGCGCACATAGGCAATGGCGATAGCAATCAATTGAAAAGCTGTCAAATATGACAGCGATATTTGACGTTTAAGCTGATCCCCATCGCCTAGACGTGCGCAGGCCTTTAGTGCCTTTAGTAGATACCCAAAATAACTTGCACCTTAGAAATTATGATTGAATGGGACACGCATTTGTGTGAAATAATCTGTACCTACCTTTTATGCTACCTTTTAAGCCTTAAATGAGTTAAAAATTAAGACATAGGATTACATTTGACTGTCATAATGGCTGGACAAGAAGAGATATCAGATTTAAAATAAGCTCACGATTTCGTACCAA
Organism: Thera obeliscata; assembly: GCA_947578465.1. Taxonomy (NCBI): domain Eukaryota; kingdom Metazoa; phylum Arthropoda; class Insecta; order Lepidoptera; family Geometridae; genus Thera; species Thera obeliscata. The sequence goes on from OX387927.1 coordinate 2,993,591, forward strand.
TTGGGTACTATATGGTACCTCTCTATAGATATTTAGTTCCTCTTCACAAACAGAAATATTTTAAAAACAAAATGGTCAGTCATCTTGATGTCATTCTCATGGCTGGCCAAATTCATTCCTCACGTTTCCAGCATCATATCGGATATTTAGAAAATAGAAAATAGAAATAGAAATGTTTTATTCAGAACAATGTTACATAGTGTGCGAAATTAAAAGCTAAACGATGAAACTGCGAAAGTTATAAACTGTGTTGCAATCTCAACGCCCACCTCCTTAACCTATGAGTATTAGTTCTGCTATTTAATACAATACAAAGAAATACAATGAAATGAAATGAAAGGTTGCTTCTGTGTTTGATGTGATAAAGTGTAGATTAAGTACATCACCATCCTGACAGTCTCAGATTATATGACTATGTAGCCGTAAATAAGTAAATAGTTTTTTCATTGTTCAATAATGCGCTTTTGCTCTACAATAAAATAAAATAAAATATGAATTTAAGAAGTACTGTCGCATATAAAACATGAGATAGTGAAATTGTTACCTTATTGTGTCGATGTAGCTAACATCTCCAAAGCACTTTAAATGAAAAAGCCTTCTCAAGCAATCAAATAAACATAATCCCCAATTTAACTTTATAAAATTAATTAAAAATCGATCAGTCTGCGAGCAAGCCAGGAGTAAGCTTCTTCAAGTTACTTTCCAGTTTCGATGAAAAAGTTAGGGATTGATTCCTGGAAGCCTTCACCCTTTTCATATAATTGGAAAATGCGAGTCAACGATTGAAGTTCTAATAAATTAAATAAGCTGATCAATACTCTAGCAACCACCCGCGGCTTCGTTTGCGTGGCGCAACCTTTTCGATGTCTCCTAAAAAGCGGCGTAGATTTAGATTTAGCTGGCATTTCTTATATATTCGTTTCAGCTATTATTTAAGCAACAAAACATGGAAGTCATAACTCCTTCCAACACCAGTCCCGTAGAATTTTCATAATAATACGTGCTATACCTACGCGGTTGCACTTTCGTAGACGTTCGAAATACCACTACAAGATCACCAATTCAAATCAAATCAACGCAATTTCTTTTTTATCACTCTTCTCTGCGTCGATTATGTTGGCTATATGTATTACTCGATTACTTAAAGTATTGAATCGAGTTCTAAAATGATCGTCTTCGTAGACATGTCGCCACCACCACGCCGGCGGCCGCCGCGACGCCGTCAAGGGGCAAACTTTTCAATTACCTCGATGTCGTGTAACCCCGCAGCGGGTTAAATTAATTCTCTTCACTTTACAAAAAGATTCACCTTCAGAATCACCCCACGCCGCCCCTGCCATTGCCACCACCCGACGAACAGACGTTCTACTCGATTTTTTCACGACCCGTAACATTCTGACGTCCCGTAATATTTATTTTTAATTTAACGGTTCGCGTGCGAGGTTTTGATTCTATCGAGCTTACCTTTTTGGAGTCTTTTTGTGGAAAAGAGAATTTCAATTTGCAGGTAGCACATAATTATATGAACGATTTAGCTTAGATTTCACTGGCGATTTATTCATTCTTACATTTAATTGTATTCTGTGCGTGTTCTTTTATGATAGATTTTATGATAGAAATATTGCCCCATTTACTGGGAACTTTTAAAGGCATCTACTGATGTAGCAATTATTTGAATATGATAAGCCTAAGGAAGCATAATTATAGCATTTAATAATTTTTGTATTAATAATTTAGCACTGACCAAAACTTTTGCTGAAATTTATTAAAGCGGCCTATGCCTCTACCATGCACCTTTCAATCTATACTCATGACCGTAGTAACACCATGTAGGTATGCATATAGGTAATAGGTAGACAATCTAGTCAGGGTGGCAAGTTTGTCGGGTCCGTGTTGACGCATCGGCCAACATCAATTCACTCTGTTTGCAGAACGATATTGGATTTAGCTGATTGGCTCCCTGTCTGTTGGACTTGACAAACTTAATGATCCTTTTGAAATTGGTTGCCGTTTTGGCGTGCGAGGCTCAATTTTAATTTACGCTGTGTGAACGAAATCTGATATTAATTCGTGGCGAGAACATTTTGAAATTCAATTTTGGATTCTAAATAAATAAATATACAGATCATAAATAAATAACTACATAAATATAATACTAGCGACCACCCGCGCTACAGAAAAAATACAATTCATATTTCATTTGAGCTATCTCTAGATTGTTTGTATATTTTTTACATTTTGAATATGCTTATTTTATTTTATGTTTCTTTGTGCAATTATATTATATTTTTTAATATTTCTCAAACCAGCGGACAACAAAGGTCGTGGATGTGGGTACGCGAATCGCGAAACTGAAGTGAAAATGGGCAGGGAACTTGGCAAGAAGGGACGACGGGAGATGCACAAGGCGGCTACAGAATGGTGGCCAAGGGATGCTCATATACCTAGAGGTAGTCCACTCGCCCGTTAGTCGAACGACATTTTTGCAAGTGCTAGGAATGAGTGGATGAGACTCACGAGGGACCGGAAAGAGTGGCGCAATAAACAGGAGGCCTATACTCATCAGTGCATTATGCGTGCAAACAGGCTGAGATGATGATGACATTTCTCATTACATTACTAATAAATAATGTACATCCTCTGAAAGGTAAAAGAGCCTCATGACTGATAAATGTAACCGCGGCGGTTGCGGCCTGCAAGCGACACAGTCGAACTGAGTAGTCGTGCATTTTTAATAACTGTCTGCAAATCTACGTTTTAAAGTCGAAATTCGATTGACTCAAGTCCAGGCAAAATAATTCAAACTAATTATACATTGCATGATGATGATATGTTTTTTTAATCGACTTCAAATATAAAAAGAGGAGGTTCTCAACTCGGTTGTATTTTTTGCCTTAATTCGTAATTTATTAGCCGATTTGAAAAATCTTTTTTTTATCTGAAGAGCTACCAAATAGTTCGCACAGTAATTTCATCAAAACAGTTCAGCAGTTTGGCAATGAAGTCAACACAACAAAAACAAGTAAAGTTTAAAAAACTTTAAGTATAAGAAACCGATGACCTTGAATTTTATCATGTTTGGAAGTTAGCTCTGACACCAAGCTAGGTGCAGTCAGCAACAAAAGTAGACGAACAATTATGTTCACGATGATTCAGTTCGTTCATCAAATCAATCGCGGTTTTAGTCAAAATTTTGATGTTCATTTGTAGATTCGCGTTCATCTCACTTAGCGGCTAACTTGCTCGTTACCAACTACGTATTGCCTTTGCCGTCAAAATCTTCTAGGTATTTGGTATGCGCCGGGTGTTTAGCAAACAGGGCAGGGGTAAGTTTGGAGGGCGTATAATTACGCGAGCGGGTAAACATATAAAGGTAATCCGGGTCGCGGCGGCACAAAGTGATGCTCGTGAATAAATTAGCGTTGGAGCACCTGCGCCGACCGCTGTTCGCGCTTTCACAGGGCTGCTTCAACAGGGCTTATTCCTAACCAATGTCAAAAGAAGTGCCATCCACGAATCATGAAATGACACGTAGTATTAAAAAAAAAACTAAATAAATAAAACATATCATACTCATATTTAGTTTTTGTTTTCTTAAAAATATACATACACCTGGGACCATTAAATACCTAAATAAATGTAAAATAAGTGCACGAAAGGAGTCAATTTGAGGCTCACTTAAAATCCTTAAATCTTTCACAACACTTGGTTTGAATAAACCAGTGACACGATCAGAAGGAGAAGAAGAATTTAGAACCATTAGTAATCACAAGCCATTTTCTGTACGCTTGTTTTGCCAATGCCAAAACATGTGACTCTCAATGAAACGGATTAAAAAAAAGAAATGTCAAAATAAAAAAATAACTTATCATACTTATTATCAGGGACACTACTCACTTATTTTTAACATTGTAAAACGTCAAATACACCTTGTTCTTTACACACTATCTTTTCCGGGATCACCACTCTGTATTTTATAATGTAGGTAAGGTTTTTGCGATGGCCCTATGGGTGGCCTTTAGGGTGGGTTTAAGAGGCCGGCGGAGGGCGAATTTTCATACAAACGTAATACCAAAATTATTACTAGCTTAGGCAGATTTTCACTATATTATTGTAATAACTGTATTCGTATTAGTATATATCTAGGTTCCTGAACAGTTTTTATTTATAATTACTTGCCTCAAATGAAATAAACACCAATCGCATTTTACACATTTTTTTCATAGCAAAATGTGATTGGCGTTAATTTCATTTGAGGTAAATAATTTAAAATAAAAACTGTTCAGGAACCTAGATAAATACTATACAAATACAATTATTACAATAGTGAAAATCAGCTCAAATTAGTAATCATTTTGGTATTACGTTTGTATGAAAATTCGCCCTCCACCGGCCCCTTAAGCCCCTGTCATAAAGGTTGACACGTAGCTTATAATTGTACAAATACTTTTGAGGCTTTATAGATAGTACTAATTAGAAATTTATATTTTTAGAACTTTTACAGTTGTGACAGCCCTACTATAGATTACGGCGCATATCTATAGATAGTTACTCCTACTTAAAGCCTAAAGGCTTCGTCACATGAGTCGGAGCCGACTTGCGGCCGACATGGGACTTGATGAATATTCAAATTCACAAGATTTTACGGAAGAGAATTGATTTAAACTGATTCCATTACATTATGCGCACTTGGATAGGGTTGGATACAGCTTTTCAATATATGAATAATACCTATTCATTCTCCGTTATTGCTAGTTTAAGAATGCTTCTTGAACTGTAGTTTAACAATAACGGTTGAACAACTGGTGAGGCGATGAGTTTAACCGTGATTATGGTGCATGCAACTGTGCCGAAATATCGGGAGTTAAAACTCAAATTCTCAATTAAAATTTTATCATCGTAAATATCCCGTTGTTTATAAAAATAGAGTTAAGAAACATTCTTATAATATATTATACCCGCTAAATTATATTTATCCTGCACGGCCTAAACACTAACATTCGAACAAACAAAGCGACACTAGGTAGATTACAAACTCATAACGCCCAGTCTAAAATTAGCGCTTACATTTAAAGTAAGCGCTATTTTTGGACCGGGTGTTATAAGTTTGTACACCAGAATCATCAATAGGCTATTTGTTAGGCGTTTTGTTGGGACAACAGAATTGATGTCCCAACAAAACGCTCGCACGAGGTATTATTTCATACAAAATTGATATAAGCTTAACAAATACTACCTCCGTGACGTAATGACAATAGGGGCCGACTGCGCTGTGAATGGGACTATCTGGTAGAGCTATATTTCACTCAATATTTGAGCGGCCGGACAAAGCAGCCTGCTGTGAGTCTGATAGATGCTGTTTTGTGGGACACAGTATCACGAAAATACCTACCATAGGTTTCATAAATGCGGTGGCGACATATTATGTTGTTCGGTATTTTCTTAGCCTACTAATATTAAAAACGCAAAAGTTTGTAAGTTTGATGGATCGACGTTTGTTACTCTTTCACGTAAAAACTACTGAATGGATTTAAATGAAACTTTACAATAATATCTTATACATCAGAATAACACAAAGTTTACAATTTATAAAGATATTGTAACGGAGAACGGATGTAAATAACGGGAACGGGGCGTAACAGGAACGGGCGAGCGAAGCCGCGGGCAGCCACTAGTTCAATGTATTTTTTGTAAGCATTAGCATTGCTATTCAGCGTGGCAATGGTGCCAGCGTCTTGGGGACGCTTCCGTCTGGTAACTGATTTGGATCAGTCAGGCTGTCAATGATGATGTGTTAAATAGGAGCCAAGTCGTAGTTTGTTGCCTGTTCTTCCAGGCTTGGTTGCGTGGAACTGGCACATAGACTCACCTAGCTTTAAGACGTTTCAAAGTGATCCTTGTCTACTGAATAAATATCGATTTGGTTTTGACTTTGATTTAACAGTGCTTACCATGGAGCCTCTTTGTGGCGCACTTAAAATCCTTTCACCACACTTGGTTCAAAAGAATCAGTGGCACGAAAAGAAAGAAAGAAAGTGCTTACCATCCTTATTCATGTTCGCCTGGAAGCACTTGGACAGGCGGCAGGCGCGACACTGGTTCCTGTGCGTCTTGTCGACAGGACATCGACCCTTCATCTCGCCGCCTGCCTTGCAAGTGTACACTCGGTTGCGGTGGATGGACCGCTTGAAGAATCCAGAACAACCTGACGATGAAGTTTATGTAAGCATGGACAACGTTCTGTAGGCCTATCACAAGTTCTGTCTGGCTCTGGCTCTGGCTCTGTCTCTGGTTTTGAGTCTGTGTGAGTGCTCAACAGTGTATTATACTGTGTGTGTGACATTTTGACGTAGGATTTATTAAGTCAACACTCATACAGACACAAAATCAGAGCCAGAGACATAGCCAGACAGAGCTAGTGGTTTATAGATTTTTTACTGCATATCAGCGCTGTGCATATCTACGCGATGACGATGGCGATCAGTGAAACGCTGTCAAATATCGCTGATATATTTGACAGCGTTTCACTGCCATCGCAGTACGCTTAGATATGCGCAAGGCTTTACAAAACTTCTTAGTAGCAGACTTAGGAAAAGTAGCTTGCACGAAATACCTACTCACAAAATAACATAAGTACTTGATGTACCCATGGTATTTTGTAAGTATTTCGTAAAACAGATGCTAAACCATAAATTCTTTCGATATTTTAGTTAGAATGTTTTTTTTGTATTTCTTGATTGCTTTTCAATTGATGTCACAAAATTTGGACACACATGCAACAAAAATATAGTTCATTATTGACTGAAAATCTCTTATATTCTCTATCTCTATATCCAGGTATAGATGTAGGCAACAAATATTGCACCTCGGCTAATTTCGACTTCATAGAGCGTAGTGTGTGTCAGAAAGGGATAGCGCTCTACGAAATCTGAAAACACGATGTGCAATATTTATTGCCCGCAACCATACCACGTGGTCAAAGCTCCACATTCTATGCAGTAGCTGGAAGCATACAACTGGAGATGCTTACCATCACAACTGTAGATGCCGTAGTGTTTCCCCGAGCTCCTGTCTCCGCAGACATTGCACGGTATGTCCAGAAGACGGTCACCTGAACAAAATACAGACCAAACCTTACATTCAACTACAAAACATAAAACGTATAACACATTTATTTTGTAAAATTAATGTCCAAATTGTACTTGAGCTTGATGAAATTAGGTAACGTCTAAAAATACCTCCAAATGATACCAAATACAAACACAAATAGTTTATTTATAACTCAAGTTACAAGTCAATTGTTCACAAAAAACATTGTGCATTATCCAAATGATTATAAAAAATATTATTATTATATTTTTAAACATAAAAAAAAGTTTATAAATTATTGTAAAAACAAAGGATTGTTGTGTGATGTAAAAATATTAACAATGATGCTAATTATATTATTAAATTGATTTCCTACTAGTTATATCTATTCCTAGATAAGCGGTAACTCGTAGAACTTTTTTACCTTTATACCAATTATTACGTATTAAGAGTTCACGAGGTTCTAAATAGCTTCTTGATTTTAAAACATTAATACAATATTTTTATTCCTAATATAAATTTATTTAAAACAGAATGAGTACATTATTTACAAAAACTATGATTATGAAGCATTTTTTATTTAACCTATTTTGTCCCACTGCTTGGCAAAGGACTCCCTAAAAGACTTCCACTTATCTCTCTCTCTCGTGCCTTCTCCCACCATATCTTCTCAGAGGTGTCGATATTGTTATGAACCATTATTTTAATAAAATAATTAGCTTCTAATTCTAAAAACTGGTTTCGATCTATGTCTTTATGGATTACATAGAGATACAGACCTAGGATTTTACATAGAGTTGATGTTTATTTATCAATTGACACCTCTAAGCTTTGCAAAGCGCCCCTTTCGCAAAATAGATTAGTCAGATTACACCAATCTCGCTAATAACGTTGGTGTTTTTATTCCATTTACGGAAGCCTTCCCCTTCGCCCCTTTTCTTAAACGCTTAAAGGCTGTTAGTTACACCGAAAGTATGCAACTTCTTGAATGGCATTTAAGCAAATCACATTGATATTATAAGTTTTTTTTTCATTAGTTTTTTATTTGCTTAGAAACATGGCATGGGAAAGTACATAGATAATAAATAGTAAGTATCACATATTTAGGTGTGCATAAATTCAATTTGGAGAAGGTACATACAATAATATTAAAATTGTATTGACGGAGACAAAGTCTTGAATACCTAGTTTCAAAAAAATCAGCACGTACGGTGTGACCGTAGCCGCGTTAATGCCGTGAATCCTTTTGAAAGAAAGATCTTTTCTTTTTTCACTGAAACGGCCTTAGACGACTTTGCGCTCGTCTTTGGGGCTCCAAAGAAAAGCCGCGAAGTGTCGTAATTATCCGTTCCTATGTAATTTTGTACATTTTCTACTTTTTTACTAACTTTTATTATACTCAACTGTAAGTTTTAGTAAAAATATTTTGTTGTGAAAAATTGTGAATTCTTGGAAAATAATTCGTTGTATCCGATCCGTCAGTTTCCCACCTGAGCGTTCTGCGGTGGCAATTATTGAAACGCTGTCAGATATCACTGTCATATTTGTCAGAGTTCCACTGATCGCCACCACAGAACGCTTATAATGAGAGTGGCAAATGTATGCTCGCCGTAAGACGTAATGTCAAGACAAGGCCTAGGGGGTGTATCCAAATGGGAAAAAGTTTTGACGGGAAAATTTCAGCCCATTGTGTAACAGTATGACTGAAAAGCGTGACCAAAAATAACCCTAAGAAATATGTGGTTTGCTAAACCACTCATTCAATTCAATTCAATTTGAATGTTATTCAAACTAATTTAGCATTCCAGTCATGATATGATGAAGTTATGCTGTTCTTATGACTGTCTTGAGCTCTGCTGAACACATTTGATCTATTAAGCACGTCTATGCACAGCTTTGCCAGTGTTCAACGAATGTATAAGAGGGTACAGACATGTGAGCAGCGATGTGTGATGCCCTACGCCCTCCGCAGCGACACAAATTGCAGCATCGTGAGAAACAAACCACCCGATACACCTCAAATTAATACTGTTGATCCTGTTCATCAATGACAAATTGAATGCTCTAATAAGCTAGGGCGAGACGTTATAATCTAGATTGAGTAGCTAGATGTAAATAAATTGGCTGAAAGGTAACACAAATAGTTGAAACGTTTATGCCTATATACAGTACTAAACCGTATAGCTTATGAAGCAGGAATCACCTTTCCTCTTAGTAAAAGCTTCACTGAAAAAGTGTGACTTTTTTGATCATTGTTTTGATATTTGAATTTAGAACACACCGATATAGTCGAGCGATCTAAATGCTATACAACCTCCTTGCGCAAAAAACACTCGATGCAAACTCTTTGTGCAAATAACTACTCTAGATTTGATTGGTAAACTTTACATGGATTTTAGCATTAGAATAAAAATTGTTTTGTGTTAATTGTTGCCCTAATAACAACAAAGATATCGCGCGCATAAATTGACGTTATTTTGAATACTGTAAAGGCCTGCGCACACCTAGTTCGCTGGCGGTAGCGATCAGTGAAACGCTGTCAAATATTCGCTGTCAAATCTCAAATCTGACAGCGATATTTGACAGCGTTTCACTGATCGCTACCGCCAGCGAACTAGGTGTGTTCGGGCCTTAAAGGTCGCTGTTTTTTAAATACTAATGTTGTCAAATACCGCTGTCATTTTTGACAGCTTTTCAGCGGATTACCATTGCCATCGCCTAAATGAGTGCAGGCCTTAAGTTGTACAACACAATGTTCAGTAATAACAAATATAATAAATATAATACATTCATGATGTGATTGAAGATGTGTGGAGTTGTAGAGTTTATGAAAGAGAGAGCGGCCGATATAGTGGAAAACGTGCATTAATTTGACCTTTCTTTTTTCTTAATTGAATGTCAGTTATCGCTTAAACCCTTTTTTCTTTTTTTTTTTTAATTCTTAGGAAACCCTCTTTTTTCCTTTCCGTTTTCTTTTTTTTTCTCCTTGGAAAATGCAATAACAACGCCAATTTTGAATTTCGAAAATGGAACAAGATTGTGTATGGGATAGATTTTAAACTCCTTGCTTGCGGGCTGCGGCAGTGTGGGTTTCCAACCTTCTTGAGTGTGATTATCGCTAAAAAATATAATAAGGCAGAATAGAGAGTTTATCAAAACTTTACGCATCAAAACTCACGGACTTTCTTACAATCCAAACCCTTTTGAAAGCTGATTATTCAGTAAAATAGTAAGCGATTAAGTTATTCAAGAATCAGGGTTGGGCATCCAAGGGTTCGGCATCCAACAAACCAAGTTTAGGGTCCGTCCCTAAGTTACGTTGTAAGGAGACCCCGGCTTTGTCTCGTCTCAATGCTCACAAGATCTTGTTTGCTTTGGACAATAGGCTACTTAGCGGACAACTGTACCTACCTACCAATATAGCTAGGTTTCATGCATATTGTGCTGTGTTTATTTGTGCATAATGTAGCCGATGCCTATATAGGTACTTGGTTACCTACGGACAGATAAATATTACTACAATAAATCCAAACTCTTCAGTTTTAATTTTTGTGCTTTTATCTAGCATTTTACTGGGATGATGTAGCTTTAGCAGTTTTTTTCCATATTATTGGTGCTATATTTTCACGACACTTTTATTTGAAATTAACGACCGCCACCAGGTTTGCGGGTACTTTTTCGTGAGAAAAGTATCCTATGTCCGTCTCCTGGTTTTAAGCTACCTCCTCACAAATTTTTAGCCAAATCGGTTCAGCCATTCTCGAGTTATATATAGTGTAACTAAAACACGACTTTCTATTATATATATTTACTAGTGGCCGCCCGCGGCTTCGCTCGCCCGTTTCCGTAACACCCCGTTCCCGTTACTTTTTCGGGATAAAAAGTATCCTATGTCCTTCTTTTGGTTCTAAGCTACCTCCCAACCAATTTTCAGCCAAATCGGTTCAGCCGTTCTTGAGTTATAAGTGGAGTAACTAACACGACTTTCTTTTATATATATAGATATAATAGATATAGATTTATACTATGGAAGCCAGATAGCTGATATACTACTTATATGCATATTTTTTTGTGAATAGGCAATAGCTAAGTAGGTAGGTAGCTCGGTTTCCCTTCACTCGATAAGGGTTACCAACAACAAACTACACCCCAGTTCGTGGGAAATTAATAAATATCAAAATAAAATGGATAAAAACATGGAAATTTTCTTCGAAAGAATGCAGCAACAAATGCACGCACAAACGATATCGATAACCGAGTCTGTTACTCGAAGTGTCTTGGAATCATTGAACGAGAAAATGGCAATAATCACTGAAGAAAATAAGAACCTCAAAACTGAAGTGATTTCTTTGAAAAGCAAGATTAAATTTATGGACGAAGATAGAAGAAGAAATAACCTTATTTTTTTCGGAGTACAAGAGGGACAAAAACAAAGCGAGTCTCTAATAAAATTCGTTGTCAGCTTGATAAAAACCGAAACTAAGGCAGTTGTCGAACCACACGAAATAAACCGAGCCTATAGACTGGGACCAAAAGGTGGAAAACCCCGCCCTATACTAGTGAGCTTCACAACAAATTGGAAAAGAAACGAAGTCTACAGAAATAAAACAGAATCACTCACTGGCGTCTATATTAAAGAAGATTATTCAAAGGAAGTCTTAGAAAAAAGGAAGGAGCTCCTACCACAGCTGCAAGAAGAAAAAGCAAAAGGAAAGATATGTTATTTTAAACGGGACAAAATTGTAATTAACGACCCCAAAGAAGACAAAAGAGACCAGAGGAAGAGAGGCCGCGTTGAGTCCCCAGATAAGACACCTAATCAAAAACCCACCTTTGGCCCAAGGAAAATCAACAAAACAAACATGCTGGACTATGTCGCACGGGCAAGATCCGCATCACTCACATTAACATCGGAGACAAAAAACTAGCAGCAGACATCGACAACCGGAGACTTAAACAATCAAACCAGAAAACTTTACGCAACGAAACACTTAGTGAACCCACCCCAAGCCGGCTAGTCACCGTGGGGCAGAGCGACTACTACCCTCCATATAAACCACCACCTGCAAATACGAAACAACACTGCATTAACCAGAAATTTAACAATACTATGAATGTAGCAACATTTAATACACTTACACTGAGAACAGATGAAAGCTTACACGAACTAGTGTTCGCATTAAAAAACATTAATTGGAACATTATTGGCTTAAGCGAAGTAAGGAAAAATGGGGAAGGAATCGAAGAACACGAACAGTTTATATTGTACTACAAAGGTGAAACCCCAGGAAGGCATGGTGTAGGTTTCCTTATTAAAAAAGAACTTAAAAACTTCATAGAAGAAATAATTGGCGTATCTGAAAGAATTGCGATACTAAATATAAAAATCCAACCACAAAACGAAACATGGTCTATAATACAAATATACTCGCCAACAGAACAGTCGACTGTTACAGAAATAAATTCATTCTATTTTCAATTGAATACTGTCATTAAACAATACGCTCACAAAAACTTAATAGTAATGGGAGACTTCAACGCACAGATCGGTAAACGAAGAAAGGGTGAGGAAATAGTACTAGGCCCATATAGCAACGGTAAAAGAACAAGAAATGGAGAAAAACTGCTAGAAATGGCGTTCGAATTCAATCTAAAAATACTTAACAGCACATATAAAAAACGAAGTGAGAGAAGATGGACCTGGATATCACCAGACGGCCGATACAAAAACGAGATAGACTATATTTTAACAAACAGAGACAAGGCTTTTGCTGATTGCGGGACAATAAACAATCTAAACTTTAACAGTAACCACAGAATGCTAAGAGCAAAACTAAACACATACGTTGGAGATAGAAGTAGACCCTTCAAAATAAGACCAAACATTACTTACGGTTTAATACCAGCTGAACAGTCAAACATCAAAGAAAAACTAGAAGCAATAGTACCATCTTTACAAAATCTAAACACACAAGAGAAATATGATGAACCACATAAGCTATTGACTATAAAACCAGAAAGAAATACTAGAAGAGAAAAGAACTCTAACGGTAAGAACTCAGGAGAAACACTAGAACTCTTAGAAAAACGGGCAAAACTAATAGGCGTCGGCAACAAAACAAAAACTACAAGGAAAGAAATAAGCAATCTTAGTAAGCAAATAAAAACAAGCATGAGGAAAGACCGCAAACGGTTAAGACTGAAAACCTTTGAAAATTATATAACACAAACTGGAGGAATCAAAAAAGCTGTAAAATTGTTGAGGGAAAAGACTGATTGGATACCAAATATTAGAAACGATACCGGTGCAAGAACAACTAAAAGACCCGACATCATAGCGAGTGCGACTAAATTCTATAAAGACTTATACTCAAAAAAAACCTGTATTGAAGAAACAGTCCTGACCAGCAACGACAATGTACCCCCTCTTTTAGTGAGAGAAATAGAACGGGCAATTAGTTCACAGAAGAAAGATAAAGCACCCGGTCCAGATCATATTAATAACGAGCTTCTACTAGAATGCAAGGGATCAATTGCACCGGTACTCACACACATTTTCAACGATGTAATAGAAACTGAAATAATACCAACTCAGTGGACGAACTCGACAATCATTCTTATTCACAAGAAGGGAGACAAGAGTGATATAAATAACTATAGGCCAATCAGCTTAATGTCAAATATCTACAAAATCTTCGCTAAGATTATTTTGAACAGAATAACCAAAACGCTTGATGAGAATCAGCCAAAAGAACAAGCTGGATTTAGAAGTGGATACTCAACCCTCGACCACATACACGTAGTAAAGCAAATATTTGAAAAGAATAGAGAATTCAATGTACCATTCTACTGCTGTTTTGTAGACTACTACAAAGCATTCGACTCACTAGAACATGAGAAAATCTGGTCAAGCCTAAAGAACCAAGGTATTCAAGATAAATATATAAGGATTTTAAGAAACGTATACAAAACAAGCAAAGCAAAAGTGAAACTAGAAAACGAAGGAGATGAAATAAAAATAGAAAGTGGTGTACGCCAAGGTGACCCGCTGTCACCTAAACTATTCACAGCCGTCTTAGAAGAAATCTTTCGTAAGCTAAACTGGGACGAATATGGCCTTAATGTAAATGGTGAAACACTGTCCCACTTACGCTTTGCTGACGATCTTATTCTATTCGCTTCAACAAAAGAACAACTTCAAAGAATGCTCGCGGATCTAGAAAAAGAGAGTCGAAAAGTTGGTCTGGTCATGAATCTACAAAAAACCAAAGTCATGACAAACACCATAGAAGAACCAATCACCCTAAACAAGAACCCTATAGAGTACGTACAGGAATATGTCTACCTTGGTCAACTGATCTCACCGACCGATCTCATGTCAAAAGAAATACAGGCGAGAATCGGAAATGCATGGAAACGATTTTGGAGTCTAAAAGAAGTCCTAAAAAACGAAGATGTCAATATATTTTTCAAGAGGAAATTATACAACTCCTGCATCCTCCCCATCCTCACATATGGATGCCAGACTTGGGCACTTACGAAAGCACATACTAAAAAGTTAGAAACTTGCCAGACCGCAATGGAAAGAAGCATGCTCAACATTAGGAAATCCCAACGAGTGAGAAACCAGACTATCAGGAAAGCCACTAAACTAGTCAATATAACAACCAAAATAAAGAAACTAAAGTGGAAATGGGCTGGACACACAGTAAGAGGAATAGGAAAATGGAACAAAGCTATCTTGTTCTGGCATCCGAGAAACAAGAAGAGAAATCGTGGAAGACAGTTCAGAAGGTGGGAGGACGAGATAAAGTCAATAGCAGGAAATACATGGACGAGAACCGCTACGGATAGAGAAGAATGGAAAAAAATGGAGGAGGCCTTTGCCAAAATCAAGCAAACAGATCAAGTTGTCGATGTCTAGATTAATAATAATATTGTAAATGTAACTTAAAACTAATCTGAATAAAGGCTATTTTGATTTTGATTTGATTGAAGTAGGTACTAAGTAAATTGTATTGAATCCAACGACACCTCCTTTTCCTTTCCTTCCCTCAGAATTAGCTTGATCTTAAAAATGATTATTTAGACGGTGTATAGGTACCTTATAACCATACAAACATGCAGAAAAACAACCCTGCTACCCTACTTACCTGAAAAAGCTATTTTGTATTTTTAACATGTTTGCCGATTTTTAACAAGACAAAAATGAACCAAATATCAACTTTATGGAAATTAACTAGACAAACAAAACAAATGAAGATTAAAAAACTTGAGAAACAGACTTCATGGCCAAATGAAGCCGACTGATGAAAATTAAGATTTTTCATTTTTCAGATTTTTCCAGTCGGCTTATTCCGACGACTCATGAAGATAACTTAGTTATATTTATCTAGTAGGTATTAGCGATTATAAGGGTGTGAAAAAAACACTTATCGTTGTTACCTATACCAAGCACGTTAGGTACGAGTAGATGTTTTGTGTATTTTTAACCGACTTCCAATCAAAAAGGAGGAGGTTCTCAATTCGGTTGTATTTTTTTTTTTTTTTTTTTTTTTAATGTTTGTTACCGCATGACTTCGTCATTTGTGAGCCGATTTAGAAATTTATTTTTTTATTTGGAAGGTTATTCTTACGTCCAGATTGTCCCAAACAAATTTGATTAAAATCGGTTTAGCCGTTTGACAATGAAGTCGGTTTCTCAAGTTTTTTAAACTTATAATTATTATTATGCACATACAATACATTTTATATATCTATAGAAAAATCTTTGTCCTTTCACAAACTATTGGCACAACAATGTCAAAGCACCTTTTAGGTATTATTTCAATTAATTAATTTATTTTAAATTGAAAATGACTTCAGTAAAATTGGTTATTACAACAAAAATAACTCACAACATGTTGAACTTTATACCGATAAAAATGTAGTATTTCAGTTCTGATAAATCATAAAAATATATGCATACCTTTTAATTTTTGATTCGGTAGTCGTTGTGAGATGCAAACGTTGGTATCACAATTACATTTACACCAATTTTTCTTGCAATTCATAAGAAATCTACAAAATTAGGTACTTTGGGTCTGAACACAAGATGAAAGTTATTCCTGGACTTTTTATGATTTTCATCGTATTTGTACCTACTTTATCATAGTAGAAATGCAATGAAGTAAAACATCCACCTTTCCCCCCTTTAGAAGTAAGAAAAAAATCCGTTCCAGGTATAGAAGAACGAAGAAAGTAGGAATAGATCCCTTCTTACCAGTAGGGATATGTCAGATGTTTGTTCTCTGTCTGGGCGTTATATTGTGTATTTACAAAAAAAAATACAAGTAATATAATAACATCAGCTATCTGATGGTACCCATAGTACAAGTTTTGCTTAGTTTGGGGCTAGATAGTGTCGGATGGATTGTCTACAATATTTTTTTTTTTGGAAAAACTTAGTTCTACGGTGCTAACCTGTTCCCATTCTCCGTACGGGCACCGCCGGCGCCCTCTGCTTCTCCCAAAACGGAGACAGTTCCACCGATGTCATCACACATACACTTATTTCACACTATAACTTTACAAAAACCATTTTAATCCATTCAACATACAGTTCTAACTTTTAAAATAAAAATGAAAACGTTTAATAAAAATAGGCAATTTTTAATAATATCTTTGATTATCATATAATTTGACTTACTGACCCGAAAGTTTAATGACTTTAATATGTGACTTGTACACCCACCCGTGGCTTTCAACAGACTGCTCTGATATTTGGTGATCTTTGAAGCTGCGGAGATCGCGAGTCACATCATCCCCTGATTACATCGAGACCCACCCCCTGAGCAGGACGGAGGTACGGCTGGCTGCGAGTGAGAGGGAGAGGGCAGTGATCCCATCTTGTATCCCAGTCTACAGGCTACATTGTCAAAGCTTCGGCGGCGGTATCTGACCGAGTTACGTGCAAACATCATAGTAGATATACTTACTTGATAAGGCTGTGCTCTCTCTACGCTGGCGGTAGACAATTACGAGAACCATTTCAGATTTAATCATGGCGCTATTTTACTGAAATAAATATATTAGTTTGAGACTCTATCTTACTACCAACCGACCAAACTACCTGTAAACTTAAAAACTTGGCAATGAAACTTTAAATCGTAGTATAATTATTAGTTTAGTAGTAATTATTAGTGGTCGCGTGGAACTGGCAGCTAGACTCACCTAGCTTTAAGACGTTTCAAAGTGATTCTTGTATCGTATTGAATAAACGCTTATTGAATCTTGAATCTTGAATCTTGAATCTTGAGTTATTTAAATTAATTTGCAATTAAATAACTATACGAGTCATATGAGCTTTTGCTTTAGTAAGAGTCAAAAAATATTAAAAGTGTACTGACAATAAAAAAAAATAGCTTACCTGTCGGTACATTTAACATTAAAATGTCAAGTAGTATGGGTGTGAGAAAGGGAGCTAATTGCCGGGGCGTCGTCGCAGCCAATAGGGGCGCGACTTGTGGCCAGAGGGCGGCGCTTAGCTTTGAATTGAAAGCGAGCTACGTAGGAGCTACGCGAAGTCAGCCGTAGCGCGTAGACGTCAGAGTGACGTAGCGACTCGTAGCAAGACACCGCTACATCTTGCTACGAATCTATGAGACCGTAGCTAATTGAGATGATTCAATGCTTATACTTTTGACTACAATTTCTCAGCTTTTGAAAATAAATAAAATAAGGTAGAGGGTTATTATATAATATTCCGTCTGGCACTGATATGGATCAGTTGAGCTATCTCTAGATCGTTTGTAACGGTCTGCAGATAGTTCAACTGTTTCTTGTGTATTTTGTAAATATTTGTTTGTGTACATAATTGTCGTTTTTAAAAAAAAGGAAAATTACTCATACAAGAAAGGATAAAAAAAATATAATCAAAATGTGAAACTTTTTAGATTTTATTAGTCTAAGTCTATTCAATCAGTTGAGTTCTAATAGATTATGTAACATTCAAACAGTCTAATATTTTCATGTATTTTAATATTATTCTACATTGGTACGGACTTTTTTCGGATTGGTATTGGAACGTTATTGAACGTATCTTTATAATAGTTCCTTTTATCTATTGGGCTCTTGACCATCTATTTATTGTGCAAATCGCATCACCCGGCCTATAATCCGTGGTATAATCTCTAACATGTTGTTTCACGGCAGGCGTCGCATCGGGGGTCACTAATCCCACTGCACCGACATAGAATACTAAACAGTTACTATAGAGCTAGCCACAGAATGAGTACTAGTTACTATAGCTCGGGCACAGATTGTGTAGTAGTTGTTAAGTAGCTGAAGTGACAGGATTTGGCACGTGACCTACTTGTACCACTGTGGGTAGTATTTGTACAGATTAAACGATTATTGCTGTGATAATTTGGGTCTTTTGTTATTTCTGGTTTAGGTTTAAAATACCTTCGCCTTCGAAAGAAAATGGTGGGAGGAGGCTCAGAATAGAGGTAACTGGAAGTCCTTAGGGAAGGCCTTTGCCCAGCCCAGGACGATGTAGGCTAGTAAAAAAGTGTACATCAAATTATGCTAAATCTAGATCTTTAATATTTCTTTCAAATCTACGTTGTAAAAGTGAATAGTTTATTTAACCTTTACAAAATTGAGTCAAATCCATTATGAAAACTTTTTAAATTTTAATACATTACTTATTTTTATAGCTATTTCTTTACTTTTATACCATACCATTTTATACATTAAAAAGTCATTTTAATTTAGTCCAACCGTGGGAATATATCACAGAACAATCTCACACTGAGAATTTAAATAGAAAACACTCGAAATTATAAGAAAACATTTCAGACAAAGCTTGAAATGGCGCCACTATTGTGCAACTCTGTATAAAAACATGCCGACAATGAACGAAACGACAGGGAAATTATAACGAAAGGGGTCGGTTTTGGTCATTTTAAAACAGCACTTGGAGACAAAAGACATTTTAAAATTTGATAAAGAGCGGCACGCGATCGGCTTTAGGAAACGCGCTCTTCTTTGTCCGCCCTTTTGTTGATTTAAACACTTTATTTCGGCACCGGCAACTAAGCGACTATTGCTGTGATATCAAAGATAATATTATCATTTGTATGAAACTTCATGCTCGCACTATTCAATATTGAACATTTTTATGAAATTTATAAAACTTATGAAAAATTGCAATCAACAACATAATGCACACAGTATTATAATATGTATAAATTATGAGCTACTGATGGTAGGCCTACCTCAAGCTCTGTCTGGCTCTGTCTCTGGCTCTGTGTGAGTGTTGACTAAATAAATCCTACGTCGAAACGTCACACACGCAGTATAATGGGTTTGCTAAACTGTAATAATAATCAATATTTTTGACAATCCATGCAACACTGTTTAGCCCCAAACTAAGCAGAGCTTGTACTATGGGAACCAGTGCTCTGATTTGTGTGAGTGCTCAATAGTGTTATTGATCAAAGCCAGTTTTCCTACAAAAAGTTTGTAATTAAGCAAAGTTTTTTATAAACGTTGTGATAGGATTAAACTCATGTTTCGCTAATGACCTCTTTGATTATGTACCTATACATATAAGTAGAAAACACAGTTTTATATACGTTTCCCTTGTAAACATAACCGATCTTCCCCGCCATTGTAAGCGCAGATGTTATAGGTACGTTACTTATGATGTGAAACGACATCTCATTCGATGCCGTGAGACAACTTATCCTTCAGAATACATCATTAGAGAAACAAGGAGTATCGCACGAAGTTTGGAGAGGGGATATAGTATACAAAACCACTGTTAATCTTATATTATTATGTTTTACTTCAACATTACCAAGCTTGATCAATGCTGGTACGGTTGCAGGCAATAAATATTGCACATCGGCTTGTCTGCTTTCGTAGAGCGCTATCTCTTTCTGACGCACACTACGCTCTATGAAGCCGAAATTAGCCGACATGCAATATTTGTACTACTAAATCTTATCACTAAATATAAATACTAATATATGTATATCTAAATTATAATCTTTATAGTTTAGATAATAGACTACTGAGGTATCTCATTAGGCATGCCATATCCGATTATAATCGTATTACTATTTCTTGTGGGCTTTTAGCGGTGCGATGATTCGCACCTGCACCCTTAGACTGGGGTAGGTAGGGTAGGTTGGTGACAAATGAGCACTAGAGGCAAAAATCCGCGCGCCTCACTTGGCAAATTAATTCGTTCCGCGATGTCTCTTAGAAGCGTCATACTGGGATGTAGAGACAGGAATTGTACAGAGACGGAATAACCAAAAATTTAAACTTTCCAATTTCTACAAATTCCTGCTATTTTTGGTTTAGAAGTTGAATACAAAGAATTAATGAACGAATGTCTTGGATCAGTGTTGTTGCATTGACGTGTGTGAGGACATTGCAATAATTATAAAATGGTGCGGCTATATGAATGCATATATGGTGTATAGCATCTAGGCCTAGACTAGACCATACCTGCATGAATGCTACTATTTCAAAGGTCACCATTCTTGTCGACTATTTTAACTATGATATTAGTACAAGAAAGTATCGACCAAAATATTGTTGTTTTGTCCAATCACCTCGCGCGTTACTTAATATGTGTTCATCAACAGAAAAAAATATGAGAGAGATACATAATTAATCTAAATTAACAAAATTATCTAGTTCAACAAAGGTTAGTTCAATCGCACGCAGAGAAGACTCTTTTTTGCGTGTTAGCTCTATCTTCATAAGTTGTACGAAACTAAACAAATATATTAGTTAGTGGATTAGTTTCGTTTTATTGCGGCCGTGTCTACGTCGTCCTAGGTCTGCTGTCCTCGTAGCAGGCACTTAGCTGTTTCGCCCGCGGCTGCGGCGGCGCGCTGATTTATGCCCGGGCTTCGTTCAGCGGTGACAATTTATTTCAATTAAAGCTTGCTGCGCCTCCAGCGACCAGTCTGTGTTGGGTTGATGGAATTCATTTGTTTCAGCCACTTATTTAGGTCACGGGTTTTATGTACCTGGGTATCAAAGCCTGTCCGGTTACATTCAAAGTTAGTTTGAATGAGTGTGGCTATTGTGATGAAGTTTTACGGCCGCTTTAAGCAGACCTTATAGCGGCACACCTAGAAGATGGCGATGGATGGAGATCAGCTGAAATGCTGTCAAATATCGCTGTCATATTTGACAGCGTTTCTGCTGCCACCACCATCGCCATCGCCATATACTCAGGTCCTTATGGTCTCTGTCAAACTTTTTGTGCGTGACCTACGAGGCAATTTGTTATAGGCAATGGTTACCACTTCACATTAGGTGAGTCATAATGTTTGTTGTATCACCTATTGAACTTATCGAATAAACTGAGATGGCCCCATTATAATAATTAGGTAGAGCCGTAGTAAATATTCGCATTGTAGAGTCCAAACTAAAGGTCTGAAAAAAACTTCATAATTTAAAATTACTTCCCTAATTCGCAAAAAAATCTTATCAATCGAGCACTAAACGGTTTACTCAGTGGATCCCAATGATTCGGAAGAATTCATTTGCTCGGTAAAAGCGTGACTACCCTCAATCTGCCGCCAAGTGCAAACATTGAGCGACGTTTTGCGAAAAAGTCCTTTTAAAAATGTTGCGGCACGTACGGGTGGGAAGGCACCCATTATTGCCAAGTGGCGATTGTTGGTTTAAAGATTTAGCTGCAAACGAGACGGGAACATCGGTTTGATGGAGACGGAGGACGTACTTACGCATTGTGGAAGTGACTCTCCTTTTTGTAGCCACCTCCTTTATAGTAGTACCTGCCAGTAACTTATTTCAAAAACACTCGTGCTTGGTTTACAGAACAATGCTTTTTATTATATTCGTCAGTTAGATTTTAGATTATTTTTTATTTTTAAAAAGATCTTAACAAAACGGTAGGTACCCAGCCTGTTCTTCAAGGCTTGGTCGCGTGGAACTGGCACCTAGACTCATCTAGCTTTAAGACGTTTCAAAGTGATTCTTGTAATCCTACTTTTTTTTTATGTAACTTTTTGATGGAACAAGCATATGGCCCACCTGATGTTAAGTGGTAACCATAGTCTATAATAAAGCAATGGCTCGAAGGTCACGCACGTCAGGAACGTGCAGGAATAATAATACACTTTTGATTTGATTAGTTAAATAATATTACTTTTTCCTGACGTCCAAGCAATGCTTTGTTATAGGCCACTTAACATCAGGTGGGCCATTATGCTTGTTCCATCAACTGGTTGAAAAACAAATACCATTGTCGATTCTAGAAAAAGTCTCAAATCCGCTACGTCGTTGTTCGACCTACCTAATTGCTCGTTCACGATCTAACAACATTAGCCGTCGGAGGGACACGTGGCCGAATTAATGTTTAGACAAGTGAATCTTAGCCAAATAATACGTGATGGGATTTGTTATTTTAATTTGCTAGGTATCGTAGCCAGCGAATAAGTTGAACTCTTTACAAATGCCGCTGGCGATCTGTGAAACGCTGTCAAATATAATTAACAGTGATATCTAACAGTGTTTTACTGATCTCCACCGCAGAACTCACAGATGCGCGCAAGACTTTAATTCGCACGTAGACGATGGTGAAACGTTGTCAAATATCGTTGTCATATTTGACAGCGTTTCAGCTGATCGCCATCGCGATCGCCTAGATGTGCGCAGGTCTTTAGTAATAAAATAAGATTTCACCTAGCCATGTCAATTCCGCATTTCTTTCTTTAGAGGTAATTTTGTTAAGACATAACATAATACATAAAAACACTGTTTAGATTGTAAAGTACAGAAAAGAATGTAAAGTAAAAGAAAAGATTGTAAGTAAAGAAACATCTGCATTCACCACACAAATAAAAAAGCTAATTAAATAAATGTAGTTTGTTTCTTCCTTTCTTTTACAAATATTTGTTCTCGGTGAGAATCGAACCCACAACCTACGGCGCATAAAGCAGGGCAGGAACTGATTTGAAAAAACCTTCACCCATCATTTTGCAAATTATTGTCTACTTATTGTTACCGATATTTTCAATTCAATAAAAAAAATATTTTTAATAAAATTATTTATTTGTGAAACACAGGTTACAAAGATGTTACGTACAATATTTGTTGAAGTACCACTGTAAGATTACCTACTTAGTCGTCTGAATCAGATAAACACTGGGATCAAACGACGTTTGATCTGCAGGAATATTGGCAAGGTTCTTAATGATCTCTTTAAAGACAACAATGCCGTTTAAGAAGACGTCTACATCGATATACTCGTCGACTGCGTGTAGTAACATGTCTGTGCTGGGCATTGGTGAGAAGCCGAAAGCGGGAATACCAGCGTTCCTCACGAACCGAGCGTCGGTGGAACCGGGCGGGACTACCGGCAGGATGGGAAGACCGCTAGAATAAAGAAGAAACGTTAAAAGATGCATGTGTTTGATGTAGAACAGACAATCGTTGGAGTAAACGAGTATAAGAGTGAAGATCGCGTTTAGGTAAGCGTAGTGTAGGACGTCCTCCGGCAAAGTGGAGTGACGTTTCGAACAGTTTGAACAGTTTGAAGAGATGCCTGATACACGCATGGTGGCTGCGTTAGCAATAATAAAAAAATATTTTGGACAATCCACACGACACTATCTAGCCCCAAACTAAGCAGAGCTTGTACAATGGGAACCAGATAGCTGATATTAATAACCATATACTTTTTTTTTGGAAATACATATTTAGAATACAATATAACAAACAACATTTTGTGAGAAGAAACATTTGTGTTCACCACGCAAATATCTGTTCTTTGTGGGGATCGAACCCACGGCCTACGACCAACTGAGCTGAGAGGCCAGAGCAGCAATGGCCACGAAGTAGGGGCTAGACAGAGGGACGAGCGTAGCGAGAGACTGCTGTTCCTTGATGTTTTTTTTTTTTTTTTTTTTTTTTTTATATAATTTTAAGAAAGCTTACAGCTAGGTACAAACATTAAATAAAGGTATAAAAACTAAAAGCCAATTAAAAGTTTCCACTGATAACTAAAACATGGTATAAACTAATAAAAACAGTAAAGTAGACGATAAAAAGATAAACGTTAGGTAAGAAAGTAGGTACTAAAACTAATAAATATTAGTATTATTTTAGGAAAAATTGTGAAGCATCAAATTAAACCAAAGAGAAAACAGAAAAAGATTTTGCTAACGGAAATAAACTTTAAACAATAACTAAAACTAAATATTTTTGAAAAATTTGCCACTAAGTGTACGTTTAAGTGTAGCTAATGAGGTATTGAAAATGTCAATATAAAGGTCTGCCTTAAGCAAGGTGTTAAATGATTTGCTAGCCCTAATCATGAATGCGTTTTGCCTATAAATGGTTTTGACAATGGGAACGTTAAGTACGTTAGGTCTTCTTAAGGTGGCATATGGTGGTGGATGATGTATGTAATGCTGTTGTCTATATTCGTATGCCAATACTATACATGGATCAGTAAAAGGATACTTACCACGTGGTAGCTGCGTTGGCAATGGCCACAAAGTACGGGTTGGCCGCAGTGACGAGTGTGGCGGGAGACTGCGGGTCCTTGAGGATGTATGTAATGGTGTTGCCGCTACCAGCTTCAGAGACAATTGCCCTCAACTGTAAGACGAAAAAATAACATCAATAAAATGGGCTGTGTGCTGATAAGTCCATCTGAAAACCAGCGTCACTGCACTTGTAGTGTGTGGTTTATAGCTGAGATATGGCTGGTTTTGGCTCACGCGCGTGTGGACATCAGGGGTGCAATTCTAGCAACACAAATCACTCAAGCGTTCGCTGAAAACGATGTAAGTTGTGTGCTGAATACGATGTGAGATTTTTTAAATGGTGTTGCTCGATTCAGTAATCGCGGAATCCACGTTCCATTTTCAAATTTTTCTCACACATCAAAACTCACCTTCTCAGCGAATTCATCTTCGTTGATGTGGGTAGCCAGTCTGATATCGAACACAAGGCTCACAAGCTGAGGCACAATGTTATTTGCAGTACCGGCCTAGAACAAACAAACAAACTGATTCATATCATAAAGCCGAGTCAGGAGGTTTCATTGAATTGGCTTGTCATGCTCTTCGGATAACAGACAAACAATTCTCGCTCACACATTCTATATTTTTGTAGATACATACAAAATCAAATATAAGGGCAAAGTCTCAACATATTCATCGTTAACCCGTCGCTAAAAGCCTGCGTACATCTTAGATGATGGCGATCAGTGAAACGCTGTCAAAATAGATCACTGTGTGTTGAATAGCCTAATGTTAAAAGTCAATTTAGTCTTTGCTTACGTTCATTTTGTTGAGGTTAACCGAGGAGTACGTTCCAGCGTTTTCAATGGTAGCTGATAGAGAGATCTCGAACTGCTCATCACGGTACGCGAACATGCTATCTATGACGTTGCGGCACTAAAACAAAATAACACATAATTACTGGTAACCTCACTACGTACTGGGTCCATATTGTTACGGAAGTGGGTACAGGGATTGGAAGGAAACGAGCGTTTTACCGAAAGTAGCGATTTATTCGCACTACGAACACGTAACACTGCACTGAACGCGTAGCACTGTCCGACACTGTCCCCGCGCACTATGCGTTACACGGTTCAACGCTGTGCTCCGAACACTGACAGTCCACTGGGAGCACTTCACCACTTTGCACTTCACTTCACTATTCACTGTCTACTTCACTATTCACTTTCACTGTTCACTTTTTCCACTTTTCACTTTTTCTTCTTGTTCCTTTCTTCAGATCACTTTCCACTGAACTGCCCGTAGACGCGCTTGCAGCTCCTTATATACCCGGAATTTCGATTGTCATTTATTGGATTTCGATCGTCATTTATTGAATTTCGTTAGTCTTTTCGTTTTCTTCTGTTGGATTCCGATCGTCTTTTCCTTCTTACATCATTTCTTGTTTTAGTCCAGAACTTTCGGTTCTTTATTTGAATTCCTTAAAGAAGGCACTCGCCGCTACTAGAATTTTCTGGTAACATTAAAATGTCGAACAAAAATCTTCATAGCTGGACCGGGCTCGAACTCGCGTACGTCTGCTTTGCAGTCGTAGCTCTGACAGCCCGGCCGTTGTGACAATGACGATGTTTGCCAAAAACTTCACTGCCTTGCACGCTTACGTAGTTACGTCAGCACGGCGTCACACTACCCCCTCCTTAGACGTGCTCGTCCCAAGCATCGTTAGAGCCGTAGTACCGTGCCAACCTGTCCACATGAACCACTTTCGCTGGACTTCTTGGCGTTTTCCGAATTCTATATGTGACATCATTGATCCTCGTAATTACTTGAAAAGGGCCTTCCCAACTCGGTTGTAGTTTTGGAGATTTTCCTTTCCTTCGAACGGGGTTGTGAAGCCAAACAGCAGAACCTTCTTCAAAGGACTTGGAGTTGACGCTTCTGTCGTATCGCGTTTTCATTCGCTCACTAGCACGCAGATTCTCTTCCCTCATATGCCCGTGAACTTCCTCCATTTTCCTTCTCAAATCTTCCGCGTATTCCGAAATACAGCTAGGCGTATCTGGAGGACAACCCGCGAGAAGATCCGCTGGAAGTCGAAGCTCTCTACCAAAGTTCGCTCGGGCCGGTGTAGTAGAGGTACTCTCATGAACCGCAGTTCTATACGACAGAAGGAACAGAGAAATGTACTCGTCCCAATTGTTCTGATGGCTTTCAACAACTTTTGCCAGATGCCGCTCTAGAGTTTGGTTGAACCTCTCCACCATTCCATCAGATTGCGGATGATACGGCGTAGTCCGAGTTTTGTGTATCCCCATAATCTTGCATGTTTCCTGAAAGACTTGCGACTCGAAATTCCTGCCTTGGTCACTATGGATTTCAAGGGGTAGTCCAAATCGGCAGAAAACTTCATTCACCAGTTTGCTAGCCACAGTAACAGCTTCTTGATTTGGTAATGCAAACGCTTCTGGCCACTTTGTGAAGTAATCCATTATTACCAAAATGTAACGATTTCCACTATTCGTCATTGGAAACGGCCCGGCCACATCCAAAGCTATTCGTTCCCAAGGAGCACCCACGTTGTATAACTTCAACGCTCCCCGACTTCTTGTTTGTGGTCCTTTGACAGAGGAACAACTCGTACATTTCTTGCACCAGTCTTCAACATCTTCCTTGCAGTGCAACCAGTAATAACGTTGACGAATTTTCACCAAAGTTCTCTTCACACCGAGATGACCGCCAGATGTTCCGTCGTGATACGCTCGCAGTATATCAGAAATCTTTGACTTCGGCACAACTGTCTGAAGATGATTGTCTTGTCCTGATGCACTCTCCCATTTTCGACATAAAAGACCATTGTGTAAGAGCAGGCTATTCCATTGTGCCCAATAGCTCTTCGTTACTGCACTCATTCCAGCAACTTCACTCCATCCTGGGCGTGCGGATCCATCTCTCACCCAATTGAGTATTGGTCTAAGGTCTTCATCTTCTTCTTGTAGTTTACGCATGGCATCGCTGCTCCAATCATCATTTACTGTATCAGTTCTTATAACTCGGACCATAGATTTTTCTTTATCTTCCTGTTTCACACAGTGCTTGCAGTCTTCAGAACACGGCCGTCTTGACAAAGCATCAGCATTCCCATGAGACTTTCCACTGCGATGCTCTACTACAAAGTCGTACTCCTGTAGTTGTTCAATCCATCGCGCAACTTGTCCTTCAGGATTCTTGAACTGCAGTAGCCACTTCAAGGCTGCATGATCTGTTCTGACTAGAAATTTCCGACCCAATAAATACTTCTTAAAATGCTGAAGTGTTTTGACAACTGCAAGTAGCTCCCTTCGAGTGACACAATAATTCCGCTCTGGTTTTGACAGGGATTTACTGTAATAAGCTATCACAACTTCTTAATCTTCTTTTCTTTGTGAGAGTGTTCCTCCTATCCCTGTATTACTTGCGTCCGTGTCAACTACAAACTCATTGCACTGATCCGGATATCCGAGTACTGGTGTTTCACATAACCGGCTCTTTAGTTCCTCGAAAGCCACCTGGCATTGTTGGTCCCAAACGAAAGGTCGTTTTTCTTCTGTGAGTCTATGCAATGGCTTCGCTATATCCGAAAAACTCTTGACAAAACGACGGTAATAAGAGCAAAGTCCCATAAACGCCCGTACTTGTGTTTTGTCCGCAGGCACAGGCCAATCTTTAACCGCCGAAATTTTCGATGGATCCGTTTCGACGCCGCTTTCCGAAATAACGTGTCCCAAATAGTTTACCTGCCGTTTGAAGAATGAGCACTTCTTCTGGCTTAGTTTCAGATTTGCACTTCTCAACTTGTTGAATACGGATTCCAGCTTCTTCAAATGGTCATCGAATTCCCGCCCCACTATTATAATGTCGTCGAGATACACCAGGCAGGTTTCCCCCAACAGCCCAGCAAGGACACGTTCCATTAATCTCTCAAAAGTAGCTGGGGCGTTGCACAGCCCAAACGGCATCACTTTAAATTGCCAGAGGCCCTTTCCTGTGGAAAACGCGGTCTTCTCCTTATCCTTAGGATCCAACTCCACTTGCCAATAGCCACTTTTTAGGTCTAGCGTAGAAAACCATTTCATGCCGTCGAGAGTATTCAAGGTGTCGTCTATCCTTGGTAATGGATAACTGTCCTTTTTAGTCACGTCGTTTAGTCGGCGATAGTCAATGCAAAATCTTGTTGACCCATCCTTCTTCTTTACCAAAACCACCGGTGAGCACCACGGGCTAGACGATGGTTCAATTACTTCATTATTTCTCATGTCTTGAATCATGTCGTCTACCTCCTTTTCTCTGGCAAAAGGGATTCGGCGAGGTCGTTGTCGTATAGGTTGTTCATTTCCAGTATTGATTTTATGTTGTACCATGCTTGTCCTACCGATATCACCATCATTCTGCGAAAATATATCGGAGAACCGACGTAGCAAATTTTTCGCCTTGATCAATTCAATAGTCGTCAAGTCCTGCTTACATTCTTCCAGTATACTGTTAACGTCGATTGAACTTCCATCCGTCTTTTTGGTTTCTTGACAACTCCGCAGCCACACGATTTCTTCGCTCCGACCTATCAGGGTACCCTTCTTTAACACCTGCTCTTCATTGCTCAAATTCAACACAGGTGCCACTGTTTCTGCAGATGAATTGACGACTGTACGTGCCGGCAACCACGGTGACTCGTTATCCGCTTTTTCTAGTATTGTCCACCGTCGCTGTTTCAAACTTCCATTTCCGGGAAAAATTACTGGAACTAACGTTTGTGATCTTGGCAACAGTTTAGTGTTCTTTATGCAGTACACCTTGCCTTCGCCTCCGCCTTTCATCGGTATTTCGTCTTCTCCACACTTCAGAATGCCAGAGTGAATGTCGAGCTTGCACCGATTGTCCTTCAAGAAATCCAGGCCAATAATGCAGTCATACACAATGTCAGCTATTACTGCTTGTTGCCAGTAAAGTTTATCACCAATCTTGATAGCCACTTTCTGTTCACCTGATACTGGTATGCGCTGGCCGGTAGCCGTTGTTAGCTGGTAGGCTCTCTTCTGAACGTTGATCTTTCCGTTTCTTCTTATCAGCTGTGTCCCAATTACCGTACGTGACGCTCCAGTATCCAAAGTCAATGAGCACGGAATTCCATTTACCGATCCATTAACAGTTAAGCTGTTGCCATCCGTGCTCTGATGAATCTTGATTTTCGGGGCTTCATGTCTACCGGCCAGCGCCCACCCCTCAGCCCTGGCTGGAATTAGTTTTCCTGGTTCTCCGACGCTTGTACACAAGCATCGGTCCCTCGTCTCTCTGCGATTCGATTCGGGCAGCCTCTCTCCTCTTCTCCTTAGATGTCCTCGTTCCCCACAGTTGTAGCATCTAGGGACAAAAGCTCTGCGTTGGTTTACCCGCTCCACTTCCGTCAAATTAATCTCCCTCAGACGTCCACTCCTCGGATCTCGTCGGACGGCTTCTACTTCGAGCGCATGCGCGACGGCTTCTTTGATGTGACCATGATGACCCAAGCGCACGGCAGCTCTTACTTCCGCGTCGAGAATACCGTCGACAAATGACTGCAAAAGCATGCTGTCAATGACCGATGCTGGCGATGTTTGGTATGCCTTCCGGACCAACTTTTCTACCTCCAGGGACCACTGTTGCAATGACTCGTTTGCTCGTTGGCATCGATCACGGAGTTGAGCGCGGAAAACATGCTCCAGGTGTGAGTCCCCGTAGCGCGATTCTAAGGCTTCCAGCAATTGCTCGTAGGTTGCATCACTCCCCAAGGCCTCCAGCACGGTCAAAGCCTTGTCTCGTAGTCCCAAAGTAAGCGCGGTTTTAGCCTGGCTTTTGGTCCACCCATTCAGGTTCATCACAGCCTCAAACTGTAGCTTGTAAGCCGCCCAGGAAGAGGTTCCATCGAAAGGCGGGACTTTGAAATTTCCGCCTGAGGTTGTTGCACTTACTATGGTCGCTGAGGCCGGGATTCCATTTGTTTTGAGCTTCTTGACGTCTTCCTCGATGGAGGAGAGGCGGTTTCCGTGTTGTTGTACAGTTTCTTCCACCGCTTCTACCCTCCGCATGCTGTCGGTGATAGCAGTCAAAAGATTTTTCTGCAATGCGCACAACTGCTCCTCTTGCCGGTGAGTTCGCTCCTCCTGAATAGCGCGCAGCTGCTCCTCCTGGATGGCACGCAGCTGCCCCTCCTGGCGGCGAGCCTGCTCCTCCTGGATGGCGCGCAGCTGCTCCTCCTGCCGGCGGGCTTGCTCCTCCTGCCGGCAGGCTTGTTCCTCCTCCCGGCGAGCCTGCTCCTCCTGGATAGCGCACAGCTGCTCCTCCTGCCGGCGGGCTTGCTCCTCCTGGATGGCGCGCAGCTGCTCCTCCTCCGGCGGGCTTGCTCTTCCTGCATGGCGCGCAGTTGCTCAAACAAGGCGCCCAAGTCTGGTCCAACCTGGGTCCTCGTCGACGCACTTGCAGTAGTTGCCCCTCCGGAGTTGTCTTGGCGTCCAGGGGTTTCTTCTTCAGAAGCCTCGGCACCAGAGCCACTGGCTTGCTGCGAGCCAGTCTTAGCGCGAGTGCTCACGCCTTCCCTCGGCATGACAGGCATTTTACCTTCCAATCCCACTTCTGACACCAAATGTTACGGAAGTGGGTACAGGGATTGGAAGGAAACGAGCGTTTTACCGAAAGTAGCGATTTATTCGCACTACGAACACGTAACACTGCACTGAACGCGTAGCACTGTCCGACACTGTCCCCGCGCACTATGCGTTACACGGTTCAACGCTGTGCTCCGAACACTGACAGTCCACTGGGAGCACTTCACCACTTTGCACTTCACTTCACTATTCACTGTCTACTTCACTATTCACTTTCACTGTTCACTTTTTCCACTTTTCACTTTTTCTTCTTGTTCCTTTCTTCAGATCACTTTCCACTGAACTGCCCGTAGACGCGCTTGCAGCTCCTTATATACCCGGAATTTCGATTGTCATTTATTGGATTTCGATCGTCATTTATTGAATTTCGTTAGTCTTTTCGTTTTCTTCTGTTGGATTCCGATCGTCTTTTCCTTCTTACATCATTTCTTGTTTTAGTCCAGAACTTTCGGTTATTTATTTGAATTCCTTAAAGAAGGCACTCGCCGCTACTAGAATTTTCTGGTAACATTAAAATGTCGAACAAAAATCTTCATAGCTGGACCGGGCTCGAACTCGCGTACGTCTGCTTTGCAGTCGTAGCTCTGACAGCCCGGCCGTTGTGACAATGACGATGTTTGCCAAAAACTTCACTGCCTTGCACGCTTACGTAGTTACGTCAGCACGGCGTCACAATATAGTTATAATCAGATATTAGTGATAGAATCAGAAATGAGGATATCAGAGAGCCAAGGTCACCAACATACCTCGTAGAATTAGTCAGTTGAAGTGGCAATAGGCAGGTCATATAGCTCGAAGAACCGACAACCGTTGTGAAATAGAGGCTCTCGAATGGCGACCACGAACTGGAAGATGAAACGTAGGGCACCCACCCACCATATGGACCGACGACATTGTTAAGATCGCAGGAAGTCGGTAGATGGAAAGGGCTCCGAATCGTTTTTCCTGGAAATGTGTAGTGGAGGCCTATGTCCAGCAGTAAACTTCTTCAGGCTGATGATGATGATGATGTCTGGTAACCTCATCTCAACTGCATTTCAACCTCATCTCAACCTAATATCAATCATATACGACGTTCTACAGTTTGTGGATCAATCGAGGCCTACCCATATCGCCAATTTTCAATTCGGTAATTCTGATTATTTTTTAATACTAAATTATAATAGTAGGTACCTTGCCAGTAGCGGTTAAGTTGGTTTCAGAAAAGGTGGATCCGTGGGTAGCCTCTCCATGGCAATCTACTTGAATTTCTGCAAATAAAGAAGCATATTTCTTAAGCAAGTTCTTACCCCTATGCTCCTCATTGACTTGACTTGAGTGAGTAATTTTATATACCACGGAACATCTAGGCGTTTTGCGGTGGAGATCAGTGAAATGCTGTCAAATGTCGCTGTCATATTTGACAGCGTTATACTAATCGCCAGTGCAGAACGCTTAGGCCTGTAATCAGGAACAATGCTTGAATGCGTAGTCTGGGTCGAGACTCAAGCATAGGTTTTTTGACAGTTCTCCATTGAAAAATGGCAAGAAAATCGGGAGATTTAGAGATACACGCAAGGCATACAGTGTTCAAAGAATTTTGTTTCACCTTGGAAGTCGAATCTCACTCTCCCACAAGACATTCAAACTTTTCAGGTAAGTCTTAAACCATTTTCTTAAGAGGTAAGTACGTAAATATTTTGACTCACGCCACACAACTTTGTCCTGGTAGAAGAGAGGCACTATCGGAATCGGGAAAGGAGAGCCTTCGTCCATTTCGAAGCCGACGTTCATCGCCGCGAATATGTCGCTCTGAAGAAATGGAATCATGCCGTCGTTCCCACCGACTTCTTCATCTAAACGTAGATACATACATTAGCAGACTTTTCGGAAACCAAAGAAATATTATTATTTGGAACACAGAAACGATTATGATGTAAGCAAATGAATTTTTAGTAGTACATATTAGAGCTCTTTGTGAAGGGTTCGTCCGGGGAAGTACTACCACCATGCCTATTTCTGCCGTGCTTTCACCCTTCAAACCGAAAGCATTGCTGTGTTTCAGTTTGAAGGGTGTTGATGTTCACAGGGCAGTGTATCGTAGAGCACGTTCCTGACGTGCGTGACCTGCGAGGCAATGCTTTGTTATAGGCGATGGTTACCGTTTAACATCAGGTGGGCCATATGCTTGTTCCACCAGCTAGTTATATGTATATTTTTTCTAACCTATATCATCCCACTACTGGGCAAAGGTCTCCCCCAAATCCTTCCAACTCCTTCCTAAGTTGTATTTATAAAAAAAAAATTAAAAACGATGGCACTTGCACTCCAGCAACGGGGACCAATCCCTAAAAAAAAAATCCTAACTTGTCTTGCGTACCGCAAGCGTAGATTGTACCCTCGTCCATGAGTGTAGCTGAAAATGCACCTTACGTACCAGGCATAAGGGTCAAATAAACATCCCTAACGAACGTCGCTCCATCTGCCTTGAGTCGGCGCAGCGCCTCGAAATGCTGGATGCCGACGGCTTTCATGTCTTGCGTGCCGCGACCGTAGATTCTGCCGTAGTCCGTGAGCGTAGCTGAAAATGGTGGGTATGTCCAGCCATCCTGAAAACGTATTTACTTTTTTAGATACGATCTTCTAGTGAACTTCTGTAGATATCCGCATTTGACTCTAAGGTAGTCCATTATGTATACGACTAGCACTTGAGCAACAAAATTAGTGTTGTTTTTTTGTTTAAAATGTTTTCTCAAATAAAATGACTAATAGTTACAAACACAGACAGTAATTCTTTTATCTAATATGGTTATGGATTTCACCACCAATTCACGCAGTTAAAAGAATCGCGACTCCGGGAAATCCGACCGAAGGCCCCCCTCTCCCCTCCCGTCTTTTGGCGAAGTTGGGCGATCTTTACCGAAGAGGTGTTGGTCACGTGACGGTGACGTGACGCGAGTGCATTGGTTTATTTGTTTTTTCCTACTAATTAAAAAGTGAAACAAGTATGCAATAGAGATTGAAAAATTATCAGTAATGTTACTAACCACTGCTGGCTTCTATTTATGACGTTGCAATCAAACTTTTATTGCACTTGATATTGAGTTCTAACTCAATGTTATCTCATTTTATATCATTTATAACTTCAATAAAATAATTTGGAATACTTTATGGTTCCATTTGGTATTTATAGAGCTTTCGATAACATAATCCGAGTTCTATATCTATAATCTATACTTGCGAAGCCTTTTTACGGCACTGAACCGGTAGTATCGTAGTTTATCGGTCAAGATCAGCACAGTAGGCCTACCATGAGTTCTGTCTCTGGCTCTGGCTCGAGCAAATGAGACAAAACACGGATCAACTAGTCCAACGCTACGCCAGGATTATTAATAAGACCCTAGGGCGGAATCCTGGCGTAGCGTTGGACTAGTTAATCCGTGTTTTGTCTCTTGCATTGACATGCAATTGTCAACTCGAGCAAATGTGACAAAACACGGATTAACTATAATTTCAAAAATATGTGTCTAGTGCACGAAACGAGCCTCTTTGAGGCGCACTTAAAATCCTTTCACCACACTTGGTTCGAAAGAATCAGTGACACGATAAGAAGAAGGGCAGGATGGTGTAACAAATCCTTACATCCTCATTCGCAGGAACGACGTCCATATGAGAGTTGAGCATGATGGTCTTCGCTGTGGGGTCGGTGCCGGCCCATTTGATGATGACGACAGGAAAGCCATCAGTCATGTAGTGCACGCTGCTTGGAAGGCCTTCTGCCTCTGCTAAGTTCTGCCAGAAGGTCACGGCTGGTGCTGGGAGAGAAAATTAACCTTTAGCATTTAGTTTTACCGGCTTACCTAAACCTAAGTTGATTGGCGATATATTCTGCGCTGTAAATTGTGAATGCTAATCAGAGCTATCCCTACTGAGGACACTCATTGTGTGATGTTAATAGATGTTTCTCTTCTTCTTCTTATCGTGGTGACAGGATTTTTAGTGCGCCTCAGACAGGCTCTTTTCGTAAGTACGATGTTTCTTTGAGCTCTAATGACATTGGTAAAAAAGAACCTAGGTTCGAGTTCAGAGTCAGAAGTGAGATCCTGGAAGTTTGATAGGATACATTTAAATTATTGATTAAACCCGTATTTAGATCAACTCGTCCCTCTGGTCAAGAACCATTGTGCAGTCAAACCCTACATAGTCTGCACAATGTTTCTCCATCTGGTTCTGTCCACTGCGGCATGGATGGCAACACTCACGGAGGAATCTGTTGCTGAGCGCACCTGATCACTCCAACGCATTGGGCTCCGTCCTATCAGCATCTATCCCTCCACTTTGCCAGTGACCACCAGCTTTTCAAGGGTCCCTTCTTTCCTGGCGAAGTGGCCAAAAAATTCGACAGGTGGTAGAAAGTCTTGTTTCTATGTTGAGCTGTTTAGGGATTGATGCGTGACTAACAGCAGAAACCAAAATAAACCTGTGTTCATTCCTAATTCCAGAAAAGTAGGTACTGTTAGCCGGGTTTGGGAATAGGACATCTCTACGGACCGAGCGACGAGACACAACACTAGAGAGAGAGAAGAAAGATGGCGTCTGGCGTAGTTGGAATTGTTTGCCGTGTAATGAAGTAAATAAATAAATATTGTAGACAATCCACTCAACACTATCTAGGCCCAAACTAAGCATAGCTTGTAAAGGGAACCAGATAGCTGATATACTTAATACTTATATTTTTTTTATAAATACATACTTAGAATACAATATGACACCCAGACAGAGAACAAACATCTGCGTTCACCACACAAATATTTCTTCTCGGTAGGGATCGAACCCACGACCTACGGCGCAGAAAGCAGAGCTACTACCAACTGAGTACTTACTCAAATCATTGTATGAGGTGGTGTTAATGCGGACATACTCCTGTAAGAGTGCGATGGCCGGATCTGTTGGGGTTGTGGATCGAGCCAGATTCACCGACAGCAGGCAGACGATCAGTAGAATGGAACTGCCCATTGTTGCTATCTAAAATTACGCTAATAATCAAATACATTCTAAGATTAAAGGTTTCTACCCACTATCCCGTAGCATACCATGGCCGTGCTAGGAACGTGTCGGGCACGGAAAGCAATCCGGTACGCTGTACTTCGCCCACTGAAGCGGGTCGACAGCGTTCTGAACCCGTTTCCCTCCGACAAATAGTTGACGGTCCGTGCATGGCACGCGACGAGGACGGTGTCGGTCGGTGACGGAACGATCTAGTGGGCAAGTGTTTATGCATTACAATACAAAGAATATTTTTTTGGCCGCTACGTTCCTAGCACGGTCATGGTATGCTACGGGATAGTGGGTAGAAACCTTAACCCACATACGTGTAGTGTAGTGTATTATCATCACGCATAAAATACATAATTATGTACTATGTTCTAAATTATAGCAAACGAATTCAGAAGAAAGTTTAAAGCCACACGAACCATGTGTGTGTGTAAATCTCAACAAATAGCTAAAAGTATATTCGTTTTTTTATGCCATAGCTGGCAGACGAGCAGACGGGCCACCTGATGGAGAGCAGTCACCGTTGCCCATAGACACCTGCAACACCAGAGGTGGTGCTGATGCGCTGCATGGTCTTTTAAGAACAGCTAGACCCGCCTGAAGGACCCCTTGTCGAGCTCTGAGCACTCTGCGCACACCTAGGTCCTAGGACCAGGGTGTCCTAGACCTAGGTATGCGCAGGCCTTAAATAAAGTAATATCTACTCTCTTCTATTCTAAATTACCATTGCAAAAATAGACCACTTTTCACAAGATCTGTTTGGTTTTTGGTATTGGCTTCCCATAGTTCAGACAAAGCATTAAACAAAAAATCTTTGAATATCAATTAAAAAAAACGGTTAACACTTACCGGCCGACTATTCTGCACTGACAATTTATTACCGCGCCCGTATTTATCAGTTAGCAATTTTATTACTTGAGAATTTTACAACCTAGATTTTAGATGGTTTTAGGCATAAAGAAGGGTTAGATTCAAATGTTATTTATTAGGTCTCATTAAGCCTTGGGCACATCTAAGTGTTCTGCGGTAGTGATCAATGACACGTTGTGAAATATGACGGCGATTTTTGACAGCGTTTCACTGATCGCCATCACAGAACGCTTAGATGTGAGTAAGGTTATACATATACATACGAATTGTATTTGTGAAAATTCAGAGGCAGCACACACAGTTATTTTGCACGGAAGTAAGCATTTTTATTTATAAGGTACCTACTAGATAAAAATGTAATAAATTATATTTTTTATTTAGCAATAATCATCATCATCATTATCAGCCTGAAGAAGTCCACTGCTGGATAGAGACTACACATTTTCAGGAAGAACGATTCTGAGCCCTTTCCATCCATCGCCTTCCCGCGATCTTAACAATGTCATCGGTCCATCTGGTGGGTGGGTTATTTAAGCAATAAGCACACATAAATTACAAACAACGACAATAATACAAAAATACATATGACAAACTCCGGCGATCATAAATTAATATGTATTTTAGTTATACACGGTGTCCTAGAAATCAACGTCAAGCCGAAGAAGGGTGATGGGCCTGGCCTGGGTCATGATATTTAAAAGAAAAATAGAATTAAAAAACATGTCTTTTCGAATTATTAAGTTAATTATCAATGTGGGATAAGGGCAGGAAGAATAAGGATAATGTTACTCACTGGTAAAGATAAAGAAGCATTTAGAGAATCGACAATAATTTAAAAAAACTCACCAATTTTTTTGGAAGATATTTTACACTCACTAACACTGTATGATTTTCACATTTTTAGTGAGAAGATTGATAATATCGTAGATAATCTTATCAGTATGTTTCAGTTACCTTGTACCTACGCACGGTACATCATTTTTGAATGATCACTAGACATTGTACATATCATACAGAGATTGCAAAATATTAATCAAAAAACGATTTAGAAAAAACTAAGCACTGTTCGATC
This sequence comes from Thera obeliscata, assembly GCA_947578465.1. Taxonomy (NCBI): domain Eukaryota; kingdom Metazoa; phylum Arthropoda; class Insecta; order Lepidoptera; family Geometridae; genus Thera; species Thera obeliscata. The sequence continues at coordinate 3,031,837 of OX387927.1, forward strand.
TTATTAATAAAATTATTAAAAAAACAGTGAACATTAGAAAAGTTTTATTAAAACCCATAATAATCTACATTTCCTACAGCCTTGATAATTTCGTAGTAGATATCTATACCCTTAAGAAAGGTCTGAACATTCAAATATTCGTTTTTGTCGTGTACCCTAGATGTGGTAGAGGTTTTTGGCGCGAAGCCCACAGATGGGATGCCAATGTTTCGCAAGTACATTATATCAGAAGTCGCCGGACAAGTCAGTTCAACTACATTATAATTTCTGAAACAAAATAATAAATATTTGAATATTTAACACCAAACCCAAAGAAAGACAAGGGATATAAAAAACTGATAAACTTGATGGAAAGTGTCCGACCGTTCTTCTTGGAAATGTATAAGAGAAGCCTAACAGCGAGCGACACACATTAGGCGCTCGGCGTTGGTAGCGTACATATAACGCGCTTAGCACGGCGTTTTACGAGTGTTAGTAGTCCATACTTGGCTCAGTTCGGAAATGGACGTCGAAGTAATTGCTTTTGTGTGGCTTCTATACCGTCACTACAGAAGACGAGCGCTGAGACAAAGAGAATTTTGGGTGCACCCTACGAAATAGACTGACGCATAGAATGTTTGTAACATTGTACCCCAAATTAAGACAGTATGAACTTAAGTTATTTCATTAAGTACTTTAGATTTTTTTTGACCATGTTATAAAAGCGGATATTGATATTACTGGTGATTCAACAATTTTAAGAGAATCAATTTCCACTTCGTCAGATTTCGTTGATAAATAAGTCTGTATCGAAGTGCTCGGTCTCTATTTTGGTGAATATGCGTCCACTCTACCACAAAACGCCGCCACTGGTATATTTCCTGTAGTTTTCATACATTTTATATAGAAACGATTTGTAGCGTGTGGCGGCTACCGTCAACCATGTGCGGCGAGTCCGTATAAAGGTCTCTACCCACTATCCCGTAGCATACCATGACCGTGCTAGGAACGTGTCGGGCACGGAAAGCAATCCGGTACGCTGTACTTCGCCCACTGAAGCGGGTCGACAGCGTTCTGAACCCGTTTCTCTCCGACAAATAGTTGACGGTCCGTGCATGGCACGCGACGGTGTCGGTCAGTGACGGAACGATCTAGTAAGCAAGTGTTTATAAATTACGATACAAAGAATATTTTTTTGGCCGTTACGTTCCTAGCACGGTCATTGTATGCTACGCAAGGATTTTTTACATTTACATCGATATCTTTTCATCGATAGTTTCAAGCCCTATTTGGAAGCATGAAAGTAGAACGAATGAAAAATGAACGGTATAATCCGAATTGTTTCAGTATACCACTTTTTTGGTTACATTGCACTGAAAAAATAGTACCTACTTAAAATAGTGTAATAATAGAAGTAAACAAACCACATTTAATTGATTTTATGAAAAAATAGCCGCTTTTATGGGATAAAATTGTACTCACGCGTGATAAGAAAATGTATCTGTTCGGCCACTGTAGTTTTTACAAAATAGTACGGCGCATTTCGTCATATTTCCCGTTGTGTTTTCTTCGAGAGCAAAGGGCACACTGACAACGTCATTTGGATAACTGCCCCAAATGGGACACTACTTGGCAAGAGGGGTAAAGGCGAAAACAGTTTAATGACGTATCCCTTGGTTAAAATATCCTTGATGCTACGGGATAGTGGATTACACCTTAAAATGTATAAAAATACAATACCAACCACAAAACGCCACCACTGGCATATTTCCATATGCCAGTGGTGGCGTTTTGTGGTTGCGACACTTACAAGAAATCGCTAATAGCAGTTTTCATAGCCATCCAATAAGGGTTGGCATCGTTTAGCTCCGTCTTCAGGGAAACGTCTTCTCGGCGGATGAATGAGACCTCTGTGTCATTGCCAGCTTCATCCATCCACGAATGTATCTAGAAATTCAATCAAATCATGAACGCAAATAAAACATGGAGGTATTTCGTAATTCTTAGTTGCGTAGAATCGGTACCTATATACATCTAATTAGTTTCTAAAATCTAAACCTTCTATCCAGCTGTATTACAACGATCACTTTGAAACGTCCTAAAGCTAATTGCAGGATTTCTCATACGGAAATTGCGAATTCTAGAAACGCTAATATTTAAAGTATAAAAGGCATGACGACTAATTTTCAAAATCTCTTCTATTTTATTTAAAAGTATCTATTATGCCTAAAATATATCATATTTCTGTAGAAAATTAAGGTTTTTGTGCAATAAAAGTACATTTAAATTGAAATTTTCAAATTCACGCCAAAACGCTCGCTGGTGTCATGGCGTCTGTTATGTTATTACGTCACGGCACTGTATATCAACAGTAAACATTGGTGCTTTTGTACTAAATCAGAATGACGTTTAAATAGCCGTGACGTAATTCGCTCTGACCGGTGTTTAAGCCATCATGGCGGATTGTCGTATTTTGTAGATTTATTTTAACAAATAAATTATTAATCTCGACATTATTAAGAGAATAAATAAATTTTTCTAAATCTTTGAATCCTTTTTCATTAGATCAGATAAATATTTTGGCGATACTTGATTACTGTATTCATGCCTATTAGCGCAATCATAGATTTGAAGGAAATTTAGCAGCGAAAAAAACAACGATTCTAAGTGCGTTTGCTGTAGTAACATTTTCACAGCATCCTTATTCAGAGTGGGCAATGGCTAACGATTGAGCTATATAGCAAAAGCAAGAAAAAGCATTAATTAGAGCACTCAGCATAAAAAAATTCAAGTCTCTAGCTTGAAAACTCAATGCCAGTGCACATGGGGAAGGCGATGGCGACGGCGGCGATCCGCTGAAACGCTGTCAAATATCGCTGTCATATTTGAAAGCGTTTCAGCTGATCGCCATCGCCAGCGACCTAGGTGTGCGCAGGCCTTTTGAGTTAGAAGATTGTTGCATGTTCTTGTGTAAAATAGTGATATTTGTGACATTCAGTCGAACTACTCTGACAGTTATGGTCTTACCATCTTATAGACATCGACGACGTCACTATCAGAAGACAACCGCATATCTACTTTGACTGTAACTTTAGCTGGGATAACATTTACAGCGTCACCACACTGGGAAAAACACATAATAGTCACATTTTAAGCCTATGCATAAAAGTAATAGATCAGCTCTCTGGTTGCCATGGTACGAGCGCTACTTAATTAAAAATATTGTGGACGATCGACACTAAACTAGCCCCAAACTAAGCAGAGCTTGTAGAATGGGAAATTGGGAACCAAATAGCTGATATAATATATTTTCCTAAACGTATAGAAAACAATTTAATACCCAGACAGAGAACAAACATCTGTGTTCACCACACAAATATTTGTTCTCGGTGGGGATTGAACCCACGACCTATACGGCGCAGATGGCAGAGCTACCTTCAACTGAGCTATGAGGTCGTCCAAATGTGCTGTGCATTAGATGTAGCTAAGTTTGATTGGATCTGCTGGTTCTGTCGATTTATTTTTATATTTACATAATTGGGAACTGGTTTAAGATAGAGAGTGATTGCAACAAAGTGTTAACCAGTTTTGGGAATAGGACATCTCTATTCGGATCAAGCAAGAAGTTACGTCTCTAGTAGAGAAAAAGGAGAAGAAGAAGGAGATATAATGGCGTCGCTACATATAGTTGTATTATCTGCAGTGTAATAAAGTTAAACAGAGTTGTGGCTATAATCAATGAAGAGTTTTGGTGCTAACAAAAGTTACATAATTTGCTTACTTACTGTTTCTAATAGAAAAACTATTTGCAGTGCATGAAGGGAGCCTCTTTGAGGAGCACTCAAAATCCTTTCATCACATTGGTTCGAAAAACCAGTGACACAATAAGAAGAAGAATGGAAGCAACTGCCGGGCAAAGCCGCAGGCGTCTAGTAGCCTTCTATAGTTACTGGCTTCATAATCATAATCATAATAATTTTATTGCAAACATAGGTGTGGATATAGGTGTCAGGGTTTTGTGTTACATCTTCCATATTCAACTAATAATAGCATGCAATACCTTAAAGATAGGTACAATCTCACAATAAAGACTAAAGAGTACAACTAAGATAACATGAAATGTCAAATAAAATACAAATTAAAAGTCAAAGTCTAAAAATAAATAAAATAATACAGAATGACTAAAAATAAAAATTAAAAAGTCCAAGCAAAAAATAAATTAGGGTTATTCCAAATTATCACAGAGGTAGCTTCCAGAGCCTACTCACTTCAATGACATTAACATTGACGCTCGTGTACTTTCCAAAGTCGTAGGCGTCGAGACTCTTCTTTATTTTCATGTTTTTGTTCCGGAACTGTAGCACGCGCCCTACGAATCTATTGGCCTAGAAGAGAAAACAAAGGTTATTTAGTAGCGATCAGTAAAACGCTGTCAAATATCACTGTCATATTATTATACAAAGTGGTGTATTTTTTTTTAATCATTTGGGTCCATTTCCGTTGAAAGTAATAGATTTTTGATAAAAAATAATATGCAGTTATTGTTTTCTTATAAATCGAGGGCATGATTCCTTTCACGACTTTTCCCTAACTCTTGTGGTTTTGGGACATGGCCATCACCGCCCTTCTCAAAAAAAAGCAGCCAAGTGCGAGTCGGACTCGCCCATGAAGGGTTCCGTAGCAACAAGTAACATAATATAAAGGTTCTTGGAGTTCGTCGAAAGGTAAATTGCAGTTTACGATTTATGAAGACCTATTCCCACACGTAGGTATGGGTTTGATGAAAAAAAAAATTTTTTGAGTTTCAGTTTCAAGTATGGGGACCCCCAAAATTTATAGTTTATTTTCTATTTTTGTGTAAAAATCTTTATGCGGTTCACAGAATACATCTACTCGCCAAGTTTCATCAGTCTAGCTCTTACGGTTTCGGAGAAAAATGGTGTGATACGGACGGACAGACAGACAGACAGACAGACATGACGAATCTATAAGGGTTCCGTTTTTGCCATTTGGCTACGGAACCCTAAAAACAACCTGCATATAATGTGACGCAGAATGCTTAGAAGTGCGCAAGGCTTAATTCTCCAGTAGGTACTTTACTTACCTTTTCCACGGCACTATTTTCAGGCATCGTAAACCCATGCCCTCCATCACCGAAAATTGTAAAAGTCATTTCTGAAAAACCAATCCAACCTGTTATTATCTAATAAAGTGACTCTTCACATCATCGATTCAAACGCGTCGATTGGCGAGACATATGCATGCTATCTCACACTAAAACATGTAGGTAACAAGTGCACGAAATGTTTTTTATACTAGCTGATGAAAAAAGCATATGGCAGCGGTGAAATTACAGCCTCACGTGCCAGTAATTTCACCGGCACCCACACCCTTCAAACCGAAACACAGCAATGTTGCTTCACGACAGAAATAGGCATGGTGGTAGTACTTCCCCGGACGAACCACACACAAAGAGCTCTACTACTACTGAAACTTGAACTGAACTGTTACCTATATTATGTGATGCGGATTTGACTATTTGACGTGCGCCCTATTGTGTAAAAACGATGAATTAGTTCTAAACATAATTGTGCATGTAAACTTACGCCAAGGCCGCTTGTCTTGAGTAAAAACGAAAATAGTTTCGTTTTTGGATGAAAACCCCTCGTCTATAGCGAATCCAATGTTCAACGCCTCAAACTCCTTTGTCTTTATGAATGATTTCATTCCTTTGTATCCACCAGTCTCTTCATCTGTGAACATACGTACCTAGTTCTAAGGCCCGTATTCCGAAACAGTGGCAGTGCTTGAGTCGAGTTGGCATTTTTCAAAAAATCTACTCAACTCGAGCATTGTTTCTGAATACGGGCCTAAGTGTGATAAAAACGTATCATTATTCTGTCCTTGTAATTGTTTTAGCAAGTAACATTTGATTAATTATTATTATCACATTCATAATTTAAGCTAAACGGCTGACCACCGTTTTTGCTCGCACATAACAATATTTACTAGCAATAAAAAAGTTTTGGAATAATGCGCAAGGATTTCGGATGTGTAGGTATGTGTTGCGTTGGGTAGTCCATAAACTCCTTGGAAAAAAATCCATTTGATCCAAACCACCTTTCCTATACCAAAAATCTTGTTTTATATAGTTTTCGCACTACTATTACTACTAGCCTGTAGTGCCCCACTGTTGGGCAAAGGCCTCCCCCCATTTACGCCAGTCAGTTGCCAGTCGCACTAAAACATTTATTTATAAAAACATTGTTATGGCCAAAAATATATTGCGAGCGAGAAGTCGTTGGGCGGTTGTCTTATAGATGACATCATAACGAGGGAAGATATTGAAAACCTGGCATCAAAGTCATATGCACTGTCCTTAGTAGAGTCACGTTGTCGGCTTTCAGCCTCCGAATAGCCTCCAAGTACTGTATCCCTATGTCCTTGGTATCCTGAGTGCCTCTGCCGTAAATGTTGCCATCTTCGTCTATATGAGCAGCAAATGGCGGATACAGCCAATCTGCCTAAAAACAAGTATGATAAGATCCAAATTCTAAATCTTAAAATAAAAACAAATAAAAATAAATAAGTAAATTGTCAATACTCATGCATAAAAATAAGCTTAATCAGTAGAAAATCACAGTTCATTATAGTAACTAGCGACCCACCCTGACTTCGCGCAGGTGTTTTAGCTTTTTAGCCTTCTTTGAAAAATTTACTAAGTATCTGATAAAAAAATATTTTTTGAATTTGAAAAAGTAGTGCCTGATTTATTGGGGCGTACAAACTCATCAGCTTCATAAATGAGCTGCAAACAGAACTTTGGTCTAGAGGTGGAAGCACTAGTTCTACGACATAGGTACCAATTTCCTCACGATGTTTTCCTTCACTGTTTGAGAGTACATGGCACAGTGCACATAATTTTTTGATAAGAACCAACCACCTTAGGATCGGAAGACGGGGCCGCTAATGCACTAAGCCACCAGTGCTCTCTTATTTGTTAACTGACCTCAACAGCAGCCACGACATCCATATGCGAGTTGAGCATGATGCTGGGCAAGGAAGGATCTTGGCCGCTCCAAGAGATGACTACTATGGGCTCTCCATCAGGCTTATACACCGCCATAGGGAGATCCAGTTCCAGAGCTTGGGTCCTCCAGAATTGAACAGCCTTTTCTAAAAATACCTTTTTATCGTTCATCATCATTAGAATAAATAAATAATGCGGACATCTTATTTTTATTTATTTAATCTATACAACACTATATCTAGCCCTAAACTAAGCAGAGCATGTACTATTGAACCAGATATTAGCTGATATACTTAATACTTTAATACTTTTTTTGTAAATACATACTACAGAGAGAGAACAAACATCTATATTATGTTCACCACACAAATATTTGTTTTCGGTGGGGATCGAACCCACGACCTACGGCGCAGAAGGCAGAGCTACTGCCAACTGAGCTGAAAGGCCAGTCAGTCAGAATCATTGAAATTAAGGTCTCCTACTTCAAGAAGCCTCCTACTTCAGCTTGAAGACATCTACTACTGGACACATGGGCGTCCCCTTTATATTTCGAGAAAAAACGATTCCAAGGCCTCTTCATCCGTTGTCGCTGGTAAACGAACCGCTACCTATAGCACAAATATATTTTCTTTATAACTTCAAATAAAAAGGAAAAAAATAAAAAAGGTTCTCAATTCAGTTTTATTTTTAAATGTTTGTAACGCATAACTTATGATTTATGAACCTATTTGAAAATTTCTTCCAAATTGGTCCCATATAAATTTTAACAAAATCGGTTCAGCAGTTTGGTCATGAAATTGGTTTACTTGTCAAGTTCTTTTAATTTTATTTGTTTTTAAAACGAAGGTCGTTGTCTATTTTAAAAGTCACGAATGAGCCAAGGTCATGGTTAATATACGAGTAGAACCACGAATTTTGGCAATTTCAAGTCGACTAACTTGTTCCTATTTTTATGAAACAACGGGATATTTATCATGATTACATTTTTGAGTTGACTTCCGATATTTCGGTACAGTTTACATGCACCATGATCACGGTTGAACTGAAGTCCACGAGTAAAAGAAATGTAATTGGCAGACAAAAAAAATAGTGTTAAAAACCATGATAGTTTCAAAAGATACATTGTTTCTTGTTTGTCTACCTACTAAAGTCGTGTTGTCTACAGATGGCGAATGGAGGTAAAAAGTTATTCATCCTCTCAGCTCAGTTGGTAGTAGCCCTCTCGTAGAGAGTATTATATTCCTTGGTATAGCCTTCTGCTACCAACTGCTGCTTCTGCTGTTGGGGCTAGATATAATAGGCTGTGAGGCGTTCTAATGCAAACCTTTTGAAAGATGTAAAATTACTTAACTTATTGATGAAAAATCGCGAGCCACTATCTTGCGTGCAATCCGATTGCACTCACTTTAACAAAAAATAATGTTGATCGTAACACGTTCTTCTACTAAAAAGTTGGGCGACGTACTTGGGAAGTAAAAAGTGTTAAAATCAAAATTATATTTTTTTGCTAAACTGTGTGCAAATCTGAGTGCTTAAAATCCAGACAAAAAAGAACGCACATGTTAGTTTTTTTCTGAACGGAACAAATAATATTCGGATGTCCGAATACGGAAATCGAATATAGAAAACGTGTATATGCGGCCGACCTAAGCAGCGTTTTTTGTTTGTATAATTCCCGTGGTACCTTCCAGGGACTATCAATGAGACCATGGGCAACAAAGGTATGGAAACAGATAAATTCAACTTACCAATATTTTCATGTTTGCCTGTGTCTAGTTGTATGTACTCCCGAAACCTGGTCACAGCGGGATCTTCAACGTCATTGAATCCCTTTGAAGTTACGGTAGCCACTCCCAACACAAATACACTCAGCGTTATCAATAACATACCTACTTACTACTTGTGTGTGGAATGTCCGCAAATATTTATTTACTTATTTGCAGTCTACTTGTAAACGCACCTGAGATGACTGTAAAACATATTGTAGCCGTTCGTTTTCTTATATCCACCAACTGTATACAGGGTTATTCATTAGCCACACAAACTGACAGGGCCTAATTTTTGAGTCGTAAATATTTGTTTGGCTGAATCAATTTAATTCCTAAACTGATTTAAGTTTTTGTATCAAAATATATTTTTTTTTAAAGTATTTACGACATTTTGCATAATTATTGCCACGGAGAACAAGACGATGACCTAACGTCGCCACCCAGGCGGTGACTGAACGCAGTGTCGCTCGCGGCGAATTTTTTTGAAGAAAATAATCTTCATCGAATTTCTCGGGATTTTCGTAACAAAACTTTAAAAAAAAACATTTCATAATTTTTGAAGTGAAAACTTCTTTAGCGGCGTTGAGCACTTTCTGAATGGGGATAAAATCTTAAACTCGCGTCAGGATCACGTGACCCTGATCGAAAAAGCGTAGGACGGATTTTTTGCAGAAATGTACCCTAAGACTACTACGTAGAGTTCATAATAAAAATCGAAAAAAAGCGTAAGACGCTACAGATACGCTAGTAGTTACTATGACACGGTAACGTCACAGAATAGATAATAGTTAGTAGCAAGCATACCAAGGCGTTTTTCGCGTTTTTCGTGACTGTAGTAGGTATAGGTACATACCTATTATAGATTTTATGAACTAGCGGCCGCCCGCTGCAGGTAGTAGTGGTCATTGGTACATGATTTTATAGATCTACTGTATTTATTTTTCGAGTGGAGCATTGCGGCGAGCGAAGCGAGCCGCCATGCGACCATGGGAACAGCGCGGCGAGCGAAGCGAGCCGTGCTGTGACTCCCCCCAAGCCCCCCAGAACCCCCTCCTCCTGAACCCGGGGGGAGCGTCGCGGCGAGCGAAGCGAGCCGTGCTGTGACCCCCCCTAAGCCCCCCAGAACCCCCTCCTCCGAAACCCGGGGGAAGCGTCGCGGCGAGCGAAGCGAGCCGCCACGCGATCACGGGGAACAGCGTGGCGAGTGAAGCGAGCCGTGCTGTTACCCCCCTAAGCCCCCCAGAACCCCCTCTTCCTGAACCCGGGGGGAGCGTCGCGGCGAGCGAAGCGAGCCGCCACGTGACCACGGGGAACAGCGCGGCGAGCGAAGCGAGCCGTGCTGTGACCCCCCTTAGCCCCCCAGAACCCCCTCCTCCTATGTCTGCCGTTTTACTTCATTTAGGACCTACTTGTAGGTCGCGCGACAAGGTCCCTTCTAGCGGTTCCGACCCGTTGAGGATTTGGCTTTACGTAAAATTTAGGGTTCCGTATAGGGTTTTGATTGGGGTTATACTATATTGAGGAATTTGATTAAATGGTCGACTTTTAGGGTTCCTTAGGACTTTGATTGGAGTTTCAACTACACTTAGAAGCTTGATAATGTTAAAATTTTTAGGGTTCCTTAGGACTTTGATTGGGGTTTTACTACATTGAGGAATTTGATTAAGTGGTCAACTTTTAGGGTTCCTTAGGACTTTGATTGGAGTTTCAACTACACTTAGGAGCTTGATAATGTTAACATTTTTAGGGTTCCTTAGGACTTTGATTGGAATTTCAACTACACTTAGGAGCTTGATAATGCTAAAATTTTTAGGGTTCCTTAGGACTTTGATTGGGGTTTTACTACATTGAGGAACTTGATAAAATAAACAACTTTTAGGGTTCCTTAGGCCTTTAATTGGACTTTCAACTACACTTAGGACCTTGATTATGTAAACAATTTTAGGGTTCCTTAGCACTTTGATTGGAATTTCAACTACACTTAGGAGCTTGATAATGCTAAAATTTTTAGGGTTCCTTAGGACTTTGATTGGGGTTTTACTACATTGAGGAACTTGATAAAATAAACAACTTTTAGGGTTCCTACGTTAATAATCAAGTTTTCACTTCTGCCGGCACTCCCGGAGTGCAACCCGTATTTTTTTTTTTTAACCTAATTCCTGAGTATCTGTAGCTCATAATGAATAACCCTGTATAGGTAGGTACTATATACATATTATGATAGTACCTAACGTTTTGGTGCGTACATTACATACATTACAAAACCAAATAAGGCTTATCTTCTCACGTAAGTGGAAAAATGATGTACCTTTCTACCTACTAGATAATAATTGTACTTTTCTCTCCCCGCAACCAACATATTCTTCACTTTACTTCTCTTTAATACACCAGAGCGATGCCGGGTGCTGTTGCTAGTACTTATACTAATGGTATGCCTATAACCTGTTCTTATACTTGTTTTGACAAATTTAGCTTAGTTTATATCAAATGGTTTTAAATTATCATGACATTTCTAAATATGCATATTAACATTATACCTACTGTTAGCCGGTTTTAGGAATAGGACATCACTACTGTGACCAGGCAGGGAGATAAGAAAATACGGAGATGATTGTTTTCCGTGTTAATAGTATATTTCATTACAAGTGCGGAAAGGCTGTCATTGCAAAGAGTTCCGACAAATGTCTACCCGAGCCGAAGGCGAGGGTTGACAGTCGGAACAAGTTGCAATGACGGTTCCGCACGTGTACTGAATGACTATTTTTAATACAGTTGCGAAAAAATGAAGCAATTTAATAAAATAATAAAAAAACTATTTGCTTTTTTCTCTTCTCTCCACGCAATAAGTTCGTCGTATGTATGCATGTTAGCGACTTTTTGACTTTTCCGGTAAAATGTTCTCCGAGGCATTTTGTGCAATTATACTGAGTTCCGGTGGTGTTAATACAAAAAAAATACGGGTTGCACTCCGGGAGTGCCGGCAGAAGTGAAAACTTGATTATTAACGTAGGAACCCTAAAAGTTGTTTATTTTATCAAGTTCCTCAATGTAGTAAAACCCCAATCAAAGTCCTAAGGAACCCTAAAAATTTTAGCATTATCAAGCTCCTAAGTGTAGTTGAAATTCCAATCAAAGTGCTAAGGAACCCTAAAATTGTTTACATAATCAAGGTCCTAAGTGTAGTTGAAAGTCCAATTAAAGGCCTAAGGAACCCTAAAAGTTGTTTATTTTATCAAGTTCCTCAATGTAGTAAAACCCCAATCAAAGTCCTAAGGAACCCTAAAAATTTTAGCATTATCAAGCTCCTAAGTGTAGTTGAAATTCCAATCAAAGTCCTAAGGAACCCTAAAAATGTTAACATTATCAAGCTCCTAAGTGTAGTTGAAACTCCAATCAAAGTCCTAAGGAACCCTAAAAGTTGACCACTTAATCAAGTTCCTCAATGTAGTAAAACCCCAATCAAAGTCCTAAGGAACCCTAAAAATTTTTGCATTATCAAGCTCCTAAGTGTAGTTGAAATTCCAATCAAAGTCCTAAGGAACCCTAAAAATGTTAACATTATCAAGCTTCTAAGTGTAGTTGAAACTCCAATCAAAGTCCTAAGGAACCCTAAAAGTCGACCATTTAATCAAATTCCTCAATATAGTATAACCCTAATCAAAACCCTATACGGAACCCTAAATTTTACGTAAAGCCAAATCCTCAACGGGTCGGAACCGCTAGAAGGGACCTTGTCGCGCGACCTACAAGTAGGTCCTAAATGAAGTAAAACGGCAGACATAGGAGGAGGGGGTTCTGGGGGGCTAAGGGGGGTCACAGCACGGCTTGCTTCGCTCGCCGCGCTGTTCCCCGTGGTCGCGTGGCGGCTCGCTTCGCTCGCCGCGACGCTCCCCCCGGGTTCAGGAAGAGGGGGTTCTTGGGGGCTTAGGGGGGTAACAGCACGGCTCGCTTCACTCGCCACGCTGTTCCCCGTGATCGCGTGGCGGCTCGCTTCGCTCGCCGCGACGCTCCCCCCGGGTTTCGGAGGAGGGGGTTCTGGGGGGCTTAGGGGGGGTCACAGCACGGCTCGCTTCGCTCGCCGCGACGCTCCCCCCGGGTTCAGGAGGAGGGGGTTCTGGGGGGCTTGGGGGGAGTCACAGCACGGCTCGCTTCGCTCGCCGCGCTGTTCCCATGGTCGCATGGCGGCTCGCTTCGCTCGCCGCAATGCTCCACTCGAAAAATAAATACAGTAGATCTATAAAATCATGTACCAATGACCACTACTACCTGCCGCGGGCGGCCGCTAGTTCATAAAATCTATAATAGGTATGTACCTATACCTACTACAGTCACGAAAAACGCGAAAAACGCCTTGGTATGCTTGCTACTAACTATTATCTATTCTGTGACGTTACCGTGTCATAGTAACTACTAGCGTATCTGTAGCGTCTTACGCTTTTTTTCGATTTTTATTATGAACTCTACGTAGTAGTCTTAGGGTACATTTCTGCAAAAAATCCGTCCTACGCTTTTTCGATAAGGTCACGTGATCCTGACGCCCTGACGCGAGTTTAAGATTTTATACCCATTACAGAAAGTGCTCAACGCCGCTAAAGAAGTTTTCACTTCAAAAACTAGGGTCGAAATTACTCATTTTGTGCAACAAACAAATAAAGTCGCAAAGAAAATTTCTAAAAAATGGCGCCAACCATAGAATTTATGCAGAGATTTTTTCTTTCTTCACCCATTCTGGAAGGCAAAGGGAACTATACCCATACAGCTAAGTCTTCAGTAGATTTTTTTTATTGATTATGAAATTAAAATGAAATTTAATGAGATGAAATGAAATGAAACCCAACATAACTCATTCAATCAAATCATTAAATCTGTTAATGAAACAAATTAGCAGCTTCTTTTTAGAAATAATACGTTTTTGCATGAATCATAAAAACTTCAATGAATTTTTGAAGTGAAAACTTCTTTAGCGGCGTTGAGCACTTTCTGTAATGGGTATAAAATCTTAAACTCGCGTCAGGGCGTCAGGGCGTCAGGATCACGTGACCTTATCGAAAAAGCGTAGGACGGATTTTTTGCAGAAATGTACCCTAAGACTACAACGTAGAGTTCATAATAAAAATCGAAAAAAAGCGTAAGACGCTACAGATACGCTAGTAGTTACTATGACACGGTAACGTCACAGAATAGATAATAGTTAGTAGCAAGCATACCAAGGCGTTTTTCGCGTTTTTCGTGACTGTAGTAGGTATAGGTACATACCTATTATAGATTTTATGAACTAGCGGCCGCCCGCGGCAGGTAGTAGTGGTCATTGGTACATGATTTTATAGATCTACTGTATTTATTTTTCGAGTGGAGCATTGCGGCGAGCGAAGCGAGCCGCCATGCGACCATGGGAACAGCGCGGCGAGCGAAGCGAGCCGTGCTGTGACTCCCCCCAAGCCCCCCAGAACCCCCTCCTCCTGAACCCGGGAGGAGCGTCGCGGCGAGCGAAGCGAGCCGCCACGTGACCACGGGGAACAGCGCGGCGAGCGAAGCGAGCCGTGCTGTGACCCCCCCTAAGCCCCCCAGAACCCCCTCCTCCGAAACCCGGGGGGAGCGTCGCGGCGAGCGAAGCGAGCCGCCACGCGATCACGGGGAACAGCGTGGCGAGTGAAGCGAGCCGTGCTGTTACCCCCCTAAGCCCCCAAGAACCCCCTCTTCCTGAACCCGGGGGGAGCGTCGCGGCGAGCGAAGCGAGCCGCCACGCGACCACGGCGAGCGAAGCGAGCCGTGCTGTGACCCCCCTTAGCCCCCCAGAACCCCCTCCTCCTATGTCTGCCGTTTTACTTCATTTAGGACCTACTTGTAGGTCGCGCGACAAGGTCCCTTCTAGCGGTTCCGACCCGTTGAGGATTTGGCTTTACGTAAAATTTAGGGTTCCGTATAGGGTTTTGATTAGGGTTATACTATATTGAGGAATTTGATTAAATGGTCGACTTTTAGGGTTCCTTAGGACTTTGATTGGAGTTTCAACTACACTTAGAAGCTTGATAATGTTAAAATTTTTAGGGTTCCTTAGGACTTTGATTGGGGTTTTACTACATTGAGGAATTTGATTAAGTGGTCAACTTTTAGGGTTCCTTAGGACTTTGATTGGAGTTTCAACTACACTTAGGAGCTTGATAATGTTAACATTTTTAGGGTTCCTTAGGACTTTGATTGGAATTTCAACTACACTTAGGAGCTTGATAATGCTAAAATTTTTAGGGTTCCTTAGGACTTTGATTGGGGTTTTACTACATTGAGGAACTTGATAAAATAAACAACTTTTAGGGTTCCTTAGGCCTTTAATTGGACTTTCAACTACACTTAGGACCTTGATTATGTAAACAATTTTAGGGTTCCTTAGCACTTTGATTGGAATTTCAACTACACTTAGGAGCTTGATAATGCTAAAATTTTTAGGGTTCCTTAGGACTTTGATTGGGGTTTTACTACATTGAGGAACTTGATAAAATAAACAACTTTTAGGGTTCCTACGTTAATAATCAAGTTTTCACTTCTGCCGGCACTCCCGGAGTGCAACCCGTATTTTTTTTAGTAAAAACTTCATGGTTGGTTTTTCTTTATAATAGACATTATTTTGACAGTTGGGAAAGAAAAAGCACTAGTGCGGGAAAGGTAAAAAAAAAGCACGAGTATGTAATAGCCCATATCCCGAACGCTATACGTCCCTGCAATACGCCACTTTTTGAGCAACTGTATTAAAAAAACTGTTTACAGTTCAGCAGAAATAATAGGAAATAATACCTACTTATATCACTTTGATCCAAACAAGTTTTCTACCAATAAGTTTTCATTCTACCAATAAGTACGAATACTGCAGAGTAAAACAAACTTTTTGGTAGCAAACTTGTTTGTAAAGTTATATTTTTGCTGATGTGTGTGTGTAATTTTGCTGTGTGCGATTTTTAATATAAGATCAGTCATTTCATATTTTACAAAATGTCACAATATTCGGAGACGCTTATACAGTAATTCACTATATTATATTGTAATATTATGTACAAAGATTTATCAATAATTTATCTAGTCTCAAAATCAGGAACACCCCCTAACTTCTTCATAATTTCGTAGTACACATCAATACCTCTTAGGAAAGTCTTAGCGTTTAGATATTCATCCTTTTTATGGATCCTAGTGGGGGTCCGGAATTTGGGTGAGAATCCCACCGCGGGGATGCCCAGGTTCCTTATAACTAGCATATCGGAGGTAGCTGGACACACCACTGGTAACACTTTGATATCCCTGAAAAAAAAACAAGAAATGAGTGACAATGGATTTGTGGCCCAGGGACCTAGCACAAATAAATTTGACATTTGTGGCGGAAAAGAATGATGTTGGAAATAAGATATACTTTGCAAAAAAATTGTTAATTTAAATAAATAATAAACATGGACAATCAACACAAGACTATCCAGCGCCAAACTAAGCAAAGCTATGTGCTATGGGAACCAGATAGCTGTTAAATATAAAATAAATATGCACTTAAATAAGTTTATTTTTGTAAAGATAGACCTATTAGTACATATCAAGCAATGACCAGACAGAGAACAAACATCTTAGTTATAGTCAAACGTTTTTAGGGTTCCGTAAACAAATGGCAAAAACGGAACCCTTATAGATTCGTCATGTCTGTCTGTCTGTCCGTCCATATGTCACAGCCATTTTTCTCCGAAACTGTAAGAGCTAGACTGATGAAACTTGGCGAGTAGATGTATTCTGTGAACCGCATTAAGGTTTTTACACAAAAATAGAAAAAAAACTAAAAATTTTGGGGGTCCCCATACTTGAAACATGTTGTACATTACTATGCAAACTTTCAACGATATTTGGTTTGAACGAGATCAAGTCAGTAGTTTTTTTTTATACGTCATAAATCGTAAACCGCAATTTACCTTTCGACGAACTACAAGAACCTTTATATTATGTTACTTGATGGTACGGAACCCTTCATGGGCGAGTCCGACTCGCACTTGGCTGCTTTTTTAACAACACAATCACCCAGTTTGGCTTGAAAGTGACTTACATTTCTTTGAGGGCGTCTCTCATTGCGACCCAGTACGGGTTGGAATTATCAAGCGTTGTTTTCTTTGACACGTTGGCGCGTCGGATATAATATAGCTTAGTACCACTGCCTGTTAGCGCCATCCAAGATTTCACCTGCATTATACAAGTAGGTTATTAATATAAATAAAAGTAAAAAAAAAATTGGTTGTCTGTAAAGCCGGTTTACTGACGATAGTTGAACGTGACTACGTCATAAGAAAATAGTAGGACTGAAAATAGTAGGACTCGAGACTCGGACTCGAACTCGGACTCGGGACTCGGGACCCGGACCCGGACCCGGACCCGGACCCGGACCCGGACCCGGACCCGAACCCATACCCATACCCTTACCCTTACCCTTATCCTTACCCTTACCCGGACCCGGGGCTCGGGCTCGACGGAACGACGGAACGGCGGAACGACGGTTACGACGCATGAGTCATGTTTTTTCGTGCGTGCAGCCAGCTCCATCGATTTATAAGACGTTATCACGTCAAAAACTAAACAGGCCTTTGCATTTATTGTTACTATTCCCCTTCCCATTATCCCATCCCACTAATACTATAAATGTGAAAGTTTGGATAGAAATGCTTGTTATTCAATAATGCCAGAACGGCTATAGAGATAGATTATAGTCTGGAATAAGTACATAGGATATTTTTATCCCGAAAAAGAAACGGGAAAGGGGCGTAACGAGAACAGAGCAAGTGAATGCCGCTAGTGATCTATACAGGGTTATTCATTATTAGCTGCAAATACTCAGGAATTAAGTTCAACAATAAAAAATAAAATATTTATGAAATAGTTTTTTTAAATTTTGATCAAATTTTTTTTTAAGTTTTTGTATCAAAATTTTATTTTTATTAATTTCTTTACGGCTATTGCATAATGATTGCCATGGAGAACAGAACGATGACCCACCCAGGCGGTGACTGAACGCAGAGTGTCACTCACGGCGCGCGGGCGCGGATCAAAGGTCAAAATAGGTCAGGCGCCAATGATTCCTTTATCGATTTTCTCGGGATTTTCATAACAAAACTTAAAAAAAATCATTTCATAAATATTTTTTATTTTATTTGTTGAACCTAATTCCTTAGTATTTGTAGCTAATAATGAATAACCCTGTAGAGCGTGAGGGGCAACTGGTGATTATACTTGCGGGACGCTATAGTGCCTGGGACAGGATTATAGAATAGGCTTGCCCAGCACCTATACCATCCTTCATCGTTTGAGAGCACTGCATTGTGTACATACTTATGAGCGTGAAGAAAAATCATAATGCAAATTTTTGGTTTGCCAAATTTGAATAATCAACCGTCACCACCAAGTCATAGTTTGTTGTCTGTGTTCGTAATTTGCGATGCGAACGAGACGTGTTTTAGACGGTTGTCTGAGCCTTAATTTGCTTACCATTCGATCCATTTCTGTGGTGTTACTAGTAGACGCCAATCGTATATCGACCACTATTACAATCTCGGTGGGAATTATATTGGGTCGGTAACCTCCCTGGAAGATAAAACAAGTTATAAAAAATGTAAACCCCTGACTTAGGCGATCGGCTACATGGATTTTAACCAAATATGATGATGATACTACCAAATATGGCTAAAAAAATCGGTTGTCTGTAAAGTCGGTTTACTGACGATAGTTGAACGTGATAACGTCATAAGAAAATACTCGCGGACTCGGACTCGGACTCGGACTCGGACTCGAACTCTCGGACCCGGACCCGGAACCCGACCGAACCCTTACCCTTACCCTCATTTACCCTTACCCTCATTTACCCTTACCCATTACCCGACTCGGGCTCAGGTAAAATGGAACGACGAAACGACGTAACGACGCATGAGTCATGTTTTTTCGTGCGTGCAGCCGGTTCCATCGATTTATAAGACGTTATCACGTCAAAACCATTAGACCTCCCACAAGCTCTGTCTCTGTCTCTGGTTTTGAGTCTGTTTGAGTGCTCACCAGTGTATTATACTGTGTGTGTGACGTTTCGACAGACTCAAAACCAGAGACAGAGCTAGACAGAGCTTGTGGTAGGCCTACATGTCTGAAGCAACATGTATCAGCTTCCTGACAGAAAAAAACACATTCAAATCGGAACTACACACACACATGCACCTTATTGTTGATATGTTAAAGATTTTTTTTATGCCATGGCCGACGAGCAGGTGGGCCACCTGATGGAGAGCAGTCACCGGCGCCCATAGACACCTGCAATACCAGAGGTGGTCTGATGCGGCCTTTTTAGAAGTGATATACCCGCCTTTTCAAGAACCCCATGTCGAAGCTCCGAGGGAAAACCGCAGAAGGCAGTTAGAGATTATGAATAAAGGGTATTAATGACAGTGAAAACACTTACATTGATCATGTTTACATTGACGCTGGTGTATTTCCCAAAGTCCAAAGGATTTGCTGTAAGCATAAGCGCCTTCATTTCATTTCGGTACGCCATCACAGCGCTTATAAACTTCGCTGCCTGAAAAAAAAGAATTACAGTCACATACTTTCTAAAATTTAACTACTGCGTTTGTTAACAGTAACGTTGCAAAAAAAAATGTCACTGATTTAATTTGCCTTTTTTGACCTAATCAAAAAGGAACCCACTAGCAAAATTTTTTTTTCAGATGGTCGTACAGAATTTTCGTTAATATCTCTTCAGAATTTTGGTTTTTAGCATAATTTGTAATTTACGTGTTAAATTACACACAATGTACCTACTATGTGTGTACCTTTTCCATGGCGGTTTCTTCCGGCATACTAAATCCATGTCCTCCTTCGCCGCGGATTGTTACTTGTAATTCTGTACAAAAATCATAATTATAACATTTATTTATTAAACCTACACCTTGTAAATGCCTTATCCATAAAAATGATATAAAACTTTTTAGGCGTTTCGCGAGTAAAGTTTCAATCTAGCTCAATCTGACTGGCCTCTAGCTCAGTTGGTAGTAGCTCTGCCTTCTGCGCCGTAGGTCGTGGGTTCGATCCCCACCGAGAACAAATATTTGTGTGGTGAACATAAATGTTTGTTCTCTGTCTGGGTGTTATATTGTATTCTAAGTATGTATTTACAAAAAAAAATGTATTCAAGTATTATATCAGCTATCCGGTTCCCATATTACAAGCTCTGCTTAGTTTGGGGCTGGGTAGTGTTGTGTGAATTGTCCACAATATATTTTTTTTTTTTTTTTTAATCTACAAAACTTTGTTACGTAATAATACGTCTATTTCATGTTTTGTCTAGATATTTTATCAATGAAATAATTATTACCTACATACTTTAAAGGGCTCCGTACCCAAAGGGTGAAACGGGACCCTATTACTAAGACTCGCTGTCTGCGGAGTCCGCGGAAGACTGAAACTCATGTGACTAGGAGAGTGATGAGTATGAATGTAGTTGGATATTTGGGTAGAGGTAGGCCAAACAAAAGATGGATGAATAGTGTGAAAGATAACATGGATGAGAAAGAAGTGAATATAGAGATGACGGCTGATAGAGGAGAAAAGAACATAACTTTTGAAACTATCATGGTTTTTAACACCATTTTTATGAACTACGGGATATTTTCCATAATAAAATTTTGTGAGTTTTGACTCCCGCTATTTAGAAAGAAAGAAAGAAAAAACGTTTTTTTTAATTTGACACATTGCAATGGAGAACATTTTAATTACTTAAAATAAGGAACTCACATAAATTATTTTATTTTATTTTATTTTATTTTCAAGGAAAACAAACAGCTTTACAAAGAAACATAATGGTAGGCAACATAGTACAATAAAAGCCAAACAGTTTTCGCTAATAGAACACTTTAGATAATACAATGTAAAAAGTAGGTAGGTATAGTATTATCTTATCTGCGGTAAAAGTAAAAGTAAAATTCACTTATTTATGGAGTTTATACCAATGGAGAAAAATAAGTAGGTAAGCCATATAAATCTATAAACTAAAGAAAGTAGTGCTATGGTGTCCGGTAGGCAAATAAATTCTATAAATAAATACAATTATTCATTAAAAGTTCAAGTATGTACCTAAATAATATGACCACACATAATTATACGAACTAATAGAAAATTGTAAAAATAATACACATATATACATACCCACACTATTTTTACGTTAATGACGAGAATTATACTTATATTTCGTCACAGTTGTCGTAAATATCGTGCCGTGTGTAGCGTGTCGTGTAAATATCGGAAGTCAAAACTCAAAAATTTAATCATGGTTAATAGCCCGTTGTTCATTGAAATAGAAGAGAACATGCTGTGCCGACCCCACATAAAGTGGGATAAGGGTAAGAAGGAGAATAACTGAAGTTGGTCTCATAGTAATTTGGGGCAGATCTGATAAAGATCTTAGGTATAATGAGGAGAATAGCTAAGTAAATTGCTCTCATAATGCAGTTGTGAGGTCTACAGCTCACAGAGCCACTACTTTTTATGGAGTATATACTCACGCCAAGGCCGCCTATCCTCGTAAGTGGCCAGCAAGGTATCGTCAGCTGACGCCAGTCCTTCATCTAGCACAAACCCCGCATTCATAGCTTTGAACGCGTCACTCTTTATAAACGGCTTAATGCCTCTGAATCCGCCGGTTTCTTCGTCTAAAAGACAAAACATTTCTATAGTGAGCGTATGTTTTCTTTGAAATCATTATTTTTATAAGTATATAACTAGCTGTTCCCTGCTACGCTTCGCTGTATTCGGACATATTATGTGATTGATCCAAAAAATAGATAAAACAATCCTTGATAATATAATCCATATTATCATGCTAAAATTTCAGCACGATCGGTGCAGAACTTTTTCAGTCTTTGAAGCGTACCACCAACATAACATTTTATATACCTACATACATAGATAGATAATATGTAGTAGCATATTATACAGAGCCGAGTGCATGAGAGTGCATGCAGAGGATAGAAAATAAATGCAACGGTAAAATGTTCGAAAGTAAACTCTATGGCGAAATTCACATCATGTTTCTATTCCCTCTATTTCTATTTTTTGATACGGCTTGCTGATGGACCAAGCACGCACCCACCCACCAAGGAGCCACCTGATGTTAGGTAGGATGGTAATCATCGCCTGTAATAAAGCATTGCCTCGTAGGCTACGCACGTCAGGAAAGTGCTCTACGATGCACTGCCCTGCGTCCATCCACTTGAGGCTTACAGATGTTCAGCCTCATGTGCCATTAATTTCACCGGCACCCACACCCTTCAAACCAAAACACAGATACACATCCACGGTTGAAGACACAAAGTACAGAAAGTGATTAACCTGGCATTAATGTGATATGCATAGTTCTGTCCAGCGTGATGTTATTTCTTCTCAATCGCCTCACAGCCTCAATGTACTGAATTGCAATGTCTTTGTCGTCTTGTGTTCCTCGGCCGTAGATGTCACCGTTCTCGTCCATGAACGCTGAAAACGGGTGGTACATCCATTCTTCCTAAAATATTAATAAAATTAAAACTTAGCAGAGCTCTATGTGAAGAGCTTGTCCGGGGAAGTAACAGAGTTCTAGCTATATTGAATGAATAGTTTTCGCCGTAACAGTAGGTACCTCAACAGCCGGTACAACGTCCATATGCGAGTTGTAGAGTATAGACGGGAGAGTTGGGTCACGACCCAACACCGTGATCACACACACAGGTAACCCACCAGGATTATACACGTGGAATGGTAAACCCAGTTCTAAAGCTTGTGCCCTCCAGAATTCAACTGCTCTACCTTCGAAGAAAGAATTAGGACAAGTTGAAATCTAATTTTGTACACGACCTAAGGATAGGAAGACGTATATCTAGATAGATAGATAGATAACACTTTATTGTACACAAGGATACATCACAGTAACAGCGTAATTCAATAAAGTACAATGGGTGGCCTTATCGCTGAAAGCGATTTCTTCCAGCCTAGGTACTATGCTAGATGACCAGCAGGTGGTTATTAGGTAATACTGGCTTCTCAACTCAGTTGGTAGATGGAAGAAATCGCTTTCAGCGATAAGGCCACCCATTGTACTTTATTTAAAGAACTGTTACTGTAATGTTGACTGGCCTCTCAGCTCAGTTGGTAGTAGCTCTGCCTTCTGCGCCGTAGGTCGTGGGTTCGATCCCCACCGAGAACAAACATTTGTGTGGTGAACACAGATGTTTGTTCTCTGTCTGGGTGTTATACTGTATTCTAAGTATGTATTTACCAAAAAAAATGTATATAAGTCATATCAACTATCTGGTTCCCATAGTACAAGCTCTGCTTAGTTTGGGTCTAGATAGTGTTGTGTGGATTGTCTAAAATATACAAAATGTATTCTTGTGTACAATAAAGTGTTATCTATCTATCTATCTATCTATGGTCATGGTAGAGTTACTTACGTAGGATATGCTCCTGACTCGTATCAATCTGGATATATCTCCTAAAGCTGGAGACCGCTGGGTCCAGTAGGTATTCCCCGGGGCAGCTTCTCAAAGGACTACCAATTACCACGGATAATGTTAACAGTAGGTGGAGTAATGCTTTTGGTACCATTTTTACTAAGTACCTAACTCTGGAAACAGTCACAGTTTATTGGGATGGTTCCCAGTAGGTAAAGCACCACCACCAAAATATTACTTTGGTACGTTTACGTATCGTTTTTTAGTACCTACCAATTTTAAAATACCTTTTTTAACGTGCATTTCATTTTACATAGGTGAATGTTAGTTCACTAAAGTGAGAACGTACGTACCCAAATTATAATTGAAGTAAGTGTACAATGCACTCATTACAATACAAAAAAACTCTTCCAATACACATGTACCTACAGGTGCAAGCCCAGAATAAATTAATCAAAACTTATGCAAATGAATGGGTTGATAGTTCATTCGTTGTTCTTATTTATATTTTCAGTTAAATTAATTTAAAATTGAAACCTATATAGTAGGTACATACCTACATACCCAATTAAAAGATTTTGATGCGGTGAGTATTTTGTTTTTAGAGTAGGTACTTTCCGCAAGTAGGCAATTTTTTTTCATCAATATTGAAAATATACATCTATCATTAATTTTAATAAAACAACGAAAATTACTTCTATTTTTGAAAAGCAATAACGATAATAAAAATGTAACAAGTATATATTTTTTTTAATGCACTCACCGTGTTGTTACGAACATCGATGCACTACTTACCTTTTAAACTGATTAAAGTACAATGGCTTTACTTACAAAACCAGAATTACACAACATTGTTGATAATATAAATAAACTAAGTAAACAATTGTTCCCACATACATACACTTGAGTGATTGTTTTTATTCTAACTGACCCACCCTTCTTTTTAACGCACGCACGCAGTGTGGGGAAAGGGTTTTAGGTGCGCCTCAAAGAGGCTTCTTTCGTGCACTGACCCTTATTTATTATTACTAATATTCACTAGAGTATTTCATAACTACGTCACTTAGTACGTGAAGCTATGCTAATTTCTGAAAATTATATTTCGTTTAGCGTAGGTATTTTTTTAATATACTGATCAGATAAAAATATATCCGTCTCTTTTATAAGCTTGTGAAACACTGACTAACAATTTTTCAGTTATTCCGTTGATGGAAAAATGCTATCAGAGATTGCAAAATAAACTCAAATAGCCTGCGTTAATCATATTTTCCCTTATTTTGGCTCAATACCGTACCGTAGTAGGTTCGAGTTATAAAACATGTAATGAATAAGCGCGGGAAGAACACCCGTCACTGGTACTTCAAGGGCTCGCCTTTAAATTGGTGAAAAAAAAACATGTAATAACCTACCAGATTCATCCCAAAATTACGAGAAGCGAAAATAGAAAGAAAAACAATGTAATAATAGCATTTTTTATTTAAGAACATAGTAATAGAAGTATTTACATGGAACTAACTATTTATCCAAACAACATTCATACTTTGTTTTTGACAATAACATTTGGTTATACTTACATTATACCTATTAACTGTGTTTTAATATAATTCATGAACAATCTGAGAAATTCGCTTTTGTAAAATTCTACATATTCAATAAAATGGGCTTTGAAATTCCTCAATTTAGTTTTGCCAACTTTTTTTTATAACCATCATTAATATTCGACCAACGATTATTCTCGATTATTCTGTATGTGTTTGAAAGTATTAGCATAATGTAATTGTGTATGCATTATACTTATTGTTTTTCTACACCATCGTCCTCTATCGTTCTTTTCAAGTCCAGTCCATACCAAGTTTTTCTGGAAGAGATCGCCTTTAGTGATAAGACCGCCCATTGTATTCCGCTTTGATGTTTTTCAGTATTCACTTGTTAATTTTATGAGGTGTGCAATAAAGTATTTTCTATCTATCTATCTTCCTGGAAATGTATAGAAGCCTATACAGTAGTAGACATTTTCAGGCTAATGATGTTGAAACTTTTTTAACAAAAAAAATCACAATGTAAAAAAAAATGTGAACTAAAATTGTCATGTAAGGTAATGTAACATTTTTATTAGCAGTGTGGGTGCACCTTATGTTCAAAGTTCGCCAGTTAGTTTTCAGAAGTAACAATAGTATAATCCTCTTGTTGTTCCTTTTCTTTATAAGCTTCGACGTCGTCCAGAGCTGTGAACACTGCTTTGTTATCGATCTTGGCCAGAATCTTCCTATCGTGGAAGGGATGGCAATGGACGTTTGCGCTGAAATGTAAATATACATTCATCTCTACATATCTATACTAATATAATGAGGAAAGGTTTGTATTTTTGTGTGTATGTTTGTAATTAATAAACTCAAAAACTACAGTGCCGATTTCAAAAATTATTTCGCCATTGGAATCTACTCACATGGGCCATATTTATGTGTTTAAAAAATAAATGTCTACTAGTGCGAAGCCGGGACAGGCCACTAATAAATGTCTACTAGTGCGAAGCCGGGACAGGCCACTAATAAATGTCTACTAGTGCGAAGCCGGGACAGGCCACTAATAAAACATATAGCAGTAGTAGAGCTCTTTGTGAAGGAAGTACTATCATGTCTATTTCTGCCGTGAAGCAGCATTGGTGCCGGTGAAATTACTGGTACGGAGAGGCTGAACATATTATGTATGCATCGAGTTGATGGACACAGGGCAGTGTATCGTAAGGCACGCTCCTGACGTGCGTGACCTACTAGGCAATGGTTATAGGCGATGGTTAGAAGATCGTGTTTTTTTTTTTTTTTTTTTTTTTATGTAACTAGCTGATGGAACAAGCATATGGCCCACCTGATGTTAGGTGGTAACCATCGCCTATAACAAAGCAATGCCTCGTAGGTCACGCACATCAGGAACGAGCCCTACGATGCACTGTCCTGCGTCCATCAACTGGAGGCATACAGATATTCAGCCTCACGTGCCAGTAATTTCACCGGCACCCATACCCTTCAAACAGAAACACAGCAATGCTGCTTCACGGCAGAAATAGGCATGTGTGTACCTATTTTTGTATGAAAATGCGAGTTTAACAGATAATAGTACATACCGGTTGACAACGACATTTCCTTTGGTGATGATGAACGCCGAGCATTTATTGTTCCTGTAATCAACACAGCGCCACCTTCGCTGGCCGCCCTTAGACGTCGTCGAGTTGAGGTTGTAGATGTACCGATTCAATATCACTTGCAGAGAGCCGCGGATCGACACCGTGAATAGGAGATTTGATGCGGTCGCTGGAAAAGTATACAGGGTTATTCATTATTAGCTGCAAATAGTCAGGAATTAGGTTCAACAAATAAAATAAAAAATATTTATGAAATGATTTTTTTTAAGTTTTGTTATGAAAATCCCGAGAAAATCGTTATAGGAATCATTGGCGCCTGACCTATTTTGACCTTTGATCCGCGCCCGCGCGCCGTGAGCGACACTCTGCGTTCAGTCACCGCCTGGGTGGGTCATCGTCCTGTTCTCCATGGCAATCATTATGCAATAGCCGTAAAGAAATTAATAAAAATAAAATTTTGATATAAAAACTTGAAATTTTTTTTGATGAAAATTAAAGAAAATAATTTCATAAATATTTTTTATTCTATTTGTTGAACCTAATTCCTGAGTATTTGCAGCTAATAATGAATAACCCTGTATAGATTATGCTTTCGCTGTACTTAATCTATTTTAGCAAAAAATATCGGCATGAAATAATTCTGATTTTATCCTGGACTGGTTTTTCTTGTACGACATGACAGCTTTATCAGAAATATCATTGAAGGAAAGATAGAAGGAAAATATTTTTAAAGATTTTAAAAAGAAAATCAAAGGTTTTTTTTAAATTTAATGCTATATTTTATACCTTTAAAGAAAATCTTGTACCTATATATATATTTAGGATCTCGGAAATGGCACCAACGATTTTCATGAAATTTAGTATACAGGGGTTTTCGGGGACGATAAATCGATCTAGCTAGGATTTATTTTTAGAAAATATCGGCGTTCGGAGTTAAGAACAAACAACTTTTTCATAATATCATTACTCCTAGCGCCATCTGTTGCTCAGAAGCAAAAACTAAGCTCTGTGAGAACCTGAGAACTCAAGGGTTATGTTTCACAGAGAACGCCATCTATTGTCGAGTTTTGGAACTAAAGGACTACGTAAACACTCTGTAGACAAGTTCCAGAAGTTTCTATCTCATTGCACTCGTGGTTTTTTTTTTTAAATAACCAGTTCTTATTTTTTATTATTATGTAGTATGTTAGTAAGATCGAAATATATGATTTCATCATTCTTATGTACGTTATCAAAAAAATACCGAGCGAAGCTCGGTCACTTACTGCTAGTAATATTTAAATGATAATTGTTTGAATGAGAATAGAAGAATTTCCACCAATTGACATTGTTGGAAACGGAATGCTCCAGAGATCTAGTAAGTATATAAAATATTATGTTTTAGAATAATTAACTGCCTTAGTACTAATTTATTTTATACAGGGTTATTCATAATTAGCTGCAAATACTCAGGAATTAGGTTCAACAAATAAAATAAAAAATATTTATGAAATGATTTTTTTTAAGTTTTGTTATGAAAATCCCGAGAAAATCGAAAAATAATATCCTTTGGAATCATTGGCACCTGACTTATTTTGACCTTTGACACGCGCCCGCGCGCCGTGAGCGACACTCTGCGTTCAGTCACCGCCTGGGTGGGTCATCGTCCTGTTCTCCATGGCAATCATTATGCAATAGCCGTAAAAAAATTAATTATAATAAAATTTTGATACAAAAACTTAAATCAAAACTAAAAAAAAATCATTTCATGAATATGTTTTATTTTATTTGTTGAACCTAATTCCTGAGTATTTGCAGCTAATTATGAATAACCCTGTATTTGTTTGTATTCTGTCTTGACATTGTATAAATTTTTGGTATTTTTACCAGAGACTACTTATATTGTACAAAATTTGGATATAGATAGATAACTCTTTATTGTTCACCACACAAGAGATACAGTACAGGACATAAAAAAAATAACAATTAGGTAAAACAATGGGCGACCTTATCGCTGAGAGCGATCTCTTCCAGGCAACCTTTGCATGGAAAGAAATAACGAATTGAAAGACGGTGTAGTTACATGCGGAAAATTGAAAAAAAAAGTAGATCTACAATACCTACTCACTATTAGATACCTAATTAGATAGGTATTTACCTAAACTAACTACTTAATTTAAACTAAAATCCTAATACTTATTATAAGATATAACTAAAAATAAACTAATGCATACAATATAAATATACATGAATATATGTATAAATAAAAATATATATATATATGTCGTATTCGGGCTGACAACACCGTCAGTCATCCATCATCAAACCATTCGTACGGGACGCCAGCGCCATCAGTTGGCGCTTGACGGAGTCTACGAGGACAAGCGACCGTGGCGAGCACGACATTCACATTCTGGATTCTGGCCAGGGGGGGTACGCTTAAAAAAACCTTACATTTTGAAGACGACAGCGCCAACTGGTGCCAAGGTGACAAACTAAACAGCAGCCATTTTGTGACGTCATAACAGGACGACATTCACGGAGATGGGTGAATGTCGGATAATTCAACTTCATTCATTTCATTCATTGTCTACCCTCTTTTAATCTGCCGTTTGGATTTGATGTTATTGTGCTTTATTTCGAGGTTATTTGTTAGTCACACAAGTATTTGTTGAGTTTTGTTAACGATTTGTTACAACATGAGTCAATTTCGAAAAAAATATTGTGTTTTTGGCTGTGACTTCCTAGGTAAGTAGCAATACTATACTACATACACAGTCAAAGGTGCAAGCCCGCACACAAAGTCTGCTGATAATAAGATTGCATTTTTGTATTTTAGGTCTGCAGCAATCCTCGACTATAACCTTCATGGAAACAGACCAAAGCTATTCTTATCCGATGAGACATGGTTTCCAATCAATGGACATAACAAATTTATCGGGTCCCTCCAGGGTGATGATGGACATCACAAAACCTAGTTCATCAAGTCTTGCAGTTGAGTCACCAGAGTCTTGCAGTTGGTGTAGATCGGTAAATAAAATATTAGAAGTTAAAATGAATTATGATTGAGATGATGCAGTAAAAATAGCGGCACAAGAATATTACAACAAGCATCCAACAATAAAGAAATGAGTATACAAAACAAAAAGCTATTTTATATTTTTCCTTTAGTAATAAGTAATAAGGCTCCTACGTTTAAAAATACTCCTAGGTTGTGGCATTTTTCTTTAAGATTGTAGATGTTTATTGATATTTTGATCACTTGCTTGTACAGGGCTATTGAGATCTATTGGTATATATATTTTAAATCTACAATTGGAATTTTTCATTGAGAATTTTAATAGATTTCGGTGACATTTAGTCACCAGTGTTAAGTAAAAATCGCACCCCAGGAATCTATAAATACGTAATATACGTATAGCTGTTCAGGTATATAGCTGTATAGCTAGCGTAGCGTAGCATAGGTATATATACCTGCATAGCTATAACTATACATCTACAGTTGTTAGCTTTAGTTCCTCTTCCAGGCACCAGGTAGCAGCACTTTCCATAGATGCCATTAAAACGATAGAGTTGCCACTCTTTCCCTCCATAACTATACTCTTTGATTCTGGCTTCGTCGGTCGCACACCTAGTCTTGTAGAAACCGTCCGCGTTCCGTATACTTACCTACCTAGCTATACGTTTAATCGCTATGCTATCCTGTTTACTAAGAAGTTGTGATATAAAGTTGATTCGGTTCGGAACATTTTCTTCTCATTGTTTTACAACCGACCCCTACCCTCAATACGCCCACTGAGTAGCCTTATAATGCCAGGCTACGGAAGGACGATGAAAATAGGATACCGACGACATCAGAAATGTGGGATCAAGGTCGGATAAAACGAGAAGAGAAAGTGGAGAAAGTGACCTTTGAAGTCAAATCTTTGAGATGCAAAACTTAACCATGTGAGCCCTGTTTGAAGCCCTGCAAACATCCAAGACGAGTCAACCAGTGAACGTACCGGCATCCAACCCCGAAAAGACGGATGCGGACACGAGATCGTGGTGTGCGACTGTGGATCTGTTTCGCCGATAAACCCCTTAGCGGCGATCAACTGGTCGCTATCAGCAACGCAATAAAGAGAGCTGCATCCACGCGGATGTCCCAAAGCACCTATCGTGGGACCACGTGGACCGAATTCAAGAATGCAAGAAATCCAAGCTCAAAGATCATAAGGGACAACACGTGGCGTATCCAGCGCCAACGCAAGCACCCGTGAAGCCTGCAGCGACAAAGAGAGGTCGAGACTTGGGAAGCTGCAGCGAGCAAGGGAGGTCGGACTTTTGGAACGGCAAACCAGGCCACAACGCAATTCGGCGCATGAGCGGCAGCAGTC
This sequence comes from Thera obeliscata, assembly GCA_947578465.1. NCBI lineage: Eukaryota > Metazoa > Arthropoda > Insecta > Lepidoptera > Geometridae > Thera > Thera obeliscata. Next base: position 3,062,589 of record OX387927.1, read on the forward strand.
ATGCAGCTGGCAGCGGCAACAGCGGCGGCAGCGCGGCAGCGCTTTGGGTCCAGCGCACAGCGAGCGAAGCGCGTGGACATTTGCGTCTTGTAATGACCTTCGAGGACGATTGACAAAGGTTAGCTGTATTGTTTTTTATTTGATTTTGATGCTGAGTGTTAGCTAACCGGTAGAAGCCTAACGATTTAATGATTCGATTAGGTTACTTGTGAACATGACTCAGACTCGGTCAGTAATGCTATTTTTGGTAACCTTTGTTACAAGATGAGTCATGAGTACGAAGATATTTTTTAAAGGTTATCTTTTTTAGTGAGGGTACTTAGCAAAAAAAAAAATAGTCGTTTATAAATTGTAAAATGGTGCGCATTCGTATGATTTCTTGTTGGTGATGATGAGCCTATGGACTGTTTTCTGACTTCTGCTTCCGAGTTTTGTCATATTAGCCGAACAGAATACTGTGTTTAGACTTTCTTTACAGAATATGCACACGAGGAAAGCGATTCGACAGCAACGCGACAGCGATGCTACAGCAACATGACAGCAACGCTACAGCGACACGACAGCGACGCGACAGCGACGCGACAGCAACGCGATAGCAACGCGATAGCAACGCGACCATGATAGCACTACTGGTGGTGCCATCGCGTCTAGCACATGTGGCGTGCTAGTGGCGGTAGTGGCGGCACAGCTACCCTGTGGCGGGTCAACTTCTGCTAAAAATGACGGCGTTTTGCAAGAATTAGGTCAGTCGTACCCATTTTTGGTCTGATAGTGGTACCGAATGTTCTCTTGTTGCAAAGTGTAGCAAACTAGTTTTCGGTAAATAGAGCTTATGCCCTATGGCGTAATGATTGGAGATGGAAAATATTTTTGAGGCGAGAGAACAAGCGATCTACATCAGTGTTGAGAAAAATTCTAAGCACGAAAGCAAAGGTTTCTTCTTTCTTGGTTGGTGATTTCGTTACTATAAGCGTACTAACAAATACGCTCACTCAAAGTTAAGACCTATGCCAGTGGGTTATGTACCAGTCGAAATATACAGTAATGATGATCATGAAGAGGAAGTTTTTGTGGATGGTAAAAGCGTAGCGTAGTACTCTATCGGCCGTAGTTTGGTCAACTATACCAGCAGCTACTACGTAGCCGTAGCCCGGTAGAAATCGGTGTCTCTTGAGGCAACTCAAGTAGTCCGTGGGTGCGCGGTGCACGTTTAGCTCTGGCGGAGGTCGGGAGCACTGAGAGAGTGGCTGTGTGAGTCAGAGGGCTGATCACACGGGAGCACTGAGAGAGTGGCTGGTCGGCTGGTGATGGCCGTGGCGATAGAGGGCGGACGCGATGCTTTTGGTAAAAACTTGTTGTTTTAACGAAGATGCGATGGTACACGACTCAGGCAAACTGTTTGTTGTGATTGTTGTTTTTTTTTATAGCTAAAAACATGTTGCGATTGGTGAATTTCTTACTTGTCTGTTTTGAATTTGCTAACGTAAAATTAGAAGTAATTGACAATAACTACCTTAACTGATCAGAAGGATTGAGATTTTTGAAGTAATAAAAATAGCGTAGAGTTTTGAAAGTTTCCTTTAGATTGCATAAAGAGTAGAGCCTTAGTTTCATAGTCAGGAACGGCCGAGAGAAAAAATGAGAGGTACTCTGAGTGGATTCCATTGTTTCAGATTAACACACTGGGACGTGTGCCAGCAGGATGGCCGTGTCGTATTCGGGCTGACAACACCGTCAGTCATCCATCATCAAACCATTCGTACGGGACGCCAGCGCCATCAGTTGGCGCTTGACGGAGTCTACGAGGACAAGCGACCGTGGCGAGCACGACATTCACATTCTGGATTCTGGCTTCGTCGGTCGCACACCTAGTCTTGTAGAAACCGTCCGCGTTCCGTATACTTACCTACCTAGCTATACGTTTAATCGCTATGCTATCCTGTTTACTAAGAAGTTGTGATATAAAGTTGATTCGGTTCGGAACATTTTCTTCTCATTGTTTTACAACCGACCCCTACCCTCAATACGCCCACTGAGTAGCCTTATAATGCCAGGCTACGGAAGGACGATGAAAATAGGATACCGACGACATATATATATATATAATAAACACAATATTATTATGCTCAATGCCTAAAAAACTAGCTAGAAGAAATTGACGACAAGTAGTGCTCCTTCAACCTTAATTTAAAAGTGTTATGCGAGGTTGCCTGTTTGATCTCCAGAGGCAGAGCATTCCACAGCCTAACAGCTTTAACAGTAAAAGAGTTTGTGTAGAAGGAGCTGCTATGACCTGGAATTTTAAGTAACAGGTTTTCCGATGACCTTAGCAAACGATTACTGCAAGAATGGAGATACATGAATCTGTTTTTAAGATATGCCTAGTATTAAAGTCAATGTGGTGAATAAATGAAATTAATAATTGACATTCCGTCATTCACATCATAAAAAAGGCTTACATTTCAGTTTTTCCGTGTCCAGAGCAGTATTGGAGTTGTCTTCTCTAAAGGCGTCATCATCATAGTCCATAGTCGTCTCGTCCATGCCAGAAACGAAGTCAACACTCTCGTCAGCCGATTCCACATGCTTCACAGGTCTAAAAGAGTTATATTGATTAATTTCGATAGGGTTACAGATTAGTAGTAGTAGAGACCATTGTGAAGGGCTCGTCCGGGGAAGTACTACTACCATGCCTATTTCTGCAGTGAAGCAGCATCGCTTTGAAGGGTGTATGAACATCTGTATGCCTAAGTTGATGGGCGCGTATACATAATTAAACTTAACTACTTCTGTATTTGCTTACCTATTAATTTCTTAAGGCAGAGGAGGGCCTTAACTTTCACGTGTTTCTACCTAATTTGCGCCATGTATTTACTTTTAAAATAAACATGTTGAAAACATGAGTTTTTTCATTCAACTTACATGGGTCCTTCAGCTTTTATGAAAATTTTCCTTGCAGCTGGCGGTAACGTTACTTGCTGAAATAAACAAAGGGAACATAAAAATTGCATAATGAAAAATGTTTTACCAATCATTTGATAAATATAAGCATAAATTACAAAAAAATGCCTAACATCTATATTCCATTCACCACACAAATATTTATTCTCGGTGGGGTTCGAACCCACTACCTACGCCGCAGAGGCCGAGCCAACAGAGGCCAGCCAAAAAAGTATAGTTAAAACTATGGTCTTACTTGATCATATGTATCTGCTTTCCTTTTGACGCTATGGGTGTAGGTACTGCTTTCAAGTTTAGGCCCACTCTTTACAACTGGAATAGAGGACTTCACAGTGGGGCTCTTCGTAGATTTTTCTGCATAGTCACTATTCTGTAATAATTTATTTACTTTATTAGTGGATCCAGTTTGGCTATGCCTAGTTAAAGTAATGCCACTGTAAAAATAAATCTTAAATCAGTCAAAATATGTATCATCATACTCTGATACTCATAGCAAAGGAAGGGGCAGCATACCAATTTAAAAAAAAAGTTTTTGAAAATTTATTCAAATTTTAAATTCGATTTCGATAAAAAAAATAGATGCATGTCTCTTGAATTCCAAAAATACTATAAAACATAATATGTACCAGTGAGTTTTTCTGTCGAAAAATTTATGTGCACTATGCCAGTACTCTCAAACGGCAAAGGAAAACCCTTGTGAGGCCTACTTGCGGAAACAAGTCTGCACACCAAGTACAGATGATGAATTTGCTAATTTGGCAAAACTATTCTTATAAATTAACAGAACAAGTAAACTTTTTAAATTAATGCAATCGTTATGCATAATTATATAAAGATGAAAGGTAATCGCTATAAAGATAAATACCCGTTTCTTATATATTATTCACACTTACTGTCTTGTAAAACTTACAAAGTTCTCCAAGCCTTTAACATGCAAAGATCTGGCAGCTTCTCCGAAAGACGCCAAATAATCACTGGGCACAACAACTTCCCCAGTGTACATGTATTCCAATAAGTAATTCAGTACTTTGTGGGATATGTTCTGTAACAAACCATAAAATTAGGCCTCCCCTATACAATTTCTCAACATTTTCTGACTTCCAGCAATCTCAACAACGTTGGTGGTCTATCGGGTGGGTGGACGTCCTACGTTTTGCCTTCCGATTCGTGGTTGTCATTTGAGAAACTTTATTCCCCAACGGTTGACAGCTTTTTGAGCTAGTTTGTTTATTTTGAGACTGATTTGTAACTAACAATACATGATGACTAAATGTCTCCTGCCTTGCCACACATTTTTTTATTTCACATTGGTATGGGCATGGCATTCTAAACCCATGGGTAATGGGAAGGGTAACTGGCATTAAATGTGATCCATGTAAGGCCACTTATTTTTTGAGTACATGCAAGGTAAAAATGTTTGTCTTCACTTAAGGACATATTCCAAAACATCGCTTGACTCATGAGTCAAGCCTTAAGCATAGATATTTATCTAACATAGACTATGTACTTTAGTAGGTTCCCACAGTACAAGCTTTGCTTAAATTGGGGTTAGATAGTGCTGTGTGGATTGTCCACAATCGTTTTTTTTGCATATGGCTGTTATTGTTGCAGAAAGTTTTACATTAAGCGAGTCTAAAGCCAGATTTTCACTTTTAGCAAACCATGTGTGGTGGCAGTCAAAGCCTAATTAGTCCCATACATCATGTATGGAGGTGATTAGAGTAGTGCAGCCTGCACAGGTCACTTTGTCTCTGTCTGCCACATACCTTATGAGGAACTTAATTTTGTAGTAAGCCCAGCTTTATTCTGTGGAGGCTATGTAACACTTACATTGAGATAGATGACTGGATGTGGACATGGTGCGGAGGCTATCATATCCTTCAGGTAGGGGCTGGCCAGCGCTACAAGCACTTGGTGGACTTTCACCAAGTGCCCATCAGCAGCCAGCGTCATATCCACAAACTCGCCATTCTATAACCAATCATGGCCATAGTTACAAGAGTTAGTGATATACATTGCATAAAATTAGCCTGGTCACTGTTTGTCATTACCTAGTGGTAAGAAATGGCAGTTGCTTACACATACACACTAATTAACTTTTAAGCTTACAAACTGATTATCTATGAAACCCTTATATGGGGGTTAAGGTTTAGTTTAGGGCGCCAAACTCTTTTTACATAACTTTACGATTTTGAGCTTACTGAAATCTCGTTGATGTTGTGGACTTCATACAGGTCATTCTTGTAAATAAATCAATTGCACAAACCTGCTGTAGAGAGCTAAAACCGCTACAGATATTGGATTTAAAGGAATCCCAAGCCAACGAAAACTGAGATTGGGACATTCTCCCTTGGCATGCAGTGCACTTCTTATTAGTTAAGGTACAGGGTACAGGCTGAAACACAAGAAACTGGGTAAAGTATGAAGTGTCTAATTGTTAGTAAACAAATCCACGACATATAAGAGAAACCTTTTTCTCACAAATACCAAAGCAAAGACGCTAAAGCAAAGCACGGACAATGTTACCAGTTTAAATTTTACGAAAATAACAGAACCTTAAAAAAATACCGAAATAGGACTTTGCCAATAAAAATACTTGTTGTTAAATAGTTTTTTTTTAAGTCTTATTAAATAATCATCATTACAGCACTTTTGAAATTAACGCGATCGTTATGCATAATTATATGGAATAATTATATGGAATAATTAGAATAATAAGATCTTTTCTGTACAACAGTTAATGCAATAAATATTTCTGATTTCTGATTTCTGATTTCTGAATTATATATAATTATATGGATAATTATATTTTTCCATAATAACTATACTTTCTCTCCATCCAAAGGTTGTCTGGAAGAGATCGCTCTTCAGCGATAAGACCGCCCATTGTACATTAGTGTGTTTAATTATAATAATAATAAATAATAAATATTGTGGACAATTCACACAACACTACCCAGCCCCAAACTAAGCAGAGCTTGTAATATGGGAACCGGATAGCTGATAATTATAATACTTGAATACATTTTTTTTGAAAAAAAAACTTGGAATACAATATAACACCCAGACATAGAACAAACATAATTATTGTTACTTGTTTTTCCATTGTTAGTTTTAAGGTGTGCAATAAAGTATTTTCTATTCTATTCTATTCTATTCTATAATTTTAAACAAGGCCTTTTTATTTTTCAGCGCATGTGTGTCTGAAAACCTCGAGAGGTCACGAGCAGATCCCATGATATTCTCATTTTTGAACAGATATTATACTGACACACCTCTTTCGCTTGTCGGTCTAAGGTACTACTCTGACCTGGCCTTTTTATAAAAGGATTGCTATCGGATCCAAGTACCAGTTTTTCTTTGGCTGAATGATTTGAACTGTGCTTGATGGATTGTCGTATCTTAAAAAATGACAAACAAAACTCCATTCACATTGAATGAACCTGTAATTCATTCAATATACCCAAAAATGCTGACCAGCAAAATTGCTAAAAAAATACTGTTTGAAGAATACCGAAAAAGTATTAAAATATTTAATCTGGTCACACTGAGCAAGAAGAAAACCATAGACTTCGTAAACTCCTTCCATCACTGTATGCTTGGAGGAAGTTAGACAATACTCTTCCTACGTCCAATCAATCAACCAAAGACAACAACAGTGTTGCCCTGTTGTGTTGTGAATAATTTTACCTGAGAAAAATTGCTATTAAACAACAGATCTAAGCACTGTAATAAATTATGCTTCGTTGTCGTTGCCGACTACAAAAACAGTTATAGTTATACCTGAGATAGCTACTGAACAACAGATGGCACTGTACTGATGCTTAGACAATTTGGTTAAATTGTCTAAGTACTGATGCTTCTCAATCTTGCAAATAGATGGCGCTTCACTACCTAGTTTGTAGAGTTAGTACTAGCACAGATAAGATAATACTATACTAGTAGTACTAGGTACTACCTACGCATTAGCTTACAGTACAGGCGGGCATGGCAGGGTTGTCTTACTTCAGTCAGGCGGAAACTCGGAAAAATAAGAATAGAACTTAGAATTTACTAGATATTTTTGTTTGAGAATTTCTTTCGCCAGTTTTCTGTGACGAAAGATACACACACTACAGAGAAAAATCCATTGGTGCACGACTGAAGGCCTCAAGATCAGAGGCAGGGTCACCCCTGTAAGACCTGAGCTCGTTTTACTTATGCACCTAACCTATACTTATCTCTAAAACTTTTTCTTTAGAAAAAACACATTTTTATTTCTTTTGTGTATTATTTTATTTATCACTATCAGCGTCATCTAGTAGCACACTTTCCAGATAATCTTTTTGTAATAATTCTTGGGCAACTTTAGCTTGTTCAATTGTTTGATAAATTAAGCCTTTCTCGTGCTTTTTGTAAAGTTTCTTATCATGAAATTCATGAGTGTGGAGTCCTTTTCTGTAACATCCAAAAAACAGTCATTTCTATTCATTTTAATTTTTGTAAATTTGTAAATATATATTGGTATAGTTATGGAGATCAGTAAATTGGATAAACATTCCACAGAACACTATCTCGTCCCTAACTAAGCAGAATTTGTACTAAGGGAACCTGTTAATGTTAGGGATAGCTGTTAAAATACTTAGTTTATTTTTAATACATAAGAATACAACATTACACCCAGACAGAGAACAAACATCTATGTTCAGCACACAAATATTTGATCTCGGTGGGGATCGAACCCACGCCCTCCAGCGCACAAGGCAAAGCTACTACCAACTAAGCTGTGGAGGCTGCGATAATTGCATCATCATCAGCCTGAGAAGTGCACAGCTGGTTATAGGCATTCCCATACATTTCAAGGACGAACAATCTTAACTTTTTCACCCGCCGACTCCCGTGATCTTTATACACAGGTTTATTCATTATTAGCTACAAATACTCAGGAATAAGGTTCCACAATTAAAATAAAAAATATTTATGATATGATTTTTTTAAGTTTTCTTATGAAAATCCCTAGAAAATCGATGTAGATTAACTTTTGGAATTATTGGCTCGTTGGTACACCCAACAGTCCGTTTCAAACAAAGGCGAGCCACGTGACCTTTTTTGACCGATGAACCGCGCCCGCGGCGCGAGCGACAGTCAGTACCTGTACGTCACTTCGCGTCATCGCACGTACCGCGAAACCGAATTATCGGTACTCTAATCAAGACTATTTTGAGATGGTGCTATGTTACCGCATAAATACCTTGTTGAAATAGCACCATTTACGGTATCCACAAAAGCAGGGCAAGCTCTCCTCCGATAATCGACGCACCTCCATCGCAGCTTTTGTCGCGAGGAATGATGGTTGCAGTATATGTATCTATTGAGTATCATTTGTAGGGCTCCTCGTTCCGTCAGCGAGAATTGTGCCATGTTTTCTGGAAAAAGAAATATTTTTTTTTATGCCATGGGTGAAGTCAAATTTCCCTGTTGTTTTGTAGTGATAGACTAACCAAAGCAGTATTTCTGTCCACCTACCGTTTTCTAACTACTCCACGAAAGAGCGGCGGTCGATTTACTGGGGATTTATGAGAAGCGGGTTTCATTTTGTCTTCTTCTCAGTCACTTCACTCTTGTCAGAGTGCTTGTGGGAGTAATGGCGGGGACAACGGGAATATATCGAATATCTTATGATTAGGATGATAGGTGGTGGTGTATATTAATATTATCGTCAACCTCTTTCGCCGCTAACATCTTAGCTTTGACAGTAGACTAGGAGAACATAAAAAAAACTGTCAAGTTTAAAAAAAGTATAACTTAAGATGGTATTTTATATAACAACTTACTCATAGCATCCAGATTTATTTCACTATCCAATGGTAGGGCATCAGTCTCTTCTTCTTGCAGTAGTCTGAAAATAATTTCTGATGACTTAATTCCTGGTTTAAAATTTTTTTTGTCAAGTATTTTTACTTTTCTCATACTCGCTCTGGTTGCCTTTTTGATTTTAGTGTTGATTGTTTGGTTTCGGTCTGTGCTTGGATTGGGGGGATCTTCTTGAAGAGTCTGTGATGTGATATCGGTCTGCATTGGTAATACATGATGGTCTCCGGAAGCCATAACTTGTTGCCCTTGTAACTCTGAATGTTGTATTACAATAACTGGAATATTTGGCAAACCGTTTGTTTTATCTGCATGTTCCATTTCACTTTGGGGTTTAACTATGATTTTGTAATTGTTTATTTGTGCTGTGTTTGTTTGTGAATAAGCAGCTTTGATGTCTGTAGTCACTTCAATAGGAGAAATTGGAATTGTATTTACATTTATTTGATTCTCTTGGTGTAATATATCTGTCTGGGTTTGTAAGAGATTGTAGCTATAAGACTGCTCTGTATATTTATTAGCTTCTATATTACTATTGTCTGCAACTAATGGAACATTTTGAAATATTTCTGTGTTGTACTCTTGGTTTTGCCCTGTAATAGGCATATATGGGGTGTTGTAAATGTCATTCCCAATTGATTTTGCAATGTCTTTTATATTGACTGATTTCTTCTCCTCTGCCATGTCAGTTGTTAGTTCATAGCTAACATTCATTTGATCACTTTCAAACTGATCTTGGTTTTGCCCTGTAATAGGCATATATGGAGTGTTGTAAATGTCATTCCCAATGAATTTAGCATTGTCTTTTATATTGGCTGATTTCTTCTCCTCTGCCATGTCAGTTGTTAGTTCATAGCTAATGTTCATTTGATCACTTTCAAACTGTTCATTATGAGTAGGGCATGGTTGGACTTCTATTAAGTTACTATTGTCTATTGTTATGTGAGCAGCAAATTCACTGGCCCTGTAACAAATTATTTAAAAATCTTAAAATGTACACTTAAAAACATTGTAACCTGAGTTGGGTACTATACAAAATTACAGCAAAAATATTTTAAGTAAATAGTAAGTTATTTCTTCTTTTTTAAATAAACTAAAGTCGTCTAAAAATAAAAAAAGTTATTTCTTTATTTAAGTTCATATCCCAATGAAAAATAACACATACCTTGTTTTATCTTTTTCTTTATTTGTAGTCAATATTGGAGGTGGTTTCTGCAATTTACAAAATATACATGAAATTTGTCTTCATTTTAACTTAATAATAACATTGCTGATTTTTAATACAATGCGTTATGTAAGTCTTGAATGAGTGTGATCAATGAAAGAACTACTGCGGTTTGAATATAGACGCTAGCAACACCAGTGAATTATCCAGGCGAATTGCAAATATTTTTATCATATGAAAATACCCTAAAAGTCCTATGCCATAGTATATAATAATAGTATTATATTCACTTGCATAGTCCTCATTAAATAATTAATTTTCAATACCTGTGGTTGTTGCACATCTGAAATTCCAGCTATATGTAACGACTTTGATACATCAATAAATTCACTGATTGAATCTACTGGAATATTTACTTCTCCCTGGTAAATGTACTCCAGTACATAGGACAAAACTTTATGGCTTACATTCTGAAAATTATAATCAGTATTAATAACTTTGGTAAGTTTCGGAAGACGAAGCGTCGTAGGGCGCCCACCCACCAGATGGACTGACGACATTGTAAGGCCTCTGCCTCGAATTTAGCGGGCAACGGGGCGGCAGTGGGGCGGCGGCGGCGGCGGCGCGGCAGCGGTGCGGGTTGGGGGGGGTCCTTTTGATTTTACGCATAAGATCCTGCCGCTCCCGCGTCGCCTCCGCCCCGCTGCCCGCAAAATTCGAGGCAGAGGTTTAAGGTCGCGGGAAGTTGACGGATGGAATGAGCTCAGAATAGTTCTTCCTGGAAATGTGTAGGAGAGGCCTATGTCCAGCAGTGGACTTCTTCAGGCTGATGATGATGAACTTTGATAAGTAACTTTGGTATTTCAGGTTCTGCTTTCTGCTGTGTAACATATCAGCTAATTTCTGTTTTTTTATTGTGAACAATCAACACAGCACTATCTAATAATAGCTAATTTCTTATGATGGTTACCATCATTTCACCAAAGTGGTTTTTTGGACCCAGTTCGGTGAAAGAATGGTAAAAGCACCTCAAAGAGGCTTCTTTTCATGCGCTTGATTTAGGCTTGTCTAGTTATATTGGGGGTGTGTTGATATGTCAGCTATCAGCACACCCACACTGATTTTAATTCACTGATTATTAAAAAGTTCAGTTACAGTAATGTTAGTAGCCCCATAGCTACCAAAAAGATAACCGGGAAAAACACTTTTATTGCTTTTACAGGATTTCATGAAAGTGTAAATAATTGTAACTTACATTTAAAAATACCACAGGGGAGTGGTTGGGCACAGACTTTATCATCTCCTTGAGGTATGGACTGGCAACAGCAATTATATTTCTGTGCACTTTAATTAAGTATCCATCTGCAGCCAAGGTTAGGTCAACAAACTCTTCTTGCTAAATAAAACAGATTAATATAGTAAATAACCACATCACAGTTCTCTAATCACTATGAGTCGAAAGGATAAAAATTAGCGGTCCTACGAGACAAGTAAATAGATTACCTTTTGCAGTTGGGAGAACCCAGTAAACATTTTATTCTTAAAATCATTATTGCCGCTCAAAGTATAGTGATACGAAGTCATTTTTTCCACCCTGTATTAGTATTTTTTAAATTTCGAGTCGCAGCACAGTAGAACAGTGCAACTTGCAAGAGGAACGAGGATTAACTTCTTTCAAAGGTGGGCGAAAGGCTTTTTGTTTGTTTTGTTTCACGTTTCGAATAAAAATAATTATTCTGAAATTAGATTGCGGCTAGCTTTCAAGGCGCGACGAAACGAAACGTTCGATTTTTTTACGGCGCTCTTATATTTACGCAATATTCACCACGGCATGTTTATCAAAACTTTTTTTTAACTTTAATTTGAGCTTTCTGGGTTAAAGTTTTCTGTAATATTCCACTATCTTTCTTCATCTTCTTTCTTTATTCTTTCTCTGTAAGCTTATTTAAGTTAAATCTTACTGCATTCACCTATCATCGATTTTTAATTAAAGCTTTCATCATTTTTTAATAATAAGTTGATGATACACACTAGCAAACATTTAGCAAACATTTTTTTTAAGGAAGTCATACTTCTCCTGCCTTGGCTTTTACCGAATGCAACTAGAATGTAAAAAAAAAAAGCGGTGTTTCTCACGACATGGAATAAAGGATAGTTAGTATGGGATAAGGTTCGGGATAGGGTGATGATGATGTTAGATTTCGTGAATCTAAGATATTCCGATACGCTAGTAGTTACTATGACACGGGGTGCTTGCTACTAACTATTATCTATTCTGTGACGGTTCACAGAATAGATAATAGTTAGTAGCAAGCATCCCAAGGCGTTTTTCGTGACTGTAGATTTTATGAACTAGCGGCCGCCCGCGGCAGGCTTTGCCCGCGTAGTAGGTCATTGCTAACATCCATCCTGTGGAATGTTTGTTTTATTTACCTACATGATTTTGTAGATCTACTGCATTTAGTTAGGTATTATGAGTAAGGTGGGCACTGATGCCAACGAGCTTACCTGATGGTGGATTCAGAAGCTGAATGCCTATGTTTAAAATGATTACCAGCTCTTAGGTAGGTAGGAATTCTGTGTGTAAAATGGGACTTCTCAGCAAATAGGTAGATAGACTTGTCTACCTACATAGAGGTACCTTTTCATCATCATCATCATCATTAGGCCTACCTTATTTAGGTACCTACCTATTATGAATAAGGTAGACAAGGCACTGATGCCAACGAGCTCCGGCAAATTCATCATCCACACTTGATGTGCGGGCTGGTTTCCGCAAGGCCTCTAGTGGGCCCTTATTGCGTGGCGCTTGACACGAACAAGTTGCTCGAACTTTTGTAGGTTCTACAACACGCCGGTTTCCTCACGATGTTTTACTGGCATAGTGCACATACATTTTTCTACAGAAAAACTCATTGGTACACGACTGGATTTGAACCCACGACTAAGGATCGGAAGGCGGGTCCGCTACCACTAGACCACCAGTGCTCTCTGCCAACGAGCTTACCTGATGGTGGATTCAGAGGAGCGTGTAATCATAATACTTAATCATATTATGTATGTATAGGTAGGCGTTCTGTGTGATAATGGGACTTCTCAGCAAATAGGTAGGTATGTACTTATAGGTACTTAGGTAGGTATTATTGTCATCATCATTATTATACAGATTTGTATTTTTTAACGAATAAACTCAAAAACTACTGGACTGATAAATTTCTTTCGCCTCTTTAATGCTGAATTATCCCCGAGTAGCATAGTTACATTATATCTAGTTCGAGCAAATGAAACCTACAGGAAATGAGTCTCTTTCACCAATAACTCTGCATCTGTAGTTTTACTGAGTAGTTCGACAGTTGGTACAAATAAAATGAAATGAAATATATTTATTTGCAAGAAGTATGGTACAATTATAAGATCATAGGGTGTGTAAAAAAATGGCTCACATACTTCATCGGCGACCAATATACAAAATTCAAACAAAAAGTAGAAAATATAAGTTAAATTAAAATAAATCAGTGTGAGAATAATAACAATAATCAATTCAGAATAATAATTCTTAAAGAAAATATAAAATAATTTAAATGAAATCTTCAACGCTATAAAAACATTTATACAACATTGTAGATATCTTTAGTAGGTAGTTACTCCATCACACACATATAGCAAGTTTCTTCATTCACAATCTGACCTATCACACTTTTGGCAGGGTTATAAACACACATCACACACCCACTAAAGTCGGGTCTACCACCTTCTAGCGCTAAGTTTGACACACATCTTCAGCCCACTGAAGATGAAAGCCCACGAGGTGTCTGGCATGCGGCAGAGGTGTCCAGCCCTGAAGAATTAAATGTTCTTCTCATTATTGATGACTGCCCAGTTGTAACTATGCGTAGGAGTTGACTATGAGCGGTTGGTTCCCAACGCTGCTGGAGGTATTGGAGTCGTCTGTGCTGTAGGAAATGGTAAATACTCTTCAGATGATAATAATAAGACAGATGATTAATTACCGATGCTGTTGCAGCCATCGCATTTCTGTCTTAGTTAATATTCCGGTGGATTTAATTTCGTAATTATTAGCTCGTATCTCGAAATAGCCTAGCAAGAAATATAGAACAGTAGCAAGCAGAAGCAAGCATGACATTGACCTCTTGATATTTGACAGTTTGAGATGTCAGTTTTGACAGTTTAAATATAAGATTTACGCACACAAATGTAGATATACATACGTATACGCACACATACACCATAGAAATCTGCTTCTTCTTTTTTCGTGAAAATAAGATCGGCCATTTTTTTAGCCGAAATTCAATGACTGACATTGACATTTTGTTTATCTTCTTCTTCTTATTTTATGGAATCTGTCCATTTTGGATGAATTTTGCCAGTGTCGAGTGAGGCTAAATTACATAAATAAAATACTTTTTCGTCAAGTCAAGTCAGTCATAGACAAGTCGGCTTTGAAAAAAAAATGGTCGTTTGTTTTCAAAACCATCAGAAACCTTTTCGATCAAATCAGAATATCACCAATACATTTTTATTCCAACTGCTAACACTTTGTGCTAAGACCTCAAGTAATGTTGGCTAAAATACCATCGAAATTACACAACAAAACTCAAAATAACACTAGAAAAACAATGAAAATGAAAAAGTTAAGTGACTTCCCAAAATGACAGAAAACGAACCTCCCATTTTGTTTTTGTTGGTCTTTCCATTTTCCATTCCAATCAATCAATCTTTTCCTTAAAGCTATACTTCGTTTGACCATCTAATCTGGGTAAGGTTTTGTAGCTGCTACTGCCGCAGGATAATACAACTCGTGAGTTTTCCCCGAATACCTTCTTTGCAGCTGGCCCGGCGGTGGCTTGTTATTGTCCTTTATGGCTTTTTTTGTTTAATTGTTACTTTCCAACTAGACTCTTGAGCTTTTGACTTAATCTTTGACCAGAAGACGAGGTAGGATGATCCTCTTTAAAAAAAGCAAATAAAAAAAACAACGGAAGACATTGGATTGGATCGTAAATCCATGATTGGATCGGATCGTTAGATTGGAAGACGTAACAAAAATACGCACGAAATGAGCCGCAGAGAACTCAAGGGAACAAACAAAACGTAAGACTAGGCGGTATGGTCTTGGTACTATAGCCTGCTTCGAAAGAAGCGAAAAGGAAAAAAAAACAAAAATGAGTGAGCCGCCGCAGAAAAGTTGAACCGAGACGAGAAGAGGAAGGAGGAAATCAAATCAACAAATACATAGTACATTGCATTAGCAACTTATCAGCTGGACTGTCCTCGACAAACTCACAAATTATTGTCTACATAAAATGTGATTAGGGGCTGCTGATTTGAGTGAGAGTGCCGAATGAAAGTAAACCAAACCATCCACTATTTTTAAACCAGATCCATCCATCACAGAAATATGATGACGATTATAAGTAAAATAACGAAGCTTTCATGCTTGAGATCACGGGCTACTGTAACTCCTTACAACTCAGTGTTATCTTCAAGAAGGTATGTAGTCATTAATACGTAATAATGTAGGTATTTCAACTTTAATTTTTCTGTTGATTCTCAGAATTTATGGGTAGTTTATTTTAATTTTTACTATAATAAATATAGTGGACCATTCACACGACACTATCTAGCCCCTGCAGAGATACCTATTCCATGTTATAAGAGTGTAAATTAGGTATTTAAAATGTTCCAGCTATAGCACCCAAACTCCTGAGAACTATGACATAGTTGTCATTGGAGGGGGCATTGTGGGATCAGCTTCGGCCAGAGAATTGATCAGCAGACACCCTGACCTTAAAATAGCCTTGCTAGAGAAAGAAGATGGTTTCGCTCGCCATCAAAGTGGAAATAACAGTGGAGTTATACATGCTGGTATCTACTACAAACCTGGTTCCTTGAAAGCTAAGCTTTGTGTGCAAGGTCTCAATCTGGCATACAAGTACTGTGATGAGAAAGGAATAAAATATAATAGATGTGGTAAGCTTATAGTGGCAACAAACAGGTCCGAGGTTCCCAGGCTTCTGGAATTATATGAAAGAGGGTTGAAGAATGAAGTGAAAGATATGAAGTTGATGGATATAAAAGAAATGCGTGAGGTTGAACCTTATTGCAAAGGTGTACAAGCTCTATGGTCGCCACACACTGGCATTGTGAATTGGGGAGAAGTGACACAGCACTATGTCAAAGATTTTGTAGAACAAGGTGGAAAAACTTACCTCAACTTTCAGGTAAAGAAGTTTGTGGAGTCTGAAAATGCAGATTACCCGGTGATGATAACAGATACCAAAACCCATACAATTCAAGCCAAGTACGTTCTTACTTGCTGTGGCTTGCATTCAGACACCGTGGCTGTATTGACTGGGTGTCCAGAGGAACCAAAGATCATACCTTTCAGGGGTGAATACATGTACATAGTACCAAATAAAAGTAATTTAGTCAAATCTAATATTTATCCAGTGCCAGATCCTAGGTTTCCCTTTTTGGGGGTGCATTTAACACCAACAATTGATGGACGAGTCATTCTAGGACCAAATGCAATATTAGCATTTTGTAAAGAGGGGTACAAGTAAGTGTCTTATTCAACCATGTAGGTATTATCATTTACATACTTTTTTTATGAACCTGTTGTGTCCCACTGCTGAATCCTGCCAATGTCTTCTCGACCAGCATTGATTTACATACATATAGTAAATTTATGTGAAATGTAGATAGATTATGAAGGCCATTGAGGCTTGTTTAGATAATAACTATTTATAGGTTCATCATCTGATAAGCAGTTACAACCAAACATTTTTATGCAAAGATATAGTAGAACTGTATTGTAGATCACCATTATTCCATACTTCCAAGGCATCACCATTGTTGCATCATTGGTTCTTTGTGATAACTTTGGAAACCTATATTTATTTTGCACTTGATAAAATCTACATTTTAGTAAATTCATATTATGATTTTCCAAAGTTATTCATAATACGTAACTTTCTTTCTAGATGGACCGACGTCAATGTCCAAGAATTAAAAGATATACTGGCATACTCTGGTTTCCGTAGACTGGCCCTCAAGTATGCTACATTTGGAATGAAAGAAATGATGCGCTCAGTTATTATGTCCCTCCAAGTTAAGGAACTGCAAAAGTACATCGAAAATCTAACAACAAGCGATTGTGAGAGTGGCCCGGCTGGGGTTAGGGCTCAAGCTTTGGCAAAAGATGGTAAACTTTTTATTTTTTATCCTAAGTCATGTCATCCTACATCGTCGGCCGCATCATCACTTAACAGCAGGTGAGATAGCGGTCAAACGTATACCTATAAATTGTAAAAACAAAAAAAATGTAACTACGTAACTTTAGACAGAACAAAGTACTGACATACAATTAACAGCCCTACATAAAAACGCAATTTAAAGGGTTTCCGCCAAAATTGCCCCAGTCCCGGCGCAAAAGAATTGTATCTCAGATTTTAGATAATCATTAGTAGAAACAATATTAGTTGTCGCTATTTCCTGATTTCGTGGCTAACATGTGTTTTTTACCCAGAGAAGTTTCATAGGCGCTACATGCAAAAATGACACTTTTTAGGAAAAACTTCATGTTACTTTGCTAATTGACATTGAATTGGCAAAAAATGAATAAAACACATAATATAAACACATTATCACATATGTAATATAATGTACCTATACCTATTATGCCAGTTTTTTGAAAAACTTCATTTTACTGTACTAATTCACTCGTTAACAACATAAACAAGTGGATTATTGCAAAAAATGAATATAATAGGTACATATGCGTACACACTGATATGTATAGCCTGCATCATACTTATATACATTTTGTAGTTATCTTTATTTTATAAGAAAAAGAATACTGCCTTAAGTAATCGGGGCTTAACTTTTCTCTGTTATATTATTAATATTACAATAGGTTTTCATTATCGTTTCTCAGAATTCAATAAGGGCTTGTGACGTGAGTGAGCGCGCTCTCGCTCCCACTATTGTATTATATTATATCCCAATTTGTTAAAGGGAGAAACATAGTCACCCCGATTACTAAAGGCAGCTTTTAAAGGCGTTTTAATTATTTTCCTTATAAAATAAATATAACTACAAAATGTATATAAGTATGATGCAGGCTATACATATCAGTGCGTATGCATTAAAAAAAAAAAAAAATTATAATACGGACAATACATATCTACCTATTATATTCATTTTTTGCAATTATCCACACGTGTGTGTCGTAAATGAGTGAATTAATCAGTAAAATAAAGTTTTTCAAAAGATGAAATAATAGGTATAGGTATAGGTACATTATATTACATAAGTGATAATGTGTTTATATTATGTGTTTTATTAATTTTTTGCCAATTCAATGTTAACTAGCACAGTTACACGAAGTTTTTCCTAAAAAGTGTCATTTTTAGGGTTCCGTAGCCAAATGGCAAAAACGGAACCCTTATAGATTCGTCATGTCTGTCTGTCTGTCCGGCCGTGTCACAGCCATTTTTCTCCGAAACCATAAAAGCTAGACTGATGAAAGTTGGTGAGTAGATGTATTCTGTGAACCGCATTAAGGTTTTTACACAAAAATAGAAAAAAAACTATAAATTTTGGGGGTCCCCATACTTGAAACTGAAACTCAAAAATTTTTTTTTCATCGAACCCATACGTGTGGGGTATCTATGAATAGGTCTTCAAAATTGATGTTGAGGTTTCTAATATAGTTTTTTTCTAAACTGAATAGTTTGCGCGAGAGACACTTCCAAAGTGGAAAAAAGTTGGTCCCCCCCCCTCTAACTTCTAAAGTAAGAGAATGATAATACTAAAAAAATATATGTTGTACATTACTATGTAAACTTTCAACGATATTTGGTTTGAACGAGATCTAGTCAGTAGTTTTTTTTTTATACGTCATAAACGGAAACTCAAAAATTTTTTTTTCATCGAACCCATACGTGTGGGGTATCTATGAATAGGTCTTTAAAAATGATGTTGAGGTTTCTAATATAGTTTTTTTCTAAACTGAATAGTTTGCGCGAGAGACACTTCCAAAGTGGAAAAAAGTTGGTCCCCCCCCCTCTAACTTCTTAAGTAAGAGAATGATAATACTAAAAAAAATATATGTTGTACATTACTATGTAAACTTTCAACGATATTTGGTTTGAACGAGATCTAGTCAGTAGGTTTTTTTTTTATACGTCATATACCGTAAACCGCAATTTACCTTTCAACGAACTACAGGAACCTTATTATGTTACATCAAGTAACATATTATATAAAGGTTCTTGTAGTTCGTCGTGCTACGGAACCCTTCATGGGCGAGTCCGACTCGCACTTGGCTGCTTTTTGCATGTAGCGTCTATGAAACTTCTCTGGGTAAAAAAAACATGTTAGCCACGAAATCAGGAAATAGCGACACCTGATATTGTTTCTACTAATAATTATCTAAAATCTGAGATACAATTCTTTTGCGCCGGGACTGGGGTTTTTTTCTATGGGATTTGGCGGAAACCCTTTAATCATTGCTTAAAGTTAGCCCTTTCACTGTTTGTCATTACCCAGTGGTAAGAGATGGCTATAGTTTAAGCACTGTTTATCTTTTGACATATAAGGCCATAAATGTATTAAAACAAATTTTATGTAGTGATAGCAAAATATTATAATCACCACATGTATTGGAGGTTTGCCTATGTATGTGAATGGGGCTATGTTTTTGTCATTATTTGAAGAAGTACAGAATAGTACATTGTTACCTGAGTGTTGAAAGTCACGTTTTTTGAGTCCCGAGACGGGTTTGGCGCCAGAGCGTTAGCGAGGGCGCCAATGGAGCTAGAGGGACTTAAAAGACTTTCACCCGAGGTAAATACTGTGCTTTTCATTACGAATACAAGGAAAGTAAAAATAAAAACATTAAGAAAAATTAGTGAAAATGAAGATTGAATTGCCGCCTTCCCGGTTTTTTTTTTCTTTTTCTCTGGCGGGCCTTCGGCTTCGGCTCACCAGCATTATTCAGCCATTATTTTCATTCTCATAATTTAAAAAATGGTAAATGTCAAATCTATGTTATTTTAAATAAATAGTTGAAGCTATATATTAATCAAGTAATTTAGAAGATATATTATTTATTTAATACTATCTTTATGTTATTTAAATTTAAATTTTACATTGCGCTAGCTTATTAGATTTTTTAAACTTCTTACTGTTGTAATGGGTTTCCAACCTACTTGCTGAATAAAAAGTTGGAATTTGGTTCAACGACCTCCTTGCAGTTAGAAAGACTTTAAAAAGTTGGGACATGGTTGAATAAAATAGAACTTGTTTTTTTTTATAATTTGACAGCTGTCAGTAGAAAGCGATTCTCCCTAGGGCTGAAAGTTTTACTTTCAAGTAGGCCCCTCAGGCAACTTCAGACCTACTTTCAGAGTATGAGTAATGAAAAATCTATTTGGACATTTTCACACATAGAGTGTATAAATGTTTGTCTTTCCTGTTAAGTATAGGTATTGTGTCATTGGTAATTTTTAGTAACAACATGGAATGGACACATTTGATGAATCATTTTCTATTGAATTTAGTGTTGTTTACAAGGAAAAACACAAAGCTTTATAATATTTTTGGGACATAAAATCTTTCTGATAATCAAGACTGCTGCTTTTGACTGTTGGGTTAACAATTTGTGGGTGACAATATGTACAATTAGACATAAAGCTAGTAAAGATCTAAAATTTCATCATGAGTTAAATGATTCAATGATTTAAATATAATCTTACACTGTTGATATTTTTACAGGAACTCTCATTGAAGACTTCGTGTTTGATTCTCAAGCGGGCACCGGAGCAGTTGGAAGTAGAGTGCTTCACTGCAGGAACGCACCATCACCTGGTGCCACATCCTCTCTTGCTATTGCTATGATGATAGCAGATAAAATGGGCACACACTTTAAATTGTGAGTCTGTCATGTTTTAATACCTGGGTTCTGGATAAACTAGAATTTTTATGGCTTCCAAAGCCTTAATGGTTTTTAATGAAGGTTAATGATCTGAGTGCCATGTATTCAATATCTACAGTTATGTAATTTTAATACATGATTTCTTCCTATGATGACGTTTGTCAGTACTACCTTTGGATTTTGTAGTGTGGCTCAGTCAGTTCTAAGTTAAAATAATCAAATAGTCAAAAGTCAACTAGGAAGAAATCATGAAAAATATTGTATAATAAAAATATCTTATGAATTTACAAGTCATGCCATTGTGATAGTGTGTAAAACTCCTACAACACATTCCATCATTTTAACTATGGCCCACCTGATGTTAAGTGGTAACCATCGCCTACAATAAAACTGTACAATTATTGCAAATCAAGTAATACTTACTACTAATACTTAGTTATTATAACTTATTATGATCCCATGTTATAACTATAGAACTGTTGTAGACCTAGTCACAAATTGGTTGTAGTGGTGACATATTTTAATTTAATTGTTATGTTATTTTAAGCATAAAGTTTTTTATAATTAATACTATTAAGGTATTTCTAGTAATGAATTATGTATGTTTTAAATTTTGTTATTATACATATATTTTTTAGCATTTTTTAAGGTATGGTCTCGAAATATTGTTAATGATTTTATAATCCTTTCATATTTTTATGTTTAAACTTATTTTTTTTTAATGTCATTAATCACCTCTATGTACCTAGTATAGTAAGTATCTAGGCTTTTAAAGTTTTAAAGTAACAAATGAATGAATATAGGAGTTTTGAACATGTATTTATCACATAATACTTAACTATTTAGATTACTTATTAAAATATTGGTGGACAATTCCCACAGCCCAAAACTATAACTATAACTATGTTACATAAATGAAGGTGCTATAAACAATTAGTCATAATATTTTTTTTATAAAATTAAATAGATTTAAGTGATTAAAACTTTTGTTTTTTATAAAAGTTCATAAAAAATATAAAACTTTGACATTATAAGAGTCTTCATTTATATCTTCCTACCCCTTTTACACAAATTATAAATTCATAAAATTGAAAATCTTACTCGGAAATATTCACTATCATTGGCACACTGACTTTCAACAGCAATTTATAAGAATTCAGTTGAAAAGCCTTGTCTCGTGAAATAAATATATTTGATTTGGAGATCATAAACTGTTGTCAAATGGAATGCAATGTTGCTTATGACCACTATGTACTCCATTATACCAAACATTGAATAGACTGAAACAAAATAAACATCATATTAATACTTATTAAATATGCATAATAAGCAGTTATTTACAGTCCTAGTGGCCTTCTGGTTAAGGTACTGGGCTCATTAATTTGTTTAGCTGTAGTAGAAATAATTTAATTTATAACAGACAGCATTTAATTTATTAATTTAATTATTTCTTCAGAGAAGACATTAAAGATGATCTCGACATTCACCGGAAAGATTCATGGGAAATCACCGTCAACTGAGCTGATGATTGGGAAGATGATTTGCTCAGCAGTAGGACACAATAGGTTAATAAAAAAAAACTGTATTTAAAAGTTAAAGGAGCTCATACATGTTGAGCCTGAAAAATAACTGGTTTATCTACACAAATGCTAGCATGATATACAATGTTTACTTCTAGCATCTTATACATTTGAGAAGCAAAGAGAAAAGTCACACTTACCATAGGGCTCGCACGTGGAATTGTGTCTCAAAAAAAAGTAAGCAGCAAATGCAAATGATATAACATTTATTGCAAAAAATCTCCACTTCAACTTCACAGAATAGTTTTCCTTTTGTGTTATCACAGGCCTCTTTCTACACTTTGTTAGTAGTGCACAGGCAAACAGCATGTAGAATACTGATGTGCCAATAAATGTTTTGAAACATTTCTCATGATATGCTGTGAACAAACCCATCCATTAGAACTTAGAATTACGACTTTTTCTATAAATGGATTAAAAGAAAACACTTACAATAGTTTCCTGATGATGTCCAATAAGTCAATCCTTGTAGAGCCAGATTCTCTATAACATTTAACAATACTGCTACATTTACTATAATATCAAACTCTTCTTTTATAACTCTACGATAATATTTCCATCGCAGAAAAACCATGGAGAATCTCACAGGAGCATGAAAATAAATAGCAATTTTCCAAATAGTACTTTGAGGCTCGTAGTTTCCTATTGATGCTGATATTGACGGGAATATGTTGGGGACGTTACAGTGAGTTTTATTTGCATTTTCGTAATCTTTGTACATAGTGATTAGCACACATGAAATGAATGCATACAGTGGAGCCGCCACGGTGTAGAAACATAGTTTTCCTGGGATTCTGAAATGGTATTTTCTTTCAGAAACATTGTGGAGCGGGAGATACATCTAGTTTGGCTATTTTTCTATGAAGACCAGTCAAGTCGTTTCTTTTTCGCAAACAAAACTCTCTAAGCGATCGGTGAAAATAAATCAAAACAAAAACATATGTTTTTGACACTGACATGTTTGATGTTTTGGAAGCATCGGAACTTTTTTTTGGCTCTGGAAGTTTTACCTTTTGCTAGGTCCTATTAGATTTTATTTTCAGACTGTCATTTTATGTTTTAATTGGTTTTGATTATCAATTGAAACCTTGATTGAAACCAATTATATGAATATTAATTTGCTTAAGTTTCTTACTTAGCGTTCAACTTATTCAGATATAATATTTATTGTTTACTTGGAGGAATTAGAATTTCTAATTCCTCCAAGATTGTTTAGCTGCTCCTACTTTCCTAGGTACTTACAAAGAAACCTTGGAAAGAAACTATACGGGGAAGTGAAGATCTATTTACAAATTACTATAGGATTTAAACCTGTCTAAGTTTAAAACCAACGTGACATCTGGTGACATCACTGCAAAGGAATCGCAATAAATTTCATAGTCTGCCACAGAGTATTTTTTATATACCTACTGAGTTTCTTCGTCTTCGACATAGAGGAATACTACGGGGGGGAAGTCTTCGAGTTCGAGCATTCTCCCAACTACCTATCGATAAAACATTTTCATAGCAACCAACGGAGCAGTGGCGCTGGCGATTTCATTTCAAGTGATGGAAGATTTACTGAATAAAAATATATTCGACGAAAACGAATTGAATAAATTATATCCCGATTATGTACCAGCTATACCAATGCGGATGGAAATGAGAAGAAACTCTGTAAGTTTTAATTAAAAGGTTACTTAGCACCTTTAATCTTAGTCAAAAATTTCCTAGACAATGGCAAGCATTACACCTACTAGGTACTCATAGTAGGTACTTATTCAGTCTGCGAGTTACCAGTTGGAAACCTCTCATATCTCTAAATTATGTGTACCGTTCACTGTAGGTACTGTTGAGGCTGGGCCAGTTAGCCTAGTCTTAGCAGGGTGGAAGGTGCCTCGTGAAAGTGTTGGGTTGGCCGGTGCACCATGGCAGGCGCTGCGAAGCACCACCAGTGATGAACCATGCTCCGCAGTGCCTGCCATCATCACTCACCATGCAATGCGATAGGTGCCAAAAGTCAAAAATCTTTTATTCAGTTCAGTATCACAATGATCACTTCAAAACGTCTTAGCTAGGTGAGTCTAGGTGCCACTTCCACGCGACCAAACCTAGAACAGGCATACACCTCGGTACTCGCTGCTTAAGATCATTGTATCAGCATCCCGAAGTCCGAGGCCTTGCTCTGAAAAAAAAATCTTTTCAAAGAAATTATTGCAAAACATGCCTATTTTTCTGCACTAGGAACGTAAACTGTACCAAAAAACAAGCAATATTTTTCATACACATGTTGCAAAATACATACGTGAAGGTGAGTAGGGTACCTACAGCTTTACAGGTACCTACGTCCTACATACAATGTATTTGGTGGAAACTCACCATAAGCTTAGCTTTTTACGACTGCAACTTACCTACTTAAACCGGAAAACATGGGTGACAGTGGGAGTAACAACAGCTTTTTATGACTAAAGGAAGTGACCTGGTTCCTTGCATGTAGTAAAGTGTGCATAATAGGTGAGGTACATACATAACCAATCGGCTCCGATTATATAATAGCAAGCTGTTGCAAAAGTTCCAGGAAATATTCCTAATATTTTTCCAGATTAAGGACACGCATGCGAGCGGCACTATCGACGGTGGAGTCCTGAAATCTAATTTTTGGCAAAGGTAAAGGTATTATCAGTTTCCAAATAATACCAACTTACCTAATGCATGCATCGCAGATCAAGAAATCTCCGAAAATACTAACGATGGATGTTTAAATATAAAATTAAACTACAAGATGAACTTTAGAAACATTTACATTACATTTACAGGAAGTCCACAAGAAGACCAAAAGACACTTGTAAATTCAACAAGGAAATCATAAAAATTCGCAACAGCTTTCATAACATCGACCTCAAGAATAGGATTATGTTGAAGTACATTGATTCAGCAAAATCAAAAACTTTCGTAAATAAAGAAAAGTCTCTGATAAAAGGTAACTCAAAAGATATTGAGGATGAGAAAAAGTATTTACTGCAAGAAATCACTGACGAATTGAACAACTTAGTCATAGACTGTGATACCGATTTCAGAATAAACAATAAGCCGGCTAAAGTTATTAAATATCATAACGTTGAAACTTATAAAAGGGCTAAAGACACTGAAAGACATTCTCCAGACTCCGATGAAGTCAATGATCAAGAAATCCTAAGAGTTGAATGCAAGTTTTCGTATGTTGTAGAATCTTCACATTGTGTTGAAGAACTAGTAAATAAAGACGACGGTGATACAGCTGTAGCTAACATTTCGAATAATAATATACAGGACAATAACTTTACTGTAGAGGAAGATTTACAGTCTTTGTTAATCATGATGGCGTTGACTCCTAAATCGAATCGTAGCACCGATAGTCGGGTTAACGAAACATTCAGATCGAACGAAAATATTCAACATCAAATTGAGGAAACGACATGCGATGTTAAAACTGCTGTTCCATATATTATGCCTCATGAAGACAGTGTCATGAGCATAGGTAACTTCCTGTGTATCAATCCAATAAAAATAAAAATCAGTACTCACCAAGAAGCAATACTAAAGAAATATGTTGAGAAATGGAAACAATTTGTAAAGAATAAGAAACAATATTTAAACAACCAAAGGCAAGCTACACTGAATAACTTTTTTGACAAACTGACTAAGAAGAAAATGAACATTAATAACTCACACGAAGCAAATAATAAGGTGAAACTCCTATCACAAGATTACAATTCATATCAACGCAAGTAAGTATTCTATCACAACATATTGAACACTTTTGCCTTATCCTCTAATCGACATTTAAGACAAAAATTTTTGGTAAATTTCTTAGGTATAAGTGGCAGAAGCACATCATTGCGCTTCAAAGAGCGAAACTAGAAGAACAAAACAGAATGATTGAAGAGCTGAAGTACAACAAAATAGTCGCCGCGTCTCGCGACTCCGTTGACAACATGAGAGAGGAAGTCCGTAAAGCTTACAATGAATTAGATCGGCAGTTCAGACCTAAATTAAAATGCCTGACAAATGAACTGAAATTGAACGACATTGAAGGTAAATATTAAAAAAATAGGTACCTGCAATATATGAATAAAAACACCAGGTAAGTACCTACTTAAATTACTTACCTATGTGAATATTGTAATGTTTTTCAGAAACATCTCTAGTTCTTCATTGCCTGAAAGTGCCACAGTTTCTAAAAAGGATGGAAAAGCGAGCACGAGAACGTGAAGAGAAACATGCCATGATACGCGAAAGAAGAAGGCAAATGGAAGAGGAACGAATAAGGTTGAAACTGCAGGTAAGGACTTGCTTATGCAGATTTTCCATAACTTAGTACCTAAGACAGATTATGTTAAATTGGTCTTTATTTTCCAGGCCGAAATCGCCAAAGCGGAAATGGACAAAGAAGAAAAGATGCAACAGTTAAACGAGATGAGAGAAAAGAGGAAGCGAGAAAAAGTAGAGAGTATCAGAAAGAAACAATTTGCCGCCAGGCTTCGTGGTCTCATTGTCATGGCTGATCTACACTACGAAAAGACTCTAAAGGCCAAATACGGCATAGCCCCATTTAAAATACTACTAGCTATAAGACGCGATAATATGGAAAAAGC
Source organism: Thera obeliscata (assembly GCA_947578465.1). Lineage (NCBI taxonomy): Eukaryota > Metazoa > Arthropoda > Insecta > Lepidoptera > Geometridae > Thera > Thera obeliscata. The sequence continues at coordinate 3,089,718 of OX387927.1, forward strand.
CAAAGCACATTACACATTTCAATTGAAGAATAACGTATTTCTAAATTGGATGTGGTATACTGAAGACATGTGGTTTGAGAAGAATTTCAAAGCTGATGAATTTTATCGGAAAAAATGTTTGAAGATGGGCATCGAAAGGTTCAGACAGGTATGTGAATGGAAGGCTGGGTGATTTATTTTTTCCTTGTGGCAACACCTTGACCTTATTGTTTGTGTAATAAGCGGTTAAATTTTGAAAATGCCTAAAAGGGCCTAACAGGGGGAAGTAAACACAGAGTAGACGGCATTCAAACAAAAAAATGGTTTTAATTTCAGAACTGCTTCCAATACGTCCAGAAGAAGCAAGTGGCGGATGATTATTACGACCTCTACGTGACACAGCTTGTGTTCAGGAAGTTCCGAGAAGGGATTGAAGTTGTAAAAGCAGATCAGCAGATGAAATGGAAGAGAGCAGTTTCGTATTATAACAGGTATGAGAACGATATCTTTAATTGATCTGTTTTCATCATAGACATTCATTCATTTGTTTTCATTGTCAGCTCGTCATATTTGAAATAAATTTGAATTATCCAGATTTATTGAAATGTTTCAAAATTTTTTCAGCAACTTGCTATACAAAACTGTGACATGTTGGAGAACTTTACCAGCCTTGAACGCGTTGAAACGAGAGCAAGACGCGAGGAAAGCGAGGTGGCGCGACAAAGTGTTGCAAGTTGTGCCAGACTACTCTCCCCCGGAAGATTAGAGGTTGAATTACACTAAAGTGCACCTATTAGCACAGAATCGGCCAAAATGAGGAACATAAAAATAAATTGTTGGAAATATTATGGCAAATGGCAACAGTATCGACCAAAAGCAAACATTTTGGTGCGTACGACGCCATCTAGAAATCCACTGGGAAACCTTACTGTACATATTCCTCATAATCATAGCTCGCCATTCATAGTATTTTAGCTCAATGGTCATAGTTCGGTACGCAGGGTGCCTACCACAGAATTATAAATAGTGACACAGGGAGTGCGGGTTGCACCTAGTAGGAACAATTAGGTACATAATAGGTATAATAGTGGTAGCTTTGCATTAGAGTGGTAGACGTAGTGTCTCTCAATGAGGTAAGTTAGCAACAGAAGTCGATTCACATTCAGATATTAGCCAACATTTTGAACGTGAGGCTACGGGTTCAAGCTATTTAACATTTTAACTCTTTGAATGTTAATCTACTTCTGATTCTGACTATACCTACTTATACATGGCGTAACATACTTAATAGTAAATGTATGTAAATGAAAGTACCTACCTATCATACCCATTTAAAAAATGTCACCAAAAGTGTTCCTAAAATTTAAAACTGCTCAAATAGGAAAGAAATATCTTTATGATTTATACAAAACACAATTTATAAACTTTGAATAGGTAAATAATTTAATATTCAACATCGGTACTTATTAAATAATATTTAGAAATAGAACTAAGCGCAGGTAATAGGTACATTGTCGTAATGCTAAATAATAAACATGCATTATTATGTTTAGCATTAGTTATATATAGAAAATACATGGGTAATATAAAGGTAGAAATTTAGTATAAATTCTAGGCTTATGCATTATCTTTCCTAGTAAGTACCTAGTGTACCTACTTACAAATTCATATTTAGGACAAAAGTATCTTGCATTTAAACAAAATTATATAAAAACGCGTGGATAAAAAACTTGCGTATTTTTTAGTTGCTATAAGAAAAATAATTAATGATTTAAATGAACTGAACGGCCGGATAGAGGTTTAGTAGTTTTTAAGATATTTTGCATAATTTATTAAGTAAAATTAGTAGGTATTTACCTATCAATTTTGTAATGATGATACAAACCTCTCTTTGTACACTTTTGGAATATACCTCACCTATACTCGGATTTTTAATTAGACGAAGCTAGCTGACGTTTACTGTGTTGTCAGTTTTTCATGAAATAAAAATAGTGTTGTGACAAAGTGAATGATTGAAAAAACTCCTGAATGAATGAAATTGCCTCGTTTTTCTAGTGAATAGTTAGTGTGCCGAACTTGACTTGAAGTGCTTGGTTGAGGATCCATATCGTTCGCGCGAAACAATATAGCAACAAAATACACAACAATTACCACAAACACAACGTAACGAAAAACTTTACGAAAACAGTAATTAAACAGCGTGAGCGCAGAAAAACATTCGTGCTATCAGACCAGAGGTTAGAAGCCGAATTACAAACAAAATGGTGACCGACGCGCATGGCGTTCATCGGTGTTGGCACTAGTCGCCACGCCGCGCTTTGTAATAAACCGTCAACAAACTGATTGTAGTTACATACTACAAGTAACTTATATCAGAGCACTTTTATACATTTTTTTATACAAATTTAAATATTATTTTATAGTTTGAAATGATTAACTATTCACTCATTGTTCATTCATCTGATTGAACGAGAACTGAACGCAGCACTATTACTTTAAATATGGCAACATTATTTTACAAAGTGACATTAGCTCCTGTCAGTCGGTATCGTCTAATTAAAAATCCGACTATACTTACATTCTATTTTAGCCGTATTAAGATTAAAATCTGTTGTCTAACTTTAATTGCTGTTTAATAAACCTATACCTATATCCACAGAACATAAAATCATTCTACGCGCTATCTACATAATGTCGATGTGATATGTAATGTCTACTTCTTATTGAAACTCATAAGCTGAGATTCATAGACCGAACTTTGACTTTACTTTGATGGAAAGTTCAACTTTCAACCAAGAATATATTTCATAGTTCTGTCAAGCTCTTCTTTAATCAAAATGTTGAAGGTAAACTTCGATAAACAAAGCTTACTTTACGAAGACTCCTTTGCTGTAAAGCAAAGTCACGTTTATGAATCTCGGCCTTAGGCCCGTATTCTGAAAGAGTGAGTCTTAAATCGAGCCTCAAGCACTTCTTCTTCTTAACGTGTCACTGGTTCTTTCGAACCAAGTGTGGTGAAAGAATTTTAAGCGCGCCTCTAAGAGGCTCCTTTCGTGCACGCATAGATATAGATTTTTTGACAGTTCTTCATTGTAAAATGTCAAAAATCTATGTTTGAGGCTCGACTCAGACTCAATCACTGTTCCTGAATACGGCCTTAGAACGGACCACTATCGAGCTAATACCTAATAAACATTTTACTTCTACTGTCCACATTGCTCTTATTACCTAAACCATGGACTAATTTAGTCCATGCCTAAACTTAGAAGGTATTTTTAGTATTTCATACAAAATGAAGTTATAATCACAATCAACACGAAAATGTACAAAAGTCAGAACGCTGCCGTTCGCAGGCAAAAACCCCGAACGGCAAATCATAAAATGTATGGACTTTCACTTCACGTTGACTTTAAAACTAACCAACACAAGCACAAATAAATGTATAAAGTGCAAAATATACTTAATCTGATCACTGCCAACAGTGTGGTGGTAATAATACATCAAGGAAACAAAATATTAATTGACACCTTATTTATAGTATAATAATACTTAATCAGAATACTTTAAATTTAAAACCAAATGGAATGCATTGCCATCTAAAATTAATTAAAAGCTCTCAAAAGAGAGAAGATTGTCCAGAAAGTCTATCGGGCTAGAATGGGGTCCTTGTTGGTAGCTTTTAAGGTCCAGTAAATTTTAGTTCACATAGACTAAAATTTAAATTACTCTACCTGAGTCTACCTGCTGCTGTCACAACGAGCACAACAGTGCAAACCTGATGCATCTAGATTCTGGCACTGATTTATTTATTATATTTTCTTCGGTAGTCTTAAACATTCATCAAGTTTTTCCATGACGGCGCTGGAACAATAGCATAACGTATATTAATCTTAACCAATGATACTCAATAAAATGCGAATATAACAAGGGTGTGTTGAAAAGTTTAACATACCGATGTCTCTACTCTAGGCCCGCCAGTTTGCCGCCATATTGATTTTTAAAATCGGTAAAAGGGCGCCAACGTTCCCACAATATTTCGCTATGAAACAATTTTATTAGGTAACTAGCAGCCCGGTAGACAATATTGTTGTACATTATTTTGTTCTATCGCTAATAATTATTTATTCTTTATTGCACACAATATAAAACACAGGAAAAAAACAGAAATAGAGGACATGTACAAAGGCGAGCTTAACCCTAATTATTAATTAATCATAATTATCCTGGACTGAAATTTGATAGGCAACCCATAAAGAATATATTTATTGGCATGTTTAATTAAATATAAAATACGTTTCATTAAATAACCAGCTCGGTGAAGGTCCTTCTTCTAGGGATCTTGGACTATAATAGTTTCGGCAGCGCATTCGACGAAAGACATTTTAATACTCATTTTTCTACACCTTCGGTTACATTGTTCAAATTTTACCAAGGATCCTTAATTTTTTTCAAAATGAAATGTAGCCTATGTCAAATTGGAAGAATGTAGCAGTCTATTGGTGAAATAATTTTCTAAATCGGCCTAGTACTTTTTCGGCGGCGGGTTTTCAATATTTCACTGTTTTTGATTTTTGCTTTGTTTTAGAAAAGAGGATTATTCCAAAAATAATGTTAATTAGGGGATCTCCGGCGGCGGTATCAGTCGTAGAGATTAAAACAGGAGTAGGTATGAAAGGAACCTTTCGTTTCTGGTACGTATAGCGCCATCTAGGAGCGATTGAGAACATTATTTTATTATATTGTTCCTCATTCAAACGTAAAACAGAATAGGTACCTACTACCTCACGCAAAAGCGTATTCGCCTGTTCTGTGTACTACCTAGTTCTCCAGGAAAATTCTATCAAAATTTACTTAATCAAACTTTCAGGAAAAATCTCGTCACGTCAGCACTAAATAATTAAATTACTCACCACTGTATCTAGGGATGAAATTGCAAAGTATTTGGTGGAGTAATATTAATCCAATGATCATTGCGAATCCAATTCCGTAAACACAGGTCACAAAAGAGAATGCACCTCTGGAAAAAAACAAGACACTTTTGTAGTTCTACTACCTCCGCAGGAGCATATACCCTAGCAATAGTTTCAGCCAAGTCATGGAAACCGAATTTAGCAGAAGTTGTGACTAACAGTGTAACCTTCACACTTTTATGAAAGACTGACTTCAAAAGTATCCCTGCTGTGGGACGCTAAAGTCTAATAAAATAGGTATTATTATTATTGAGCCGTTTTTGTCCCACTGCAGGGCAAAGGTCTCTCTTGCCTCTTTCCACTCTTCGCGAATCAACGCAGTGACAGGCTACAATCTAAGGTGGGAGTCAAGTTCATCCCGGCATCTCATTCTTGGTCTTCCACGTCGCCGCATTGCATTTTGTGGGATCCACTCTGTGGTCCTCTTAGGTGTAAAAAATAGGTAAAAGTGTAAAATAGGTATTAGGTACTCACCTAAAATCATAGTAGACATCATCACAGTTATGTGGGACGAGGACACCGTGGAACATCATTGGTTGGCATAAAGTGGTCATGCCCAGATTTGTGCCAAAAACCAGTGTTGCCAGAGCAAAGCCATGACCAGTTAGGTAATGAATGTAATTTGGCCTGAGTATACAACAGTCCCACCTAAATAAAAAACACTTTGTAAATTAATTATATGGAAGAAACAGGTTATTTATCGTAATTACCTTTATTATAAATTATGCATAATGAACGCGTTAATTTAAAAAGTTACATTGTTAACTTACAACCTTACTTCTAAACGTATTTAATATTTAATCATTGAGGCCTACAAATGTTCAGTAACTTTACCAGCACCTACACCCTTCTAACTGAAAATCGGCAATTTTTATCATCCGCACTTGATGTGCGGGCTGGTTTTTCCGCAAGTAGGCCACTGTCGGGCCCTTTTTGCGTGACACGTGTTGCTCGAACTTTTTTAGGTTCTACAACACGCCGGCCGGTTTCCTCACGATGTTTTCCTTCACCGTTTTTTTTAAGAGTACTGGCATAGTGCACATAATTTTTTTTCTGACAGAAAAACTCATTGGTACACGACTGGATTTGAACCCACGACCTTCGGATCGGAAGGCGGGGCTGCTACCACTAGACCACCAGTGCTCTCTTTTAACTGAATAACAACATTGGTGCTGTGATGTAATAATGAAAGAATGTAATAGGTCTCCGATGTGGGAGCCGATTTGTAATAAAATAATCAAATGTAGGGCTATCACTAAAGAAATACAAAGAACAAAAATATTCGGGCGCCAGATAGCCTACTGCTAATAGAAAAATAAATTTACCTGGATAGAGAGAGAGTCAGACGCGTCACTAGACCTTTAATCTAAGGAAAGGGGGATAAAATAGAACACTGTAAAATTTGGGAAAGATGGGGTTTATTCAAAACTTTTTGTTATGTCCGTGGAATCTTGATAGTTGTAAATTTAAGTTTATATCCAAAGGTTACTTCTTAATTATAGTTATTTTATTTAGAGTTTACTATTTAGCCTAAAAGTTGTACGCTGTTGTTACTGCATCGAATGAATGTTTAAATTAAAAATAAAGAATTGTTTGAAATACCTGTTGGTTTGAGCTTTACAAACCCATAAGCCTAATACGAATCGTCCCTATAGTAAAACCATGGAGGCCGAGGTGAGTGGTCCGGTAGGGGACTCCGGTTGCGAACCAGCTTGGCTCCTCCGTAGTGTTCAGCAAGGGGTCAAAATGAAGGGTGAATGAATGTAAAAAGGGGACTAATATGACTCAGCTCCAACGCGTGGTCATTTCTATAAATTTATGTTCCAAGGATAAATTTGAAAACTAGAAAAATAGTTTTAAAAAATAGTTTTTTAAAAAATAGTTTTTTAAAAAATAGTTTTTTAAAAAATAGCGCCGAAGAGCTAGAACAAAGAGAACAAAGAATAATTACCAATTTATCCAAATAAGAAACGAACGTGTGCCTTTGTTAAGGAATTTGTCAAAATACATACCGCTATTTTTTCTTATAAATGTCCCTTTATGAACCAGGGCGGCATGATGAAGAAACGATGAAGATCGTGTTTAAAATCTAAAACAATTAAAGACTTCCATTAAGCTAACATTCGAGGTAAAAATACCACGAGATTCCAAAACTCAAAACTCACCGAAAGAACCAAATTAACGGATAAAAATCCAGAAAACTAATTCCAGTATTGTTTCACAAAACATGATAACAATATCTATTAAAATCAACCTGATTTTTACAGATTAATAATTTTTAAAATAAAAATTACGATCTGACATTGTTGTTCGTCAGACCGGGCGGAGAGAAAGCAAAGCCTGCTTCTTGATTTACACCAAGCTAAAAAAATCGCTTTCGAATCTGTCAACTGAACAGCGCTGCTTCCTTGTAGTGTCAGCTGTCACTGTCATTACTGTATTATGACAGACACGAAGCTAATATTCCAAAGAAGAAGAATAAAGGCATTGAGTCCTACTTTACGAAACGTAAACAAACGAAATATTATTAATTTCTTGAACAAAATTTATCAGCACCTGTAACGGCGAAAACGACTCGTTACATTACATACTATCCCAAAAAAATAAAAGAAAGACTACTTTCTTTTATGCCAAAACATAAGAAAAGCATCAAAACAAATCCAAAACGTTCAAAAAATTTAAATTTAATTTAATTGAAACTCTACCAAAAATATTCTAAAGACTCTACCAAAAATATTCTAAAGACTCTACCAAAAATATTCTAAAGACTCTACCAAAAATATGCTAAAGACTCTACCAAAAATATGCTAATAATACAAAATAGAACAAACCAAGAAAACGATCTTAGGCTTTTTGCTGTAGAAATCCGACTAGAATCTTAAGACTCTAGGAATCATTCAAACAACAAAGCAAAAGAACAAAAGAAAATGATAGATTTTCTTAAAACAATACTATAACTATTAACTCTATAATCTACTTTAAAGTGCGGTTGGACACCTTCGTCGCCGACTCTTAAATTCCGAAACTCCTTTATAAAGTGCGGTTGGACTCCTTCGTCACCGACTCATAAATTCCTAACTTCTCTACTCGCTAAAAACGAGGAAACCCTCACAGCAAAGGCTGTGCAAGTTCAAAAATCACAACACCAAAAGTGTGTGGAAAAAATGAGAAATGTACTGTGATCGGCGTAACCCTACCAAAATTTCCGAACACAGACATCCTACCAAAAACGTGTAAAATTTGTCTATTGTGATTGGCATAACTCCACCAACTTACCAGGCACAACAGAACAAAAAAACATAGAACCGGAGGAAAATCCGAGAACTAAGGAAACAAAATATTTGCATATTGTGATTGGCATATCTCCACCAACTTACCAGGCACAATAATACAAATCAAATTATAGAACTGGATGAAGGTCCAAGAACTATCTAAACAAACGAAACTATAGAACCGGAGGAAGATCCGAGGACTATCTAACAAATCAAATTATCACTTTAGGGGTCCGCACCAAATGGCAGAAAAAATCCCAATACGTGAATGTCAAATCAGGGTGGTACCAATTGTTGTCAAATCCGGGAAACTAAACTATGAACAACACAAAAATACCCAAAAAACATAAACATTTAGGTTGTGAGAACAACACGAAACGTTCTAAGCAAACAAATATAACTAAGTTGTATAAACAACACAAAACAAAACAAATTCAAGGACAAAATATCCTCTAAACAAATTTACAAATGTACATAAGATCTTTTGATGTTGGAAAAATGAATGTGGTGAAACAAAATTACCTAAGCTTTAATTTAGAACTTTAAAATCTCAAAATTTAATGTTGTCGAAGTTAACCATACACTACATCATCATACAAGGCCATAATCACACTAACCTTTCATACATCAATTCTCATTCTTCTCATACAGAGGCCTAACTCCTAACGTTATCAAACTCAAGTTTAAAGTGTAAATCCAAAAATTAGTATTTTATAATATCTTTAACATGGTAACGACCGGAAGTATTTTTACTTAAATCTTTCAAAATATAGACGTTATCAGAAACTTTATCAATAATTTCACATTTAACAAACTTAGGTGCAAACTTAGCCGAAAAATATGCCGGGGCACTAGATTGAACAAAACTCCTTCTCCAAACAATATCACCAACAGCAAAAGAAATGGCTTTCCTCCCTATATTATAATAACGCGCATTACGCTTATAAGCTTTTAATAAATGAGCTTGAACTTTAACATAAACATCACCAAGTGATTTAAGAGAATAAGCAAAAGAATTCCTTTCTCCCATCTCAACTTGTGACAAATTTTCTAAAGAATTACTAAAACGGTGTAAAGAGGCATCAAAAATGAGTTCTCTTCCAAACATGAGAAAATTAGGTGTAAAATCAGTGGCAAGACTAACACTGTTATTCAAAGCTAATTGAACATGAGGTAAAAATTTTGACCAAGTGCGTTGATCATCTCTAACAAAACATGAGATACAAGTTTCTACCGTTTTATTATACCGTTCCACAGGATTATTCTGAGGGGTATACAATGTATTATAAAAGATTTTAACAATATTGTAACTTTTCATAAATTCTACAAAATATTTAGAAGTAAATTGAGTTCCATTATCACAAACTAAAATTTTAGGACAGCCAAATTTAAGAAATATTTCTTTTTCAAATAATCTACAAATTGATAAGGTCGTAGCTTTAACCAAAGGAAAAATCCAGCAAAATTTAGTGAAAACATCAACTACTGAAAGTATATACTTATGACCAGAATAACTTTTAGGCAAAATTCCTATTATGTCTGCAGAAAGCATGACCATGGGATGATCTACTTTTTTAGGATTAACCATAATACCAAAAGGGGGGGACGTACTATGCTTATACGCTTTACAAATATCGCAAGATCTAATATAACCTTGAATATCATTAAACATTCCATTCCAAAAATAGTGTTGTTTTAATTTCTTTAAAGTTTTATGAATTCCAAGATGACCTGAATTAATATCATCATGATTGGATCTAATAGTATCAATTATATTTTCCTTGGGAATAACTATTTTCCAATTCAAACGACTATTGGGATTAAATTTACTTTTACAAAACTTATACAAAACATTACTTTCGACTCTAAAATTTTTATATCTAGTAGGAAATTTTTGACAATTAATGAACACTTTTTTATACCAAGAATCTTCAATATCTTCATCGGGGGAAACGATTTGAATGGGGGCAATTAATAATGATGTGACTTCAATTCTTGACAATGCATCAGGAACTAAATGTAAGGAACCTTTTTTATGAACAACATTAAATGTAAATTGAGAAATTCTAGCAGCCCAACGTGCTAAACGTCCGCTTGGATTATTCAATTTTAATAACCATTGTAAACTAGCATGATCAGTAATTACTGTAAATTCCATTCCTTCAACGTAAGGTCTAAAATGTTCTATTGAATCTAAAATCGCTAACAATTCACGTTCCGTGGTACTGTAATTACGTTCGCATTTGTTCAATGAACGGGAATAAAATGCAATCGGATGTTGATTACCATCCGCGTCTTCCTGACTCAAAACACTACCAATTCCAACAGAACTAGCGTCGCAATGTAAAAAGAATGGTTTTTCAAAATTAGGGCATTGTAAAACGGGTGAGGTAACTAAAACATGTTTTAATCTAAGAAAAGCAATTTCCGCTTCATCATTCCAAATAAGAGATCTTTTAGAATTCTTGCTACCAGCCGTCAATTTAGTAAGAGGAGAAGCAATATCAGCAAATCTATCAATGAATCTACGATAATATGAACATAAACCAAGAAAACTTCTAAGTTCTTTAACAGTTTCAGGGCGAGGAAAATTCTCAATGGTATCTAATTTAGAAGGATCGGTATGTAAACCTTTACTATCAACAATATAACCAAGATAACGAAGTTTTTCTTTGCAGAAGGCACATTTCTTTAAATTAACTGTTAAACCAGCATCTTTAAGAGTTTTATAAATTTTATTTAAATATTCTATGTGATCTTTGAAGTTATCAGTAACCAAAATTAAGTCATCTAAGTAACAAAACAATACATTTTCAAATTCAAATCCAAATAATTTATCCACTAGCCTCTGTAATTCAGCGGGGGCGTTAGTTAATCCGTAAGGCATCCTAACAAATTCAAATAATCCTTTTCCGGGCACTACGAAGGCACACTTTTCACGCGAGGATTCTTCCAGCGCTATCTGAAGAAAAGCTTTAGAAAGATCAATAGTTGTAATGAACCGAGCTCCTCGCAAACTATCCAGTATCTTAGAAGGATACGGAAGAGGATAAGAATCTCTAATCGTAATTGAATTTAAACGACGTGAATCTAAACATAATCGTGTACTACCATCTTTCTTCTCAACAGCCAAAACAGGTGAACTCCAAGGAGATTTAGAAGGTTGAATAATATTTTCCTTAAGTAAAACTTCCACTTCATCAAAAAGTTCCTTTTGTTTAGCAGGACTTAACGGCCAATATCTTTGTTTAAACGGTTCTCCAGTAACATTAATTTTATGTTGGATCAGGTGAGTAAGACCTAAACCTTTCTTTTCATATGAAATATCTTCAAAAAGTGAAATTGTTTTATCAAGTTGTTGTTTCTCAGAAGGAGCTAATTCAACAGCTGAAGTAACTGAACAAGTTTGAATTTTATTATAATCATCAACAAAAACTATATTTTTCCATAAATCTTTAGCAAGGTCAAATTTTATCCAAAAGTCAAATCCTAAAATAAACTCATAATCGAATAAAGGTATAACCATGAATTTAACAATTTTTGTAACATTATCGCAAGTAACTGGAAGATTAATAGCACCTATAACTCTCTGAGCAGATCCGTCCGCAGTATAAGCAGAATCGTGAACAGACTGAGGTATATGTTCCATCTCATAACCCAATTCCAAAAATCGCTTGTGAGCATTCGCACCAAGAACGCAAGTATTAGCACCACTATCTAATAATCCTGAAAATTTTTGATTACCAATAGAAAATTGTAAAAAAGGTCTTGAATCGTTATTCTTAACAAAAAGTACAGGTGAAGCCTTATAAACGCCAAAAAAAGTTTTTAAATATTTTAACCAATCAGAAAATTCTTTTTTAATAATGGTATCATCCGGTTTAAGACTGTGACTAACAATTTTCTTCATCGAGTCAGCCGAAGTTTGCTCAGAAACTGGTACTCGATGATGCCTAATCAGTTTTTTGACTCCGAAGAGTTTTTCTTTTCCGAATTGCACACATCGCAAAACTTTGTGATAACACCCAATTTTTTGCATTTAAAACAAACCATACCAGGAATGGTGGTACAATCTTTGTAGGTATGTCCAGGAGACTGACACTTCAAGCAAAGGGGGTTTTCAGTTTTAACAGCACTAGACTGAATCTTCTCCACCTTGAAAGGCTTAAACTGTTCCTTAATAGACTTCCTATTAACAAAAATCTCTAATTCTTTTCCTAAATTCATAAAACAATCTAATGAAGAAATATGTCTACCTACCACATAAGGTGTATAGATCGACAGCATGTTGTGCTTAGCAATGGTAATGACCACAGACTCCGAAATAGGGGTAACAAGACGACTAGCCATATCCATAAGTTCAGTAATGAAATCCGGAAGCGACTCACTAAGTTTTTGTTTTCGAGTACGAAGTTCATACTCCAGAAAGTAATCGAATTCAAGCTTATCAAAACGCTTGAGCAACGCAACCTTAAGCTCAGACCAAGAAGCTATATTAAATCGAATGGTACGGAACCACTTGGCGGCAGAACCAGAAAGTAAATCCGAAAATGAACCAACCAACAAAGACTCATCGAAGTTTTTGTACAAAAAGTATTCCTCAACCTGGGTAATAAACTCACGAACACAAGTTTTCCCTTCAAAAATAATCCGGCTTCTCTTCAAGTCGGGCAACTTATTACTTGAAGCAGGCAAATTTTTTCGAACAAAATCATTCATCGCATTAAAAGATGGTAAGTTTTGACCAGCAGTAGAAGAACTATGAGCAGGCAAATCAGTATTCAAGAAAGGATCCGGGAACCCCGTCATTCCTACACTCTCCATGTTCAATGGAAGCTCCACAGAAATCGGTGCGGGCTTATTAACTATCGAACCCAATGTAGTGTGACTATCCACAGAAGTAGATGGAAACTGAACCGCTTTATCCATGATAACTCACAGACAAAAACTCCAAAATCAAAATGTTGTAGAATATTTCAATGTAAAAGTTAAGTCAAAATTTTTTAAATATTTAAAGTGTAAAAGTTTATTTGTTATTTAAGTTTTAAATTATTTAAGTTAAGTTGTTTAAAGTCAAATTATTCAAAAGATGCAATAACCACTCACAATAAAGTTATAACTAATATTAACTTATAGAAATGTAAAGGAACACTTCCTAAAGATACCTTAAGAATACAATAAAGGTTCACTTAAAACATCCGTAAACAATTATCCTTATTTTTGTATGGTGATACAAGAATATTTAGACAGCTTTGTCTAAATCATTAACATCAAGCGGGTAATGTATAACAAATTCATAAAGTTCACTGTAGAAAAGTACACATAAACGGATAAATAACCTGAGTTATAGTAGTTCTGTTAGAGAAATAACATTGCGCAAAAAAGGCACAAATGTATAAACAAAGTTATCAAATTATAATAATAATTGCACTAAAAAGTTTCTAAAGAAATATTACCAAATATATCAAAAATTGGTTTTTACAAATTCACCAAAAAACTGTAAATGTTGTAACAAAGTTTACAAAAAAGTAAGATGCAGTAACAGACAGTAAAACCTCAAGAAACCACTTCAAGTCCCTGTTCGCTGTGCGACAATTGTTATGTAATAATGAAAGAATGTAATAGGTCTCCGATGTGGGAGCCGATTTGTAATAAAATAATCAAATGTAGGGCTATCACTAAAGAAATACAAAGAACAAAAATATTCGGGCGCCAGATAGCCTACTGCTAATAGAAAAATAAATTTACCTGGATAGAGAGAGAGTCAGACGCGTCACTAGACCTTTAATCTAAGGAAAGGGGGATAAAATAGAACACTGTACAATTTGGGAAAGATGGGGTTTATTCAAAACTTTTTGTTATGTCCGTGGAATCTTGATAGTTGTAAATTTAAGTTTATATCCAAAGGTTACTTCTTAATTATAGTTATTTTATTTAGAGTTTACTATTTAGCCTAAAAGTTGTACGCTGTTGTTACTGCATCGAATGAATGTTTAAATTAAAAATAAAGAATTGTTTGAAATACCTGTTGGTTTGAGCTTTACAAACCCATAAGCCTAATACGAATCGTCCCTATAGTAAAACCATGGAGGCCGAGGTGAGTGGTCCGGTAGGGGACTCCGGTTGCGAACCAGCTTGGCTCCTCCGTAGTGTTCAGCAAGGGGTCAAAATGAAGGGTGAATGAATGTAAAAAGGGGACTAATATGACTCAGCTCCAACGCGTGGTCATTTCTATAAATTTATGTTCCAAGGATAAATTTGAAAACTAGAAAAATAGTTTTAAAAAATAGTTTTTTAAAAAATAGTTTTTTAAAAAATAGTTTTTTAAAAAATAGCGCCGAAGAGCTAGAACAAAGAGAACAAAGAATAATTACCAATTTATCCAAATAAGAAACGAACGTGTGCCTTTGTTAAGGAATTTGTCAAAATACATACCGCTATTTTTTCTTATAAATGTCCCTTTATGAACCAGGGCGGCATGATGAAGAAACGATGAAGATCGTGTTTAAAATCTAAAACAATTAAAGACTTCCATTAAGCTAACATTCGAGGTAAAAATACCACGAGATTCCAAAACTCAAAACTCACCGAAAGAACCAAATTAACGGATAAAAATCCAGAAAACTAATTCCAGTATTGTTTCACAAAACATGATAACAATATCTATTAAAATCAACCTGATTTTTACAGATTAATAATTTTTAAAATAAAAATTACGATCTGACATTGTTGTTCGTCAGACCGGGCGGAGAGAAAGCAAAGCCTGCTTCTTGATTTACACCAAGCTAAAAAAATCGCTTTCGAATCTGTCAACTGAACAGCGCTGCTTCCTTGTAGTGTCAGCTGTCACTGTCATTACTGTATTATGACAGACACGAAGCTAATATTCCAAAGAAGAAGAATAAAGGCATTGAGTCCTACTTTACGAAACGTAAACAAACGAAATATTATTAATTTCTTGAACAAAATTTATCAGCACCTGTAACGGCGAAAACGACTCGTTACAGTGCTTAATGTCAGAAATAGGAATGTTGGTAGTACTTCCTCGGACCAGCCCTTCACAAAGAGCTCTACTCCTACAAATCTACAAATAATTATGGATATTATAGAATACCATACCATATTGAATGGAAGAACTTGTCATTGACTTCTATTTGACATATCTGGCAATAAAGTGAATCTGCAGTCAATACGGGGCTGAAAAGATAATAAGTCGTTAGAGAAATGATCACACATCTTATTCAAATTCAAATTCAATAAATTTTTATTCAATACTATACAAGAATCACTTTGAAACGTTTTAAAGCTAGGTGAGTCTAGGTGCCAGTTCTTATAACCATCATCATCATCAACCTATATCAGTCCACTGCTGGACGTAGGTCTCTCCCAAGACGTGCCACTAAGCCCAGTCTTCGACTCTTCTCCTCCAGTGCTTGCCAGATACATGTCGCAGATCCCCCCACCTTGCCAGAGGGCGACCTACACATTATCTTATGTATAAAGGTATCTATATACTATAATTTTTTGAGTTGTCAACAGCATGTTAGAAAGTTTTTATGAGCTGCGGTGATGTTAGCACAGCCCATGTAAGTAAAGTTTGTACTGCTCATTTTTTGAGTGATTTGCATTGACTGTTCGGATTTATTAAATCAATTATACGTATTATGTTAGTAATACCTGTATTCCTTGCCTTTTGAAGTGCCAGTAGCGAGCTCAAAATCAGCAATAGCTTTCATTTTATAGAAGAAATAACATGTACATGCGAGTAAAATCAGGAAGGTAAAGTTTTCTAACTGGGTTATCTCCAGAAGGGGTAGTAGTTCAAATTCAAAAACGAGGAACATAGTGAATCCAGAAGCCAAGGTCCATGAAAAAAAGAATGGTGATCTGTAAATGGTAAGTTCATTTTTAAAATACATTGGAATACAAAATATGTACCTAGCTATTCCGTGATACAAATGTTTTTGTGTTAGACAAATCATTTGCCTGCTAGTATCGATTTTCAAGGGCCATATTTCAGAATGAAACTCAGGTCTAAATAAAGACTCAAACATATGTTATGCAGGGATAGTCTGGTTGGTGTTCTGGGGAGATTTGTAGATGCTCAGGCCTTAATTCATGTATTCTTGAAAATGAGCCTCATGTTTGGGACACTGTTCTTGATAACCACAATAGAAGACAATTTCAGAACTAGTTCAGATCTATTCTATCTAAAATCCTGTCCCAGGCAGGCTGTCCTGTCAGCAGCATCCAGTAAATAGTGGCATGAGATAGCGTAAGCATTAGTTACCCCCTGACGCTGCATATCAACTACATAAAAAAAAGTCTGTTAACATTTTCTTACACTTTCTGTTACCTACCTATTTTTTGCCCTAGGTCTGGAGTGCACATAGAGAGCAGCCATTCCAATAAAGACCATTATTGTAACTGTGACCGTAAACGAAATAGTAGCGATCGCGAGTAGAATAGGTAGAAGGATGTAGGGCAAAACCAAATCTATGTCGACTTTCTTTGAAGTAGACCTATTTGGCCAGATATCCTGTATTGTTAACGTAGTAGTCCCCATCTTGAAGAAGTTATTTTGGAGAAAAAGGACATGCACACTAGGGAATAGTTATTATTTTTCCCGTTGTAGAATCAAGCGAAATAATAAATAAATACAATCACGAATGTTGTGTTGTGAGTGTGCTTTCTCTCGCGACTTTCGTTTGACTTCTCTTCTTCTTCTGACCTTGACCTGTCTTGCCTGTCATAGTCCTTGCTGTCATTTTGACGGACAGCAAACTCTCTTGCCAATGTCAAGTTAATCAGGGTGCTACCATTATTACTGGACAGTTGGCAATACCAATTACCAATACAGCTCTATTAAACGTAAGACTAGGCGGGGATTCTGCGTTCGGAAGTGGTAGCGACCAAACCCGTTCGGAGTGATTTGTGCTTATATTCCGTTTATCTTTCTAGAACACTAGTTATTTGATTAATCTTTAGTGTTGTGTTGTCGTAGTGTGGTGTGAATAAGGTGGTAGGGTTTTTTTACTAACTTTTAACGAGTTTGAGTCGGTGTTTGAGGTTAGAACCCCAAGCATGGACTACGACTTACTGCCGCCGATCCCTCCGGACCCTCCGGATCCTCCAGACCCTTCCCCAGGTTCTAAACGCCGATCGGACCATGTAGACACGGAGAATGCTACTTCTGCACCCTCCAAGAAGACCACTCTCGAGCAGGGAGTGGCTTCCATACAAACAGTGTATATACATCCTTCTATTGTCATTGGATCTATACAAACATACACAAGCTTGGACAAGGGACCGTTTGTGGTTCACGTTTCCCGTTCGGAACCAGATTTAGCGGCGGGTACTAGCATTAGACCCATAAAGTTCGGACAGTTTTTGTCGACTCATAAGTTTAAAAACATTGTCACCGAAGGAGTTAAGAGAGTAGGGCGTAACAAGATTTCGGTTGAATTTTGCAAAGCCGACGACGCGAATAATTTCATCCAATCACCCATCCTCCCTATGGCCAAATATATAGCTACTGTGCCCACTTTTAACGTGACGAGAATGGGTCTCGTTCGGGATGTCCCCACGGACCTATCCATGAATGAATTTGCGGAATCTATTATAGTCCCCCCTACCTGTGGTACTGTTCTGAAAGCTCGTCGCCTCAATAGGAAACATGTAGAGGAAGGCAAGGTCACATGGGTTCCTACCCAGACAGTTGTTGTAACCTTCCAAGGTCAGTCTCTCCCGTCAAAAGTGTTCCTGTTTTATACAGCCCTACGAGTAGAACTCTATCAATACCCCACAATTCAGTGTCATACCTGCTGTAGGTATGGACACACTAAAGCACAATGCAGGTCTAAGCCGAGATGCTTCCGGTGTACCAAGGAGCACGCTGGTGAACAATGTGATGTCCCTGAATCCAACGCAACGTGTTTACATTGCTCTGGCAAGCACTTTGCCACCAGCAAATGTTGCCCAGAGCTAGAGAGACAAAAGTCTATCAAATCAGTCATGGCCCAAAACAACATTTCATACGAAGAAGCTGCTTGCCAGTTTCCCAAGGTGTCTCGTTCGTACTCAGAGGTTGCTAAAGAAATGTTCTCCAACTCATACCCCTCCCAAGCTTCACAAAATAGTTTCTCTGATGGTTCATCTCATCCCACCCGCTCATATGTCAAAAATGTGTATGCTTCCCCACGTCCTAAAGCTCCACTAGGTAGGTCATACGACAAGGCTGCTCATAGAGATATAGTTGCGGACCCATCATATTCCATGCCTAATGGCTGTGCTCTAGGCCAACCCCTAGAAGCAGCTCCTCAAAACGAAAATATGCTTGAAACATTGTTAACATTAATTATTAATATTATTTTAATGAATCCTCATCCCCTACCGTCCAACGTTGCCTCCAAACTAACACAATTAGTCTCTCTTTCTGGACACAATGGATCCAGTGGTCGTTCTGCAGTGGAACTGCCAGAGCGTCAGAGCAAAAAAACATGAACTTCTCCATTTGATTTCAAAATTTCGCCCGTCAGTTCTGGCCCTCTCGGAGACATGGCTGAGGCCTGGTATCCATTTTCGGATCTCGGGCTTCTCCTGTATCCGGGAGGACAGAGCTGACGGGCATGCTGGGAGCGCCTTATTAATAAGGCGCTCCCTTAGCTTTACCCAAATCGCTCTTCCTTCCCTTCCTCCTGGCATCAACGCTGTTGGTGTCAGGACCTCTAATATTTCCTTCATATCTGTTTATATTCCCCACCCTGATTCCACCCTTATTCCTGATTTACTCCTACTCTTTTCTTCTATCCCATCTCCCATAGTAATTATGGGCGATTTTAATGCCCATCATACAGTTTGGGGTCATCATTCCTCAGATTATTTTGGTTATTCCCTTCTGGAAGTTTTTGACGAATTAAATCTCTGTCTACTTAATGATGGATCTCCCACACGTAGAGTTAATCCTACACAAAATTTTAAAAGTGCCGTGGATCTCTCGGTTTGCTCCCCTTCTTTGTCATCACTCATATCATGGCAGATTCTGCCTCTTTCATATGGTAGTGATCACTTCCCTATTCTTATTTCTATCTCTAACAGTTCTTCTCCTTTCTGCAACCCTTGCCCTTCTTTAAAGTATAGACTCTCTGGTGCTGATTGGGAATCATACTCTTCTACTCTTGATTTAAAACTTGAATCTGCCGCTTTATCTCCTTTAGATATTATCATTTCTCCTCTTCATGCTTATAATAATTTCATTAAAACTATAATCGACAGTGCCGATTCTCACATTCCCGTCAAAAAACTCACCAAACATTTTAAAATATCAACTCCATGGTGGGACTCAGAATGTACTTTGGCTGTGACTAAACGCAAAGAGGCTGAGAAAAATTATTACAATGATATGTCCCAAAATAATTATTTGTTATATCAGGAAGCAGCGGCCAAATTCAGAAAATTGGTCTCTAAAAAAAAGAGACTGGGATGGATTGGCTTCTGTGAACAACTCTCTCCAAAAACTCCATCATCCATGGTTTGGAATCAGATTAGGAGATTTAGAGGCTCTTATAATTTAAAAGATATTACATCCAATGACCCTTCTTCTTGGATAGAGGCATTTTCAGATAAACTCGCCCCTCCGTCAGTCCCAGCGTCGGACTGCTTTCCTTCCCCTTCAGCTTATCTTTCTTCACAGAACTGCTTTGATCAACCATTCTCTTTTAATGAACTTGTACTTGCTCTTGATGGTCTGAAGGATTCCTCTCCTGGCATAGATGGCATTCCCTATTCGTTTATAGTTAAATCCTCTGATAAAGCAAAGCAAATCTATTTAAATTTTGTAAATTATTTTTTTGAATACGGCGTCGTTCCTGAACAATGGAAAACCCAGATTATTATTCCCATTTTAAAACCTGGCAAAGATCCCTCTGATCCCAACAGTCGGAGACCTATAGCTCTGTCCTCCGTTTTGGCAAAGATCATGGAACACTTAATTAAGCATCGCCTTGAGTGGTTGGTTCACAACAAATCCATCCTGGCCCGATCTCAATTCGGTTTTAGACGTGGCATGAGCACCATGGACAGCCTGAGTCTTTTGATCACGGATATCTACACGGCTTTTAGGGAGAGGAAATCACTTGTAGGCGTCTTTCTGGACATCGCATCAGCGTATGACAACGTTTTGCTCCCGGTACTCAGGAATAAACTAATTCAGCTGAGTATTCCGATGAAGTTAACTCGTTTCACGTGCAATTTATTGATGGAAAGATCGGTTGTTATCAAAACTTCTAGTGGACTTCTTCCCCCTAAGACTGTGTGGAAAGGTTTACCGCAGGGATCGGTACTAAGCCCTCTTCTCTACAGTATATATACTTACGACCTAGAAATGGCTGTGAATTCTTTCTGTGAGGTTCTGCAATATGCTGATGATCTGGCTCTGTATGTAACGTTTCAGTCCATAGAGGAAGTTAAAGAACGACTCAACTCTGCTCTACAATATCTAGATGATTGGTTAACCACCCATGGCCTAGCTTTATCTGCAGCCAAGAGCTCTACGGTAATTTTTACTAGGAAAAGATCAATGCCTTCACTACAGTTGACTGTTGACTCAGATGTCATCCCCCAATCAAATAGCGTAAAATTCCTAGGCTTAACTTTAGATTCCAGATTGACGGGTAACCCTCACCTTAACTATACTGCAGAAAAATGCGAAAAAAACATTAACGTTATTCGTATGCTTTCAGGCGTTTGGTGGGGTTCTCACCCTTATACGCAAAAACTTTTGTATAATGCCCTGATCAGAAGCCACCTTGATTATGGGTCCTTCTTTTTTAATCTTTTCAATAAAGCTGGACTAGAAAAATTAAACAAAACTCAGTCCAAGTGCTTGCGCATTATTTTGGGAGCTATGAGATCGTCTCCAATCAATGCCATGCAGGTTGAATGTAGTGATCCACCCCTT
The DNA here is from genome assembly GCA_947578465.1 of Thera obeliscata. Lineage (NCBI taxonomy): Eukaryota > Metazoa > Arthropoda > Insecta > Lepidoptera > Geometridae > Thera > Thera obeliscata. Next base: position 3,110,897 of record OX387927.1, read on the forward strand.
AACTTACGTAGACAATTCTTATCTGACAGATTCTTTTTTAAACTGGTCCAAAACTCTAATCATCCCCTTCTCCCAAAATTAAGCGTTCTTCTTGACATAGTTGATACGAACAATCTAGAGAAACTCCCCTGTCTGCTTCGTAGCTATATTAAATTTTCTCATCTTCCGAACCCTGTCCATCAATTCCCAACCAATCCATTATACCTTACGTCATTTGAATCCTTAACTTTTCAGCCAAACATTATTTTACATTTCGGTATACATAAAGACTCTGCAAATGCTCGAGAAATCTTCAACGAAAATATGTCTACCAGATTTAATGGATGGCATGCTATTTTTACGGATGCGTCTAAGCTGACCCCAAATAGCGATGTTGGAGCTGCTGTGTGGATCCCTTTTACTAGGATTAACCTAAGTTATAAGTGCCCTTCTTATACTTCAGTATTTACTGGTGAATCTATCGCTATTTTGGAAGCCATACTTTTTATTAAATCCCATAGTATAAATAATTCGATTATATTTTCCGATTCAAAAAGCTGTCTTCAAGCTATTTTGTCCAACCCATTTCGTTCCTCTGCCCGATTTCCATCTATTCTGAGAATTAAAGACGCTCTATTTCAATGTCATCAACTGGGTATTAATGTCGTCCTTGCCTGGATCCCTGGACACGCAGGTATTCCTGGCAATGAAACTGCCGATTGTTGCGCTAAAAACGCTACAAATATGGGATCTCTAGATCACTTTCAAACCTACTCACACGATCTTTGTCTCTTACCTAAATCCCACCTTTTGGAAGAATGGACCAAAGTTTGGAACATCTCCAAACAATTTAAAGGCAAGCACTATGGTGATATTCAGCCAGAAATCCCCTTTTCCCCCTGGTTTTTCAAATTTCGCAAGGCTAATAAAACCACTACCTCAACTATCTGTCGCCTTCGATTGGGACACTCTTGCACTCCTGTATTCTTGGCTAAATTACGGATAAAGGACCATTCACTGTGTGAATGTGGACTGGACGAGGGAAACGTGAACCACATCTTTTTTAGCTGTCCGAAACTTCGCCGATCTCTTTACGATATCATCCCTCCTGAAATTCCCCGTCCTCTGTCCTTCAAATGTCTTCTATCTCTTACATTCTCACCTATGATTAACTATATACTATGTAATTTTATTCATATAAATAAAATAAAACTATGATTACATATATGTGCCTATTATATTGTATTATAATTATAACTCATATACTCATTTATTGTATTATACCTAATATGCTTTCTATATATTTTTTATTATTATATTAGGTACTAACATTGTGCTGTCCTTTTTTAGATGAATCAAATACGTTCGAAATTTGGTAGAATCTCCCTCTGAGAACTGACCATATTCTTCTGATCCGCACTCCTCTGCTTGTTTGTGATACTAGCATGAAACGGACACTGGCAGAATTGTGACAACAAGCCACAAAAGCCATAAACTAAGAAGTCAAGTCAAGTCAAGACTAGGCGGTATGGTCTTGGTACTAAAGCCAAAAAAAAATTGTACAGCTTTAGCTACTCACCGTTAGATGGCAGTGCGCTTCCTTTTTTATCAAACAGTTCATGTATTTTTCCTCCAAGACTACACGGAGCGTGCTGCGCTGGTAAATTAAATAGCTAACTGATGGCTGGCCCGATTCAAAAATATCTTGTTCTCGACGTTTATAATATTAAAGTTTATATCTTATACCTTTAAACGAGAAAATCTTGTATAATATATATATATATTTAGGATCTCGGAAACTGAGCCAACAATTTTCATGAAAATTACTATACATGGGTTTTCGGGGACGATAAATCGATCTAGCTAGGATTCATTTTTAGAAAATGACGAGAAGTTGGTGTTTTCCAATAATCAAACATAAACTCAATATACGACTGTTCCTGCCATCTATTGGCGATTGTGAGCAACTAAGTGCAAGCTAGAAGGCGTTGTTAATTAAAAATAAGCCAATAAAGATACGACTCTTCCTGACATCTATTGGCAAATAATAATACTATTTTTTTTTAAAACCGGGCGAAGCTCGGTCATACCGGCTCGTTTCAAATAAACGGCGACTTTTCGTTCGTGGTGCACAGATTCTAAAAGAATACTTAATTATATTTGGTACACACAGTCATTACACATCACAATTCACGTAACAAAAGAATTTTTTTTTTTTTTTTTTTTAATTAACCTTTATTGTCCCACTGCTGGGCAAAGGTCTCCCCCAAAGACTTCCACTTATCTCTCTCTCGAGCCTCCTCCCACCATCTCCTCTCAAAGGTGTCGATATCGTCCCGCCAGCGTTTTCTTGGGCGGCCCCGTGACCGCCGCCCGTCAGGGACCCAAGGTGTACTGATGGCCGCCCACCTATCGGGAGGCATCCGGCTGACATGCCCTGCCCAATCCCACTTCAGCCGGGCAGCCTTAACCCCAACATCGGCAATGCCCGTTAGTGAACGCAACATGGTGTTCCGTACTCGGTCAACGCGCTTAAACCCGAGTATGCTGCGTTCCATGGCTCTCTGGCAAATCTTGAGCTTGGACTTCTGCAACTCGGTCAGTGACCATGTCTGCGCACCGTAGGTTAGGACGGGCAGAATACACATGTCGATGAGTTTGCGCTTTAATGTTAGAGGAAGGTCTCCCTTCATGTGCGCTTTCATGGACCAGTAGCTCTTCCAGGCGTTCTCGATGCGGCGACCGATTTCCTTATCTTGCCTGTTTTCGAAGCTTGCTAACTGGCCCAAGTAAATGTACTCATCGACATACTGTATTTCCTGCCCATCTACCTCGACCCTACGCCTCGTGCTGTTAGTCATTATCTGTGTTTTCGACCGGTTCATTTGAAGTCCAACCTCAAGACTTGCCCTGCTCAGATCGTTGAGCATTTCCTGCAGATCATGTGCGGTTGCGGCAAAAAGAACAATATCGTCCGCAAAACGTAAATTGGTGAGGCGCTTGCCACCGACGTCAATGCCTTTTGCTGCCCATGTAACATCTAAGGGTTTGAATATCTCCTGGAGAGTTGCCGTAAACAGTATCGGAGATAATGGGTCGCCCTGCTTAACTCCCTTTTCGATGGAGAATTTAGGTCCTGTAATATTGAGTTTAATATCTGCTGTGCTATTGCTGTATACTAACTTAAGGAGTTTTATATACGTGTCATCTATTTTTTGGTTTTCTAGGGCTGTAAATATTGCAGAATGTTTCACACTGTCGAAAGCCTTCGTATAATCTACAAAGGCTAAATAGAGCGGTTTGCTGAACTCTGAATATTTTTCGATGATCTGGTTAAGCGTATGTAAATGATCTGATGTAGAGAAGCAGGGACGAAATCCGGCTTGCTCAGGAGGTTGTTGTTGATCTAGGCTAGCTGCAATACGGTTTTGTATTGTTTTGATGAACGCTTTGTACAAATGTGACACTAGGCTAATAGGTCTATAATTGCCAATGTTGCTTTTGTCTCCTTTCTTGTGAAGGAGGACTATGTTTGAGTGGCACATTTGTTTTGGGAGTTGTCCTGAATCTAAAATTGTATTGAACAAGTTGGTGAGGTGAGGTAGCAATGCAGGTGAACCTATTTTCAGGGCTTCAGATGTTATACCGTCCTCTCCTGGACTCCTATCGTATTTCATGGTTTTCAGAGCATTATGAACCTCTTTTCCTGTAAAGAAGGGAACGGAACGAACATATTCTAAAGTTTCATCGCCTTTGGAAGCATCTGAATAAAGAGTCGTATAAAATTTAGTGCAAATGTTCATTATTTTGTCTCGGCTGTTTTGTTTTGTTCCAGTTTCGTCTTGTAAACTATTTATCCAATGCTTTCCTGCGGTAAACCCTTTCATAGCTGATCTTAGTGAAGTGTCCATATAATTATGCATAACGATCGTGTTAATTTAAAAAGTACTATTAGTGAAGTGTGTTGAACAAAAGAATACGACCTTTATTTTATTTTAATTATTTTCATTTCCACAAACTTGATTCGAAAAGGAAATGCTTGAGTCCAAGTTGCCTAGAACTTGGAAGGTGGGTCATACGTATTACAAATATTTATGAGTAGGTTAATTCATATTATGTGACAAAAGTAAATAAGTACAATTTTCGGGTTTGGTTTGTTAGAAAAATATCAACTTTTACTTACTTTAGTTGAACTACACAAACAAAGTTGCCACCATCATCATCATTAGCCAAGTGCCACGACAGAAGCAGCCAACGGAAATTTTCAAAAACAATTTTAAGTATAGTTGAGTAAAGCTTTTATATAATAGTACTTTTTAAACTTTCGCGATCATAACACATACTGAAATTATTACACGGGTATTTATCGCGTTAATTACCTTATTTTATTTATTTTTTCGGGAAAATAAATAAAATAAGGTAATTAACGCGATAAATACCCGTGTAATAATTTCAGCTTTTATATACATCTAGGAATAGGCTTGTCCAGCACCTATATCATCCTGACAGCTTATTCAGCCTAATCCACACCACAGGAAGTGCACAGGAACGTCATACCTAGTCAATACGTGCGGAGCTGGACTAAGCAGCGGGTTTCCTCACGATGCTTTCTGTAGTTGCGTAAGGCTGTACCTAGTAGGTATAGCAGCTACGTACTTTAGACAAGGCCTACAGAGTTTGATTTGCCGGACAACCGAGCCAAACCTACATAAATAGACATTACCTACATCTTGCTCGTTACAAAGGGCTGTGTACCCATTTCAAATGCAAGCCTCCGCCAAAGAATTTGCTAAGCATGCTGCACCTTTACTAATGATTGTATTGTAGCACATCCAATCCGACAAGGGCCGACATACATGCGCCATTTATTATCAATCAACAACACAACACAATGCGCGCGCACGCGTTTACGAACGCTGTTTTTTCCCATATCCGCCGGCGACACACTACCCGACCAGACCAACAGACTCGACAGTATTGATCGCGTCTCCGCCACGGAACGGCGTCTAAAACATGAGAGTTTATTTTATCCGCGAACCATCAATAATCCCCTATTAAACTACCCCGTAGGATTTAACCCGTGCCTATTGTTCCTTGGAACACCCTGCTATGGAAAAGTGAGGTGTTTTGGAAGTTATATATCGAGGTTGGCGACATGTCGAAGGTGAGTGTATTATCGTTCTAGGTATTAAGGTTCTAGGTTTGTAGGTAGTTGCAAAAATCATTGCCAAGGACGTTAGCGCTTTTGTATAATTTTCTAATGGCGAAAATGGGCTACATTTATGGGGTTTCCTTTGGTTGTGTTGCAGTAACACAGTAACTAAGCCACATTGTTAATGTACTGTGCTGGTAGGGTAGGTCATTCAGGCTTTGTTAGTTACTAGTAGAGATGTACGAATATCGATTTTCGCTCGAGAATGGAGGCACTACAGGGCACTTATAGTGCTTATTATATTCTGTTTATACAGGTAGGTATATCGCATGTCTGTTAGGAAATTGAATACTTAAACCGCAAAATTACATCCCTGTTCAGATTGCGATGCTTCCTTCCAGTTTTTGTTCATTCTACAGTTTGATTTCTGAAAATTCATAGGTACAAGTTATATTACTGACGACTGGCCTCTCAGTTCTGTTGGTACCTAGTAGCTCTGCCTTCTGCACCGTAGGTCGTGGGTTTGATCCCCACCGAGAACAAATATTTGTGTGGTGAACGCAGATGTTTGTTCTCTGTCTGGGTAATAAAACGTATTCTAATTATTATGTATTTACAAAAAAAATGCATGTAAGTATTATATCAGCTCATAATACCTACATCTGGTTCCCATTGCACAGCTCTGCTTAATTTGGGGCTAGCTCAAGTTGTGTGGATTGTCAAAAATATTGATTTATTACTAATAAATCTACCTACATTAGGTATATTGTACCTAGTAACGTTACCAGTTTAGAGAGGGCACCACTGTGCAACGTTAAACATCGGCTCCGTAATAAAGTGTTATAAATAATTCATAAAAGTGCTTTTTGAACATTTCAATTACTAAATAAAGTGACTAAGTGCTTAGTGAATCGGTGTAAATAAAGACATTGGAAAGTGAACATCAAAACACGGCATAAACTCGATATTATTACAGTGCATCCATTTACCAATTCTGCAATCTTGTGGTATTTTCTGCGCCGTAACAACTCAAACTGGATTGTTTACATGTGCACAGGAGTCAAATAACGCATACCGCAGCTCAATACATCCAGATAAATCGTAAATAAACATAAAAATAACCTAAGTTTGCGACCAGAGATAAACTTAGGTAACACCTACCTAAGAAGCGACACTCCATACTAACGCAACTTTTAGTTCAGAGGGCTCCAAACAAGAGGGCGCTAGTAGTACCTAAACCACACAAGAAAATACAACATCATGGATGAAGTTCTGCACGTGCTTAATGCAATAAAAAAAGAACTGGACCAGCAAAGATTAGAAATCAGAGAAACTGGGAAAAATGTCACTGAACAAGTCACTCAAAATATTAACAAAATCTTTGAAGAAAGGTTTTTAGCTTGGGAAGAAAAACATGAAAACTTGAAGGAAGTAGTAGAAAATCAGGAAAAAAGGATATATTTCCTAGAAAAACAGGCAAGGAACAGAAACCTGGTATTCTTCGGCATAGAAGAGACTGAAAAATCATACGATAATCTTGAAAGTAATATTATTACGTGGATAGATCAATATTTATCTATCAAGCTATGCTACAGCGACGTGCAAGAAGTTAGAAGATTGGGCAAGAAAGGAGAAAACCTACGCCCAATAGTAGTAACTTTCTCAACTCTAGGTAGGGGAAGTACGTACAAAATGGCATATACGGGTAAAACGGCATACCGGCTGTATTTCAAATTTGGTGGGTTTTCTCATCGTAGTGACAATTACAGAGCGTGCCCTATTTGTCTCTAAGTGAGCTATCAAAATACTGTCATTGTCAGCGCAACCATTTTCACTCAGTCGTCTTAGACAAGTTTTCGGTCATTGTGAGTTTTTTATCACTGCGAAGAGTTTTTAAAGTTTTGGTATGTGTTTCGGTTTGAAACTTAATGGTAGCGTATTATTTACATTCTTTAACATTTTGCACAAGTCATTGTGTTTAATTTTAATGAATAACTTAAGTTTTCAATAACTCTTAGACTTTTAGGTAAATAAAGCCCTATTCGGACAAAATGGCATAGTTATACTATGGACAAAATGGCATATCCAAATATGCAAGAGATCAAGAATAAGGCTGTTAAAAAAAATTACACTCTTTGTAACAAGACAAAGAAACAGGTCACAAAGAACCTCTTTCAATCGGGCAGTGAAGAAGAACCATTCGGGACCCACCCAAGATGAAAATGATGACTGCGCTTGCATTTACTGCAATGACTTGTTTTCGCGTTCTAGATCCGGAGAATTTTAACTACCTACGGTGCAAAAATAGTTCTCTTTGGGCTCACGCTGAATGTGCGGATGCACCCAAAAATGTTATATGCGTAATATGTGTTTAATAAAGCACAAAATAAAAAAGTAAAGATGTATGCCATTTTGTCCATGCTATATGGACAAAATGGTTTTTCATTGATCTCTGTTTAACGCCAATTATTTTCATAAGTTATGTTTTTATTGTTAATTTTTCATGTATATTCTATTGATAAATAAGTAAACTTTGTACTTGTAAATTTGTATGGCTCTAGTAACAAAAATAAAAAAGTTATGAAAGAAATACAAAACAGTATGTCATTTTGGACGTACTTCCCCTACCAAAATCAAAATCTTGAAACAAAAAAGAGCTTTGCAAGACAAACCTTACTACATAAAAGAAGATTATCCAAAATACGTACTAGAAAAGAGAAAAGAGCTACAAGAACAATTGCATACAGAAAGAGAGAAGGGAAACGTAGCCTCAATAAGATATGATAAACTGATTGTATCAAAAAACATCACCAAGCGTAAACAACCTACTTCACCTGAAATTCTAAAAACACCAAATACAGATTTAAACACACAAATTAACAAAAAGAACAAAATACAATCCGACTCAAGGGCCAGAAGGTCAAACAGCACCTCAGAGGGAGTTCTTAAGCCAGGCATACTAAACTTCCTGGTAAACAAAACCACGAGTAATGTAAATAGAAACGAAGATAAAAAATTATAGCAACTAAGCCCCTCCTCCAACACAGAATCCAAAAACAAAAAAACAAGTAACATACAACCTCTTCCAAGCCGGCTGGTCACCGTGGAAGAAAACGACCAAAACCCTCCAGCCAACGAAATATCATGTGTGACCTATAATGTGAGAAACAGGACTGAAATAGCAAACGATCGCAAAGACTGGAAAAAGCTGGAGGAGGCCTATACCCGAGAGGGGTCCTAACTAAAGAAAACATAGAAACAAAACGAACAACGATTAAAACAAAAATTTAAGAAGATTAATAAAAATAAAATTCATACTTAATGAAAAACAAAATATAAAAATTAAATTAAGTTTTAGGTTAATTTTAAATAAAATAATAATTATAATGTTATGCATGTAAACAATAATAATAATAATATAACTACTGTATGCATGAAATGTACCATAATTATGTAGTTATGGAATAAATGGGCTTTTTTATTTTATTTTTATTAACGTTACCTGACCAGCGTTACACAAGACAAACCTACGAAGGAACTAATCGGACGGGTATCACGAATGGCTAAGCTTCATAAACGGCTTCATAAATTAGTGTGTTTTCACAATTGTTGAAACCAGTAATTGGATTTGTCCATTCGGTACTATAGGTACTATACCTATACTATACAATTTATGTAGTCAAGGCTCTTTGCAACATAATCCTTATGCTTTCGACGGTCACATTACCGTTGACTGTTATAGTACATAATCATTTATATTCCAAAATATATGATTACTTACATACATAGTAACATTTTTTTAGCAAGAGTCATAATCGTAGCAATTGGAAATCCGTGATCTCTGCCTACCCCCATGGGAATGAAGCGTGATTTTATGTATGTATGTACAATTTTGACGTCATCCTAGCAAAGGTTTGCCGGCCCCTCATATAGCACATACAATAACACTTTAATTAAATTCAATTGTTTGCAAATTGATAAACAACGCATTTTTAACGAAGCGAAACAATGAACTATTAGCTTTATGAAAAGTGATTGCTTTAGCTTTTACCTCCGATCTAAAACCTCTTTTCTAAATACAAAATGTGCGGAATACCCCCTCTTACCCCCCATTAGATAGCCGTAATGATTTTAAATAAAATAATGCGGACAATCCACACAACACTATCTAGCCCCAAACTAAGCAGAGCTTGTATTATGGGAACCAGATAGCTGACTTAAATGCTTTTTTAGTAAATACATACATATAATACAATATAACACCCAGACAGAGAACAAACATCTGCGTTCACCACACAAATATTTGTTCTCGGTGGGGATCGAACCCACGCCCGCCAGCGCAGAAGGCAGAGCTACTACCAACTGAGCTGTGAAGGCAGTCAAATGATCTGCTGTTTCTGTGGATATCAGTGTAAATGTGTATTATAGCTGAGTTGAGTCTCGCACTTTAAATACTTTCAACACACTACTGGTTCAAAACTAGTGACACGTAAGGTCAATATATTTTTTAAAACACAAAGCGCCCTTGTTCATTTTATCGTAGACTGCCGTAGAAGGTCTACGGTAGTTCTACGAGTCGTATGGGGTACAGCCGCGAAATTTATTTTCAAAGAAATCCTACAATTCCATGTAAATAAAAAAAAACCAGTATTATAAAAATGTACTCTGTGTTTAAAATGTTTAAAAATTAAGCTAAGCTTTTACATCATTATTTTCTAAAAAAATACGTAGGTAATTATTTAATCGAGCCTTTACCAGTAAATCCTTTTATCAAAAAACCAATATTGTTATTAATATTGACTACAGGTAGTTATAAGTACAGATACTTTATTGTAAGTGAATAGGTACCAAAGATGCAGGAGGTCTACTCTCAAAACGAATGAACCAAGTTTCGTATTGACATTTTATGATACACTACGCGGTAACGTAGTAACCACAGCGCAGTCGACTTATTTATCGTTGCTGCTCATGACACTCAGTGTAAATCATAATGATAATACATGACTTGGTACATCATTTTTCAGAGGTGCCTCAGGAGCTTGAGATTGGCACTTACGTCATGGTTACCAAAGGTTATTGACATTGAGCTCACGGAGTTTTTGTCCCGTGAGATTCGAAAGAATCGTGCAGAGATGAGTAACATGATGAGGCTGCAAATGACTCTCTATTTGGTTCGTGTCTGAGTTTTTAGTTATTTTTAACACATAAAAGTAGACTGATGATTTTCTTGCAATGCAATATATTTTCTGTTCTATGCTTACTATGGCTAAGCCTTATGGATTTGAGCAGATATACAATAGGAGAACAGATATTTATTTGTACATGGCCAGGTATTTTTTGGATCAGATCGCTCTCAGCGATAGGGTCACCTATTGTTTTGCCAAAAAAAATCTTTATTTATCCTGCATTATGTTTCTGTGTGGTGAACAATAAAGAGTTAATCTATCTATTTTAATTTGCATGCAATTTACGATCCTTTTCATACAAATTGCCGATTAAAAGTATGTCTTTTGCACCTACAAGCACTGCCTCGTAGGTTAGGAATTTCTCGTTGTTTGTTGCTTGGATGAACTCACCTTCAGCGATAAGGCCGTGCATATTACTTTACTAGTTACACCTAGATTTATGATGTACTTAACTTGTTTCAAAAATTCACGGCTATAATGTTAATACAGCCTTGATTTGTGATTTAAAAAACAAAATCAAATTTATCGGTTGCATCAGTATAGTTTAGTTTACAATAATGTTTTAATTTGCATATCAGGCTTGTTTACGTTAATGAAATTAGTTTGATGACCTTTTGTTTATAGATATAGCACTACTACTTGTAGCAGAACATCTAAATGTTCATGAGAATTTGATGTTAGCGTTATTAATGATTTTACATTGCAAAATTTGACGCACACCATATTATTATCTGCAATTTATGCCCTTACTTGTTTTTGAAAAAAACAATTTTTATATAAAACTAGTGGCCGCGCGCGGCTTCGCTCGCCCGTTACCGTAACACCCCGTTCCCGTTGCTTTTTCGGGATAAAAAGTATCCTATGTCCTTCTCCCGGTTCTAAGCTACCTCCCCACTAATTTTCTGCCAAATCGGTTCCGCCGTTCTTGAGTTATAAATAGTGTAGCTAACACGACTTTCTTTTATAAATATAGATAACATTGCTAGTAGGTACATATTTCAAGTGTTGGGCCGATCATAGTCAAAGTTAGTGGTTTTTGAACTAATTTCAAATAAAATAGGAGAAGTTTATTTTATTTTTGCATGTTTGTTAAAGGTAAATTCGTCATTTATGAGCCGATTTGAATAAATCTTTTATTTATTTGGATGGTTATACATACAGGTTGGCCCCATTGAAATTTCATTAAAATCGGTTTAATAGTTTGGCCATGAAGTCGGTTTCTCAAGTTATATTAAATTTATATTATATTATTCAATAAAATCACAAAGTACACTTCTAAGAACTAGAAGAGTAACTGCAAGAATCTAGTCACGTAGTAATTAAACGCACCTAGTACCTATAAGTGTACAGGAATTCCAACAACGAGCAGGATAAGATGTAGTTATTATGGGTATTTCGTGATAATATTTTTAAAACTTACCACGAAATTCTTATTTCGGTATTGCGGTAAGACGGCAGACAAAAAACAAGACATGAAAGTAATAAGCGCCGTAAAATCCTTGAAAAAATGCGAGAACTAAAAACCAGAACTGGCAACTGGTATTTAATTGAGAGCGGACAGGTACAGGCGCCAGTCCAGACCATCCATAGAATAACCTGCGCGACAACCTGCAGGTATGTATAGTGGCGGTATGAAAATGTTCGTCGATTTTCAACTTGATTTGTTCAACGTATCACGATCACATTTTGAAATAATCGAGATCGGCCCGAGAATTAGGCCCCAGGCCTAATTCTCGGGCCGATCTCGATTATTTTGCAATTTTATTTTATTGCTTCTTTTCACAACCCCGCACCTTTTATACGTTTTCCGTATATCGTAGCTGTCGAAGCTTCTACGATGAGGTCGTTGATGTATTACTCAAGGAAATCTGCCATTCTCTCTTCGAAAAGAAGCAATAAGATAAAATTGCAAAATGATCGAGATCGGCCCGAGAATTAGGCCTCTGAATAGACAGAATACACCGATAAGTTAACGTCACAAATTATGTCAAAATGTGTTCATGATCAAGGCACTGGTGCAAGCGAAAACCGACTCTCGGGTGATGTACATTTTCATACCGCGACTGTACTACGAGTATACTATGTAGCCAAGGTAAATAGTATGTACTACATGCCAATAAATAAATGCGAACGTGCATATCTGTCTGGTAGTTGTAGGTTTGATTTCAACTGAGGAAACATCTCGGAGTTCCAAGCATTATAATAATGCATTTACGAATGCATTATTGCAATATATTGCTAGGGTCTTAGTTCAAGCTTTGCTTAGTTTGGGGCTAGAATAGCGGTGTCCATCATTGAGAATAGAAACGTTGAAATATCAATAAATACAAATAAATATTTGTGGATATTTTTATAAGTTGTATAACATTTTCTAACCTATAAGTCTAGTAAAACATAGGTATACTTGTGTACGTAAAAAAGCCTCTTTGAAGCGCACTTAAAACCATTTCACTACACTGGTTACGGAACCAATCCGCACACCAAAGTGCGGAATCAAGGAATTGGCCAAATTTTGCACTGGATCGCTATTAGTTCACTATTACTTCTTCTTTTTCTAGTGGAGTCACTTGTAAAGAAGAATACGAGGCATAGATTTTTTACACTCAACAATGGAGAACTGTTTCTATTAATACATGCATACCTATACACAGTAGGCCTAAATCTATGCTTGAGGCTCGGCTCAGACTCAGGCATTGTTTCGGCATAGGTACGCTACTTATAAGATCCAATATGCCAACAGTAGAACAAAAACGGTCTTTCTCCTTCTCAGAACCCGAAGTCGGAGTTTTGCTACCACATTTCGTTACCAAATGTTGTTTTCGTTTCGCCTATTTGTCTCTATCTATTGTATGGAGAAAACATAAGACGGCAAAAATACATTACGTAGTTAGAGTTGTTGTCTCATCTTTTATCCATACAATAGACAGAGACTAATAGGCGAAACGAAAACAACGTTTGGAAACGAAATGTGGTAGCAAAACTCGGACTTCGGGTACAGTACCCAAAGTCCCAGTGCATTTACAACATTTCGTTACCAAATGATGTTTTCGTTTCGCCTACGTGTCTCTCTCTTTTGCATGGAAAAATGATGACACAACAACTCTAGCTACGTAACATATTTTTGCTGTCTCATCTTTTCTCCCTACAAAAGACAGAGACACGTGGGCGAAACGAAAACAACATTTGGTAACGAAATGTGGTAGCAAAACTTCGACTTCGGGTACTGTTGTGAATAATTGTAGTAGGTATGTTCGCACCCGTCGGTAGGTATCAGTTGCACGTTTCAACGATGTTTAACGATACGTAGCAGTGTTGGCAATCATCAATAATGTATTACTAGAACCTAGTAACCTACCAGTGATAACTAGGGAAAGTATCGCCACTTGTGCATTTACAACGTTTGTTTTGTATTTGCTACACTGCGTATTGTTTTGCGAAGTGAAATTGTGTGATTATTTATACCTTCATAGGTAGGTAAATCAATTAAGGTGCAGACAACCGTCGATGTACTTCTCACTCGCACACTTTGACCTTTTGAAAGATATAAAAACACTGAATTTATTTATTCACAATCACGAGCATCAGTGTGCGATCGGATTGCACACGAGATAATATAGTTGCTTGCAATCCTCGATAAATAACTTCTTGTGTTTTTATATCTTTGAAAAAGTCAAAGTGCGCGAGAGAGAAATAGATACATCTACGGTTGTCTTCGCCTTAAATGCAGGTATTAGGTTTGACTAAACATTCATCAGATATTTTTATAAGTTAGTCGTTTATTTTGCAATATATCAAGCGAGAAGTATTATACGTACATTAGTAATACATCGTCGGTTGTCTTCGGCTGTACAGTCGCGGTATGAAAATGTTCGTCACCTTAGAGTCGGTTTTCGCTTGCACCAGTGCCTTGATCATGAACACATTTTGACATAATTTGTGACGTTAACTTAACGGTGTATTCTGTCTATTCAGTTTCAAAAGGTAGTATGTGATCGTGATACGTTGAACAAATCAAGTTGAAAATCGACGAACATTTTCATTCCGCCACTATACATTTAGGTTTGACTAAACGTTTATTACATATTTTTATAAGTTAATCGTTTCTTTTGCCATGTACGGGCTACTATAAAAATGTCGTTAATAATTTTATAGGGTCAATGACTGTACTTAATTTGGGCTATCGTGGTTTACCTAATCGATACTAGGTAATTAAGGACCTATAATTTAGTTTGTTAGGTACTGCTTAAATAAACACCAAAAATTGTGATTATGATTACTAACACAGTTATTTTAATAGCCTGTAATTAACCGACTTCAAGTAAAGGAGGAGGTTCTCAATTCGGTTGTAGTTTTTTATCGCATTAACTTCGTCATTTATGAGCCGATTGGAATATTTATTTATATGAAAGGTTATATTACTTCCAGATTGGTCTCTTAGAAATTTCGCAGGCGGTTTGACGGTTTCTCAAAATTTTTAACCTTATATCTGTTTTTGTTGTAAGTATACATATAACTCGAATCTTTATTAGCAACAGTTCAAATCATTTTGGTTTCTTTTCATTCCATACATGAAGGTTAAGTATCAGGTAGTTTTCCTTCATTATTTTTTCCAAGAAGCTGAACTGCGTAGTCAATACGTTAATTTATAAATCTTTGACCGTGATATTCTCATCACGACTACACCTTTATACTGCTCGGCAGTACTTATGCTACGAGTAGGTACTTAAATTGTGTGTTTAAAGTTTTTAGTTCCAGTGGTGTGGTGGACTTTTCAAGGGATCCATCAAGCTTTCATGACTTCTTCTGGTAGTTAACTGAGACATGAACAAAGGCGACTTGTATTACCTTCTAGATAAAAAAATAATCCACTAATCGTTTATAAAAAATTAAATAACATAGGTATGCAACGAACAAACAATAAAAAAAAAACAATAAAATAAAATGCTAACCTGATTTTGATGGGACTAATCTGGAAGTACCTACCTATTATCTAGCTAACGATTTGAAATCTGAAATAAGACAGTTTTTTTTTAAATCAGCTTCTAAATGACGGGAGTTATGCAATAACAAACAAATACAACCGAATTGAGAACATCTTCCTTTTTTATTGACGGTTAAAAAGAGTTTTCTTCCAACAAATCTTTGAACTTCGGTATTAGGTTGCTTGCTAAAAATTTCGAGTCTACTCAGCTTTTTCTGATTTATTTGTATTCCTAACTCGTTTATTGAACTTGTCTAGCATGTATTTTGTTTATTTTAATAGTCTAGCCCCCGAATACTGAAACGCAACTCAGATTTAAGCACGTCTCAAGCGACGAATATTTGACAGTTTTCAATGAAAATCTGTCAAATATTCGTCGCTTGAGACGTGCTTAAATCTGAGTTGCGTTTCAGTATTCGGGGGTTAATCTGATAACAATATCCTTGAGCAAACGGAGTTGACCTTTATTTTTTTAGTTAAGTTATTTAAAATAATCAACAAAGTGAAGAATACGGAAGTTAATTTGAGGAACGTCAGTAAAGAAGGTATTTTTATTGAGCTAATTATACACATATTTATTACAATAAATTGTGAACTGTGAAATTTTAATGAGATTTTATAAGTAGAAAACTAATTTGCAATTTTTTTAGTTTACGTTCGTAATCTAAAATAAATGAATAAAAAACTGTGCAAGAAAAGAAAGCCGTTCATAAATTGCTATCATTTTTGTTCTAAAAAATCTTCCTTGTTACAAGTTTCATTGAAACTGGGCCATATTTAATTATTTAATCAGTTTAGGAGTAATCGAATACGGGCTTTAAGATTATAGAACACGGAAGCAGTTAGACAATGAAATTAACCCAGCGAATATTACTAACTTCCTACCACGAACTAAAGGCCAAAATAATATGCAGTGAAGTAAATTTATGATTTACTAAATATGACTGAACTCCACATTCATTTTCATCGGCTGGAAATCTTTTTGAGGAGACTGTGACCAGTAACATAATTCATTTTCCAGACTGATTTTTGAAGTAGGTATTTCTAATTTCTATTTTTCCATTTTTGGAACGAAAGATCCGCGTAGGATGGTGAATAGATTAATGTGCTATTAATAAATGATTGTTCTAATTATGAAAAGATTAAATGTTCTAAAATAAGCCTGAACATGACTCTCGATGTTTTCATTGGAATGTATAGAATAGATCGATTTATTTCTTGGTTTACTAACAAAGTACCTAACCTACCTACCACCGTGGCCAGTAAGCGCGTTGAAGCGTGTCGTTTGAAGCCATACCGATCGATATTTGGAAAATTGCAAGCGCTTGGTAGCGTAGGTAGCGATTTATACATTTGAACTCCAATAACCCTTCTTGGAAAAACTAGGTACCACGACTTTTTCCTGACCAGTAAAGCTTCAAAATTTTCAAGACAATATATATTTATTAGCATTATAATACTACAAGTTCACTTACTCAAACTGTACCATGAACTTCCACGATCCAGGTATCTGATCGCGAAATCTCCGAAACTTCCCCATTCTACCATCTGACCACTAGACGCACGGAAATGCGGCATCCATACTTGGTTGATGTTCCAACTGTCCGCACCAAGCGCTTTGCTTCAACTTTTATGTTGCGGACAGCCAAGGAATGGAATTCCTTGCCGGCGTCTGTCTTTCCGAGCACCTACAAATTGGATGTTTTCAAGACAAGAGTGAATAGGTATCTTCTGTAAGCGTGCTACATCGTCGACCGCATCATCACTTAACAGCAGGTGAGATAGCGGTCAAACGCAAACCTATAAATTGTAAAAAAAAAAAAAACTTCATACTTGCGTTACATGGCCTGGGTGATCCGAAACATTATTTGAGAAATCGCACCCAAATCAAAATATCGTAGCGCAAACGAAGACGAATGGGATTTTTTCATGCTATTTCGCCGTCTTCTACTTATCACATCATCAAGTATGTACCTACGTGGTAAAAGATTGGTATTTTCATTGCGTTCAAGGTTGGCTATTAGTGTGCAATAATTGTTTTATTTATTGTTTGAACAGTAGGCCTACCACAAGCTCTGTCTGGCTCTGTCTTTGGCTCTGGTTTTCAGTTTGTGTGAGTGCACAGAGCCAAAGTTTTAAACTCACCAGTGTCATAAACTGTGTGTGTGACGTTTCGGCGTAGGATTAATTTAGTCTACACTAACACAGACTCAGACTCACCAGAGACAGAGCTTGTGGTACGCCTACAGATCAATAGCTATGTTTTTTGATGCCAATAGCAATCAGATAGTTTTCACGCCGACTATAAATAAATCAAGTGTCGCGGTCAAGGTTTTACGAGAAAAATGCTGGACTTATAAGGTAGCATCTACTTACAAAACAAGTTTATAACTTACGGGCGGCGGTGATCTTTTAGAAAGGGTTTTGAGAAATTGTGACAAATAACAAAGGTTATCTTTATATGTTACAAGCGGTCGCCCCGTTCCCGTTATTTTTTTCGGGATAAAACCCTATGTCCGTCTCCTGGGGGCTAATTCTCGGGCCGATCTCGATCATTTTGAAATTTTATTTTATTGCTTCTTTTCGAAGGGGGAATGGATAATTTCCTTCAGTAATTCATAAACAACCTCTTCGTAAAAGCCTCGACAGCTACGATATACGGAAATAGTACAAAAGTGCGGGGTTGTGAAAAAAAGCAATAAAATAAAATTTCAAAATGATCGAGATCGGCCCGAGAATTAGCCCCCTGGTTCTAAGCTACCTCCCCACCAATTTTCAACAAAATCGGTTCAGCAGTTCTTGAGTTATAAAAGTGTAACTAACACGACTTTCATTTATATATACCTACATAGATAAATATAATTTCTTGATCCTATGGCCTAAACAATTAAATCTTTTAATATATTTTAATATTATAGCCCTGATACAGAAATAATATGCAGGCGTTTAAAAAATTCTAAAAATTACCGTATTATCATTCTACTATGACTTTTTCTAAGATCTCTATCTAAAAGTTCACGGGCGTGCACCTACAATACTCAGAGGTAGTCAAACAATTTCTATCTTATGCAAGTGCTGCGAGGGAGACGATTATCAACACGATATGTTAACGACAGAGGCACTTCTGTTGGATTTGTATAGAGGATGTTTTTTTTTGAGGGCAAGTAGGTGTTACTGATTCTTACTTTTCAAATTCCAACAGTTTCCTTATTGGCATGGCAGTAGTCCCAGTAGAAAATGATTTAAATCTCTATAGAAAGAAATAAAGAAAAAGCATTTATTTTGGACACACGCACAAAGGTACAGGGTGTCGATTCTAAAAACACAAATCGCTCAAGCGATCGCGTAAATCGATGTGAATTGTCAATTTTTGTTTGAAAAATTTGAAAATGGAACGCGGATTCAGTGATCA
Organism: Thera obeliscata; assembly: GCA_947578465.1. Classification (NCBI taxonomy): domain Eukaryota; kingdom Metazoa; phylum Arthropoda; class Insecta; order Lepidoptera; family Geometridae; genus Thera; species Thera obeliscata. Next base: position 3,129,607 of record OX387927.1, read on the forward strand.
CTCGACGATCACTCAATCGAACCGTGTTGCTGGAATTGACGCCCAGCACAGCACGAACAAATCAGAGTAATATTTAGATCGTTATATTTATAGTTATCACTGTTTGTCATTCCAAAGTAGACAAACAAGCTTATAGACCCTTCCTGAGCAGTTACTGTCATGTGCCATAAGGACGCTTGCAGTAGGTGAATCACAAGTGCGTTTAAAACGCCTTTTTTGTCTAGGTCCTTAGAGAAAACCTCAGCAGAGATCCTTTACTAAAAAATTATCGATTCTCAATACGGTTTTTTTTTAAATTGCTCCCTGTATGTATGAAGTAACGTACCTACGTAACTAAGCATAAGATAACAGCTTTCTATTTTTATCGCTAAAATTTCGTTCTGTTAGATCACGCACAAATATTTCGACAAGTGCATACGAAATCATCTATTTTTCTAAGGCAAAGTAGTTTTGCTTCAGTAACTGTTTATAGAAGAGGGAACTATTTTAGTTTTTAAGCTTGTTATTACTCATTGTTGTAAGCAAAACATTTTTCACACGATCTTAAATTCTAGATTTCATCTATCTTGTATGCCATCTAACGGATAGATGAATACACTTCTTCAGGGGCCTAATTCTCGGGCTGACCGAGATTTTGAATGTCCCTTAAACACACATTGGCATTGCACAACCCCGTACTTTTTCTACGTTTTCCGTATATCGTAGCCGTCGAGGCTTCTACGATGAGGTCGTCGATGAATTACTCAAGGAAATCATCTATTCTCTCTTCGAAAAGAAGCAATAAAATAAAATTGCAAAATGATCGAGATCGGCCCGAGAATTAGGCCCCAAAACATGCTAATTGGGTATTCTCACGAAATCGAAAGCTTATAAAATTATAATTTTGTTGTTTTTCAGGGTTTATTTCTTCCTCACCTATGAGCTCAGTTGGTAGTAGCTCTTCTGCGCCGTAGATCGTTGGTTTGATCACCACCGAGAATAAATATTTGTTTGGTGAATATAGACGTTTGTTCTCTGTCTGGGTGTTATATTGTATTCTAAGTATGTATTTACAAAATAAAATGTATTTAGGTATTATATCAGCTATCTGGTTCCCATAGTACCTATGCTCGGCTTAATTTTGGGGCTATTGTTGTGTGGATAGTCTATAATATTTATTCATTTTATTCCTGTTTTTGATTCCTTGTCATGCCAGAAAAGATATCCCCCACAACAGTATCCCCAAACTAAGCAAAGCTTGTTGATACTAAGTTTGGTAACTAAATGTGAATTATTATTATTTTTATGAAACAACGGGGTATACATACAGGGTGTCCCATAAGTCAACGTCCAGCCGAAAACGGACGATAGGCCAAGTCATGACAGCTATCAAAAAAATATAAAAAAAATATTTGTCATGTAATTTTCGAGTTATGAGTATTTTAAAAAATCAAGAAAAACTGACACCATGTGATGATCTTTTAAGTCCTGTGACTACAAATATTAACTTTTCATGAAATTTTTTTTTGCAACGTAAGCATGAATATAACTCTTCTGTAAATTACAATTCAAAATTAAGCCATAACTGCCTCAGTTTTCAATGAAATCGTGGAGTTTTGGCCAGTATTTCATTTCAGATAACTACATCACCCAACTTTAACCATTTGTACCGCAAAAAAAACGTGCTACACTATCATGGCAAGTAACTTTAAAAAATGGCGCATTTATCCAGGATTCCAAAATAGTATAATACTTGCTAGAGTACTCCTTAGTTTTGGAATTAAATAATGGTTTTTCAACTAAACCGGATTTTCAATCAATTTTATTTCATTAGATAAAATGTTTGTACCCTTTAAATCATGGGTTTAAAATGCCTACGCTGCGTTTTTAAGTGACTCACAATTCACAAGGTACAAGTAAATACCATTTTGACGATGTAAATAAAAAGTTAGAGCCACCATCTTGTCGAAAGAGAGAACCATGGGTTTTCAAGTAATTCGTTAGTTTTAGGTGAAAGTTTGAAATAAAATTCAATCATAGGATTACTTCAATCGTGATTTTAATCTAAAGTTTGCCTTCGCCCGTCGCCGGTCTTATTTCATGGTTATTGACGTGACAACGTCTTATAATTCGATGGAGCCAGCTGCACGCACGAAAAAACATGACTCATGTGGCGTTACCTCACTCTGAGGCGTTCCATTTAATACTTGAAGTGCAGTCCTACATGAATCTAATAATCCTATTGAATTTTATTTCAAACTTTCACCTAAAACTAACAAATTACTTGAACACCCATGGTTATTACTCTTTCGACAAGATGGTGGCTCTAACTGTTTATTTACATCGTGGAAATGGTATTTACTTGTACCTGTGAATTGTGAGTCACTTAAAAACGCAACGTAGGCATTTTAAACCCATGATTTAAAGGGTACAAACATTTCATCTAATGAAATAAAATTGATTGGAAATCCAGTTTAGTTGAAAAAACATTTTTATTACCAAAACTAAGGAGTACTTTAGCAAGTATTATACTATTTTGGAATCCTGGATAAATGCGCCATTTTTTAAAGTTACTTGCCACGATAGTGTAGTACATTTTTTTTGCGGTACAGACGGTTAAAGTTGGGTAATGTAATTATCTGAAATGAATGGTTGGCCAAAACTCCACGATTTCATTAAAACTGAGGCAGTTATGGCTTAATTTTGAATTGTAATTTACAGAAGGGTTATTCATGCTTACGTTGCAGAAAAAAGTTTCATGAAAAGTTAATATTTGTAGTCACAGGACTTAAAAGATCATCACAGGGTGTCAGTTTTTCCTGTTTTTTTTAAATACTCATAACTCGAAGGTTACATAACAAATATTTTTTTTTATATTTTTCTGATAACTGTCATGACTTGGCGCATCACCCGTTTTTGGCTGGACGTTGACTTATGGGACACCCTGTATACCATGATTAAATTTTGTGAGTTTTGAATTCCGATATTTCGGCATAGTTGCATGCACCATGATCACGGTTGAACAGAGTTATTTCAAAAGTTATAATGCTGATATAATAAGTAATTATAACAACAATGTTGTGGGTAGGTACAATAATGTTTTGCACCGCATTTGATGTTCCCAGAGTTGTGTTTGCGTTTATTAAAACTAATTTGATTCATCTCTGTCTAACCGCAAGTTTGGTTGATTGAATCAGAACCATTAGCGTGGTCCGACGTTATTAGATCATCGTTTAAGGTCATACTCATACTACAACTAGGTAACGCAACTGACCTATCTGTAATCATCTTACACACACAATATATGTAGTGATATTGAAGTCAAAAGGCGGGTCTATCACTTCACAAGGCCGGCAGCGCATCAGCACCACCTCTGGTGTTGCAGGGAGAAACGGTGACAACTTGCCAAGTGGCCCGTCTATGGCATAAAAAAATCGACTTCAAATTGAAACTTGGGCCAATCCTCCCCTCCTTCCCTGCGTATGATAAAGTCTGGGTCCAAAACCTGTTTCTATAATTTTATTTGTACATATTTAGATAAGAGACTGGTTTTTGCTAACACGCAGTTTTTACAACCCTACCATGTGATATTTTGTTTTAAATAAAATACATTCAGTGTTCATATTTTTGTTCATACGTCAATATGAAGCTTAAAAATATTATTAGAGATCTTTGAACTGGAGTTTTTGTCATACTAATGATAAACCGTGAACCGATTTGTTCGTAAAAACACAGCCTGATAAGTGACTTGTTCTTCGACAAAATGTTTGCATTCCACAGACATTTTATGACCCAGAAAAAGCATAATTGCATGCCACACCGATAAACTTGTACCGGCATATAATTGGTTTCTACGTTCCTTGTAGAAGAAAAAATAAATATTTGGGGACTTTTTGACGCTGGCAACGAGTGTCCAAATATTTACGAAAATTGCGAATCAAAAACTTTTTTAGAGATCATAATGAACATAATCCCAAAATCCCGAGTAGATGGATCCCTTTCTGTCTATAAAAATCGAACTATCAAACACTAACAGAGGACTTGCCTCATGTGACAGTTACACTGCATCCACCACTCTGAGGCGTACATAAGTAAAAGTGTCGAGTCTCATCTACCTGTAAAATTATAGCACCGGCATTGTATTTATATAGTGAGTACACGGCACAAAAAATGGCACGAGATTACTATGCTCTTCTATCGAAAGACATTCTATTTACCGAAAGAAAGGCCTAAAGATTTTTTTTACTTACCTAGGTATATGTACTCTCTCTTTGAAAACTTACTATTATGCCCGGGATACACAAGGCTACTTTTTCAAGCTAGGATAGCAAGATATGTGATAGTAAGCTAGCAAGCTAGCAATTCTAGCTGCGTGCAAACAGAACTGCTAATTGAAAATGAAGCTAATTGACTTGAAAAACTAGCCTCGTGTATCCCGAATTATGGTGGTTAGTTTTATAGTTCTCAAAAGCACACTAAAGAATTTTGGCACGTCTGCACTTCAGCTGTAGTATGACCATACTAAACTAAAATAAAACCACACGTACTTTTATGCTCTTATTTCTCCAGACTTCGGTCGTGTTGGGACGTTTAATCTAGGCGATGACCGGCACCCATAACCTTCAAACGCGTGATAATAGTGTTGAAACAGCTAGTCTAGTTAAATCTTAATAGTATTAGGCACTTATCTAATCTAAAGGGCGTTTGCTAACTAACTCAGTTAAGCGATAACGCTCGAGTGAAGTTAACGTGCCATTTACAAGCAAACTGTGATACAAAAATATGATTTGATTACGGTATCGTATTGATATATTGACAAGATTTGGAAACAAACTGAAGTTCTGTAAGTTTCAATATACCGACATACTACTCCGCATAAGTTTAAGTCACATAAGATACATAAAGAGATGTTTACTTCTTATGAGAAGTAAACATCTCTTTATGTATCTTATGTGAATGGTGTCATAGATTATGACACCATTCATTTTCTATGAGAATTTAATAATATAACCGTAGACTAGATAGTGTAGAAATTACCTATTTACAGTAAGTAAACATAAGAGAATGCTATTGTTCAAAAGTAGGTATGTTTCAAGCACTAATGATAATATTGTGAAGAAGGAATCAGGCTGAGAAGCGCCGCTCAATAACATAGAAATGTGTACTATGGACAATACTGATGATATGATTTCTAGAATTCTCGGTAGATGTGCTCGTTCGTGACTTTTTGCTCTGATACCGCTAATATGCAGGTATCTGAGGTGAAAATGGTGCGAATAAACCCAATTTGAACCTCTCTCGGCTCGAATAGCATAGCATTCTTCTTGTTGTTTTACTTTTTGCCTCCAGTCGTTCATTCACCTACATAGTTAGTTTAAAACTAACTATATCACCAGCGTCTTGGGGACGCTTCCGTCTGGTACTGATTTGGATCAGTTGAGCTATCTCTAGATCGTTTGTAACGGTCTGCAGATAGCTCAACTGTTTCTTGTGTATTTTGTAAATATTTGTTTAATTGTAAGTTTCTTTGTGGAAATAAACCTATTTTCTAACTATATGATATCTATTTTGATTCTATAATGGCCCTTCTGATCTTAAATAGGTTAGAGTCTTTACTTTATTATAAAATCATAAATTTTTCCACTTACATAAAAGTGGTCAGAGTCCAGAGTTTTATGCTATTATAAAATTAATTTTGCATAAGCCAACTGCGTAGGGAAACAAAATGCTTGCTTAGCATTATTGGCGTAATTAGTTTCAGGTGGTATAAAAAACAGGACAATGCAATCAAGGTCTGCTAATGTCAATTTAAATATCTGGTTTCTAGCACAGTCTAAGTGTTCAGTAAAGTAAATCGTTTGGCGAAATGCCACTTAGATACAGATTGTAATGTAAAACAAAGCAAATTAAGGTATAGCTAGGTGGACGAGGTCAGAAGAAACGTTTGAAGCATAGAACCCTAAAAGCATTTGCAACACCCAGCTGTACGAGCACAACAATAGTATGATGTATGCATTGAAAGCACCAACCGTGACCGTGCTCTGAACCGTGGTAAACATACAGCAGGGAGCAGTTAGGCTCATAATTGAACAAGTTCTGAACGACTGCAGCAGATTATACAAAAGTCGTACTTGATAGAGCCAGTAGAATATTTTATTAACGACAGTTTGTTTTATTTTCAGATTCCGGTGGACAAGAATGGAAAACTAAGAACGTTAGAACTGCGAGGAATTTACTCCAGCAGCCATACAAAACTGAAAAACTTAGTGGACGCAGCAAGTTGCAGCGAGAATACGAAAGCTGACGTTACTGAAAAATCACATCCCGAAACGAAAACGAAGAATGAATCTATATTCAGCAAAACATATGCATCGTTGATACCTAAAATGAGCTTAAGCCTAGAAAAGGTTGTAGAGAAAAACCCAAGAATCTTAGATCTACGCGAGAAGTTGAACGAAATCACGAGGAAAAAAGACCACAATGTGGATAAGAAAACTAAAGCTCTTATCAATGATATCACTCAATTAGTAGATAAGAGAGAAGATGATGAATCTGGGCCTTACAGCCTACTTTTCGACCTCCAGTCCAATCCTTCCACATCACTGAACCATAACATGGATTCGGACCTCTGGAGTAAATCGAAAGTAGAAGAAACTGAGTTTGGGAATTCAGGAGACTGTAAAAGACCATTAAGTTTGATCAATAAGAGTGCTGAGAGGCTACCAAATGTCATAAACTTTGACGAAAAAGGATTCCCTATGCGAGAATTTGAGTATTCATGTGGAGAATTTAGTCTTCCAGTGAAGAAGACTTTCAACACACATTCCAGATCTGATCTCTGCTTGCAGTTGAAATCACACTCACACATTCACGCTGCTCGTACATTTGAATCAAACATAAGCCCAAATGATAACTCAGTGAGCAGAACCAACGAAGAGAACTCATTAGATGATAGTTTAGGCATTTTAACTCCAGACCAGATGGATGATATCTGTTACTTGGAAAATGCATTTTCGCCAACGGTCGAAGGACTACCGATTTTCTGTGATAATAATGAATGTAAAATATCCCCAGACAATGGGGATACTCCATCGACAGATAAGACTGAAAGCAATTCTGCGGCATCGACAATACAAAACGATGGTTTTGAAAATATGAATATAAAGATCTGTGAAAAGGCTCGTGCCCCCATTGTTAGCATGGAAGCCATTATGAAACCAGACGATGATAATGAAGAAGTAATGAAGTTGCCTCTGACTAACATTGCTGCTCCAAAACAGGATAATACTGTTAATGCTCAAAACCTTTCTGTAGTTATTGATTCACCTCCAAAAGATGATAATGCGGAAAAAGAACAATATGTATCTAACTTGGAGGAAGAATTTATGCCATCAATTCATAGCAGCATACTTGAACCGATTAGTTCGATTGCTGAAAATACTGCTAATATGGAGATACCTGTAGACTGCAAGCATGGAAACATCATGATAACAAATAGGATAGAACAAACTCCTTCTCCAGAAGATTTGCCTTTGGATAGTTCTGAGATACATGGTGAAATCAGTACATATTCTCAATTTTCTGCATCAACATTGCACGATTCTCAGACTTTTTCTGATAGTAAAAACGATTACACCAAATCCATGGAGACGTCAAAAGTCTCAAATAGTTTTATAACAAGTATTACTAGCATTACTAGTTTGGATGGTTATCAAGGCGACGGAGAGATGTCAAGGCCCGTGAGCCGAGGAGCAGATCATTCTAGTAACCGGGAAGACGCCATCGAAATGGACTGGCAAAATGTTCCCGTGACGAGAAGGGCCGACCCCATGACAGACTCCGATTTCTTTACCGAAAGTGATGCAGATGGTTTAGATGATCACATGCAGAGAGGCGATAGAAGGGCCCAAGTTATCGATGGTGCCCTATATGGCGGAAACAATGGGAATGGAAATCCTCCCCTGATTGTGAATAGGAACGACGACTCTTGCATGGAGTCTAGTGGCGTGTACACTGATTTTGAGAATCATCGTGCTTCTCCTGTGTTTTTAAACGTTATCGATGACATGTCACCAGAGGGTTCTACGCCTTCAACGCGTTCCGAATGCAGCCAGAAAAATAGCAGTGGTAATATCAATGCTTACTTTTCTCCATTACAAGACACGTTAGTAGGTGAAAAGCTAAACGATGATGATGAAACACCGAAAAACACTAGCAAAAGGAACTCGTTGAACAGTGAGAAAGATTCTAGAGCGTCCGATAAAAAGGATGAGAAACGAAGTTTTACACTGAAAAAATATAAAATGCCTAAACGCGATGTGCCCAGTAAGTTGAAGAGCATGCTTGCGAATAAGAAGACAGATGCTGATAGCGTGCAAAGTAGTCCAAAAGCTATGAAAAAGGTCGATAGACGGGACACTATGAGTAAAAAAAATTCACTCGATTTGAAGAGCGATTCCAAAATAAAATCGTACAAAGACATTAAATCCAAGGTGGACTGCTCTTTCTCGTTGCAACGGTCGCAAACCTCGTGCAGCGTCAGTAGGATGCTGAGTTCTAAGTCCACGAACACGAACGTGAAACCTAAAAGGTACATGCATATTAATAATTCTGAACAACCTAGTAGTAAGACCATCGCCATAGCTTACACCATATCATTTTTTATCTAGTCTAGAATTCAGAAGTATTATTTTATGGTCCCTGAAAATTTTCAATGGGGCAGAACACCGTCGTTTTGCTCACTTTAGATAGCAGCACCATCGCTTATTACATGAAGTTATCGCGTTTGCGCGCAACCAACCGTCAGCTATGTATCTTTTCAATGTAAACTTAGACACTCCTTGCTGCGCAGTTTCCAGACTCCTCGAAACAAACGTACCTTAGACAGAGCTGTCAAATTTATACAACCATCGGTCGCATGCATGCGCGGTTCCCTATGTATCATGCGTTCACGTAAGCAAAAGCGTTTTTGCTTTTCTGTGTGCGCTCATGCTGCCATGTACAAAAAACTTGAGGTGGCTACGGGCGAGGTCTAGTAAGGTTAACAGATTGTACTGTATTTCGTTTTGTTCCAGTCGTCACATGCGTATGCGCATGGAGTTGGGCTCGGCGCACGGCAGCGGCAAGAGCAGCCTCCACAGCTCGCAGAGTGACATCAGTGCCATCAGTACGCCTCTCTCGAAGCACGCCGCCAGCCGCTTTCCTTTATTGAGTGAGTACTATTGTATAGTGTCTATGTATCTAACCTCTACTGGTATCTCCTCTGGCTGACTGTAAAATTGACTATCCATTGATCTCCTGTAATATATGACGTGATAGGATATTAAAATTAAGTTTGGATTTGCGAGTCATATTCGCTTTCATTATTAAAAGTAATCTGACTTCGTAGCAAGGTTCGCCATTGACGGATACGTTGCGGAGTTTATCTTCAATAACATCATCTTCATCATCGAGTACTATCAGTATTACTCACCTATTGGACCGACTATACTATTTACCCGCCTATGGCGAAACCATAAGGGATAAGGGCAGGAAGAAGAAGAAGAGGGTATCGTAACAGAATAGTGAATAAAAGCAAAAGCGTTTTTGCTTTTCTGTGGGTATCATCATGGGCTGGAAATGCTTGGCTGGAAATCCCCGTCCTAAGATCTCTTATAGGAAAGAGTATTCAGCACAGCTTTTTGGTTATTAAATGTAGAGAAAACTGTGTCGTATTAAAAACCAAACTCACAAAGACAAACTAAAAAAGCAGCCAAGTGCGAGTCGGACTCGCCCATGAAGGGTTCCGTAGCATCAATTAACTTATTATAAAGGTTTTTGTAGTTCGTCGAAAGGTAAATTGCGGTTTACGATTTATGACGTATAAAAAAAAAACTGCTGACTAGATCTCGTTCAAACCAAATATCGTTGAAAGTTTGCATAATAATGTACAACATATATTTTTTTTGGATTTATCATTCTCTTATTTTAGAAGTTAGAGGGGGGGACCAACTTTTTTCCACTTTGGAAGTGTCTCTCGCGCAAACTATTCAGTTTAGAAAAAAACTATATTAGAAACCTCAACATCATTTTTAAAGACCTATCCATAGATATCCCACACGTATGGGTTCGATGAAAAAAAAATTTGCGGTTTACGATTTATGACGTATAAAAAAAAAACTACTGACTAGATCTCGTTCAAACCAAATATCGTTGAAAGTTTGCATAGTAATGTACAACATATATTTTTTTTGGATTTATCATTCTCTTATTTTAGGAGTTAGAGGGGGGGGGACCAACTTTTTTCCACTTTGGAAGTGTCTCTCGCGCAAACTATTCAGTTTAGAAAAAAACGATATTAGAAACCTCAACATTATTTTTAAAGACCTATCCATAGATAACCCACACGTATGGGTTCGATGAAAAAAAAAAAATTGAGTTTCAGTTTCAAGTACGGGGACCCCCAAAATTTATAGTTTTTTTTCTATTTTTATGTAAAAAACCTTAATGCGGTTCACAGAATACATCTACTCACCAAGTTTCATCAGTCTAGCTTTTATGGTTTCGGAGAAAAATGGCTGTGACACGGTCGGACAGACAGACAGACAGACAGACAGACAGACAGACAGACATGACGAATCTATAAGGGTTCCGTTTTTGCCATTTGGCTACGGAACCTTAAAAAGCAGGCAAGATACTTACGGCTTTGTTCCTTCGTTTAAAATTCAATGTGATGACCAGCTGAATTATCTTTGAGTGACCGTCATCCTATTAGTATACTGGTTTATAGGCTGTGCTCTAAGTATCTAATGAGATGCTATAGACCCAGCACGAGTCAATTATTTACGAGCTTGTTAAAAGGACAAGTCGTGTTTTCCGCTACGATTATCAAGGACATTTTAATTTTTAAATCTTGCAACGGAATTTGAGATATCTCTAACTAGAAGACTTATCTAGCATGTCAACTATCTGAAAGTGGAATGTCTATGATTTATCCGAGTGAAAGATTACGTGATTGCAACACTTTCAATGTGACAACGACGCAATATTGAGGCATGGATAGGTACGCCAAGGTTACTACTACTATGCCATAGAAAATGTTGTCACCGAAGAATTTGAACCTTGTTATTCCATAGAGCCTACTTATACGTAATACGCGAATTTGCCTAATGTTCCTATACGTTACGCGAAATATTGGCTGTTTTGTTAAAGTGATTGTAAAGAACTTTTGTACTGCCAAAATACAAATTTTGGTTGGTTCAAGGTTATTTTTATAACGCTTTTATTATAACGCTTTTATTAGCTTCACCTGTATGTTTGTATGTAAGCTTGTATGTAACCGACCCCTTTGAGCTCGATTTTGTCCTTGAAATTTTGAAAACTTTGAACGATCAGATTTGATTCAAACTTTGCACATCTGTCAAAGGTCGATGACAATGCAATAATATGAAAAAAAAAATGAACAAAAAAAATTATAAGCTATAATTTTTTTTAAGATAGAAACATAACATATTTTTTTGCATTGATTTCACCTTTTTTAAGCTAGGCAATATTTTTATAAAATAGGATTACGTACCTTGCTGTTTTTTTTATCAGATTTTCAAGACAAATTAGGTATTCGGACACACCACCTCACAAAAAAATGGAAAATTATGGAGTTTAACGGACGTGAATTGGACAATTGAAAAATTTATATTATTGTACCTTTTTGTACAATAATATAAATTTTTCAATTGATTATTACAGTTTTATTTTTAACTTTTTAGTTCAATCTATATTTATAAAAGAAAGTCGTGTTAGTTACACTATTTATAACTCAAGAACGGCGGAACCGATTTGGCAGAAAATTAGTGGGGAGGTAGCTCAGAACCGGGAGAAGGACATAGGATACTTTTTATCCCGAAAAAGCAACGGGAATGGGGTGTTACGGGAAGGGGCGAGCGAAGCCGCGGGTGGCCACTATTTAGTTATAAAGCGTTTTTTTTTAGTTTTTATAACTATAATTTATTTATATTCAAAGATGTTAGGCATTTTGTGAATGCGGAATTTACGCTATATATAATGCAAGAATTTTCATCAATAAAGCCCCTGCCATTTTAACCAGAGCACACCTCGGTGGAATACGTACTTCCAATTCGTACTCTCGAGCAAAATTGAAAACTTACTAACCACAAAATAGAAGGAAAATAAAATACAAATACAGAACATTAAACAAATGTAACCGTACATTATGATGTTTAGGCGGTACAATATAAATAATATAACATTGTTTTGAAAAAAAATATTTTCCTTTTTTTGACAGCAGCTGAAGAGCGACTGCAAGCTTGTCCAAAATTTTGATTTAAAATTTTGTCTGTGACTACAAAATCATAAATTGTTGTGGCAAAGAGAACAGGGGTCCGATAAACTTTTTTCTACTTAGATCCGTGCCCAATGCCCTTGTAAAATCTAATAGCAATTCAGCGCTGCTGTTGCGGTTATTTTACGAAGACCCTTGAAGTTACACTATTGCTTCAGCATCACGTCCATTAAACTCCATAATCTTTAGTTTTACAGTAATACTTAACCGAATATAAATTAGACCTTTGTGGGGTGGGGTGTCCGAATAGGTCCCCACCCCACACACCCCATACTTCATACATAGTAGTACTTTGTATTTTGTCTTGAAAATCTGATAAAAGAAACAGCTAGGTAGGTTTATTCCTACATCAAATCGTAAAAACAAATTGCCGGTTAAAACGATGTAAAAATGTATGTCATGTTTCTAAGGGATTTACCATCTGAGAGCACTGGTGGTATAGTACCTATATCGCCTTCCGATCCTACGGTCGCGGGTTCGAATCCAGTCGTGTACTTTTGGTTTTTACTGTACGAAAAATGTATGTACACACTGCTGCTCTCAAATGGTGAAGGAAAACTTCGAGAAGAAACCCGCCGCTTCGTCAGCTCCGCACGTTTTGACCATGTCTTTCCTGTGGATCAGGCCGACTGAGCTGTCAGGATATGGTATAGGTGCTGGGCAAGCCTATTCCATCTAAAACCTTGTCCCAGGTACTATAGCGTCCTGAAAGTAGGGTTATGAGTAATCACCAGTTGTCCTTGTCGCTTTTTATATCATCTAAAATACTTTTATTATCCTGTTTACTTATCATCTGAGAGTAACGCTATCTGTTAGGTAAAGATTTTATCTATCTAACCAGCTATGCTTGTCAAATTTAACAGTAATGTTTTATTCTGACGGCGCCGGCGGCGACCTACCTGCCGAAATTGAAGCAGTTCTAGGCAAATTTGGTATGATTCTTCAATTCGTCCGCATTGCCATCGGGTGCTGGTTGCTATATCAAAACTAGTAGGAGCTATAATAACTGCGGAAAATATCATATACTACTCAATCGTTATAAATAACATGAATAGAGAACAGAATATAAAATAAAGTTATTATTTAAGTAAGCAGATAGATAGAACTGTTATCAGAGGAATAAAAGAAGAAATTAAAAATGGGGTAGGTACCTAGGTAGGAGGTATACCTAAATATGAAACTAAGACAGTTAGTAAAATGTATTTAAATACCTAGCATACCTAAGTATTTAAATAAACAATATTTTTTTATCTGACCAATATACCTAAGTACCCAGGATTTTTTTATTTATGCATAAAAAACGTGATGCTTTGCAATGAGTTATAGGACTTGTAGGTTTAGTTTAGTTTAGTGTATTGCAAAAAATCATACAGAGATATCCAATACGTCACTTAGAGCTATTATGTACACATAAAAATATATAAAATTTACTTAGGTATGTAGGAGACCTACCTACATTAAACAAAATAATAAAATCTAGAAAATAATAACTAAGAGATCAAAAAATGTCCTATGAGGTGTTATTGTTGCTCTTTTACCAACGACATTACCGGTAGGTAGTACAGTCGAAGCTTAGCTTGGTAGCGCCGTGGTTCCCCTATGTTCCCCCGAACCCTGTTTGTCCAGACGCCGAAAATCAGCTGTAGGTACTCAGCAAATCGATGTGGAAAGTACAGAAGGTCAGCCAGTGGCACAGGGAACCCAGGACCGCATAGCAACCAGCCACTTCCTCTCCGGCTCAGTCGTCGCTGAGACGCGGCCAGGCGCGCGCCGCCATTCTGTCGGGACTGTGACGTCAAAACTTGCAACGCGAAAATCAATGGACTCCCGATTCTGTAAGGTTTACCGCATGCCGCATTTTCAAAATGAAAATACGCTACATGCCAGTGAAGTGTACAAATACAACTAAGTTGATAATATGACATTACGATGTAAAGTGCAACTTGTCACGTGAATATACTTTCAAGTTTGTGTGGTGTCACAATTTTAAGTCTTGCAAAGTTATGAATTAATTATTTGTACTCAAGTAGCATTAAAGTAACGCGAGTGAAACTTACTACCGAAACGAATTTTTGACACGTTTATTTGTAAGAGTTTACAAACTCTTTCCAAACTAAAGCCTTCGTTTTCAGAAATAGTAGCTCTTAAATTATTAATCTGTCGAAATACACATTCTTCAATGAAATATGCTACATCACTGAGGGTTTCACCACTTTTCCGAAACCTAAAAAAAAAGAATGTTACCTATAAGGACATTAGAAGTCCAACAATCGCCGGTCTTACCACGGCTAGCGATCTCTTCCAGACTAGTAAAAGCCTAGAATTCTACCCAAATTGTAAGAATGTTAATAGTCCTTCATTTCCACGGCTATAGCCCCGGTATCAACAACTGGTTAAACAAGGTAACTACGCGTAGCTTTCAAAGTAAACATAAACGTATTGTTATTTTCTGACAGGTGATTTTATCATTTTAACGCATTCTCCGAGTTCTTAAAAGCAAAACAGACAATGCACTTTTTGGGATTTTGGGATTTTGAGAATGTCAACATCGATTATAAGTTGAGACCGGTGAGCATTATTTACCGAATAAAAAACTCTAATGGCCATTACTTAGTACTATTTTTATCTATCTATTAAATTATGCTACCTTATTAATATTACATGGAAGTACAATACCTGGCCTAGCTCTACCACGTTTTTAATACCTACATTTTTATTTCTACTCGTCTATTAGTACAGTTTTAGTTGATTTTGAAAAGTACTACGCCAAAGTTGACTACCATAATGAAAGTTCAAACTAAAATACTTCTCTATTAAATGGCGTTACAAAAATCTATCGAAAAAAAACAATGAT
Source organism: Thera obeliscata (assembly GCA_947578465.1). NCBI lineage: Eukaryota > Metazoa > Arthropoda > Insecta > Lepidoptera > Geometridae > Thera > Thera obeliscata. Next base: position 3,144,777 of record OX387927.1, read on the forward strand.
TTAACTATAATAATAATAATAATAAATATAATGGACTATCCACACAACACTATCTAGCCCCAAAGTTTGTAGGTACTTGGAGAATGGACTTCTGACTAAGAATACAATATAATACCCAGACAGAGAACAAACATCTGCGTTCACCACACAAATATTTGTTCTCGGTGGGGATCGAACCCACGACCTGCGGCGCAGAAGGCGGGTACCAACTGAGCTGATAGGTCAGTCAACTCAAGAAAGGCTAGTTTTACTATTGCTATCTCTTACCACTTGGTAATGACAAATAAAGCGGGACTAATTTGATACAATATAAAGCACTTTCACTGAAAATCTGTAAAAAAATATTGTGGACAATCCATACAACACTATCTAGCCCCAAATTAAGTAGAGCTTGTACTATGAAAACCAGATAGCTGATATAATACTTACATGCTTTTTTGTAAAGTTACATGGCTCTTATAATATGAAACCTGCCATTATATATTTTTTAAAAGTCGTGTAATGTCTCTGACTACAAAGTCGTTGACTCTGTATGAAGTTTAAGCACTATCTTTTCGGAATGTATTGGTGGATATTATGTTGATGTTCAATAAATAAAATATTTTCAGAGTGATATAACCATATTTTCGTCAGAGTCTCTACTCTACATAACCCAAAGAACTCAATCGCTGACTCGTTGACTCTGTATAAAGTTTAAGCACTATCTTTTCGAAATGGATATTATGTTGATGTTCAATAAATAAAATATATTCAGAGTGACATAACCATATTTTCGTCAGAGTCTCTACTCTACATAACCCAAAGAACTCGATCGCTGACTCGTTGACTCTGTATAAATTTTAAGCACTATCTTTTCGAAAATGTATTGATGGATATTATGTTGATGTTCAATAAATAAAATATATTCAGAGTGATATAACCATATTTTCGTCAGAGTCTCTACTCTGCATAAACCAAAGAACTCGACCGCTGACTCGTTGACTCTGTATAAATTTTAAGCACTATCTTTTCGAAAATGTATTGATGGATATTATGTTGATGTTCAATAAATAAAATATATTCAGAGTGATATAACCATATTTTTGTCAGAGTCTCTACTCTACATTACCTAAAGAACTCGATTAATTAAACCCCTATTATCCAATACTTTGTAAGAATTACATGAACGAAACTAGTTATCGACCGGCGCAGAAATAATGGTCTCTGTAGAAAGTATAAGCTAAGTGCAGGTTCACATGCAACACTAATCATGATGGCTTGGCGTTGTGGCTTAGCGTTACGATGGTGGCGTAGCTTATGAGGCTGACAACCGTCAAACTACTTCTCGCTCGCACGAAGATATAAATTCATTGTATTTAAAAATCACAAACAATAGAGCATCGTGGAATAATATTACTAGCGTTCAGCAAAAATATAATTATGGTCCAAACAAGTTTTCCTACTAAAAAATTGATTAGTTACGAAAACTGGTAAAACAAACTATGTACAAGGTACGGAAATATTTTATGAATGCAGCGTTAAAAAAAAAATCAAAAAAATCTTTATTCAGTTGTATCACAATAATCTAAGCTAGGTGAGTCTAGGTGCCAGTTCCACGCGACCAGGCCTAAAAGAACAGGCAACTAACTACGCCTTGTTTCTTTCTGCTCTTATTAATTACTATTCCTCTATCTGACAGGTGTTACTGTTCAGTTTGGTAGTAGCCCTGCCTTCTGCGCCGTAGGTCGTGGGGTCGATCCCCACAGAACAAATATTTGTGTGGTGAACATGTCTGGGTGGTATATTGTATTCTAAGTATGTATTAACAAAAATAGTTAAGCATTAATATCAGCTATCTAGTTCCCATCGTACAAGATCTGCTTAGTTTGAGGCTAAATAGTGTGGATTGTCCATAATATTTTTTTATTTATTTATCTGGATTTTTTATTCCGGTAATGTGCCAGACTAACGAGCGATAGGTGTTTGAGACTTTCAATTTATCCCACAATAGATACTATCGGTGTACTGCATGCAAAAAATAATTGAATTAAAATTGTTAATTGATAGAGATTACTTGTTTGGAAAGCATGAAATTGAACGGTCATGATTATTATGTTACACAGTTTTTATATTAGTTCCGCTTAACGTAATAATATACACTAGCTTGTGCTTACGACATCCGCTTTTTTCGCTCGAGAGCAGGGACACCCAGACTCCCTACCACAGAACAGGGAAAAGCTCTTTTGCGACCTGTGCTTTCTACAATCTCCAAGGTAAGCACGCCAATCTCTGAGGAAAAAAAAACTTCGCAAATGACGGATTATCTGACGCTAGTTATCTGCGCAGCGACCATATTTCATTGAAAACACATTATTGCCACCAATAAAAATAATAATACCGCCAGTAAAAACATCACAGCTACGAAATATGATTAGCAAAACATATTGAATGGTCGTTTATGAAACACCTTGTCTCCTGCTTATAAGTTTCCGTTAAAGAAGCAGTGACCCAAATTCATTGATCTCAAGTGGATTTTTCTAAAAACCAGCTCCCGTCCTATGACGTCTATAAAATTCTGAAAGAACGTTTACTCTTTTGACGTAAGTAAGATTCATAGCCCGCTACATGGAGTGATGAGTAAATTGCGCCTCTCTTGACAGCAGCTTCATACGAAGCTGCGCTGTACCAGATTTGGGAGGGGATAATGTACACCCAGTTAATTACACAAGTACAACACAGTACAAGTATCAGTTAAGCTTCATCTCTATCCTCATCTATTGACTGGCCTCTCAGCTCAGTTGGTAGTAGCTCTGCCTTCTGCGCCGTAGGTCGTGGGTTCGATTCCCACCGAGAACAAATATTTGTGTGGTGAACGCAGATGTTTGTTCTCTGTCGGGGTGTTATATTGTATTCTAAGTATGTATTTACCAAAAAAAATATATAAATATTATATCAGCTATCTGGTTCCCATAACACAAGCTCAGCTTAATTTGGGCCTAGATAGTGTTGTGTGGATTGTCCAAAATTATTATTATTTATCTTATGTACACAGTAGTAATTTTAGCATTGATTTTTGCTTTTTTGTCCTTGAGATTTTATAGAACGGATCCAACTTGGGTAGGTTAAATTATGTTAGAACATATAAATTACGCACAAAGCGTGCGAGAAATGCGAGCGTGCCGCCGTAGCAGCCGCCACAATGCTAGAGTGTTTTTTTCTAATACATTATATCCCCTTTAGGACAATTATTATCCATCGCTGTATAGAATAACAGTAACACTTGACTCTGAATCTCTGAATCTCTTGAAAATGTATTGGTAGATATTATGATGGTGTAAAATAAAATAAGCAATAATTGACTAAGTTTTGTGACTAAATTTTTTAGAACCTATAATTTTTGCATCCCAGCAATGTAGTGGGGAATGTGTGCTACTTACTTTATATTATATTTAAGATCTTATGTACATACACCATTCAAGCAAATAAATAAATGATGATTGAGTTATTGATCTACTCTCTCTCTCTCTCTAGTTATTGATCTAGTGTGCATGGGCCTTAACAATTTGACAGTGAAAATTATTTTTTGTAACTGGGTGTACATTAACTTGGCAGACATTAACCGGACCCTCAGATTTGACCGTTAGACAAGGCTGTTAGTCTTTTGGATACGCTGTTATACCGTAATACCGATTGGAAATCAAATGTTTTCGAATACCGATGAATGTATAAGTTGTATAACGGTACAGGTGGGCACTAACACGTTTTTATGGCATTGCTTCTGTCATAGAATCTACCTTCACGTCTTGTTATGGAGGCTGCAATACCACATAGGGCACGTCCTTAGTGGATGATCTATGAGGCAATGCAGCTATCGTTTTATGAGCTCATAGAACATTTCATATGAGTGGCCTCATCATCATCATCATCGTCCACAGCTCGACTTCACCCACTACTGGGTATTAGGCCTCCCTGAGTTTCAGACATAGAACAAACATTGCTGTTCACCACACAAATATTCGTTCGCGGTGAGGATCGAACCCACGACCACGACCTACGGCACAGAAGGCAGAGCTACTACCAACTGAGCTGAGAGGCCAGAATAAATATTAACACTACGTAATAAATTGGTAATGCCTAAAATTAGATGTTTGATTGCGCAATAGGTTTTAATCAATCGACTAGTCACGTTGACGAGGCACTTAAACAAACCAAAAAACGAGTCTCTACAAAATGCAAATTTGCTGTTATTTTTATCTAGCGATAATCTTTATATTCGTCTTTTTTAGGCAGAATAAAAACAACGCATTTTGGGTAGGCAACGCAACAACAGCACCCTTGGTGTTGTTGGTGTCTATGGGCGACGGTGACCGCTTACCATCAGGTGGGCCGTAAGCTCGTTTGTAATCTTTTACATAAAAAAAACTAAACTTCTTTCTTTGGAATGTTATTTCGATAATTTCTAGATGTAATTGTATAGACGGCTCGTTTACAAGAAAGAAAGAAAGAAAAGCAGTGGATTTACCCTAGCTTACAAACTATTAATAAATGTAGGTCACATACACAAGAATACCTACCTTGCAATAAAAAAAGCAGCCAAGTGCGAGTCGGACTCGCCCATGAAGGGTTCCGTAGCATCAAATAACATAATATAAAGGTTTTTGTAGTTCGTCGAAAGGTAAATTGCGGTTTACGATTTATGACGTATAAAAAAAAAACTTTTGACTAGATCTCGTTCAAACCAAATATCGTATATCCATTACTATGGAACTTTCCATAGTAATGTACAACATATATTTTTTTTAGTTTTATCATTCTCTTATTTTAGAAGTTAGAGGGGGGGGGGACCAACTTTTTTCCACTTTGGAAGTGTCTCTCGTGCAAACTATTCAGTTTAGAAAAAAACAATGTTAGAAACCTCAACATCATTTTTGAAGACCTATCCATAGAAGGCCCCATTTTTCTCCCCATTTTTCTCCGAAACCATCTTTATTCTTTATAAAGAATAAAGATGGTTTCGGAGAAAAATGGCTGTGACACGGCCGGACAGACAGACAGACAGACAGACAGACATGACGAATCTATAAGGGTTCCGTTTTTGCCATTTGGCTACGGAACCCTAAAAAGACAAAATAAGGACAGCCGGTAAGTAGGCAGGTGCCATACAACAGTATTAATGTAACAACTAAAGGTCAAACAAGCTAGAAACTGCCGAAACAACAGTTCGTATAAGAATAAAATAGAGAAGTTTGTTGCAGTTTGAAGAATATTCAGCAACTTTGCTTAGAGACAAGATAACATGGAAAGAACAAGTGTGTGAAAGAACAAATTTAAACTCGAATAATATCAAACTTCGGCAGTTCACAGGCAGGCAATTCACAGAGGATATCAGAATTTAGGTGTCATTTCAAAGCCCTTTATATAATTAACGGCCACGTCCAAGGCCTGGAAAAAATATATATGATCTTCACATATTTGCCAATATTTATCCGTTATGTTTGATGATGTAACATTATAACCAAGAATAAAATCATGAAGTTTGTTTTAGAATACAGATCTTAGTATTGATTAAATTCGCGTCGTGCAACCCGAGTGGCACAAAAGGATTTATTCTTAGTACCTTACCTACTATCTGAATACCCTTTGCAGTTGCATTGAATAAAGCTGCAAATAGACTAAGATACGAGTAAATCGAAGTTTGGAGAGCTTGCCAACCAATACAAATGCGTTTCGACGATTTCGAGGACAAACTATTTGCATTACGAATACTACTAGAGAATTTTACTACTAGATCGTTTTAAATAAATAAAAATGTACCGTGGTGAGCAAGTTATTCAATTTTTCGTCCAAATATACATAATAGATGAATATGTAGAACTATATCTATATTCTAACTACATTATTACAACAAATAACTAATTTATTAGCAGGTTTATGAGTGACAGCCATGACTGCTAAGGTCATGATCTTGAGTTCGAATCTTGATTGCACTCATAGTAACTCTTGAAAAAATATTACATGATAAATAAAATAAAAAGAGCTTTGGTTCTCAGCAAAGTAAGATTTTTTAGTATCGCGTTGATCATTATATTCAATACCATAAAGTTAAACGGACTGTAGGGTTACTAAATACAGTTGTAGGCAATAAATATTGCACATCGGCTAATTTTGGCTTCATAGATGGTAGTGTGCGTCAGAAAGAGATAGCGCTCTACAAAGCCGTAAAGCCGATGTACATTTTTTTTTGGCGTCGCATTGTTTTATGCATTTCCCATCCACTTGTTCAATATTTATTATCTACAACCGTAACTCTTCTTCTTCTTTTTCTTAATGAATGGCATCTGTCCATTTGGGATCAATTTTAACTCAATTGTAAACCCAATACGACGAAATTTTGTCAGAAAGTTCGTAGGATTTCTGTCAAAATTCCAATGAAATTGAGATTGGAAATAGAATCGAATGTGTTTACCCACCTGTTTAGAGACACACAGAGAGAGGAAAGAACAAGGACACGAAATTTAAAATAACTTATATCAAACTAGAGATAGGGTGGTGCGTCATGTCAACGAGTGTCGCTTTCTTCCTGTTTACTTTTAAAAATGGAGACATTATAAAATGATCTAGGTGAGTGAAACCCGGTGGAAGGCGATGCAGTGTAACGGGTTATTCTCGTCGATGGATTTGTTGACGAGCCGAGAAGCGTTGACCCCGACGGTAAAGGCGAAACTCTAGTGCGAACTAACCGCCTGCTAATTTTAACCCGAAGTTGCTAGAGCGGGGTGTCTTAGACCCCCCCGTTTGGAATTCTACTCTATTTGCCCAGTGGCTTACTTTTTCCAGTTGTACATTTTGGTAAAGTAATAGATCTAACGAGCAAATAATAATTTACGATCACGGTTAAAGTATTTATTGTAGTTATGCGTTTTGTACAAAAAGTATCACAAACAAAAAAAAAATTCATTTGAGTACGTCTTCATAATTCAATTCTAAAAATAATCACCTCACTTTTAATATTATGATTCTAAGCCTTAAAAATGAATAAGCATTATATGCCAATACTGTTTGGAAACGAGTAGTGTGCTGCTTTATGGCTGTACATACTCTGTGTGAGAGCTTTTCTATGAGAAGATATGTAAAGGTTAGCCGAATGGCAGCTTTGTTGATGCACGCAAACGTTAAACGTAAATCAATTCAATTAAACACCAAACGAAACAATGGACAGCTAAACCGCCCCATAAAATGTACGGGTTATCATCAAAATTAAGCACTAATGCTTTAGGTCGTAGCGTTTTCTGTAACCTAGTTCCTAAGGCATTTATCAGCAATTGCTGTGGAACCTATTTGCTTAGCCTACGTGTGTGTACATTGTCTGACCCACATTCGATTGACAGTTCACGGCCCTAAAGCCTACGTGACGTCGACATAATTACTTACGTAATTTATTTGATAAATCGCTTTGTGAAGGGAGCTATTATTTTATAATAATCGCCCACAATGATGCAGCACGCGCTCGATATTTTTCTATTGTTCGAGTTTGTTAATCAAAACTCATAATTGAATCGAAAGTTGTCATAGTTATAAAAGCTCTTACAGCAAGTGAGTGTACCCACGGATTAATTTCAGAGTTTCGAATTTCCGTAGCGTTTTTTATAACAAAAAAGTGGTAGCTTTTTGTACGCAGGCCTTATTAAATGTCTTCAAAAACAAAATAAGTAGTATAGCGATTGTAATACCGAGGCATGGTTGACTAGACAATCTAGATCTCATAAGATGGGTTTTACAATATCAGAGTAACGCTATCAGATTAACATACTTCCATCTTTGTTTTTGATAAGTCAAAAGTAGTAGTATTTGGCGACTGAGTTACTTTGATATGACAAAACCCGTCCTAAGATACTTAATGAGGGGCTGAAGACTTGGGACACTGTTTATTACTTAAGTACTTAGTTAGTTTATTAACCTGTTAAGAGACAGGTTAAATCACCTATTAACTGATTTAAAACGGGTGTTTTCCCACACCATATGAGTACTCAGACAAATCTTTTGTAGTACGCATACCAAAATAAAAAGTCATCTAGTGCTCGGGTAGATTCAAACCTTCAACCTTACGTTCAGAACGCAGGGTCACCACAAATGGTTTGCAGGGTTTTAGTCAGATCACCGTCAGAGTCTCTAACCCCCGAATACTGAAACGCAACTCAGATTTAAGCACGTCTCAAGCGACGAATATTTGACAGATTTTCATTGAAAACTGTCAAATATTCGTCGCTTGAGACGTGCTTAAATCTGAGTTGCGTTTCAGTATTCGGGGGTAAGCAATTTGTAACCTTGTGTGAATAAAGGTTAAGATGTCATTTTCCTTGTAATTGTTATGACTTGACAGCAAGACTTGGTTTTGTTTTGTTTTATTTGCTTACTAGACTGTCACCTGTCAAGTTTGTCAATCCAATTAGTGCCAATAGTGCTGATTCTGAATTTCCCCAAAACTATGCATAATAATAAATACACTGCAATAATATACCTCGTGTAAAAACATTCACATTTAATTATATTAGCACACAATACAGTGAAACACCTTCAGCCAAGATAGCCTTTCTAATGTACCATGACAAATATAAAAAATTAAACAATAAAACGCTCCTTTTATGTCGTACGCCGCTAGTTAGAAAATAAGTTGAAAAAGTACACCTACTCTACTATTATCTAACGCGCTATCTGATATGTCTCCGATAGTTTCTCTTGTAACTAGATATTTTCTAAATCGTTCAGAGTATTATAGTAATAACTGGTGGCTTTATTCCAGAAAAGGTTAACCGTTTTAATGAGTACCGGTTAGTTTACAGTTCCTGGTAACTTGTCTTTGAGACACATTCGAAAACTCTTTTGTAGAGCGCACTTACAAAAATGAAACCTCCTTTTTAAATGTTTATTTTCAGAATTTTAAACTTTATCTCGAACTTTATTGTCATGTTACTTTATTAAAGAGCAATGAACTAGGCGAAAAAGCCCTTCAAATAAAAAAAAAATTGTTTAAAAAAAAAAAAAAATCTAGAGATATAGTTCATGCATTTCACGAAGACGCGTCAATTAGAGCATTTTGGCTCTTATTACAACCAGATAAATATCACTGGATGCGTCTTCGTGAAATGCATGAACTCTACTCGTATCTATTTATGGCCGGATGGAAGTTAAGCTCTGTGAAGCTAGCCGCAAGATGATCTGCATTACGTCTTAAAGACGGACGCAGTGTAGTTACATAAATGTACTTACATTTGACACAATCAAAGTTGATGAAAATTATATATAACAAAATATAATATAAGTAAGTACTATATTATATCAAGTCTTCATGGATGGTTATTTAAATATTGTCTGCTTAACTGTCACTTTAAAAATTACTTTTTAACTGACTTCAAGCCGCTTAGCTTCTATGGCGGCTGCTATACCTAGCGCCTATAAAGCATCGGCCACCTCATACAAAGTTAGATTGTTTGGTCCATCGGAACTTGTTTATTTTACTTATAAACTCTCCATTCTCAGAATGCTGTTCTATTATCAAGCGGGTTTATGACTTTGTATTTGAATGGCCGTAAAGTTGTAGGGCCGAGATGTTTCTACCGAACTGTGGTTAAAATTAGGCTAGCGAACTGATTTTGTTTAATTATACCGAAAATAAAGTGAAAATTTCGGTTGATTTTGGATAAAATTACACATATTACATTTACTCATTTTACATAGATAAACAATGACAAGCAGTATGCATTTACTAAAAATAATTCTCAAAACATCATCTTTGTCATTCACAAGAAATCCAGATCTGTCTGCGTATATTTTGGCGCATTGCGGTCTCAGTCTAGATTCCAGGTGCACCTAAGTGCCTATATATCGAAATAAGGCTAGGAAAATCATAAGAATTCTTGTTATGGAATTGAGTTTTTTTTATAATAATTGAATTCTTAACTTACAAGTTGTAAGTTGTAAGTTACAACTTAATGATAAAGTAGGTAATTTATTCGGAAAGCTGTGATCCGATTTTATTTGTTTATTCAATTTTTGGTTTGGAATTCAGACTCTGATAAAGATAAATTATTAATGATAATCACCTGATTCATTATATTTTGTAGGTTAACAAATCTGTAACTAAAAGTATACTGTAAGAAAAAGGTCAAGTTGTCGTTGCCGCACTTTGCGATTCTTTGCGTTACAATGGCGGCCGGCAACACAAAAAACAATAATGAACTTTGATATATTTTCGAAAAGTAGACTTCCTGAACCCAAGTATCTTGTTGTAGATACCCAACAAGAAAGGGCTAGTTTATAAAAACGTTTCTGAGTATTAAATTACACCTTTACAATAAGATGCACAAAAGAGGATTGAATAACTTAACATTTACTAGTGGTCGAAAGTGTGACGAGCACCTTATTGTGGTTTTGTGACCGCAGCGAACCGGTTCCAGGGCACAGAAGAGATAGTACCTTGCGTAGCACCGGCATTGAAGTTTGATCCTACAGACTCATCTGAGACATTCAGATACAGTATTAGCCTGTGTTAAATGAGACTTCTTCTTATCGTTTCACTGGTTCTTTCGGAACCAGTGTCGTGGAAAGGTTTTGTGCAATTGAAAATGGGACTAGTAGTCAGTCTCTTTTCGAGGACTTAGCATTGGTAATTGAGTAATAGGTTTTTGCAAAACTGAAATCCCGAGTGGTAACTCAATTTTGAAGAGAGAACTTCTTAATGTGGGCTTGAGTATTTTTTGAAGTGGGTTCGGCAAAGATCGACATACTTCGCCAAAAGTCGGGGTCTGTCCACCCGCAGGCAGTCAAGGAGGGGCGGGTGATACACACGTAATTGTTCAAGATTTCACTTATGTCGGCATTCCCGAAGTGCCCCTGTTTTTTTACACGGTCTTGTGAATAGTCACAAGTCTCCGGCTACCGCGCGTAGAAAGCTTCTAGATAGAGTGTCATAAAGCTCATTTTCCCCTGCAGTCGCTTTAATGTGACATGTCTGATCGCCTGTCTAGAGATAGTTGCATACAGGTGACGGTATAACAGGTTCCTTTGTATTGTGATATCGATTCTTTGTATGGAACATCGATATCGTCTGGACTACTTTTACCGAGGGCTATGGAGCAGCTTTTTAGAAGGGCGGTCGTTTTGCAACTTTTTACAGAGAGTCAAGATGTTGGCTGTATATAGTAGCTGCTGACATTTCGCCTGCCACAGCTGATGAATTAGTAGTATTCGTTGCATCTACTAAGTAGTTCGTTCGTTTTTTTGTTTGAATAATAACTGTTTCGAAATGTATCAACAAATAATGCCTCTTCACTATGATAATTCTTATTGATATGCATACTACTGTAACTTTTTACTCCTTTTGAATCACCATTTCTCAATTAGCCAACCTACCAAATTTAAAAAAAAATACGGGTTGCACTCCGGGAGTGCCGGCAGAAGTGAAAACTTGATTATTAACGTTGAGCATGTTTGATATTTTGGAATGGTTAGGGGGGGCTTGTTTGTTATTTGGCACGCTGTAACATACACGAACATTCGCGCAAGCGCCCTGCGCTGCCTAAACGAAACAGTAGGCCCAGGCATACATTTTCGCCGCGCCGTAGAGAGGGGATAGCTGTCTACTCTCCATCCGTCTTACGCTTTTTCGATCAGGTCACGTGTCCTGACGCGCTGACGCGAGTTTAAGATTTTATACCCATTACAGAAAAAGTGCTCAACGCCGCTATAGTACATTGTTACCTGAGTGTTGAAAGTCACGTTTTTTGAGTCCCGAGACGGGTTTGGCGCCAGAGCGTAAGCGAGGGCGCCAATGGAGCTTGAGGGACTTAAAAGACTTTCACCCGAGGTAAACATTGTGCTTTTCATTACGAATACAAGGAAAGTAAAAATAAAAACATGAAAGAAAAATTTGTGAAAATGAAGATTGAATTGCCGCCTTCCCGGTTTTTTTTTTCTTTTTCTCTGGCGGGCCTTCGGCAACGGCTCGCCAGCATTATTCAGCCATTGTTTTCATTCTCATAATTTAAAAAATGGTAAATTGTTTGCTCAAATCTATGTTATTTTAAATAAATAGTTGAAGCTATAATATTGAGCAAGTAATTTAGAAGATATATTATTTATTTAATACTATCTTTATGTTATTTAAATTTAAATTTTACATTGCGCTCTAATTAGACTTTTTAAACTTCTTACCGTTGTAATGGGTTTCCAACCTACTTGCTGAATAAAAAGTTGGAATTTGGTTCAACGACCTCTTTGCAGTCAGAAAGACTTTAGAAAGTTGGAACATGGTTGAATAAAATAGAACTTGTTTTTTTTTATAATTTGACAGCTGTCAGTAGAAAGCGATTCTCCCTAGGGCTGAAAGTTTTACTTTCAATTAGGCCCCTCAGGCAACTTCAGACCTACTTTCAGAGTATGAGTAATGAAAAAGAAGTTTTCACTTCAACAAATCTGATTTACCTACGGCTCAGAAGTTATGTTCAAACAAAGTGGATTCCGTGCTACTTCGTTCGTGTTAAGCCGTTTCCGTGCCAACTTTAACCCTTGTGAGGGGTGAAGTTTTGGGAATTCCTTTATTACTGCACCCCAACACTACACCAGGAATCTACTCTCCATATTTCCTTCTCCTAGGACCACTGGTTTGAGCTGTGCGTTAATTGTCAGTCAGTCAAACAGTAACGTAAGAGTTTTACTTTGAATATTATCTCGCTCGCTCAAACAATCAATGGTGGCACCAACAGTAGCAATACCTATTCCTCTTATGGTTTGGTATCGTGAGATTCAATAGAAGAAAGTACGTATCTATTTACTAGCGGGGATTTGAAAGCAAAGTAATTGCTACCTTCATGTTTTACTCACAACGTTACTTTACACATTCACATTGTAAAACTATTGTATTTTTGAGAGATTGTATTTTGTATTCTATATTTTACGCGGTAGCGTCTATAGTTGTCTGGATGAGAGAGAGAGACATCTAATTGTGCTGTCACGTTTTCGCTATTTGTTGAAAAAATTGCCTCATGTCTTGCTCATTCTCAGGAAAATAATAGTTTGTGGACTCGCAGATTGTATTTTTTTATCGACAGATACGTCGTTGCGGTTAAAAATGTTTTTTATTTTTTTTATTAGTCTTAAATAAATTATTACAATAAGCATTTAATTTTACAATAACGACGCATATGACACACGTCATGTGTCAGTGCTGCAATGTCAGTGGGCCACAAAACTTGGGCCTTATAGTCAAACTACCAGAAATGTCACGGGTGACGTCTGACGTCCATCAGATTATAACGATTACCGCTGTTTTGGAGAAACTGATGATATCGGTAGACGCAAATATCACGTCAATAGTCAAGATAAAGTTTGATGCGAAATTGGCGTGGTGACTGCAGAGCTCAAGATTATTCAATGTCATGTTTTGTAACGAAGCGAAGTGCTAAGTGCTTGAACTAGGCAAACATTGTTCGGGGTCTACTTTAGAATGCCACCGTGATATCATCTGCTTACTCAAATTAAACAAACGTTGACTGAAATACCTACTACTATTGTTAGTCAAAAATATGGTAATGATTCATTGGAAGGTTGCATGTAATGCAACAAAAAAACAGCGTTTTTTGCGATTTATAAAAACTTGAAGAAAGAAGTGTGGAATAATACGATTAGGTAATACAAACCTTTATAAAGTTTTGATAATGAAATCTTAGGAAGATGAACTTTGTCGTATTTATCTAAGAAGAAAAGTTTTTTTTAGATAAACGTCAACGAAGTCACAGTGGAGTTAGATGGTGAAAAGAAAATGGCGAACAAATTGCGAATTGCGTAACAATGTTTTATAATCTAATTCTTTATCACATGGGAAAAATAGTTCTAGTTACATTTATCGAGGTATATAGATCAGTCCGAGTCATATAAGTATTTATTCAATAGTATCACAGGGATCACTTTGAAACGTCTTAAAGCTAGGTGCCATGAGTCTATCGGTAACACCGGTGCTTTGAATTAGCCATGAACAGTTTCCTATAAGCTCATCGTTCCATGTTTATCGAGCTCGCGTACCCAATGCAGTACGAGCCACTATAATTATTAAAGTTACGTGACTTTTATAATAATCTTCGATCGTTACCTGATGGGACTAAAGCATAAAAATAACGATCAGGAGGATGTTAAAGTAATGGTTCTTGTTTGTACATTTTCCATTTATCGAAGACTTTGAATATTTCAAATATGTCATTTTGATGGATTTGCCCTAGATTCCTAGGCTTAATGTGTATAACATACATCAAGGTAATAGAAGACTAGTAGGTACTCATAGACCAAATTATTACCTATACTAAAAAGACGATCAACTGACATAAGTAGAGAAAATAATAGAGGAATTCGATTATGGTTACATTAAGGATTTGACTAACTTACACTGTGATTGGTATAGAGAAGTTACATAAAACGTTCGATTGTAAAGTACCCACCATGCAACGAAATCACGGTGTTATATGGTATACTGTATACCGTGATAGAAATTGCGCAGTCCGATTCCCTGATAGCATAGGTAGTTAACACCAGCTAGTTAGACGAATGGGTCAATCAGACACCGGATGCTAATATACATGTGTCCTCGCTGTGATTTAATCCCGACGTTCCTGTATCGGGTGCTACGCCCATAACTACGAGTACTAGATATATGTATGTATCGCGTGTAATATACTATTCGCTCGTCGGATTTCGGACGCGATGTAGGAAGGATTGTAATAAATATTATCGGATCTGATATACTTCCACACATATATTATTATGATCCTAAATAAAATCTAATATGGCATTATTTTATCAACGGTTATCCGCTTCGATGTTATTTGGGGATTATAAACATGATACGATCTTGAACGAAGTGTGTCCTACCTTACCTACGCTTTACCAACTTTCTCAGTTTGCGGCAAGCTTAGTATTTAGAACATACCTCCTTACAGTAGAAACATTTTTTTCCGATTACTATTCGAATTGATATTGGAGTTTGTAGTTACTAGTTAGTAGTTTCACTATTTAGTTCTTGCTAGTCCTTTTATTACCGTAAACATAAATTATGACACAAAGTTACATTTCCATACAATCATCACCAAATCCGTGGTGTTTCTTTGGCACTGGTCCAGTCTCCACCAGAGCTGTGTACATTACGAAATTCCCGTAGAACATGCAGGACTGACCCCATTCTGTTACTCCATGACGTGTTTCGTATAAGATTACTATTGCTATTATCGATGCTGTATAACATAACATTACTGATTTATTACAAGCTTTCACAGCAATTTGATTGCATACGATTTATAAATGCGCGTGAAATCTACGTCATTTTTATCACTAAGATGATTGATTGCATGTATCGGCTTAAATTAATATAAAGTCATCTATACAATTTGTTGCTCATTGAAATCAAAAGTACTTGACTCCAGCCAACTTTTGTCGAAAGAAGACCGTCATGTATGCTAGAAGTATTTAAGATTTTCTGATCGGAATGGCACAAGGTTTTAGGGTTTTTTATCCTTTGTGACCTAGTGAATTGGTTCTTTGACTCGAAGTGTTAAGTTACCCAATACAAAGCGGGTCCATGACTAGTTCAAATAGTATATTTTTATCAGATTTCATTCACGCAATCTAAGTATTAATTTCTCCTTTATTGGAGCAGTGACCTGATATTGCTTCGTTTTGTACGAGGTTTACAATAAATGCGGTTTAAATACTTATTTTATGAATACTATCACGAGAAGTGACTAGATATAGTCACGTGTAAAGCCTCTTTCTAGTCTTGTGTAGTTACAAAGCAATATGCTTCATGTCATCCTGATTTTTTACGTTTGAATTTGCTTCAGGTTCTATCGTCAAATACAAAAGAACCAGGTCAGTTATATATATATTTACGTGTTAGTTATAAAGCATCTCTTCACAAAACAGCCAAATAGCTTTATTTATTATCTTGCGTACTCCAAATGACAGTCATAAACCTCAATTCTTCAACTGTATCAATATTTGAGAGCATTTCGCGTTGGTTTCGCTCGGTCGGATTCTCTGTCCTATTAATCAATGAGGCTGAAAACTGGATTGTACTTACAAAGCAATACCTGAACTTATGTCATTGGAGTAGTAGTTCCAATATCGTTGCGCAGGACGGGTCGCATCCGCTTCAAAGCCACTCGTCCATTGATGGGTGAGTCCATAAGTCATGGGATTGAGGTCGCGTTGTCTATTTTTAGATATATTTGGAGCGTCAGCGAACCCTTCCTGCCAAAAAATTGGATAAGTTTCTTCAATCCTTTCGATGTTTCATCATCATCAGCATTGCTCCACTTCAGTTCTCCTTATTACGCCACTTTATCCGGTCCCTTGTAAGTCTTATCTTGACTGATACTCAGCACACGATGTCGTTCAATCAACGGGCACGTGGTCTGTCTCCATACTGCCACTTATCGTCTTTTGAGTATACTTGGATACCTTCGTCCATCTTTTTTTGTCCCTTATTGCCAAGAGTCCTGCCCACCTGTCACTTGAGTTTGTCAATTTGCTACCCATTCTTTTGATTTTGTTTATTTGACAAAAAACTTTCACAAAATAAAAGTTGTATTGATATTGGTGAAAATGTTTCTTTGCTAAGACGACGTATATGAACTAATATCTGTGGTCTAGTCTAGGCAATATACCAAATAGCTGTTATAACATCAGATGTCGATAACATCAGATTGTTGTCTCAATGGCATCATCTAATTGCTATTTTAATCGATGTGTACTTTTAACCTTTACGTCTTCTGTTTTATATGTTATGCATGTGTTTCTTGTAACATACTGAGCCATACTAATGAGAAATCATTCGTTCATCAGTTCAGTTGCCCTTGTATCACATACTAACTAGAAGAACTATGTCTTTTAGCAGTTCAATAGCCTCTGTTTTTTTATACAATTCAAATAGCATCAGCTAGTTTGCTACTTAACTTTTGTCAGTGACAGTTTAATAAAGAAATGGCCAAACAAGTAACACAAAAAACCCACCTACATTTAAATTTTAAGTTGCATTGCGCGACAATGCGTCAATTCGTGACAACACGCTCCACGGTTGAGTTATCATTGCACACATACCCCGCAGTGTATTTTAAAGCGTCAATACGTGTATTCGTTTATCGTTTTGTGGAGTTACGCTTCGGTCTGTCTTCCGTAACTGTTGCTTTTGCCGTTTCCATTGCAATCAGAATTAATGTTGTGTAGATTTCTATTTTGTGTTGGTTTTGATTTCGTAACAACAGAGTCAACTATTTTATAAATTTCCTATCAGTTTTCCATGAAAACGTCATGACAGCGCTATGCGCATAAACATCGATTGTTGGGGAAAAATGAACCACGTGTTCATCCACGTGGCGCAAGCAGCCTGAAATTCAAAGTCTTACAAGGAAGGTAAAAAAGTTCTTGCATTACTGACTTCTCAAAGTTATTTGTAAGGATAATCAGGATGTGCCTAATTAAATTAATTACACCCAAGTATGTACTGATGTGCTTAATTTTTGGCTTAGGTGCACTTTAGGTTATAATTCCAGTTTTTATAGCTACTCGTATAAACCAGTAGGTATTACCAAACGTAAAAAACAAGAATAAGGATAATATAAATTAGTTTTATAAAGATTATCTGTCAGGTTTTTATGAAGTTATGTTTCCATTCTATGTACCTACATATTACTAGCAAAACGCTTTGGCTTCGCACGGGTGTAATTTTGATACATAGTATTACGGCGAAACTCTTCATTGATTATAGCTACGCCAAACCAAAAATCTACCCATTACGACGCCATATTACTCTCCCTCTCGACTAGAGATGTGTCGCGTCGCTCGGTCCCAGTAGGGATGTCCCATTCCCAAAACCGGCTAACAGTAGGTATTGATTGTTGTCTAAATAAAATGGTTTCCTAACAAATATATACGTCGTCGCGTCGTCACTAACATGTTGTAAGTAGATTATGCATCTAGGTTTATGAACAGACATAATTCAAAACGTTACAGTTTGTATCTTATTAGCATTATTTCTTGAACAACTTGCTACACAAGATTTACATCCAAATTTACTTTGAAATCGCTATAATAGCCGCTGAAGAAAAAGATCGGCGTAATATTAATGCAGTCGCGCTTTTGTTCTGTGAACTATATGACATGCATTATGTCCTATAATATAATAAGTGTTCCGAAACTAAATAGTGTAGTGAGTTGTTATAGCGATGTTCCCAATGTATCTTGAGGACTATTAGTACAAAACAGACGACAGAAATAGTGTTTGTAAAAAAAAATGTGTTATATCAGCTACTGGTTTTCCCTTATAAGCTTTTCTTAGTTTGGAACTATAGAACACATTGTATGAAATATCCACAATCCATGTAGTATCATTATTAGTTCTGACAATTGAAATATCATAAAAATTCGTTTAGTCCGTGTAATTTTCAGTAGAACTACTTGATATTTGTTGTGTGAGTTGTCAAGGTCAAGTTTTGCATTTGTTGTATTTCAACTTATCACTGTGACATGGCTTTTGAAAGGCCTTATGTATTTCCTTTTTAATTTCTGAAGGTCACTTAGTCTATAATGTTTCGAAATGTAAGTTCCAAACTCCACGCCCGCGTGCTTCTTATTGCGAAGTGTGTAATCTGCTCCGCGCTGTTGGCTCTGCAAAATCCGTAATCAGACATAATCTCAACTAATGACAGAGTTGATTGTGTTTATCTACGGTTTGTAGACACGAGAGATGTGGTAGAGGTCTAATGTGAATATTAGTCAGAGCCTTGTGCCATAAATCTTTCCATCCAGGTGAGATTATGGTCAATCTATTGTACAAAAAAGCCGGTCATACGAAGACCTTATTCTGCAAAGATTTTATAATATCCTAAAAGTTAAGAGCCGGTATTTGAACCCAGTCTATCGCTAAGTACAGGGATGCGACGACCACTGCGCCAGTAGTTCTCTATTGTTCTAGTCCTAAACAAATAATCCACGCAACTACGCTAAGCTAAGAATATAACTTTCGAAACTAAGAAAAAAGAAAAGGAAATCTTTAGAATCAAAAACTGTTTCCAAATTCACAAGAAAGTAAACAAAAAAGAACAAAACAAAATGTCAACTTGTTTTATTTATACTCGGACAGCGCACCGCTAGAAATCATTTATCTCGGTGAGCTAAATATACAGTAACATTTAAAACTCGCACATCGTAAAGGACAGCCAAGCTTAAGTTATTTAACCCTGAAAGCAATGCCCACAAGAATAGCTATCTCGGGGAATACTTAGTACAGCTTCTGTTTCAGCGTATAAGAAACCTTAGCACCAGTTGTATCGAATCGCGAGTGAGTTTCGATAAATATTAGCACTGAAGTAAAATGGCCAAGTGTTTTGAGATACGATTCTCCTTCGCTGTTGTAAATTTTAGGTTTAGTTCTATTTCTTGACATTATAATACTCCAGTTTGTTAATTTAACAAAAAACTGTTTTCGAGTTCCATTCAGCCATTTTTAGGTAGTTCAAAAACACTGGAAATTATCTAGCTGCCCAGCTGCCCACATATCCTTTCTCTCATTGAAATCACTCACAGAGCCATTTTGTCGAAAGTTTTCAAGCATAGGACCTACGTCACATAAATCATGCTTCAATACGACAGAGTTGACGTATTGAGTGTCAAATATTCCTTTAGCTTTTGATGCTCACTGTCTTTATGCATGCTCGCGTTGGAATTATAAAAAACATTTGAAAAAATTAGGTTCAAATATATCATAGCATTGGCTGGAAATCAATGCATGAAAATTTGGATTTCTCATTTGTATGGACGTGGCATTCGTGGGACTAACCCCTCACTAGGGCTTTCATAATATCGGGACTGGTGCCAAACGCTCCTTCAGTTCCAGCGATGACTAAACTATGTACCTATTAATACTAAACTTGGAGAACTGCTTTACTGTCTTTCAAGTATTCATTTCAATTTAACTATATTGGATTGAATAAATCTTAAAGAAAGGAACCTCTGTTATTAAACTTAGTTTTTTTCTTGTTGATAAAATTAATCTTACCAAGTATTTACGGAACTTTGCTATTTATATTTGTATGAATTTCTTAACCCTATAACGCCTTGCTATTGCTACACTCCATCCTCACTTTCACTCTAACTCTCACTCTAACTCTAACTCTCACTCAACACAAAGCCTCCGAATTGAGTATCTACGTCTAGCGCATTCTCAGGCTAATATGCGTTGTTGTCATCATCTTATAGTATTAGGTTAACTGTTAATTAAAAGCAATATATTATTTCGAATTATCTCAGAACTTAAACTTAATTTTATAAAATGCATTCTAATGTGCTTTAAATCAGTGCGGCACTTTCGTTAATTTGATGAATTATGCTCGAAGATCTAAATCGAGATCAATTAGTTTGGAGCTAATAATAAAGAGACCAAACTCGGCCTCAGATCTTGTTCCTCTTTATTTTAAGGAGCTGTTGAGTGATAGTTTAGTTTAGTGTAGCGACAGCGACATACTGGGCGAATGGTAACTGAAAAAACACCTAGATTAAACATAGGAGACATTAAAAGTGATACTTTTAGAATTTTAGACAGCATTATTGAGAAGTCCATACACGAGATGTGATATTAAATGCATACGAGTACTATAAACTGAAGATTTTTCAGATCAATCTGTGCAAATTTCAGCTCACGGATTTATTAATTACAGAAGAGCTTGCGATTTCGCGTCGGTCTCTTTCATATTGATCGATTTAATGGGTTCTGTTTGCCGACATGATGGATATCTTGGTGTGTCGCAACAAGTTAATGTTGTGTGTTATTTATTCATTCAGTCCAGACATTCAGGCTCTCCTGGGACTGTACTCCTGTTTAACCAAGTTCCAGAAAAAGAGATTCTTAGTTCTGAGTGCAGTTTTTAGGGCCCGTATTCCGAAACAGCGCTTGAGTCTGAGTCAAGCCTCAAGCATAGATTTTATGACAGTTGTCCATTGAAAAGTGTCAAAAATCTGTGCTTGAGGCTTGATTCAGACTCAAGCGCTGTTTCAGAATACGGGCCTAAATGTTAATTTATTATGTAAATAAGTCAATCCCCTATTCCTTCCTATAATGACTCTGGAGATACCATAAAATGGACAAAATTATGGTATGAAAATGGATTTATAAATTCCTTAATTTATTGCTCACACAAATCTTACGTTTTGCTAAAACCATAAAATAAATATCCCGTTTTATGCCCACTTAATATCCATGATGCGCTATTTTTACTGGACTCACGGAAAAACTGTCTCCCACCGGAAATGAAGATGTCGATTGACTGCACCGCACGCACCGTTCTGATGCATTTACTTCCTATGTGTTAAAAGCACGTATAACTTTACTTTGGTAAAAGTATCGAAATGTCATAACAACGTCGTAAAAAACTGTATAATTTTATTAATAATATACTGAAGAGAAAATGAAGGACTAAGAACATTCAATTTAGTGAGGAGTGTCATTTAATTTTAGGCGAGATTGAGGTCAAACGTTTTACCTGTAACTGTAAAAAATTAGCTAGCGGTACAATTAGAAAGATGTCTAGATAGATTAAACTCTATAATATTTTTGGTCTTGACCTGATGATATGTACAGAATTTCTATAGAATTTCTTTAAAAGAATCTGCTGCAGCAATAAACTCAGCTTCAGTAGAAGATACTGCCTCAATTGGCTGTCTTCTTGAACACCAAGATAATTGGACCACGAGTTAACATTATGACATATTGTTTGAGTAGTTTCGACTCATACCATACGTACTAAAAGTTCATACTATTATGACTAAATAATGTACTTAATCAAAGCTCTTTACTGAGCATATGATTTAAACAAATTACATGTCATCTCTCGCAGTAATATTACACTGAATGACAAATTAAAACGAACCTCTATTGAAAGAAGACGCTAATGCACGAGCCACCATTTTACAAAGAACCGCATCTTTACGGCTGTTCTATTTTAAAAAGAGCTTTATAAAAGAAGAGTTGATATGGAGGGGGTTCGTTTTAAACTGGTAGTGTGAGTCGGCTACAGAAATAGATGGAACGTTGCAATAATTATATCAGCGAATGGGCTTTGTTGACCGCACCGTAAAATAACACGTGTGAGTGTTTATGATACTTACGAATTGGCTCGCTAATGTTTGATTTAGGTTTTATTACTTCAAAGAATTTAAAGATACTCACGAATACAATGTAAACAACAAAATTTCATCGATTCATTTTTATAAAAAGTTTCTTAAACTCACTCACCTTTTTTTTAACAATCTAAAGGCTAACGCTTGACCTCAATCTCCTGATGCGATCGACAGTGTAGCGCGCTCACCTAGAAGATACCTATTCACTCTTTTTTTGAAAACGTCCAAATTATATAGGTAATCGGAAAAATAGACACTGGCAACGAGTCCCACTCCTATACCTACTGAAATTGAAACTTTCTCTAATCGGGAACTAAAATTATCACACCATACAACGATCATCTTGTTAACTGACAACAGTTTAACGAGTTTGAAAGTACCTAATAAATTACTTCTACAGATTTAAATCTTGAATAATGCTGACGAATAAACCAAAAGTTACTAAACAAACATGGTATAAAACAGAGATGTGACAGTAAAAGTGATAATAATGAACAAAGTTCCTAGTGTCGAAATGATTATATTATAGCATGTCCTGAAATACATGAAGAGAGAAAAGATGGGAGCGCACGGATCTAAAGAGAAACTGTATCGAAGCGGCTCTGAGAAGTATCCGTCGAAGTTGCCCGTGCCTAGCGACAAGAAGTATAAAATCGCAGTGAATCGAGAGAGATTCGGTTCTTTTGGTGCTAGAGGTGAGTTGCTTAGTAAGTGTATCGTCTACTCATTTACTCGTATTATTAGGTTTAAAACAATATTACTTTTACAACTGAACGTACCCTTCTTATTATACTTAACTTTTTTAACCCTTTTTGGGGCTGTATGCAGAAACAATACTTGCTGTGAGTCTAATGCTGCCTTCCTACGGTGCGAGGTTCTGCAGATCATCACGCACAGCCGACGACGACGCCGGCAACGGTGGGAAGGGGCTATTAGCCGGGCCTCAAGCATAGATTTTAGACATTTTGCAATGGAGAGCTGTCACAATAATTATGCTTGAGGCTCAAATCAAACTCAAGTATTGAGTCTGCACTGCATACAGCTTTTAGTCGTTACAATGTCGATTCTCTGTCATCTGTTTTTGCAGTAACCGAATCGACACAGACATACAAAAGAAAACTAAGGAAAAACAGGTGTGACGCACACTTGCGTAAATATCAATCGATACTCGATACATCACATGCCTTGACCGACAAGGTTAGGTACTTTACGAGTTATCAATTTATCATCGACATTTTTGTTGATGAAAGCTCTTAAAATTCATTTATTATTAGTCAGTTTTTAACGCATATTTCACTAAAATTGGACAATAAAACCGCAAAAGAAATGAGTAATGATTCAGAGAGAAAGACCATTATGTCGGCCAAATTGCTATTAAGTTTTCAATCGTTTGTTTTATGAGTTACTAACAACGACTTTAAGTCTTGTTACATCTAGATCGCCTGCGATGGCAATCGGTGTGTCGCTGTAAAATATCGTACTGTCATTTGCGGTAGCGTGTGCCGTAGGCTTATTCTGACTTTTAACACCATTATGTCGTATTAACAAAATTACTTATCGTTAATGTAGTCGTTAGCCACGACTTTGTATAGAGAAAGGTTACGCGTTCGTAAGTAATTAAATATTATTCATTCCAGGAGCTCTCATCGTTTCTCGTAACCTAACCTAACAACTACGCTGACAATATGTCATTTTGCGTTATTCTAATGACAAATAATGTTGAAAACTTAGAATAAGCCCTCAGTTGTATGCTAAAATTGCCATCGCAGATCGCAGATCGCCTGGATATGCGCAAGGCTTTAGCCTGACCTTGGGCTAGCATATAAAACATGTCTGTTTGAGTTATACTCGTACAAAGTTGTTATTTCCTTCGAAATGGCAGTTCAATGACTTGTTGTAAGACTAAAAAGCTGACTTGCCAAGCAAAAGCAATCAATCATTGTTATCGACTTTAGTAGCATGTTGAGTAGGTACTTTATTTCAATACAAAATGAATACGTTTTTCCAATGAGTAACATTAAAGTTTTAAAAAGAAATGATGGAAAATCCTAAAAAAACCTTTTCTAAATCTGTATTGATTCAACTTGCGTGCTCTGTGAAACCTGCAAAATGCAATCCATATTACTTACAGGTCACGTGCCTAATATTGTTATAACTGTCTGTATTTATTAAGCTGACAAAGACCTAAAATATTTGCTATTTTTTTTATAAAACTAGCTGATAGAACAAATATTATGGCTCGCTTGATTTTGAGTGGTGACCATCGCCTATAAAAAGCATTAAAAAAAGTAGCCA
This sequence comes from Thera obeliscata, assembly GCA_947578465.1. Classification (NCBI taxonomy): domain Eukaryota; kingdom Metazoa; phylum Arthropoda; class Insecta; order Lepidoptera; family Geometridae; genus Thera; species Thera obeliscata. The sequence goes on from OX387927.1 coordinate 3,169,263, forward strand.
AGTGCGAGTCGGACTCGCCCATGAAGGGTTCCGTACCACGACGAACTACAAGAACCTTTATATATCGCACCCCTAGATAAAAACCCCACTAACTCAAAAAGTACGAGTTTTGAGTTAGTGGCCTTATCGAATTCCTGACTCGAAGACCTATGCATCAATATAACTCGCGTAACGATACCTTCAACCATTGTTAAAAGATGGCGCTAAACGCTGCTTTACTTAAATGACCTTGCCCCGACAGGCGCGAGTACTAGTCCGCCATTTTTAGTTGTCTTCGGATTGGCGTAAGTGACACACGTTTGAATAGTGGCAGATTTTGAGTTGCTGGAGTTTACACGAAATTTATTGAGTAAGTTTCTTATTTATTTTGAGTTGATTGAGTTTTGCTGAAATTTCATTGTAAAAAGTAATAGTTAATTTTGATTTACGGGTTTTGATGATTTTATGTTGCAATATTTTTTTAAATATTTCGATGTAAGGTTTACATGAAAGTAAAAGTAAATTTCGATTTACCGTAGTTTTGTTGAATCTAACTTTAACTTTGTTTATTTTTGCCTGTTCAATGAAAAATTTGTAATTTTTAAAGAGAAAATAGGTTGTTTATGAAAGGTTAATTTTTTTTATTTTATTTGTTATACAGTAACTAAACACAGTACGTGCTTTTGAGTTGGTTGACTTTACTTGATTCATTATGGAATTTGAATATTATTTATTTTTAGGATGATGACAGGGCGAGGAAAACTCATGGTACAAATGATTAACGAAGAAAAAGAGGATCCTGAGCAACCAGCAGCAACAGATGATTCAAGACCTATTACATCTCCTGGTATAGTAACGCTCAATAGTATTAACGAGCCTGAGCTGCCAGCTGAAGGAAGGTTAGCTCCATCACCAAGCATTTTAGAATCTTCTTTGAGTCTTAATGAGCCTCCAAACGCTGAGGAACGACGACGAGCTTCTAAACGTCAGTATGCTACCTCGCCAGTTCATAGCGGAAAGCGTGGTTCAGTAGAAATCGGAAGCTGTGTTTTAGCTTTCATCGAAATGCTGCTCAATAATCATCCCACTGGAGACATAGATCTAATATTTTACTCAGACAACTGTTGCGGGCAACAAAAAAACAAGTACTTATTGTCTGCTTATGCCTATGCTGTGTTCAATATGAGAGTGAAGTCTATCGCTCATAAGTTTTTAATTAGAGGCCATTCGCAAAACGAAGGGGATAATGTCCATATTGTCATTGAGAAGCAGGTAAAAAGGCACATAAAATCAGGCCCTATTTATACACCACAACAATATACAACATTGAACAGGTCTGCCAAAAAATCTGGACCAGCATACAAAGTGCATGAAATGACACATGACCGCTTTTATGACTTAAAAGTGTTGCAAGAAGCTTGGGGTACAAATTTTAATACCGATGAAAGTAACAACCAAGTTAAGTGGCATGATATAAAACTCCTCGAAGTAGAAAAAGAAAGTCCAATGGCCTTTTTCTATAAAACTTCCTTTGCAGAGACTGAATTTAAAAAATGCTGGGTGAACAAGAGGAAGACTAGACGCACAGTAGAGTCAACACTTGGTAATACAATAAATTTGAGTTTGAGTAGAGCATACAAAGAAAAAATTCGTTTGTCTGAAGCAAAAAAGAAAGATATTAAAGAACTTGTAGACAAAGATGTGATTCCGAAGCCTTACTATGATAGTTTTTACAAAAATGTTTTGTAATGACGTTGCCATTACAATTTTTATACTAGAAGTAGGTAGACTAGTTTAAGAATTCTGTGCCATTAACAAATTTAATTGATTAGAGAGTACTTATTAAGAATAATAGACCAATAAATAAACTGTGATTTGCAATTTTAAGACTGTGGTAGGTACTATTACTTAAGTAAGTAAAACTAAGATGAAAATAGAGACTGCCTGAGAATTTTGATTTGATTTTATAGTTTTTGGCTTTTATTAATGTTTGTTCAGAGGCTGTACTTATTTTAAGATTGTTCTGATAGTGTGTAAAGAAATAAGAATACTCCACTAAGAGTTTTTTTTTTAAGGTATTATTGCTGTGATTATTTCAAAACGCATAATTATTCATTATTGTACGTGTACGATCTCAATTTCATGAAAATGTCTAGTATTTAAGTAATAACTGCTATAAAAAGGACTTACCTAATATTTTATAACACTAATTATTGTATTTAGTTTTCTTTGTTATTCATTTAGTACTTAAATAAATAACTTTCTATTTGAGGACACATTTTATTTATTTCAACTATTTTAGATCTATAAAAACTAAAGCTTGCGTTCCTAAGATTAGCACGTTGCAATCACCCGTTCATAGCATAAGTAACTCACAACCCCCGACAAAAAGTTATCTTATTTTTGGGGTGAAAAGTAACGTAACTCAATTTTATTTCAGATAAAGTAAAGTAACTTGACTTAGTACACAAACAATTTGCTTACTCCCGCTGCAAAACTAGAGTAACTCAAAAATCCCGTTATTTTCCACGTTTTTAACTGATAAAATACAAATAAGCTAATTAAACAGTTTCAGAAAACGTTACCTTTACGAATCTCTCATTAGATCTTTGATATCTTTCTTATATACCCTAAAAACAGTTTTTCGTTATTTCTGAAAAATGATGTTTTTTGAGTTGCCGGAGTCTTCATCTAGGGGTGCGATATGTTACTTGATGTAACATAATAAGGTTCGTCGAAAGGTAAATTGTGGTTTACGGTTTATGATGTATAAAAAAAAACTACTGACTAGATCTCGTTCAAACCAAATATCGTTGGAAGTTTACATAGTAATGTACAAAATATTTTTTTTTTAGTATTATCATTCTCTTACTTTAGAAGTTAGAGGGGGGGACCAACTTTTTTCCACTTTGGAAGTGTCTCTCGCGCAAACTATTCAGTTTAGAAAAAAACTATACTAAAAACCTCAACATAATTTTTGAAGACCTATTCATAGATACCCCACACGTATGGGTTCGATGAAAAAAAAATTTTTGAGTTTCAGTTTCAAGTATGGGGACCCCCGAAATTTATAGTTTTTTTTTTATTTTTATGCAAAAATCTTAATGCGGTTTACAGAATACATCTACTCGCCAAGTTTCATCAGTCTAGCTAGATCTTACGGTTTCGGAGAAAAATGGCTGTGACATACGGACGGACAGACAGACAGACAGACAGACAGACCGACAGACAGACAGACAGACAGACAGACAGACAGACAGACAGGATGAATCTATAAGGGTTCCGTTTTTGCCATTTGGCTACGGAACCCTAAAAACAAAGAAATTTAATAGAACATCACAAAAATTTTAAATATAGAATCTCTTGAATTGTCTATTACCTACGCTTGTAGGTAATATAATAACTCTATGTGCTTATTTTGGACATGCATTCATTGTTAGTAGTAAAAAATACGAATGACGTGATACCCAAATTGAATAAGGAATAAATTGAGCGTATCCTCGTGTTTTGTGCTATAGAAAAACGTGATTATATCTCATTCATCATAATCATTGCCAAACTGGGGAAGCTATTGAAATAGGTGTCCGTAATTTGGCAACTGACGAGGTGTTTTTTACATGATGTTCATATGTAGCGGATGTTATAATATATCTATGAGTTGATTTGTCTTATTGCAATGCAAGCGACAAGTAGAGGTACTATACATTGAAAATCTGTGTATTTTTCTGTTAGATTGTAGAGTTTGGTGTTCGCAATGGTTAAACAAAATGATTTAACAAATACTAATAATTGAACTATGCATGTAGGCTTTGTAAAGAAATTAAAGTATCACCGCTGTGCCGGTCGGAGTGGGGGCTGTTAGGTTTTTTTCGTTACGGAATTGCTGGATTCGGTCCCCACGCTCAAGGCCCGCGATAAAAGCTATGCAATAGCTTAAAATACACCGATAACCACGTTGTAATCATCTCGTTACAGTTTATATGTCATTTATGTATACAACAAAATGTTTACCAAGCATCCATGTACTTTGGTTTGGTACTAGCTCCCAGTTCAATGCGCCACGCGTAAAAAAACAACACAGTTTTCTCCAGTTGACTGCATAACTGACACGTTTATGGATCATTGTGGCGGCAAACAAGCCGAGCGATAAAGCGATAAAACATCTCTGCATTTTTTGTTATCTACAGCTCACATAATCAGAGTTCTCACGACATAAGATCGAGGCCGAGATAATGCAGCGGTTGTGCTGTAATATAAAATCTTTATCACAAATATGCAAATGAAGAGGTACTTAGTGCTTTGTTTGCTGTGTAGGATGCGCGAACGATTTACACGACGGGTTTTTAATCGAAATATCGTGAATCTTGCCGAGTACTTGTGGTAATATTTATATGGTTTAGAATAATTAAAGCAAGAAAGAATAAGAAGAAGAAGATTTTTAGTTTATTGTATTGATTCAAAACTAGTTCTAAGATCTGAATCTGTTAAAACATGCACAATATGGCAATTAATATACTGAATACTGAAGCACAGATAAGATAATACTATACTAGTAACTGAAGCCGCCCTTCAAGTGTTCCAAAATTTAAAGCCAAGATTTAGCTGATTAGAAAAGTCTCTGAAGCCCTCGAATTTGCGGAGATATGACCTCATTACTGCAATATACATAAGTTCCTATAGTAACAATGACTCAATCTCGCTTACCCTCTTTTCAGGAAACGGCAAGAAGCGGGAGAGCGCCCCAACGCCGACCACCCCCGCCCGCCCGCCGGCTACCCCGCCTCAACCCCCGCCCGCTACGCAGAGTGAGTCACCCATTCAACCTTTGTACTTTTGTTGTGTTCAGGGAATACTGTTATTACTTAAATAAACGTAACTTTGTACACCTGTAGAAAATTCCATTGAATACCCGAAAGCAATTTACGCTATTGCTTATATTATTATGGCCTTCAATCCAGCCTCAGGAATGGCGTTACGAATGTCATAGTTGTCCGACAAGTTAACGCATAAAGATCCAAAGCTTAGAAGGTCTCAGATGAAAACGCCTCTGGGCCACCTTCGTAAAATTACTGGTATTCAGGGTTCAACTTTGTTAATCTCATGATGACGACCAAACTTTACAAAATTGTAGGCGATTTGAGATGGCGATGGCGGTCAGTTTCAGCATAAGGGGTTGCATACATCCGCACATGCTTCTTCTTCTTCTTACCGTGCAACTGATTCTTTCGAACCAAGTGTGATGAAAGGATATTAAAAAGGCTCCTTTCGTGTACTTGACACATACTTATTTCCGAACTTTTCAGGTTCTACGATATGCCGGTTTCCTCACGATTTTTCCTTCACCATTTGAAAGCACTGATATAGTGTACATACATTTTTGGGCACAAAACTCGTTGGTACACGACTGTATTTGAACCCACGACCTTTGGATCGGAAGGCGGGGCACACACTGCCAGCTTTGACAGCGATACACTGATCGTCATCGCAGGCGATCTAGATGTGAGCAAGGCTTTAGAAATAAGCTTTAAACAGTTTTTCAGGAAAAAGAAGAGCCACAAAGTAGGTACTACTAACTACTAAGTATGCAATGTTATTACTTTTTACTAAGTAAAAGGTACACTTTCGTTCGTGGCTGAAAGTACCCATTCAGAAGCACTCATCTTATAGTGGTATCTAAATTCTTATAGCCTTACTTAAAAAAATATGTCAAGATATTAACAGTGCTTAAATTATTGTCATCTCTTAGCACCGGGTGATCAAAAAGTGACAGGGCTAAACAATGATTAAATTTAAATTACGTTTACAAGTATGGATGTGTCGAAGATGACATGAGCAAGAAAGGAGTGAACACTAAGATGACGAATGATAGAGGTGTGTGGAGGAAGAAAACTTGTTGTGCCGACCGCACTTAGCGTGGGATAAGGGCAGGAAGATGATGATTTTTATAAGTATGGCTGTGTAACGAGTCGTTTTTTTATTGGGATTTATACAATGAAACATGCGTTCACTATTGATATGATCGTAATTATTAAATCTTTCATAACACGAAACACCGCCAGGGGGGTGTTTATTTATCATAACTCCCTCTAGCTAGATGCTTCTTCCTCTTGAATCACCTGACAGCGCGCCAAATATCTGTCTACGACTTTGACATGCCAAGACATGACAGCTAGTAGTGGATGACAGATGACATACATTAAGCCCAGAATAGAGTCATAGCTCGGATTCGTTTTCTGTCATTTCGGGAAGGAACATAGCTTTTTGATTTTAATTGTTTTTCTGGTGTTATTTTGAGTTCTGTTGTGTAATTTCGGTGGTATTTTAACCAACATTACTTGAGGTCTTAGCTCAAAGTGTTAGCAATTGGAATTAAAGTGTATTATGTGATATTCTGATTTGATCGAAAATGTTTCAGATGGATTTGGAAGAAACTGCCATCTTTCTTCCAAAGAAAATTAGGTTAGGGCCGACCTGACAGACGACTGACGATTTGACGGAAAAGTATTTTATCTATGTAATATATTATCATCATTCTCATTAAACTACTCGACACTGGCAAAATTGATCCGAAAAGGACAGATGCCATTCATTAAGAAGAAGAAGAAGAGTCATAGCTCAGCTGTTATTTATTTAGAAAAAAATAAGTGGAAAGAAAAACCTGAAGCTATTGTTGTGTAACCGTCAGCTTATGGCTCGTATGTGGCTGGCAATCAAGGCCTTTTACTTAAACCGTTTAGGAAAGTAAAGCGCGCTACAATAATCAGCGGTTACGTTCTATGATCGAAACGTGACTACAAACACTTGAACAAACATACTGACAAAACAGTCAGAGCTCACAAAGGTTAGACTTAGTAGCATAACAAAGTGGATTTACATTTATAATTATCGTTTTAATTTTGCTCACAAACTTTTTCATTATAACGTGAACCAGAAGTCGCAAATAAGGATAACCTTTAGATAGCGTCAATTTTTAACCAACTTCAAATAAAAAGTAGGAGATTCTCATTTTTTTTTATGTTTGTTATCACATCAATTCGTCATTTATGAACCGATTTAAAAAAAAATTGTTGGAAAGATCCCATAGAAATTTTATTTAAATTTGTGCAGCATTGGGTCTTCATTCGGTCATGAAGTCGGTTTTTCAAGTTTTTTTTTAACTTCACTTGTAGCTAAAACTTTTCCAACTCAATCCCAAGTAAAATCTTTTTAAGTATTTTGTACTAATTTTAGTAGAGAATGGACAAGCTTACTCGCAACAGTTCACCGAAGTACCTACCTACTTACAACTAAAAAAGCTCTTAAGAAGCTCTAAATGTCTCTTCATTAGCTGACTCGTGCTGAACATTTGTTTCGCAACAAAGTTGAATAAACGTGTTGCGGAGTTGCTGGCAACAATGCGGGAAAAACAAAGTTTCCAGCAGCATTCTTGCCGTTCATCAACAATGATGCTCAATTGTTAAGAAACAAAATTAAATGTTTACGATAAATGCGTCCATCAACTTGAGATATACATAAGTGAGTGAAAAAACTGACAAATATATTTGATTGGTCGATTAGAAACCTGTCCTTATTTAAATGACTTGGCTAATTAAATGTTAGTATAATTCAGTTTTAAATATTCCCAGCGCGCACATTGTACCGTTATGGAGGTAAGTAGGTAATACCTAATTGGAAACCAAAGGCTACTGAGATATTTGCTTGCAAAGACTTGGTCTCACAGCTAGGTATTATTCAGCAGGTGTATTGTCTATGAGATAAATGACATGGTCAAGTCATGTTATATTTTTAAAATGGCACAAAAAAACCGTTACTGATGTAAACTGAGGTATGGTTAAAATTCCTTTAGTATGTAGTAATGATATAGACTAAGAACTATGCTAAGATTTTGTAGTTTTGGATTTAAAAAAAATATTTAGATTAAGTACATACTTAAATTTCAATATCACATTTAAAAGCTAAACATGGTTAAAGTAAAAGCTAAGCAAGCTAGGACGCCCTTAATTTTTTTTTAATAAAATTTGTATTTATGAGAAATACTTATTTTATAACTCCTTGATTAAAATATGTAATTATTACCAAGTAAAATTATTTTTGTTTATTACGAGACTTTTTTTGATAAAAAAAATATTCGAATCAGTTCATAAATGACGAATATATGCAATAACAAACATAACTACAATTGAATTAAGAACCTCCTCCTTTTTTATTTGAAGTCGGCTAAAAACATCGTAAGCCTAAGTGATTGAACCCACGTCACGTTTCGTAACTTGTTACGCAAATGCAAAGTTTGGTACACCTTAAACAATAGCACCTATGATTGTGTCCTTTAAAACTGTGTCAAAGAACTGGTTTGATGTGCTAAACTCAGGCCAAATGGCAATTTAATCAATTCATAATGACCTTAGAGGTGTTGTGAAACCGTTTGGTGTTTGGCAAATCTTGCGGGATTCTTTTTCCGCACGTTATTTGGCTATTTCCAAGTGACTTTTGATACAATCATGGTTACTATTATGGATATTCATATTTTGAGAGCTTTGACTCCCAATATTTCGGCACAGTTACCTACATGCGCTATGATCTCGGGTTGAACTGAAGTCCACGAATGAAACAAATTGTTATTGGCAGACAAATCGATCTGACCACTCATGGTAAATATCCCGTTTTTAAAATAAATTAAAATAAATTCTCTATTATTCATTGCTCCTAGGACCCAGAAGAGCCTAAAAGCATAGATGGTTAAGATTTGTAGCCTTACAACCTGTCACTGTTTCTTCTAATAATTCTATCACCACACTGTTTGGAAAGAACCAGTGACACGATAAGAAGAAGAAGAAACAGTTTGTCATTACCTAGTGGTAGATTATCTTTTAAGAAATCCTTGTCAGGCTAATGTTCTAAAAATACTGTTTGAATTGATAATCTCCAAATTTTAAGCAAAGACAAACCTAGCCATTTGCTCATTTTTATCATTTATTCCAGCGAAAAAGAATGGCGTCGTGCAAAAGCTGTCTTCTTCGCCTGTGGCGGTGCGAGCCCGTAACAACTCCCTCGCGCCACCACCATCTCCGCGAAAGCCTCCACCTCGCGTGCCTGCTCAGAGACCTACCACCTTGCCCACAACCAAAGGTAAGTCTAGTGTAGTGTAAAAATGGGTAGGTTAGTGCATAGAACTTGAAATGTTATCGTCAGATAACTTACCGACTGTTTTTATAGTTATTGGGCACAAACTTCCATTAATGCCCCTAAATTGTACGTCCAGAACGGACTAACTGTGAAAACTGTGCCTACCTAGCCATAGACAATAAGATCTTTTCTGTACAACAGTTATGCAATAAATATTTCTGATTTCTGAAGGACTGTTCTGACATTCGAGGTAAAAATTGCAGTTTCAGTTTTTAAATGTTCGTCGTGGTTTTTTCGTTAGTTTTTAGCACAAGTGCTGCCATCTTGTTTTTTAATTTGTATACGCGTGCTGCCACCTAGCGGTTGGTCCGATAACTACGTTACCAGCCAACGTAGCAAACTGCTTAGATCTGATAATCATCCAGTTACATAAGGTTTGTGAGTTGATGTTGTAATATACCAATAGATGGCGTATTGTATACAAAACATTACATAGAATTTGAATTAGAAAATAATTTTGCATAGAATTGCGTTGCGTAATATTATTTAAGAAATACAGTTTGATATTTCTTCCTTAATAATATTACGCAACGTTTTTTATCAGATGAGTAAAAAATACCTGTAGAAAGATTTTTAATAAAAAAAACTACAACCACGTATGTAGCAGCAGGTATTTTACCTTTCTACCTTAAATAAACACAAATACCTAATTACCTACTATTCAAAAATAGTTATTTGTTATACAAGAGTGCAAAGCTGCTTTTTAACCGCGTACTCAATTTTGATGACTGAGCAAGCGCAGGATTCTAAAGTTTAACCACGAGCGTAGCGAGTGGTTTAAAAGTTAGAATCCTAAGCGTCGCGAAGGAATCAAAAGAGCACAAGGTGAAAAATCTTTGCACTCGAGTGCAACACGTAACTTTTCATCCCACCTCAGCGAGGAAATGTCTAAATGCAAAAAAAAACATGGCGTAACTAAAAGTTACATACCAAGAAGGTTCCGAGTATGAGTTATTATCAAATTTAAAAAGGTTGTATGATAAATTCGGCACCATGCAGGTAGAAGTAAATAGGTTTAATGGTGTTATGAAGTCCCAAATACACCAAGAAGGTTACGAGTGCGAGTTTTTAACAAAATAAAAAAGGTTGCATGATAAGTTTGGCTCCATGGAGGTAGAAGTACAAAGGTTGTATATTCACAACCTTAGTGAACACGATATTCTAAATTCAAATTTACTTTATCCTCTAGAGGATAAAAACGGCTTTTGCAGTCAGATATTGAACAGGAAAAACACACTTTCTGAGCTGGTGGGATGAAAAATATTTTGCCAGTTACATAAAAAGCAGCTGGTTATTCAAGTAGCATGAGTCTGTAACAAAACATTAAATAACCGCAAAAAAATGTAGTTCACCAAAACTAGCCAGCAAACAATGTTGCCAAAATAACAGTCATACAATCTACTGCATAACTAGCGTGAACTATGCAAGTAGTGCGTGTTATTGTGAAACTATGCATGATGCACACGTGAATGCTGAAGATATAAATCTACCCTTTCCGAGAACTAAATATGGCACTAAAAATATTATGTTTGAAGGAGCTAAACTTTATAACAATTTACCTAAAGCCATTAAAAAAATAGAATGTACAAATAGTTTTAAAAAGAAAGTCGCTTCACATGTGATTGAAAACGTTCCGATATAATATTCCTATATTAGTTTGCAGGTAGAAATGTAATCTTGTGTTGTTAAATGTACTTTTATTCTGTAACCTATATTTAGCCTGCTCACTGTATAACATTATTTTATAAGTTATCTTAAGTTGTCTTGTAAGTGAAATGTAATTATTTCTTAAGACAATAAATTCCCTAAACCGAACTACGCAAGTAGTGCGTGCTATTGTGAAACTATGCATGATGCACACGTATGGCAGATTGTTTGGTAATTGATAATGCTGTTTACGATTGATATACCTTTCAAGAATGCAGAAGTAATGGGAAAGGAAGCGATAGAAGGCATTGAACCTTAGAGGGAAGTATTTTAGTAATTATGCATGCGATGTCGTTATCAAACACATTTGTGTGCATACTGCAAAAGCTAGAAGCAAAAAAGAAGAGACAAGAATCAGAAAGTTTTCAAATCAGTCTATTTCATGTCTCTGAATAACTGAGTAGATTTTGACGATGGGCACTCTACCCATAGGTATGGGAATAATGCTTTTCTTGTTAGCTTGTATGTAAAATTAAAAAATATATGTTATGTTTTGTGTTGTTGTTTGTAGCATTGTTAAGATCGCGGGAAGTCAGTGGATGGAAAGATCTCAGAATCGTTCTTCCTGGACATGTGTAGGGGAGACCCATGTCCAGCAGTGGACTTCTTCAGACTGATGATGATGAAGCTTGTTTCTTTACACTTTAGTTACTGAGTAGATAATTATCTTTCTTGTAAGCTTTTTGATCACCATACAAGTAGGTGTTTGAAAATCCTACCACATTTATTACGTCGCGTCGGCATACAATTATGTTTAATCTTTGTAGGTATGTGAGTTTATATAAGAACATTGAAAAAGACTATTTCGAAACTATTGTTTAAAAATTGTATGGAGTTCACACCGAGAAACTAATTACTGTGCAAATGCGTTGCAAACATCTCATGCCTACTTGCATGGAGCAAAGATGGACTGTGTGATAAAAATAATTAAATATTTCTATGGTTTTCCCCTTCGCTTATAGACTAAAATTCGTATATGTAAAGCATTATATTCGTACTTGTACCACCTCTATGACAAATTTTAAGCTCATCACATCATAGCAAGAATAAATTCCTTGGTTATTAAGCAGACTAGACTGAAACTTTCTAAAGTTTTTTACTTACATGGTTACTTATTATATTACATGACAATGTACAAAACCAAATCAACACTGAAATGCAAATTGCAGCAGTAAAAACTGTGTTGCAATATAAAAAAACTGCTTACGTTTTTGGCGAATTGTTTGAAAACCAGCGCAGTATTCGTAGAACATCATGGTACATGCTAGAAGAGAAGGACTTATTTTCACCCCAGGCTCAGGCCTCTCAGTAATTGAAGTTGGGTGCGCACATTGCACATTGGTATCTCATTGGATTATGCAAGTTGACCTTACTTAAGTAATGCCATTAAATAATTGCATTGCACTCAAACAATTATTTGCAAGTTAGTGAGCCTGAAATAGCCAAATTTTCCGACGAAAAATTGTTACCGCGTGCAGCTTGAGTGGTTCGGTTCCTCCACAACTTTGAAAGCACCGCCTGCGCACAGGCAATAGGTAAAAGAGCGCCGCACTGTCACAACCGACTGAACTGTTAAGGCAATTGCTTGCCACACGCGTTTTAAAGTCAACGTCATCAAGAACCGAGAAAAATAAATGAATTTAATTAAAAATGTAAATGCTAAATTTACTTGATTCCGGCCGTGCAGCTTTCTTTAGTTTGCTGACGTATTTGTTCGTCATTTGTCAGTTTTCATTCAAAAGTGGTGATAAAAAATGGGTCCGCTTCACAAATTCGTGTCGTTATTCCATTCGGATAGCAAAAATCAAAAGAAATTGATCAGCCAAAAGATATTTTCGAGTGAGCTCAATATTTGCAGTGAAGACTTCAAGAACCAGTGGGGAACTCTTAATGGATACCAAAGGACTATAAAGGGAAATGGTGAGGCTTTTATAAATATATTATTCACAGGACTAAGTTATGAGGTAAAGCTACCTCAATGCAACAGGTATCGGGGAGTTGCACGAAGGGTGAGAGTTGGAACGTAGTTTTTGAATTCGTTATCAGTCTTGGATTACTTTTTTATTTAGATCATGTGAATTATATGTATTACCACCTACATGTGTGTCATATGACGATGTCGTAGCATGACGATAAACACATTTTATTTAAATCTTTTTCTTATTCGCTTAAATTCTTATTTATTTGTCTAAATTTCGTCATGATGCAGTGATGTCGGTCCCAGTTCTGACCACAAGAGAAAATGTGGATATAAATTCGGTCTAGACTTCACTTCCGTTCCACGCTGGTGCTTGTGGCTTTTTCTTGCTCAGCACATTGATGTCTTAAACCTACTTTCATACTGTTTTCTCGTATAATTTTCAATAGAAATATTTTCTGCGGAATCAAAGTCAGTAATCTGTTTAACACGTTTTCAGTAAATTTCAATCATAAGGATTTCCTTTACCGATTTCAGTGAGAGTAAACGCGTATCACCATCAACCAAAACTTCGATTATTATGCATTTCTATTAGTTCCTATGCGTCTAGTGGAAATTAAATTATTATTGTGTACTCAAATTATAGAGACAGACGTGGCCTTTTAAACACAGAGCGAGTTGTGTGCGTGCAGATATATGAAGTTTGTAAAACATACGATTGCACATTGCACGGATCATTATGGTGGGTATAAATGCACTCATTTAACCTTTAGATTTACAAGAGCATGCATTATTGGCACTAATGCATTAGAGTGCTGTCGGACAACGGATGTGCATTGCCATTTATAAACTATGCATTTCGATGTGGGTGGTATTTACGCGGCGCCTTTTTCACAAACATTGGCATTGTGTAAGTGTACGGATGTAGGCCACTGGAGACTTCAGCCGATTCTACAATTTTAGGTTTTTGCTTCTCTAAAGTTCCAACAGAGAATTTAACGTCTATTTAATCATCTCGTAGTTATATGCCAACCTTTATCTACTATATCATTATCATCATCTACAGCCCGACTACCATGACCTACTGCTGGGTATAAGGCTGCCTTAGTTTGTGCCATCTTCCTCGATCCTGTGCCAGTCTAACCAATTTCAGCCCTGTGACTTTAACTATGGCGTCCATCAAGGATGCCACTCGTAGTTATATGCCAACCTTTATCTACTATATCATTATCATCATCTACAGCCCGACTACCATGACCTATTGCTGGGTATAAGGCTGTCTTAGTTTGTGCCATCTTCCTCGATCCTGTGCCAGTCTAACCAATTTCAGCCCTGTGACTTTAACTATGGCGTCCATCAAGGATGCCATAGTTAAAGTCACAGGGTCACAGGGTCTTGCTGCTATATCCATCTACTATATGCAGGTACTCCAGCATATTCTTATTTCTAATGTTTATTTCCTATCGATTCGTGGTCTGTTTCAGTTTTTGCGTCTTATGCAAATGATACATGTGTAATATCGATATACGTTGCCTACACACTTTAAACGGCTCGTTAATTTCGGTTATCAATGACCTTATTTCGCAATGCGCAAATTATGCGGAAAACGCAAAGAACGACGGCAAGTTACTGCGAATTACAGGTAAACTTGTGAAAGCGACCGCGGATAGTTACTCGTCTATAGAAACTCTCTAGAAATTTGCACCGAATGCGAAAAACTTACAACGATCATTGTAATAATTATTTCATAAACGACAAAAGAAAGTTACTTTTGTTATTGCAGCTTCTAATTAAGCCTGGTGCCGACAGTTATTGAAATTTGCATATTTACATATGCACATTATAAATAGGATTCTGCTTATGATATAACGAATCAGAATTCGAAATTTCCGGATTGCATGGACCGGTACATTCGTGTCAATACACTCCGCGTGGGTGCCGATTGCTGATTCTTTTCAATGGATGAAAGTTCGGTTACGAATCGGTGTGGGAGGCTTCTGAAAAATTGGCTAACGATCTTGCATATAATTATTAACCTTTTTGCGAAATATAAACACGAGAACACAGTGAGCGGTTAATTAGCATTGTTCGATGTTGATTAGTTCTTCACATCACGCTAGACACAAATAAAAGTATGTCTATACTTTTATTTGTGTCTAGCGTGATGTGAAGCTTATTGTTGCTTGAAACTATGATCAATATCTAATGGCAACCTTGATGAATTTAAGTTGTAGAATATGAAGTAAAATGTGGATGTCCTATAGATATTATGCAAGGTAACTCGACCATATTATGTTTTTCTTCTCTCTCTCTCTCTCTTAATTCTCTTGTCATTGCAAAATTTGAGTTTTAATTTTGATTTTGGCAAGACAGAGTCCATATAATATGAGAGAATATAAAAAAATATTTATTATAAATACGTTGTGCTCAAGCAACTTATAGATAAAGTACTATCCATCAACTGGTGATATACGAATATGCAGTTTAAAATTCTCACTATGCGTAGGAGTTTCTTCTAATTGGAAAGGTGCGTTATAACAAAATATGAGGCAATATTTATTTGTTAATTTAAACCCATTCGTATTCTAAGAATTGCCAACTTTCATAAAACTATCGCAACAACTACCTACAATTATAGTCAACGTAACAATCTTACCAAGAATACCTTTGATCATAATTTTCAACCTGGAACTGCTGGACTGCCTCTCCTTAATTTCCCGGAAGAACGGTGTTGAGTTATCTTAATCCACTGACTTCCCGCGATTTTCTAAATTTCTTTGGTCTATGGGTGGCATTATTTCTTTGTTATGATTGCTGCATTTACTGAATTCAATTTTTAATTTTTTTTTATTATTCCACGTACGCACGTGTTCCACGGTGGGGGCTGAAAATGGATGAAATTTAATTTAATGAAATAATTTAATTGCTAAAATGTACCATCCTATAGATATAAAGATCCTATAGCGGGAAAAAAACCACACCTCTTGCGTCTCAGCAGTAGTAGACTGCTGAGACGCTTTTTTCCCGCTATAGGACTTTTTTCAGGCATATGGGTTGTCATACTCCTAATAGTTTTTGTGCATCTCTAAAAGTCTTGTTCCTAGTAGTAATCAAAACTATAAGCAAATAAGGTAGAGCCTACCACTCTAATCTGTTAACCAAAACCCACGAATTCGATAAATTCTCCGAAGACTCCTGTGTTATTCTAACCCAATTAGTATTATTGGATAATTGATATTCTTCGTGCACCTTTCATCACGAGTGTTCGTCCTCGTGTTCAAAGCGTGTCTCCGCCTCCAGGAATCCCGCCGGGACGGGATCGACACTCCCATGAGTCCCGTGTCAAATTTATTGCTTCCTCCATTCTTTATTGTTCGTGGAAGTTTTTAGTTTGGTCTGGCAACTTGATTGAGATGTTTCTAGCTGCAATATCATCAGGTGCGCGTTTATTATGATTTCACTGTAGTAATCCTCGTAATCTGTAAAGTAACAAAGATAAAATAAGGATCATTTTGAAATACGGCTGTGAAATCAGGCAGGGTAGTTTTTTAATTCGCGTCAAAGACGAGACTTTTCAGAAAGGCATTTTTGTAGTATTAAAATAAATCTATAAAAACTTAATTAATATGTAACTACAGAGTGGGTATCAGTAACAAACAACGGATATAACATAGATTTTTAAAATGTCCCAAAAGTTAAGAGCCGAGCGGGATTTGAAGGTCGCGGGCTTAAATCCGTCTATTGGCTCTTTACTTTTGGGGCATTATAAAAATCTTTGTAAACACTATAAAATCAATAAAAAATTACGAATATAACATTTAAAAGCATACCACAAACAGGAATTTATCGAAGGAAGTTTGAAATCGATATTTCCCAACGCCATTACATAATTAGTTGGAATAAAAAGCTACATTAGCTAATTACAGAAAGTTCGTGCAAGTGAAAGATCGTGTTCCGCCATTAACTTCTCTTTGAACCGGCTTAGGGTAGACTTACATCCATTTTGGGAGTTCCTCGTTATAGCCATAGCCACGTCACCAATTAATGCATTTTTAACCGACTTCAATAAAAGGAGGTTAATGCCACACGACGCTTCAAACACTTCCTTTATGTGAATTTTTATGTTTGTTTAATTACTTCGGAAATACTTTGGCTTTATTAGGTAACTTTTGTGGACTGCTTTATATTTTGTCATCTTTACATACAAATAAAAGAAAATATTGCCTTCTCTTTTGCAGATTGTAAGTTTCATTCCCACCCAAGACAAACCATTTAGATCCTTATCAATTCCTTATTATACGCCTTACAATCTGACAAAAAGAGAAAAAAAAAAATGGCTAAACCGATTTTGATAGAATTTCTATGGGACTAATATGGAAGTAAAGAATCGGTTCTTAAATGATGAAGTTACAAACATAAAAAACGAACTAAAATTAAAAAAAAACCGTGTTTGACTTGTCCTGTACCACAAGCTCTGTCTGGCTCTGGATTTAAGTCTTTGTGAGTGTAAATCCTACGTCGAAACGTCACACACACAGTATTAAACACTGGTGAGCACTCACACAGACTCTAAACCAAAGCCAGAGACATAGCCTGACAGTGCTTATGATAGGCCTACTGTATTTAAAAAAAACACAGAACAAGCCAAACACGGAAGTCCGCTGAACCGTTTAGCAAGTCTCAAAGCCTACTCAACAACGTAGGCGTGGTCCGTTAAGCAAGGTGGGTCGGTTGCCTAGGTCTTCAGTACGTTTACGCAACCCATACCAACCTAGTGCACGAACAGACGATGCGTGACGGGTGCGATGGAAGATCCGACACGATAAGATTGTGTAACGAGACTGTATGGGAAGCGTCCTCATATTCTTATGTTAGACTGGGATGGCGCTAATCTCTATTTAAGGTGGTACGATTTCCATACAAACTTAATTTACACAACTATGGGCGAATAAAGTATTAATGTACACTGAAATAGCTGTAGTAGTCTTTTACATTGGTCCTTATTACCGGCCAGTTATATAAAGTTGGAGTGTCAGCCGTTGGTCGTGGCAGTCGGGGCTTCAGAAAAAAAACTAACAGACTTTTACGACTATTTTGAGACAAATGTTTTAAGCTCACTCACGTATTCAATGCCGAGTACCCGTTAGAAAGAATGACGAAAAAATTACTTTTTTGGTTTTTATTAATATTTCTGTTATCCTACAGTTTTCTCCAACTTTATACAACTGGCCGGCAATAAAAACCACTGTTAAATTCTATTACAGCTATTTCAGTGTACATTTATACTTTGTTTGCCCATAGTTGGGTAAATTCAGTTTGTATCGGAATCGAACAACCTTAAGATTGAAATACTTACGTCAGAGGCCACTAAACAATTGTATTCCTTTTTTGAATGACCGTGAGATTGTCTCGATTTACTTACTATATGATACGGTAACTTCCTGTATTCAAATAGGGGTTTTTGTAAAAAAATCCTTGGAACGAGAGCTTATTAGCACTTTGCCCCGTTATTCTAGGTAGGTATACTTTTCTTAAAATTAGCTACGAGAGAGCCCCGCTATTTCAATACCAATACCGAGCTTAATATAGTGTTACAATCGGGTGATTAATTTTTGTATGCGTTAAAATGATATAATATGAACATAATATATGTATATATTATATTGATCAGATTAAGTAGATTATCATAAGTTTATTTTCATGTTTATTCTCATTTATGATCATATTTAGGCTTTAAAGTACTGTTTATTGAAAATAATAAACTCTGTTTTTAATAAATAAATAGAATACAATCGTATCGTGTAATCGATATAAATTATCGTCAAAGTTGGTCCAATCGTAGGGTAACTATTAGTCTGTATTCGCCCTTTAGCCTAAAATATTCTGAATCTAACAACTGTTCGGAAAGCCGTAAAGGCTAAAAGGCCTAATAAATCGTAATACACCATTGTTTCTCTGTAACGGTCGATACTTCAATGACATCGCGATTCGCACAGGGAAACCGACTTGGCTTGTGTTTGGCAAACGATGCGTGAATAGATTCCGAATGTATAATCGATTATGCGGCTACCGATTTACTAACACGTTTTTGTTCATACCATTTTTTTTAATAAATAAATATTGAAGACAAACCAAATCTGGCCCCAAATTAAGCAGAGCTTGGACTATGGGAAGCTGAGAGGCCAGTCAAACCATATACCATGAGTATTTAAGGTTTGAATAATGTTAGTATTGAAAAGTTACATACTTTTGACTTCGGAGAGTCTTGGGGCAAAATGAACAGAAGCAACGATCACAAAAGACCGGTTAGGTATTTGTGTCAAAACGTTTATCCTTAACCTTACCGGCCATATCATCATTCATTATTGGGATATTTCTCTCATTGATCAAATTTCATTGAAAAAAGGAACTTTATTTTTGATACTTTTCCTCCCGGGAGTTCTTAATTTTGGCACCAGAATCAATATCAAAGTATGGCAGTATATCAAATCGGGCGGGCGCGAGTGGCCAGATGCGCATTTTATCGTTTCTGGCTAGTTTTCAAGTGCTGAAAACCCATTAGAGGTATATTAGGTATGTGATATGAATAGCCCAACGATACAGGTGGTTACAATGTTTTTGCATGGATTGAGTACGGTTCTTTGAGCGTTGCCGCGCCTATTGCTTTTTTCTGCTATTTTTATTTATGTTTTGTATCAAAAAATACGGTAGGAACCCAGCCGTTGTTGCCCTAGACTCACCTAGCTTTAGTTAGATATATAATTGTTTATTGTTCACCACACAAAAATACAGTACAGGACATAAAAGAAAACAATGGGCGACCTTATCGCTTAGAGCGATCTCTTCCAGGCGACCTGGCGCACGACCTTGCAAGAGCTTTAATACGTTACAAAGTGATCCTTGTGATACAAATGCATTAATAAATTGTTGATATTTGGATGTTGAGCTGGTCCCAACTTTAGTAGCCATTAAAACCATGACAGCGATCTTATAGCGAACTAAAAACTTTGCTATATACATATTAGACCTTGCCACTATTTAATATGATACGATCTAACTTTTGGCATACATACTATTGGGTCTTTCCTGTGGATTAGGCCGACTAAGCTTTCAGAATAGTTAGGTATAGGTGCAAGTCCACTCCATCTAAAAACGGGTCCCAGGCATTATAGCGTCCTGCAAGTAAAGGCATGAGCAAAAACAGTTGCCCTGACGCTATATAAATCATCTAGAATAGATGCAAAGGTCTATAACTTACTACTGGGTGGAGGTACAAACTGTTTCCGAAGTTTTTTGGTGAGTCCGAGTTTTATGGCCCACCACTTATATTACGGACCCGTTTTATTATTGCAAGTAGACGACGAATAATAGTAAACGAAAGTGTTGAAATTTGAAATGTTAATCGCGTCGTCACAATAAATCTTCAGAGCGGTTAGCACAGGTTTTTAGCGCAATCAAGTTGACTCAGATCAGCCAGTTAATAGAATGTAAATGTTATATTTAAGACTAGCTCCCGGACGCTACTTCGTTCGAGGTCATTAAAATTCTCTAATATGGAGCTCGTGTTTGGATTTCCAAATTTTATATTATCTTGTAACTAAATAATAAAATATACTTATTGGAACTAAATTTAGAAAAAAATACTCCTTGCATATTGATAAATAATTATTATACTTCCACTTGGTTCAAAAGTTTTGGGATAAGTAATATGTTTTTTTTTAAGTGTGGGTGTTTTTTTTATTTGTTTATTTAAATAATACTAAGCGATGTTTTAAAAATCTAGTGCTAAGGTATTATACCAATCGATTCCAAATGAACACGCAAGTAAGTTACATATGCAAAGGTAACGCGGTTACATTTACATATAATAGTTATGTAACAACGCGTCAGATGCTGTAGCCGCAGGCAGTACTACTTTTTATTCAGTCTAGTTTGTTGCCCTGTACAGTAGTATAAGTAGTGCTACACAACTAAAGGTAACAAATATTTGAGTGGTGAATATAGTTGTTGGTTCTCTGCCTCTGCTAGTACAAGCTCTGTTTAATTTGGGGCTAGAGTTTGTTGTGTGAATTGTACAAAGCCAAAAAGCCGATGTGCAATATTTATTGCCTACAACCGTAAAATAATTGCAAAATGGCTGAGAGAAATATCGTAAAACCTCAGTTCTGGACAACTTTGTTTACACTTAGTTTTGTCAAGCCCCTTATTTTTGTCACCGTAAATCTGCATATGACACCTTAGAACTGTGTAATACTGTATTATCAGGCAAACTAATTTGAAGGCCCATTAACCAACATTTCGGTAACCGATGGTAGTGATTAACTGACAGGTTGTAAACACCAAATTAAGCTAATGTTAGAAGTGCTTCGATGTGGTAATTGTGCAGTTTATTTCGTTCAGTTGATGATAGAGTTTAACGATTATCGATAAAAAGAAGCTCTTTCGTAGCTTATGCGTTCTTTTTTTAAATACAATGTATTACATAAAATTATAAAAAGTAGCGCTACCTATTCTTTTTTCAAATTCCAAGAATACAATGCAATACATTATAGAAAGAAGTGCTACTACTATAATGGTGTGCGTTCTTTTTTCAAATGCGATGCATACGTAAAAAAGTAGCTCTGTCGTATTTTACGCGTTCTTTTTTCAAAAACGATGCAATGCATAAAACGATAAAAAGCAGCTCTATTGTATTTATACATTCCTTTTCAAATACAATGAAATGAATCACGGGATGAGATCTAAAACATTAGCAAATGTCTGATATGTATATCTAGACAAGTATTTTGGTACCTTTTGTCCGAACTTCGTCACATTACTCAAAACGTCTATGAGGCCCTATAGTATAGACTCAGGCGATATTACCATCACTTAAAAAAATGTAATCAAGTTACAGACGAAAGGGCATGTCAGTTCATCGACGGGTCATCACAGTAGTTATTTTAAAACGATTAACACTTTTCGCATGACCTAACTTTAGCTGTTGAGTCACAGCGTTGAGTAATACTTAGATCCTTGTTTTTCAGCTTTCTTAGCGTGCATTAATTTGAACGGTCGCTGCGCACTAATACTAATTGACGGAGACAGATGAAGCTGTACTCTCTAACGACTGTTCGGTTGCGCTGTGCAGTAGATACAGTTTCCCTCTTATTCAAGTATTTCAAAACTTTGCCTAGGATCTGCTAATGTGGGGCTTTGAAAGCTATAAAAAACCCCTGTCTCTGTTTTACTTGTACCCATTCTTGGACCCATCTTGGAAGTCCGAAAGCGCGATGGGTCGACGACATCGTAAAGGTCGCAGGAAACACCTGGACAAGAGACGCGCAGGACAGGGGAGGCTGGCAAAATATGAAGGAGGCCTATACCCAGCAGTGGGTGATACCGGGCTGAAATGATGATGATGACGATGATGTACCCATTCGTAAAATGGCAGATTTTTATCTTTTTGCGTTTATATTCGCGTTTTGCAGTAAGTTTTTGTAGCGCAACGGTTTACAAATATATATACCTACTTGCACTATTGAGTGTAAGTATATTTTGCTTGTATTCTTCATTTAGGTATCTATTTCTTGTTGTTCTCCTAATTATGTACGTCATTAACACACAAAATGTGCTCTTCAATAAGTTACTGCGGTGCCACCAAGACGTTGCTCAGTGTGAGATTAAACACGCAGGCAATCACTCATCGCTCCAAATATCTTTACCTGTGGTTGTATGCTGACATAAAGGGTCGAAGCCCAATGAACGGCGAGTCCATAGTAAAATTAAATTTGAATTGAACAATATACGACTGACTGGTGCTGATATACGAGTGAAAGCTCATTTAAATGCTATTGTATAACAATTAATAACGATAATATTGCCTACTATTAATTTTAAATTAATAAATATTGTGGACAATCCACACAACACAATCTTAGTCCCAAATTAAGCAGAGCTTGTACTATGGGAACCAGATAGCTGACCAGACCAGATTTTTTTTGTTTATATTCATAATTTAACACGCAGACAGAGAACAAACTTCTGCGTTCACCACACAAACATTTATACTCGGTGGGGATCGAACCCTCAACCTACGGCGCAGAAGGCAGAGCTACTGCCAACTGAGCTGAGAGGCCAGTCATTATATCTGCATAGAAAATATACCGTAATATGCATTGTTATATTTTATAATATAGCTACGTGTGTAACGGGCTTTAGGGGCACCTTTGGCGTGTTTACAGAGTTGGCAAGTCTATCTCAGGCATTTCATTTGTAAATTGTTTGTTTACAATGTTAGCAAGGGCGGCTATTCCGATTTTACGGCGCGGCGGCGGAAGTCGGTTTGAAGTCTGCGAGCCGGCCCTGGGCGTCTTGATATGACAAATTGGCTATGAATAGAACTACAGCCGGTCTTTATGCATCTTTTTTTAGATAATCAACGCACCTTGAACCTTTGGAAGAGAAGTTTTTGATTTGCATGACGGAGTTTGAGATGTGAAAAGTACGGTTGTGGGCAATAAATATTTCTGCTCTCGTAGAGCGCTATCTCTTTCTGTCGCACACTACGCTCTAAGCCCGAAATTAGCCGATGTGTAATATTTGTTGCCTACTACTATATCTCCCTGACAACTTTCTGTTAATTTTAGTAGGTCATTTTATATCCCAGCTTATTGTTTTTCTCTTATTTTCTGTTTCTATAGCTGCTACGGAAAGAGGATGCTTATAATTTGTAGGGCAAGGGGGCATAGGACAATTTTGCTTTCATTCGTGGTGTTTGCAAAAGGTCGCGAGCTCAAACCCCACTCATTATTTTTATAAAAATATAAAATCATAATTATTGTTTTTATTAAAAGGCACTACTGAAATCCAGCAAATTATTTCGTGTAAAGCTATTTTCACTAAAGGGTTGTGATTTTTCAAAAATAGTTTCTTTGTGAGCGCCAAGCAAAAAGGATTGCTGTTGGCAAATTTTAGATTTCTTGTAACTTTGAAGATGCCATGAAGAGTGCGGTATGGATTGGAAGATGTTGGGTGTCCCCACATTTTAAAAATAAAGCAGGAAATAGACATCTTGAAACTAATTTGATTCACATTAACGAAATTTATGATAGCCATTGTTTTTGGCAGAACGTGCAGACATTTCAGAAAAGCGTTTCTAAACAACTACTTCAGTCATTAGGGATTGTTGCATTTTACTAACAATGAACAGATTGTTTTGTATGAGTGCCTATTAAACTTTTGAGTACTCCGAGTTTTTTTTTATTACTAGCTGATGGAACAAGCAATGGCCTCCCTGCTGTTAAGTAATGACCATTGCCTCGTATGTTACGCACACCAGGAACGTGACCTACGGTGCACTGCCCTGCGTCCATCAACTTGAGGCATACAGATGTTCAGCCTCACGTGCCAGTAATTTCAACGATATCGCGAATTTCAACGATCGTATCGACGTCTCCCCAGTAAGGGTACCTAATTGTTAGCAGTACGTAAACATCAATCATTTCATCATATTCTAAATACTTTCCTAATGTTATAAAGCTACGATTTTTCAGATTTCACAAGGTTGGATTTTAGAAGCCATAGATAATTTCAGTTTATTTTAGTTCCGACATTGTTGACTGATAGAATAACTAGGATTTTCTTTAAAAACGGACATCCTTACCGTTCTTTCAATGTCACCCAAATCGATCAGCGCTCCATCAGTTTGGGCTGACGCGTGGTTCCGCCGTCGTGTCGTTTATTTCTCCACCTTTCATTAGTTCGGAGAACAGTCAGAACAGTCGTGTGGAAGTGACGGTTTTGTATCGGAAGCTGGACTTTTTGTACACTGTCTTTGGTATACGCCCCAGTTTTGCTGGCAGAATGGCTAAATAAGGGTTAGATGTTCTGAGTAAAACATTTAAGGTTATTTTCGACGACCCTTTTCTTCAAAATGGGGTTTGATTGGTCAATCAGCTACATTTTCTTGCAAACATGCGGTTTATTTAGATTCCTTCAACATGTGAAGCGATATTTTGGCGTTTTTTTTTACTTTGAAGTTGAACGATGTATTTGGGTAACTTGATTTTAAAAAACTTATTACTAATAGAAGTGCAGTGCCCTGAAGTACTTATTTTTTACTGTTGTTTTTTTTATTCGTCAATAAAATAAAAGTGTATAGGTAGTGTAGCTTCCTATAAAAAACTCACACCCAACCCATCCCAATAATGAATAACGTGACGGTTAAAAATAAATAGGTAAGCACACGTTGTTCTTTCCCAATCGGCCGATAACTCCGATAAAACACAACTAACATTAGATTAATGAGAAACGCGTGTGGAAAGGGCTTAATGAGTTGTATTTATAACGTCAAGTTTCGAAACAAAACAAAGCTTCGTAAAAGACGCCATGTTTATTGGCCACGTCTATTGGCATAGTTCTTTCTTGACACGGGATAAGGCCCGGAATCCAATTGAGGAAAATTGACTGTCATTTTTCATTTTTCAGAGAGTGTATATAGAGTTGACGGCTGACAGAGGAGAATAGTCTCTTCTTCCATTCCACCAAACCGATCCCACATAAAGTGGGATAACGGATACCACAAAAGGCAGCGCTGCTACCAATTGACCTGTCAAGCCTGTCAAAGTTAGCAAGTTCGACTGGGCTATTTTCTATGGTCTGCTTCCGCTAGAGCCAAGACTGAAAGTTAAAACGTTACCTTTCAAAGCACGGAAGCACTTAGATGTAAATGTCATATCATCCAAATACTGACCGCACGGAACGTTGCTTATCTCAGTTATTAGGTTAGAAATCACCAAGCAAGCAGTAACATAATGTACGTAATCAAACAATAGGGTAGAAATAAGTTATGTCAAAATGATGTCACGTGATAGAGGAAACGACAAACAATAGAATCCTGCATTTTATCGGACGTTGCTTGTCTTTAGGTGGTTCTAATCGACAAAGTAAGGCATGGAACTTGGAAAAGATGACAAACAATAAAAACTTTGATTTTATCGGACGTTTCATGACATTAGGTGGATTCTGGGCCTAACCGACAAAGTAGGGCGAACATGGAGAAGACGACAAACAATAGAGTCGTGTATTTTATCCGACGCTACTTGACTTTTAGTGGATTCTGGGCCTAACCGGCAATGTAGGGCACGCTTATTAACCTTCTATTGTTCAAATGATGAGAATAATCAAGGCTCCAATTAACATACTTAAATACTAATAAAACGTTTTATGAAGCTTTTAAAAATAGACATTCGTTCATTTCAAGAATATACAAAAAATGCCCGATGTCTTCGGATATTCGTTCGGCTTACCGACTTTACGGATTATGATGATGATGAAGGTTTTGACTTATATAGTATACTAGCTTTTAGCCCAGAATAAAGTAATACTACCTATGTCGAAGTTGCGGGTGCAATAAGTCAATGGTAATTCGAAATTGGCGCACGTTTTCCGACGGATGTATACGAATGCCGACCAAAACTACTCTCAGTTACTTCCATAACTCAAAGTATTTGTTACTGAAAACTGAAAGGAACACCCAACCTTTTTACATGAATAAGGTTACTGTGTACACGGTACGGGGCCTCAGCAAGTATAGAAAAGCGATGTTGATTTTACTTGGTCAACATCGCTTTTCGTTGTTGATCAAGGAATTGGGTTGTCGTTCGATTTACGTGTTAGAGTGCGAGCAAGTTAAATCTGCGCGTGACTGATGGTGGAAAACATGAAAAAAAATGGACTGGAAATAAATTTTCCTACATGGGAAATCGAACTTGCATATCGTTTAATGCATCAGTCATGCGCGATCTTACGCGCACTCTACCGTATTTGCCGATGACGTTTACGATGTCACTTTCACTGTCATCAATAAAATAATGATGATAATTATTTAAAAAAATCTACTTACTTTACAAATCGCTCCTTAAGACTTCTAACTTCACATTTTAATTCACATAACTAGCTTTTATTTTATATTCACGCAAACTTCATACTTTTACAGCACGGCGACAGTGTGGTGGAACAATCTGTTACTAAGATATAACTTAGACGGTAACCGTATGCATGTGAAAAGTTCCAAAGTCTAATATTAACTTTAAATATTGAACCAACAATGCTTAGAACAGAACCCAGTGTTTGCTATTAAAAACGAATGCAATCGTAAATTTGGTGCGTATTTTGGAGAACGTCAAATAAATTTCGTATTCTATGAGACCACGTAGGGAAAATTCTATTTAATACCTGCGCGTACGCCGCTCCGAAACTAAGCGTGATTTATGGATTCCGTTTGATTCCACTCATCATCATCAGCCTGAAGAGATTCACTGCTGGACATCCTCCTTTAAATATTTATTTTATTTATTAAGTTGCACCAACAAAGTGAACACCAACAGTATCTTAAGGTCTCATTTCAAAGAAGAACGATTCTGATTGCACTAAGCGTACATATATAGCGTTAAGAAATTTTCAAGATTGACCGGGAATATTACAAATGCGGTAGTAAGTAGGTCTGACTGATGCAAGTGTAAAGTTTCAGCAGAAGATCAAACACAGAGGATATTGGTGAGAATTTGTTAGAAATCAGTAACATTAACCACATCTAAAAGTTTAGGTACTGCTCGTTACCGAAATCTACGAACCAAGATCACGTTATAAATGTATTAAAATTAACTTAGTTTATTTATTATGGCGCAACTTAACGGAAGGCCATTTTGAAATATAAAAAAAACTAGCTTTTTGTAGTTCATAGGACGTAATAGGTCTAGATTAGCGGTAATCTTGATAAAGCAAAAGTATTAGATGATTATTTGACATCATAATAATGTAAAAATTAGGTGTACACAAAATACAATAACAAGAGGCACTGTGTGGGAATAAGAGTGATATGGATTAGTCAGCCTGTTATGCCTCCTCTTTCTCTCCTTTCCTTAATATTTATCTTGCCTATTTGATATTTTAGTGATTTGCTTAGGTAATACTATTTTCTTCTATAGATAAAAAGTGATTCATTTCAAAGCTCGTCTCAGGTATCGCTGGTGGCTTGCCAAAGTATAATTATGAACTCTTTGCCAAACGTGCACTCGAGATTAAAGATTTTGCGCCGTGGGAAGTACAGATCGCTTTACTGTTATATTTAATATTGATCATTGCAATAATTAATTTAAAGAAAAGTTTAGGTTGAACAATAACTGTGGGTAATTGAGGTTTCTCTGAATAATCAAACGGAGTAGTTGTTGTAGTATTTATTTGTTCATCCCTCGCGTCTAAACACAAGTTTCATACTTAGTTAGAGCGAGTAGTCAATGTATAGACTATACACTAGTCTTATCTTTTTTTGTATCTTAAGGTGCACCTAATTAACTAAATAGAAATCTACATATATAATTTCCTTAGTACCTTAACTGATTGACTAAAATAGCTGTACTTTTGTTAACCTTTTTTTGGAAAATAAATGTTATTATTATTATTATTATTATTATTATTTGCAAGGGATTGTGCTGTGATGATCAAAAAAGTATTTTTAAGTATAAGACTTTCACGCTTATTAGAGGTTTTACTTTAAAATCATAAACAGGCCTTTGCATCTATTCAAGATGATTTACTGATTTATAGTGTCAGGGGCAACTGGTTTTGCTCATGCCCTAACTTGCGGGTCGCTATTGTGCCTGTGACAGGATTTATAGATGGATTAGGCTTGCCCAGCATCTAAACCATCCTGACAGCTTGTCAGCCTATTTATCCACAGGAAAGACATGGTCAATACGTGCGGAGCTCTAAGCCATAGGTTTCCTCATGATGTTTTCCTTCACCGTTTGAGAACACTAGCAATGCGCCTATACATTTTTCGAATAAAGAGGTTTTCTATACTAATATTATAAAAAAGATTTTTTTTTATTTTTGTGTGTATGTTTGTAATTAATAAACTCAACAACTACTGTGCCGAGTTCAAAAATTATTTCACCATTGGAAAGCTACATTCACCCTGACTAACATTATTTGAGCTATATATTTTAGTGTTTAAAAAATAAAGGTCCATCCGTGCGAAGCCGGGACAGACCGCTAGTTTTTTATAATTCAATCACATACTAACTAAATGGCAGATTCTATATGGCAGATTCTATTCTATTACTATATGGCAGAATTCTAGTTTACAATAGGAAAACACGTGCTAAGTGCCTTTCCTTGTAAAGTAGCAAGTACGTATTGTTACGAACTGTACTTATGTGTTGTGTTGTATTTATAAATATTTATACTGCATAGTAAGCTATCATTATAAATGATTTCTACGGATCGCTATCATACTACTTGATCGTAAATCATGGTTTGTCTAGAATTTTAAGTACCAGCCGAGTAATTGTATGTTTAGTTTGTACTAGGATAGTGATCAGTTGCGTACTAGTTTGGTAAAGAGTTCTGACATGGCTCGGTGTGGTGTAGAAACTTTTGTGTAGTGTAGATCCTTTTAGACGAAATATCATGAATTGGTCAATTGCGAAAGAGACTTGTGCATATAAAAACATTTTTGAGCTCTTTATAAGTTTTTCCGCTTTATCCTTCAAAGGTTTTCTTCCCGTTTACGTTAATACGTGTAATTAATATTCAATTTTAAACTTACAAGCATTATTTAGGTATGGGACATTGCTTAAAGTTTCACCCCTGCCCAGTCACTGTCATCATCTTTTATCTTTTAAGAAACTGCTTTAGTCTTTATTCTGAGTAAGAAACGCTTGTAAGAAACGGGGAATTGTCTATCTGTCTAGTCAACCAAGCTACCGAGTTACTCACCCTCCGTCAATAAGGCATTAGATATGTCATAAAAACCTCTCACGCAACGCCATAAAGCTACACTAATGTGTAACATGGAAATTAGTATACGCACATCAAGTTCACACGGGGTCAATCTTGCCGTTTGATTGAAGTCATAAACAAGGAGGTTTATATCCTCTGTTTAATAAGATTCATCATCACTTTCTCTTCTTACGTGTGGTAAGAGTCGTCAGTGAGTATCTTAAATATATCATCATTTGCTTGTAGAAATCCACATCTCCAGTCCGCAGTTTTCCAAAAAGAACAATATGAAAACCAAAATTCAATTTCAAATAACTAAATACATACATATATCACGTAAAACAATCGCAGCGTATTCCTTAGCAAGGATTTTTGGCTGTTGAAAGTTGGAAAATCTTATTTTTAACCGACTTCAAATGAAAAAGGAGGAGGTTCTCAATTTAATCGATTTTTTTTATGTTTGTTGTCACATATCGTTGTTTATGACACGATTTGAAAAAATCTTTTCTTATGTAATATTTCCAGATTGGTCTTATAGCAAATTCCTCAAAATCGGTTCAGTAGTTAGCTATGAATTGGGTTTCTCAAGATTTTTAAATTATATTATTATTATGGTGACATTATTTTAACTCTTCGTCTGATTAATCACAATAAATAAATAAATAAATAAATATTGTGGACAATTCACACAACACTACCCAGTCCCAAACTAAGCAGAGCTTGTAATATGGGAACCAGATAGCTGATATAATACTTGAATACATTTTTTTTTGTAAATACATACTTAGAATACAATATAACACCCAGACAGAGAACAAACATTTATGTTCACCACACAAATATTTGTTCTCGGTGGGGATCGAACCCACGACCTATGGCGCAGAAGGCAGAGCTACTACCAACTGAGCTAGAGGCCAGTCAGTAATAGAAAAACTCTTGTCTTAAATTGACGCAGTAGTCAGATAAAATATAGAAACCCAAATAAATTAAAACTCACAAGGTTCTATTGTTCTCGTCGGCGTAATTAACTTAACAGTTTATCTTATCAGCTATGGGAATGACATATCAGTAGCGTCTGTTTAGCATAGAATAGGTCGTTGCCTTGATAATTTCTAATCATTTGCATAGCGCGCTGGATAGCTGACGTCACGTGACGGCTCGTACAAATATATCACACTAGCCAGAACGTCTAAACGGATCTGGATGAAATTTAGCACAGAGATAGAGTATAGTCTGGAATAGCACTTATTTATCCCGGTAAAATGTATAACTCCTATGGGATGGATTTGTTTTTAATCTATATGCATAAGAGAAAGTCGTGTTCATATTATAACTCAAGAACGGCTGAACCGATTTGGCTGAAAACTGGTGGAGAGGTAGCTTAAAACAAGGAAACAGACATATAATTTTTATCCCGCAAATTTTACGGGAACAGAATGAGCGAAGCCGAAGGCGGCCGGTATTAGCTTCATATTTGCTCTCGTTCTAAAAGTTTGTTAAAGAAAACCTCACTAAGCTCTCCCCCGCAAAACTTGTAAATAATTACTTCTCACTAAAACAGAAAATGAGAGGTTCTCGTGTCATTTTCTATTCAAGCAAGTGCTAATACTTCTAAATGAACGACTTCGTAAATGATCTTATTCATAACAGTGTTGCACGCACGGGTGCGTAGAGATTGCCACTGAGATGTTCTAATTATTCTGAACACTTTCCTAGGATACGGGGGTCGTAATGACGGTGGTAAAACGTACAAGACACATGTGACGACATATTTTTATGTAATTGTTAGGTAATTGTATATTATAATCCTTGTTTAATACTTGTGTGGCATAAAATAAATAATTTGATTTGATTTGAAAGTCTAGACAAAACCAAATTACAAATAGTGTATCCTATACGATATATACTTTTAATGGCCAAGGATATACAAACCAATTGCAGCTGGAAAACCATTTTCATTAAAGTAATGATAGGCGCTAATCCGCTCGATTGCCTTCCACACATCTAAACACTGCTGCAAACTTTGACAGTGTGGTATTTGCGTAAATAAATGAATAATCATAATAAATAAATATTGTTGACAATCCACACAACACTATCTAGTCCCAAATTAAGCAGAGTTTGTGCTATGGGAACCAGATAGCTGATATGATACATGTACAATAAAAATATAGTAGGGTAGACTGACCTAATTTTGGCACCGCACTAATTATTGGCACTTTTGTGTTTAAGCCTCTAATATAAGAATCTACCTAATATCACGGTGTTGCAACATATTTAAATAGAGTAGTACAATCCTGAGCCACCAAACTAGCAACACATTAAAAAGAGAAATGTCAACATGGCGTCGGAGCGATAACATCAGCTGAACGTGTCTCTACTTGATCGGTGAAAATATTTTTTTGCTAAGGTAAGAGCTTTTTTAAAATCATTTTTAATATTAGTTATCAAGTATTTATAATGTAGTTATGATTTAAAGCAAATTCAGTACGTATTATTCCACATAACTGACAGTTTATTTCCAAGAATTGCATTTTTTTTATTATTTTATCACAGTGCCAACATTTAGTATCTAAAAATGTCCGTATTCTAATTTATTGGCCCTGATGACAATAATTGGTTTTTTAGAGTTGTTGTTTTTAAGTGTTTGTTTTGTGCATTTATATACTAGTGGACCACCTAATTTTGTATGATTAATAAATAAAAGTAAAAAACACAACGGTTCCAAATCTTAGCCCCTGTGCCAACCGTAAAAATCTAATTATTGACACTAGGGCCAATAATTAGGCATAAGTATGGTAATAATTGGTGTCATCTATGATTTTACCTATGATTTTATTTTCAGACTACCTAGGTACCTACCCGATTTATCTAAACATAAAACCAAAAACTAAAACTAGGAGCACAAGAAAAAAACCCAAGAAATACAAGAAAAACAAGAGGATACAGAAAATGACATCAACTATACCAGTTTGATACCTGATAATAAGGATAAAAAACAAAAGAAGAAATTATACTCTGATGCTGAAATAGAGAAGTTTTTGACTGACTTTGATACCTCTTAGGATTAAGTTATTGTGTAGTGATAAGTGAAACTTTATGATTGTTTTTTCTTTTTCTAAAATTTTACTGAATACTGATTTTATATTGTATGAACCAACTGATTGCTAAGGAGGTTGCACTGATTGTATTGTTTTCATTATTAAGTATCTAAGTAGCTACATAGGTAATTAATAAAAGTTATTATAAACTAGCCTTTTTTACTTTATCCTTATCCTCTTTAAACAATTTTCTTTTAATCACTAATGAATCCGAAATGCCAATAAATGGGACTAGGCCTATGCAGATAATTGGCCAAAGTATGCCAGTAATTGGGAAAATAGTGTTATTTGGAATAGATATAAAAAAATAAATAAAAATGATGAAATAGTTGACGTTCCATTTAATTAAAACAAAAAATAGCTCTTGTTCTATAATTTTAATAAATTTATTTTACTGGCAACCCTCCATGTAGATAGTTTTCGTGATCTATGTAGAAAGTGATGCCTAAAGTGCCAATAATTGGGTACTTTACCCTAAATATAGATTTTTGTGTAAAAAAAATATTTATAGAGATGACCGGAAAACAGATGCAATCGAGTGTTGCTAATTGAAAAAGCTTACAAATGATGAATAGATTCCTTTCTATTAAAAAACTATTGGTTGCCCGCGGATTTGCTCGGCCAGTTCCCGTAACTTTTTCGTAGTAAATAGTGTAATACGACTTTCTTTTTAACCGACTTCCAATCAAAAAGGAGGAGGTTCTCAATTCGGTTGTATGTTTTTTTTTTTTTTTTTTTTTTTTTTTAATGTTTGTTACCGCATAACTTCGTCATTTGTGAGCCGATTTGAAAAATTATTTTTTTATCTGAAAGGTACTGCTTCCAGATTGGTCCCATTTTAATTTTATTAAAATCGGTGTTGCCATTTTTTTTTAAATATTTTTTTTAATGTTTGTAACTTTATGCCTTCGTCATTTATGAACCGATTTAGAAAATTATTTTTTTATTTGGAAGGTTATTTTTACGTCCAGACTGTCCTGTCTGTAAAAAAATTTTATTAAAATCGGTTTAGCCGTTTGGCAATGAAGTCGGTTTCTCAAGTTTTTTAAACTTATAATTATATATGTATATATAGATATCCAACTTACAAGCTTGCATATGGTTCCCGTTCAAGGTGGCAGTAGTTTCTTAGGAAACCTTGGTCTAAGTATAAAGAAAGTTAGTTTTCCAAGCCATGCATATGTATGGTACCGTGGCAGAACGCGGCGGACCGAGACCACATCACTTGCTAAATATTTTAGGCAATACAACCTACTGGCTTGCAAAATAGGAGTTGCTGGTTGTACTTTAGACTTTTATGAACTTTAGACTGTAGGGGAAATTGTAATTACAACTGTAGGATACTATAGGATACTGTAACTATTAAGTATATGAATTTTGTTACTCTAATTTCTAAAAAAGTTGATACTATTTTTTATTTGATCTGTACCCGAAGTCCCAGTGCATTTACAACACTTCGTTACCAAATGTTGTTTTCGTTTCGCCTATTTGTCTCTGTCTATTGTATGGAGAAAAGATGAGACAACAACTCTAACTACGCAACGTATTTTTGCCGTCTCATATTTTTTCCATGCAATAGAGTGAGACAAATAGGCGAAACGAAAACAACATTTGGTAACGAAATGTGGTAGCAAAACTCCGACTTCGGGTACAGAATTGCATAACCGATGCTGTGTGTAATTCACTTTTTAATTAAACCGATTTCAAATAAAAAGGAGGGTCTCAATTCAGTTGTATTATTTTATGTGAGTTATCGCATAGCTTTGATATTTATATGAGCCAATTTGAAATATCTGAAAGGGTACTTCCATATTGGTCCAATATAATTTCATCAAAATCGGTTAAATTTGGCTTCTCAAGGGTTCAATAGGGTTTCTTTTACTAATTAATGTATTTTTGAATTAACAACAATTTTAATTTACATTTTTTAAATAACAACGGACTCGCTCATTCCACTGTACTCAAATAAAATAACGCTTTCCTACAATTCACGGTCTAGCAAAAACTAGTTGCATTAACAATACTGCTACTGTTGCCGTTATCATTCGTAAGCAAGCTTATTTCTTACACCCTTATTCTAATAGGTATAGAGTTCGTTTTTCCTTGGCATGGTGGTTTGATATATTTGCAGCAGCATGCGGAACTAACGGATGCACTTATTGAAGTATTCTTACCACGTCACAGCAGTTTCCGCTACGATTGTTGATACTAGAAGAAGCCCATTGTCCACCAACACGAATAAGCGGTTACTGTGCGTGAATTTTTACATCTCAAACGTCCAGCTAAACCTGAAACTTCTTAATTCTTGCACGTTAAAGAAGACACTGAAGGCGTGTTAAAGAAGAGGCTACTAGCCACCAATAAATGAATAATAATATATTAAATTATAAGGATACTGATTTAGGTAACTCAAAGTTAACGGCAGGTTAACGTGTTGGTGAACAGCAGTGCAGTGGTTTAATTGTCGTTCACTATTTCAACCGTACCTATTTAGTAGCACGCTACTGACCGAAGAATACGTCGATTGTTCTCCTAGATTACAATGGAGTTTCTTGACAGCTGCCCGGTTCAAAGAACGACATCGCTGGAGTTACAGTTCAAAGTGGCTTTAGATTATATTTTAATCAAATTACCAGAAACGGTCGAAGAAGTAGACCTCCCGCCCGTTGAAGGTACGAATTTGTTGTAAGTGCTGGGAATCAGTGGATGAGACTCGCAAGAGACCAAAAAATACCGATAAATATTTTGAAGTGGGTCCAGTAGTAAAGAGTGTGAGTCTAAACGAGCTGAAATGATAGTGAAGGTGAAGAAAAATCCTTTGCAACCTTGGCACGGTGGAAATTCCTCGGATATATTAGAAAATTGATAGTTTACTATCGGTCTCATCAAAGAGCAATTCATAGTAAAGAAGGATATACAAATTAAAGTTATGTTTAAAACATCACTCAGCAGAGTCTGCGCTATAGCGCAGACTCTGCTTATACACTGCTTATACTTAGACTCTGTTTATGCTATAGCATAAACTGTAGAGTTTTTCTTCGAATGGGCCTTTGACTTGCTCTAGTTTGTGGCTTGGCCCTGACCAGCCAACTGAGTTACAGCTGACTTTATTTACCGAACCCTGGAACCGGAACCTTAACATTAAAGTTACCTTATTATGCTTTCCGGTGCAAAGTCTCTTGGTAACATTAATTACGGATATTGCATTGTGTAAATGAGCATTTTTTAGTACTTTGTGAGGCGAAGTTGAAGGATTTCTCATATACCTACTCAATTTCATTACATTGTTGTTTTTTTATTGTGGTGTAGCACGTATAAAAATAATTGGTGACATAGTGGGAAAAAAACTTGGGATTTATCGCTAATATCAAGATCTGACTCTGACTGAGAAATTGTGGACTTTCAGATCTCAGTTCACAAATTGTGGACTTTTTTGCTTCTTTCGTGTCACTGATTCTTTCGAACCAACTGTGGTGAAAGGATTTTAAGTGCGCCTCAAAAAGGCTGCTTCCGTGCACTTGACACATATTTTCGAACTTTTTTAGGTTCTACGATATGCCAATTTCTTCACGATTTTTCGACGGTTGTGGACTAATAGGAAATTATGTGAGGCTTCTTTAGCTATGGCTTTTGTACTGAATTAAATAATATATCTTGTCTGCAAAAGACTTCTAATTGTAAAAGACTTCTAATCCGTAAATTATTGCAAAATCTCTAGATCCTTTTTCTAGTTCGAGTTAGTTTTTTGCCTTTGGAATTTAATATAAGAATAAATTATTGGATTTTGACCAGATATATGTATATGGAACATAAGCCCCAAATTACTTTGATAGTTACTTTTTGAGTAATGTGTAGGATTAGGGGCTTATCGTCCTATCGTTCATCACCATGGTTATTTGCTCGTTCATGCGTGTGGGCATGGCTCGAGTATATTTGCGTAGCCAACATGACGTAAGTTCAATCTTTGGATTAGGCTCACCAAGGTCTGCGAGGCATAACAAGGGAATTTCCCTTGTATGCTATCAGCGGCGTCTTTACCTATTGTGCAGGGTGTGCGGTGCACACGGGCGCAGCGTCCTAGGGGGCGCCGAGCGCCGCCGTCGGCGCTCGGCCACTCAGCAGGCGCGTTGACCGGCCGCCGCACTTTCAATGACCAACGTAAAAAACACTCCGCTCTGCGTTCGGCGCCCCCTAGGACCGCTACGGAGCTCAACTTGGCGGGTGCGTTAACCGAGCGCCGCACTTTCAATTACCAACGTAAAAAGCGCTCCGCTCTGCGTTCGGCGCCCCCTAGGACCGCTACGGAGCTCAACTTGGCGGACGCGTTAACCGAGCGCCGCACTTTCAATTACCAATGTAAAAAGCGCTCCGCTCTGCGTTCGGCGCCCCCTAGGACCGCTACGGAGCTCAACTTGGCGGGTGCGTTAACCGAGCGCCGCACTTTCAATTACCAACGTAAAAAGCGCTCCGCTCTGCGTTCGGCGCCCCCTAGGACCACTACGGAGCTCAACTTGGCGGGCGCGTTAACCGAACGCCGCACTTTCAATGACCAAAGTAAAAAGCACTCCGCTCTGCGTTCGGCGCCCCCTAGGACCGCTACGGAACTCAACTTGGCGGGCGCGTTAACCGGGCGCCGCACTTTCAATTACCAACGTAAAAAGCGCTCCGCTCTGCGTTCGGCGCCCCCTAGGACCGCTACGGAGCTCAACTTGGCGGGCGCGTTAACCGAGCGCCGCACTTTTATTACCAACGTAAAAAGCGCTCCGCTCTGCGTTCGGCGCCCCCTAGGACCGCTACGGAGCTCAACTTGGCGGGCGCGTTAACCGAGCGCCGCACTTTCAATTACCAACGTAAAAAGCGCTCCGCTCTGCGTTCGGTGCCCCATAGGACCGCTACGGAGCTCAACTCAACAAACAATTTCTTCCTAAAAATCTCCGAATAATAGAGTTAATTCCCCCAATGGGGAAATTAACTCTATTATTCGGAGATTTTTACAGTTTGTGGTAACTTGATGTGCTGTTACTTCTACCTTGTATCCATTCCATTTTGAACGCGCATTTACTAGGGGGCGCTCGGGTAATGTTTGCACACGGGCGCTACATGGGCTAGAGACGCCTCTGTATGCTATTAGTAGACGTATGATTCTATGCTTATTAGAAGACCAATCACGAAATTGTCGATTTTTAAAGAGCACGTATAAATCTGTACACAATTATGTGCACTGTGTTCACACAAAGGTCGTGGTAGTGGATGAAATCGCCCCGAGCGATAAGACCGCCCATTGTAGGACACTGTCTTCTTTTTGTTTTAATGCACTAGTTATGAAGTTTCGTGGAAGTTGTCCGCAATAAACATGTTTTAAGCTTTGTTTAGTTTGGGGCTAGATATAGTTGTCTATAATATTGTTTTTATATTATATTCTCTAAAACCCTAATTACACTAACTTAGATTATACGATACAAAGTAATGGCTACAAAAAAATAGAATTACCCGGACTTCGTCTCATTTCTTTTGCCAAGAAAACTGCCATAAACTTGCAAATGTTCTGCATGCAAAAGTGCGAGTAAGGTGTCTCAACTTTCTTGCGACAAGTTGTCGGCAAGCTACTCGTCGGCGCATTGACTCGTTCAAAAGGGAAAAGCTTTAAGTTATACACATCACGTATGGAGTGTACTAGGTGCAGTTCCACATTCTTAATAGGAACAGATTTTTCTGTCTTGTTCGACGTGTGTTACACAAGCCCTACATGTTGCGCCATATAAGTCACTTCCTAATGTTTGATTCAGTTCCTGATCAAATGCGACGTGGATGCTGTAAGAGATGGTGTCAATTTGTTATTCAACAGGATTTTTCATGATTTTTAGAAGTCAAATTCTGCGTTAAAATGGTCAATGCACGCAGCACGACCGACAATCAAACTGCAAGGATTTTCTGAAGAATGCAAGCTGAAGAAAATGGAAAACCGGCACATTTCTGCATTCAATGAAGAAGACATTCAATTCACTTCACGCGTACACATAATATCCCAACCCGTCAGTTCAACACGCACCGTGACTCTGAAAGCACGTCCCGTCCCGTGTCTATTTACGTTTCGTTTTACGTTGTGTGCCGGATCGGAACGGCTGCCGGTATGGATGTACGCACAGGTGAAGTGTACAAGTGTGGTGGTTGAAGTGCAATATGAGCTATGACTAGTGGATTTTAAGCAGCTATGTTTTTGGACGGGAAAGGTGAGCTAAATTTTCAAGCAGCTGTAAAATTCGTTTTACCTTTGTACCTGTAAGGAAAGGTTTTTAATCCTTCAATGCCCTGTGAGATATTGAAAATTCTTATACAGAAAATCTGAATTTACTGTATATGCCTGCATATACAGTAAATTCAGATTTTCTAAGAGATTGCGATGGTGATAAGTTAAATTTGTTAAATATCGATGTCATATTTGACAGCGCTTAGATGAGCGGAAGGCTTAAAAAAAAGAGAAGGAATGATTTCGACACCAGTAGGAATTAATTTAAGCATTGGCTAGATTTTATCGTTAAAACCGTGCATATTGAATATTACCCTTGTTAAGAATGAGTTCATAATATTTTATGAAAGTTTGCTGGTCAATGTACCTACTTACAATGCGAAATTCGAAGAAATTATAATTACAATCACTAAACAGTACAAACGTTTAACGAATGTGCGCAAACATGCGTATCGTACAAATCATGAAATTGATTTCCAATCGTTGTAATTGCACAAGAAGTCGTTACACAATACCTTTAGGCCGCCTGATACTGATTATTGGTATTAAATGTCAAGACTCTTGTGGTCGAAGAATTTGTCTTCTTCAATCGTGCACACTTGGCATAATTAAATCATTCCCTTCTAATAACGTTTCATGTTAATACGTACCTACCTACCTGTAGTCTTGTACTATACCTTACCTTCTATATTTATTACTAGCGGCCTGTACCGGCTTCCACGGGTGGATATTATTTTTTAAACACATAAATATAGCCTATGTTACTACAGGGTTACTACAGGTTACTACAGGGTAAATGTAGCTTTCCAATGGTGAAAGAATTTTTGAAATCGGCACAGTAGTTATAGAGTTTATTTAATACAAACACAATTTTTTTATAAAATTCAAATCTTCCTCTTTATAATATTGGTATAGATAAAATTGCTAGGCTAAAATCTATAACTAAAGTTTCTTATACCACTATGACTGAGATTATGTATGCGGACGACCTATGTTTTGTTACGGACAGCTTAGAAAGTCTGCAAAGTCTTTTCAGTGGTCTCGACGAAGCATGCACTAGATTTGGTCTTAGGATAAATGTCAAGAAGACTGAAATCATGTCTAATATGGTTGTCCAAAACATCATGGCGCCAAGTGTATTCATCGGTGAAGATGTTCTGAATCTAGTGGAGAAGTTTAAGTATCTTGGCAGCACAATAACATCGAAATGTGACCTTGATGCTGAAATAAACAGCAGAATAGGAGCTGCAGCCGCGGCTTTTGGCAAATTGCGGCCCAAAGTTTTCCGTTCGCACGACCTTAAACTCTCTACAAAAATCAGCGTTTATATGGCTGTGGTGCTGCCTAACCTGCTATACTCATCTGAGACATGGGTCTTATACCGAAAGCACATTCGTATACTCGACAGATTTCACCTCAAATGTCTCCGAGACATCATGAACATCAGATGGTCGGATCGTGTCAGGAACACAAACGTACTGAAGTTTGCAAACATCAGTGGCATTGAGGTGTATCTTATGAGGCGGCAGCTGCGCTGGTGTGGACATGTGTCTCGTATGTCAGAAAGTAGAGTGGCGAAGCGCATCTTCTTTTCAGAACTTCAGTGCGGTAAGCGAAAACGCGGCGGCCAATACCTGAGATACAAGGATGTTCTGAAAAGACATATGAAGAGATGCAAAATAGAGCCTTCTCGATGGGAGGCACAAGCAGCGCAGCGCCCTGAATGGAGACGGCTCATTCACCAACATGTCAATGGTTTTGAAACCAAACGACGTGATGAGCTCGATAAAAAACGTGATGAGCTGAAGGCTAGACCACCTGTAGCCATTATTTATAATTACGTCGGGGGTGTATTGACATGCCCCGAGTGCGCACGTACTTTTGTCAACAAAATTGGGTACATTAGTCATCAGAGAGCGCATGAAAGGGCTGCCCAACTTATTTCCAATTAGTTTTATTTATTAGTTTAAGTTAGAGTTAATATCGCCTATTTAGTTGTACAGTCGCTGTAGCCGAAATCGGCCAGGACGTTATATAGATAAAAGTATATAATGACGTTTTCTCTTGCCTTGTTATAGTCACTAGCCTGAGACGCAAAGTGCTTGTTAATTTCTTGCGGGAGGACAAATGATAAAGTTTCAGTTTCAGTTTCAGTTTATTTATTCATTAAACAATTAAAATCGTATTCGAATATGACTTAAAACTAAACACTTAATTCAACTTATAATAATAACAAAAAAAAACATTAACGCCTGCTACATCTGTTAGTTATACCTATAGTTTTATCCAAAACCGGACCAGAACACTCAAAAATAGATTTAGATCAAAGTACTCATCTAAAGGACCTATTTATTTACACAAAAAAACTTACAATTAAACAAATATTTACAAAATGTACAAAATACACAAGAAT
Source organism: Thera obeliscata (assembly GCA_947578465.1). Classification (NCBI taxonomy): domain Eukaryota; kingdom Metazoa; phylum Arthropoda; class Insecta; order Lepidoptera; family Geometridae; genus Thera; species Thera obeliscata. The sequence goes on from OX387927.1 coordinate 3,210,575, forward strand.
CAGTTGATCTATCTGCAGACCGCTACAAACGATCTAGAGATAGCTCAACTGATCCAAACCAGTACCAGATGAAAGCGTCCTCAAGACGCTGGTGGCGTTGCCACGCTGAATAGCAACGCTAATGCGCTGCGCCAGATACCCCCCAGTATAAAGAACCTACAAGTTCAAGCAAAGGTTGTGTAATCTTTACAGACAAAAAGATCAATACCAACAGAGCAAATGCTAATTCGAAACCTTCAACCTTACTTCGGATATACCTTTAAGATACGCCAATGTCACTTCACGCCAGGATACATTGCAAAATGAACTTTATCTCATTGGCTTTAGACGTGATTTGCATTTGGAATGATGCTGTGGTGGACTCAGACAGCATATTATTTCATGTGATTTTATCAAACGATCTTTTTCTGCTTCGACTCTCTTCGTGCGTACTTTATAGGCTTTAGAGGTCCGTTTAGTACTATCGTGCTTTAAACTTGAAAGTAACCGCACGACCTTGACCAGCGTTTCCATGATTTTTTTCCGGCGCATTGAAATTACCGATACAAATCTTACCATTGTTCCCAAATTTTATGGCACCTTCAAAACCGTTTCCATTTATTTACTTGTACTTGTAGTTGTGTTGTTGCGTTTAGGTATACGTAGTGTAGGACGCCCTCCGGCAAGGTGGGGCAACGATCTGCGAAATGTAGCTGGCAAGCACTGGAGGAGAAGAGCCGAAGACCGGGCTCAGTGGCGCGTCTTGGGAGAGACCTACGTCCAGCAGTGGACTGATATAAGTTGATGATGATGATGACTTGTAGATAAATAGCATTGCTACAAGTTTTCTCGTTTCCAAAGTCTACACTAGCCAAGTACATATCTACAGAGATCACATCAGACATGCAATTTGAAAATTTGTTTTTATACAGCATGTCATGCAATAGGTGCTTGACTGTTTGACCGCTAGCGAGGAATTTATTTTAATTTAGGTAAGTGCAAAACAATTGTATTCTAAAACAAACGACAGAAGCAAGCAAAAAAAGTTGATTTATGATATTGCTAACCTACAAATTACATAAAACCTCCGTCATTATGAAGACTACTAGCAAAGTCTAGCTTATCTAACAAAAATTCTGTAAATTATGATAGTTCTAAATCTGGGTAAGATGTTATTGAACTTTATGCATTAAAAATTATTGCCATGATGAAAATGCTGATTACTATACATAAATACGAGTAATTCAGAATAACGGTGGAGAATTATGAGCCAATTTGCATTATTGGAATTGTAAGTAGAGCGTTTGTTTCACCACAAATGTGAATTTAATGCATGCGTGTACCGTTTTACTCGGTCTGAGAGATGACGTGGTTATTAAATGGTCAGTGACCAGCCTTGTAGGTGCTGACACCCACCTACACCTACTGTGAATCCTCTTTCTTTATAAGGGAGGTTTAAGTACTTTTGCTAGAATACTATTTTGCCTTTTTGGCAAACTTTGTTTTACCATCAACCAATGAGTAATGAAAACAAGTTTTTGCATCTATTGCCGGTGTCGTCATCAGCATATATAAGTGCACTGTTGGACACAGTCCTTATTAATACATTGAGTATTGATATACTCTATTCCATGTGTCTTCGTCTTGTCTTCGTAAATTTAGGATATATAAAAGTTAGCTAACAATCCCGTCAACATCTCATCTTGACAAGTCTATGTTGCAAGAAGCGCCAGTCTTATTCAAATATTATATAGAGATCCTATCCTTCTCCTTCCACCTCCTTGCGTCACCTTCACTGTTGAGGGTCGCGACCTTTATGCCGGACCCTGGTCTGCACAATAGGGTTCTGTTTCTCCATAGGGTTCTGTCCTCTGCGGCATGGATGGCATCGCTTACGGAGGAATCAGTTGCTGAGCCTATAGATTGCGATAAATCTTTAAGCCCGCGCAAAAGCAGTAATAATTACACAAGGAAGATAATTATTATTGTTGGTTCAAGTCTGCATCAATTTTCCGGTCTCACGGTAAACGTGCGCGTTGTAAAGTCTGCGATTATTCTTTTGGACGGCTCTTTTACCTTGGTTCTCCATCGCTGGCATAGTATGTGGTATTCGAAACGTGTGTGCTAAATGTATTTACTGATTCTTCCTTGAAATGGATGGGTTTTAGTAAAAATAATAGAATGTGCGGTTACGATTTGTATGTTTTCATGCATAGCCAGACACAGCATAAGACACAGATCCGGTAGAAGTAAAACTGCTACATTAAAAAACTCTTGGCAATCAGGTTTTTAAAAATATCGCAGAAAGCATTATCATAATGCAAGCCAACCAAACGAATGAGTGGTTGTGACAAAAGGTTGTAAAGACGATTTGGCTAGCTTTTCATTGCTAATTTTTCGTTAGCATTGGCCGTCTGCCATCACACAATAACTGATTTCGTCACAGGTTTGGAGGTCAACCAGCTACCTGTAATTGAATCACCTAATACTCAATACACTCTATTGTTTAGAAAACAAAACAGTGGCAATATTATGGTTAGAGTTTTGATTACTAGACTTTTTTATTTCTTCAATGAGCTTGGATTTCGGCTGCACTGATTAACCCTTCATCCGGTTTGTACAAACCATCGCTCTCATCATTATCAGCAGCCTGAAAAAGTCCACTGGTGCACTTAGGCCTCCCCTACACATTTCGTGGAAGAACGATTCTGAGCTCTTTCCATCCAACCGACTTCCCGCGATCTTAACAATGTCGTCGGACCATCTGGTGGGTGGACGCCCTACTTTTCGTCTTACGGTTCGTGGTCGCCATTCGAGAACCTTTATTCTCCGACGGTTGTCGGTTCTTCGAGCTATATGACCTGCCCATCGCTCTATGCCCTGTTATACTCGTATATATCCAATTTTATAATGTGGCAGAAATTTTCGCCGAATCAGTGAAAAAAGTCGTTCCTTGAACGTAGTGCTTCTTTCATCCGCTATTTATCTTCACTTCACCTTCATCATCTGTTTTATTTGCATCTTGTTATTTACCAGTAGAAACAACCTCTGCTTTTGACCTTGAAAGCTTTATTTTTGCACTAAAACATAAGTGTCTCGTGTGCTCTTACACTAAAACTACAATTTATTGTTATATTCGCAGAGAAATCTTTTAATACATCTCTAATTTTACTGACTCTGAGTAAGAGCTTATTTTTGAATAAGAAGTGGGCGTCAGCAAATCTAGGAAAAACTTTCTTGGTTTTTGTGGCTATACTCTACCTACTTTTCATAAAATGGTTTTATAGTGCTATAGCAAAGTTTTTTATAAAAAGCTGAGATCCGAGCGGGATTAACAATCCCTAAGAGTTATTCGTCGAGTGTGATTAAGATCCGATGGCGATGCATTGGTCATCGCAGCCCAAGGGGAAGGTCGCGGGTTCAAATCCCGCTCGGCTCTTAATTTTTGGGACATTATATAAATAGATGTTAATACCCCCTAGAACTATAAAACACATGAAGCAATGACTAAATGAATATGAATATGAATAAAAAATCTGCTCTACTGTTTATTTGTAGAATAAGCTCTATTTAGAATAAGAAACTGTAGATGTGTATCATCAGATATAAATAAAAGTAAAGCTTATTAAGGCAATAAAACAGATAAAAAGTTCAATGGCGTTTCAGTCTGGCTGTTTCTTGGAACTAAATGGCAATTTGTCGTTTCAACTTTCTCTGTAATGCGTATGTTTACCTACTCATGTAATAGTACCATGGTTATTTTCTGCCAACAGAATAAAGTGGTCTCGTAAATGTGTAAACAGTAAACACTCTTTTTTTTTGTGTGTGAGTTTGTTATTGGGCGTCATCACATAAAAATATCTACTTATAAATACATAGTTACCTGTTGGTAACCATGTACGTTCAAACTTTTTCAACTCGTAGTTATAAAGTGTGTGTGGCAAATAACTACTCAATCTATTGCAGTTAATGATTATAGTTTCGACAGGAAATTAAACCACGTTGTAAAACTAAAAGTCAAATGTTTATGCTATGGTAAGAGGAAGTTGTTTCGCAATTAAGGCCTACTCCAGTGTTGCTCACTTAGTGAGATTATGGTGACTTGACAAATGAAGACCTTTTGAGAATCACATCAAACCAATATGACATCCGAAAGAAATCTATTTCTATTTTTTTTTAGAGTTATGATAATACAAGAGATATTTTCCTAGGGGATTCGTTTTCTGTCATTTTGGGAAGTCACATAGCTTTTTCATTCATTTCATGTTTTTCTGGTGTTATTTTGAGTTCTGTTGTGTAGTAATTTCGGTGGTATTTTAACCAACATAACTTGAGGTCTTAGCACAAAATGTTAGCAGTTGGAATGAAAGTGTAATATTATGTGATATTCTGATTTGAACGACAATATTTCCGATGTTTTTAAAAAACTGCCATCTTTTTCTTTAACGCCAGTGACAGCCGACTTGTCCTTTGACTAACTTGCCTAAAACTATTTTATTTAATATATCCTCACATTATGTTTTTATGGCAAAATTGATCCAAAATGCCATTTTTATTAAGAAGTAAAATAAAAAAAAAAAGACGGGTTGCTCTCCGGGAGTGCCGGCAGAAGTGAAAACTTGCCGCTCGTATTAAAACTTATTAAATTTTCATCTAGTATATTTATAAAGTACTCACTCATTTTCTTTCGCTATTTCTTCATCACTTTTATATTAATAGATGCACGAACCGCACGCGCCGCCCCGCCCCCATCGTAGCAACAGTGCCGGCCGGCGAGCGAAGCGGCAACGTCGCACACCGGGTACGGCGCGGTCAGTCGAGCGGAACGGCAACGTCCTCTCCATCCGTCTTACGCTTTTTCGATCAGGTCACGTGATCCTGACGCGAGTTTAAGATTTTATACCCATTACAGAAAGTGCTCAACGCCGCTAAAGAAGTTTTCACTTCAAAAAAATTGCCAATATGGCATCCTATAGAAATAGAGGTGGTATTTCAAGTATTTTTTTAGACAGATCGAATATTACAAGAGAGATTTGCCTGTCAGACGACAGCTCCTTACGCCAGGGAGGGCGTCTGCTTGACAAGCCACGTCATCGCTAGTGTTATAAATACCTTGTCATATGACAAAGTTAATGGTGAAATTAAACATAGATTTACTGCAATGAGTAAATTAGCTGAATTTTATGGGAAGGTAGTAAACTGTTAACGATCGGGAGGGAACTCCGTAAAGTGAAGAAAGCGAGACGATATAGACCAATTTGGGGAGATGAGAAGCTAAATTGCTACTGAATTATGCTGTAGCGAAAACTTGTTAAAGTGTGTAGTTTTTTTTTATAGAAAGAAAGAAAGAAAATATATTTATTTGACATAAAGGCGTAAGTATTTGGCATAAAGGCGTAACTGTTTATACAACTAGTTGAACAACCATATGGCCCACCTGATGTTAAGTGGCAACCATCGCCTGTAACAAAGCATTGCATCGTAGGTCACGCGCGTCAGCAATGTGCCCTACGATGCTGCGTCCATCAACTTGAGACACACAGATTCTGCCTCACGTACCAGTAATTTCAGTATTCAAGTTGATTAGCTGATAATTGGTGCCGGTTCGATGCATACTACAGATTATAAGCTTATACATATAGAGAGCCACCGAGAACAAATGTTTGTGTGGTGAACATAGATGTTTGATCTCTGTCTGGGTGTTATATTGCATTCTAAGTATGTATTTACAAAAAAATGTATTTAAGCATTATATCAGCTATCTGGTTCCCATAGTACAAGCTTTGCTCAATTTGGGGCTAGATAGTGTTGTGTGGATTGTCCACAATGTTTATTATTTATTTCGTTTCGCCAATTACTAACTCTAAACTTCAAAAGCTAATGTTGTATGATTCTGATGCCAATTGACTTATTTATACTCCGTCACGTGCTAAAACGACTTAATTTCCTTAGTTGTTGCTTTGTTTGCGATTGCGACGTAATGAAGTTTCTGAACAGTCATCAAAACACGTTAAAAGATTTATCGTGAAAGAGCATTGTCCTTTGTTCGTTACGTAGTTACTTTGTGTGGCCAGCGCTATGTAATGTGTGAGGTTATTGTATACCTACATTAAAATATGTAAATAAGTTTTACGTGCTGTTTCAGCGGTTTAACAATCGTTTAATGCTCATAAATTCAGCATGATTATTCGTGATTCAAAAGATTTTCTTACCATTAGTTAGAGCCGGTATTGAATTGGCTTACGCATCCTCGTATCAAAACAAAAAGTCATGAGCTCGAATGAGATAGATAGATAGATAAATAACTCTTTATTGTTCACCACACAAAAATACAGTACAGGACATAAAATGAAACAATTATGTATAACAATGCGCGACCTTATCGCTGAGAGCGATCTCTTCAAAGCAACCTTGGCATAGAAAGAAATAACGAATTGAAAGGCGGTGTAGTCACATACGGAAAAAAATATAAAAATTACTCTGGGTCTAGTTAAAAAAGTGTTATAAGTCACTTATTTAAAGCCTTGCACATCTATATTGCCTGCGATGGTGATCAGTGTATCGCTGACAAATATTGCACTGCCAAAATTCGCGGCATTGTGTGCGGATTAATGCGAAACCCTATGCTGAAACTGATCGCCATCGCAGATTGGCTAGATGTGCGCAAGACATTTTACTCAATAAATAATTAGCGTATTCTGTTGAAAACATATAACCGTTATAATTTTACTGTATTGAAAATGTTGACTAGCTATTATATTTTATAGACGTTAGTTCTGTTACATGTTGGTATTTGCACATCTACCTTTTATAACTTGTAGAACCTTAACGTATACTCGTAATCACTAACTATTGCTTGTGGTTTTATCTTCGTGGTTAGCATCTACTTAGTTCCCGTGAAAGTAAGAAGATGCCAACAACCAAAGTACTCAATACGTCTTCAGAATGCAATCTCTATCTGTGCTTACTTTTAATCAGATTGCTATTACGGATTAGCCGTGAAACAAACAGACAAACAGACGACACACTTTTGCATTGAGGATCCACAGGCATCACAAAGTCATTATAATGCATCGCGTGTTTCTAAATCAAGATAAGGAAACTGAGCTTTAGGTATGAAGAAGGATTTAATCTATTGTTTTATACATTTTAATCATGGAAAATACCATGTGCCTTTGTTGCAGACTACTCGTCGCTTACCTCATTCGTTGTTCTATCAATTGAATGATTCTACTCTGAATATGCGATTATAGCCATGAACTAAATCTAGGGATTGGATCAGACTCATCCGTCGGCATAAATTTATAAAGTGGCTATCATCATCCATCTCTCTTTGTTCTTCCTCTCCTTTCCTTGCTTTTGCCGTTCACCACGATTCTTCATGATGATTATGATTCGTAGTACCTACGTTAGATTTTTTTGGGGGCGCGGCCAACGTCTCAGCCAAGTAGAGTGGGTGACGTCTTTTCTTGAAGCAAGTCAAGGCACATTTCAAACAGATTCAAGACCAAAAGCCTATGACTTCTGTGGTAAAACAGTTACAAACATGTCGAGGGTCATTAAACTTCCATCAAATTGATATAATAAACCATTTTCGGAACGATTGATTAATTGTCTGTGTCGTTATCAGATTGATGATAGTTATGCATTTAAAATTATTGCTGTTGCTTTGAAGCTTGAAATTACAAACAAAAAAAGCGATAATTGCTGAAGTTATTATCCCGTTAAACGTGTTTATAACTTTTTCTTTTTTGCCTTCTCATCGTCTACCGTCAAGTATTTTTCATCTAAAACTGTTTTCCATTATGCAACTAAATATCGTACCGTATCGAACGAGCGATCGTTTATCGCCTATCATTTATTCTGATGGCATCTTATAGTGTCATCAAGCGTCGCTTGGGCAGATGACCCTTCTAGGGCGGGCGGGCGTCTCCGCGGCCCCCTGACATACATACAAACACAACTAAAATTAGATTTGTGAACACTACTACACGCTAGACGAGCGGATTAAGTATTAATAGAGCGAGTAGAAATAGCAGAGTAAATGAACTGAACTATTGCAAGTTGTTGCTATCCGGAACGCACAGGTACGGATGACCAATCATCTTTTTATGGCTTGAGTGAAGCTTGGAGGTGCTGATGTTATTTCTGACCTGCGCAATAAACAGCCAGCCCTATTCACCTAACACCACATATTAGAAGTTACGTAGACAAGGGTCACTGCTCTTATATTTTAGTTTTTCTTTTTGGGAAATTTTATAATGATCCTGATTTTAAAATTTTGATTGTCTATTTACTACCAAATACAAGCTACAAAGACAGGAGCTGCTCCTAAATTTTAGCAGTTCTTTTTGAAACTTCTAGAAAAAAATTACGAGACTTGTAAAATGTGCGTAATCTTTATTTTGCAAGAGCGGAGAAGAGAAATAAGAGAGTGTACGAAATATATGCTTTATTTAAATTTAAGGTGACAAAGATTTCCACTGTGACTCAACTACATTGTAATATTATCCCAAGTAACGAGCTGGACAAAACATCTAACAAAGTTGTTACACGTCCTGAATTCTGAGTGACTTGGAGTTGGTGCTTGTGAAGGAACTGCTTTGCAAAATAATATTAATACATTTTGACTTGAAAGCTCTCATTTTACAGAACTTTGTTTTCATATATCTGAAGCTCACATTTACATCTGCTTTGAAATTATACAACCAATTTTTTAAGGTTTTTTTGTAAAAGTTCTCAACATCAGTGTACACATTATCAGAAAACCAATTTTGTGTCATGTAAACATTAAAAGCTAGAGATAAATTAGAAAGTAATAAACAAACGATGAGTTCCATGCACCTATAAATGATAAAATATTAAAAAATATTAGCCTGTCTTTTTAAAAAGAAAATGTCTTCCGGTTCGTAATCGCCATTCTGCTACTCTACATTCGATCGTTAAGCCTATAAAAACTTAAAATGTAGGTCATGTTTTCTTTTGCGTTATTTATAATCGAAAAAAGAAATCATTGTTTGATTATCGCTTTTGTGCGTGTGGCAAAGTGATCGTCACTACTACACGCAAGGCGCGTAGTAAAATTGTTGACGGAGCACGCGTTCAAAGCAATGGATTATACGTTGTATAGGTACAAACAACGGAACGGAACTTAATTCAAGCGCGTACTTTACTGAGTCAATAAACCATAGAGTATATTCACGACACGAATGGCATCGAGACCCGTTAGCCTACTCTGTAAGTCTGTAACTAGAATATTGATACAACCAGGGATGTGCCCGAAGACAATTTTCGTAGTTGAAATCCGGTGGATGTGTGGGGGAAAATCTCGGTTTACACTGAAAATCAGCGCTGCAAGTGCTTTGCAAAATGCTGAGTTCGTACTGTGGTCAAAATAATAATATGGTAAAAGAAAATGAAATTGATATCAGTATTGCGTAAACAACTATACCCAAAAACGCAATTTAAATTTAGTCATTGTTTAAAGTTAGCGCTGTCACTGTTTGTCATTACCCAGTGGTAAGAGATGGCAATAGTTTAAGCACTGCTTATCTTTTGACAGATTTTTTAAGTAAGGTCATTATTCTCTTGTCAAGAATCCGCTAGTCTCTTCCAAACTATACATACACCGCAAAGTAACTCTATCATTTTCGGAGTCAATCTTTATGTCTGCGGTACATCCCTATACAAACACTTAATCTATTGCTGAGGTGGCGGAGACAAAGCCATTGAAATAACTGCTTTACCACACGCCGTTGACGACTTTAACGATCACATCAAAGTTAATGGTGTCTCCTACATCTAGGAGGCCATTTTACAAGTGTTATGGGACAACCTAGATTACTATTAATAGATTAGGTACCTAGCCTAATTAAAAGAAGATCATAGCTACATGTGGATTAATAGATTGATACACAATAAGGTCTACCAGTGATCATCATTTCAGCCATAAGCACTATTTGTTAGTCAGTATTTCTAGTACTAATAATCTTGTGTGGCATACGAGTACCACTGTTTCTTTTGTTTGTTATGTTTTGGACACAGATTTTACCCCGAGAAGAGATAAGGGGTCTGTTTCCCTTCTAGATGTCTATCATCTTTCTTTCTCAATACTTTACTGTGTGCAAGTCCATTAGTTTTATTATGATACTCACCATCGCCATCTATACATTATCATCTATCTCACTAACTTTGAGCTCTGACCTATAGTTGATTGAATGGGACATTATGTAATTTATGAAAATGTTCCTGCAAATCTAGAGTCATCAGTCATTGAGTTACCTAGCATATATTTAGTTGGCGTAGGCGCATATTTCAGGTGTAGGGATGCGTTGTAAGTCGACCTTGGTACAAAGACACTTTATTTATTTGAAATGCATATATTTTTTTTAATTTACAACTTGCGAGTTGCGATCTATTAGTTGGTACTCTGAACCTACAGCAAATTGTAGGTAGGTGACAAAATACTGTTTATGTACCGAGTGAAAGTTATCTTATAATATTGATTTATCTAGCATAATGCCTCTAGTTCTTTTTTAGTAATTTAAACCAGCTTTAGATAAAGTAGACATACATAATATATCTCTGACTTACCCATCTTCGGTTAAAACAGACACGATTGATTTTATAATCGATTTTATTTTGTTGTCGAGGTTCCTTCTACTTTCTATTGATAGTTTGCATGCCAGATAAAGAGCTCACTCCGTACAGGACAGCCCTTTTATGCTTATAATTTGACGTATCATTTCAACGTGCTCAATTGATGCCCACGCGCCGCTCGTTGGCTGACCCTCTTCATTCATAAAATTACTATTGAGCCATCATCCGCGATAATTGTGCCTTATGAGTCCATTCCACTTCAACGCATCTGTACTTTGTACGGAGCTTTGAAGCTGATTTATAAAAATGCTTGTTGAGTCGGGTGGCACTTGGGTGGGACTATTGAAATGAATAACTTTTTTTACATAAAACATACTAAACATAAATAAAGACAAAAGGACCTTGCCTAACATAAATTTCTTCAATCGGGTGGTTCTCAAACTCTAATATCTTTAATGTTTTTAAACGTAAAAATGTCTGAAGAATTTTTGGAAGCCTGGCTTATCATAACCGTTTTTTGGTGGAATACATTTTTGGCCTTTAGTGTTCGATTTAAAGGATTTGGTGATGAGTGCATTGAACTCAATGCCAACTGACATTTTGATAATTTTCGAGTTTTATTATTATCACTGGCGGAAGTGGGCGCCGAATGTTGGTGCAGCGCTAATGGTGTGGAACACCGTGCAATGGGCCGCGTGGGAATTGATTCGAATTTCAAATTTAAAAAGAGAATCCTTTTTTCTTATAAAAAAGTATGTTTATTATTAACCTTTTTACAATCTTTGTAATCCAGCTCAGTCCTGATGGGTAAGGTAGAATAACTAAATTGAAGTTTATTGTTGAACCGCTACTTACTGTACCTAATAAAGGCTGATAATGAACGGACAATTAAAAATCGCTCTTTTATAGACCGATTGCAATTATTTTTCACTGCCTATTGCTGTCGGAAGGGCCTTTCTAGGTATGGTTGACGAAATTTAGAAAGTCTTGATGGTCCGGACTTTTATGTAACACTGACACCTTATTAAGGAAGCCCAGTAATATGTATTCATTAAAAAAATGTGGGTAGAGGTCGAGTATTATGCAAGAAGTATAATTTGCATGTGAAGTTTTGAACTAAGCGTTTGATATACATCTCAAAACTCATCATTGCTATTTCACAGTGATTTCCCACACAACAGTTTAATTGAAAATGTATCTAAAGAGCTAAATAATAATTATTTAAATTGCCTACCTCTAGAATCTAGAGATAAAATCCACCATGAGAAAAAATGTTGTTACTTACCTACTTATTAGCCGATTCTTTCGATACTTTTTCGATACTATTGTTTGGCGCTATCGTAGCTGTTGTCCCTTTCATCTCATGGGAACACCATTGTTGCAGGCACATAGGAAATGTGCCGCATCTATCAGCTGATACGGAATATTTCAATACGGAATACTTTCTATTTCGATCTTTATAACACAAAGAACAAAAAGTCATAGTTTTAGTTAGTTTGAGTAGCATTATACTGGCTTGTGTTAATGATTTAGCGGGAAAGGTGTATTTGTAAGTAGGTACTTTAACCTTACGTCATTAGAAGATTAGTTTCCTACAATCTTCGTAATCTCTTGTCCAATAAAGACAGGAAGCTTAGAGAAAGTCAGTATAGGTTTTCAGACTATGATACCATTTTACTTAGGCTGTGCAATGATGCAGTGGATGGTGTAGATTTAGAGGTCACATTAACCAAGATGATACCAAAAAGTTTTATTCAACTAAACAAATTACATTTTAAGTGTCTCAAAACATACCTCAGTTGGGTCAAAATCATATTTTTTTTTTTAATCCAACGTGGATGATTTTATACTCAAGCATCTGTAAGTTTTAAATCATTTTCTCTGATTGTTACAGAGCCGCCTCGAGTGTCAGCAGTGGTGGGGCCCCGAGGCAAGCGGGTGCAAACGCCGCAAGCGACGCGCACGCCTACCGCCCCGCTCGCCGCTCCGCTCACCGCCCCGCTACCCGCGCTGCCCGCTCCTCGCGAGCAGACAGCCGCTCTTGCGCACGCTGCGAAGGGCGTCGAAGCGTTGGGCGTTTTAGTCCAGTACCTTGTGTTTAGGGTGAGTATTCTTCTGAAGTTACTCGTATGTCGTATCTAAGGACATGTCTTCTGTTTTTTGGGGATTGCGGTCGTGAGCCTATTCGATGCCGAAATTCGAAACAAAACTCAAGATTATGAATACCACTTTTTAATCTTCAGTTTCAGTTGATTTATTTCATAAACAATTTTTCAATTGTGTCTGAAAAATCTGTAATAGTACCTACTTAATAAACCAAACACAGTAAATATGTAAACAAGTACAAAAATGAAAAATTAATAAAAAAGTACGGATGTCAAAATAAGCAAATTTAATGTTGCAACATTAAATTTTGAAAATTGGCTGGTGGTCATCAAGTAGTATCTAGTTGTGTTGGTTTAAAAATATGAAAATCGTTTATTTAACCTGGAACACCGTTTATTCATGAATAATGTCATCAAGAAGAGGAGCCGATGATTTGCAAATCGACACAGCCATTTACACACATCCGTGAATCGAATGGATTATCGCCAGCTCATGTTGCCGCATGCTTTCACCCCTTATGGCCGATTTACATATTCATTTGCTATAGTTACCGCAAATAGTAATTTAGTAATCGATTGTGTAATAATCAAGACAAGTAAAAAATAAACAACAGCGGTATTGATGATAGAAATAAATCATAGTTTTTAACTTCTCCCATGCGTCAGCTCGGCTGATATGCAGAAAAAAAACCATTTCTTCTTCTTATCGTGTCACTGGTATTTTCGAACCAAGTGTGGTGAAAGGATTTTAAGTGCTAAAAATACCATAATTAGAAGCTATTCCAGGTCACAAACTTCTCCAAGTTTCGTTTAAATTGGTCATTCGCGTAATAGATAAATATCGATCGATAGATTTGAAACGACTATATTTTTTATTAAAAATTTGCTGTAGTAATCGATTGCAAGTTTGTCTGACATAAGCTAAAGTTACAGCGGGTGTAATGGTGATGTTGTAAGGCATTTTAGTTATCGGCTGGGTCCATTGAAATAGGCGATGTTTAGTGCCACAAGTTAGTAATTACTCACACGTTTTACCGCTTGACGGCGCGAAAATTATTACACAAGTCTGAGTTTACACAATAACCAATGAAATAAACAATTATTACCTAAATGTTATCAATGATTTCCTTATGTAGAAGTAACAGTTACAGTACTGATGTGTAATTATAGCCCGACCAAGCTAAGTTTGCACCTCGCGTCGATAACAAAAAATCCTTCGACAAATATCGTCGGCCTGCAAAAATGGATGAGCTATAACTTTAAAAAATCAAACGTAATTATGTTGTATAGATTATTTTATTTCGCATTTATTGTTTTGAACATTATATTATACAGTACATTAAAATATACACAAAAAGCGAGGTGCAAACTTAGCTCGGTGGGGTTATAGATGGTTTTACCCGCAAACAAACGTATCTTATTACCACCTACCTCGTAATAAGATTCGTATCGGCATTTAATTGTTGCCTAAAGGCATTGCCTAGATTGATTACGCCAGGGATGCTTATTTGGCGTTTGACACTGTTTATTTGTGTGTAGGTAAACCGTTTTTGGCAGGCCAGTCGTGGGTGTTGCAACTGGCACACCACTTGGAGTGGAAAGTACATTATCCAAATAAAACTAAAAAAACAGTAAAAATAGTGAGAGAAATAGAATAGAATATAAATTTTGCCTATTTGTGATGGAGAAAGACGATGTAGTTCTGAAGGTTTATTTATATTTATTACTGCTATAAAAAGTAGCTCATCTCCAAAGTGCAGACTATCTTTTTTTATTATACAACTAGTTGATGGAACAAGCATAATATGGTCCATCTGATGTTAATTGGCAACCATCACCTATAACAAAGCATTTTCTCGTAGGTCACGCGCATCAGAAATATGCCCTACGATGCGCTGCTGTGCGTCCATCAACTTGAGGCATACAGATGTTCAGCCTTACGTGCCAGTAATTCCACCGGCACCCACACCCATCAAACCGAAACACAGCAATGCTGCTTTCTTGCTTTTCAGCCCGATACGGTCTCGGCTTAGTGACTTGGCCTTGAAAACGCACCAGATACTTTCTATAGTTAAAAACGCGTAGAGCCACGTGCTCAGAACGGTGAATGAAAAACATCGTGAGGAAATCCGCTTGTCGTAGAACCTTAACATTCGAAAGTGAACGACGCGGTACTAAACTAAATTAGGGCCTAACGAGCCTCCAAGTGTGTCGCGTATTTCTGTGGGGTCGTGCATTTTAGGTAGGTAATCTTATCCTTAGTTGTACAACAATCAAGAAATAGTTTGCTACGAAAGAAAAAAAAAATACATTAGCAGACACATGAAAACTAAAAAAAAACAAAAATCATATATTTTGAATTTCGAACACATCTTACAGCCATTGTGTGTAGTATGCATGTGTGTGTTTGGCCAGCAAACCCTTAAAATTAGTCGTACGCTGCATCGATTTCGAAAAGAGGCAGTTGAAATTTCTGGATTAATTGCTTACTGCTGTACTCATCAAAATGATCATTCCGTTCCAGTTGGACGCGCTGAACGGCGGCTCATGGCGGCTGGAGGCGGAACGCTGGCGCGGCGTGGCGGCCGCGGAGCGCAGCACCGCAGCGCGCGCCGACCGGGACCGCCAGCAGAGGGCGCAGAAAGACCTCGATACCAGTAAGTGAAGACATTTCCCAGCTTTTTCCTATTTCTTTGCCATTCTACTGATGAGAAGCAACAGTGTTTCCTCTTGACACATAGGTATTGTCTCGCATTTCAGTCTGCCCAGGTCTGCCCAGGTCTTCGGAGATATTGGTTACGTTATTAGCAATATCTAGAACGTTTTTAACTAGATCAATTTTGATAGTCTATACCATTACGGTCTCACCGTTGTAATGCTGGATATTATATTTATCCAATTTCATCACGTTTTAGGCAGGTAATGCTTTGTACTCGTAGTCTAAGTTTAATTCGATCAGTTTGAACAATTCGTTTCGCCTACATGTCTCTTTCTTTGTATGGAGAAATAATGAGACAACAACTCGTTTCGATCGTTTCTACGTAACGTATTGTTGTTGTCTCATTTTTTCTCCGTACAAAAGAGAGAGACACGTAGGTGAAACGAATTGTTGAGTAAAACTACGACCTGCCCTTCTGATGACATAATATACAAGATACTACCAAGACCAAGTAAATTGACAGAAAAATAATAAATCATTCTCGTATTCCAGTCGCCGAATGCTTGAGCAAGATCTCAGAGCTGGAGATGGAGGTATCCTCGAAGGAGGAGGTGAACGCGCGCTTGCAGGCCGTGCACATCGAAGAGGTCTCTGCACTCGCCAACGAGATCAAGGGACTCAAGGTACATCTACATTCTAGAATTGAAAATAGCCATATTTTATTGTGAGATCAAATCAAATACATTTATTTGAAAACAAGGTACAAGGATATAGAAAACCAAGAGTGATAACGATATTAACTGCAGAAGTATAAAACTGCCACAGCCAGTAACGCCCTTCTCCTGGCAGGTGACATACATAGTTATAGACGAAAAAGCCATGAACACCAAGGCGTATATTCTAAATTATTTATTAACTTGAAGATAGCGAAATTCTGTAGACATACTTATTGATTTTATATTGTGTATTGGGGTTCATAAGGTTTAACAATTGCCAAATAGATGTGACAAGGTAGTTATTAGCAATTTTTATTTATAGTTATGCTATAGTTTTGCTTTTTACAAAATCATAGTCTTATAGTCACTTTTACGCATTATTTATTCCGCCTAATACCCTTGCACAAAGAGTTTATGTAAGCGCAACACATGCTTCTGAAATAAACTGAAAACTTGAGTAGTATGGATAATAACCTTAATAATATAGAATTCTGGACATGAAATATGTTATAGATGCTTGAGAAACCGTGTCACGAGGGCTTGCTTATTGTTTCGCCGCCATGTGTTCCCAGTTTTAGCGTTGTGACGTAGGACTGCAATATGCGTTATGCATGACCTACTAAATAAAGCAACAAGTGGAAAACAAAAACCGGCCAAGTGCGAGTCGGACTCGCCCAAGAAGGGTTCCGTATTGTTCTTTTTACTGTACCGTTCGATTTGTTGTATGGGCCTCCGGAGAAATACATGATTTGTAAAAAAAACAACTGTCTAACTATCACGCTTCATGAGATACAGTCTGGTGACAGACATACAGATTGATAGACAGGCGGACGGACAGCGGAGTCTTAGTAATAGGGACCCGTTTTACCCTTTGGTTACAGCACCCTAAAAATGATAAAACATTAACAATCTAAAGTTACACTTATTTGGCAATAATTAAACCTTATGACCCCAATGCACTATATAAAATCTATTGGGTAGGTATTATTATGTTCTTCTTCTTATCGTGTCACTGGTTCTTTAGAACCAAGTGTGGTGAACAGGGGCGTATTTACCCTTAGGCCAAGAGGGCCATGGCCCGGGGCGGCAGGCTGCGAGGGGCGGCGTAAGCCACCCCTCGTTCAGATTCGTGCGCCTTTTTTTACTTTACATCATCATCATCCACAGCCCGACTTTACCCACTGCTGGGTGTAGGCCTCCCTTAGTTTGTGCCATCTACCTCGATCCTGTGCCAGTCTAAGCCATTGCCGCCCCACGACCCTGAATATCTGACTTTACATCCCTGAAGCAATTTTAAAAAGCCTACTAACCCAAACTAACCTCGTTCGTCGAAAAAAGTTTTTTTTTAAATCGGCTCCCAAATGATGAAGTTATGCGGTAACAAACATTAAAAATAATAATAATTAAAAAAAATACAACCGAATTGAGAACCTCCTCCTTTTTGATTGGAAGTCGGTTAAAAAAAACTTTTTTTCCGAAAATTTATGGGGCGGCATATCTTTTAGGCCCGGGGCGCCAAATCTTTAAATACGCCTCTGGTGGTGAAAGGATTTTAAGTGCGCCTCAAAGATTATTATATTAAAACCATGATAGTTTCAAAAGTTATTTCTATTATAGTAATCCTGTATCTTCAAATTATGCATTGATTATTCTTAAGACAGAGTTAAAACACGTTAAGCCAAAGAAAACGAATTTACTAGTCAATTGGTTAAGTACTGTCTACTGATTAGTCGCTACCGGAATTAAAGTTGATCAACTTAAATTAACCTTGACAGCAGACATTCAAAATTTTCGTTCGTTTGGAACCACTTACGCTGGTCCATTACCTACAAATTCTAGCAATCGTCATCTTATGCACCTGTGAATTTCGATTGAAGTTGGAATTTAGGTGTGTAGCATACCTATATTACTTTTTATACAATTTCCTCATGGAGCAAGCGTAGGCCCACTTAACTTTCGCGTGGATCTGGCACCTAGACTCACCTAGCTTTAAGACGTTTCAAAATGATCCTTGTGATACCATTGAATAAAGACATTTTTAATTTGATTGATTTGGTGTTAAGTGATAACCGTCCCAAGCATTGCCTCGTAGGCCACGCGCGTAAAGAATATGCCTCACACTGCTTTGCGTCCATCAACTTGAGGCATACAAGTTTTAGGCATCACGTGCCAGTTATTTCACCGGTACCCACACCCTTCAAACCGAAACACATCAACACTGCTTGACGGCAGAAATAAGCACTCATTATCAGCCTGAAGAAGTTCACTGCTGGATAAGCTTATACATTTTCAGGAAGAACGATTCTGAGCCCTTTTCATCCACCGACTTCCCGTGATCAGTGTTGCCAACGACGCCGGGACTGATATCGCCATTTTTCACAGCTCAGGTAGCCTAATGTAGCCGAATTTTAGATTCTGTCCCCTAAAAAGAAAAAAAAAAAAGGAACGGAAATATAAAATAAAATAAATTTGTAGTTTAAATTGAACTTTAAATTTATTTATAAAAAAAAAAAACTTTTATAAAATACTAACCTTCAAAAATATCTTGGATCGTCTGCCAGCAACGATAAAGCACCAATTTTCCATGCTTTCCCATGTTTTTATCACGGAAATAATATTTTACACAGACACGTACACAGTTTGTACACGGACAGGATAATTTCCAAAGCGAACGAAACTAAAGAAAGTGACAAAACATTTTCCTGAACTACGTAGTTAGCATAATATAAATAATTGCGGTAGTCACTAACAGCAATACATGTATATTTCACTTTATTGCCTTGTGGGAACATCAAGTTAAATTAAATTTGGTTTCATAATTGCTAGGACAAATTCTGGGTATTCCCAGCCCCGTAACTAAACAACCAACAAGAATAGTGTCGCCATAATTATTTAATATCACATACAGACTGTCGGATGACTATGATTTATACAACGTGTATCAAAATATGTGTACTATCCTGAAGGGGGGTGAATTTCCACCCCTCGGGGAACAACTTTTGTTCAACGACTTTTCGAACTTCGATTGGTATCTCTGAAAAAAACTGCAACGAAGTTTCAACATGAACAGCTGACTTTATACAAAGTGACAACCCTAAACTCAGCTACAGAGATAGTAGGTAGTAGTAGTAGACCTACAGAGGTAGTAGGTCAAGGGGTCAAGGGGTTACAAGGATAGGGTTGTCAATTTATTTAGGCATTATGAAATTCAATATTTTTGTATGGGAAACTGAAAATAGGAATTTTTAATTATCTCCCCCCCACAACTGATCACCATTGTGGTCTGAAACCCCCCACCTTCGCATAGTACACATATTTAGATACACCTTGTATTAAAAGCAATTCATTTGCGATTCGGATAATATAAATGGCTTGTCCCTGAAGTAGCCTAACAGGCGACTAGTCGCCCTTATGATTTTTTCGTCACCGATTTTAATCCTGAGTAGCCTAAATGGCGATAAATCGCCTACGTTGACCACACTGCCCGTGATCTTAACAATGTCATCGGTCGATGTTCGTGGTCGCCATTTGAGCACAACGAGTTCTATGACTACTAAAATCCTAAGGCTCTCAGATTCATTTGAAATTCCAATTCCAGGATTCAATCGACTCCCTGAAACACGAAGTAGCCGAGTCACGGGCTCGTCTGCACGCTCACAGTGAGATCGAACGCACCTTGCGCGCTCAGCTCGAGGCGGCGCGATCCGAGATCGACAAGTCGCAGGACGAGTCCACCGACAACTCCTACGACAAGTCGTACGACAAGTCGTGGAACATGTGCGATGCAGCGTGCGACCCCGTTTGCTGTGAAGCTGAAGATTGCGAGTTGAGATTGAACGCGAACGAGGAGCTCAGCACGGATGCTAATGAGCTCGCCGCTGAGGTGAGAATTGGATTAAGTGTCTATTGTTAATTGTTTTGTTTTTGGTGACGTAATTTTTGCTAGATATGTGGGTATTCATTGTTTTAAAAGGGCAATAAGTCACTATAGTTACGCAAAAAGGTTCACGTAGCCAATTTACGTAACACACGCCTACCGAATTTGGTGCAGTTACATAATCAAGCAGTAGATAGAAAGTAATAGAGATACCTAAGTGTAGAAATAAACCTAATTTATGGCTTTATGTTACTGCCTGGATCATAAGTTATCTGTTATTTTAAAAATCAACATTCCTCTGGATAAACCTAAAAATTAAACTCTTGTTTTAATCGACTTCAAATAAAAAAGAAGGATGTTCTTTATTTCCTTTTTTTATGTTTGTTAAGTATAGCATAACTTCGTTATTTATGAGCTGATTTGAAAAGTTTTTTTTTATTTGAAAGGTAATTTACAGATTAGTTGCATTGAAATTTTATCAAAATCGGTTTAATAGTTTGGCCATCAAGTTTTGTAAACTAGGTATATTAAGTATTGTGCTACATGGCGTTTTAAAATTAATTCAATATTTATTTATGTCACCAGGTGAGATCTCTCCGAGCCGTGATCGAGTTGAAACAAGCCGAGATGGTAGCACTCCGAGACATGCGCTCCGAGCTCAACGTGGAACGGGAACGGCGCGTGGCCGCCGAGCGGGAAGCCATGACCGCGCGGCACGCAGCCGAGGAACTCCGGGAACGCGCCGCTGCACGCCAGTTGGATGTCGATCGTCTGCGAGATGATAACAGGAGACTGAGAGACGCGGCAGCACGGGATAGGGACCATGCTGCAAGACTCTCGGCACTCAATGAAGAGCTCAGATACAAGCTCAGGCAGAAATCTCAAGTGAGTAGTAAAAATCATAGTTATATACAGGGTTATTCATTATTAACTGCAAATACTCAGGAATTAGGTTCAATAAATAGAATAAAAAATATTTATGAAATTATGTTTTTTAAATTTGATTTAAAAATATTCAAGTTTTTGTATCAAAATTTTATTTTTATTAATTTCTTTACTGCTATTGCATAATGATTGCCATGGAGAACAGGACGATGACCCACCCAGGCGGTGACTGAACGCAGAGTGTCACTCACGGCGCGCGGGCGCGGATCAAAGGGCAAAATAGGTCAGGCGCCAATGATTCCTTTATCGATTTTCTCGGGATTTTCATAACAAAACTTAAAAAAAAACATTTCATAAATATTTTTTATTTTATTTGTTGAACCTAATTCCTGAGTATTTGCAGCTAGGTAATAATGAATACCCCTGTATTGACCAATGCACGTTATAGAAGACA
Organism: Thera obeliscata; assembly: GCA_947578465.1. Taxonomy (NCBI): domain Eukaryota; kingdom Metazoa; phylum Arthropoda; class Insecta; order Lepidoptera; family Geometridae; genus Thera; species Thera obeliscata. The sequence continues at coordinate 3,231,849 of OX387927.1, forward strand.
ATCGCCGGCTGACGAATATGGGTTTCAAGGAGATACAAGGCTGGAGCGATCTCAAGTAGGTGAGCAATAGGAAATCTCTTCCGACTGCTTTAGTAGAAGTAACTTACCAGCTGCGTGTCGCCTGGCCAGGCAGAAATTTCAAGTGAGTATACGTAGACTATAGAAGACAATCGCCGGCTGATGGATATGGGTTTCAAGGAGGAAATCAGATACAAGGCTGGAGCAATCTCAAGTAGGTAAGTGCTTTAGGAGAAATAACTTACCAACTGCGTGTCACCTGATGGACGATAACAGAAGGCTGAGAGACGCAGCAGCACGGGATAGGGACCATGCCACAAGGCTCGCGGCACTCAATGTGGAGCTCAGATACAAGCTCAGGTTCGTTCAATCTTGGTTCGAAAGAATCAGTGACACGATAAGAAGAAGAAGAAGAAGAAGGTAGAAATCTCAAGTGAGTAGACATAGACCATAGTAACATAGACGTTAGAACGTTAGAAGACAAACGCCGGCTGAGGAATATGGGTTTCGAGGTGGAACTCAGATACAAGGCTGCAACAATCTCAAGATTATATCTACTTTGTCAGAGGTAGTTTGGATCATAGACTAAATTTATTATGGTGCGGCTTCTTGGTTTCAGCGAAAAGCCGAGTATCGAAGGAAAATCGACCCTTTCGGGTGTTTTAAAAACAACACAGTTTTTAGGTGACAGTATTTAGGCAAAAGTAGTAATGGGGCAGACTACCGTCGATAACCTTCTCGATCATTTTCATTATGTACTAATTTATTATTATTACTTTATTGGTAGTTCAAAATGTGTGTGCGAGCAGGTCATTGATAGTAGTCGGCCCCTTCAATAGGTATATCTATGAGTAGATGCGTTGCCTATACTCTAAAACTCTTTTTTATTACTTTTCCTTTGTAAAAATGACAATAATCATTTGATTTCCCAGGTGGTATCCCTCCTAGCCGGCGGAGGCTACATAGAGCGTGCTCCAATCCGCACGCGCACATCCTCCGGTGAATCAGAGCGGTCTGCCTCCCCCCTGCCCGATTCACCCCCCTCCCCCGCCGCGTCTCCCTCGCCTGACACCCCCCCGCTGCCCGCTGTCAAGGGAGTCGTGGAGAAGCATGACTCGGTCAGCTGGGTGTTGGAGATTGAGGAAACGCCAGAGGAGGTTGCTACTAGGTGCGTTTGATTTTTTTTTTTTTATGTTACTAGCTTATGGAACAAGCATATGGCCCACCTGATGTTAAGTGGTAACCATCGCCTATAACAAAGCAATGCCTCGTAGGTCACGCACGTCAGGAACGCGCCCTACGATGCACTGCCCTGCGTCCAGAATTTAGAATATTCGAATGTTTTTTGTCTGTGGTTAGAAGAATGAATGAAATCTTTTTGGATATTATAATTCTCTTTGTCAGCAATGAACTTGGTTAGGTTGATGGTAGAAAATTAAAATATTTGTTATGTTTACTTGTAACATGCTCGGTACTTCTGAGAGAAAGTTTTCTAGATAAATCATTTAATTTAAATTCATTCAATAATTTTGATTCATTTAATTTAAATTAATATAAGTACCAGGGATTGTTTATTGTGAAAAGAACTTTGTAATGTGTTGCAACACTAAAGCCTGTATTCAGGAACAATGCTTGAGTCCGAGTCAAGCCAAAATGTCAAAAATCTGTGCTTTAGGCTCGACTCAGACTCAAGCACTGTTTCAAAATACGGGCCTTAGGGTCACTAAGTTTCACTAACTCTCCACTTGCTCTTTGGCTGTCCAAAAAGAAGTATATTCCAAGGAGTTTACAATGGTTTTTTGTTTCCCAGATTGGCGCGGAGATCGTCATTCCGCACAGCGTCATCCCCCGGGGGGGTGAAGCGTCGCGGCGGGGGCTCTCCCGGCAGTTCCCCCGCCCCCGCGTCCCCTGCCCCCAACGCCTCCAAGCTCTTCCGACCCGGAGAGCTGGACTACCCACCGCCGCCGCCGCCGCTGAAGGAGTCAGCTGGCGAGGCTATCTACATCTACGACGATCGTCAGTACTGAACCTTACGGCTCTTGCACAACCTAGTCGTGATGAGTATGTGAATAAATCGGACGTTTTATCTTTGAAGCAATGAGACGAATTTGTGAATAAATCTGACGTTTTATTCTTGCCGGATTAGAGCCATCTACATCTACCACGATCGTCAGTACTGAACCTTACGGCTCTTTCACAACCTAGTCGTGATAAGTATGTGAATAAAACGTACGTTTTATTCTTAAAGCAATGAGACGAATTTGTGAATAAATCTGACGTTTTATTCTTGCCGGTATTGAGCCATCTACATCTACGACGATCATCATTACTGAACACAACGCTCGCGAGGAAAATATACTAGTCGTGATGAATATTTAAACAAATCTGACGTTTTATTCTCGCCGAATATGGAACATTTACGACTATATCAACCGTCAGTACGAAACACAACGCTCGCGAGATAAACCTACTAGTCGTGATAAATATTTGAATAAATCCGACGTTTTATTCTTGCCGAATCTGGAACATTACGACTGTTACCATTGTCAGTACTGAACACAATGCTCGTGAGATAAATTCACTAGTCGTGATGAATATCTGAATAATTCGAACGTTTTATTCTTACCGGATTTGGGCCAATGAAAATCATCAATGAATAAGAGGCGGTCGTGATGAGACGAATGTGTGAATAAATCGGACGATTTATTCTTCCTGGACTAACCACGAAACAGTCAGTACTGAACCTCGTTCGCGAGATAAACCGTGATGAGATTCGAATGTGTGAATAAATCGAACGTTTTATTCTTGCTGGATATGGGCTATCTACATCTAGGACGACAGCCAGTACTGAACCTTACGTAGATATAGGTCGCGATGAGACGAATTTGTGAATAAATCGGACGTTTTTCACGTATTCGGACTGTCAGTAATAAAGGCTACGCTTGCGAGATAAACCTACTAGTCGTGATGAGACTCGAATGTGTGAATAAATCGGTTTAATCATGTTTTATTCTTGCCGGATTTACCTTCTGGATTCATAATTTTATGGAATGTGGGACCCATGGATTTGTCATTTACGAAGTTCGAATACCAATGATTGTGTATGGAGCATGCATTTTGCTCGTGCGATAGCACTTCTGATTATGAACTAACTAAAATTATTTATTAGCTTGAAGTTGGATTTCAAGTAGAATACAAGTTTGCTCTTTCTAAACAGAACGTAGCTTCAAGTGATATTATACTTACTCGTGCGTTAGTACTCGTACGATTTGCATCAAGTTTCTTAGGATATGTTATAGTCTTGTAGTATTTGATAAATAGCTGGTAGAGTTAATCCCTATATTCTATTTCTTTTTTGTCACTAGTTGGATATTGAAATATAATATTGGTGTAACTGCTATCCTGTGTAAGTCCGCTTTTCAAAGAATTCTGGCCTCGAAAGTATGTTATGTATGTTAATCTGATTAGGCTATGTTTTTATGGAAAGTGTTTAATGTACCTGTGTGCTATGCCGATGAGTTAAGGTCCGTTTCCATATTTTTATCAATTTACCTATTCTTACATACCTTCACTTTTTTCTTCAGTATTTGATTCTACCTTCATTACTGTAATATTTTCTTTAAAGCCTTTTATTCCTGGTTCTTCAACAGTGAAACTTATTTTATTTTGTCTTCTCTTTTCATTTCTACTTTAATTCATTGGTGTAGCAAATTCTTGTTTATTTCATTTTAAAAATATATTTATGTTTTAATTATCCTGTTTAAGATTTGAAGTTACAACAGGTTGTTGTCTGATATTATTTAGGTATTTCTAGTTTTAGTGAACCTGATATGTAGTTAAGCATATTTATTGTTTTCTTTTCGTATAAATTGTATTGTAACTTAATTATAGTTTATCACGGTTGTTGGAACATAATTATTTTGTACAAATAACAATTTTATTAATGAGAAATTAACATAGTTTTAAGCGATTGTCTGTCTGTTAGACGTTGATTGGTGGAATTTGATGCTGATTTTAAGTTGGCTTTTGCTAATCTTATGTTATCTTATTACACAAGAACGCTTTTAATTTTTAAATAGTTATAGCTGATGTAGGGAAAGTAATTTCTACCAAACCAAAGAGTCTGTCATCTAACTCTTTGAATGTTCCTTCATTTCCACAACCAATAGGTATTGCATGCCTTCGGATAACCGAAACATTATTGTGTCAGCTTAAATGATTTTAATTTATTTTTAAGCTAAACGTATTACCATTCCAAATTAAGAATTGTAAGCAAAAATAATTATTACATACATGATTACTGAAAATATTATGAAATAAATAGTATGTTAAATATCAATTGGTTTTATTCATGATAGATTGTATTAAATTAGGTACAGGAGTACAGCTTCTTAGTTATCGTCATTGTAAAAATATTTGTAATTAAGTAGGTTAGTAGTGTTAGCCGGTTTTGGGAATAGGACATCCCTATGAGACCGGGCAACGAGTCACATCACTAGTTGAGGGAGAGGAAGATGGCGTCGTAATGCGTTTGGTTTGCCTTTTATCAAAGTAAAACAGAGTTCTAGCTATTAACCAACGAGTTTTCGCCGTAACAGTAGGTAACTAATAAAATAAAATAGCCCCTAACCATGGGGTCCCACTACCTAGAGAAGAAGATTAATTCCTATAAATTATCAATAGATGACGGTAAAGGTTCCAGTCAGAAAATTAATATTTGTTTGAGTTCAGAAAAGAAGTAAAATAGGTCATGAATGACTGTATGTCATATTGTAAAAAACCCCACGAACACTAAAAGATGAGAAAATCGGCTTTTAATTAATTTTTTCAAGTATTTACAATTTATTTTAAATTTCTAGTTTTTCTTGCGGCAGTCAATCGTACTTAGAGATGGGTTTTTGCCTGGACATTTATGGACGTATTGAGTAAATGCCGAGTAAACGTCCATTTACGCCCAGTAAACGTCCCAAAACAGGGCGGATATATTTTTATTGTAAAATATCGCAAAATTCACAAATTATTACACAATGCTAAGTTCAAATTACTAAAAAGGTTTTTTTAAAGTAAATCTATAATCATCATCAGACTGAAGAAGTCCACTGCTTTTTTTTTTGTTTTTTTTTGATACAACAAAGTTGACAATAAGCATACGGCCCACATGATGGGAAGCGGTTACCGTAGCCAATGGACACCTGCAATACCAGAGGCATCACAAGTGCGTTGCCGACCCTTTAAAACTTCTAAAACGCCCTTTTTGAAGAACCCCATGCTATAGTCCTTAGGGAAAACCTCAGCAGGGAGATCATTCCACAGCCTGAGTGTTCGCAGGAGGAAGTTCCTCTGAAACCAAACGGTGCGCGACCACCCAGGCTCTAAGGTGTGAGGATGAAATCTCAGCCTATGGCGAGCAGTGCGATGGTAGAATGTAGCTGTTGGCATGATATCATACCCCATTATACAAGCGGTAGAACACGCACAATGAGGAGAAGTCTCTCCTCAGACTTAAGGGCTCAATACCGCTTGTGAGCTTGGGATCGTCAACAATTTTCACGGCACGACTTTGGATCGAATCAAGGGGTCCAAGCTGGTATCCAGGTGCTCCTGCCCAGAGGTGAGAAATACTCCATGTGAGGCCGGACTTGCGACTTATAAAGAAGTAGTCGCTGGCCTGCACTGAAGTATGACTTCGTTCTGTTCAGCACACCGAGCTTTTAGGATGCCAGCTTGGCCTTATCTTCCAGATGATAACGGAACTGGACGTCACTAGAGATGTCAATACCCAAGATCCCAATGCTCTTGGAAGTGGTGGGGGCATGTCTTGGAACTTTGCGGTATCTGCGACGAAAAGATGTGGCGCAATTTCCCGAACGCTTCCCATCCGAGTTGGATTCGTCAGCTGACCTCTTTGTCGAAGTTGGCTCTACCTAATTGGATCGTCTGACGCAAATAAACATAGTGGTCCACAACTTCGATGATATCGCTCCCAACATGTAACAGCACGGGTGTGACATGAGACATGATTTTTGTCTTGGTTATGTTCATTTTTAGACCCACCTGTTGGCAGACAATATTGGGGTCTCTGAGCATTGTGCCTAAGTCTTCCGGCAAATCAAAGGTGAGTGATGAATTCGCCGTTGAACATCAACCTTTGAGTGCCATACCTTGTTCAGGACACGAACTTGAAAATATCCTTCAGTGCCGAAGTGAACAGTTTCAGAGATATGACATCTTCCTGTCTCACCCCTTTTTGCATGTGGAATGGATTTGTACAGAGTACAAATCCATTCCACTCGTCCTGAACTCGCATAGACATTGTAGCATTCCTATAGATACATTTCAACACTTCGATATACCGATAGTCAATTTGACATCGCTGGAGCGACTGTAGCACTGCCCAAGTTTTGACTGAATCGAAAGCTTTCTCATAGTCCACAAACGCTAAGCATAGTGGCCGATTATACTCCTCAGTCTTCTGTATAATCTGCCGTAGCGTGTGGATGTGGTCTATGGTGCTAAAGCCTTTCCGGAACCCGGCTTGTTCGGGAGGCTGAAAGTCGTCGAACCTACGAGCGAGACGATTGGTAACTACTCTCGAAAACAGCTTAAAGACGTGGCTAAGCAGAGAGATGGGCCTGTAGTTCTTTAAGAGAAAAGAGAAGAGAGAGAATAAGAGTGGACAGGAAGTTGTAGAGTTTCAGAAGACCGTAAGGTGGAGGATGGAGTTAGAAAGATTTAGGTAGGTATTCAAAGCGTTAAGAGTAGTTTAGCTTATAGATAAGGGGGGTGGAGGGGTTAAACATGACACTGTACAAGAGGGAAAGGAGACGAGTATTCCGGCAAAAACCAATAGGCAAGACTTTTAGTCTCGGAGTCTCTTTCAAAGACAGGATTCGAACGAGGTCATTCGATTGTTATTATTCTAAGTATGTATTTACAAAAAAAAATGTATTCAATTATTATATCAGCTATCCGGTTCCCATATAACAAGCTCTGCTTAGTTTGGGGCTGGGTAGTGTTGTGTGAATTGTCCACAATATTTATTTATAGAGGAACAAAGTTCTCAACGTAGGCCAAAGAACTAGCAAGCCCATTTATTTATTTATTTTATTTATTTAAACATTTATTTTGAACAGAGTGGCGGGCAACAACTTGATAGGAAGAGCCAAACCGAACCCTGGGCTCAGTGGCGCGCCATGGGAGTGACTTATGTCCAGCAGTGGACTTCAAAAGGTTGATGATGATTACGATAGTGACAGCGATTAGCAGGCACGAATCACGAATACCATGTGCGGTAAAATGTTGATTTAAATAATACCATCCGTCTGTGATTTTGTTGATAATTCTGTAATTTATCTGTTATTATTAATCTATCTGGTTCCCATATTACAAGCTCTGCTTAGTTTGGGGCTGGGTAGTGTTGTGTGAATTGTCCACAATATTTATTTATTTATTTATTTTAATTTGGCAACAAACACATTTTTTATTTTCAGTGATATCCTCCTTTTTGGTCAATTGCCATTTGTTCTAATATTTAAATGGTTTATACAGGTACATCTTACGAATACTCAATGAAAAAGTCTGATTTTGACTAATTATAGTTTCCGCCCTGATTTTGGACATTTAAAAGGACGTTTATTCGTTTTTGCCCTATTTGTCCAGTTTTTGGCCTTTTCGCCCAACTGGGTTTAAACCCTCTGCCTTCGTACTACGTTGTTTCACAAGTTCGTGCTCGAATATAGATGGCGCTATTTACATAATAACTAATTTTAGCGTTTTGTTTTAGGCATTTTGCTTCAAATTACGTATTTGAATGACATCATTATGAGTAGGTGTGGTGTAAATACTTATTGGCACCAACCTTTATTTATATCTGACTGTTGTCAAAACTAACTTGTCAATTCATACACAAATTTTATTCAGATAAAACCATAATATTGGTTTTCTTGCATTTTATTTATAATTAAAATTTATCTGAATAATAAATATCTACGTGATGAATAATGGCTTCTCTAGCACGACTGCTAAGGCCAGATAAATTTGACACTGATCCGGGAACTTCCACCGCCGAACTCAAGTAGGTACTACCGGTATTGGAAGGAAACGTTCCAGAATTTTCTCGCTGTAGAAACGAAATCAAATAAAGTGTCAGATGACATCAAATTAAAAACTAAACTACTGCTAAACAACGTGTCTCCGAATATATACTCGTTTATTCGAGAGGCAAAAGAATACTCAACTGCCGTAAGTACACTGGACAGAATTTATATAAAATCCAAAATGAAATCCATGCTAGATTTCTACTAGCCTCGTCTAAACAGAAATCAGAAGAAACAGTAGCGGACTACTTGCGCACACTCCAGCAACTAGCACCTTATGATCCACAAGGAAACAGCAGGTGAAACGACTCAATGGCACCCTGTGGAAATTTAATTCTAAGTCAAATCAGTGAGCAGATCCGCGTAAAGCATACACTTTTTACCAATAGATGGCGATAAAAAAGATTCTTCTTCTTCTTCTTAATGAACAATAAACAATGAATGGCATCTGTCCTTTTCGGATCCATTTTGCCAGTGTCGAGATACTACCGCGACGTGAAGCCGCCGCCCTTCTCAATCCTCCCTGTCATGTGATAGTTTTGCCAGTTTTTAGTCTCTAAACACTAAAATCGACCCCCAATATCTAAATCTGACGCGCTCGAGTATTTCAGACTATCCATTTTTTTTTACTAATCTGATCGTCTATCCTAGGCGCGCGTCACTACATATAGAGCTAAATACTTTACAAGGTTTTTCTATTAGGTCTAAGGTATCTCTCATATCTTAAACTGCCACGCTCGAGTATTTCCAAAAATTCCCCTATTCGCCTCCCTAACTAGAATAAGGGAGGTACGAGTAGAGCAATTTTGCAGCCATTTTTCAAGCGATTGATATCATTCCAAGGAAAACGAAACATTGATGTGACGTCAGATGTGTTTGCACATCTAAAATAGGAGCACTTGTGTGATGGCATATCGATACCGATGAATATTAATAAAATTGTAGATCTGAGCAACCCAAAGAACAGAGCAACCAACCATACAAATTTCCTAGGGCTTTGATTATTTACGATTTAATTACAAACGAAAAGTCAAACAACTTTTCGTTTGTTCTTTTCGTTGTAAACTTGACAATTGATAGGTACGTTTAGTTTTTCACTGATGATTGTTACCTTTTCAAATTTATAATAAATTACTTATGTGTGAATTACTAATTTTACCTACTGTTATAAATAAAATGCAAGAAAACCAATATATGGTTTTATCTGAATAAAATTTGAGTATGAATTGACAAATCAGTTTTTGGCAACAGTCAGATATAAATAAAGGTTGGTGCCAATAAGTATTTACACCACATTCACCGCCATATTATTTAAAAACTTAATGTTAACTAAGATCATAGTCTTGCAGGCGAACAGCAGCTCTCCTGTCTCTAGTTGAACGTCGAACAGAGGAGGGACCCGGTATTTCTTCGACAGCATCCTCAAACTGTTCGTCGGGCTCAGGCTCAGAATCACTTTCCCTTTGTTGTGGTGGAAGAAGAGCTAGCTGTCTGTTCGAAACAGTTTCTTCACGACCATTTGCTAACCTTATATGAGAGTATGACGGATTAGCTTCCAAAAGTTCCACCTCTTCGCATTCAGAATCATATTTAGAGCGTCTTTGGATATTTCGCATGAGTACAGGACCTGGCTCCGAAAGCCACGTTGGCAAAGATTCTCCTGTTGCTGTTCGGCGTGAGTGATTAAAAAATCTCTCGTGGGGTGTAGCATTTGTCGACGTACACAATAATGAACGAATAGAATGAAGGGCTGGTACTAACACACGCTCCCAATTTGTTGTATCAAGCTCTCTAGACTTCAGGCACAACTTTATAGATTTCCACAGGGTGCCATTGAGTCGTTTCACCTGCTGTTTCCTTGTGGATCATAAGGTGCTAGTTGCTGGAGTGTGCGCAAGTAGTCCGCTACTGTTTCTTCTGATTTCTGTTTAGACGAGGCTAGTAGAAATCTAGCATGGATTTCATTTTGGATTTTATATAAATTCTGTCCAGTGTACTTACGGCAGTTGAGTATTCTTTTGCCTCTCGAATAAACGAGTATATATTCGGAGACACGTTGTTTAGCAGTAGTTTAGTTTTTAATTTGATGTCATCTGACACTTTATTTGATTTCGTTTCTACAGCGAGAAAATTCTGGAACGTTTCCTTCCAATACCGGTAGTACCTACTTGAGTTCGGCGGTGGAAGTTCCCGGATCAGTGTCAAATTTATCTGGCCTTAGCAGTCGTGCTAGAGAAGCCATTATTCATCACGTAGATATTTATTATTCAGATAAATTTTAATTATAAATAAAATGCAAGAAAACCAATATTATGGTTTTATCTGAATAAAATTTGTGTATGAATTGACAAGTTAGTTTTGACAACAGTCAGATATAAATAAAGGTTGGTGCCAATAAGTATTTACACCACACCTACTCATAATGATGTCATTCAAATACGTAATTTGAAGCAAAATGCCTAAAACAAAACGCTAAAATTAGTTATTATGTAAATAGCGCCATCTATATTCGAGCACGAACTTGTGAAACAACGTAGTACGATTGACTGCCGCAAGAAAAACTAGAAATTTAAAATAAATTGTAAATACTTGAAAAAATTAATTAAAAGCCGATTTTCTCATCTTTTAGTGTTCGTGGGGTTTTTTACAATATGACATACAGTCATTCATGACCTATTTTACTTCTTTTCTGAACTCAAACAAATATTAATTTTCTGACTGGAACCTTTACCGTCATCTATTGATAATTTATAGGAATTAATCTTCTTCTCTAGGTAGTGGGACCCCATGACTATGGGAACCAGATAGCTGATTTAAAACTCCCCTTTTTTGAAATACAACCTTACCTACGTTTAGTTAAACGTTTGACTAGATGCGACTCTTGGCGCCACTGAAAAGCAGCGCCATAATAAGCCAAATGGCAAATGCTGAGTGAAAGCCATTTTTTCGTCACTTATTGCTTGTTGTTACGTATATTTTTTGTGTCTATTATGTTTTGTGACGTAAAATAAACATTTTCTATTTCTATTTTTGTTTATTGGATATCAATAAAAACAAATGGACTTTTCCAAAAATAGTTTGTAGGTCATCAAATATTTAAATTTAAATGCGAATTTTATTAGGTATATAATATATCCTGTCGTTTTATGGTAAACTGACCCATAACATTAAATTTTGTTTGAAAATCACTTTGGGTTTATTATGGTAGACCTTGTCAAACCACATGTTTGAAGATATTATATCAATTTTAGTTTTACATTTTTAAAACATAAGTAAGGCAGGTAGTCGATTGAATAAAATATTTTTTATGATGAGTAGATATTAGATATTATTGCCCAAAGTTCATTGTTTATAGAAAAAATAATTATGTAGGTACTGTATAGAAGAATTAGTAAGTTGAACTGGCAATAGGCAGGCCATGTAGCTCGTAGAACCGACAACCGCTGGAAAATAAAGGTTCTAGACCACACTCGTAACCACGAACTGAAAAACAAAGCGCAGAACATCCCAAAGGACCGACGACATTTTTCCTGGAAATGTATTTTTTTTTATATAACTAGCTGATGGAACAAGTATATGGCCCATCGCCTATAACAAAGCATTGCCTCGTTGGTCACGCACGTCAGGAACGTGCCCTACGAAGCACTGCCCTGCGTCCATCAACGTCCATGTATGGAGAGGCAGTGGATTTCTTCGGGCTGGGAATGATGATAACTTTCAGGCACCTGTAGGCCTGCCACAAGCTCTGCCTGGCTCTGGTTTTGAGTCTGTGTGTGTGCTTACCATTGTGTACTGTACTGTGAGTTTCGACGTAGGATTTATTTAGAAAGCACTCACACAAAACCAGAGACAGAGCCAGACAGCTTGTGGTCGGCCTACTGCTGATTTGTATGCAATACTGTTACATGTGGAATAAACCGAACTAACTGTTCGTCAGTCGGTTATTAAATTAAAAAAAAAATCATTGTCTGGTGGTAAACATTAGGTAAATCTCTTGAAACCTTATCGACTGTAATTTCCCGTAAAGGCCTTTTTTTTACAGTTTATAGGCTATCGCTTGACCGCAATCTCACTTGATGTTAAGTGATGATGCGATCAACGGTGTAGCGCGCTCACCTAGAAGATACCTATTCACTCTTTTTTTTTGAAAATCATACACCTTGGCCATGGCGATGGCGATCAGCTGAAACGCTGTCCGATATGACAGCGATATTTGACAGATCGCCATCACCTAGATGTGCGCAGGCCTTAAATATCGGTATGATAAGAGTAAGCACCAGTTGCCGCTGACGCTATATAAATCATCTACAATAGATGCAAAGCCCTGTTTTTTAATAATGAAATAATACAAATATAAGATACAAATATTCACCTACCGAGAAGAGAGATCCTATTACTAAAACATCTATATAATACCAGCATATCAGGACATTATCATTTGGCTAATTACGGCCTAGTTTTGTAGACCAAACTGCGAATTTGTAATCTTAATTAAATTATGTCAAGGGAAGTCGTCCAATGGTGTGCAGATTTATTTGATACCAGCCCCTATATAACAACAGAAAGCGGCCGCAAAAGGACAATCCGTGAAAAACCGCCAAAATGTGCAGATGTGTATTCGTTATTTCTTTAGTAATCCTCGGCTCTGGTGAGTTCCAAAAATGTATAAAAACATTACCTATATACCCTCCTTCTGAGCAGTCGGGTAAAAGCAATAACAATGTCTCAAAATAAGACATTGTATAAACCAGTCTTTTGAAAGTTATTTTTAAAGAGTTAACAAAAAAGAGGAGATTTTCAATTCGGTGGTTTTTTATGTTTGTTATTGCATATCTTAGTCATTTATGAGCCGATTGAAAGAATATTGTTTTATCTGAAAGATAATATTTCTAGATTTGTCCGATAGAAGTTTTATCAGAAACGGTTCAGCAGTTTGGTCTGAAATCGGTTTTTCGAACTGTGTAAACTTATATTTTCTATTAGGACATTGTAATAAATCAAATCAGGCACTGCGATTAATAATTCGAGACATTCGAGTATCATTTGTCAAAATATTACACGTTATGTACCTACCTACTTTTGGTCATCTTTACTTTTGAGTTACAAACTAGATTTGTAAAAACTTTAGCAAAATCGCGCGTAGGTACATAGTCAAAATGGCCGAATTAATGAAACTGAAAAGCAAAAGGTTATTTGCCTTTCAGTAGGATTTACTTTATATATTTTTCTAATTTTAATTTAAAAAATATATTCTTGATAGAATTCAATCATTGATTAAAATAATTGATTAAGATTTAAAATTAGAATAAAGATATCCATCAAGTCCTGTCTGCTTGTCTGCCAACTATGGCATCAAAACACCGATAACAGGTAGTTGTTATAACTTTGTTAGTTTATTAAAATTAGTTGAAAAATTTATTGTTATCTTTCGGTTTACTTACTTATTGAGCTTTCAAAATTGAGTAGCACATTCCAAGTGGACTTGGCTTTCTCTTTCAATTTTGGCACAAAGCCTGCAGTTATCGGCTGTGTCTGGCACATCATGGTCAAGACCATTCAGATGAAGGGCTTGAAACATTTTGTATAGAGCCTGGCTTATGGTAATGCCGAGACCTAATTCTTTTTTTTTTAACTTATAAAGCACAAAAAACCTATGAATATGAAATGAGGACCGTAAACAAAAAATGTGCCATACAGTAGGTACGCCAGTGACACCTTCATCAGATATTTAATATTTAAATATAAAACGTTTATTTACATACGTCTAGCATTCAACCCGTCTAGCTAGAAGAAAAAACAACTGCGGATAATAAAACCATAGGTACATTTAATTATAGATCACACAGTGAATAGGCACAGTTGGCTGCGTAACCTACGAGGGAATGCTTTTATAGAGGCTATGGTCCACTTAACATCAGGCGGGCCATATGCGTTTTCCATCAAATAAGTACAGTTTGTTGCCTGTTCTTCTAGGTTTAGACGCGTGGCACTGGCACCTAGCTTTCAAAGTGATTCTTGCAATCCAACTTTTGATTTTGATAGTTGTATATAAAACCCACCATGTAAATTCCAAATTGTATACATTCTATTGTAGCTCGCATTTAGCGACCCATCCATCATGTGCCAAAGCCACTGCCGTAGGTTGTATGTACAAAGGTTTACGTTCGACACCTCATCCATCGCATCTCGATACAATTCCGCAGTAGGCTCGTACGTGGATGAAATTTTTATTCGAACGTTACTCCTCTTTTGTGATCGGTGTTTTCAATTTGTTCGGAAGTGCGAGGACCGTAGTTCGACCCAGTTGACCCGGGTAGGAAACAATATACCATATTCACATGTGACTATATAAAAAACTCTTGCTACTGACTGACTGACTGAAAACTCACAGCCTATATAGAACCTAATAGTCCTAAGAATTTTGTTTTAAGATTTCTCTATTTAGCTATGATTAGTCTCTCCGTAAGTGGTGGGTTCGATCCCCACTGAGAACAAATATTTGTGTGGTGAACGCAGATAATTGTTCTCTGTCTGGGTGTTACATCATATTTTTAATTTGTACATATTTAGTACTTACAAAAAATACATATTTAAGTATTATACTAGCTGTCTGTTTCCCATAGTACAAGCTCTGCTTAATAATTAAAGGCTAGGCATGGTGTGGACTTTCCACAAAATCTGATATATATTAATACAAAATGATGACTTTTCTCTATTAAATTAGGCACAAAAAGAGCTTTACTGGATTTGGAGTGCACAAATATATGTTCGGTATTATTAGTTAACATTATAACTAGTTTTCGTTTGCATTAGTATGAACATTAACCTGCCTGTTTGATTAGGACTCTGATGGATGACGGATGTTTATTGTGCCTCGCAAACAAAGCAAGCGAATTTATTTCCTTGATTTCAAATTAAACCTCTCTTCTACGTGACTCATGACAAGTTCGATATGATGACAGAATGTGTGTCTTTCCCGTGAGCAGTTTCAATATACGAAGTCTCTTTAACTCATAGACTTACGAAACTCCTTGCTGCGTTTGAAACCTCTTTGCTTTACCTCCTTCTTTATGAACCTACGTACAGTTGGCTGCGCCTGAATGTATACAATTCGTGTTTTTCTAGTTATTGTCGCAGCATAGATATGAACACATAGGAAAATACTCAAAAAAGGTAAGCGTATTAACATAATTCATGATTTTATGGTAAATCGCAAAGATTCCACAACTGCCACGATCGTGTTAGTGCCGTATTAACAGTCGCTATGAGTTATTCGTCGAGTGTGATTAAGATCCGATAGCGCAGCGAACAGCCCCAACCCGTACCAAGGGGAAGGTCGCGGGTTCAAATGCCGCTCGGCTCTTATCTTCTGGGATATTATAAAAATAACTCATGATCTCCGTGGTTTGTCCTGTTATAAATGTGCATTGTAATGTTACGGCACTACCTACCATGAAAGTTACCAACTCTATACATTCTAACGCAGCCGACTGTCCCTTCTAGGAATGTTATGAAATGGTAAATTTTTCCCTCCAATAGGAATGCAATCGATTGGTCGGGATTGGTCATACGTGAATTTGAATTTCGAACTAAATCCGCGTATGACGTTCCATCGCGGTTTTGATTGCATATTTGAATAGTTTGGAAATAAGGGTTTTGTAGTTTTAGCAAAATTGTATAATTTCTGCAAAAAATATGATTGTAAAGCTGTGTAGTGTAAAAAACCGACGCACTAACGACCGTTCATTGTGGCATTTTATTGAGAGAGAATTAAGTATTGGTCGTCTTACAGTTAAAGGGCCTAAAAGACTTTGATACCCGTCTCAGATGGCATTATTGTTCGATAAAAGCTGTTCACTTATCTCAGAGAAAGTGGTTGCGAAAAACTGGTTTGAAAGATACATTTTTATATTGATTTTTGTATAGTATTTTCTCCACGACCTAGTGAGCTTCGTTTGACATGGATCGCCGCATAATTGTAAAATATTACAGATTGAGATTGAGAGTCATTTGCTTTTTTTTATAGGCGATAGCCACTTAACATCATAACTTAGGTATCTATAGGTCACATAACATCATAATTTTTGGTAGCATTGACACCTTATTATTATAAGTATTCTGTGTTGTAATGTAAATGAACATTCGTTTATACAATTGTTTTATCATGTAAAATAAATAACTTTTGATTTGATTTGTTAAATTTATATTCAATTCGAAATTTCTTCATTCATTTTGTATCACTTTGAATGTCTTAAAGCTAAGTGAGTCTAGGTGCCAGTTCCTCGCTACCAAGCTTAGAAGAACAGGCAACAACTATATACGGCTTAGTTCCTACCGTTTTGCTGTATTGATCCTCTAAAACAAAAGTTAAAATATCAGTGAAGTTGCAGTGT
This sequence comes from Thera obeliscata, assembly GCA_947578465.1. Taxonomy (NCBI): domain Eukaryota; kingdom Metazoa; phylum Arthropoda; class Insecta; order Lepidoptera; family Geometridae; genus Thera; species Thera obeliscata. Next base: position 3,248,356 of record OX387927.1, read on the forward strand.
GGTACCACTCCAACTTAGTGAGACATAGGCAATACGAAAACAAAACGAAAAGCAAGAGCTTGTGTGGGCCAAAACCCAATAATGCATGGAACCGGTTGCATCGTAAATTACGAGACGTTTAAAACGTGACCGGCAAGGTCCCAAAGAGCTTTAGTAGGACTATATTTGTTTTTTCTATCGTTTATCTAAACGCGCTGTTAGGGCGATCGTGAGGGTGGCGCGAGACACTTCTGTTAAGCCATATTTTACATCACTGGGAATACTAACGCTGCCCTCAATCGTAATTATGCAAGTGGCAGTATTTGTGAGGCAAAATTTAAACATTTTTAAGACGCGAGAAGACGGGCATGCGCGGGTTTACAACACTCGGGGTGCACGTAAACTCGCGAGAGTAACACACTGGCTCACCAAATCTAATAGACTTGCACACGTCCTGGGGCCTACTGTGTACAACCGCTTGCCGGAGCTTGTCGTCGATGCGCCTAGCCATGCAAGTTTTAAAGCTAAGCTCAAATTGTGGCTTATTGAGAAGGCGTTCTACAACATTGAGGATGTCTTAAAATATGACAATTAGTCTTTAGTACATTTATTGTATTATAATTAGTAACTATTTACATAATTTACAAATTGTAAACTGACTTGTAAACATGCACTTTACCAATAAATTGATTATTACTGATTATTACTGATTATCTAACCTAAGACATAGTTTTAAACCGATTTGGTATTGTGGCCGTTTACTAAGTCACAGGCGGGGAGAGCACTGGTGGTCTAGTGGTAGTGGCCCCGCCTTCCGATCCGAAGGTCGTGGGTTCAAATCCACTCGTGTACTAATGAGTTTTTCTGTCGAAAAATGTATGTGCACTATGCCAGTACTCTCAAAACGGTGAAGGAAAACATCGTGAGGAAACCGGCGTGTTGTAGAACCTAAAAAAGTTCGAGCAACTCGTGTCAAGGGTCACGCAAAAAGGGCCCGCCAGCGGCCTACTTGCGGCAAAACCTGCCCGCACATCAAGTGCGGATGCACTTGCCGAAAAAAGTCACAGGCGAAGTACGGAACGGACCGCGCGCAAGTTCACGGCAACTTATTGATTTTAAAAACAAAACAAGTTCACAAAAACAAAAAAAGTTAATCCATGTGTAAGGGAACATAAAATTCATTAAAATGTCTATGATATTTATAAAAACTGAATAAAACTGCCTCGTCTCTAGATAATTTTGCCAAACTTGGTTTTTAACAAAAATTCAATGAAGTCGATCTTACAACGAAAAATAATAAGACAATGCAACCTCCACTTTGACTCATTTTGCCTCTGATTCTAGAAATTCAACTAAATGCCTGTTATTTCTAAATGCAGGTATTTTTTAACGGGTTTCTTGTCAATAAATATAAATGACAACAGACTTATAGTGCCCTGCTAAGCTAAATAAATGCTATATGACCAATATCAATTAAGCCTTTCGCACATCTAGGCGTTCTGCGATGGCGTTCAGTGAAACGCTGTCAAATATGACAGCGATATTTGACACTTTGTATAGGCATAGTGGAACTCATTGAAAATAAACATGATAAATTATATTTTTTATTTTCAGCGCTTGGGTGTGATGAAAACGATGCAAGGATTAGATTTTATCACAAGTAAGTATGAATACCTAATAATATAAATACAAGTATTATTGCTATAGGATTGTATAAATACTTAGGTATACCTAAAGGCCTGCGCACATCCTAGGCGATAGTGATAGCGATCAGTGAAACGCTATCAAATTTCGCTGTCATGTTTGACAGCGTTTCACTTGTCGCCATCGCAGATCACTTAGATGTGCGCAAAATTGAAGATAAGGAAACTCAAGTTATTTCGTTAAAATTGGTATGTGCTAGTCTGTACGGCAAAGATTACCAAATATTTACCTATGGTAAATATTATTATTTGTCAGTATATTTTTAAGTAGATTATAAGACATTCGAATACGATAAATTATTGTTCTTGAATAAATAATTTAAAATAATGGTATGGTATTTGACATGCGCATTGAAATGTTCTATATTTTATTATAATTTCAGTTCAATGGATAACTACACAGAACTGTGTATGGATGAGGCTGAGAATATATTTTCTACGTCATGGTATGATTCCAAGCTTAAGACCGTTTTGTTCTGTCATGGATTTACAGGTAAGCTTAAAACCTTATTTCTCTGATGTCTATAGAGGTTATTTCTAGTTTATTAAAAAAAAACACAAAAAAATACGGGTTTGGAGTGTGTATCGAGTAACTTATCCACTCTTGAGCTTTGCGTACATCTAGATCGCTTGAGGACGTCGATTCTAGCAACATGACTCAATTGAGTGATCGCTAATTCCGCGTTCCATTTTCAAATTTTTCAAACAAAAATTTACAACTCAGGCGTTTCAGTGTCAGACAGTCGGTAGCAAATTCAGTGTATCGGTGTCAAATATCGCACTGTCAAAGTTCGTGGCAGGTGTGCGGATGTTTGCAAGAAATCATGCTTTAATTAAATATATGCCTGGTGGCAATGCCGCCAGCGTCTTGGGGACGCTTCCGTCTGGCATTGATTTGGATCAGTTGAGCTATCTCTAGATCGTGTGTAACGATCTGCAGATAGCTCAACTGTTTCTTGTGTATTTTGTACATTTTATTTAATTGTAAGTTTATTTGTGTAAATAAATATTAAATTTACCTGCAGTTCTCAGTTAAATATATTTATTTAACTGAGAACTGCAAAAGGTTTTAATATGAGTCTTTACACCACATGTGGCGAACTCCTCAGTATAGGAACTTTTGTTAGCCATAGTTTTTTATCGAACAGCTCGGTCCATTTTCAAAATTCAATTAGTCAGTCCTATTGAAGAAATGCTTTTTTTTAATAGGTATATCCTCCGTCAGAAGGAAGTTTTCTAAAAAAAGAGGCGTAGGTTGCGCCTTACCTAAAAGCATCTAAAAAAATCTAATTTCAGGTCACCCCAAAGGACCAGCAATAGCAGACGTGGTGAATGCCTACTTGTCTATGGGAACATACAATGTGGCGCTTCTTAATTGGCAAAAGCTAGCTGCCCATACACTCCCAAGCTTAGTCAGCTCTTACGTATACTGGGCTGTACCTAACTCTATGAAGGTAGTACTTTTTAAATTAACGCGATCGCTATGCATAATTATATGGAACAAACGGGTTTTTAACGGGTAGACTACCCGTGACCACGGCTGTTGCAACACAGCCGGAACGTCGGGAATTAATAAAGGTAATCGCTATTAAAAACCCGTTTGTTCCATATATCTATGAAGGTACTTTTTTCAAACTTTTCATGATAATAGAGAATAATAAACCTACCTTTACAAAAGCTTCGAGGTTTTGGAAACAGTCTTTTTCATCCGACTTAGAAAATGTTGGGATCTGAAAAAGGGTAGCATTGGAAGGGCAGCTACTTCTCATAGTCTGTAGGCCTACCACAAGCTCCGTCTGGCTCTGTCTCTGGTTTTGAGTCTGTGTGAGTACTGACTAAATAAATCGTACGTCGAAACGTCACACACACAGTCTAACTTACTCACTCACACAGACTCAAAACTAGAGCCAGAGATAGAGCCAGGCAGAGCTTGTGGTACGCGCCTTCTGGCCACTAATTATACCAAACTAAATTACTAGGTATTATAGAAAATAATAGCTCCGGTATAATTATAATTATAAAGCCGAACGAGTAAAAGCAACACGAGAAAATGCGTGCCTACTTAAATCTGCTCAATTGGGTAATTTGAGTATCGGGTTTTGGCAATGGGCGTAAAATTTAAAAGCTCTATGACTTGGCGAAAAAAGTTCATTTCAGTGAAAGGATTTTTTTTCATTAGTTTTGTACTAGATTTGTTTCTGTCAAAGAGTTCGATTTCATTAGTCCGTTATTCAGGCTCACTCGTACAGTCAGCAACTAAAATAAATGAAGTTTTAGTTCTTCAATGTAAAATTTCAGGTTCGATTAATGTACGGCCACTAAATGTTCACCCAGTTAAAACGAATCCACTTGTTTTCTACTGTGAAATCGTTAATTATAGCAGTTCAATACGTTAATCATTTTTTTTTATCTAGCGATGTCCTAGCCAAACTAAGATAATTGTAAAAAAACAATTTCTAGCACTGCGGTGACCGCTGCCGTGGCAAGGAAGTTTTGATATCTCGCCTTGTGTTTTTTTATATGTTCTAACATAACCCAACCTATCCAAGTCACCTCATAAAGTATCAAGAACAAGTATAAGTATCCAGTGCCAGAACAAAAAAAGCAAAAATCAATGATTGAATTGCAGGTTCAACTGGCACCATAATAACGGGGTGTACATTAACTGAATTTACATTAATATTATTAACTGGATGTACATTATCGCCTACCGAAAAAGTTATGCAGTTTTCCAAAACAGAGCTTGTTTCTTTAGGAAATATTTGAACATTACTAGCCAGAAATTCATCTACTTTGGTCGCTGACCGTAGTCGTAGCGTGTGTCGATAGTAATCTGATGCAGTAGATAGAGTACATTGAACGTGTGTGAATGTATCCTGTAATCCTCTATGGAGTGTACATTTTACAAGACCTGTCGTTTTCTATTTGGTCCTCTATACAGAACAAAAATGCTGAAAGCTACTGAAAAGAGTTTGTAAATATACCTTTACAAAATCTTTGTCAATGTAGGTTTCATACAACTCGATGGACCGAATACATTAAAAATTATCGAAAGTTGGTAGAAAGAAAAGGCTCAAATTTGTTTTTTCTGAAAATGTTTGGGAAGCCAGTCTAGCAGAGATTTCTTCAGGCTTAAATAAAGCTGCGGGTATATAGCTAGTTATAGTTTTGCAAATATCAACAGTAACAGTAGGCCTACCATGAGCTCTGTCTGGCTCTGTCTCTGGTTCTGGTTTTAAGCCTGTGTGAGTGTTGAATAAATAAATCCTACGTCAAAACGTCACACACACAGTATAATGCACTGGTGAGCACTCACACAGACCCGAACCAGAGACAAAGCTAGACAGAGGTCATGGTAGGCCTACTGTACCCGAAGTCCCAGTGCATTTACAACATTTCATTACCAAATGTTGTTTTCGTTTCGCCCATTTGTCTCTGTCTATTGTATGGAGAAAAAATTAGACAGCAACTCTAACTACGTAACGTATTTTTGACGTCTCATATTCTCTCCATACAATCGAGAGAGACAATTAGGCGAAACGAAAACAACATTTGGTAACGAAATGTGGTAGCAAAACTCCGACTTCGGGAACTGTTCCGAAAACCCTTGTTAAGTAGGCAATTTATTTCCCTTCCATCGCCTAGATATCGACACTAAAATTATATTGATTTCAGTTGGGTGTAGAGTTATCCAAAGCCATGTTGCGGTTGTCAGCAGCTGGTTTAGATATGGACAATACGCATTTCGTGGGACATTCTCTTGGAGCCCACATTTTTGGAATTGCTGGGAACAATCTTCCAGTGAACGGAATCAAAATGGGTTGGTAAGTTTCGTTATCGATTTTTTTATATTGTTTAAAATCCATAAAACACTATCTAGCCCCAAATTAAACAGAGCTTGTATTATAGAAAACAAATAGCTATTATAATCCTACTGATGTTTGTTACTCTTTCACGTAAAAACTACTGAATGGATTTTAATGAAACTTTTAATAATAAAAAAAAATAAACATAAATTAAAAATAAGTCGCACCCATTCCCCACATTTCTGGGATGCAAATTTGTAGTTGCCGGTTAATTTTTGAGCAGCAATATTGAATACCTAATACAGTGAAGTTCTCTAATTATATGTATACGATAATATTGAAATAGTCCTAAGTGCAATATGTCACAAAATACATGATTATCAAGGTAATGTAAAAAAAAAAGTTCCTAAATAGTACATTATTTATGTCAATAAATGTCATTCTTCTAAACAATTTATAACCGAATAAATCTTTTACTTTATAATAGCTCTTACTAAGTAGCCAAAGTCTTAGCTCTTTGGTGAACTTGTTCAGCGGAATAATAGCTTATACATCAGAATAACATTATAGGCTACAGTTTATTAAGATATTGTAACGGAGAACGGTGCAAACGAAGCCACGTACGGCCGCTAGTAAATCGTATGTTATTTGAGGTATGTACGTATTGTACGTTTACTGCAGTGCATGCTGGCCAAAAGTGCATAAAATATGGAATATAAAATTGGATAGGTCCAAAGTAATAAGTCATGCGCAGATGCTAAAAAACTATAAATAAAGTAAACTGAGAAAACCGCGACCACATAATTCATTACTATGTTCAAAAATAATACAAAAGTTTTTTTAACAAACGTATGGTCTATCATTCAGCCTGAGGAAGCCAACTATACATTTCTAGGAAGAATATCATAAATATTGTAGAACATCCACACAACACTATCTGGCCCCAAACTAAGCAGAGCTGAATGTTTGTGCCCTCTTCATCGACTGACTTTCCGCGGCGATTTATACCTCATATCGTCAATCTGTCTACGGTTTATATGCTTCATTTTTAACCGACTTCCAAACAAAAAGGAGGAGGTTTTTTTTTTTTTTTAATGTTTGTGTTTTTTTTGGAAGGTTATTTTTTCCCAAACAAATTTCATTAAAATCGGTTTAGCAATGAAGTCGGTTTCTCTAGTTTTTTAAACTTATAATTATCCATAATCATTGTCATTATTGGAGAATCTTAATTCCAAAACAAAAACATAAGACTTTTATTTTCAGCATCATAGGTTTAGATCCAGCGATTGGCTTCGAATCGAGGCCCCCTTTCCTCCGACTAAGCTCGACGTCTGCTCGCTTCGTGACAGTCATCCACTCAGACCCAAACAAGTATGGCACCAGAAAAAATATGGGGGTCGTCGATTTCTGGCCCAACCCTACTGGTATCGGACCTGTGGTACAACCAGGCTGTCCGAGAAATCCACCCAAATTCTCCGATGAAGGTATGTTCAGAAATAATTGTTTTATCATATTTTAAAGTAGAAACTACTTGCAAGAAAATGTGCTCAGTATGTTAAAATGTATCATGAACTTAACCTATTATTATCAATTACTAGCTATTGTGATGAATATTTGAAGGGGTTTTTAATTTTTTTGAAATAATATTTTTGAACACCAGCAGTCTGCATACTAGAGACTCATGTGTCTTTAAAACGTTTCAAAGAGAGCCTTGTGAAACAGCCGCAAAAAAAAATGAATTCGAATTTTGAATTTGAAATTTGTACCAATTCAGGTACAAAATTCAGTAGAGCTATCTCTAGATCGTTTGTAAAGATCAGATAGCTCAACTGTTTCTTGTATATTTTGTACATTTTGTAAATATTTGTTTAATTATGAGTAAACAGAATTCATTATAAAATTTTCTAGTTTCTTATAAAATGTATTTTTTTTTATTTTACTTTATTTTATTATAAGTTTCTTTGTGTGAATAAATAAAAGCCTCACTATAAAAAAAAATTTGGTATACTTAACTCAATAAAACAAAGCTGATTCTTAGCTCCATTTTTTTCTAGAATTCTGCAGTCACAACCGTTCATGGAAGTTTTTAACCGAAGCCTTATTGAACCCCGGCACAATGCTTGGAAGCCACGCCAAGAACTTTAAACAGTGGAATAAATACAATGAAAAGGAAAGAAAAGCAACGGTTTTGGAAGTTGGACTGTGCGATGAAAATGCGTATGTATTTTATTTATACCCAGTGGGATCCCGCGTGACTTCGTTCGCTTTTTCATACAAACTTCAACCCTTGTGAGTAGTAGAGCTCCTTGTGAAAGGCTCGTCTGGGGAAGTACTACCACCATGCCTATTTCTGCTGTGAAGCAACCGATCGCTGTGTTTCAGTTTGAAGGGTGTGGGTGCCGGTGTAATTACAGGCACGTGAGGCGAAACATCTGTAAGCTTCAAGTTGATGGACGCAGAGCAGTGCATCGTAGGGCACGTTCCTGACGTGCGTGACCTACGAAGCAATGCTTTGTTATTGGCGATGCTTACCGCTTAACATCAGGTGGGCCATATGCTAGTTCCATCAGCCAGTAGTAATAAAAAAAAACCCCTGTTGCATCCCTTCAGGGGTTGAGTTTTAGGAATCCCGTTTTAAAAAGAGATTTCCGAGTGCCCAGCAGGTACCCTCATAATTTCATAGATATTCCTAGGACCATTAGTTAAGGCTGTGCGTTGATTGTCAGTCAGTCAGTAACGTAAGAGTTGTATATAAGAAGATCTACACAAAGTGGGGCTAGATTAGTATGAACCCGATAAATTTCCAAGGAAAACTACTTTTCCTCATTTAACCATCCTCCATATTTTCCATCATAGTGATTTTACTTGATGATTACGTAAAATTGCCAGACAAATTAATTTAAAATTAACTGGCATTGGCAACATCAAAAATGACTATAATTAATTTAACGGCTACTTTTGAGTTGCTGAATTGAGGGATCCTGTCACGCGAGGATTTGATGATGGAATTGTATGGAATGAAACGGGTTATTACATCCATTGTCTAGCACCCCAACGAGTTATTAATTAGACGGCATATAGCTTACACAATTTGTAAATAATTTCAATCAATTTCTATTGATCAGACGAAAAAAGATTGTAAAGTACGCAGGAATGAGGGCTTCATCATCAGCAGGCCCACCACAAGCTCTTTCTGGCTCTGTCTCTGGTTCTGGTTTTGAGTTTGTGTGATTGTTGACAAAATAAATCTTACGTCGAAACGTCACACACAGAGTATATTAAAAGCACTCACACATACTCAAAACCAAAGCCAGAGACAGAGTCAGACAGAGCTTGTGGTAGGCTTATAGGTACCTATATCAGTCAGCTAGACGTAAGGTCTTTTCTAAAACGTGCCACTGAGCCCGGTCTTCGGCTCTTCTCCTCCAGTGCTTGCTACATTTCGCAGATCGTCGCCCCACCTTCCCGGCGTGCGTCCCACACTACGCTTACCTAAACGCGGTCTCCATTCTAGTATTTGTTTGCTACAACGATTGTCTGTTCTACGGCAATAAAGTCCTATGTTTTATGTCCTACTAGCGGCGTGTTCCGGCTTTGCATGGGTGGAAATTTATTTTTTAGACACATAAATATAGCCTATGTTCCTCAGGGTGTACGTAGCTTTCTAATAGCGAAGTATTTTTTTAAATCGGCACGGTTTTTGAGTTTATCCATTACAAACATACAAAAATAAATCTTTCTTCTTTAAAATATAAGTATAGAAATATACAGGGTTATTCATTATTAACTGCAAATACTCAGGAGTTAGGTTCAACAAATAGAATAAAAAATATTTATGAAATTATTTTTTTTAAATTTGATCAAAAAATTTTTCAAGTTTTTGTATCAAAATTTTATTTTTATTAATTTCTTTACGGCTATTGCATAATGATTGCCATGGAGAACAGGACGATGACCCACCCAGGCGGTGACTGAACGCAGAGTGTCACTCACGGCGCGCGGGCGTGGATCAAAGGTCAAAATAGGTCAGGCGCCAATGATTCCCTTATCGATTTTCTCGGGATTTTCATAACAAAACTTAAAAAAAATCATTTCATAAATATTTTTTATTTTATTTGTTGAACCTAATTCCTGAGTATTTGCAGCTAATAATGAATAACCCTGTATAGATGTGCCGAGTGATATATTCATTAAGATTTCAGGCTTACTTTAGACTGATGGTAGTACCAGAATACAAAACCCAGTGTTTTTTCAGGGTTCCCGGAAATTACTTCTTCACGACAGCTGCTGATTCACCATACGGGCTCGGTGAGAATGGACTCTAGACTAACCTAACCTTACTGGAAAAACATTTCTTATGAACAATGACTGTGATATTTAAATTAAGTACTTAGATTTACACGTTTTGAAATAAAGCTGCGTTACGTGATCTACATAATTTAGCAATTAACAAGATGAAGCAATGGGATCCTTGTGTTTTCATTTAAATACCAACACAAATAGGTCGCAATCGCAACCGTAAATTAGCAACATCGTATGAGCTAGTTAAAATAAGAGTGATCCGACGGTATGTCGTCCCTACTCGTCGTCAGATTCCTCAAATTTTGAATAAATATCCACTCTCAAAGATTTTTATGATGTCCCAAAAGTTAAGAGCCGAGCGGGATTTGAACCCGCGTCCTTCCCCTTGGTACGGGGCTGCGCTGACCGCTGCGCCATAGGATCGACGAATAACTTCTATGGACTGTCCGGCACTAACGCGACCGTGTGTTCTTCGAGTGTGATTAGGTCAGCGCAGCCCCTTACAAAGGGGATGGTCGCGGGTTCAAATCCCGCTCGGCTCTTAACTTTTGGGACCTTATAAAAACCTTTGTGATTCAAAAGTCTATATAAAGTCTTTCACACAACTTTTCTTTGAATCATATCTACAGATTTTCAATCACCATTATGTGAGTTTTAATCTAACCAAGATGGTCTTATAATGGGAGGCGATAATGTACATCATGTTATTGTACACCCCGTTATTACGATGCCAGGTATGCCACATGTAAACTGTAGCAATTTAAACTTGGATTTTTGCTTTTTTGTTCTGGCACTGGATTATAGGAGGGCATTATGGGGAGGATCTGACTTGGATAGGTTAGGTTATGTTAGAACATAGGTATTACCCGAAAATGTTTTTTACAATGACCTGAAAGGAGCTGACAAACACCCCTTTTAGATATTCATTACGATACAAATTGTATCCTAATTGGGCACTTGAGTGAAACCTGAACCTACCCATTTTTTCTATGCAAGTGTAGGTTTGTTTTTTATCCTCCGATACAAATAATCGGAAGCTCATCCATTTTTATAAGCACAAGATAAAGGTAAGCATGAGAGTAATATTTACAACTATTGTTTCTTAGATTAAAAATGAAACCTTTTGAAATGCACTACTATTTCCTAAGTCTTTTTCCAGCCTGTAGGCCTACCACAAGCTCTGTCTGGCTCTGTCTCTGGCTCTGATTTTGAGTGCTCACCAGTGTATTATACTGTGTGGGCAACGTTTCAACGTAGGATTTAATTAGCCAGCACTCACACAGATTCAAAACCAGAGCGAGACAAAGCTTGTCTACAGTTTCCAATATTCATTATGCTTAAAAAAAAAATCTGACGTTTGTCTTTTGAACGTATGTATCATGTTCGATAAAATATTTCGTTCTGCCAACGTTCATACCCAACATCTATAACTTGGTCTCTTATACTGAAGGTAGGCCTTTGCAAGTATAAAAGCGATGGATTCTCGAAACAAACCTGAATTAATGAAGGCTGTGAACTGAAGGCTTATTCAAATAGGCTAATTAGTCGGCACCGAGCTTACAGGTGTATCTAAATACGATTTGTTTCTACCCATCGTACCTCCTTTTCTTATTCCTGCCCATTACATTATTACACAAGTGAAGTTTAAAAAACTTGAGAAATCGTGGTCATCAAATCAGCTCATAAATGACGAAGTTATACAATAGCAAACATAAAAATTTGAAGTCAGTTAAAAACTATTCTTTTTTGACGTGACAACGTCTAATAATTCGATGAAGCCGGCTGCACGCACCAAAAACATGACTCATGTGGCGTTACCTCACTCTGAGGCGTTCCATTTAAGGGTTGAAGTGCAAGCGAGAGCGCGGAACGAGCGACAAAGAGGCACAATCGGCCTCCGCGTTCGGCAGCGCTCGACATCCGTCTCTCTCCTACTTGAGTGAGCGATGCGTCCGCGTGGACAGCGTATAACGTTGTTACGTTCAACTATCGTCAGTAAACCAACTTTACAGACAACCGATTTTTTTGGTTCAACCACGCCCATACCATTAGACCGATTTGAACCTCGAAATACGCATACATTATTAAAAGTAAAAGCACGAGAGACAGTTAAAAAAATATCAAGAACATAGGTATAATATTAAACACAATAACCTCGTAACTTCGATCACCTGTAAGTCTACCAACAAGCTCTGCCTGGCTCTGGTTTTGTGTCTGTTTGAGTGTATTATACTGTGTGTATGACATTTTGACGTAGGATTTATTTAGTCAACACTCACACAGACTCAAAACCATTGCCAGAGACAGAGCCAGACAGAGCTTGTGGTAGGCCTACTTTTGGTACAGAAAAGTAGCCAATATACCATTGTGGTTCAAGAAATATATTTATTCAAAAAATCATCCCGAAACAGCCTTCAGAAACGTTTCAGTCAAAGTTATTTGATATTGTGAGGTGATCCTGTATTATCTTTTTTTCATCAGTTGTTTTGAACGTCGAGCGAACAAAAAGAAGGACACAAACGCTGTTAGTCAAACAACCGTACATATGACATACAGCCCGAGGGTTCGCCATGAAAAAACCGTTTCCAGGCTTCTTTTAGCAGAAGCCTCTAGCCCGGAGCCCCTGGGAATGTGTATGTATCACAGGTTGGACCGTCCTATTTCAAATTACATGAATACATGCTTTTTCCATTCGCTGCGTTTCTTTTGAGGATATTGTGGGTCTTCTTTCAAGTTTCGTGGAATGAACAATAGTTGTTTAGCTGGAAGGTTAGCTTTTAAGAACTTTTCTCTCACGGGTATTGCTATTACTGTCAAACTATTGATATCCTTATCTTATAGAAGTGCTAACTTAAGGTGAGTTTTACCATCTGAGAGTAAATTCGACCGGTCGGTATTTGTTCCGTTCGAAAAAAGCGAACAGTGCAACATTTAATGTGTTTTATATTGATTCCATGCATTCGGAAAAGCAAGTTCGGAAATTGAATACGATAAACGTGTGTATGCGGCCGACCTAACGCTGTATCCGTCTGTATCCTGTTTTTTTTAACCGACTTCCAATCAAAAAGGAGGAGGTTCTCAATTCGGTTGTATGGTTTTTTTTTTTTTTTTTTTTTAATGTTTGTTACCGCATAACTTCGTCATTTGTGAGCCGATTTGAAAAATTATTTTTTTATCTGAAAGGTACTGCTTCCAGATTGGTCCCATTTTAATTTTATTAAAATCGGTGTTGCCATTTTTTTTAAATAATTTTTTTAATGTTTGTAACTGCATGCATCCGTCATTTATGAACCGATTTAGAAAATTATTTTTTTTATTTGGTTATTCTTACGTCCAGATTGTCCCAAACAAATTTGATTAAAATCGGTTTAGCCGTTTGACAATGAAGTCGGTTTCTCAAGTTTTTTAAACTTATAATTATTTGTATTATGTAATTACGGGCTTATGAAAGCCCGTAATTACACGTAGTTCTCGGTATATTTATTAATAGTTATGAAACTATTAATAAATATACCGAGAACAAATATTTGTGTGGTGAAGATAGATATTATAATCAACTGGTTTTGATTCAAAGTTTAAAGCACAAACTTTGTTAACGCACCGACATCTTACCATGTAATAGGAATATTTCACAACTATATATTTTTTACCAAAAGCACCGCGTGCTACGGCCCTTAGTTCTTTGACGTTTAGATGAAAACCACGGTCTACAATATTTTAGGCCGTCTGTAGTCACAGCTTCTAAAGCTTCAATCACATTTTGTTTATAGATAGATAGATAGATAACTCTTTATTGGTCACCACACAAAAATACAGTACAGGACATACAAGTTAATAACAATTAGGCAAAACAATTAGGCGCTGCACGCTTGCTGCACGTCCCTGGTGCGCAGAGTGCGGGCCAGCTCTAACACCATCCTGAGCGTGTTTGCCAGTAGGTTTGACTGTCATTACTTGAACCATTGCGATATGGTTCATTTAATGACAAGCAAAACTACAAATACGAGTAGATAGGCTACACGCTGCGGGGTTCTCTCCATATAAATGTATGTGTATAGGTATAGGTTATTTAAGTACTACTAACAATAGATTTAAGTTTTACTAACAAAATGATCCATGTTGACCGAAAATAAATAATTAATAATAATAAAACAATGGGCGACCTTATCGCTGAGAGCGAACTCTTCCAGGCAACATTGTCATGGAAAGAACTAACAAATTGAAAGCGGTGTAGTTTATATATTGATTGGGAAGCTATTTATGGGAATCATTCTTAGCAACTCATCTTTATGGATCTATAGAAAGCATCTTGGCATCCGTTTCCAAAATCCATTTGACTATAAGTGCTTTAATGAGTTGACGGAATCTTTGGACCCTTGTTTTGGTCATTAGATAGTTTATTATTGTGGTTGCTTTTGTATAATAATTATGATGAATGCAAAAGTTAAAAAAGTAATAAATTCTAATATTGATTTACGATTTGCGGCTGGCTTCTTCTTATTTACGTGTAACTATGTAGTTCTTGAGAACCAGTGCGGTGAAAGGACTTAAAGTGTGCTCCAAAGACCCCTTTCGTACACCATTTGTGTCAAATATTTAGTTTCTAATGCTGCCTTCCTACGGTGCGTGGTTCTGCAGATCATCACGCACAGCCGACGACGGCGCACGGCAACGCACACAGAAAGGGCTCCTGTGCTACCGCGCACCTCGGCGCACGAGACCGTTCCCATGGTGTGTCGTGCGAGCTGATCCGTAGGCCTGTATCCTGTATCTGTATCTGTATCCTGTAGGCCTACCACAAGCTCTGTCTGGCTCTGGATTTGAGTCTATGTTAGTGCTCCCATTATATTATACATTGTCATTACATGAACCATTGCGATATGGTTCAATTAATGACAAGCAAAACTACCAATAGATATTACCTATGCTACACGCTACGGGGTTCTCTCCATATAAAAATATGTATACAGGGTTATTCATTATTAGCTGCAAATACTCAGGAATTAGGTTCAACAAATAAAATAAAAAATATTTATGAAATGTTTTTTTTTAAGTTTTGTTATGAAAATCCCGAGAAAATCGATAAAGGAATCATTGGCGCCTGACCTATTTTGCCCTTTGATCCGCGCCCGCGCGCCGTGAGTGACACTCTGCGTTCAGTCACCGCCTGGGTGGGTCATCGTCCTGTTCTCCATGGCAATCATTATGCAATAGCAGTAAAGAAATTAATAAAAATAAAATTTTGATACAAAAACTTGAATATTTTTAAATCAAATTTAAAAAACATAATTTCATAAATATTTTTTATTCTATTTATTGAACCTAATTCCTGAGTATTTGCAGTTAATAATGAATAACCCTGTATAGGTATAGGTTAATTTAGTACTACTAACAATAGATTTAAGTTTTACTAACAAAATGATCCATTATGTTGACCGAAAATAAATAAATAATACTGTGTGTGTTTCGACGTAAGATTTATTTAGTCAACACTCACACAAGCTCAAAACCAAAGCCAGAGACAGAGCCAGACTGGTTTTAATCAATAATAATAATAATAAAATCATTTATTTCTCTCTCTTAAAACTAGGTTACATTTTTTAACAATGAACAAGGTAACATATTAAAATAACATATTAATTAATGGTATCTGGCGCAGCGTATAGGCATTGCTATTTAGCGTGGCAATGCCGCCAGCGTCTTGGGGACGCTTCCGTCTGGCACTGATTTGGATCAGTTGAGCTATCTCTAGATCGTTTGTAACGATCTGCTATATTTGCTATAGCTCAACTGTTTCTTGTGTATTTTGTACATTTTGTAAATATTTGTTTAATTGTATGTTTCTTTGTGTAAATATATAATATATTTAAGAATCATTAATTAATAGTTTACTATTGATTGATTAAAGCCAGTTAAACTTACAAGCCGTAAGTAAACTTACAACATTGAGGCCAAATACAAACTACTAATGCAGCATAAGTTTAGCGTGTATTTTATGTCAATCACGTTTTACGAACTCTACAAAGCGCTCAAAAGGACGGCGCGCTCCGTAATTTTCATTGCGTTTTAACGCTGCCAGCGTTGCGCGGGGTGATAATTCTGTACGAACGTTTCCTATATTACGTAGCACTGAATACATTAAAATAGAATAAAAGTTGTAATCCCCAGGCACGGTAGATATCCTTTCCTCACCTGTAGGCCGACCACAAGCACTCTCTGGCTCTCGTTTTGAGTCTGTGTGAGTGTTGATTAAATAAATCCAACGTCAAAATAAGTCCTATGTCACACTCACAATACACTGGTGAGAACTCACACAGACTCAAAACCAGAGCGAGAGCCAGACAGAGCTTGTGGTAGGCCTACTGGTACTTAATAATAGGCATTGGGTGGCACGAAACCGCAGCATTGGATTAGGAGTGAACACCGCGTCGCTGTGACTCACCCGACGGCCGGGCCATATGAACAGCTGATAACCGTGCAATTGCAAGCAAATCTGGCTATATTTGAGTATCAAAATGAATTGCATCGCATGCCATCGACAGATATCACGATCGGAAATTATAAATTGCTGCTCATGTAAGGATTCCTACCATTATGGATGTCTAAACATGCTAACAGCGTACTACATTGAAAATAAAATCTCTTTGATGCAATCTTGGCGCTGCGAAAGATGCCTAAACGTGACACGACGGACAAGAAATGACGACACACCAGTAAGAAAGCAACTATCTCCAATAATCACTGACACAATCCTTGGCCATGAAGACCATAGTACAGAGGTGAGTGAACAAAAAACTCATAGTAAACAAACACCAACACAACAACTACACATGAACACCAGTACTATTACACTAGAGCAGTTTAGCCGATTATTGGAAACAACACTGGATAAAAAACTAGAACAACAGAAACAATCAATCCTTTCAGAAATTAAGATAACGGTAGAGAGTGAAATAAACAAGGCAATGACTAAACTACGACAAGAAATCACATTAAAGACAGAAGACATCAAAACTGAACAAATTTATATTAAAGAAGACATAAAGCAATTAACCATGAAAATAAAAAAACTAGAAACCGAATCAGACAACCTACGAAAAAACCTACAAGACACATCGAAAAACACAGAAAAAGATCTTGATAAAAAACTAGTAATTTACGGGCTAAGTGAACATTTTCATGAACGAGAACTTGACTTAGAAAATCGCATTCTTCACTTATTCAATGACACAATGAACGTAGACCTTACCGGCTATGTAGAAGGCATTTCCAGGATAGGAAGACTAGGGAATCGGCGCCCCGTCCAAGTAGAACTTATAAGTAAAAGGATGACGAAATACATTATACAAAACGCAGATATGCTACAATACACAGGGACCCATGTCTCACAATACCTAGATAGGAACAGTTTGCAAGCGAAAAGAAATCAACGCAACAACAACAACCTAATGACACAAACTACCACTAGACACCCAACAGAAAACTACATAACACAAGAAAACAACCAGACACGACAGTATTTTGTGGACTCACCTTTAAATGGGCAGCGCAATAGCACTGCCCAGTATTCATTTCGCAACTAAAAATCAACTTAAAATACTATTTCACAACATGCAGAGCTTATTTAATAAAAGAGACACGCTTCAAGCGTTTCTAGATCAAGAAACTGAAAAGTACCATATCCTATGCATATCGGAATCAATGCTCTCGGAAGAAAAGCTGAATCTAATACACATAAATGACTACCATATTGTGACATCCTTTTGTCGAAAACACTTCAAAGGGGGAGGAGTCTGTATACTATCACACGAGGATATCGAGTGTAAAGAAATCGAGGAATTTAAAATGTTGTCAATAGAATACGTAGTAGAACTTTGCGCCGTGCACATTCCTGAACTAAAAACTGTAATTGTAAATTTATATTGGAATGGGAGAGAGACCGACGTTTTTTATGAGCAATTAAGATTAACGTTAGAATTAACTAAAAGGAAATTTGGAAAACAAAAAATAATATTAGGAGGAGATTTTAATGTAGATATTTTGAGAAAAACTAGTAAGAGCACAACATTATTAAATACAATGTCTGAATTTAACTTCACTCAGAAAATAAACACAGCAACACGAGAAACTTCACATAGTAACACATGTATAGACCATCTTTATTCAAATTGTGCCGTAGAAAACCTAAAAACAAACGTCCTAAACCTAGGTTTCTCAGATCACAAAGCTATATCTGTTATTTTTGACATAAACAAAATTCAAATTAAAAATAAACCTTGGAAAATTGAAAAACGTTTGTATGGAGTTAAAAATATAAATTACTTTAAATCTGAATTAGTAAATATAGATTGGACTAGCATTATAAAATCAAATACAGATATCAATACAAACTACAATTCATTCGACAAAACATTACAATTACTTTTGAATAAATGTATACCAAAAAAAACAATTCAGTTACAGCAGAAATCAAAAAATCGTTGGCTGACGCGCGGCCTTAAAATATCATGTAAAAATAAACGACTCCTTCGAATCCACCTAAACACTACGAACAACAAAGTATTAAAAAAATATTACAAGCGATACGGTAAAATACTTAAATGCGCAGTAAATAGAGCAAAAAAACTTAGTTACATTGAACGCATAAAAAAATCCGATAATGTAATCAGATGTATGTGGAAAATAATAAAAGAAAAAACCAATAAAATACTAATAAAAGACAAACAAAATATAAAACTAAAAATGAACGACATAACAATAAATGACCCAAAATTAATTGCGAATGAATTTAACAATTTTTTTGCTTCCGTAGGTCAAGTAGTGAGTACGTCCAATGGCATACCTACCTCAACCCGCGTAACAAATAGCATGTACCTGAGCCCAGCTACACAAAAAGAAATTAATGTCATATTAAAAAGCCTTAAAAACAAGCTGAGCTGCGGAATTGATGAATTGCCACCTAAACTAATTAGGCAATGTGCGGACGAGCTAACTTTACCTTACTTAATGCTAGCAAATCAATCCTTGTCAGAAGGAACATTCCCGGACTCGCTAAAAATATCATTAATAAAACCTATACATAAAAAATGTTTAAAAACCGACCCTAACAACTATCGACCCATAGCACTACTTCCTACTTCGTCAAAAATACTAGAAAAAATAATGTGCAGCCGTGTTTATTCATATTGTGAGAAATTTAACTTATTTGACGAAGCCCAATGCGGATTCAGGAAACATCGATCTACGACGTTAGCAGTCTATAAATATATTAATAAAGTGTTAGGAATTCTAGACAAAAAAGAGTACGCGGTCGGATTACTGTTAGATATGTCGAAGGCATACGACAAAGTTCAATATAATATCCTTTTAACAAAGTTACAAGACATAGGTATCCGAGGACTAGCACATAACTGGTTTGAGTCCTACCTACATAAACGAGTGCAATATGTAGAAATTGAACACTTTGACCATGACGTAGGTGTTATAAAAAACATAAGGTCCGATGCTCACCACGTGACCAGCTCAATACCACAAGGCAGTGTTCTCGGATGCCTATTGTTCTTGATCTATATTAATGACTTACCTAAATGTATAAAAACACCGAGCGTTCTCTTTGCGGATGATATTTCCCTATTGATGCCATGTTGCAGCACTGACAACATCACCGGTAAAATTCAAAACGCCCTCACAGAAGTATCAAACTGGTTGTCGGCCCACAATTTGGAAATAAACTTCACAAAAACAAAAGTTATGCAGTTTAGACCGACTCAAAAACGTGCAATAGACATACAAGCGACGCATAATGGTATTCCACTGGAATGCGTCGACACTTTCTCCCTACTAGGCATAAACATCGACACCCATCTGAACTTTAAAAACCACGTAGAAAAGCTAAAATCAAAATTATCAAGCTTCACGTACGCCTTGCGCGAATTAAAAACGACTACTAACCTGGCGACCGCGCTAACTGCTTATTATGCGAATATTTTCTCCCATATTTCCCAATCTATCATATTATGGGGCAATAGCACAGATGTGCAGGACCTATTTATTCTTCAGAAAAAGTGCGTCCGTATCCTAGTAAATATAAGACGAAGAGAAAGCTGCAAGCCACACTTTAAACACTTGAAAATATTAACTTTACCCAGTATTTATATTCTAGAAATGTGTAAATTTGTAAGGAAATATCCCCACCTTTATAAAAACTTAAATGACATGCCTCGAAGATACGTGTTAAGACCGGGAAGAAACAAATTAATAACACCGCGATCTCAACTAAAAATGCACAGCGACGGCCCGTATGGAATGTCAGTAAAAATATATAATAAGCTTCCTACCGAAATAAAAAATATAGAAAAAGATTCCTTTTTTACAAAAACATTAAAGTTGTTCCTAATTGACAAAGCCTACTATGACATTAAAGAATATTTGACATAACTAATGACTAAATAAATAAAATAAAAATGTATAACTACGCACTAAACCTAACTTTGACTACTTTTAAGACCTTGACATTATCGTTTAAACTGTTTTACCAAGCTTATTAATTAGTGACATATAAATAAAGTAACAAACTATCTACATTATAATTCCTGGAATTTCTCAATCTATTATAATATATACGTACCGACTACTGTGTATAAGCCTCGACCTACCTCCATGTTGCTTTACCCTATTCACAGGGTCCATGTGATACTGACTTACACCTAAGAACTATGTATGTACCTAAACTAAACCATGTTTATGCAATAAATGTATTGAGTATTGAGTATTGAGTATTGAGCATTCGTGGCAAACCCATGCAAAAATCTTTAATTCTTAAGCAAACTTAACCAATTAGGCATTTTTTTTTGTAGGAAAACGTGAAAGAATCACATTAATTTTTTGCTAAACTGTGTGCAGTTCATACATTTTTTATTAAAAAGTTCGGAGATTTTCTCAAAAGCTGCAAATGTGCGAGCGAACTGTTATTTCACGATGTTTATACATACCTACTATGAATAGAATATCACACCCAGACAGAGAATAAACATCTGCGTTCGAGACACAAATATTTGTTCACGGTGGGGATCGAACCCATCACCTACGGTACAGAAGGCAGACCTACTAGCAACTGCGCTGAAAGGCCAGTCAAATTTTCCGCATTTTATGACTAAAAAGTTCATTTATCAATAAAGCACGTTGTTTTTCCCACATGTCACCAGCCTGTACAGAATCAGGCTGTACCCGTTCGTTTTGTTGCCGGGCGGGTCGTTCGCTACATCTGTTTGACAATTTACGCTTTTAATAATAGCCGACTGGCTTTGAATCGGTCGCACGCGAATTAACAGCAGGCTAAATTAAGGTCTTCAAACTTTTTCACAGAGAAAACCGGACGATAGACTTGTATTGTTGGCGCTCTGCCGCAGGGGTTAGCAATTAGAAAACTCGATGGAATCTCTTATAGATATTCAGCAGGCCTACCATGAGCTCTGTCTGGCTCTGCCTGTGGCTGGTTTTGTTGGCGCTCTGCCGCAGGGGTTGGCAATTAGAAAACGCGCTAAGTGGAATCTCTATAGATGTTCTGGTTTATTATTAACCTGAGGTAAACTGTTTGATCAAATGCGAAAAGCTTTGGCTAAACTTGACGTAAAATTGTTTCGACATCGAAATAAAAAGTAGATTTTAATATGTACGTAGTAATGTGTAATGATGTACTACTACGTACCAAAACGTAACTTTTTTCCGTTGCTATAACTTATTAGCATTTTTTTTTAAATATAACGCTCACTTTAAAAATAGAGATAGACAGTTAGAAACTCTGTGTTGAACCTACAATTTAGAAACGACTAAAAAGATAGTGCATGCTAGGTAGATAACCTGATATGATACCTGTTTAAATTAGTTCGCCGGGCATAACTTTAGAAAGATAATATTCTATTTTTGTAGCTACCTGCTTACAATATTGCTTACATAATGTAGATTCAAATTGGTTAATGTTTAAAACACATAGAATAGCTTATGATAAACAATATTGTAACTGTGAGTCTAAAATTAAATAAATAAACATAAACATAATTTTAACAAACTTCATAAACTTCATATAATACTTTATAAAAATACAATGGGCAGTCTTATCGTTAAAAAGTGATTACTTCCGGACAACCTTTTAATAATAAATTACCATTTGATGGATTATTTTTTATTAGAACGTTAACTGAATTACTGATGTTAAAATGTAAATGAAATAAAAAAATAATAAAATTTACCATGAGATCTTTGGCAAATCCCTCGTCAAAGGAAGCTTATTGGTGAATAATAATATCAATTCATCCTTATCGTATCATCGAAAATAGGGTAAACGCCAGAACCTACCTAAAAAGATTCAAATCGATCACGGGTCATCATTACGAATTCTATTTAAATCGATATAATGAGGCTACTTGACATACTCTTAAATTATTAATGATCTAAAGTGGGACCAAATTTTGTAAAAAGAATCGATGTTCGAGACATCGATTGTTAGAATAATCGATGAGACGGAATATGAGTTTAATATATCGAAACAGGAACGAAATGATTGCTTGATCTGTAATTATTTGTTCCTGGTCGGACTATGAAGTTATAAGGACTTTAGTTAGAAGTTCTTGATTCCAAGGAACAAGGGAAACTTTGTTTGTAACGGTTTGGTTTATTTATTATTAAAATAGTTTGAAGGGTTATCTAATATAAATCCTTTCGCATTGGTTCGAAGGATCGTGATTATGATAAAAGGGAATGGTTTTCAATTTGTGGATCTAAATGCAGCAACTGTAATTATCATTGGAAGTGGATACTGTTCCAATTAAACACAATTAGACTTAGTGGCAGTTGCACAGCATGACACATTAATCATTTTTATGCTACTGGAAATTGAATGGTTTTGGATCGATGCGGAAAAACAACCCTTGCCTTACACGACTTAAGCCTTGTGCACATTTAGGCGATCTGCGATGATGATAGCGGTCAGAAAGAAGGAAGAAGTCAAAGAAGAAGAAGTAAATGTTCAATGTAATAAGTTCAGTTTTACCTTCTGATGAAATAGAAAAATCTGAGAAGTTTCGTGGCAACCAAAAGAAGTTAACTAAAAATTTGCTTAAAATCCTTTCACCACACTGGTTCGAAAGGTCTGGTGACATTCAAAATGAAGAAGTAGAGTTTTAAAACTCAAAATTGAATGGTTTTCGATCGATGCGGAAAAACAACCCATGCCTTACACGACTTACGCCTTGTGCACATTTAGGCGATCTGCGATGATGATAGCGGTCAGTTTCAGCATAGGGGTTTGCATACTTTCGTACACAATGCTGCGAAGTTTGACAGCGCGTTATTTGACAGCGATACACTGATTGTCATCGCAGGCGATCTAGTGCGCAAGGTTTGCTGTGGCACTAAATATGATATAATTAATCTAGTAAGCAATTGATTAAAGGCCTGCGCACACCTAGGTCGCTGGCGACGACGATCAGTGAAACGCCGTCAAATTTGAAACCGATATTTGACAGCGTTTCACTGATCGCTATTGCCAGCGAACTAGGTGTGTGCAGGCCTTAAAATGCTATTTTTTTTTTCAACCAATCGAAAAATAATTTAAATCGAATAGCGTAGCCAGCAGTGTACATGTACAACAAACTCAATGAAACGCTCCACCCAGTAGCCTGCCAGTAATTGTAGACTAGAACCTACAATGCAGCCTAGGACTGTCATTATCATAATTTATGCAGCTGAAAGTGTAGGGTTCAATCAAACGAGGAGCCACATTCAAGTTAAAGCGCTTTTAGAAGTTACTCTGGACTTCCTCGCTGTATAAATAATTGTAGGAGTTATTTTCTACTGGCTGCGCCCGCGGTTTTGGTAGCACCCGGTGACTAAAAAGTAAGTACTTTTTTTCTATGAGTATGATAAGTCCTCTGCAACTGGATGGAAAAAACTCTTTAAAAATCTGATGAAATATCGTTCTTCTTCGTTTCGTGTCACTGGTTTTTTTAAACCGTGGGGAAGGAAGGATATAAAGTGCACTTCAAAGAGGCTTCTTTCGTGCTTTATGTCATGTTTTTTGAACTTTTTAGGTCCTACATGCCGGTTTCCTCATGATGTTTTCCTTCACCGTTTGAGAGTGCTGGCATAGTGCATAAAATATTTTGGACAGAAAAACTCACGACTGGATTTGAACCCTCAACCTAAGGATTGGAGGGCGTAGCCGCTACCTCTAGACCACCAGTGCTCTCGTGAAATATCGTGATAGTGAGACAGTGCAGGATAACAAAACAAGAAGGTTCGTACGAGAGGTCAACTTCTGGTCACTGAGTTTTTAAGGCCGCCTGGAGGCATCTATCATGGCTTAACGACATTTGGAGCCGGGTCAGCTAGCTTTACCCTCCGAAGCATGGAAGCGTCCAGACATAAATGCCACAATAGCAGTCTGTATACAAACAGTGATCGCGCAGTCGATTGAGTATGAGTTGCCGAGTAAACTATGCTTCAATTGAGTTTTTAGTTTGTTTTCTTAAATGGTTTTTGCTTTTTCTGTGAGAAAAACAAATCAAACTTGGGATTCAAGTCATAAGTTAATATGGGTCCATTGTTAATAAAAAAAACGAAGGATCGTCATGAAAATTTTGAGTTACATCATCATCATCAGCCTACAGAAGTCCACTGCTGGACATAGGCCTCCCTACACATTTTCAAGAAGATCGATTCTGAGCTCATTCCATCCACCCACTTCCCGCGATCATAACAATGTTGTCGGTCCATCTGGTGGCTGGTGGCCCTACGTTTCGTCTTCCGGTTCGTGTTCGCCATTCGAGAACCTATAAAGTATAAAGGTACCGCTGGAGAATAATCTCCAGCGGTTGTTGGTTCTTTGAGCTATATGATTTTGAGTTACACTGCGCGGCAACCCGACATTATGTTCCAGAGTCGAGCTGTCGTTGCCGCACATACCAAGCAATGCAACTTATAATGACAATACAAACATTTGTACAATAGGCTTTCTTCGTATCTTCGAGGTAAGTCATTAGTTGCTTTTATGTCAAAGGTTATTGGTCTCAATTGAATATTTATTGGAACCATTGCTGGAAGCAATTTTCTTGAATTTTTTTTATGAAACTACTTATTTTTCCACTTCCGGTTGTGATTGATGAATTATTTATGCTGCCTGACTTCAAAACGGATGAGTTTATCCATTGGAAGTATTTATGTTTTATGATTAATGTCCTCATTATGTAGGTCGTGGGTTCGATCCCGACCGAGAACAAACATTCTCTGGGTGATATATTGTAATCTAATTATGTTTTTAGTATTGTTTGTTGAGACAAACAATTTTTAATTAGTTTTATCTACGGCGACGAAAGCAAGAATTTGGTAGTTGTGTCAATTGAAATGGTGCAAATATAACTATCCAGGCGATGGCGATGGCGATCAGCTGAAACGCTGTCAAATATGATAGCGATATCAATTACACATTAATGTTTATGGCACATGTTGAGTGGAAGTTATATTTTTTGTATGTTGTGTTTTTTGACGTAAAATATATTTTTTTGGAACGAAGTTCTTTATCGCGCGTTGTGAAAGGGGGCTAGACGGAAAAAATTCTTACGAAAAGTTGTCACGACACTTTTTGCTATAGTAAAGCGGCGTGCGCATGTTTCTCTGTCTGTCTCTATCTCTCTCTCTTATAGAAAGCAAGCCAGATATTTTCATTTCTATTTCGCATTGAACAGTGTGGTGTCGCGACGATTATTTTTGTTGAGTGTATACAGGTTTTTTGTAAATAATAATAAAGGAACTTCGTTCCATCCAGGTGTCCCTTGACGCCTCTCAAGTTTTTTTAATTTATATAATAATCCAGTGACACGAAAATAAGCATAAGTAAAAGTTCAAAGTCAGTTTAATAAGTTCAGTTTTACTTTTCAACCTTAAGTGGCAAGCAAAAGAAGAAAATTAAAAGAAAAAAATAACTTAAAATCCTTTCACCATACTGGTTCGAAAACTCCAGTGACACGCAAAGAAGAAGAAGTTGAGGTTCACATAGCAGTTTAATAAGTTTCAACCTTACCTACCTGAAGGCGAAGTAGAAAAAACTGAAAAGTTTCGTGGCAAACAATTTGCGTGCAGCACGATAGTATGGGCTTTATTTTAATTCACTGTACTAAGGTAGCTTTTTAGAAAATATTATTGTGTTGTAAAGTTTTTTCAAACCGGAGGTTTGATTTTCTCTAAAACAACAGACCTAATACAAATAAAAAGTCAGCATCAAAAGTAAATTGGTAATTTCAATTAGTGAATTCCCTTTTTCTCAGGATTTGCCAAAGATATTGCAGCATGAACCGGAAGACGAAACGTAAGACCCACCAGATGGACCAACGACATTGTTAAGATCGCGGGAACTCGGGGGTGGAAACGGCTCAGATTGTTCTTCCTGGAAATGTGTAGGGGGGCCTATGCCAGCAGTGGACTTCTTCAGGCTGATGATGATGATTGTCCAAAAAACGTCAATTTTCAATGTCGTCGGTCTATCTGGTGGTTAGGCACCCTACTTTTCGTCGTTCGTGGTCGCCATTCGAGAACCTTTATTCCCCAACGGTTGTCCTGAATGAACCTGTGTTTTTAGGTCATAAAACACTAAAAATCATCCTCGTAGCAAAATGTTGCATCTACTATACCTACCCTACTCGTATTTTAAATTGCAAAATTGAAACGCAAAATACAGGTAGGACTTTTGGTTGAAACTAATGCAACGTCCACCGAGTTATTGACCACCGTTATTCATTCTAATGCGAACATAAATTGCGGACCGCGTCGCTTTATTGAACTACCACTCGTATTGCATTTGGATATTAAAAGTAAACTACGAGAAATGCTCCAGGGGAACTTATACCTACTCTTAAGAACCATTCGCATTGCAAGACTATGGGAACGTGTACACCCTGCGACTTTTAGCAGCTTGTAGCAGCGACACACGTTTAAACTACGAGGAATGCCCCAGTAGGCTTACCACAAGCTCTGTTCTGGCTCTGGTTTTAAGTTTGTGTGAGTGTTGCCTAAATAAATCCTACACGGAAAAAACTGAGTCCGGCAGAGTTCATTCAAGTATAAAATTATTCTCAAGCATTTAACACAAGTATGCAAATACTCAAAATAATACAATGAGTATAATATACTTGGAAGAGGAATTTATAACAAGATAAATTTGTTAACTCATTCTACGAATATATTGTTTTCCCCGAAAATGAATCACGCTATGTCTTGACCAAGGAAAATATTCTTGGCTTACAATTTTTTTTCGTGACGTTGAAACGTCACAAGCACAGTATAATACACTGGTGAGCACTCACACAGGCTCAAAAACCAGAGCCAGAGATAGAGCCAAACAGAGCTTGTGGTAGGCCTAACAAGGTTGGGAACTTACCTTACTTCTATTTATTTATTTATTTATTTATTTAAACAAAGCAGTTTGGGCTAACAGCTAGCGCCAAAGCGCCCAAACGCAAAATACATTCTATGTAAAAACATTCGCATTGCAAGACTATGGGAACGTGTACACCCTACGACTTTTAGCAGCTTCTAGCAGCGACACACGTATGGCATAGTTACTAAAAGTAGAAGTGTCAACTAGGGTTGGTAGTATCATTAGTAACGCTACTGTACAACGACTGAATCGCTATAAAAGCACAGACTTAAAACACAGAAATAAGAGCAAGGAATGCTGTTAAAAATCGCAGTGTGTAACCGCACTTATCTCATTTTTACCAAGTCAACATACAAACCAGCATAGTAGGTATCTATACATATAGTAGATATGCATTTATAACATCCAAAAAATCAATTATCATAGAGAATTCGAAATTCTTTGATATTTTAGTGCATAGAGTTTTTTATGAAAAACGAAAGAGAGAGAGACACCAATCATAATGCCTTATGGGAAATTGAAAATGTTGTTCCGAACGACCTCTGTTTATATGCACATTGATTGAATAACCATTTCAGTGCAAGAGGTTCGGGTTCAATTCCCATCGCAGGACGCATTATCTTAGACTGCCAGCAATTCACGTGGGAACATTAAAGTTACTACATTAAAATCTAGATTAACTATGAGTTGGGTAAATTAATATTATTATTAATTATCAAAGTTTGTAGTTTACAACCAAGCCCAAAAGTCTCCTGAAAGTAATATATTTCAGCGGGACTCGTTAATATCAGCCGTAAATTAAACATCCTTCCTTCATCCGTGGAAAGATTTTGTTCGAACCAAGAGCCTATGTAGGGGCGTTGTAATATAATTTATCTACTGAATAGGGGTCTACTAGCTAGTTGTAAATGTCTTACCGCTACCGTTTTCCGTTTCCCATTTGCAATCCCTCGTCCTCCTTCGTTGGTCCAGGATCATATTTTAATAGCAAAAATACTCCTATATTTTGTAACTACCAGATAAAAATTAACGACTGTTTTCGAGTCTACTAATGATAATAGCATCCAGGATTTTTTTCATATTTGTTTTTAGCCAAAACGGGGCCAATTACGAGACTTCCCAAGTTTCTGTCTTACCGGTTTTTCAAGTTTTTTTTATTGAAAAGTGAAGTCGGCCTGATTGGCCAAAGTGCAGAACTAATTTGATGATATTTCTATGCGACCAATTTGAAAATAAAAACATTCAGATAAAAAAATAATTTTATCTAATCGAGTCGTAAATGACTAACGTATAACAAACATTAAACAAAATACCCGCGGGAAAACCCGCTCGTTCAAACCTAGGTCACTTTGCCCCATTAAATAGAATACAAAAAAAATATAATGCTAGTCACAACACTGATATTCTTACAACTGACCAAATTAAAGAAATAGATATTTTTTCGGATAGCATGTTTACTTTTAAGCAAAAATTAATCTTAATTTTTAATTCTACTGACACTCTGTAACTTTTGTACCTATGTATTTTGTTTTTAACTTGTATTTTTTTATAAAATTAATTGTTTTTTTTTAACCGGATTTGAATTTAATGTACCTACTTAATTAATTTTTTTACCTTTAATTTATATTCTTAATGTTAGCATCTTTTATTCTAAACTTTAATTCTCTTGTTTTAAATACTATAATGTTATTGTCGTTGATAATTAAAATGTCGTTTGCTCCTATAATTGAGGTGACATTTAGCATACTAGATATTGTATTTAGACCTTAAGATACTGTTGGTGTTCATTTTGTTGGTGCAACTTAATAAATAAAAATAAAAATAAAATAAAATAAAATAAAAAAATGTAAATATATTCGAATTGAGAACTTCCTTGTTTTTATTTGAATCGGTTATAAATACTTAACAAATACATACAATTCTAACGATATTAACTTAGAAGCCTCTTTATTCAAAACCGTCCTTAGTTTTATATTGATTAAATATGGGTGTGTATTGTATTTAATTGTAATACTAATCATACTTCACTGTTATACAGCCTGAAAATACACAGAGTCCCGTAGTACATAAATGAAGAATTTAAAGGTAAAATAATACAGGAATAACGGTTCTGGGCACTCTCCATCAACCGACTTCCGGCGATATAAGGATCACGGACTGTAAACATTGTTGTCGGTCCCTCGGTCCATTGTTGGTCATATATTTCGTTTTAGTTTGGGACAGTACTATAGCCCCAAACCAAAACTAGGCAAAACTAAACAAGGACAGCTTTATGTGATTTAAGCATTATAGTAATGAGCACCAATATTTATTACTAGCGGCCTGTCCCGGCTTCTTATTTGCTCCTCTTGGGGTTGAGACTCTGGGTCCGTGGGGAACCGAGGCCTCGCGGGTCTTCAAAATTTTGTCTAGGCGACTGATCGAGGCGACGCGTGACCCAAGAGCTGGTGGGTATCTGGCGCAGCGTATAAGCATTGCTATTCAGCGTGGCAATGCCGCCAGCGTCTTGGGGACGCTTCCGTCTGGCACTGATTTGGATCAGTTGATCTATCTCTAGATCGTTTGTAACGATCTGCAGATAGCTCAACTGTTTCTTGTGTATTTTGTACATTTTGTAAATATTTGTTTAATTGTAAGTTTCTTTGTGTAAATAAACTAGCACATAAAATAACCTATGTTAATCAAGGTGAATGTAGCTTACCAATGGTGAGTTTTTAAATCGGCACAGTAGTTTTTGAGTTTTCATTACAAATATACGTACACACAAAAAAATATATTTTTAATTGCTGTTGTTGGGGAATAAAGGTTCTCGAATGGCGACCACAAACCGGATGACGAAACGTAGGGCGCCCACCCACCAGGTTGACCGACGACATTGTTAAGATCGCAGGAAGTCGGTGGATGGAAAGAGCTCAGAATCGTTCTTCCTGGAAATGTGTTAGGGGAGACCTATGTTCAGCAGTGGACTTCTTCAGGCTGATGATGATACACTCAAAAATACAAAGTTTTCCTTTAGTGTAGATTTATTTATATAAAAGATGCAAAAGCCTGTTCACTTGCCAAAAGCAAAATAATTTTCCTTTGAATGAACTTGCGGTTAACCTAGGTAGAAACTGTGGCCGAGGGTAGTCTCTCAACCCCGCGGTCACTGAGGTCAGGTCAGCCGCGAACCATCGAACCTCTTCAAATATTCAAACGAGAAATGAATCAGAATTTAACTTTCTTGGGTATATTATTAATCGAGGGTCATAATCATGAATATAGGAGGGTATTTGACCTATAATTTATTAAAATAAACGCGGAAGTGAGAGCGTGGGGCAATTGAAATGGCTTAGCTTTTTATCGTGTCCAATTCAGGTACGATAATTAAATAAACATGGATGAAAGCGAGTCAAACGAGTAATTTTTATGGCGAAATAAGATATTTCTTGCAAAATTGTTTATACATACTCATAATTATAATCATTTTCAACTCGATTTCTACTACTGTTGAGTACCTCTCCAATTCTCTATGTTAAGTAATAAAATGAAACAAAAAATGTCAAATTTCAGGCTTTTTGAAGGATTATTCCCGCTACTTCCTCTGTTGTCCCTTTAGAATTTAGATGAAGTTTTGACATGCCGGTTTCCTCACGATGTTTTCCTAAACCGTTTGAGAGTACTGGTATACACAATACATTTTTGGACAGATTGGTACATGACTGCGGATGTGCACCTACGATCTTAGAATCGGAAGGCGGGCCGCTAAAACTAGACCATCAGTGCTCTCATTCATCTGCTGATCTTGATTTTCTTGGTAGAGGTTCCGGGTTTCTTCAGCCGTCTTGGAAACGGCTGGTGGCCTAGTGATAGCAGCGCTGCCTTCCGATCCTGGTTGTGGGTTCAAATGCACTCGGGTACCAATGGGTATTTCTGTTTGAAAATTGTATGTGCTCAATGCTGGTACTCTCAAATGGTGAAAGAAAACGTCGTGAAGAAACCCGCATGTCGTATAGAACATAAAAAGGAGCATTGAAATATAAATAAAAATATATATCGAAATATATGTGTATAGGTTAATTAAGTACTACTAACAATAGATTAAAGTTTTACTAACAAAATGATCCATATTGACCGAAATAAATAATTATGAATAATTAATTGAGGCGCACTTAAAATCCTTTCACCACCCTGATCTGAAAGAACCAGTCACACGATAAGAAGAAGAAGATTTAGAGACTTCCCGCGATCTTCAGAACATAATCGGCTTATCGGCATTTCTCGAGAATGGATAATATTATTGAACTCATTGCACTAATGTACTTTACGTAGCAATTTATTTTCTGCTAAGATAGGTATTAGCATTGGCTTTGTACCAACAGCGTCGAATGTGTAACTTAAGTAAGAAAGCAAATTAGGCTCGTGTTACACGCGACTAAACCAGCTAAAAAATACAAAAAAATCGGTTGTCTGTAAAGTCGGTTTACTGACGATAGTTGAACGTGACAACGTCATAAGAAAATACTGATGGAATGGTTGCATTTTTCAAAAGAATATTATAATTTTATTTGTTTGATAGATATTTTGTATGGATATAGAAAAGGAGGTCAATTGTGCCTCTTTGTCCCTCGTTCCCCACGCTCTCACTTGCACTTCAAGCCTTAAATGGAACGCCTCAGAGCGAGGTAACGCCGCATGAGTCATGTTTTTACGTGCTTGCAGCCGGCTCCATCGAATTATAAGACGTTGTCACATCAAAAAAACTTAACTAAACACCTAACAACAAAACCATGCTAGGACAGTGAAACGTATCATCTGTAAAAAATAAGCGTATTGTACATAGGTAAAGTAAATAATAAGCATACATTTACAGTAAACAGTAAAGCAGTTTTGGCGTGAAAGCGCGACAGACTGACAGGCAGAGTTACAAGCGCATTTATAATATGAATAAGGATTCAAAAAATAATTTAGAAAGGCGTACTCAATAGTATTACATTAAAAGAGCTAATTTTAGCAGAGAAATTACAATAACAAAAACTAAACGAAGAAGACTTGGCTTGTTTTCTCACTATAAACACAAACTTTGATTTACAACGAGATTGCAGGAGGAAGGCTTTATTGGCTTTATTATCACTAGCCCTGTGTGGACCAGGCATTAGTTGAACTGATCCATTTAAGACGCTAGCTTATGGACTGCACTAAGTAAGCGATTACAGACGGACCGCACGTTTGAAGTGCTGAAGTGTTTCCTAGAGACTATAGCATAGGGTTCTTCAAAAGAGCGAACGCGCCTTTGATGCCTCTGGTGTTGCAAGCGCCCATATGCTACGGTAATCGCTTTCCTTCAGGTGGGGTATGCTTATTTGCTAACTTAGTAGGTAGTATAGAAACAAATCCGTACTATACAATTCATTTTCAATTTTCTATAATGGTCTAAGACTGCAGTGCCACAAAGACTCGTGACAAAACTATCAAAACGTGAGTCAAGTGATCCTGTGAAGTCCGTTTGTTGGTGCCCTAAAGCTGTGTACGCGCTTTTGTGACTCGAAATACTACTCGTAATATGGTATTTTGCTTGCCTGTGCATGGCATATTCTCAAGTGGGCTTATTCCTAACGGCTCAATACAAATTTATAAGTTTAATGAGAAGGCGAGAAGGCGGTGAATTTAAGTTCTCTCATTATTAGTTCTTAAGTTCTTCTTTAGTTCTTAAGTTATATTTAAAAAGTGTTTGAATGGTTCTTAGCTAGCCAAGGTAAGGATTAATAAAGCTATTTCTTTGAGCAAGAAGAACTTGTAATTTATTAATTCTGAAAATCTTTATTACAGTAAACTTGGGCTAGCTATATAAGTTAAGCTAACGAGAATCCAAAGCTAAAATACGAAGCCATCTCGTGCTTGGAATAAATTAAAACGTCAATGCGAATTCACCAGCAGGTTCTTTTTATATAAGTCTGGGTTTTATTTAATTTTAAAGCTAAAATGCTCCAGTGATTATATTAAGTTGGTGATAAAAAATGTTGACTTTTTTTGCCAAAATCTTTGATAAAGTTATGCACAAACTACTTAAAAATAGCGTTTGAATCACAATTGTGTTCTGGTCGTTTTCTATATAAAATAATAAATATCTATAACTGTAATGTATTGTATTATGTATATCAGTTATCTAGCACCCATAACACAAGCTCTGCTTAGCTTGGGGCTAGATAATGTTGTGTGGATTGTCCAGCATTATTCATTATTTATTTATTTATTTTATTATACAAAATAATGAAACTAGATATTTCTATGATAATCAATTCATACAAAACAGCTCTCAAGCTCGGCTCTTAACTTTTAGATCATTATAAAAATCTTTGAGCTCTTAAGCTGTTCTGTAATCGTCATAACCAGTCTTTTAGTAAGTCATATGTTAAAATTAGTTTTTTAGATACTGGTTTTGTTGGTGATATGTTTTTAGGGTTCCGTAGCCAAATGGCAAAAACGGAACCCTTATAGATTCGTCGTCGTGTCACAGCCATTTTACTCCGAAACCGTAAGAGCTAGACTGATGAAACTTGGTGAGTAGATGTATTTTGTGAACCGCATTAAGGTTTTTACACAAAAATAGAAAAAAAAACTATAAATTTTGGGGGTCCCCATACTTGAAACTGAAACTCAAAATTTTTTTTTCATGAACCCATACGTGTGGGGTATCTATGGACAGGTCTTCAAAAATGATGTTGAGGTTTCTAATATCGTTTTTTTCTAAACTAACGTTTTTCAAGTTTGCGCCAGAGACACTTCCAAAGTGGAAAAAAGTTGGTCCCCCCCCCCCTCTAACTTCTAAAATAAAAGAATGATAAAACTAAAAGAAATATATACTTCCAACGATATTCGGTTTGAACGAGATCTAGTTAGTAGTTTTTTTTTATACGTCATAAATCGTAAACCTTTCGACGAACTACAAAAACCTTTATATTATGTTAATTGATGCTACGGAACCCTTCATGGGCGAGTCCGACTCGCACTTGGCTGCTTTTTTTGTCTTCATTTAGATTTAGATTGCAATTTTCGCATACCTTTAGCACGCGCGAGTCAGTTTATTTCACGGTTGTTCGCACAAAGAACGAGAAAACTGTCTTTATTCATTTTCAATCTTACCTTACGAGCTTTTATGATGTAACAAAAACTTTTACAACAGTTTAGTAATTCAACAGGCGGTTCACGCATGCGCCAGTTCTGAAACGCATCTGACAAAGTTTTCAGTCGACAAGTCGGTGGAAACTCGAGCGGCTGAGTCACGTCCGAACCTCGAGTTTATTCGAGATACGCGAAGTTACCATGAACTAAGAAACATGGATTATTCAGTATTCGTGGTTCTCATACTGTGCTCAAGTTTGTATAATTTCAATTTTCTGGCTGCTTTGTTTGACTTTTCAGTTGCGTGTTATGGTTCCGCTTGTATGTAATTTTCTTGTCATTGTACATTTTGATTATAAGTTGAATGTAGAGCCCTTGTTCGGCGTTCGTCGTATATTTTCATCGTCGTATATGGCATCGTTATATATTTAGTTATAGAATTTCTTTATACAGAAAGAGTCGAACTCAGCTGTTTAAATAAAATCACCGAAGAGAGATCGCTCGCGTCTACATACAAGTTCTAACTTAGTTAGAGCGAGTCAACGCATAGACTCTATTACAAAGGTTTAGTTACAAAGAATCTAGATAGATAGATAGATTAGTACTTTATTGTACACAAAAGAATACATTTAAAAGAACCATTACAAATAAAGGTACAATGGGCGGCCTTATCGCTAAGAGCGATCTCTTCCAGACAACCTTTGGATGGAGAGGATTAACAAAAATTAGAAGAACGGCGGTGTACAAAAGTAGAACCTGATGTACCTAAAATTTGAACTACCTTTTATAGCATAATTATAGCAAAACTAATTTCAAATTTAGGTACAATGGGCATCATAAAACAACAAAATCCAATGGCTAAGCTACCCTTGAAATAATTTTCCGCCCAAACCTTACTCAAACACAATAACCATCAAAAAGCAAATAGTTATAGAATTCATTTTTCAATAATTGAGCTACATTGCTGATTTTTATTTTACGTCCGGCTGGTCTTATTGGTAGATTTGAATGTCGGATATCGTAATTGGTCCTATTGCAATGGGCACGAATATTTTTTATACAAATTGTGTCTATTGGGATTAAGGCTGGATGATCATGTTTCCTAGGGCTGGTTTTACCAACGCAGTGTAACGCTATCTGAGACATATCATCTAAGATCTGAGACGGAATCTATACTACTACTTCTTCTTGCTTCTGTCCTATAAGGAGGAAAGATTTGTATTTTTGTTTGTTTGTAATGAATAAACTACAAAACTACTGTGCCGATTTCTAAAATTCTTT
The DNA here is from genome assembly GCA_947578465.1 of Thera obeliscata. NCBI lineage: Eukaryota > Metazoa > Arthropoda > Insecta > Lepidoptera > Geometridae > Thera > Thera obeliscata. The sequence continues at coordinate 3,283,956 of OX387927.1, forward strand.
CACCATTGGAAAGCTACATTCACCCTGAGTAACATAGGTTATATTTATGTGTTTAAAAAACAAACGTCCGCCCGTGCGAAGCCGGGACAAGCCGCTATTATTTTATAAAGACGTAAAAAATATTTCGTCGGTACATATCAATATGAAAAGAAACTTCTGGAATAATCAAGGCGATAACAAAGCGACCTGCGATAACACCGCCGTCATAACATGACAGTCACGTTATCGCGTGTGGCGTGTGTTGCTGTGTTATGGCCTTGATGTGGCAGGACCTTAAGAAGTTAAGTACCTATTGAGTCATTTAGAAAAAGTCAAGAGATAAATGTTTAAACTGACGCCATCTCGAACGCCATCAGCCGGGCGGTTGTGTAATTCTGTTGCAATCAAGAGTTTGATACTAACAAGTAAATGATAGTAACAAGGAACATTTTGTTGCCATCATTTTTCGACAGCTATCTATATGTTCCCATACTAGCTTTTTACAGTGAAGTTCCTATTTGCTATCTCATGTGTATTACGTTAACATTCAGCCTTATTGCAATCGTTTCTTGTCAAAGAGAGTTTTGTATCAATTCGTTTTTTATTGCAATCGAAGCTCAAAATAATGTCAAAACAGATGTGACAAGGTTTTGATTACAACAAAAGATACGCATCTCAAACTCATCTCATTCATTCACAGTTCTCATTCAAGCAATGTTTAAAAATTTCCAGCATATCTTGAAAGTTGTCATCTGTGAAAACGATTTAAAACAATGACAAATATGACAGCGATATTTGACAGCGTTTCATTTATCGCCATCGCCAACGTCTAGATGTGTGCTTGCTTTGATTCATATAAGCTAGTAGTTGTAAATGTAATTCATAAAACTCGAGTTTATTGGTCAAATAAAAATTATTGTCCAATTCAACCATTCGGAACTGCTATTGGGTTCTCGGTACATGCTTCAATTTCCTGTTGGATGGTTCAATAGGCCTATTTTCTTTTCGCTATGATAAAATGTTTTTATTGACTGCCCTAATAACTCGTAGCCTCTTATCTTATCTGCCTTAGTTTTTAGCCGACTTCAAATAAGGAGGTTCTCAATTCGTTTTTTTAACGTTTGTAGCATGACTTCGTCATTTACGAGCCGATATGAAAAAACTTTTTTTATCTGAAAATTCATATTTCTAGATTGGATGTACCATTGAAATTTTATCAAAATCGGTAGAACAGTTTGACCATGAAGTCGGTTTCTCAAGTTTTTTAGGCTGATATTATTTTATATAACAACATGCTGTTGGACCCAGCATAAGGCCCACCTGATGTTAAGTGGTGACCATCGCCAATAAAGCTGCTTCACCAACTTGGGGGATAACAAGATGCCTCAATTTAACTTTTTTACCTTTACCTACTTTAACATTACTAACGGTCATTTCAATGCTTATAAATAAAAGTATGCAAGTATAACCGGGTTTCCGTTTACGAGCCTTGCTTAGTTTAGGGCTAGATGGCGCTATGTGATAATAAAATCGCGTATTTATAATTTGAAAAATAAAACATTTATTTACACAATGAAACCAGCAATTAAATAACTTACAGAACCTCAAAGCTCGAAAATATGTGTCAAGTGCACGAAAGGAGCCTTTATTTGTTTTATTCATTTAAGACAACTCACCCTCTATTGAGTAATAAAAGCATAAAAGTATTAAGAAATAAGGAAAATTCGAATTTCGAGAGCAAATTAATCTTTGGTTTTCCCAGAATTTTAAACACTTGGCGATAGCGTATAAAATAAGTAAGTACAAAAACATGATTACTCTCAAAATAATCCTTTAATACAACAGAATACTGAAGATAAGTAAGTCATCATAATCATCATGAATAAATAAATATGTGGAATTCACACGACACTATCTAGCCTCAAATTAAGCAGTGCTCGAAAAGAGCCTCTTTGAGGTGCACTTAAAATCCTTTCACCACACTTGGTTCGAAAGAATCAGTGACATGATAAGAAGAATAACCTATACTATATTATATTCACCCGTATATTACCAATTTTTATATACTTTTTAAAAGCATTATTTTTTCTTAATTTAATAAGTTATCCTAAACACTTACCAGAAATGCCATAAGCTCCAATTATGTTTAAAACTTCAACAAAAGAATTAAAGCCAGTGAAGTTTGGCTATAACCATTTATCAAATCGTTTTATTACATTATGCTCTTTATGCCGAAGAGATAGAGTCTATTTTACGATCTAAATTGTTATCCGATGCAGATGAATGTAATAACAATCTAGAGGCTTCAATTTCAGTAAAAGCCTATATGAACGAATTATTGCTCCGTCTTACAAAAGATTCACTCTTATTACTAGTATATTACATGCTGTGTTCGCATCTAGAAGGCCGTACAGCCAATTAAGTTTTAGATATTAGAATACAATGAAATTCTGTTGTAATGGCTGGTTTGTGAACCTTTCAATAAAAAAAAACGTCTTATCTTATCTTATTATGATAAATAAATAAATATTGTAGGCAATCTACACCACTCTATCTTGCCCCAAACTAAGCAGAGCTTGCATTATAGGAATAAGCTACTATAATAATCTGCTTATTTTTTGGTAAATATTTAGAATACACTATAACATAACACCCAGATAGGGAACAAACCTCTGTAAACATAAATATTTGTTCTCGGTAGGGACTGAACCCACGACGTACGGCGCAGAAGGCAGAGCTACTACTAAGCTATGAAGGCTATCTTATAAGGTTTACCAGATAAATAAAGAACATAATAATAATTACTTTTACCAATCGCATGAAAAATAACTCTTTTCGTAGCACCAATTTACGTCCAAGGCATAATGAACCGTACACAAACACAATAAAGCTCATTTTCCATAAAAGCTGATGAGAAGTGAAAAAGCTCGTTTATTGACATAAAGGTATTTCTACATGACAACAATGCATTATTCATGAATCTATGAATTGAGTGATAAACTATCAAAATAACAATCCTTGTCAGGAGTACTAATGGATACATACCTTTATTTGTTTTATTCATTTATTCCAAGAAAATTCACCTACTGAATAAAAGCATTAAGAAATAAGGAAAATTCTAATTTCTAGAGTTAATCTTTAGTTTTCCCAGAATTTTGAACACTTGGCGATAGCGTAAAAAACAAGAACAAAAACATGATACCTACTCTCAAAATAATCCTTTAATACAACAGAATACTGAAGATAAGTAAGTCATCATCATCATCATGAATAAATAAATAAATATGTGGACAATTCACACGACACTAATCTAGCCTCAAATTAAGCAGTGCTCGAAAAGTCGCACTTAAAATCATTTCAGCACACTTGGTTCGAAAGAATCAGTGACACGATAAGAAGAAGAACCAGAGCTTGTACTATGGGAACCTGATAGCTGGTATATATTAATACTTAATTACATCATATGTTCGGAGGTCTACCTTTGTTGTTTCAGTTTTTTTGAAATTTTTTTATTTCTGTCAGAAAACAACAATTTAGACAACCGTACGAAACAATAAAACATCATCGTCATCTTCCTGCCCTTTTCCCATAAGTGGGGTCAGCACAACAGGTTTTCTTCTTCCACTCACCTCCATCATTCGTCATCTCAGTGCTCAACTGCTCACTCCTTATAAAAAAAAACGGTTTCGGTTTACTGTTGATAGTTGAACGTCAACAGCTGACAACTTCATACAGCTGTCCACGCGGACGCATCGCTCACTCAAGTAGGAGAGAGACAGATGTCGAACGCTGCCGAACGCGGAGGCCGATTGTGCCTCCTTGACGCTCGTTCCGCGCTCTCGCTTGCACTTCAAGCCTTAAATGGAACGCCTCAGAGCAAGGTAACGCCGCATGACGTCATGTTTTTTCGTGCGTGCAGCCGGCTCCATCAAAAAAGACGTTGTCACGTCAAAAATAAAACATACCACGTGAAATATCGATAGCATGCGCCAAGCCGTATTCGGACTTTTCTCTAACGACTTTTCGTCATATTATCATGAAGAATGCGACTTGGCTCAGGCACAGCTTAGCAAGACAATCCCAGTCCTACCTATCTATCTTTTATGGTAACCAGACAATAAACAAGATTCTAAAAATGTCTGCAGTGGAAAATTATGTGCGCGAGGGGGTCGACTTTGCGAAAGGTTAAACGAAGTTTCGTATACATTTTGAGTTACACTACGCGGTAAGGTCCGCGCGTGAAGTTACGTTGCCAAAAAAAATATGATTAGCAAGCTGAAGTGGCATTGGACCGGTCATGAGGCGGCTGTGGAAATGTTACTGCAGCAAACACATCTTTAAAGCAAACTACCTCATAGAATCGTTGTTTTTTTTGCTGCTCAAATAATTTTGCTTTAAATATTGGTGTTTTAGAATACGCAATTTCCGCATGAGAAAGCTGGAGAAATGCACATATTTGTTTGTCGTAGAACAAACAATTGTTGGAGCAAACGAATACTAGAGTGGAGACCGTGTATAGGCAAGCGTAGTTTAAGACGCACTCCGGCAAGGTGGGGCGACGATCTGCGAAATGTAGCTGGCAAGCACTGGAGGAGCACTTTTATAATGCGGACAGCCAAAGAGTGGAACTCGTTGCCGGCGTCTATTTTTCCGAATACCTATAATTTGGAAGTTTTCAAGAAAAGAGTGAATAGGTGAGCGCGCTACACCGTCGATTGCATCGTCACTTAACATTAGGTGAGATTGCGGTCAAGCGTTAGCCTATAAATTGTAAAAAAAAAAAAAAAAAGGAGGAGAGCCGAAGACCGGGCTCAGTGGCGCGTCTTGGGAGAGACCTACGTCCAGGAACAGATCTTATAGGTTGATGATGATGATGATCACAACACGCAGTGTAACTCAAAATGTCAATACGGAACTTTGTTTATCGTTACAGAGTAGATCGTGCGAACAGGGGGATTACCTTATTCTGGTTGAAACGCGTAGAACTTAGCTCAGAGTAAATATTGTGTACAGAGTGAAAAGTAAGGGTGTTCTAGCGCAGGTATGAACGCGATAAATGGCATAGATTCTATGGTAAATTAAATTAAATGAAATTGATTGCATTACACGGAGCAAGGTTTTAGATGTCAGTAATTAAGTACTGTAATAATCAGGCACTGTTACTACTGTTATTACTGTACCGTAGGTATCTCTTAGACACTGTAAACTTATTATAGCGGCTTAGATCTCTTGGTACTCGGGTATAATTTAACTTTTAAGACTTAAATAGATTATCTAATCCGCTTTAGAATCTTAAAAGTTATAAGAGACTGAAATAGGCTCACGTCATGACAACGGCGTCGTTTCCAATATTATTTTATTAGCTAACCTCTTTTTAAAATATGTGCGAAAATATTAGGTATATTTTTTGGTTAGTGTATATTAGGGAGATTATAAGGTAAAGTGTCCTTTAGGTACTGCTTAGTACTTACTTACCTATATTTGTATCGGCTACTTCAGGCCAAGGCAAGATAAAGATATATTATTCATGATATTTTGTTGGGGCTACCAAGGTACTGCAGCGCATCAAGCATGTTTGCTGATGCTGACACAGACGGTTATCATGCCATATTTCGATAAAAACCGCCTCGATTTAAGTCCGCCTCAAAGAGACATCGATGTTTGCAACATTTTATATTGAAGCTGTTCCTATAATAAGTTGTAGCACGATGTTATATAGCCTTCCTCGATAAATGGACTATCCAACACAAAAATATTTTTTCAAATCGGACCAGCAGTTACCGTGGTTAGCGATTGCAACCAAACAAACAATCAAACTCTTCAGCTTTATAATCATCATCATCATCATCATCAGTCTCAAGAAGTCCACTGCTGGACATAGGCCTCCCCTACACATTTCCAGGAAGAACGATTCTGAGCCCTTTCCATCCATCGACTTCCCACGATCTTAACAATGTCGTGGGTCCATCTGGTGGGTGGGAGCCCTACGCTTCGTCTTCCGGTTCGTGGTCGCCATTCGAGAACCTTTATTCCCCAACGGTTGTCGGTTCTTCGACCTATATGGCCTGCCCATTGCCACTTCAACTTACTAACTCTACGAGCTATGTCGGTGACCTTGGTTCTTCTACGGATATCCTCATTTCTGATTCTATCAGCTAAGGTAAGGTAAGGTAAGTAAATAAGGTTTTCCAATAAATAAATAAACACTACATTGGGAAGCACAGCGAAATGTAACAATCGAAAAGATCTCATTAGTATTTTTACTACTCGTAGGATGACATTATTACCACAAAGGCACTGGGTACGGGTTCCAATCTCTTTTATTAGATCAGCCCTGCTTCTACCCATTAATTTGTGACAGTCCTTTCAGTCAACTTGATTATCCGTACCAGAATAAGTACAATTGATAATTGATTATTTTATTTTGATTATTTTAGACTGGTCGGTCGAAGAACCGACAACCGTTGTGTAATATAGGTTCTTGAATGGCGACCACGAACCAGAAGACGAAACGTAGGGTGCCCACCCACCAGATGGACCGACGACATTATTAAGATCGCGGGAATTCGGTAGATGGAAAGAGCTCAGAATCGTTCTTCCTGGAAAGGTGTAGGGGAGGCCTATGTCCAGCAGTGGGCTTCTGCAGGCTGATGATGATTTTAGACTGGCATTTTAGCTCAGTTGTCAATAGCTCTGCCTTCTGCGCCGTAGGTCGTGGTTTCAATCCCACCGAGAACAAATATTTGTGTGGTGAACGTAGATGTTTGTTCTCTGAGTGTTGATATTGTATTCTATTATACAAAACAAGTATTTAAGTATTATATCAGCTATCTGGTTTCCATAATACAAGCTCTGCTTACTTTGGGGCTAGATATTGTTGTGTGGATTGTTCCGCATCATTTTTTTAAAGCATTGTTTAAGGGTCATCATTGTAGAAAGTGAAAATGTATGGACTATAGTCCCAAAGCATGTTAATAGTAGAAACCTCCTTCGTCCTCTGAGGGTAGTCAAAGGCACTTTCAAATATAACATTTAGCACATACCCTCATATTGCTAATAAGCTTTATGAATTATTAAACCGTTTGTGTATGTGTACTGATGATAAATTATCTGTTCAAACATGCTGTTTGATATATTCCGGTTTGTGATTAACCGGAAGTAACTTGGGCTTGTGTAGGTTTAGATCCGTGTGTTCCAAACATCAAAGTTTGGGGTTGCGCAAATCTAAGCGTTCTGCGGTGGAGATTTGAAACGATATCAAATGATAGTTGATTTCAGTTCAAACAGTTATATGGAGCCAATGAACTTACAAGATGCAAAAAGAAGGAAAAGAAGAACTTGAAAACTACTGCATAAAATTGTGACGTGATTTGATTAACGAATAAAATAAATTGTTCTGGGGTTAATCTGGTTTTGCATGCCTGCCCACTCGTATCCAATTATTTATTATTCGGTTACTGAACATGGCATTGCTAATTATATTGAATTATAAACAGTATGTACTTACTACGAGTATGTATAACTCAACATAATAGCGTTAATTTAATTTAACTGTAGTGATACCGCGAAACGTGGCCCTTGGTTACTGTAGACTGTTTACTACACATTATCTAGCAAATAATGTTATATAACATAATATATAAACGGGAACAAAACCTCACTCACGACTTTCATCCCCAGATAGGTAGGATAATCAGATTTCTTAGTACTAACCAAGAACCACTTTCTTAGACAATTTCAAGGAATCTTGAGTTGTTATCAAAAGTTGAAATTTTCTATCCCGCAGAATATTCAGAAACTATTTGTTCCTGGTTTAATATCTAAAACGATAGTTAAAGAAAACGTTTGCGTTTTTCAACAGAATTGTAGCAAGTAAAAATCCATCATGGACCTTTTGGTAGATCGGCTTGATTTGTGTATGCAACGATACCTCAACTTTGAACGTGTGTGGTCGCGTTGCCGCGCGTGTAACTCAAAATGTATTTTTGTTAAAACAACTAGCCGGAACAAACATATAGCCAAAACTTGAGGTATACAGATGTTTAGCCTCACGTGCCAGCAATTTTACCGGTGGGTACCAGTGAAATTGCTGGCACCTTTCAAACCCTTCAAACCGAAACACAGCAATGCTTTTCACGGCAAAAATGGTCATGGTAGTAGTACTTCCCCGGACAAGCCCTTTCAAACGACGAGCTCTACTACCATTGTTTCGCAGTAAACCCCGATTGCGTTAATGTATTAACATCATTTGTTATTTTTGATTTTATAGTTTTACACTTATGGAAATCACAAAGTTTTTTATGATGTCCCAAAAGTTAAGAGCCGAGCTGGATTTGAACCAGGGAGCTACCCGTTGGTACGGGGCTGCGCTGACCACTGCGCCATCGGATCCTAATCAAACTCGACGAATCTAACTTAGGGACTGTTCGGCACTAACGTGACCGTGGCTTCACCTATGTGGCGTGGTTTGACGTTACAGTCAACTACTTACCTCGATAACCGAAGTTGTATTCAGTTGCTAGTTGGTCCGCTTTTGGGACATTATAAAAATCTTTATCATTGGTTTTGTCTGCAGAATGTGTAGCGGTGAACATAAAGCGGATCGACGTCCCAGCGCTGGTGGAAATGGGTACCGAATCCGTGGTTCTGGACTGCGAGTACGGAGCTAGTGAGCCGCTGGGAGTGAAGGAAGGGTTGGTAGTGAAGTGGTTCTTCAACGGCTCGGCTGGGCTGGTACACCAGTGGATCCCGCCGATGCGGCCGCAGGTCATTGGCCTGCTGAAAGGCAAGGTGGAGCTCAACTATAGGATCTCTGGTAAGGCTTTATCTTTTTTCTGGTCTCTAGGTTTTCTGTATTTTACCTGATAAGTAATTATGTGTATGTAGTATGAACGAAATATGCAAAAGTATAATGATCTTTGAGATCTCAATAAATAAAATTAAAATTTAATTTAATTAAGCAGTTGCCGTATGTAAAACAGTTATTTAGAAATATATTTTTATATTCTTTTTCAATTTATTTTCTTACAAAATAATTGCCAAAGAAGTCATTGACTCTAGTTTAGCGGTGACGCAGCAATGAACTGACAAACATTAGTCGTTTTGATAAGGATTTTAATAATAAAAAAAAAACCGTAATCATATTTTTTTTTGCTTTGAACATGATTAGTTATGTTAGTTGTGCCTTGTAAATATGGCTTATTCCAAGTATAATGCATAGCCCATGTAATACTTGCTCAAACCTAGCAACTATAACATTGTAGTGTAGGTTTCTACGCAAACTTAACCACGTGTAAGCAATCAATGTATTGGGTACCTTATAGCTTCCGAGATACGGCGAAAATGGTATTCGAAAAACCAATACGTAAGTTCTCATTTTGTTAAGAGTTTCAATGACTTCGAACTAGTTCAGGTAAGATTGGATTTATGTTACCTTCATCTCGGACATCGAGATATCTTTTCGGGAAGAAGCACAAGTTTAAGAACTAGCAAGTATTCGTATTACTTTCGTTGCGCGCTGACTTGTTTTACTACAGTTTCTTACAGCCTACCTTGCCCGTTTTAATAAACTAGCGTATTTGCACGCGGGTAGGTTCAAAAAAATTATATACCAATTTCATATTGACAACTTAACTGCGGAGCTTGTTGCTGCCCAGTAACTCAACGAAACTTCGGTTTGTAGAGTAGGCCCCTCTGACTCTAGGACCAATAGATTATTTGATTTTAAAATAATCATCATCAGACTGACGAAATCAACTGCTGGACATAGGTCTCCTCTTTACATTGCTAGGAAGAATGATTCTGAGCTTCTTGTTACTTGATTTACAACAGCCGAAATACACAGAACTCGGTTTCAGTATAAAAGTATTTTGTGTATTGAATTCAGTTGCATGAATTTCCAACGATTGCATGAATGACTGGAAATAAAGCCAACCTTCTGAATACACGTAAATGAGACGCATGTATTTTACATAGTAAATGCCGGGAAAAATTCCAGTTCTCAGTAAAACACAGAAAATAGCTATGTAAACCCCGAAAACTGATTAAAACATTCCAGTGTTCCGAGAATATGAATTATTTAATTTCGTGTTTTGCTATCATCAAAGAGTTACACCAAAATTAAAAACATGACACTAAAAACATGGATGAACTGTTTGAAAGATGACATGGATAAGAGAGGAGTGAATGCAGAGATGACGGCTGACAGAAGGGAATGGAGGAGGAAGACATGTTGTGCCGACCCCACATAAAGTGGGATAAGGGCAGGAAAAAGAAGAACGAGGTAAGCAAAAATACTTAGGTGCGCGCGCGTGTTTTTACTTATGTCGTAGAATACTTTCCAGTTTGAAAGGAAAACAATTGTGTCTGAGATGACAATAGAATAAAAATAAAAATTTAATGGTATTTTGACAGATTTATACATAACTTGTTGCCTTTGACATGAATTATTTGATGCTCAGTGATGCGTAGTATCTAGAAGGAGGGACTTAGATAGTATGGTTTGATAATGAATTGTTTAAAAAAAAATGTATTCAAGTATTATATCAGCTATCTGGTTCCCATATTACAAGCTCTGCTTAGTTTGGGGCTGGGTAGTATTGTGTGAATTGTCCACAATATTTATATTATATTTATATATATAATCTGTGATAGTAGTCAGCAGAGTAGTAACGATATTATTGCAAAAATATACAAAAAAGCCTTGTTATATCTGTTTCACTATCAGTACACAATAACAAAGAGTCAGGTCAAACAGTGGAAATAAAAATAACACCATTAAATTATATCCGACTAAAGAACGGATACAACAAAAGAAATACAAAGCTGTGAAAAGTTATACAATTATTAAAACATAAAAGAATGAAGCAAGCAAAAGCGAAGCGAAGAAAAACTCATTACATTAGAACGATAGAATAGACAAAACACAAGCTAGAAATGCATATTGCGAAATTAAAGAGTGGGAATCTATTCCCCATGGAGAATGGGGAAAAAAAACCAAACACAAATCATGTGGATGGTATCCGTTTGAGTAATTTTTAGTAGTACCTATGTGGTTGTGTGTAAGGTGAAATAATTCTTGACGCTCTTTATGAGGCTCCTTAAATGAGTTTTTGAAAAGCGAAATAGAACTGCTTCACACACTTCACATCTGCTTCTCTCTAGGCATGAACACTCCATAGGTATGTGTAGAGATTTAGTCATAGGAGAACCCTTTGTGAAAAAGTTTATCCGGGGAAATGCTAACACCGTTTCTATTGTCGCCAAGCAGTGATGCTCGCATTCCTGTATTACGGTTTGAAGGGTGTGTCAGTGTAATTGCTGGCACATGAGAATACATTTGGATTTATCGCTATCGTTTGGTATCATGGATATTGCGTGATTGACTCCGATAATAACGAAACGCTGTCGGTTTTTCAATGTAATAAATACTTACACAGAGCTTTCTGGAACTGGTTTTATTTTTCATCCTACTTTTTAGTGGGAAAATACCTAGTACTAAACCAATAAAAAAGCAGCTATAATGCAAACGAAGCCACGGGTGGCCGATAGTGATCTATAAAACCATGGCTACAAAGGCTACAATAAAAGAGTATCATATTTTTCATGCGTAAACTATTTTGTGTTGTTCTATAAAAAGTGCCTGTGCCCGAATCCCTTTCACAAACATTTTTACAAGTACCCTCATGTTTTGTATTGCAGACGAGCCGCTACAAGCGTACAGGGCTATAAAAATATTGCGACCGACGACAGATTTGAGCGGAAACTACACTTGCGTCGTGTCCACTTTCATGGAGGAGGACCGCCAGACACGTCCTATGCTCGTTTACAGTAAGTAAAGTTAGGCGAAGGCCCCACGAGCGGATGGCGTTGACCATCTACTAGTGCCTAACAATCGAATATTTTTATCGGATCTTTGCTAGCTGTAAAAACCTATTCATTAATTGAAATGAAATGAAATGTATTTATTCGCTTGAAGTATGGTCAAATTAATGAAGACTAATAACATATAATAATGATAGTTTAATATGCCTGATATGCGTAATTAGTATTTTATTTATTTAGATTTAGACTATGTGACGTTCTCTATGTATACTCCTATATAAGTTTTTTTTTCTCTTTTCCCAATACCTGTGTGTTTGTACACCCACCCACCACTATAATCAGCTCTCTCTATCCTCCAAGGTTTGCTGGTAGAAAACTCTATTTAGTAACCCTAAATAGAGCTCGCCTCTGTACATGCCCACTTTATAAATATTAATTATCATCTATTATGTGTGTAGAATAAAGACTAAAGAAGACTCAACAATGCATTGGCCCTTGACTGAGATAAAGGCAATCTCACGAATTTTTAATTTTCATAGAAAACCGATACGAGGCAAGGTTTGATTTGGTCTTTAAATTGCATTTCTGCTTGACGGTATTTTCCGACTGTTGTAAGACATGACGCAACATATCTAAACTTGCTCGTGTGTCCTCTCTCGGACACAATCCCAAAGGGAAGTGTAAGTAATATTTGTGATATTATTACGCCAGGCCCTCTGGCTATGTTTCCATTCCGTTTGTTCGAACTAATGTGTTTTCAGACTTGCTAAATGTGGCCAGTATTTTGCTTGAAGAATATAGAGTTTCTGGCAGGTTATCATCATATTATGAAACCGTGAACATAGGCCTCCCACGTAAATAATATACGAATAATGTAGATAATACAATATGAGTGCGGGGTAGATATTTAAGAGGACTTTCCTGATTTTTTAGTTTGTTGATTATTTATATACATCGTGTCGATCAACTTTTTACGTTACATCACATCTTCTTCTTCTTCCTGCCTTTATCCCACTGGGTGGGGTTGGCACAACATGTATTTTTTTCATTCTCCATCTCAGTGCTCACTCATTTCTTAGACATTATCATCTCTCACACGATTCATCCATCTTTTCTTAGGCTTATCCATACTCTTTTCATCACATGACATTCGTCTTTCCTCATAACATGTCCATACCACGCTGATTACTTCTCATTTTCTCGGTTACTGGCCCTATAATTCTTTTTTTCCTCTGATGTACTCGTTTTGTATTTTATCCATTCGTTTTACCCCGCACATCCATCTCAAAATTCGCATCTCTGTTGCAAACATACGTTACATCACATGACCACCAATTAAGACTTATAAGCTTTTCAGAAAAGTATTACTAACGAGCTGCTTTCATGAGATGCAAAAGCGCAATCGGGTAAGGCAGTAAATAACAAATTATGCATAATCTTTATAATTTCACTAAATGGTTTAACCTACATTGAAGGTAGAATTGTTTTCTAGTAAACGAACATGTTTGGTTTTGAATGTCTCAATCACAACCGGAATAAATTTTGAAAAATGTACTTCGTAATCTGCATTTGAGTAATTTAAAATAGGCTTTGTATCAACAAAAAATACAGTAGTAACCCATCTAAACCAACGATCTACAAAAACAAACGGGCCTTTGAGAGAAAACTAAATGTAAAAATTCATACAATATTTTATCAGGAACTACGTATTTATCGTTTCGGCGAACCTACATTGAAAAGGGTCGTATATTGCGATTAAATTCTCTGTATTTTTTCATTCAATAAATCCATATAAATTAAAACACTGTTTTTAGGAAATGTGTATTTATAAATTTTGAACTTACATTGAAACCGTAATACGGGTCAATACAGGACCCTGTGATTGAATTCTCATATTTTTAAGCTTAATCTCTTACCAAAGTTTTTCCATTGCAACAGGTCGTGGTAAGAGCTTCCATTTCATCCAGGAGAAGCGGTACGTGTTCCTTGTGACGCTGATCTGCTTTGCTGAGGATCTGTACCCGAAGCCAATCATGAGGATACTGTCACAGGGGTAAGTTTACTATGTTTTTTTTACACAATATAGGCTTGCGGTTGACCACAATCTCACGTGATGACGCGTTCGAAGGTGTAGCACTATTATACAAGGTGTATCTAAATATGTGTACTATGCGAAGATGGGGGGTTTCAGACCACAATGGTGATCAGTTGTGGAGGGGAGATAATTAAAAATTCCTATTTTCAGTTTCCCATACAAAAATATTTAATTTCATAATGCCTAAATAAATTGACAACCCTATCCTTGTAACCCCTTGACCCCTTGACCTACTACCCCTGTAGGTCTACTACTACTACCTACTACCGCTGTAGCTGAGTTTAGGGTTGTCACTTTGTATAAAGTCAGCTGTTCATGTTGAAACTTCGTTGCAGTTTTTTTCAGAGATACCAATCGAAGTTCGTAAAGTCGTTGAACAAAAGTTGTTCCCCGGGGGGTGGAAATTCACCCCCCTTCAGGATAGTACACATATTTTGATACACGTTGTATAATCCTGTGAGATGCTATAATTAAAATATCTTTTAGTTAGATGATTGGATATTTGGATGGCCCAATCATGCCTTTCAATTTGAATGGAACTCGGAATAAATAATAGTTCACAACCTGTTAGCATAGCAATAAATTAAAAAGGTACTTATAGAGGTATAAAAAAGAGCCAACATAAAATATAAGCGAAGCCGCGGGCGAGAGCTTGTACTAAGTATACTTTTGAAAATACCGTTGTAATGTGTTTTGTTTTGTTGAGGGCTAATAGTTCAATCTATGGAATAATTTATGTCTGTTTGAAAGGCTAAAAAAGAAATGGGTGTGTTTTTTCTGAAAGATAAATTTATCAGCTGATTGAAAAATTTGCCCTAAATAAATGTTAAAAAATTATCAAAAGAGTTGGTTCGTCAATATTTTCACGCCACTGCAGTTTTTGAGTGGTATGAGGCAATATCTAACAATAAGGAAAAATATTCACCACAAAAAAGTAGGACACGCAAAAAGACTGAATAGTTTTATAAACGCTGACGTGTATTTTTGCACAACAAAAGAACCCCAACTTTTATTTCTAGAAATAACTCCTTTACAGGAAACCTCTGAAACAAGCCGTCACAGAAATAACTATGGACTCCTGGGGCTTGTACACGGTCGAGACAAAGGCAGTGGTCCACGACGATGACGTCACAAACCCTGAGGAGTTCGTGTGCGAACTGAGCTTACCCTACGCCAACTATACTGAGAACAGAACCACTGTTTATTACCCTGGTGAGTGAAGTTAGATGGTTTACTAATTATACTGTTTGATAAGCTACTGGTAGAGCTTTTTGTGAAAATGAGTTCGTTTGGGTAAGTACTACTGCCTCCAATTATTTCTACCGTGTGATGCCCACTTCATAGTGTTCTGATTTGATATTACGAGTATGTGGAACTTTATAAACTTTTTACACGTTTAGTATTATTTTTAACCGACTTCCAATCAAAAAGGAGGAGGTTCTCAATTCGGTTGTATGTTTTTTTTTTTTTTTTTTTTTTTTATGTTTGTTACCGCATAACTTCGTCATTTGTGAGCCGATTTGAAAAAATATTTTTTTATCTGAAAGGTACTGCTTCCAGATTGGTCCCATTTTAATTTTATTAAAATCGGTGTTGCCATTTTTTTTTAAATATTTTTTTTAATGTTTGTAACTGCATGCCTCCGTCATTTATGAACCGATTTAGAAAATTATTTTTTTATTTGGAAGGTTATTCTTACGTCCAGATTGTCCCAAACAAATTTTGATTAAAATCGGTTTAGCCGTTTGACAATGAAGTCGGTTTCTCAAGTTTTTTAAACTTAAATTATATTATCTGATAATATTTTTTGCATGCGTAAGTCATTGGTAGTATTTGTGCATCTGGTTTTAGGAGTTGGATATTGAAATGTATTATAATACGTATGGCTACATTTAGGTACTGAATGGCTTTAGTTTATTTACTGTAGATTGCTGACGGATGATACGCGGAATTATAGAATGCTCTGTATGTTCCTGCAACTAAAAATACGAAGTATTTACACTGTAGACAACCTACTTATGACCTACAATTATGTAGGTAGACAGTTTTTGCCAGTAGGACTACCACAAACTCTGTCTCTGGCTCTGGCTTAGAGTCTATGTGAGTGCTCACCAGGATAGTAGGATTTATTTAGTCAACACTCACACAGACTCAAAACCAGAGCCAGGAGAGAGCCAGACAGAGGTTGTGGTTTGCCTACATTTGAAAGAGTGCAGTAAAAGCGACCGGCACTAGTCTCAAGGCAGACATTAGATAGATATTTGCCGACACTCAGACATGCAACCAATATTTGCAGATCCGCAAACGTCCCAACGAGGGAATAAAAACCGCACCGAGTACGTACTTTCATCTAACTTCAAATGAAATAGGCAGTTACTGCAGTTGTTGATACACCTAAAGAATTTTAAGTCGAAGACGCGTCAAAGTAACTCATGTTATTTTACTGAATAAACTCTTTTAAGCTTTTATTTCGACCTAGATGGTGTATATAGGTAATTTGAGTGAATTAATAACACGCTTGAAAAAGTCTTATTTTGCCAAACAGAGGGCTCATTCTTGGTGTTGGCATGGCTTTGCACCGTTCGGTTTCAGAGGAATTTCCTCTAAAGTTGTGGAATACTTTTCCTGCTGAGGTTTTCCCTAGAGACCACAGTATCGGGTTCCTCAAAAAGGGGGTTTTAAAATATTTAAAGGGTCAGCAACGCACGAGTGATGCCTCTGGTGTTGCTAGCGTCCACAGGCTACAGTAACTGCTTCCCATCACGTGGGCCGTATGTTTCCTAACTTAATTGTATGCCTCCTGATCAGGAGGTCTTAAAAAAACAGTTTGGAACAACGGGGAAATATGTAGTATCGGGGAAATAATTCGTCCATCAATGCCTAGTTGTGACAAGGCTTGTACTTAACTCAAATAATGCTCGGAAATTAAAACTAAGTTACTAGTTTTAGTAGTAGTAGAGCTCCTTGTGAAGGGTTCGTCTGGGGAAGTACTACCACTACACTGCTTATTTCTGCCGTGCCGTGAAGCAACATCGCTGTGTTTCGGTTTGAAGAGTGTGGGTGCCGGTGTAATTACGGGTACGTGAGAGGAAACATCTGTAAGCCTCAAGTTGATGGACGCAGGGCAGTGCATCGTATTAGGGCATGTTTCTGACGTACGTGACCAACGAGGCAATGCTTTGTTATAGGGTCATATGCTTGTTCCATCAGTAAGTAGTATAAAAAATAAAGTTACCAGACCCTTACCTTAGTACCTAGGTTTTATTTGAAAATAAAACCTTTGAAGTTACCTCCTTGGGTTGTCATTGTCATGCTCCGGAGTTAAACATCGTTCCATTTTTAAATTACTCGACAGATATGAGTTTTCTATGTAATTTAAGGCGCACACCCAGGCGATCAGTGAAACGCTGTCAAATTTGACAGCGTTTCATTGACTGGCCTCTCAGCTCAGTTGGTAGTAACTCTGCCTTCTGCGCCGTTGGTCGTGGGTTCGATCCCCACCGAGAACACATATTTGTGTGGTGAACATCGATGTTTGTTCTCTGTCTGGGTGTTATATGGTATTCTAAGTATGTATTTACAAAAAAAAAAGTATTTAAGTATTTTATCAGCTATCTGGTTCCCATAGTACAAGCTCTGCTTAGTTTGGGACTAGATAGTGTTGTGTGGATTGTCTAAAAATATTTATTTATTTATTGATCGCCATCGCCAGCGACCTAGGTGTGCGCAGGCCTTTATTTGGCTTCGATTTATCTTGAAGGAGGATGTCAAAATAATGCTCAAATTTCCAAGCATGTTTCCATAGGTCCGTTTGTTTCACAAAAAAAATACGGAACCCTAAAAACGCTTACGCAAGTTTTGCTTGATTTTTTTCTGTGGTTTGTTCATTGAAACTGTTTTGAATCTCGTTCCTAACAAAACTTTCTAAGGTAGCTTTTCAGCGTTTTCCCCAGTCACAAACCTGTGCTGAAACAAAAACTGCTAAGCAAGTAAATTGAGCGGAGCTTTAATCTCTAGATTAAGATGTTTTAAGACTACGCTTGCCTGACTACTTTATATACCACAGGGTGTACAAAGGCAAGTACAAAAAAATGCATGCTCTGCTCAGCCATTCTTCTCTATGCCAGTTTATACAATACAAAATGTATTATGTATACATTTTTTTGAAGGTCCTGCCGGAATAAATAATATAAAGCTAGTTTCAATGTCGTAGGACCTAAAAAGTTCAAAAATATGTGTCAAGTGCACGAAGCCTCTTCAAGTCGAACTTAAAACACTTTTACTACACTTGGTTTGAAAAAAATATTTCTCAACATTCTTCCTTTTCTTATCGTAAAGGAAGAATGTTGAGGAATAATTTTTTGTTCAGTTTGTGTTGAAATAGACAAACAGAAACAAAACAATGTAGGAAAAAATAGTAGTAGGTATTTTTACACCCTGTATGCATAAAGTAAAATAAGCCCAGCCCTTTCTTGACTTATCGTACCTCTTCCCAACCTGTATAAGGCAGGTTTAAAAAGAAATAGATCTCACAGATAGTCTGGCTGGAATATACCTAAACTAAGTCTCACGTATGTTTATAGGGACTTAAGAGCTACGACTGCTACGGCGTAGATGAAAGCGTAGGCATTTGACCTATTTACCCAGAAGTTAAAGTCATTGCTTACGCCATGTAGACACTGCCAGCTAAACTGGCTAGCACCTTGTTGGAGAGCATTGTATACTTTGCAATCTCTTCTTCTTCTTCCACCCCTTCTTCTTCTTATCGTGTCACTGATTCTTTCAAGCAAAGTGTGGTGATTTTAAGTGTGCCTCAAAGAGGCTCGCTTCGCGCACTTGAACATGTTTTCGAACTTTTTAGGTTCTACGACGTGCCAGTTTCCTCTCGATGTTTCCTCACCGTTTAAGAGCACTGGCATAGTGTACATACATTTTTGGGCAGAAAAACTCATTGGTAGATGGCAGGATTTGAACCCACGACCTCCCCTTATCCTATATATGTGGAGTCGGCACAACCATGTATTCCTCCTCCATTCCCCTCTGTCATCTCTGCATTCACTTCTCTCATATCCATCTTTCACACAGTTTTTCGAATGTGAATGTTTTCGTTCATGCAATCGAACCATGATTTATTCCTATTTTTTAGTTCGCACAGGTTTGTTTCTATCGATGGGTCGACTCTGCACAATAGGTTAGGTATCTAGTATATTATATCTGGTTCTGAGTGTTGAGCAACCAAGGTGACGGATAAAAGAAGAGTGCATGCGACAGAAATGCGAATGTTGAGATGGATTTATAGGGTAAAACAAATGAATAAAATACGAAACGAGTACATCAGAGGAAATTTAAAAGTAGCGCCAAGGAGAAAATGAAAAAGTAATCGACTAGCGTTGTATGGACATGTTATGAGGAGAGAAGAATGTCATGTGACGGAAAGAGCATAGTTACATATACATGATAGTGCAATTCACGAAGACGCGTAGTCTATTCATTGTAGTGTGCGTGTGCACTTATTAGATCAGGGTAACTTTATATTAAAAAGAAATTATAGAATAGTAAGTAAATGAGTTAATTACACCAATATCTTTACAATTTACACTTTATTTAACTAAATTATAGCTTTAGTCACGTTATTCAACACAAAACTACCTTACAGTAAAAATATATCAACTACCAAAAGAGATATAGCGAACTAGGTACTTATCTTAACAATCAAAGGGTGTACTCAGAGCCGAATCACATCGACAGTACACAGAACGAAACGATAACCTTCTCCTGCGAGTCCCAAGCCCAGAATAATCCACCGCCTCGCCTATCCTCAGTCAGGCGACCCCCATGACAGTTGATAGACAGCGCCCCCTATCGGCATTATCGTCATCCGTTCTGCGTAGCTTCTGACTACCAATAACAATTTATTGATATAATAAATTGTTATTAATTTCGAACAAATAATAATAAAATAAAACATTAATTATCAAATCGTTATAAAGCAACTACATTGTTCTTAAATTAAATAAACTAAAATAGCTTTTTATTTTAAACATTAAAGACTATCCTTCTTTCTTACTTCAATAATCATTATTATTTTAATACAGATTTCTAAAAGCATTTTAATATAAAATTAAACTATTTATAAAAACCAATTTCTTATCAATCATTTCACAACTTATAAAGATTATTACTCATTTCTAAAAATATACTAATAAAATAAAATAAATCTATTGTTTTGAATAAGTTTTAGCCCCTATTATCTACTAGATACGACACGGCCATTCTGCAAAATACTTCGTCCCCGAAGTATCTCCAAGTATTTTCCAAACTCACTGGCTCAGCTGCGAGTCAGGGTACTAGTGTGTCAGAGATCCTGGTATCACATAGGCCAATAAAGTACTAAATAACCTGACATGAAATCTGAAAGCACAAGGATAATGTTAACATAAAAACTATTAAACAATCCTTAGCCAATTTACTCACCTTACCTATGTAAGGAAAAAAAATAATAAAGTACCATAGGTTGGGCTGTCATGCTAAGTTCCATTGCGAGTTGGCATCGCGATGTCCAAACAAAGGATCAGGCCAACTAGGTCTACCAACATTTATACAAATATCATCAAGCTCTGGCTGTCGACTGTCGTGCTCAGTTCCATCGCATAATCGCAACTACTACAATGTCTAAACGTCACACCAGTCCAACCGTACATTTAGAAGAATCCCCCAATATTTTAACGTTTGTCTGTCGTGTTCAGTTCCATCACGTAATCGCAACTATCGCGATGTCCAAACTTTACACCAGCCCAACCGTAAAATTTAACAACCCAGTTAGAAGAATCCCCCAATAATTTAACGTTTGTCTGTCGTGTTCAGTTCCATCACGTAATCGCAACTATCGCGATGTCCAAACTTCACACCAGTCCAACCGTCAAATTGAACATCCCCCCCAACATTTGGCTGTCATGTACAGTTCCATCACAGCTGCTTTGTAATGTTGCATAAACTGTACACCAGGCAAATAGCAGCTAGATCATTATTATATTACTAGTTTATAATAAAAGTAAATGCTGTGATTCAGTAAAAATCTTGAAATGCCCTTAAGGCAAACTTTAGAGCCTCACTGGTATAGGGGGGTAGTCAGTGGTACGTCCAGACATAGCACTTAGTAACAAATTTGAACAAAAACCCATTTGTGAAACCAGTCACAAGTACCTACACTGTAGGTTGCTTGTTAAAGGTCCGCTGTAGTGTAAGTAAAGAACAAATAGCTTGGCCATTCTGCCTCAGTACTACTTACAAAATTGTATTAAAAAATATGGCACGAGCAATAAAAATGCGGGTACTCCCACAAAAAAAAAGAAAAAGTGTATCTTGGCAAAAATAAAACTTTTTCGGTTAGGATACCGTTAGACACTATTTGGGTCAATCACACAATGTCATATAAATTTCACTTGAAAAAACATCTGGAGTTCTGGCTATCAAGATTCAAACCAAATCAAAGCAGAGCCTAATATGGCCTTACCTTACTTTTACATCACTTGAAGTCCACTCCGTTTTATTCCAGATACACGGCTTTGTATCGTACTTCGGATAATGTAGGAATTGTCACTTCATTTGTCAGTCGATAATGTCTCCGGTTTACGATATGGCACTTCACATTCTGGAATAAGAATAAATGTTAGTTTTCTGTGGGCAAAAGTTCTATCCCACGCTCTGATATTAGATCAGGGTAACTTTATATTAAAAAGAAATTATAGAATAGTAAGTAAATGAGTTAATTACACCAATATCTTTACAATTTACACTTTATTTAACTAAATTATAGCTTTAGTCACGTTATTCAACACAAAACTACCTTACAGTAAAAATATATCAACTACCAAAAGAGATATAGCGAACTAGGTACTTATCTTAACAATCAAAGGGTGTACTCAGAGCCGAATCACATCGACAGTACACAGAACGAAACGATAACCTTCTCCTGCGAGTCCCAAGCCCAGAATAATCCACCGCCTCGCCTATCCTCAGTCAGGCGACCCCCATGACAGTTGATAGACAGCGCCCCCTATCGGCATTATCGTCATCCGTTCTGCGTAGCTTCTGACTACCAATAACAATTTATTGATATAATAAATTGTTATTAATTTCGAACAAATAATAATAAAATAAAACATTAATTATCAAATCGTTATAAAGCAACTACATTGTTCTTAAATTAAATAAACTAAAATAGCTTTTTATTTTAAACATTAAAGACTATCCTTCTTTCTTACTTCAATAATCATTATTATTTTAATACAGATTTCTAAAAGCATTTTAATATAAAATTAAACTATTTATAAAAACCAATTTCTTATCAATCATTTCACAACTTATAAAGATTATTACTCATTTCTAAAAATATACTAATAAAATAAAATAAATCTATTGTTTTGAATAAGTTTTAGCCCCTATTATCTACTAGATACGACACACTCATAGGTAATTAGTGTGTACCGATAACACTCAAACATTGACGGAAGCTTGCACACATATACTATAAACGGTTAGGAGGAATAGTGGGGCGCGCCTTCGTGGATTGCATTATCTATAGTTAGGCATAAA
The DNA here is from genome assembly GCA_947578465.1 of Thera obeliscata. Classification (NCBI taxonomy): domain Eukaryota; kingdom Metazoa; phylum Arthropoda; class Insecta; order Lepidoptera; family Geometridae; genus Thera; species Thera obeliscata. The sequence goes on from OX387927.1 coordinate 3,306,448, forward strand.
TGTAGATGGATATAAAGGTAGAGGTAGACTTAAAAAAAGATGGATGGATTGCATGAGAGATGATTAGAAAGAAGTGAGTACTGAGATGACGAATGAAACTACTGCTACTGAGATGTGTACTGAGATGGAGAATGGAAGAAAATAGAAGTTGTGCCGACCCCACCTAGTGGGATAAGGGCAGAAAGAAGAAGAGAAGAGAGTAATACTACTGCAAAAGCTGACAGGCAATCAACAGCATTCGAAAAAATAAATGACCCTGATGCCAGTCATATTATTGATCCAACGTTCAACAAAGTATACCTTTATGGAAGATATATTTTACTCTCTCGAATCCCCGTTTATTTATTATACAGTCATTATTCACTGATAGCGATCACCGCTGGGCTAGTGGGAACGACCTCTTGATGCTCGGGTCGTGGGTTTGAATCCGGTCGTGCAGCAATGAGTATTTCGCTATAGAAAATATTGACGGCAGATCAGTCAAGTATTCTAGCAGTGGCGATAGGCTTGCAACTTGTCACGAATTTTGCAAAATGGATCAAACCCCATTACGTGCAAACACCACGTGTGTTAAATCAAGTCAAATGTAATATTTGGTCACTTCTGACTACCCTTCTTAGGCATCCTCAAAAAATCTTAGGCGAATTTATCTATTGAATACTGTTAGATGTTTATCTTGAATGTTTATCTTTAGAACACGGAATTATCTACGCATTACGAAGCAATTTTCTTATTTCGACTAGTGATGTGTGTCTCGTTGCCCGGTTCCATTATAGTGATGTCCTATTCCCAAAACCGGATAACAGTTGGTACTTGGTACGAAGACCTGATGAAATATTTACAGTGCCTAGGGATTAAATACGTGAAGCCGATTTTTTTAATTATTCATGGTAACCAGTTACGTCATACTAAGAAAAGGGATCGTAGAGCTACGAGTGCTACGGCGTAGGCGAAAGCGTAGGCGATTGACCTATATACTCGAAGTTTGGGTTGTGTTTTGACCTAAGTTTAGAACTCGAGTCGTTATTTATTGAAACCTTGCGACAGCTGTGCTGTAGGCCCGGACCCAAGCGAGCTAACATGGATCACTAATAAATTGGAACATTTTGATTTTCCAGTGGAGATAAACTTTACTCTTTGCTTAAAAAATCTTTAAAAACTGTGATAAAACACGTAGATAGTCCACCAGCAGGCCGATCATGTAACTTTGGTTGCAATGGTTTCAATCAATAATCTTATAATTGAAATTGTAAGTTTTCGAACCAATACGTGATCGCAAATGGACATCAGTTTCAATAATATTTTGATTGAAACCATTGTTGTTGCAACAATAGTTACATGATCGGCCTGCTGGTGTAGAGTGGTAGACTGTATTTTCCCTTATTATTTCTGAGATCCTGAGAAAAATGGCACTGACTCTGACTTTGCTCATGCGTTTTTGCCGCCGAATGTACCTTACACCTCGGCCTTCAAGATTTCATAAATAAGTGTGAGGCCTAGATTCATCAAGCAGTTTTACTAAGAATTTCTGATTTGATTGATATTCCAAGCCGCTGAGCCGTCGAACATATCCCGCAAATTGATTACCGTTGGCACGTAACATGTTCTAAAACTGAGTGATACGAAATGTAGCACCTGTTTGATTTATGTGCTAGTATACGTCGCCTGCGGCTTTGCTCGCGCTATAATCTAAAAAAAGCCGTGATTGGATCGTGAGCTAAATGATTTTAGGTTTCATCCCAATCGGATGCGTAATTGAGTCATTGACATCCAGAAATCTAAATAGCTTTTGCATTTACTCTCCGAAAAAGAAACTAATTAAAAAAAAAAAATTAAATAAAAAAAAAATATCATAGACAATCCAAATAACACTATCTAGCCCCAACCAAAGCAGAGCTTGTACATTAAATTTGATGTTGTATATTTTTTAATTACCAGGTGAAATAATAACTTAATTTCATCTTCTTTATACTTCGCACGATAGTTTTAAGAGCGGGTCGTGCGAAAATTTGAGAAAAAAAAAAAAAACATAACTAAATAACTAAGTGACATTTTAAAAATCGCAAAAGGACTAATTATAGCGATCCTTTTGCGATTTTTAAAATGTCACTTAGTTATTTAGTTATGAATTTTTTTATAAAAATCTCAAATTTTCGCACGACCCGCTCTTAAAGTGTTGTAAGTTAATTGTTTTTTCATGTATTTTTAATTGTGTACTATGGATTTATGTGGTCTGATTTAAACGATTTTTATTTTTAACAGTTGGGTACTAGCTCATTCCTACGAACTTCTTTACTATAAATATGAATATTTTCAATGTTGGAGAAAGGCCGGCCTACATGTTGCTAAGAAAAATGGGTTTCAGCCTCTTGAAACCAATCAGAGGGGCCAGTGATTGTTTTACCAGCAAGTTGGATGAGAGCGCTGGTGGGCTAGAGGTAGCGGCCCTGCCTTCCGATCCTGAGGTCATGGGTTCAAATCCAGTCGTGTACCAATGAGTTTTCCTGCCAAAAATTTATGCACACAATGCCAGTGCTCTCAAACGGTGAAGGAAAACATCGTGAGAAAACCAACATCTCGTAGAAACTAAAAAGTTCTAAACAATGTATCAAGTGCACGAAAGGAGCATCATTGAGGCGCACTTAAAATCCTTTCACAACACTTGGTTCGAAAAAACCAGTGACACGATAAGAAGAAGAAGCAAGTTGAATTAAAATAAACTTCCAGTTCTCTTTACAAGTCTATTTGTTTTTCAGGTTTGATGCCAACAGCGCATATTGCTGCCATCGAGCTGGAGAAGCCTCAGGAGCACCAGGCTACTAGTAGGTATTTATTGTTCAATTAACATTTAAACGGCCAACAAATAAATCGAAATATATAAAACTCATACGTTACTGACTAACTGACTGACTGACAATCAACGCACAGTCTGAACGAATGGTCCTAGGAGTATTTTTGAGTAGATTTCTGGTATAGTGTGAGGGTGCACTAAGAAAGGGTTTCCCGAAACTCAACCCCTAAAGGTGTGCAGCGGGGGTTGAAGTTTGTACGGAAAAAGCTTAACGCGAACGAAGTCGCACAGGATTGCACTAGTAAATAATATTCTAAACAATCCACACAACACTATATAGCCTACCTATCCACCTAGATAGCTGATATAATATTTATAGAATTTAGTTTTTTTTTGTAAATGCATATCTAGAATACAATATAACACCCAGACAGAGAACAAACATCTGGTCCATCGCACAAATATTTGTTCTCGGTGGGGATCGAACCCACGACCTATGGCGCAGAAGGCAGAGCTACTACCAACTGAGCTGAGAGGCTAGTCGATGTCTGCTTGCTACGAATAGCTACGCATATTATTTTGCATTTCGATCGATTGATAGGTAGCGCTAAGCCGATTATTTTTTCCTCTACGAATTCAATTTTTCCGCAATACGGTAACGGTTTTTTCTTTTTTTGCAGGTGGACAAATACTGACGCAGGTCACAACCGTGCTTTATCTAATTTCAATGTTGTTATTGTAGCTTTTTTGAATTGGAAGAGAATATTTCTTGAAAAATCGTTGTCCACGCTAAGCATTTTACTGCATTTGTTTATTTAATTTAAAACAAATAATGAATTGTGTAAAATATGTTGTAAGTTTTTGTAAACAAATAAAAATACTTATTGAAATATTATGGTGTGTTTTATTCCCGTCCCCACACATAAAGTAGGCTAAGGGCAAAATGATGAAGAACTCTATTTAAAAGAGGAGAGAGAGAACATAACTATTAAATTTGTACTGCACTCGTGACATTTTCATCTACCTACTTTGAAATGTGTTACATTTCAAAGTAAGTAGTCACTCACGACGTAGACTAGGGTTGAGGACTCAGGTTCTTGTAATGTAGGTATTTGCGATTGCACTCACCACATTGGAACACACCAGTAATTTATTACATACATTGAAATAGCTTTACACATAGGTAACGTATATCTATAATAAATAAATAAATAAATAAATAAATAAATATTGTGGACAATTCACACAACACTACCCAGCCCCAAACTAAGCAGAGCTTGTACTATGGGAACCAGATAGCTGATATAATACTTGAATACATTTTTTTTTGTAAATACATACTTAGAATACAATATAACACCCAGACAGAGAACAAACATTTATGTTCACCACACAAATATTTGTTCTCGGTGGGGATCGAACCCACGACCTACGGCGCAGAAGGCAGAGCTACTACCAACTGAGCTAGAGGCCAGTCGATCTATCAAGTCTGGTCTGGTTTGGAGTACTGCTGCCTGTGGGACGGCTCTGCCAAACACCACTGCCTGCACTGCCACTCGATTGATCGACATTTTTTTAGGCTGATAGGTGAGTAGCACATGGCGCAGACTAAGATCCAGAGTCTAGCGCATCGTCGCAAAGTTGCTTGCCTTTCGATATTCTATAGGTTGCATTTTGGGGAATGTAGTCAGGAGCTGCATGATCTCATACCACCTTCTCCCTTCCACTATAGGACTAGCAGACGCACGGCTCAGTACCATCCATACCTGGTTAGCATACCACCCTATCGCACTAAGCGTTTTGGCTCCACTTTTATCATGCGAACCTCTAGGGAATGGAACTCATTGCCGTCCGTCGGTTGTTTTTCCTGATCACTACAATCTGTGCTTCTTCAAGGCAAGAGTGAATAGGTGTCTTCTAGACCATTCAGCTTCATCGTCGGCTACATCGTCGCTTACCATCAGGTGAGATTGTGGCCAAAAGTGGTCTATATATTGTTAACCAACTCTCTCATAATAATTATGGAATAAGAATTTTCTATACTGTTTGCTGATGGAACAAAATAGCCCTGATGTTACTATGCTTAAAATGAGCTCAACTGAAACTACAACTTTGTAGCATAACACTTACTACTTGAGGATCTAACTCACAGAATAAAGCCTTTACAAGTGCTCACCACCTATTTACTAAAGTTTAGAAATGGAGCAAACAGGAAGCATAAGCTAAACTTGCCTTGAGTGTCGAGTGGTTTTAGATCGTGCGTGACAGTCTAGCTCGGCACTTGCTACTCATGCAGTGTCGCTAAGTGGTCTTCTTGTTGTTGTGTCACTAGTACGTGAACCAGTGTGTTGAAAGGATTTTCAATGCGCCACAGAGAGGCTCCTTTTGTGCACTTGACGTGTGTATGACCTTTTTAGATACTACATGACGTTACCTTACGATGTTTCTCTCTACCATTTGAGAGTGGCGTAGGCGGAAGAACCGACAACCGCTGGAGAATAAAGGTTCTTAAATGGCGATCACGAACCGGAAGACGAAACGTCTAGAATCTAGACGTTCAAGCAATGTCGCCGGTCCATCTAGACTCTCTCTCTCTATCTAGATGAACCGACGACATTGTTAAGATCGCAGGAAGTCTATGGATGGAAAGGGCTCAGAAACGTTCTTCCTGGAAATGTGTATGGGAGGCCTATGTCCAGCAGTGGACTTCTTCAGCCTGATAATGATGATAATGATGTAGGCACAATCTTTTTGCACAGAAATAATTCGTGCACGTCAGATTTGAACCAACCCAGGCGCATTGCCTCAGAGTAGGCTCCTTTGAGTGGTGTAGGCACATACTTTTTTGCTCATAAATAATTAGTGCTCTCCTGGAGGACCCACGGCCACAAGATTGGAAGGTGGGCTGTTACAACTAGAGCACCAGTGCCCCCTAAGTGGTAAGTTACAGTATCTCTCGCGATAAGTTCCTAATTGCACTTTACTTTGCGGAAATGGAGCGAAGCGGGCAGCGATGGAAACACGTAGGGTTGTACGTGCCTTGAAACCTACAAGGGTGTACTACGTACTTAGTAGGGTGTATTCACAAACAAAGCTGATTCATAATCAAAATGACGAGGATTACTTTAGTATGAAATCTACGAGACCATAAAAGAGACTTCAACTTTGTTCCGTACCAATAGATCCTTATTACAAATTAATTTGACTATTAATACAACTACTGGGACCGTTCTAAACAGTGCTTGAATCTGCGCCAAGCCTCAAGCAGTTTTAAGTATAAATTATTTAACAGTTCTCCATTGAAAAATTACAAAAAGATATTCAAGAACAAGACCACCAAAGGACAGAAAGAAGAAGAAGTTTGGTTTGGTGGAAGAAGAGGTGGTGAACAGAATGTTTTGTCATGTAAAGGCATGCAATATTGGCAGTGTCATAAATTCAAAATATTCATATTGAATTGATGATGCTTCATTTCGATGTCAAAATGATACCAGGAATTTTTCCTTGCTGACATCAGGTCCAAAATACAACCAACAAAGTAGATACTTGAAAAGTACGAGGAACCAATTGCCCCTACACGTTCAGCATAGCAACTAAGGCGTAACCAGTCAAGTAGATTTTACAGGCATCTGCTTTCAGTGTGTACGCGCCCCAACATGAGACATAATGTTTTGTCGTGTAAAGGCATGAAATATTGGCAGTGTACCGGTTCATGTTTATTTCAGTATTCCAGGGAGTTGCAGATATACATAGAAGGTCGCACACGTACGTCACAGAAGTTGGGGATAAACCTGTGAATAAATTAATATAGAAACGTTAGCCACCAGACATTTACTGCTAAATGGTTCTTGCATTTTTTATATCTTTAGGGTTGTTGCTAAGGTAATGGTATGAATACAATATAGCCAACTATCTGAAACTCCAAAAATAATCTAGAACAAAAACACAAGGAACACTTCATGGTCAAACTACTGAAACGATTTTGATAAAATTTCTATGAGATGATGGTATAGGCGATAGTTATAATGGCAATAGTGGTACACAATGGCTAATACAACACATTGCCTCATTGATCACGCACTTCAAGAACGTGCCCTACGATGCACTGTCCATCAACTTGAGGCATACAGATGTTCAGCCTCTCGTGCCAGTAATTTTACCTGTTCTTTGGCTTATTATGAGCCTACAATATCCATTCTCATTCCTACTCATCACTCTCTTGATGTTCTCATGACGCTAGTAGTTTATTTTATATTTATATTCAATCTGTTAGTACAACTTTGCACCCAGCTACAGATTAAAATGGAATAGCTGGATCTATGTTTTATCCTTCATGAAATCTTATAACACTTTCATGCTAATGGGTGGGACTATCGTTGTACCTTCTTCATAAAGTTTCCACCCCGGAGACTTGCAGAGACAAGTTCCATAGCTAATGAGTAAATAAGTACTAAGACCAGTGTTCACCAACACATTAAACGACGGAAATATAACCACAGTTAGGGTGGTGGGTAAAAAAATCCCGAACGACTCCGAAGCTTTAAGTCAGCAAGACTCCGAAGCAATGCAATAAACTAAAGCGAATGGCGTAATAGTGGGGAGACTTCGGTCCAGCATTGGCTGTGTTGCCAATGCTCTAAAATTAAGTAATATCTGACTATACAAATAAATAAAATAATAAGATCGTCAGGCTGAATGACTTCAATGGACACATCCGGGAAAAACAATAGAGAGCCTTTTCGACCATCTATGAACTATACCGAAGGTCCATCGGATAGGACATTCCTACGCTAATAACAAAACAGTATTTAAACGGCAGCCGACAACCGTTGGGAAATAAAGCTTTTCGAAAGGCGACCACGAATCGGAAGACAAAATGTGGGGAGGAACCTGGACGGAACCCACCACAGATGGACTGACGATATTGTGAACACACATGACACGTGGGAAGTCAGTGGATGGAAAGAGCTCAGAATCGTTTTCCTGCATGAAAATGTGTAGGGGGAAGCCTATGTCAAGCATTGGACTTCTTCAGGCTGATGATGATGATTTAAACGGTAGATTAAAGTGTTGGTGAACATCAGGCTAGAATTTCCACGACAATAATTTAAAAATCCGAGTAGTAGTAGTTGAGTGGTTTCAGGTAGCCTGTAAAGTGTAAATGGACTGAGCAGAAGTGGACCAGATCGCTCGCAAAGAGTCTTGATTGTGGGTCGAGGGGGGTCAAAGGGGGTCGAAAGGGGGCCAACAAGACCTTGGAATAAATTACTTGATTTGCGACTGAGTGGAAACCTAAGAAGGTTAGCAATCGTGAGTAATTTAAAGAACAATTCTGTAGGGAATGAACAGGACTGCTTGATAGGTTCAAAACTTAATCACAGTCGTATCGTATTGTTCTTCCAGAGGGCAAAGGGTGTTAGTTTTGTTTTTCTATTAAGGCCTGCGCACATCTTAGCGATGGCAATGCCGCTGAAACGCTGTCAAATATGACAGCGATATTTGACAGCGTTTCAGCTGATTGCCATTGCCATCGCCTAGATGTGCGCAGGTCTTTATGCCCACACAAGTTTTATTTGAAAGCGCAAAATATATAGCTGTCGGGGTTGTTTCATTTTTTTAGAAAGGGATGGACACTTTTTTGTCCTGTATCAAGATTTATGCTTTTTGAAACAAATAATAGCCGTTGTAGTAGAGCTCTTTCAGGTGCCAGTATACAATGACAGAAAACACGATCCTCGCAACACTGTCTAGCCAAAAATTAAGCAGAGTTAGATGGGAACCATATCTATCTTCTAATCTAAATATATAAAACTCTTACGTTACTGACTGACTGACAATCAACGCGCAGCCTAAACTAATGGTATTAGGACTATGAAATTTGGAGGGTAGATTCCTGGTGTAGGGAAGGGGTGCACTAAGAAAGGAATTCCTGAAACTCAACCCCTGAAGGTCTGCAGCGAAGGTAGAAGTTTGTATGGAAAAACCTTAACGCGAACGAAGTCGCGCGGGATTCCACTAGTAGCTGATATAATACTTAAATACATATTTTTTCTAAATCCATACTTATAACACAGTATAACACCCCAGACAGAGAACAAATATCTACGTTCAACACACAAATATTTGTTCTTAATGGGGATCGAACCCACGACCTACGGCGCAGAAGGCAGAGCTACTACCAACTGAGCTGAGAGGCAAGTCTAAGGGTAACCTAGAACCTAGTAAACCTATAAGAATTGTTCCTAACTGATTGCAACCAGGAAAGGTTTCAATGCTATGCAAATTACCCTTAGGTAAAACTTCAAAAGAAGGAAAATTCTCTTGAGAAGCTTCAGTACGTACAAATTACTGAACCTGATTTTATATACCTGAACAATATCCTCAAATTAATTAAAATTACACACGCCACTGACCTAGCTAGTTATAAAAGCTTCTTAAGGCGGCTGATGCCTTTTAATTAGTAACTCGACGCGTAATAGCCCCTTCCCACCGGTGTGTGATATCGCGCACCAGCTCGCACCAGCTCGCACGACACAACATGGGAACGGTCTCGTGCGCCGAGGTGCGCGGTAGCACAGGAGCCCTTTCTGTGTGCGTTGCCGTGCGCCGTCGTGCGCGGTGCGTGATGATCTGCAGAACCACGCACCGTAGGAAGGCGGCATAAGATTTCAAATTTCGCACGTACCTAATGCCGTTGTATCAAAGTTCTAAAGAAAACGCAGTCTGCCGACGACGACGCAGACGTGGTGGTGCATAAAGGTCTGCACACATTCTAGCTGAAACACAGCTGTCAAATATGGCAGCGATATTTGACAGCGTGTCAGGTGATCGCCGTTGCCTAGATGTGAGCAATCCAAGATAATTTTCAGACGATGTCGGGGTTGTTAAAAAATGTTTTTCCATTTTGAAGAAAAAAATCTTTCATTAATGTTTGTGTGATGAGTTTGTGTATGTGAGCGCAAAAGTAATTTATAACCGAAGTGGTTTAGTATTTTTTTTTAAAGCGTAATAAAAATTTGAAAAACAATGTTTTTTTTAATTCTATAACTAGGTAGTTTTAGGTTAGTTTTCTGGTTCCTAGAGCCTCGTTTAGGGGTCTTAAAATCCAGTGTTTTAAAGGTATGTACCAATATCCTGCAAAAATGGCTGGACATGTTCAGTGGCTCAAAGGTCTCCACTGAATGTTAATACACTACTTTCAGGAAGATATTACAACCATTAGCGATAAAACCGCCTACTGCGCTGTGTTATTTTTCGTCTTTTCTTGTATCGTATACTGGTATTCAGTATTTCGTTCTATATTATTATCATTATTCGAGAAATACTGCGACATTATACATAAATGCATAGGTGTTTATGAAGTTTTAGTTGCCAATGGTTGCCAAGTTGTTTCTGCAGATGCCTAGTTAGTCTCTAGAAATATTTTTAATTAAAAGCATCTTGTTCATTACGCATCTAGGCGCCTGGAGCACCTTAAGCATCAGAATATTGAAATATTATATTAATCTTGGAAAAGTTTCTCTTGGTTATGGTCGGTTTGGCAAGAATAAAGATAAATATAATTAAAACGAAGGAGCGCGCAGTCTGTAGATTTAAAACGCTGTTTGTAAATAAGGTCTACGCCTCGCCTACTTTTGCTCAGTTAAATTTTAGTGGTTAATTATGAAAAGAAACTCGTCGGTATATGTTTCGACGTTTTTATAACTGCACCTAGACATGTTCAGGGAGCCAGATCCTTAGTTTTATCAGTTTACTTGATTCATTCACGATTCTCTACGAATTCTATACAATAGAGTAGGTAAGTTCAGGGGGCTAATTCTCGGGCCGATCTCGATCATTTTGAAATTTTATTTTATTGCTTCTTTTCGAAGAGAGAATGGATGATTTCCTTGAGTAATTCATCAACGACCTCTTTGTAAAAGCCTCGACAGCTACGATATACGGAAAACGTACAAAAAGTGCGGGGTTGTGAAAAGAAGCAATAAAATAAAATTTTAAAATGATCGAGATCGGCCCGAGAATTAGCCCCCAGTTACTGTTTACATCAACAATTGATGTCTCTTTCTGAACTACGCAGTAAATAACATGAGAAGCCATTTTAAGTTTTGAGATAGGTATAAGTACAAGTTTTGACCATATTGATGGAAATAATACCATACAACGCTTTACGATGTTATAATACTTAAAATAGGTACTTAGGTACATTATTTTTGTATGTCACTCACAAATAACGTGGCTTACTATTTGAAAAAAAAACAAAATCGTTTCAGTAGATCCGAGATAACCTCCTGCAACGTAACAAACTCACATCCTAAAAAAAACTAGACAGTTTTTCATACCTTAGGTACCTACTCATATTATTTATTGCAATTATTATATTTTACATAGTGAGGTTCGAAAGTTAAAAATGGTAATGAAAAAATAGGCCTCTCGTAGAGAGTATTATATTCCTTGAAATAGGCCCTAAGTTTAGGGCACAGCAATATTTTGAGTAGAATTCTTAATAAATAAATAAACATCTCTAAAACTTGTTGTGTTGTTATTTTTTCATGATTATGTACCTACAAACTTGTACGGAACCCTTGGTGGGCGAGTCCGACTCGCACTTGTTCGGTTTTTTATTTTCACTTCAGCTGTCAGGAGTCCCGGAGTGCCACTGGTTTTTTGTTTTCTCCTCACCTCAACTAAGTTTCAAAAGTTCTAAAGTTTTCAAATAAAGTAATTTACATATTTGCCGCGTGGGCGTAGAAAGTAAACAATAAGTTCTAAAACATGTAAACCTACCCTAAAAAGGTAAGTTTTTCGTAACAATAATATTTTTAGATAAAATAAAAATGTATTTTCTAGGTTATAACAATATTTAAATACCTAGGTATAGGCAGTGCCTTAGTGTTTTTTTAGGTGAACTTGTTTAGCGTGGCTGAAAGACCAACATAACACTAATTATGATAACAACTGTTCTAGTTGTTAACTTATTTGTAAAAAAAATATAACCTAAGTATAGAGCAACCTAGAGTATATTTTATAATGGTTGACTTCAGTATTTCCCGTGGAGCCAAGAGAAAACCGCTCTTATATACTACATTGCTTTTGGAGGTGTACCATTAACTACTTAAAAAAAAACGGGATCAGAGGAACACCTGAATTAAAACGAAATAAATGCAAGTAATTTGATAATAATTATTATTTATATGTTCAATAATAAAACTTTTAGTTGATACCTAACTAAACAGCCAGTTTTACTATGCTTCATAAATCAAAAGTCCCTAGGTCCCTACTAAAAATACTGGTCACAAATGCAACGCCATCTAGCGTAACAGCTAACAACTACACAGAACTCTTTAAAACCAACAGCAGTGTCAAAATAGGCACATCGCTTTGTGCATGTAGTAAAGTAATAGACTCAATAGTACAAATGACTCCCGCTAGATGGCGTTATTAACAATAGGTATAATTAAGTTCATGATGCTATTAAAATTCCAAATACTTACCAACAATACACTAACTGCCAAATGTGGTGTCTAATAAAAACATAATGGGGAGCTCTTATGACTATAGTATAAGTACTTACCATAGAAGATATTCCTTCTTGAATGGCTGTACTTACACAGGTTAATGTAGGTATCTAGGAAGATTAAATAAAGCGGATAATTTTATCAAACAAGGATATGACTATTATGTCAATTAAATCTAAGCTTAGACTTACTAGTTTTTAATAGCAATACAACCATTAAATTGCCTAGTAATAACATATTGTGCCCAGGAACTATAATATTTATATCTAGGTATGCAAATTGGAGGTTGCCTAGAAGAGTTTCCGTGAAAATCTTATGTTCTCAGATTGTTCTTGGTATAGGTCTAGACTATTTGTAGGAATATTACCAAAGTTAATAATTACTACAATAATGCCCGTACATTTGGAACCTAGTTGCGCGTGGACATGTACAATGTACATACAGAAGATAGATACGTAGGTATATGTAAATGAAATCAAGAAAATACGATGTCGCTGATTTTATCTCCATTTCTGTTAAGCACTTTCGCCGGTCAAGGATCTATTAGGAGATTAAAAACAAAAGTGACAGGTCTAGTATGCAAATGATTTTATCACCTTTCCATTTCTAAAACAAAAATAAACCAGTTTTATTTTTTAAAGAATAGTAAAAGAAAGTGGCTCTTCATTATAAAATATAAAACACAAAACAGATTTTTCTTCTGTTTAAATTCTCGTATCATCATCGTGATCAGCTTGAAGAAGACTAGCATATGGGCCTCCCGTATACATTTACAGGACGAACAATTCTGAGTCCTTACCATCATCCGACTTTTCGGTCCATCGGGTTGGGTGCTAAAAACACGATCATTCGAAAAAATATAAACCTTATGTCTTCAATTCATGCAACTTTTGATGAATGAAATTGATGTGTTCATAGATAAAAACTATTTTATTAGCTATAATAAGATATCTATTCAACTTTAATCTTGGTAAGTATAGTTGTTAAAGTTTCTTGTTAGAATTGCTTAGCACTACTTATTCACACGTAGACCTTCTAATTGTGGGGTTAATGTCCCATGTGGGTATCTAACCCACATAGGTACATACCTACCTAGGTACTTTACCTACTTGGCAAGTTGGCAAGTTTTTATCATGCGCACTTGATGTGCGAGCAGGTTTTTTCCGCAAGTAGGCCGCTGGCGGGCCCTTTTTGCGTGACCCCTGACACGTGTTGCTCGAACTTTTTTAGGTTCTACAACACGCCGGTTTCCTCACGATGTTTTCCTTCACCGTTTTGAGAGTACTGGCATAGTGCACATAAATTTTTCGACAGAAAATCTCATTGGTACACGAGTGGATTTGAACCCACGACCTTCGGATCGGAAGGCGGGGCCACTACCACTAGACCACCAGTGCTCTACTTTACCTACTTTGATTTATGTTGGGTCCACACATACATTGAATAGTAAATAAACAAAGCAAATCCGCCAGTGTCATCGTTACAGACATATATTTACTTTAGCGTTAATTAGGTTCATATGAAATAAGGCCTCCTGATGAAAAGGTCTAAGTAGCAAAATGTCCAACAGAGCAAAAGGTCTAATGAGCAGTACTAAGACTTAGGTATTAGCAAAATGACCAACTAGCAAAATGTCCTTCTATCAGATGGTCTGTACAGCACAGAACGTCTAGGTAGTGGGTGACCAACGTGATAATGTGGATCACCGTTTCTAAGGGTTCCCTACGCAAAGTATTCGGTAAGTACCCTTATTGCTAAGAATTCGTCCGTCTATTCGTCCGTCTGTCTGTCCGTCTAGGCTATATCTTTATACCGTGAGTAATTTAGTAGCTGTAGAGCTTTTTGTGAAGGTCTCGTCCGGGGAAGTACCACCACCATGCCTATTTCTGACGTGAAGCAGCATTGCTATGTTTGGATTTGAAAAGTGTGGGTGGAACGTATCTGACGTGCGTGACCTACTTACTGGCAAAGCTTTATTATAGGGATGACCATCACTTTACATCTGGCGGCCCATATGATTGTTGTATAAAAAATTATAATACTTATGTACATACACTCGTAAAACTTTGCCCTCCTTCCGGGCAGTCGGATTAAAGCAGAGACTGCACGAAGAGAAGCAGTCATAAAGTAACGGCATACCGTTACTTAATCCGTTACTGTCCTGCATGCTGCAGCTAGAACGAGTTATACCTGCAACATACAACTTGCACTTAGCTACAGTTTTGATAAAATGGTGACCGTGATATGACTGCCGTAAGTAGGCTATACGTAAAACACGTAAGACAGCGTTTCTTCCATATATTTAATACTTTATTTGTTTTGTTACGCCCGTCCAAGAACGGTTGTCGTATTTATGAAAATTATAAATTTACACTTCCATCTCACCTAAAACGGTAACGTGCAAGCATAATGTATTTTTACAATGGTACTTGACAATATTGACATCGGTATAACGAATATACTCAAGTTCAGGGGCTCAAGTGCCATATAAAATTGGGGCCATACCCAATGCCGTTACTTTTATTTTACTTTTTGTATTTTTGGCGATTTTTTGGAGGCATTTTTTTACAATTTAGGTTTACGTTTGACCGCTATCTCACCTACTGTTAAGTGACAGACAGAGAACACACATATCTGCGTTCATCACACAAATATTTGTTCTCGGTGGGAATTGAACCCACGGCCTATACGGCGCAGAAACCAGAGCTACTACAAATTGAGCTGAGAGGCCAGTCGCTGTAACAAAGATATTTACAGATTATTTTAGTACACAAATTGTTATTACCGTTTCCAAGGTCTTTCCAGCACAATATGAAGTTCAAAACCCTTAAAAAGAACATGATGCTAGACTATGATGCTGGACCGAACACGGCATGTACACAGGGTGACCAATTTATTGTCAATAAATAATTATCAGCTTGGCTGCCTCTATTATGCGAGAGAGAGAAGTCTTAGAAAATCGGGATACATACAAAGGTTCGAAACCAACAGCAAAATAAACAAGCATTAGGTACTTTATTTAGCACCTCATTATCACTTCAGGTTCAACAACCTTCTTTGTAAGCAAGGAGCCTTTTTTTACAGCGTTTATCGAGGCTCGGGAGCTCAGACTCGCTTATTGAAAACGTACCTAGTAACAAAACAAGTACATAGTACACAAGTACATAGTAATGATACACGATACACGAAGCTAGTTTTTCAAGGCAAGAAAGGCAAGAAAGCAAGATAGTGCGAACACACGAAGCTAGAAATTCTAGCTTCGTGTAAGGAGAACTAGCTTCGTTTAGCCCAGCATGAAAGATGACACAAATGGCACAAAGGCTTGTTTATTTTTTTTTTCATTTTCATATGTCTGGACATAAAATGTATGGTGGTTATGAGGTTCAGCCAAGTCTTCAGGAATGGGGAACAACACATAAGGATTTTCAATTTAGTTCCAACGCGTCTGCTCGTGTCCGGCATGCTTTCTCCGCCGCCCACCAGAGGGCGCGTTGCAACCAATCATTTATTCTGACATTGAGATTGACATGCAACAGTGGCATCCGTAATGTACTCATGAGCATTGAACTGTTGAAATCATGGAGAAAGGTCAAGTTGAAAAGTCTATGCAGTAAAATAAACAAAGAAAATTTTAAATTGTTTCACTGGAGCTAATAAGGATTCGCAACACCCTGTATGAGTTAAATTCTTGCATAGTAAATTTCTTTAGGTCTGGTGCATCTTGTCCCATAAATTCAAGGTCTCAGTGCCATGGACATATAGAGAGAGTTGGTCTTTCTTTTTTCATTTTAAAAAGGTTAAAATGTTTGCCTGGATATGAAAAATAAACAAGTCATGACACAAGTTATACCCACTTGAGCCTGCCTACTATATTAATTAATAAAATAATGTTGCTGAACCCACAAGCTATTTTTACTCTTTGTAAATAAAATAATATTGTAGTGGTCAAGATCGCCAATTGTAAAAAATTACTAGTCATTGTCAAAAATCAAATCAAGCCAAAAATACATTACACAAAATTGCATAAAATAAAATAAGTTACAGGGAATAAGTTAGAAAGAAGAAAAAGACAATTCAAGAAATAAATTTATTCATGAGAGATTAAAAAAAACAGTGTCTACAAGTGAGGTTTAAAACAGAGAAATGACTTGAAAAAATATTTTTTTATCTGAACAAGTATACATTCAAATTGGTCCCATAGAAATTTCATCAAAATCAACTCAGCAGTTTGGCCATGAAGTCGGTTACTCAAGTTTAATAGTACATTGTTACCTGAGTGTTGAAAGTCACGTTTTTTGAGTCCCGAGACCGTTCTGGCGCCAATGGAGCTTGAGGGACTTTAAAGACTTTCACCCGAGGTAAACACTGTGCTTTTCATTACGAATACAAGGAAAGTAAAAATAAAAAATTGAAAGAAAAATTAGTGAAAATGAAGATTGAATTGCCACCTTCCCGGTTTTTTTTTCTTTTTCTCTGTTGGGCCTTTGGCTTCGGCTCGCCAGCATTATTCAGCCATTATTTTCATTTTCATAATTTAAAAATTGTTTGCTCAAATCTATGTTATTTTAAAGAAATAGTTAAAGCTACATTAATAAAGTAATTTATAAGATATATTATTTATTTAATACTATCTTTATGTTATTTAAATTTAAATTTTACATTGCGCTCTAACTAGACTTTTTAAACTTGTTACCGTTGTAATGGGTTTCCAACCTACTTGCTGAATAAAAAGTTGGAATTTGGTTCAACAACCTCCTTGCAGTTAGAAAGACTTTAGAACGTTGGAACATGGTTGAATAAAATAGAACTTGTTTTTTTTTTATAATTTGACAGCTGTCAGTAGAAAGCGATTCTCCCTAGGGCTGAAAGTATTACTTTCAATTAGGCCCCTCAGGCAACTTCAGACCTACTTTCAGAGTATGAGCAATGAAAACTTATATTATTATATCTGAGGAGATATAATAATCCAATTAAAATAATCCTACCTAAAAATAAACCTTTCTTAATCTCAACTCTAAAGTTTTCTTACCTAGTCTATAAATTAAACGAAATGACCTTAAGATCCACCCTTTCGCTGTACTTTTAACAACCCCTCCATAAAAAGTGTGCAGTGTCCGAGCAGCCTATGCGGCTACCATTAAATATTGCTCTTTCTAGATTCAGGCAACGATAAAAACTTTTTTATCTAGATTTAGTTTAGACCTTGGCTGTCGAGCAAATCGTGAACTTTCGCACAGTATGACATACATAGACAAACATTAGTAAGTAAATTAACTCTAGTTTTGCGACTATTAGCAAATACTTTGTGTTTGTGGGTTCCGGTGAAATTACTGGCACATCTGTATGCCTCAAGCTAAAAGACGCAGAGCAGTGCATCCTATAGGGCACGTTCCTGACGTGCGTGACCTACGAGGCAATGCTTTGTTATAGGCGAGAACGTATAATGTTTTGTGGCAATATATAGTTGAAGTGGTGGAATAAATGATTTTTCTTTCTTTAAAGAAAAATCACTTCATAATAAGCATAAGCATTATTATGTTAACATAATATGCTTGTTCCATCAGCTAGGCATATAATAAAAAAAATTATATGGCTATTACAATCTTATTTCGATCATGAACTTTTTTATTCTTTACATGCTGTGTTTCAGGCATGTTCATCTACTGGTTCTAAAAACTTATTCATGCTGAAGTTTTCAGTCTGGGCACAGATAAGATAATACTATACTAGGTCTGGGTTTCAAAAGCTTTAAAACAGAACTAGGGTCGTTGTCACGATTCTGGCGATCTCAAATCGTTGGTAGGGGAGAAATAAGTAGACACGCGTAGGTACTTACATGTTCTAACAGTAAATCGTTGCTCTGACGCGAGTTAGGTACGCAATTTGCCTACATATATTATAATATGAATATAACTGTAGATGGATAATATAATGTTTTTGACGTAATAACTTTTTGGGCGGGCTTGAGTATTTTTCAAGGTACTAATGAACTCGCGACACTGTCACGTAACCTCATCGGCAAAGATCGACACATTTCACCAAAAGTCAGAAGGGGGGGGGGGGGGGGGAGAAGGGGGGTCGTAGGTAGGATTATTGTTCAATTTTTCACTTCTTCCCGGAGTGCTACGATTTATTTTACTACTTTCTTATGGAACTAGCAATGGTTCACCTGATGGTTAGAGTAACCATCACCACAAATTCCCATGCTGGTCACGCGCGTTAGAAACGTGTCCTGCGTCCATCAACTTGAGGCACACAGGTGTTAAGCCTGTAATATCACCGGTACCCACACCTTTCAAACCGAAAAATAGCAGCGATGTTTGGTGACTGAAATAGGCATATTGATATACATACATGCTATTCGTGTAAGAAACTCTACTGTTATACTAGACTTAGTATACAATCTTAGGTTGCTGCGATAACAATAAATCTGATGAGATTTATCTACCATGGAATCGGAATAAAGAAAAGTTGCATGGCCCAAGAACCAGACTTGTTTAGACATATAAACAAGGTCTCTGTCTAAAACTTGCTATAAATTACGTTTAGAAGTGATACTTTCTTTTAATTTTTCTAAAAATAAACTTAGAATGTTGTTCGAATGATAAAAAAACAATAACACACCAAGAAGGTTCTAAGTCTGAATATTAACAAATTAAAAAAGGTTGTATGATAAATTCGGCACCATGGAGGTAAAAGTAAAGAGGTTAATGATGTTTTGAATTCACAAACTTAGTGCACACGATGTTCTAAATTCAATTTTACTTTATCCTCTAGTCTAGCGGATAAAAACAGCCTTTGCACTCCAGATATCGAAGAGCAAAAATACACTTTTCGAAATGGGGGGATGGAACATATATTATTCATTAATATTTTAAACTGTAGCCCTCAAATGTACTACAAACTCGAGCAGTATCAGACTATAAAGTAATCAAAAGTGTGCTTACACCAGCGCTAAGCACAGTAATAACGTTCAATTTTCGGAACGGCACATAGACACGTCCTGGGTAGACATATGGGGTGAGGTCGGAGAGGTAATGCAATTATTTCAGGCAGAAACAACCTCTCAACATCTAGGTATCATAAAAACAGTGTGAGTACGACAAAGTCCATTGTATCTAAAATGTTATTGGTTATTATATTTTGTTACTTTATTTACTATTTTCAAAGTTTTGGGAATACTTACAGCTAGGTATGCAGTAGGTAGGTAACACAATTAAACATGTAGCAATGCTACAAGTACACTGATGGTTAATTAAAAGTTTCGACAGATAAACAAAGATGACGAATCTAGGCTGTATATCATGACCCGTCATGATTAGACAGTTCAAATTTCACAAATGATGTATTTCTGTTGCCGCTATAAAAACAAATAAAAAAAAAACAGAATAAAATATATTCCGATACAACAAACGTGATTTTTTGATAGTTTTTGTTCGATATTTATAATGGTTACAGGTAGACGCTTGAAATATTCACCAATTCACAGTATATTATTCACTTTAAAAACATAAAATTAATTTAAAAGGCATGCTTATTTTCCTAAAAAAAAACATTTATAAAACAAAACTATAGCTTTATACTCTTTGCTGCGCAGGTCTCCTACCAAGGAGTTTGGAAACCTGCGCAGCTAAGAGTTTTACCATATACAGCACCAAAGAAGGACGTAACTATACATACCGAAATGGTAATCTAATTCGCATACTCATTGTCCACCTCGTAGGTTGATTAGTTTTGCAAACCATTTCAAGAATGTTGTTGATGCGTACTCAACTTAAGCAGGTGATGTGTTTGTCATAAACATAAGGAAATACTAGGCACTTTGATGTCTAAACTCATTGATGGAAAAAAATCAATTGATCATTATGTTAGTCCATAACGGAACGCGATACGTAGGCGTTCCTTTTGAATGTGGTGCTTTGACCGTTGAAGTACTTTGAATCATTGTAAGTGTTCGGTATGTAACGGGTTGAAACTACTTTGTAAGAAAAACAGAGACACACTAGCAAATGTATAAGCAAGACTTGTGGTTAGAATTTCGAGCTAAAGAAGTTTTCTTTCATTCATAGTTGAAGGGGTAAACACGCTAATTTCAAACGGTAATGCCAAAACATTTCGTACAAAAAAAACATTGAGTTGGGTTTTTTTTTGCTTCTATCATAATTTTTGCTAAGCTTTTGAAATGTTGCTTTTCGAAATTTAGTTGTTTGCGATTTTTGATAACACCGTTCGTCATCAAAAAGGAGCAAGCTAAAAGAAGTTTGAAAACTTTTGCGTATTCCCTGTATAAACACTTTCTCAATTTTGGAAAAAAGAAAAACTGCTCCGGCTACTGTCGTGAATCAATTTAATTCAATTAAAAAAAACTGTTGCATCACAAGGGTCACAAAGTAGATGAGTCTAGGTGCCAGTTCCACTCAACCAAGCCTAGAAGAAAAGGCAACAAACTACGGCTTCAATCCTACTGTTTTTTTATATGATCCCTTTACGTGGATTAGGTACACAGCTATTTCTTTAAATAAAAATAGCAGTGTACCTAATCCACAGGTAAGTACAGTATTTGCGCACCACTACATACAGTAAGTAGCTGTAAATTGCATCTGTGCAAGTACTTATCAATAGTGTATTGACTCTACAGTAGAAATGCGAATGCCCGGAGGGAATCTAAGCAGAAATACATAGTGATTCTTGAAAGTGCTACCATTGCTCTTTCTTCGGAAGATGAGATAGATCTCATCCCAATAAAACTATTGCTGTAATTTTAAGGCCATAAGCATAATTTTTTGAGATAATGAAAATTACACAAAGGTGAAAAAGAAGGAAGAATGCTCTCTAGCATTAAGTTTGCCTATTTACAATGCAATTCTTGTTTTAGTGCAATATTAATTTTCTATCTTTCTATTTCTGACTACCGTAAGTACGAGAGCGGTATACCATTTTCAAAAATACATCGACTGAGGTAACGCTTCTTGCAAAATCAGCACTTTAAGCATGTTTAATAAAATTAATTATTTGGCATAGTGGTTTATGTCAGAAATGCTTATAATTGAATCAAGTTTAACTTGCACTTCTTCATCAAAACTGATCTTCAAAACCTTAAAATATTTGACACAAAGCTATTTCATAAGATCCGACCCAAACTTTAATCAAGCCTAAATTTTAGAGGCCGGTTTTTAGTCAAAATAGGCTTAACAATGTTATATTTAGTCTAAACAAACGTCATTTGCAAATATCCTGATAGACTACAAACGCTACATCTAGCACTGTGTGGTAGTATATAGGTAATAATTGATCTGGACGACACTGCCGAATATGTTTTTTTTCATTATGTAAACAAACTTTTAACAAACGAGCAAGGAGTTTCTAAGTCTGTGTGTTTTGTCCAAAGATAAAAAATCTAGCAGAGTTTCAAAGTCTATGGTTTTTTTAACGGGAGTAATAATTTTAGTAGGACTCTTCTCACTGCCCTTAGCCCACTTTAAGTGGGGTCGGCAAAACATGTTCTCCTCTTCCATTCTCCTTTAACAGCCGTCATCTCTTTATTCACACTTCTTTCTTATGCATGTCATTTTTCATCCATATGCCTACCTCTACCCAAATATTTATCCATGTAAATTGTACATGTACTACAAGTAGTACATTCAAAATATTTTTTATTTTATAATTGTTAATACTTACCTACATTATCAAATACAATTTCACATTTTACGACGTAAAAGGATTCCAAATCTTTTCTCTTGTGAGAGACGTAAACATGTCTGATATACTCTCGATATGGTAATATTGGTCATTATGTCAAAGTAGCGGTAAACTCAAGTGCTCGGTCAAGGCCCGTTCACCCACACTCATTTTAAAAGCGCTCATTCCATACTAGTCCGCAGTATCTGCAGGACGTGGAAAATAAATAAATATTTTATTCGCGGGATAAAATAAAAAATATTATTCAAAGAGAGGAATAAAATAAATTGATTCTGCGGCAAACATCTAGTAAGTCAAATTCCTATGTAATTTTTTAATGCAGTCCAATTTTATATGCATTATAACACTAAACACCATTTTTATTAAACAAAATTATACACTGCACTACCTACTTTATTTTGAAATAAGAACAAAAATATTATCAACATTTTATCAAAAGAGGTTTCAAAAACTTTTCAACATTCGAATCTTTTTTTTTATAATTTGTGTCTGTTCCAGATTCAAAATGATTCCACTAAAAAGTGTAGTCCTTGCTCTAACCATACTAGCCGTTACAAATCCTTCAAGATCCCTCAGCATAGATAACCATCATGACGAGCTAGAAGAGACTTCCAAAAGCTCTAGAAATGGGCGAATCCTTTGGTCATCTATAGAGCAGAACGACACGGTTCCATCAAGTGAAAGCAGCAAGGAAGCAATAGAACTTTTACAAACTGAAAATGTGGAACAAGGAGAACCAACTGAGAATAAGAAACAGGATCAAACTAGAAAGAAGCGGTTTCTTCTCTGGTCGTACCCTCAAAGTCCCCTGGTGGAGATGATAATGCAACAGACTGCTTCGGTGAATTATTCGCCTACAAACGCAAATGATCCATTTGATTTTCTGCGCGATTCGTATCCACTGCCAAAAGGTAAGCTTTTATTTTAACTCACCTAGACAAAAAAAATCTTTAAAATCATCTACACCGACGTAATTTTTTTGACAAAATATTTTTTTATTATTGTACAGAAGGATATGCATCAGACTTTACACTGCTGCCTTTTATGTCCTTGCAGTAAGCATCATTTTTCTTTGTTTTTGGGAAACTTGAGGTGTAACCCCCTGCACTTATTTATTTGTAAAATCATTTTATACTATGTAATTTTTTATTCATTTATTAATTTCTATTCATTGGATTTAATTACCTGGGAGTTTCAAAGATGACAAGTTGTCCTTTTTGATTTGATTTTGAAGGCCACGCTAAAGTTTTTGTTTATGGTATTTTTGCCTCTGTTTTTCGCACTCAATTGCAATGCACAAAAGTGCACATACCCAAAACAGAGAATATAGATTTCTTAGCAAAATAGTGAACATAGATTTCCAGTACCTGAACTATTGGTAAAAGAATTCCATAAATGACTCGACCTACTTCCGATCAGTTTTCTCTTTTCCCAAGAGGTAGAGCTTACATTGGAAATTGCATTTCCTTGCAATAATATTTATGAGAAAATAATTTAACGGTGAGAAAAGCTAGTATAGTCGAGTTTCACTTACCATTCCTAAACATTCAAAATTTACTCCACCAAAAGTAACTTGGTGGTGTTTTTTTTTATCACAACGTGTTATTTTTTTATGGTGTGAATGTAAAAGGTGAAGAAGCAAGATGTCTGTAATGCGGTTACCTCCTGTTAGTTGTTTGATTATTAGATACTAGTAACCCACCCCGGTTTCGCATGGGCGTAATTTGAAAAAAAATTGTAAAAATTGTGAAATCATTGCCTTTAAAATTTTTGATCCATACAAAACAGGGGTGAGCCTCTAGTATAGTCTTTAAAATAGTTATTCAGTTACCCAGCGCAATTAGCGCATTCAACAAATCATACATTATAACTAAAAACTATTAGGCTAAAATCTTGTTTTTTTTTTAATAATAATAAATAAAAATGTTGTCCACATTATTATTCACACAGCACTATTTAGCCCCAAACTAAGCAAAGCTTGTACTGTAGGAACCAGTTAGCTGATACAATACTTGAATCCATTTTTTTGTAAATATATACTTAACAATATAACACCGAGACAGAGAACAAACCAGTCAAATATTTATACTTTTAATATAGATTTAGGATAATTTTGTTACTACACAGATGTGCTGTGTGATACGACAATCCTTGCATTGTGATACAACAGGCGACGGAATCACTACTTCCCTGTGCATTTACATACACATCAGACTATACACTGCTAGCTCTTATGTCCTTGCAGTAAGCGTCATTTTTCATTGTTTTTAGATAACTTGAGCTGTATCTTACTGTACCTATTGTTTGGTACCTTAATAGTGCATATTTTTTCACATTCATTGAAGATCTTAAAGATAATACTCGTATCAAAAACATTATTATTAACATTAATTGTATAGTCAGGAATTATGTCCAAACATACTCAAAGTTTATCATAATTAAGTTTATTATGTGTGACGCCTCTAAAACGTGTGACTTTGATGCTATTTTAGTATTTTGTATTTTAGTTTTCTCACAATGTTTTGTTATTTTTAGATTAGGAAAAGTGTTGCACTTTGCACTGGCCCACACTTAGTAGCACACTTAGTAGCACTAGTAGCACACTTAGCAGCGATTTAGCACCTTCGGAATTCGGATCCTAAAGTCTTTGAAATCCAGTCGTTTACCAATGAGTTATTCTGTCCAAAAATATACGTGCCCTATGCCAGTACCTTCTTTCAAACGGTGAAGGAAAATATTGTGAAGAAACCGGCAAGTCGTATAACCTTAAAATTTCGAGAACTTTCAAGTGCTCGAAAGGAGTCTCTTTGAGGCACACTTAAAACCCTTTCACCACACTTGGCTCGAAATAACCAGTGACACGATAAGAAAAACTGGTTATATGACTGTCATACTAAGTTTGTTTGAGTGAAGGAGTTTGTAAGTCGCTTTGAAGGCCTGAGCACATCTAGGCGATCTGCGACAGCGATCGACTAGATGTGCGCAGTACCTTATGGCCTCTGCCATTATCTTGCCTTTCGAAACATGGAAGCGCTTAAAGTAAATACTCCCATCGTAGCCGCACAGAGCGTTGCGTTGTCCCGTAAATGGCGGGAACACTTTACGAAACGAATTTACTAAGCTTGCTAAGAAAGTAGTTTATTTTTGGTCCTATAAAAATCAAATCAACATCAGAAGAAACACTTGACGCCGCAGTAACAAGGCGTACTGAATAAACCCCTTTGCTGCTAAACACACAAACGCGACACACTTTCTTTTAATTTCTTCGTGTGTGCTTTTGTACCAAGAATGTGACTCACAGCTTGGGAGTAGCTCTGCCTTTTACGTATTTACTCTTCGCCTAGCAATATTTTGCAATTAGCAAAGTTTTTTTATACAAGTATGTAGCTGATGAGAAAAAGCCCACCGGAACCATCGCCTATAACAAAAAAAATCATCGCACGTCAGGAACGTGCCCTACGATGCACTACCCTGCGTCCATCAACTTAAGGCATGTAAATTTTCAGCCTCACGTGCCGGTAATTTCATCGGTACCCACACCCTTCAAGTTCAGCTTTCAGCCTCACGTTTAAATTACTTTTGAGTTTTGGTGTAGACAAGCCTAAAGCGTTTTCATTCATTTCTTTCATGAATTTGAAAACAATCCTTTAAATTTCCAGGTTATTCGAACCCCTTAGACGAATATGACTACATCATAGTCGGTGGGGGTACCTCAGGGTCCGTGCTAGCTGCCAGGCTCTCGGAAACGAAGCCAAAAGCCATGGTTCTGGTGCTGGAGGCTGGGAAGCCAGAGATGCTGCTCACAGACGTACCAGCCTTGGCACCGTATCTACAGCTTACTGAGTATGCTTGGCCGTATACCATGGAACACCAGCCTGGAGTTTGTTTAGGTAAAAACCTATCTATATTCGATCCGGACTCAATTCTTTCTCAATTCTTATTCTTACTCCATAGTAGACTGTTTTTTATATAGGTAACCAGCTGATGGAACAAGTATATGACCCATCTGATGTTAATTTGTAATAATCGCCTATAAAAAAGCATTTTCTCGTAGGTCACGCACGTCAGGAACGTGCTCTACGATGCACTGCCCTGTGTTCATCAACTTGAGGCATAAAGATGTTCATCCTCACGTGCCAGTAATTTCATCAGCACCCACACCTTTCAAACCGAAACACAGCCACGCTGTGTGGCCACAGCCACCTGGTCTTCGGCTCTTCCTATTCAGATGCTGTCCACCATCCTACGCAAGTCATCGCTCTATCTAGTCTGAGGTCATCCTACATTACGTTTCCCTGAGCGCGGTCTTCACTCCAGATCTCGTATATCCCAGCGGTTATCGGTTCTTAATAATATATTCTGCCCTTTTTAATACTAGTATGATTTCTAGGCAGTGACGAACAACGATGCTTTACGCCAAGAGGCAAAGCGCTCGGCGGATCATCCGTGACAGACTACATGGTCTACAGCAGAGGACGGCCTCAGGACTGGGACAGGATCGCTGCTGATGGCAACTATGGATGGTAATACCTTTACTTTGTAGATGATAATCTATATTTATAAAAGAAAGTCGTGTTAGTTTATAACTCAAGAACGGCGGAACCGATTTGGCAGAAGATTAGTGGGGAGGTAGCTTAGAACCGGGAAAAGGACATAGGATACTTTTTATTCCGAAAAAGCAACGGAAACGGGGTGTTACGGGAACGGGCGAGCGAAGCCGCGGGCGGCCACTAGTAACAAATAAATGTTGTGGACAATTTACACAACACTATTCTAGAACCAAACTAAAGCAGAGTTGGCACGATGGAAACCAGGTGGCTAGTATAATACTTAAATATTTTGTTTTTGTAAATACAAATTCAGAATACAATATAACACCCTGACACAGAACAAACATCTGTGTTCACCACACAAATATTTGTTATTGGTGGGGATTGGTCTTTCCTCTGATTACGCCCCTTAGCCCAACATTTAGGTGCAATAATCTGGTAGCACCCGCTTTATTTATATATTTTCTTAAATTACTATAATGGCAGTTTTAAAGTTACTAAATTCCATTCCAACAAAACGGCCGAACGGAAGCGTAAAAGTTTAAGTGGAACTTTGAGTATGGAAATTCATGAAAAATATATATAAAATGATCAAATAAACTCTACAAACTTGAATTAGGCTCCTTGAAAAGTGTGCCAACTTAGCCGTTTCCAATTTTGTTCCAACAGGTCTTACGAAGAAGTTTTACAATATTATAAGAAATCGGAGAGGTCAGAACTGAAAAAATACAAGAACGCCCCTTACCGCGGCCACGAGGGCGAGCTCACCGTCGAAAACGTTCCTTTTAAGTAAGCATAAAACTGTTATTAATTACGCGATTAAAACTTTTCAGTTTAATTAAAACTCTTCTCTTAGAAAATGTTGGTAGTTTGTCTTTAATTAAGTTTGTGTATAATTTCAGAACTGGTCTAGTTGAGGCGTTCCTTCAAGCCGGCCGCAGTCTCGGGCACCCCACTGTCGACTATAACTCACCGGATCAACTCGGCTTCGGCTACGTGCAAACGACCACTAATAAAGGCCACAGATTGAGCTCAGCGAAAGCTTTCCTTCATAACCATAAGCGGCGCAAAAATCTGCATATTTTGACAGAGGCGAGAGCCACTAAAGTTATCATCGAGCCGCAGACCAAACGAGCGTATGCCGTTGAATATATCAAAGATGGTAGAAAACATACGGTTCGCTGTCGTAGGGAAATAATATTGTCGGCTGGACCGATAGCGTCTCCACAGCTCCTAATGTTATCTGGAATAGGCCCTCAAGAACACTTACAAACATTAGGGATTCCAGTCATCGCTAATCTCCAAGTTGGGCGGCATCTTTACGACCATATCGCATTCCCAGGTGTAATATTCAAACTGAGCACCACTAATGCCAGTCTCCTTGAGCCTAAAGTTGCCACTTTACCTAATTTGATGCAGTGGCTGCAGTTCGGCGACGGCCTTCTGACGACTCCTGGATCGATCGAAGCTTTAGGGTATTTGAAAACTTCGTCTAACTTCGATCAGGTTCCGGATATCGAGTTGATCAGTTTGGGAGGTTCTATAAACAACGATGCTGGTGGAGCATACAGAAAGAGTGCTAAAATTAGTGACAAAACCTATCACACAGCTTTCGGGCCGTTGCATAACCTTGACACTTGGTCGGGTGTGCCAATACTTTTGCAACCAAAATCTAAGGGTTATTTAGAACTGAGAGACGCCCATCCGAGCTCTCATCCAAAAATCTACGGTAACTATTTGACAGACCCTCAGGATATGGCATCATTATTAGAAGGTATCAAATGCGTGATAAGACTGGGTGAGTCAGAATCCTTTAGGAAGTATAACGCCCAGTTGTATCTGCCTGAATACCCAACTTGCAAGGGTTATGCGCCCGGATCAGATGCATACTGGGAATGTGCAGTCAGAACTATGGTTGTATCCGCCCGGCATCAGGTGGCTACATGCAGGATGGGTCCTCCAACTGATTTGTATGCTATAGTAGACCCTGAACTTCGAGTTTATGGAGTTGAAGGCCTTAGGGTGGTAGACTCCAGTATAATCCCTCGGCCAATCACCGCACACGCAAGTACTCCGGCAATCATGATCGGTGAGAAGGCCGCTGACATGATACAACGGACGTGGTCTAACGTTGTGGTGTAGTTGTATGTTTAATTTTAAATAAACCGACCTATTACATTTTAAGTATATTTTATTATCGTTGTTTTATTAAAACCCATTGATTCCGTAGACCCCCGTACCTAGTCACTGAATGGTGATAGCTTTTTACTATTTTGATGCCCAAAAGCTTAAATATGGGATAAATTAAAGAACTAAATCTTGTATCTTATATATAGGCATATGTTGTTGAATACAACAACATATGCCCTGCAGTTAAGGCCTTAGCTTCAGAAAAAAAGTCTAGAGAGTTATTTGTTGACCATATTTTGTTACTAGGCATATTACTACATACTACATACTAGCACTAGGCACTAGGTTTGTTATTAAGCAAATATTAAACAAGCTAACATTGATCCATTTTTACTAATAGAAGCATACAAGCGTTAATGTACTTCATTCAATAATTAATAATGTAGTTAGAGTTTTGAATGAATGGATAAACCGCGGAAATCCCGAGGGCACATCGTTTGATTTCATTAGGTACTTTCACAGAAGTCTGGCAAAAGGTTTGTGCGCCGTCATATTTCCCGCAAATAATAAAATTAATGGTTGCTCTATACAGATATCCATTAGGTCGGGTATTCCGGCCTGGTTTGTGTGCATTTATTTACCTCTGGGATGAGGAAGGCTTGTGGCGTGTTTCACACCAATTTATATGTAGATCTGTATAGAGTCTAATGTTGGATGACTTTATAAAAAAAAGTGAACTCACAGAGTATAAGATGATAACTACTATAGTTTATTGGGCAAACACTGGAATCCACTGAGTACTCTCTTTGAGAAATGTATGTCCGCAATGCTCTCAAACGGTGAAGGAAAACATCGTGAGGAAACTCGCGGCTTATAGTCAGCTCCGCACGTATTGACCATGACCTTCCTGTGGATTAGGCTGACTTCACTTTTAGGTAGGTGCTGGGCAAGCCAAGCCTACTCCATCTAAAAATCCTGTACCTTAAATAGAGGCATGCGAAAAAACAAATGTCCCAGACGCTATATAAATCATTTACAATTAGATGCAAAAGCCAATTTTTTTACTAGATTTTACGCGTTCCTCATTTCTCCTGTTCTCGTCTTCGTGGCTATGTGTTACTTGCACAAGAAATATACGTAAGTTAACTATTCCAAGTTCAGCGTGAATTTGAGATGGTCAAATGAAAAAGTCAGAAATACCACAGACAAAGTACGTAAAACAGAAACCAAGGAGGATACTTGACAAAAATGATGCTTCAGTTTAATCATTATTATGTAGATTTGGGCCAAAGCTCGCAGCCGTGAATTATGTCACGACCCTCCTTGAATGAAGACTCGTTTTTGATACAACTCGCCGAATAAAAGAATACTTTAGAACTGTTATTATTGGGCTCATCATTTTAGATCATCCAATTACCTACATTAAATTTTCAACCGCTAACATGAATGTTAGCGGTTGAAAATTTAATGTAGGTATTGTATGTAGGTAGGTAATAAAAACAGAAATGGCATTTAATATCGCATGATGAATCATGCGATATTAAATGCCATTTCTGTTTTTATTATTTTTGTTTTAGTTAGTCTTTCATTTATTTAGTACCTACTTAAAAATTCGAACAAGTTTTGATATTCAGCAGAGCGAGAGTATTTTCTTATCTGTGACAGGGTAATTAAAGTAAAATTTATCCCCCAGAATTTCCACTTCCGTCTTAGGTGATTTCTAACCAATTATTCTTTTGACAAGAACGAAAATTCTTACATCATCATCAACATCCTGTCTGAGTTTCCCGACTGCTGGGCCCTATCGGACATAAATAAACTTCATCATCATCATCATCAGCCTGAAGAAGTCCACTGCAGGACATAGGCCTCCCCTATATATTTCCAGGAAAAACGATTCTGAGCCCTTTCCATCCACCGACTTACCGCGATCTTAACAATGTCGTCGGCCCATCTGGTGGGTGGGCGCCCTACGTTTCATCTTCCGGTTTGTGGTCGCCATTCGACAACCTTTATTCACCAACGTTTGTCGGTTCTTCGAGCTATATGACCTGCCCATTGCTTCAACTTACTAATTCTACGAGCCATGTTGGTGACCTTGGTGAACTGAACTTTTTTGACTTGGTCAAAAAGAACTTATCAACAAAAAAAAAAGTACGCAACATAAGCAAGCGTAATGCTAGCAATAGTGTAGCTAACCTTTCAGTAATGAGAAGACATTGAGAACGTTCAGATTGAAACCATCAAAGTCATGACTATCCTAATCCGTCCTACAATCCCTATAATTACGGTCACAGCGTACTAAGCCCAGGCGTAAATGAGGAACACTAAACCGAGCTAGCTAAAGCAATTTTCACGTAAGATAGCGACGTGCTAGCTTGGCAGGTGCGTGTAGAAAAGCTGTTACCGGATCGGTAATTTCCGAGATTGGTACAATAAACTGTTGTGCTAGAGTATCTGAACGTAAAATTCAATAACGGGTAAATGAACAGAATGGAACTGAATTCATTTGCAATCAGACTGGTCATAGGAAAATACGAGCTTTTGCTAAATGAAGTGTAAATAAGCTAGGAGAAATAAGTGAAAGCTCTGGTTTTTCAGGATGTTGTGGCCGATATATAACGGTACATAATTATGAAAAACACGTGACCCAAGATAATGTCATGACGACAATAAACAAATAGACAACAAAAGCTTGAAGAGTTGAAGACACAAGCAAATTGATTTACCGTAACAAAACTACTAGCTCTATACCAGTAGGGTGATTGATTATGTATCTTTTGTTTCAATAAAAACCTGGTCGCATCTGTCAGTTTTGTTTTTATTTTGAGCTCCGATTGCAATCAAAAACAATATGAAATAAAACATATCTTTGATAAGGAACAATTTCAACAAGTCAATCTTGTTGAAATTGTTCCTTGTCTGTTGACTGAGCCTGATGACAATAAGATATTATGATCAATGTGTCTTAACAGTATCAAACTTTTGATTGCAATAGAATTAGACAACCACTCGGCTGTTTTGTTTCCAAAAGAACATGCTTGAAGTCTTTCAGGGATAGTGGGTGTTGCTTAAAATGACCACCATTTTATTTGATTTTTAATTAACCAAATCCATAGGATAATGACTCAGAAACCACCTATAGAATACCGCGAAGCAAGTACCTGTCAAAGAAACTTCCGCAGAATTTATAGGATATAGGTCTACCAGTTTCCAATTTATATGAAAAATCAATTTCCTATTTCATTTTAACCTGCATGTATGTTGACCATTAATCAAGCACTTGTTAGCAAAAACCTAGCCGTAGGTAATCCATTTAAAAATAAATGCATAGTGAATGGGGTTCATAATTAACGCCGGCGCTCCTATATTTTTATTTTATACGATGAAATCTAAATAAAATCGATTTTATTATGCGATAGATAGAGCAGACTCATGTTTTTTATCGATGGCGACCAGTGAAAGGCTGCCAAAAATGACAGCGTTTCACTGATCGCCATCGCCATCGCTTAGATTTGCGCAGGCCTTAACCAGCCACGGCAAATATAAAAAAAGCAGCCAAGTGCGAGTCGGACTCGCCCATGAAGGGTAAATTAAGTTTGTAAAGTAAGTTTGTCGAAAGGTAAATTACGGTTTACGATTTATGACGTATAAAAAAAACTACTGACTAGATCTCGTTCAAACCAAATATCATTGAAAGTTTGCATAGTAATGTACAACATATTTTTTTTTTAGTTTTATCATTCTCTTATTTTAGAAGTTAGAGGGGGGGGGACCAACTTTTTTCCACTTTGGAAGTGTCTCTCGCGCAAACTATTCAGTTTAGAAAAAAACGATATTAGAAACCTCAACATCATTTTTGAAGACCTATTCATAAATACCCCACACGTATGGTTTCGATGAAAAAAAAACTTTTGAGTTTCAGTTTCAAGTATGGGGACCCCCAAAATTTATAGTTTTTTTTCTATTTTTAAGTAAAAATCTTAATGCAGTTCACAGAATACATCTACTCACCAAGTTTCATCAGTCTAGCTCTTACGGTTTCGGAGAAAAATGGCTGACATACGGATGGACAGACAGACAGACAGACAGACATGACGAATCTATAAGGGTTCCGTTTTTGCCATTTGGCTACGGAACCCTAAAAAAGGCATAAGTATGAGTTGGACATGGCTCGTATTGTAAACAGTTTGAAAATTGTGGCACAATGAATACATTTCCCATCCACTTGAAACGTACGCGATGGAACAGAGAGAACAGAAAAGGAAACAGATAGAAAACAGAGTTCAGATCACCGACCGATAATAATAATTAGCTATAAGTCAATGATTTCATTACATTAAGTTTGAAACAGTCGAATAAATCTACTTAGCTAAAAATACCACTCGTCACTTTTCCCCCACTAGAAACAATTACAGTTAAAGGTACCATTCATTCGCTGAAACAACATGCCCGAGGTAAGTAGATGCATTGTTTTCATTTTCAATAAAATTAATTCCCTTGTAGGTGGATTTCTAGTACGCCTACTTATGCGGGTAACGACTCCATTCATATTTTACCGAGACAGAAACGTTTTATGAAGTATTGAATACAGAGTATCACACATCTCTCTATGACACTTCGTACCAAACGTTTTCGAATTTCGAACCCGTGGTTAAATGTCGTTAGACTTTGATCGTTCGTAAGTAAGACGAGCCAAGAGTGTACAACTTTAGCTCGAACTACGTTACTGACATTAGAAAGAAAATTTCCTGATTCTTAATCTTACAAGATATCTAAATCTACTAAAAACAAATACCAAATAAATATTGTTGACAATCCACACAACACTATCTAGCCCCAAATTAAGTAGAGCGTGTACTATGGGAGACAGATAGCTGGTAGGTATAATACTTACATAATTATTAGGTACTTTTTTGCATAGAATAAAATATAACACCCAGACAGGGAAAAACTATAACCACGTTACAAAAATGAGAAGATCAGGCAAGCCCGAGGCTTCGTCTAATCCATAACAATGAATAATAATTATAATACTTTTTTGAATACACACCTATTATTTATACAAATAGCTAATAAGTACACCTTTATTCTTCTGACTACATCCCTGTAACTATACAATTGCTACATGCTATACGAGTTTCAGAATATGTTAGTCTTTTCAGTGAATAGAGTTCGAGTTGTGAGCTCGGGGTTAATTCAGGCAGTCGATGAATGGGTGGGTAGCGCAGTCGCCTACGCTCCGTCAAGCGCGCGAACGTGAACGACCGCGATCCCCCTCAACAAGTGAGTGGGCAACTTAACGACCTTATAAAAAAAAATTTAAAACCAAAACTTTTAAAATTCGAACATTTTAAAAATGGATTACTGAAAAGTGAACTTGTGATCGTAAAAGTTTAATGGGCGCACGTAGCGCTTGATTTAGGATTTGGGTGCATTAATTATTTAATCTTTTAACCCTACACATTTTACGGTAAAATTATTGGTATCCTCAATTTGGAAGAATTGGAAGCTTTTAGGATACTGAATACTTAGCACTTGCTGACTACATTTAACTTTATTATTTTATTATAACGAAAATAATTTCGTTAAAACGCAAATTTTTCACCGTATTAGTATTTGTATATTTTAAATTTAAACAATATTGTTGAGGAAAATATCAAACAACTTTTAATCTAAACTTGTAGCATGTGCCATAATAATTTGCATAGAATCATATTATTAACGCAGGCAACTATATTTTCATGCTAAAAGTAGGTTAATTTACTTAAAGAACAATGCTATTTTTAGAATGTGCAAATATATGTAAATGAGCTAAAGTATACTTTCGATTCAACACTTACTATTTCATAGCAAATTATGAATTCTTTATAATCCGAGAAAGAACCTACAACATTTCTGAAAATTGCGTAAACGTAGCCACGTAAGTATATTCCAAAATGGTGGTCATCTTGTCCCAAAATCCTTTTATAACCCCCAGATCGTTATAAAAATGGTTCTCAGTCCATTAAACTAGAGAAATATGTCCCAAGAAATGAGGAACAGGAATATTTTTCAAAGTAATTTCACTCGTAGGTCGTAGCTGCTTTGTAATAAAGCAGTAATTAATATACGAGACAGGATTGCGGGCGAGCAAAAACTTCTTTATAAATGTTTAAAAACTGCAACTGTTAATTAATCCTAGCTCAGCGGAGGTATAAAATAAAATGTTTCTATGTATAAACAATACGGCTGAGTTTGCATACATTAGTAAGAATGCCAGTGGAAAGTAGACTGATTGATGGGGAAAAAGCTATCACAGACATGGACTGTGATGACTGTAGGCCTACCACAAGCTCTGTCTGGCTCTGTCTCTGGCTCTGGTTATGAATCCGTGTGAGTGCTCACCAGTATATAATACCGTGTGTGTGACGTTTTGGCGTAGGATTTATATAATCAACACTCACACAGACTCAGAACCAGAGCCAGAGACAGAGCAAGACAGAGCTTGTGGTATACTTAATGCTTGCTAGTAGCTTGTTTCTCTACAATCACAGATGTCGAAACGTAAAAATTTATTTTATACAAAAACAATATACTATACCATACAAATACAATTCTGGCCGCCTAACATCAGAATACATAAGTACAAACTGAAATAAAAAATGCATGACAATTTCTGTTATAAACCGAAATTTTATTCTGAGCCCCACGAAAGAGTCTTACGAAGTAAATAATTAAGTATCTCTCATTTAGGTGTGACCCTTTTCAAGCCTTTCAATGCTTGAGAAACACTGGCCGCGATATTAATTTTGGTAGCCTGTATTTTTGTCGAACAAAAGCTGTACGTTTTCAGGCAGGTGAGTTATTTCCAAAGCTTATTTTCGTGAAAAATCTTTTTATGCAAATGTTGCTTTCTTACTTTTTATTTGTAAACCAGGCTACGATCTGCTACGTCACTATATAAAACAAGAGTTTAACAAATTCCAACTTCATTACCAAACTTTCAAATCAAAATTTTGATATTGAGGATTTTTTTATGGAATCTCATAAAAAAGTATGTTTTCGTTCTAAGCCATGCCCAGTAGGCCTACCACAAGTTCTGTCTGGCTCTGTTTCTGACTCTGGTTTTGAGTCTGTGTGAGTGCTCACCAGTGTCTAATACTGTGTGAGTCACGGGTGTGTTATACTGTGTGTGTGACGTTTCGACTTAGGATGATATTTAGTCAAAGCCCTCACAGACTCAAAACCAGAGCCAAAGACAGAGCCAGACAGAGCTTGGGAGCCTACAGCTCTAATGACGGAGTTTTTACGCCTGGAGGCTTCTGTCATAGCTAAACGACTGCTAGAGCTAGAACCGTGTTCTTCGAAGCACGAAAGCACCCACTAAATGCGTGTTCTTCTTCAGTACTAATCACAAAGTAGTAGTTCAGTTTAATGTTATTTTAATTTCAATTTTAGTATTAATTAACTTTTTTATTTTAACTCGCTCTAGCTCTAATTCTAATTGCATGTAGTCTGTCCCTTAATTTTTGTAGCACTTGACATGTTTTTTTGGTTTTCTTTATATCATTTATGAATGAACTGGTGTATACGATGTTGGTGACTCTAATAAGTCTATATTTATAAAAGAAAGTCGTGTTAGTTACACTATATATAACTCAAGAACAGCTTAACCGATTTGGCTGAAAATTTGTGGGGAGGTAGGTTAGAATTAGGAGAAGGACATAGAATACTTTTTATCCCGAAACAGTAACGGGATCGGGAACGGGGCGAGTGAAGCCGCGGGCGGCCGCTAGTAAACAATAAACAGTAGTTGGTATTTGATAGTCGGCTTAAATTGCTTGTAAGTCTTTTATATCCATAGTCAAATACAGACACTGAAGGTACCAGCAAGCTAAAATGGCCGTTTTATCTCTCGACATCTCATTTCGTTGATATAAAAGTTACAATAACAAGCATTACAGAGCTGCTATAAAAGTTTCAGGTACAAATTACCGTTACTTAGTCTCTAGGTAGGTACAATTTTCAGTAAAACAGTCGTAGAAAACTTTGAAATTGCCCGGTACACTAGCGGTTGCTCGCAGTTTTGCTTTAAGCTGTTATTTCTAACGTTTTTAAGGTCTGTTACGAACTAAGAGTATTTGAATTCATAATTTCAGCTAAATTTGTCGAGTGGTAAAATATGGAACTAAAAACAAATGCCAAACCAAACATTATAACTTTCGCAAATATTATGAGAGAAAAGAGAGAGACAGCCCTAAAGAGATCAAAATAAACTACTAAACTAGACAGTAGCATCACATTATAGTCACATTCATTATGTACTCGTATTATGGATAAAGTGGAGAAAACGTAAAAAAGTGTCGGTCTATTTATTTTCCAGCAATAGTTATTCTCCAGCATCTGGAAAATATCTACCACGGGACTATCCGCGGTATGAAGAATATCTATTCTGTTGGGATCACAGTCCCATTTATTTTATGGTCTCTTACGCGATAACTTTAAATTGAGTGCGAGCAAGTATTCCTACTAAAAGCTGCGCACACCTAGGTCGCTGGCAATGGCGGTCAATGAAACGCTGTCAAATATCACTGTCAAGTTTGACAGCGTTTCACTGATTGGCAACGCCAGCGACCTAGGTATGAGCAAATTGAGCAAGCCTTTACTTAATAAATCGTATGACATCTTGGCGGTACATAAATCAAATAAAAACACTTTTTCTTCTTTATTTGAGCTGGGTGAGATACCCAGAGTGTCACAAACATTGTTGTGTCAAAGCAACCCTTCTGTCCGATTCTGTTATATTCTGTGCCGGAAAGGTACCCGTGGAACAAAGGGCGGTCATCCGCAGTCGCTCACTAACGAAGCGAGATTCGGCCTTCAAAGAGAAAAAGGATTCACTGCACCAATTACCGGTACACTGATAGTTTGGGCGTATTGTTTTATCTAAAATGACTGCTAGTATCAATAAGCATACCACAAGCTCTGTCTGGCTCTGTTTTTGGCTCTGATTTGAGTGCTTACCAGAGTATTATACTTTCTGTGTGACGCTATAGTTTGGGCGTATTTTTTTACCTAAAATGACTGCCAGTATCTGTAGGCCTACCACTAGCTCTGTCTGGCTCTGTCTCTGGCTCTGGTTTTGAGTCTGTGTGAGTGATCAACAGTGTATTATACTGTGTGTGACGTTTTGACGTTGGATTTATTGTGACAGCACTCACACAGACTCAACATCAGAGCCAGAGACAGAATCTGACAGAGCTTGTGGTTGGTCTACTGCCCTCCACACACGCGTAGTTTGGCGTACACATGGCACCGCCTTTTTTTTATGTAAAAGATAGACAAACGAGCTTACGGCCCACCTGATGGTAAGCGGTCACCGTCGCCCATAGACACCAACAACACCAAGGGTGCTGTCGTTGCGTTGCCTACCCTGTACCCTACCCTACCCACCTGCCGCAGCGGTGAGCGGTGAGCGGCTTATTATACAGCGCTTAAAGCGATTATGATGTTATCGGTGACATCCAAGTGTCTTCGTTTTTGATTTCTCCAGGGATCCGCAATGCGAAAGTACATGCTAAGAGTTTATAGGGACGTACTGTCATTTTGAGTTACACTGCACGAAAACACGCCCGTCATGAACCTCTAGTACATTGATTCCCAACGTGGTCTAGGTAGACCCCAGGGGTTCACGGGATACTCGAAGGGGGTCTACGATGGCGTGAATAAGAAATGGGGTTCACAGTTCGCCCGCGAGGACCATGAAAATGTATCTGGTTTCGATAGTTAAGAACTAAAGAAAGAAAGAAAGAAAGAAAGAAAATCATTTATTCAACCACCACAATTGTATACCTAAAAAAAAAACATAAAAAAGATGCAGAAAACTTAACATAATGTATACTTACAAAAAAACAATAAAAATAATATTCACATGCATAGTGGTGGTGAAAAGGCCTACAGTTCAACATATGCTACCATATGTTAACATATAGTAGCGCTGGTCTTCCACTGAGACCTGCGTTGACTTCACGGATATCTAATTGAGTCAGAGTAGCCGTACATTGTATACAATATATTAATGAGCACAGTAGTAGCAGCCAAGAAATATTACAGTCAAACCATTCCTACTTAACTCTAGCAAAACGAGTACTAAAAGAGTAAATAAAAATAACAAAACACTTATAAAAACAGCACAGCCTTAAAATAGACACACAAATGAGACACACAGAAGTGAGTGGAGAGGGAGGGAAGAAAACCAAAGTTACCACTATGCCAGCCAGGGTTGGTTTATTTGTTTTTCTAAAACGTGAACTTTGAGCTTTAACCTAAACAAGTCTACATTATTTGCGAACTAAAATGTTGGCTTCATCTATCTTATTAATGAACCAATCATATCTCTCCTTTTTTTCGAAAACTGTTAATTCGTGGTAGGGACTCAGCCGCAACGCAAATGCCCATAGTAAGATTTAATATCCACATTTTTTTGAGAATGCATCTGCATGGTAGGGGGTCCACCGTAACCAGCAACATTTCGAAAGTGGTCTATTAGAAAAAAAAGATTGGGAGCCTCTGCAATAGTAGGTTCAAAACGGTTAATGTCGTCACATTCAGGTGTGTGCAACATTTTACAGCAATTTTACTTGAGCGTCATGCTCGAAATAAACTTCCTAGACCCAATCTAATAAACTGGAATTGCACATCGCGACACCAAACTGTCTTCGCCGAGTATATTTCTAACTCGATCAACTCATAGAGCAACCCAATGTGTGCAACCCGTATTTTTGTAAGTTATACACATTGCTACGCTTATAGAA
The DNA here is from genome assembly GCA_947578465.1 of Thera obeliscata. NCBI lineage: Eukaryota > Metazoa > Arthropoda > Insecta > Lepidoptera > Geometridae > Thera > Thera obeliscata. The sequence continues at coordinate 3,345,929 of OX387927.1, forward strand.
ATAACGAGAAACTTGAGCTAAGAGAAGCTTCAGAATTCTTATATTATCACTTTCCATCAGGTGTGATGGCAGCCAAATGCTTGGCTATCTATATAAAAAAAAAAAAAAAAAAAAAAAATATGAATATTTTTTTTTAATTGTGCCTAGATGGATTATGATAACAGTGTTGATTAGGAATATGGGATACACGTGGGTAGAGATATGCAGCAATAAAGAAAGGATAAATGAACTGAGGCCTACCATGAGCTCTGTCTGGCTTTGTTTCTGGTTCTGGTTTTGAGTCTGTGAGAGTGATGGATGACTAAATAAATCCTACGTCAAAACGTCACACACACAGTATAATGCACTGGTGAGCACTCACACAGACTTAAAACCAGAACCAGAAACAAAGCCAGACAGAGCTCATGGTAGGCTACTGTATGAAAGATGACATTGTTATGAGAGGAGTAAATACAAATATGACGGCTATGTCAGAGAACAATGGCAGAGAATCAAAAGAAAGTGGGATAAGGGCAGCTTGGTTTGTTAAAACAAAAAAGATAAGAGATACCTCAAGAAAATCAACCACAAATTATTCAGTTAACATGAGTTTCTTTGTTCGTAACTAGTGGTGAATGAGGACATGATACACGTGTTTCTTGTTTTACTTCATAACCCGGTTGCGAAGTAAGAACTGTATGATAGAACTTTTTAATTATTGGTAAGCCGGTTACGAACTAAAAAAAAACTGGTATCTGGTTACAAAACCTAGTTACGTTTAAGCACTAAAAGTATAATCAGGTGTACTTAACCTACCGCGTGACCTACGAGGCAATGCTTTGTTATAGGCGATGGTCACCAATTAACTTCAGGTGGGCCATATGCTTGTTCTATCAGCTAGTTGTACAAAAAAAAACTTATCTTGAATATTTTGACCCTGAATAAACCTTAATATCAAAAAACAAAATGCTTCCGACAATCATCCTATAGACAATTTAGCTCCTAAAAATATGTCTAACACCTATTTTATCTAGAATGCTAGTCTACATCTTGTGCCTGTCCGGACACCGATGTAGGACGTGGAGCCATTACACGTAGACGTGAAATACGACATAACTGCGCGAGTTACGACGGGGTCGTACTGCCCATAATGCGTCGCGATAAATTGAAATTGGCACGTTTATCATCACGCTGTCGTGATTGCATTTTTTTATTATTGCTGTCTACTAAATAATTAATTTTACTGCTTATGAAACCTCTATTTATGTATAACTAGCAGTTGGTGACCGAGCTTCGCTCTGTTTTTTTTATTGTTAATTTGTATTTTTAAGAAATCTTAAAAGTCATATTATCTAAGATGGCTTATTCTTACTGAACAACGCCATCTGCTGGATATGATTGCAGTTAGCTGCTCACAATCGTCAATAGATGGCAGGAGCAGTCACATATTCAGTTTATGTTTAATTATTGAACTCGGGGTGAAATAATCATTTTCTTAAAATGAATCCTAGCTAGATCAATTTATCGCCCCCGAAAACCCCTGTTTACTAAATATCGTGAAAATCGTTGGCGCAGTTTCCAAGATCCTAAATATATATATACAAGATTTTCTCGTTTAAATGTATAAGATAAGATATCAGCTATAATGCTTTGCTCAGTGCGGGACAGTAGGTTTATCACAAGCTTGGTCTGGCTCTGTCTTTGGCTCTGGTTTTGAGTCCGTGTGAGTGCTCACAGTATTATACTGTGTGTGTGACGTTTCGACGTAGGATTTATTTAGTCAATACTCACACATACTCAAAACCAGTGCCAGACAGAGCTTGTGGTCGGCCTAAAGTAGGTAAGCGCTCTGTGAAATGTTTAAAAATATTTATTTATACTTAGAAAGACTAAAATCTTGTTAGGGATTTATTGCAAAGTAAAGAGAAAAACAAGCAAAACAAGATTTATAACTTTAGGGTCTAAAGGTCTACTCAACAGCTGCTCTAGAGTGATATTCTGAACCTTTGACTTCCAGGGATTTTTACGTCAATTCGATATAAAAGTTTAATCATTATGTTGGCATACGTGCGGCTAGCAGTCCTTGTACAAATACCTACGTGGTGTTTTTCCCTCAAAATCAAATCAAATTTTGATTCAGTAACTTAATCTATTGTGAGATCACATGCGTTTGAGATCTTCTTTTAAGTATATAAATACCTGTGTTATGAGATCCCGCTCTTTCATGACAACTTATCTTTGAGACTAAGTACCAACATTATTAAACAAAAAATTATTGGTACCTACAAAAAATTTAGCAGTCTTATAATTTCACAATATTTAGAAATATCCCGTTTTATTTCTCCCCCCGGCATTCAAGAAAATATTTAGTTACAGCATTCGACCTTAGGATCCGTTTTCGTAATATTTTTTTGCGAATTTTCAAAGGAGAGGAAATAAACCGGCTAGAATCCCGATACCCTTCCAATTCCTAAGCCCACATAACACTAAAATGTTACGTATTTTGTGTTATAAAAATGTTAGATTTGTATGATTTATTTGTTCGTTTCTAGAAGCGTTTTTCCTGGAAATATAGTAGAAGCCTATGTCCAAAAAACTGTGAAGATTCATAGTGGCTGGCCTCTCAGCTCTGTTGGTAGTAGATCTGCCTTCTGAGCTGTAGGTCGTGGGTTCGATCCCCACCCAGAACAAATATTTGTGTGATAAATACAGATGTTTGTTCTCTGTCTGGGTGTCATATTGTAGTGTGTGTGTATTGTAAAAAAGTATTTGTTTTTTTTTAACGTGCTCTTTCCCACTGTTGGGCAAAGGTCTCCCCCAAAATCTTCCAACTATATATCACGATCTTTGGCGACTTTCCATCAATCCTTCTCCAGAGCTTCCAGATCGTCTCGCCATCGTCTTTTTGGGCGGCCACGCCGTCGCCTTAAAAAAAAATAAAAAAAAGTATATGTATAAGTATTATATATCAGCTATCTGGTTCCCATAGTACAAGCTCTGCTTAGTTTGGGGCTAGATAGTGTTGTGTGGATTGTCTAAAAAAAAAATAGTAATGAATATACTTGTATATACAGGGTTACTCATTATTAGCTGCAAATACTCAGGAATTAGGTTCAACAAATAAAATAAAAAATATTTATGAAATGATTTTTTTTAAGTTTTGTTATGAAAATCCCGAGAAAATCGATAAAGAATATCCTTTGGAATCATTGGCGCCTGACCTATTTTGACCTTTGATCCGCGCCCGCGCGCCGTGAGCGACACTCTGCGTTCAGTCACCGCCTGGGTGGGTCATCGTCCTGTTCTCCATGGCAATCATTATGCAATAGCCGTATAGAAATTAATAAAAATAAAATTTTGATACAAAAACTTGAAAAATTTTTTGATCAAATTTAAAAAAAATAATTTCATAAATATTTTTTATTCTATTTGTTGAACCTAATTCCTGAGTATTTGCAGCTAATAATGAATAACCCTGTATACAGGTTATGCGCAACGCTTCTGTTCGTGTAGCAGTTCATGCATTAGTTACTAATATAGGCAGTCGTCTCAAGACGAAGTTTTATTAGGTTTCGTACCAGCCTTGGCTGCAGTTACTACCCGTTCAGTTTTGACATGAAAGCGAGTTTTGAGAAAAAGACTCTCTATGAAATGCTGTTAATAATTGAATATTTTTTTAACCGACTGTTTACTTGAAAACAAAGAGATTCTCGATTCGGTTGTATTTGCTTTTCTTTGGCATTCTTCCACTTCGCTATTTATAAACAATTTTTTTTTTTAAGTTTTTTTTTAAGAATTTTTCAACCCGGTAAACAGTTATACTTCCAGATTGGTCCAATACAAATTCCATAAAAATCGGTTCAGTATGTGCAGTTTGGCCATGAAGTCGTTTTATTAAGTTTTTAAACTTCGTCTTGTTGCTTTTCCAAAAAAAGATTTTCTAAACGAATTTTGCGTATAAATAACATGGATCTTTCGAAATAAACTTACATTTTTATTTTATTTTATTTTATTTATTAACAAAATCCACAGCTCTTAAGGTTTAAATAACATATCTTACAATATAACTTACAGCCAATAACGGATTTACATTTTTCGTGCAAAACAGATAAGAGAAAACGACTATCACTAAACGAAGAAATAGGTAAATTGCTTACTAAAAAAACACACATGGTGATATAAAAATTGATTTGAAAAGTTGTGTCTATAAGGCACTGCTACTCCGCTATGCTGCATGCTCGAAATTAATGAGTTCAAAATTCTCTTGTAGGTTGCAGCAAGAGGTTTAATATTTGAAAATAGCACCGCCCCAGTACGAAATCGTGGGTATTCCTGTGCAGTATAAAAGTTAAGTGTTTTTAAACGCGACAGATTTTTTTATAACACTTTTTAAACTGCTTTTCATTTATTTGTAAAAGTGTTCGTTCTGTCATGCTACGAAGATTCATGTAGCAGTTCTACGAAGCTACGACATTTCACCAATTTGCAGTTATTGCACTAATGATAATAAAATTATCTTTCATAGAACCGTTCAAAACCATCTTTTCTGGTTACATTGTCCACGACAGATATTTTATCAATGATATTGATATATTATATATTGATATCAATGATATTCAAATTAAATATTCTTTAAGAAAAAGTCAAGATATAGCTTCAATTACGAGAAAAAAATTGACTTAGGTTCAATATAAATATAAATCAAAAGTGTATTTATTTAGTAGAATCGCAAGGTTCACTTTGTAGGTGAGTCTAGGTGCCAGTTCTTCGCAACCAAGCCTAGAAGAACAGGGACAAACTACGATAAATGATATAGGTATAAATAACTGATTACCTATAAATAGACGAGAAATCAGTAAAGAATTTCCATATCAGTGTTATGAGTATAAACATACCCCAAGTATAGTCACCGGCACTCAGAAGAATTACCTATATCACAAATTGACTCAGATTTTATTCACATCGTGCTATATTTCTATGAGGTAAGTATGTTTATTAATAACTGAATACCTATAAATAGACTAGAAATCTGTAAAGAATTTCCATGTCAGTGTTACGAGTATAAAAATACCCCAAGTATATCAGAAGAATGACCTACACCACAAATTAACTCAGATTTTATTCATATCGTGCTATATTTCTATGAGGTAGGTATGTTTATTAATAACTGATTATAAATGTTCTATAAATAGACTAGGAATCAGTAAAGAATTTCCATGTCAGTGTTACGAGTATAAAGATACCCCAAGTATAGTCACCGGCACGCAGGAGAATGAGCTAAACGACAAATTTGCGTGAGGCGTCGCGTCACACATTTTGGCAACGCCTTGTTGCCAGTCACGCGATGTGTCCGTCCAATTTCACAAATGACCTACCGATGTACCTACACATGCACAACATACCGTTGGATTCATTGAATGTTGACCCAATAATATGTGTTTTTGTATCTAAAATGTTCTGTCTCACATATCTACCATGTGCCGTCATAAATAAATAAGTTTTCTTTCTTTCTTTCAAAAGTTGTGGGTACAAAATATACCTGTTCCTTTACGTTTGTATTTCAAATAAAAGAAAAATTATGATTTGATAACTTTTGTGCAAATAACGAGATACAAGATACAAGATACAAGAAATTTTCTTCTACTTATTGGAAATATTCTTCTTGTTGTGGGACATTGCTGATTCAAACATTTACCCCATTACTTAAACAAGCATTTCAAAAATCCTAAATTCTTCTATAAATATTCAAAAATTTAATCTAACATAATTATATTATCAAATAAGATGAGATTTTAATATTATTATACAAAAATAATACACCTACTATAACAAAACAAAAATTTATATAAAGTAAAAATATAAAGTATTTTTTCCAGTAGTTTTTTTATAAAATAGAGAAATATAAATTTAGATAAAATTGTCTAAAAACAATTTTTTGTATAAAGTTGAAGTTTCCCGCAGTGCTTTCTTCTTCATTCCACGAACAGCGAAACACCCTGTTAATGCTAACCACAACACACAAACTTTATCATAACTTTGCTTACATAATATTGTACAAAAATACTTTATTTTCGCTGAAACTGATATAACACAATCAAAAGTTATAATTAAATTAGAAGTTTCACTATATAATAATAGTGTAGTTTGATAGACAGAAAAGCAACATATTGTCGAATATAGTTAGAACTTCAATAGTACATTGTTACCTGAGTGTTGAAAGTCACGTTTTTTGAGTCCCGAGACGGGTTTGGCGCCAGAGCGTTAGCGAGGGCGCCAATGGAGCTTGAGGGACTTAAAAGACTTTCAACCGAGGTAAACACTGTGCTTTTCATTACGAATGCAAGGAAAGTAAAAAATAAAAACATGAAAGAAAAATTAGTGAAAATAAAGATTGAATTGCCGCCTTCCCGGTTTTTTTTTTTCTTTTTTCTGGCGGGCCTTCGGCTACGGCTCACCAGCATTATTCAGCCATTATTTTCATTTTCATAATTAAAAAAATGGTAAATTGTTTGCTCAAATCTATGTTATTTTAAATAAATAGTTGAAGCTATATATTAATCAAGTAATCTAGAAGATATATTATTTATTTAATACTATCTTTATGTTATTTAAATTTAAATTTTACATTGCGCTCTAATTAGACTTTATAAACTTCCTACCGTTGTAATGGGTTTCCAACCTACTTGCTGAATAAAAAGTTAGAATTTGGTTCAACGACCTCCTTGCAGTTAAAAAGACTTTAGAAAGTTGGAACATGGTTGAATAAAATAGAACTTGTTTTTTTTTATAATTTGACAGCTGTCAGTAGAAAGCGATTCTCCCTAGGGCTGAAAGTTTTACTTTCAATTAGGCCCCTCAGGCAACTTCAGACCTACTTTCAGAGTATGAGTAATGAAAAGTACCATAATGTCCTACTCTTGCATAAAATAACATTTTGTAAGCAATTCTTAGTAGGAAGTACTAACACCACGTGTTTCGATTTGAAGGGTGTGGCTGCCGGTGAAATTACTGGCACGTGAGGCTGAACATCTGTATGCCTCAAGTTGATGGACGCAGGGCAGTGCATCTTGTGGCACGTTCCTGATGTGCTTATCTACGAGGCAATTCCGTTGTTATAGGTACTTAGCATCAGGTGGCCCATGTGCTTGTTCCATCAGCTATTTGTATAAAAAAAGTTAACTCATTTGTAAAAATAAGTAAGAGAGTGGTGACACTAAAGCTAATATAATTATAGCAGCCTGTGTAATTAATGGATGGATATCTACTTGAAGTAATTGAATAGAGTCTCTTGGGAGTTCAAGCCGCTCCCTGAACAAATGCTGGTCTATATGATACCCAATTACTCATTGCTGTGTTCAAATGAACATTCTAGAACAGCAAACGTAGTTTCAAACGTGAGGTTTTTCTTTACCGGCGTTTTGACACATTTTCCGCCGCACGCTATAAAAGCATTCTCTAACACTGTTCACTGTGTTTACTGTAAGAATAATGTGGTCATGAGCTTGCCATCTGGCACGTTAAGACGTAATTCTAAATATCCCTCTTTAGACATTTACAAAGATCCTTTAGCAGCTGGTATCCAAACATAGTATACAATAACTTTGAGCATTCAAAGCTGCAGTTTTATTGTCTAACTTGAAATCCATCATCATAATCCATTATAATGAACTTTAAAGCCGATTGTCACTGATCGATCCAGGCAGATTTTTTTTGGTATTTTCTGAGGTATTCGGCGTTACGCAATTCCAAAATACGAATATCCATCCAGTTCCATTCATTCACTAGGTTTGAATTTCGGTGGTGGTGGTGTTGCTTATGTTAGATAGTTATGCAATACGAAAGTGACATTTAAAGTCTAGCCTAGGTTTCAAATGTCAAAAATAAAGCCGATGTCGATTACGAGTTGACTTAAGGCCTGCGCACACCTAGGCCGCTGGCGAAGGCAATCAGTGAAACGCTGTCAAATTTGACAGTGATATTTGGCAGCGTTTCACTGATCGCTACCACCAGCGAACTAGGTGTGCGCAGGCCTTTAGACAATAAGGCCCCTGGTTCATGTCTGTGATGCAATGCTCAAATATAGCACGCCACGAGTCTGAAAAAGAACCCAACATTCCGACAATCTTTTTGATGTAATAAAAAGCCCCTCTTGGAAAACGAATGGCCCCAGACCAAGCTTAATTCTAATTTGGGCCCCTTCTGACGGATCTTTTACGGTGCAAACAAGTTTTACTTCTTCCCGAGGCCAGAACAAAGATCGTAAGCGCGGGTGTAATTAGCGAACCTGAACTTTTCTTGCGAAGAATATCGAGGCTTAAGCATTTAATTTGCAAAACCTCCGTTATTCACAGCATTCTTAAAACCTCGAGGAAATATAATTTGTTATGTTCTGATTTATTTAGTAATAGCCGGGTCCAGTTAATGTACACCCAGTTAAAACAAATCAACTTTTTCCACTGTGAGATTATTAAGGCTCATGTGTACATGAGCCTTAATGAGTTGAAAAAAAATTATGCTGAGATAAAAATTTCGATTATTACTTTTTAAATTTAGTGATGCATAGTTGTCCTAAAGAGGATAGCCCCTTTAAGGGGTATTGCAAAAATCATTTTCTGGCACTGCAGCGGACGTTGCTGCCGCACGCTCGCGCTGTAATATCGTATTTTTTATGTCTAACATATTAATCTGAGTATCAAAGACAAAAAAGCAAAAATCCATGTTTGAATTGCTCCAGTGTACACATGTACACTAACCACATGCCACATGTGTAAGCCACATGGCTAAATAGGCATCGTAATAACGGGGTGTACATTAACATGATGTACATTATCGCCTCCCGTGATAACCTTTGATAATACCTATATAGCTATAGACCCACAGAACGGATATCTGTGGGTAAACTTCTAACAATAATTTACGGATAAAAATGAACTTTTATGGCCCGAAAATGTGCTGACAGTGAATTGAAAAGTGAAACCAAGTGAAAACAGTGATCTTAAGTGGGACAGTGGACAGGGATCAAAAAGTACCAAAATGCATAGTTGATGCTGACTGAGTGTTCGCTGGAGCAAGATGGCGTGTCGGCGCAGCGCGTATTGGCTATCAATTCTATTCAGCGTCTTGCTACTGGGTCGTGCCATGGCAGGTAAGAAACTTTGTTTAAAAATATGACTTTTCGGCAAATTTATCATGCGCACTTGATGTGCGGACAGGTTTTTCCGCAAGTAGGCCGCTGGTGGGCCCTTTTTGCGTGACCCTTGACACGTGTTGCTCGAACTTTTGTAGGTTCTACAACAAGCCGTTTCCTCACGGTGTTTTCCTTCACCGTTTTGAGAGTACTGACACTGTCAGTACTCAGCACATACATTTTTCGACAGAAAAACTCATTAGTACACGAGTGGATTTGAACCCACGACCTTCGGATCGGAAGGCGAGGCCGCTACCACTAGACCACCAGTGCTCTCGGACTCTCTCTGAAAAATATGAATTATTAAAGAATCTCCATTCAGTGCGTATTTTCTCTTTGTATGTACTCTGATTACTGAATGGCTGGTCCATTGGGAATGTGTTGGGTTTTTACTACTGTATAAGGAAGGGTGCCTTTGGGATTCCATACAGGTAAGTTTAATATCTTAGAGATGCTTAAGGCCTGCGCACATCTAGGCGATGGCGATGGCGATGGCGATCAGCTGAAACGCTGTCAAATATCACTGACATAGTGGACAGCGTTTAAGCGTCCCTATCGCCATTGCCAAGGTGTTCGCATGTCTTTAGTTTTTTTTAAATAAGGAATGTAATACCTTCATACGTACATTGAAAAGAAAAACATAAAATCGCACGTTTAAAATTACGTAAACACGATGTAGCCGTCTCTAACCACCAGCAACCAGTCAGATGGTTTTCACCTGAAATGTGACGTCATCGCACCTCGTTCAAGAAGTCGTGAATTTTGACTTTAGATCATCGATTTCAATATCCATCGCAAAGTAACACTCACAAAAATAGTTACTGATCAATTATTTATAAGATACAGGATGCAATCGTGAAGGCGAATAAATAAACTCTGCTTAGTTCACAAAGCCATGTTCCACTTGTGCCAGTTTGGACAACAATCGGATTAAGTCGAACGTGTATGTATTTTCAATAGATTTAGGAGGAAAACTAGTAACTAGTAAACTAGTAACTTATTCTAATGTTTAGATACTTTTATATTAGAGTGTGCTGCTCCATGTGGTGTGAGGATAATAATGATTACTTCTTATCTACATCATTGATTAATTTACCGAAGATCTGTAGGCCTTCCACAAGCTCTGTCTGGCTCTGGCTCTGGTTTTGAGTCTGAGTGAGTGCTGTCTAAATAAATCCTACGTCGAAACATCACACACACACAGTGTAATACACTGGTGAGCGAGTGCTCACCAGTGTATTATGTTTTGAGTCTGTGTGAGTACACAGACTCAAAACAAGAGCCAGAGACAGAGCGAAACAGAGCTTGTGGTAGGCCTACTGGTTTTGAGTCTCCAGAGAGAAAACTAGACAGAGCTTGTGGAAGGCCTTACAGGGGTGTTATAAACGTTCTGACCGAGATAATCTCACGGTGAAGATGACGTCAATCTCGGCCAAAAACTTCTAGGCGCTGGGTGGCTGTCGCGAGGCTTTGGCGTTTCAAGATAGCATAAAGCCCCTAACTAATCACTATCTGTCGGTAAAATCATCACCACTTGACCACTAATATCAAATTCCTATCAGTATAAACTGACCTTGACACTGGGGTGACCCGACATGGCTCACGGTAGTTCAATTAAAGCATGATTATTTGGGTGTTGGACATAGGAATGAGTTCAAAGGACCGTGTTCTTCATGTACTTGATATTATAAAATATTTACAGAACTAACGACGGTTTTCATAGTTTTTATGAGGTTTTAATATCAGAGGGCCATTACTTTCACGAATACAAATTTTAGAAATTACTGTTTTTTCTGTACAACATCACTGTATTTAACGATTCATTTACATAATAGATCGTACTATTGGAATCTCTTGTGATTCAGTAAGCAAAAGTAGTAGTTGCATATTTTCTAAAATGTTTTTTTTGTGAGCGTCTACACTTAGAAAGAAATCTAATTTTAAATTATTCATGTTACTCCTCGTTTAAAAATATACCTTAGTAGGTACATGCCTTAATCCTGAAACTGTATGAAAACGTGCAAAGAAAAATCTAACTAATAAGATTTCAAGAAAAGAAAATACATTGAATTCAGTGAAGTGAACTTGAGATGTACGACGAAGACGTTAGCGTTTCCTTAACTAAATGAAACTTCATAAACAGTTAAGGTGGATGATGTAACCAGAAATAATGTACGTCTCAATTTTAAATGCAATTGTAATTCTGCTCATGCCGTTTCAAACAACGACGAGTAAAAGTTTAAAAAATGTTCAACGTTCCTTCTTTATGTGTAAAATGAACGGGTAAAAAACCAATGTTTGATCTTATACGGTTTTTGCAATACTTTTAAATTTGTCACTCCACACTTAGTCAATTTGCCAACGTCCATAGATCTGCAGAGTATTTATTAGTTGGTCAGTACCACGGAATTTATGGTCACAATGCTAGTCCTCTCCAACGGTAAAGAAAAACATCGTGAGAAAACCTCTGCACGTATTGACCATTGTGTTTCCTGTGGATTAGGCCGACTAAGCTGTCAGGATGGTAAAATCAGCTGTCCCAGACACGATAGCATCCCGCAAGTAGGGCTAGAGTAAATCACCAGTGGCCTAGTGGTAGCGGCCCCGCCTTCCGATCCTAATGGTCGTTGGTTAAAATCCAGTCGAGTACCAATGAGTTTTTCTGCCCAAAAATGTATGTACACTATTACAGTGCTCTCAAACGTTGAAGGTAAACATCGTGAGGAAACCGGCATATCGTAGAACCTAAAAAGTACGAAAACATGTGTCAAGTGCACGAAAGGAGCCTCTTTGAGGCGCAGTTAAAATCCTTTCACCACACTTGGTTCGAAAGAATCAGTGACACGATAAGAAGAAGAAGATGTATAGGTCTGTTTACTTACCTCGGGAATCAAAGACCACGAGGTTGGGGTTCTGTATGTCAAACACCATGAATGAGCTCAAATATTAACACGCCGCGCGCCGTCGCACTGCAAATATTTGCTATGATGCAAATATGTCGGTCCTCGATGTTCAATCAACTCCATTCTCTCCTGAAATCTCCATTTTGCGAGATATCGCTACAATTTTCTCTGTTGCAGTCCAGTGAAAATAAATTTGAATAAATAAATATTGTATAGACAATCCACACAACACTATGTAGCCCCAAATTAAGTAGGGCTTGTACTATGGGAACCCAAATAGCTGTTAAAATACTTAAATCATTTTTTTTGTAAATACATACTTAGAATACAATATAACACCCAGACAGAGAAAAAACATCTATGTTCACCCCACAAATATTTGTTTGTGAATCCTGGGTTTTTAAAATCAGCTCAGCAAGCTTTCCTTTTAATATGGTTTTTCCCAACGCCATGATGACAAGCCTGAAGAAGTCTTCTGAATATAAAGTCTCCAACAAAATATGTTTGTAGATAATGTATTAACATTATTTTATTATTATTTATTATTAATTACTAGTGCTCGCACACACATAGTCAATGAGTTCAACTAAATACAATCGCAAAATCACAATACCTACCGGAATACAAAATTTAAATTATAAACCCGTTTTAATGACAGTAGCCTCTAACTGAACCATATAAGTTATGAACCGAGTGGGAATGGAAACCGTGACCCTATCCTGGACAAGTGTAGGTAAACAATTAAAACAGTAACAATGAAAGAAAACAGATGTCAACCAAAAAAAATATACCTACTTGTACAAAAAATAAAAATAAATTGAAATAATTTAAATGCAAATGAATTGATTTATTCATAATGTCGTTTTATTTGCTGAATTTTTATTTAATATAATGTATGTTAGTTTAAGGTTATTTAAAATACGATAAATTACTACATACACACAAATATCTTACAGCCTGTGATAAGCGATAGTAATAGATAATAATTATAAGTTTAAAAAACTTGAGAAGCCGACTTCATTGCCAAACGGCTAAACCGATTTTAATGAAATTTGTTTGGGACAGTCTGGACGTAAAAATAACCTTCCAAATAAAAAAACAATTTTCTAAATCGGTTCATAAATGACGGAAGCATGCAGTTACAAACATTAAAAAAAATATTTAAAAAAAAATGGCAACACAGATTTTAATAAAATTAATATGGGACCAATCTGAAATAATTCATATAAAAAAATAATTTTTCAAATCGGCTCACAAATGACGAAGTTATGCGGTAACAAACATTTAAAAAAAAAAAAAAAAAAAAAAAAAACATACAACCGAATTGAGAACCTCCTCCTTTTTGATTGGAAGTCGGTTAAAAAATAGTAAAAAAAGGACCAACATTTTTTTGTCCGAAATTCTGGCGTCTACGTTGCAGCGAAGCATTAAAATCAGGAGCCTAATTCTCGGGCCAACTGTGGTTTTCAATGTCCCTTTAATAAACATTGGTATTGCACAACCCCTCACTTTTTCTACGTTTTCCGTATATCATAGCTGTCGAGGCTTCTACGATGAGGTTGTCCATGAATTACTCAAGGAAATCATCGATTCTCTCTTCGAAAACAAGCAATAAAATAAAATTGCAAAATGATCTCGGTCGGCCCGAGAATTAGGCTCCAGAACATTTTTTATCCTCAAGTAATATTAACACACAAGTACCACGTATACTTTTATACACCTACGTACAAGTACCTGTGGTACTATATAAGGTAGCATAGGGTAGGTAGCAGCAACATTAATTAAATGCAGCAAATGTGGTTAGTTACCGCATGTTAATTTTGATTACGAACTTTTAGTATGAAATCTTTTTGGATATTGCTGAAATGATCTGAATAAAATAATCATCGTGATTCTTCGTGTCTAGTACTGATTTGGATCAGTTGAGCCATCTCTAGATCGTTTGTAATGGTCTGCAGATAGCTCAACTGTTTTTGTGTATTTTGTACATTTCGCAAATAAATATTTTTTTATTAAGTGGAAGTGTAAATTACTTTGTGTAACTAAAAAGTAAAGCATAAACATTGAACATCAACTTTCAAAAAGCCTTTACCCACCCTTACCAAGAAATAACATCAACGAAAAGTTGATGCTAAGGTTAAGTTTGGTATACATGAACGAGCACCCAGATACAAGAGATACACAAGATTATATACAGGGTGGATACGACAAATGGGATTACCTATACTAGGCACCGTTTTCAAGCTCACCAAAAAACAATTGATTATGAGTAGCAGTCAAGTCGCAAATGACACCTGAGGTTATATTAGGCTGCACTCACTTTGGATACGTTTTCGTACGAATTCCATTCGTGCAGGAACGTACGAACGTATCGTGAGGTGCGTGACCTATGCGTATAGACATAATCAGCTGTCAGGAAAGATACATCGTGTTCAAACAGGACAAAAACTTAAAAAACTATTTGCGACAAAACTATTCTATTTAATAGATTTTTGGCACAGAGCTTGAAAATGGTGCCTAGTATAGGCAGTTTAAAGAAAATCCCATCTGTCGTATCCACCCTTCATATATTTTTTTGTTCATCTCATAAATGTTTGTCCACGGTCAGAATCGAACCAACAACCAGCGCAGAAAGCAGCGCTATTATATTTTCAACGGCTGAAGCCAAAGAAAAAAAGATACTGCATAAATAAAGGTATCGTCAACGACAAAAGTGGATAAACATTCCTGGTTTGTAAAGTCCGCATATAAAAACTTACTTTTTTATCAAGTTGCGAGCTTTATTTGAAGATCCGTCTTGAGCCCTATCCGAAAATTAAAGACGCTTTTAAATCCAGCTTTTTAACTGAATGTGCTATAATAGACAAATTTATTAATATATATGTACATATGTATATATTGATAGAATAAATTATTGTTTTTTCTGCACCATCAATTCAATTCAATATTTTTATTTCACACTTTCACCATCGTCCTCTATCATTCTTTTCAAGTCCAGTCCAACCCAAGGTTGTCTGAAAGAGATAGTTTTTAGTGATAAGACAGCTCATTGTGTTCCACTTTGATGTTTTCTGTATTCCTTTGTTAATTTTATGTGGTGTGCAATAAATAATTTTCTATCTATATATCTTGTGTTATACAATTATTTTTGCCGTTGATTGTTTATTGGCGGAATGAAAATGGTCGTCGATTTTCAACTTGATTTGTTCAACGTATCACGATCACATACTACCTTTTGAAACTGAATAGACAGAATACACCAATAAGTTAACGTCACAAGTTATGTCAAAATGTGTTCATGATCAAGGCACTGGTGCAAGCGAAAACCGACTCTAAGGTGACGAACATTTTCATACCGCGACTGTATAAGCTTACTCTCGAAAAAGTAATTTCACAGAGTTCCTTTGCATAAATACTTAATCTGAGGCTTATTTAATGAAATATTGTCATACTTGGCTCATGCCAACAAAAAGGTTGTCGTTTTTATAAATGTAACGTGTTGAAAATAATTAATTGGCTGGATTGCTTTGCTTTCTGCGCTGTAGGTTGTGAGTTCGATATTTTTTACTTGTACATATAACGACTTTTTTCTGAAAAGCTTATTTATGTTTTTTCATTTTATATTTTTTTTATTTTATATATTCCAGTAGGCCTACCACAAGCTCTGCCTGGCTCTGTCTCTGGCTCTGGTTTTGAGTCTGTGTGACTGCTCACCAGTGTATTATACTGTGTGTGTGACGTTTCGACGTAGTATTTATTTAGTCAGCACTCACACAGACTCAAAACCAGAGCCAGAGACAGAACCAGACAGAGCTTATGGTAGACTTTCAGATTAGAAATACCTAATTAGTAAGTGCCATACAGAAATAAAGCAAAGATTATGATGAATGTTTTTTATTATTTTTTGGGCGTCGATATTTATACATTTTCCATACACGTTACGATGCAGGTTGGTATACGTATCAGTTTTTAAATAGTTAGCCCCAGAGTTGCCAGCGCTGAGCGCGTTGAAATATAAAATAACATTGTTCTAGTTGGGTAATTAACCGTCGACTCAACGCCCCAGTTTCGATACTAGCATCCGTTTTATTAGCTTCTAAAGTTTTGCGATACCGCCTACGGCAGGATAGTATCTATTATTCAATTATGGAGATAGGCACTTTTATAAATAGCTTTTTACACTATTAATGGAGCTAGCGATCAATGAAACGCTGTCAAGTTTGACAGCGTTTCACTGATCGCCGTCGCCAGCGACCTAGGTAGGTGTGCGCAGGCCTTAATTCGGTTAGTAACCCTACCCGATGCGATATTGTTCATTTTTTATAGAACTTCTTTTTTTAAATAAACGTCTGATCACGACGTCAAATCGACAGTCACTTTTTAATTTTACTAAGCGTTTTCGTTCAGATCATTCATTCATTGACTGGCCTCTCAGCTCAGTTGTAGTAACTCTGCCTTCTGCACCGTATGTCGTGGGCCTCAATTCCCACCGAGAACAAATATTGTGTGATGAACACAGATGTTTGTTTTCTGTTTGGGTGTCATATTCTAAAGGCTCGAACACACCTAGTTCGCTGGCGGTAGCGATCAGTGAAACGCTGTCAAATATCGCTGTCAGACTTAAGATTTAACAGCGATATTTGACAGCGTTTCACTGTTCGCTACCGGCAGCGAACTAGGTGTGCGCAGGCCATAAGTATTTCTAAGTATTTACAAAAAAAATTGTAGGCATATAAGTATTATATTAGCTATCTGGTTCCCATAGTACAAGCTATGCTTAGTTTGGGGCTAGATAGTGTTGAGTGGATGGTCTACAATATATTTATTTAAAAAAAAAGATCATAAAAACAAAAGCATATACGCATATATAAGGTAGCCATAAAACAATTTGTGCTTTGTAAAACCTAAAGTAATTTCTTGAATAACCCACTGAAATCACACATTCTTCTCTTCTAACATTATTACTTTTTCATCGTATCAAAGGTCACGTTTGAGAGTGTGGTAATAATTATATTTACTAAAAATACACGTCTTTTACGTAAATGTTCTGTGAAATGGTGTTAATAAACTGACTGTAACTAACTTTTGGCTTGAAACTATCACAGTTCGAACTCTTCTTATCGTGTCACTGGTTTTTTTCAAGCCAGTGTGGTGAAAGAATTTGAAGTGCGCCTTATAGAGGCTTGAACTTCGAATTCTTTAGAAAATAAACAAGGACTCCTTATCCTTCAAGTTAACACTCCAAGAACACTCTTAATAAATTGCCGGTTCCTGTTAAACAAATGTTGCGGAAAATTTGATTTTTGTAACTAAGAATGCATTCTCTACTAGAAACTAAATCTTAGTATATAATAGATCAGTGTGTCTGTCCTGCATAAGTATGATTTCCCAACTTCAAAAGGTTCCCAATTCGTTTTTTTAATGTTTGTTTGGCATAGCTTCGTCATTTATTATTTGATATTTTTTCTCTGATAGGTAATAATAAGTTGTTTCAGATTATTCCCAGATAAATTTCATCAAAATCGGCTTAGCAGTTTGGCTATGAAGTCAATTTATAAATTTTTTAAACATATATTTATTATTATCTTCTATGTAAGTACGCGGTTTCTTTTCTAGATAAGAGAATATCGTTTGGGGACAACGTGCTACAGTTAAACAATATTATTTACCAGTTACTTGCATATTCAAAGTAATCTAAATTTGGAAATAAAAAGAACCTTCTTTTTGAGTCGTAGTCTTAGTAAAATTGCAAACAAAGTAAAGATATCATCCGCATTTTCGTGTGAGCCGCATGTTTTGCTATCGTTTTTACCGAAAATATTTTTAGTCTCTCGAAATGAATCATTAAACAACGAGGGAAAGGAAGCGTGTGGTTGCTCTTATAAAATATTACTGAAAGCTGCGAATGATGAAATTGTCGGCAGGCAGACCAAATTATCTTGTCTGAGTTCTTGTAGAAGCTTCCGATAAAAGTCTACAATTTCAACGATATCATCTATTTCTTATAACAGTAGGCCTACCTCAAGCTCTGTCTGGCTTTGTCTCTGGCTCTGCTTTGAGTCTGTGTGAGTGCTCACCAGTGTATTATACTGTGTGTGTGACGTGCGACGTAGGGTTTATCTAGACAGCACTCACACAGACTCAAAACCAGAGTCAGACAGAGCTTGTGGTGCCTACAGGTTCTAATGGTGACACGAATGGGATTAAAAGCGTATCTGAAACCAAAGTATTTTGACTGACCGCTTTGAGAGTAGCTTTGCCTTCTGTGCTGTTGGTTCGAGCCCCACCAAGGACAAAAATTCGTTTCATGAATAATGAACACAGCAGCTTGTTCAGTCTGAGTTAAATAACTACTAATTTGTATAAATATAAAATTAATTATAAAATGTAAGTAAAATTTAAGTGTTTTAATTATAAAATCCTGTGCAACTTGGCGTGTGAATTTCAAAAACGGAGTCTTCAAAAGTTCCTGTGCTAAATTTCCATGTAGTTTCAGTAACCCGTAGTTTCAGAAATCTCCTGTTAGTTTAATTTTCTTTTATAAATATTGATTTTACAGAGAGAAAGTTAATATTTTAGCTAACTGGTTACACATTCAACGTAACTCCAGCTACGGTAAAAGTCATTAAAGTCAGAGGCACGAGTGTATCGCCTAAATGGGCGACCTCGATCAGTGAAGCTCGTTCCCTAATCCACGTCTAATCAGACGTGAAATCAACTTTGTAATTTCACTTTACAAGTTTAACCAGAAATCGCTTTAAAAATTAATAGCATTGGTAAAAATAAACCCGCTTTTGAGAGCCTTTTCGACAAACGACCGCAACTTCACATTATTTACCTCGCTCCGTCGCTTGTTTGGGTTTTTGATCAAAAACAGAGTGTGTTTTATAGGTAAATAAATGATGCAATAAGTAAAATTAAAGTTATTTGAGTCTCTCTACGAAAGTGAAAAGGGAATGAGATACAGGGACAAGATCTTTTATTTTATTTTTAATAAAAACAAAATGTAGACCAATGGCGTCTCTCGAAATATTGCACGAACGTAGATTACATTACATATATCTTCAAACAAAATGAAATAAATCTAAAACCAATTTGGTGCAAGCTCCTTTTTTTGAACAGGGTCTTGCTATCTCTGCTTGCCACCGCGTAATTCCGTGGTATCTCGGTCAAAAACTTACTAGTATTAATTTTATGGTCCGTGTCGGGAATATCGTGAACATTAGCCTAACGAGTCTTTCAACAAAAGTATTCGAAACGGCGCGACAATCAGAAAACTTTGCCGAGAAAGTTCATTTTTATTCTGGAGGTAGGGTTTAGTTGGATTTCCACGACTTCTGAGCTTTAGTGTTTTGTTTTATGATTGTTTCAGTGCTGGGTCAATGTGGAACTACATTATCTTGGCAGCAAAATTTGTACTGTAGGATTATTATGACTTTTCCTATGCACACTAGCGACTGTAGTAAGAAATCTTGTTGAAAATATGAAAAACTTGGCAATTTCACAAATATTTTCGAAAAAAATATCTTGGAAAACAAATGCGTCGATCGACAGACCAATTGAAAGAGGAATGTTTTGGCTTAGAAGTTCTAGGACCAAAGTTAAACTGTGCACATGAACTTAATATGTGACATTTGAAAGTGCAAATATCTACACTACAGTGTCTCAAATAATGTGGCCTGTGTAATCCACTGTGGTACTAAAGAACATATATTTTGAGTCACGCTCGTGGGTGTTGGCCTTAAATTACTTAATTTGTCTCTCGTAGCGTGATATTAGACTATGATTGGTGTCACCCCGTGCTACCTTATATAATTCACTCGTCGTAGCTATTTATAGCTTGCAAAGATATAGCTATTACTCTTTTCTAAAAATTTGTTTTTGTACAGTCACACGAATCAATAATTATTTAGAAACCGTATGGGTATTAAGGATTGTAAGTGCTGAAATCGTTAATATATTTATGACGCTGACTATAATATTAGTATAGCTGAGTAGAAAGACAAAAAAAGCATCGCGACTTTGATCCCTAGACGTGGTAGCTAAATATCCCTTAAAATCTTTCGTATCACATTATAAGATTTCATTTATAGCGGAAATTATCTAAAAACTCCTTCGGATGTGAAAATCTTAACGGCTCGGACAATGGCTAATTTAGAGAGACCAAAATAGACCCAGTGCCGCGGCGAAAGAACAAACCAATGAATTATGTATGCCAACATTCGTAGAAATGGCTGATTTGGCTCACTGAGTAAGCTAGGCACGTTATTATGGAGGTATGTTATTGGCTAAATTATGATATTAGAAGGCAATTACGTTCACGTCACATGAATTCAGTTCCCGGATTTTGTCGTAGGTTGTAATAGAAATTGGTGTAAAAATTACTTCTCAGAAATGTATTTTGCTATCTCTAAGAAACCCACATGCGAATATATATAGATTTTAGCGCAAAACGAGTTTGTCTTATTTCATGAACTCATTTCAACACGTTGCCATTGGATTATTCATCTTTTAAAACATTTTATGTACTAAATAAAAAAGCCAAGCATATAGGGAGAGCCATAAAATGAGAGCAAACTTACAAATTGGAGGTCAAGAGTGGCTCCCAAACAGCCGAAACTCATCTATCTGTAACTTGTAAGTTTGATGTGTTACAGAAATAAGTTTTGAGCCAAGGAGATTCAAATCCCACAAGAGCGCTTACGGAAAGTGGGTTGGCTTTACTTCTGTTCGAAATACTGAGGAAGCTCGTTCAGCTGTACCTATCTTATTTTACTGCGCTGTGGGTATGTGCGTAAGAAACATCCAAAATCCGTGTGTATTGTATCAAGAAAATTGTAATAGAAAACAACAGTAGGCCTACCACAAGCTCTGTCTGGCTCTGGTTTTGAGTATGTGTGAGTGCTCACCAGTGTATTATACTATACTTGTGACGTTCCGACGTAGGATTTATTAAGTCAACAGAGCCATGACAGAGGTGTACGGTATTTTCATTAAAAAGGTTTTACCTCAAAGTTTTGCATGTTAAACTCCATCTATTTTGATTTAACGCCCTAGTTTGGCATCAGAGACAGTATTGTCGCAGGTCAAAAGCGTTCTAATGGCAGCGGCCGCACTCATCCCAGGGGTGGCGGCACGAAATGCATTCAAATGAACCGCCCCCATATTCTCTAAGAAGACACGACGAAAACGCGATGCCTGCTAGTAGACTTAAAATCTTAAGTGTGCACGCCGAAAAATTTCTTGTTGCGCGGAAATCAATGGCATTTCTTCTCCATTGTAATGGGTTTCCAAACTCCTTGGAATAAATACATTTCTATATCAATCGATTTGAGTCCCACGATTATAGCAAACCTTCTTCTTTAATTTTAATTTCTCCCGTATGTTAAAGCATTGCTCACTTCTTAGAGATCTGCGTTGGCGATCAGTAAAACGCTGTCAAATATGACAGCGATATTTGACAGCGTTCCACTGATCGCCATGGTCTAGATCTGCGCAAGGCTTTAGCCTACAATTTTGCCACCAAGTGAGCAATTAGAACAAAACACAGTCAGTTATTTGTAAAGGTCAGAGATAGTCGCGAGGTAGTATCACTTCTAGATATCGCACTTTGAAATGAACGGCAAAATTATGCAACATGTCGTAATTGAAATCCGCAGACGTACGGTACGACACCTATGTTCACAGACACAGTGTGTTTCTTTCGCGTCTTTTTCCGTGACAATTTCTTTTATTTTAACAACTAAGCACAATTTTATTGCAATTCTAAAAGCACCTTTGCAGTTAAGGAGTCACTTGTTTACTGCTGTAACTTTGTTGTACCGAAGAGGTCATAAAATTGTATTTCAAAGGTTTTAAGTTTGTCACCTTTACTTAGTTGGTACGTCGTACAATTCTAGCTTAAAACCAAACAATGGAGACCTTTCTAGGACGGTGAATGGCGTGGGTTCGGCTACACCAAATTATAAAGAGCTCATTGTTCTAGGGCAGCTTGCCCTTCTGCGTTTTAAATAAAATTACATATCCTACAGTAGCCATGGAACAATTCAGATTATTTCTGGCTAGGGAAATTAAAATGTGATCACTATCTGAGCACGCATAGAATTGGATTCTTTTCAAATTTTTCGCAAGATTATTTAACACAATGTCTACCTACTACATTAAATTAAGGCTTCTGTACCTTATCATTTCTTGGCTCTTTGTTTGAAAATGAAAATTGGGATCTCTTTGCCCCTGTGGGCTGTTTAAATCGATTTGTCCTATGTTAAAACGTTAAAACTGAATTAATTCAAAGCTGAAGCGCACAGTATCGCTGTTGATTTGAGCACTGGTTCTCGGTTGCTTTCGCCATAAAGGCTTGCGCACACCTAGTTCGCTGGCGGTAGCGATCAGTGAAACGCTGTCAAATATCGCTGTCAGATTTGAGATTTGACAGTGATATTTGACAGCGTTTCACTGATCGCTACCACCAGCGAACTAGGTGTGCGCAGGCCTTAACACAGCGATAACATGACAGCGATGCTTATATCGCTGTAGCGGGGCCTTTATTCGAAATTCCGTATTATCTTTCTTCCTTTTTGTTCTTGGGTCTTTAGTCATAAGAAGAATAATCATGAATAAAACAAGAACATTTTATTTTTGAAAATTGAACTAAAATTGGCGATCTTTTTGGTAGAATGCATGCAATGCGTTGCGGCTACAGAAGAAATAAAAAAAAGACAGTGGCGCGAAATCTTTATCTTCTGAGCTATTTATTGTATTGTATTATTTTATCTTCTCGCAATTGTAGTGAAAACTAGAGTGTAACACACGGCGCTAAAAACCCATTAACTATTTACTCCCTTTAGGCTCGGAAGTAAAACTACCTCATGTATCATTTAAGCTCCTTGTATAACAATCTACTATTACATCACGCTATTTCTTTTTTTGAATTGCGTTCGGCTCAGTAACATCCGAACGGTGCTAAAAGCGCTGCTTTGCGGACTAGCGAACCGGATCGGATCACTTCGCAAAACTCCAACTCCCAACGGTCCCATCGTGCATTTTATATAAACTAACAGATTATCGTCAAAAATGCGAGCAAAACTGTACTACATTTGCCTCGCTAAATTGGTTACTACGTCGTCAAAATCGATACCTTGTTTTTTTTATTTGACAGGTTTGCGTATCCCTGGTGTGCTCAAGCTCCGAAAATTCAGGTTACCTAAATATGCGTAGGTAGTATCATCATTATCAGCCTGAAGAAGTCAACTGCTGGACATACGCCTTCCTCCTACATTTATTTCAGGGACAGACGACATTGTGCGCCAGAGCTCTGACGTCGAAACGTCAAACACACACTATAAAACACTGGTGAGCACTCGCACAGACTCAAAACCAGACCCAGAGACAGAGCCAGACAGAGCTTGTGGTAGGCATTCAGATGGGTACTACCACGAGCAACCAAACATTTATAATCTTGTAGCATATTCCTATGATTGCCTAAAATAGGGATATACCACCGAATCAATATTATGTGCGCGTGACGTATCGATAATTATCAGGATTACGAACATTATTTACATACAACTATCGGCCGCTCGCGGATCCACTCGCCCCGTTCCCTTTACCTTTTCAGGATAAAAGTACCTAAACTATGCCCGTCTCCTGGTTGTAGACTACTTGTCCACCAATTTTGCCAAATCGGTTGTGTCGGTGTGAGATATATACATATTTTTTTACGGACAATTCACACAACACTATTTAGCCCCAAACTAAGCAGAGCTTGTATTATGGAAATCAGATAGCTGAAATAATACTGAAACACTTTTTTTGTAAATACATGGGTACATAGAATACAATATAACAACACCCAGAAAGAGAACAAACATTGTTTGTGCAACACTATGTTCACCACGCAAATATTTGTTCTCGATGAGGATCGAACCCACGACCTACGGCGCAGAAGGTAGAGCTACTACCAACTGAGGCCAGTATTAGATAGATATAAGATTTAAACCATGACGTTTTGATAAATTCACACTGTGTCCAAGAGAAGTTAGGTGGCAAAATCAAATAGTGCTAGCAAGCAAAACGCCCAGACTGATTCCGAGCAGTTTTTGCTAGGTTCTCCTGGCAAAAACGCTTGCAGACTTTAGAGATGATATTTTAGCGTTTGTTAATTGCATGGCTTTACTAGAAATTAATCTGGCCACTTTAGCTGTTTGACTGGATATTTGTCTGAGTACTTACTTAATTTAAATATCGCTTATGGTTGATCACAGTGGGAATATTTGTAATGTACCAATTTTCCACTACAATATAAATATCAATAGCAGCCTAAAGAACTCCACTGCTGGACACATTTTCAGCAAGAACGATTCCGAAATTCCATCCACCGACTACCCGCGATCTTAACAATGTCGTCGGTCCATCTGAAAATTAAATACTGTACCATTATATTTTTTAATGTGTCACTGTTTCACACATTAATATTTACGAATAGAGCTGTAGTGAAATACTGATACCTTTCTTTCATTCCTTGTATTTGTATGAAATAGTAAGCAAAGAAAATAGAAAACATTTCTTTGGACGCACACACATATAAGCAAACAAATGAAAAAAGTAGAGAAATACACAGTCATAGTCAGAGCGAGAATATCTACCGGTACGTTATCATGAAGAAGTCTTGAATATGACTAGGCGAGATGCCGCTCGACACAGAGGGACACTTCTGTTTCAATTCCGTGAAAGTGTCTGCAAAAATTGTGTTCTGTAACAAAGCGCAAATCCACGAACATCTATACAGTGCAAATACAAACGCGGTGCTTGAATATTGGTGGGATAAACTTAGAATTGCAGTCACACGCTTGGATTCGCCGATCCCAATTTATCGGGTTTAGGAATTGGCTACGCGAGAAGGGAAGCTAAAGCTGTTATGCACACACGGTCTTTAATTTAGTCCCAATTTCTCTGTAACATGGAATACTTGATTTTACAGCTCCATGTTCTACCGAAGTTCTAAAAGGATTCTTGTTTTTCAAAAAGGATTGTAGGAAGGCTGAAATCCAATTTTTTTATTGCTACATCCAAATTATTTTTTCTGTAAGGCGTGACAAACTTTAGAGAAGTACTTCAACTTTACAAATTCAAAGTATCAATTTTATTTAAAAGTCATTCTATATTCCAAGTTTCAGACACAGCGCAGCATCTTCAACGTATTTTTCATGTCTCTAGTAAAAAGAGATAATATTTAGTTACCAACAAATATTCAGCAAAAACTCTTTGAGGAATAGAAAACAGTAGCTTCAAAGGATTATTTTCGCAAACACAATGAACTAAGCAGAAATACTCGTACAAACATGTTATTTGTATGTCAAAAACAAAGGATATTATTTTATTCTACTGGGAATATGATTGCGGACAGTAGACAATAAATTTGAACGTAAGTCGTAACTTTCATTCATTCATTCATTCAGACGTATTTGAAAATAAAGTAGTAGAACTTTTTGTCAGCTGCACATCATCATCCTCATCGTACTATCGGGTTTTGTAACTTTTGTCACCAATTTCATACAGAGTGGATACGACAGATGGGCATTAAATTACACTACGTACACTATACGTGTTAAGTATTAAATCGATACGGTATAAAAATAAAAAGCTACAAAAATGAGTTTTTTTTTATTTCAAACAAACTAAATAGCTTACCGATCCGAGCTCCGAGCTTGATAGTAAAACGCGCTCCGGCAAGCGCGCGACATGCCCAGGCAGGCGGCGCGGCGGCCGGGGCGATGACCTGGCGCGACGCGAGTGGAGGCCTGGGGGCCAATTCTAGACTTTTAGAGATTAACGCTCGAAATAGAGATTTGAAATGTCGCGAAAGCAGTGTCATATCACCAAATTTGTCGAAGATAATATCGAACCGCGCTAAAATGCGTATTCTAGCCACCGTTAGACTTTAACGTTAGACTTTTACTATAGAGATGTCAGAAAGAAGGTTCATTCTTAGAACTTCCACAGACTATCCCGTTGTTGTTCATGTTTATCTACGTTCCGTTTCTATCGATAGAATAGTTCGATAGCACTAACTTTATTATTGTCTTCAAATAAACACATTTCCTATTAAACGGCGTTTATAATGCGTTCTTGTTGTTGTTTATAATAGATTCATTTTCATTAGATAGTAATCAATGGACTTTTCGCACAAAATGTTAGTTACAATAATTAATTCCGGAAACACACGGAACGTTATGTACCATAAAACTGTAAACTTTGTTGTTTGTAATCTATGGTCAGTTGTCTATGAAGTGTTGTAGTTAATGTCATTGTCAGGATCATTACACTCAAGAGAAGGACTCCGATGACTTGATTTTTTAATTCAAAGGTTAACAACTAGATGGCCATTCAATGCATGAACCCTGGATACAAGTATAGACGTTGACTGTCTGATTGACTGCTCTTCTAACTGCGCCATTGAATAATTACTAAGTACGAGCTAAATTCAATCACTCCTCACTTATTGTAGGTTTATGAGAAAGCATTATTCGCGTTCTCGCTCCCAACTTGTATCCCCTACAAACAAGTAAACATCATTGACTTTTTATCAAAAAGTAAGACTAGGTGGTATGGTCTTGGTACTCTAGCCTGCTCCAAGGACCGAAAGAAAAAAAAAGCCCTAAGTCACCCAAAGTATATTAGAGATGTCAATGTCGACTACTACTCACCACTCGACACATATCTAACGGCCTTCGCTCGATAAATGTCTAAAGTGATATTGCTGGAATACGATATCTATTGAAAATGTCATGTCTATTTAAATTTGACAGTTCTTGTGATATATATCTACCGTGACAAAAAAGTCACTGGTCTAGAATTGCCCCCCTGAGCCGCTTTTGAATTGGGTAGGTACGCTCACAACACTACTTTTACTAGTAGTACTTTTGTATAGTGCGGGCGTTTCTAGAGCAACTGCGGCTGTCACTAAACCTCTCTCTGTATGTTCGTAGAGCCAAAGATGCGTTTCCACGGCATTCGCCGTAAATAAAAATCATGTCAGTGTATTCTGACGCCGTGTAAGTTACACGAGGCATTGTTGAACACACAAAACCAAATTTTAATAACGTGTCTTCATCACATCACAATAAAAAACAGTCAATCACAATAAAAACACTAACACTAAATAATAATAATCCCAAGTTACGTATCCTGTCACAATAGAGAAAAGAAATACTGTCCTAAACTTATTTAGTGTTCTATCACAAATTGCCTGACTTCGTTTTAAATTCGTAAAAATAAAAACGTAAGCTTCCGTGTTCCGGTAGGTAGGTTCCGAACGGTCAGCGGTCGCGAACTGAAGTTGAAAGTAGTTAGGTAGCAATAAGAAAGAACGCACTGACCTATGTCTATTTCTTTTACCCGCGGGATTTTTGCTATGTCATTGTCTCTCTCTATGTCACTCTCGTAGTGAAAATGCCTGTGTGTGTATTACTTGCGTCGGAGTGGCAAAAACGCTTCGTAGGTAGGTATAGGTAATCATCTGCTATGAAAAATACATCGTGTTCCAAAAATGAAAAAACTTAAAAAAATTATTTGCGGCTAAACTACTGCTCCTAATTAAAAGATTTTTGGTACAGAGATTGAAAATGGTGCCTAGTATATGCAGTTTATTTTTTGTCTCATCAGTCGTATCCACCCTGTATAAAATCTAACAAAATTATGGAAGGTACAGTTCTTAGTGCAGCTAGCTAGCCACCCATACTGTACAATCAGCTTCACAAGTTTATACAATTCGTAAACTACAAGAGCCGCATCTTTCGCGTTCTACTCAAACAATAAGTTCTTTCTTCAATCTTTCTTTCTCTTTCTTTCTAACTTATTTCATGATTTTTTAGTCTGCCCTGTAAATGACCATTGCAATGCCTCGAATACTCCCGGTGAATGACTCGATAAGACTCTCTCAAACCCTCCTCGACCAGTATGTAGCCGCCTCAACAGTTCTATTCTTGACTGGCCTCTCAGCTCAGTTGTTAGTAGCTCTGCCTTCTGCGCCGTAGGTCGTGGGTTCAATCCTCACCGAGAACAAATATTTGTGTGGTCAACACAGTTGTTTATTCTCCGTCTGGGTGTTTTTATAGTATGTATTTACAAATCAGCTATCTGGTTCATATCGTACAGGCTCTGTTTAGTTTGGGGCTAGATAGTGTTGTGTGGATTGGCTACAATAAAAAACAATAAAACCCTCCTAGACCAATAGGTATGTAGCCACCTCAATAGATCTATTCGATATCATGTTCAAGTCTTCCATGGTGTAGTTGAAATGCTGCGCCACTACGAGGAAAGTTACGAATTGTATTCATTCAATTGCTGACTGTACATCATTCAATTGCCGACTGTACATCCAAAAACTATTTGCTAGAGCTCTGAGTACCTATACCGTTCACGTTCTCCATTTTATCGGCCGGCGCGCAAATAACGAACGAATCAATGTTCCCTGTTTTATATTCAGCGTGCACACGGCTGTGGAGTGACGTTTGAAAATAATGAATTTATTTAAAAAAAAAGGATATGAAACCGGTTTTAGAGCCTTTTGTTTTATTTTTATTTGGGGCCTACCATTCAGTGTTTTTTTTTGACGCTTTCATCTATAATACATGTGCCACCAACTTATTTAAGGCTAGAGGGGAACTAGACAAACTCAGAGTGATAAACGCAGTGCAATGCCTCAGAATGATTTGATGTCCTCCCTCAATCACCTCCTCTCTGTGCGGTCTTGTGCTGAGATCTTCCACTGTGGACTGTACTTGTCGAGCTTATCTTGCCATCTTCTTCTTGGTCCGCCGCGACGCCTTGCACTCTGTGGTTATTTTGGCTCAGAGCTCGTTATGCTTGCGGCAGATATGGCCATCCCACACAGATGGACATATAATTGTTTATTGTTTTAACGCTTCGTTGTTCTGCCCTAGTGTGGCTGGTGTACCCAATGTTATTTTATGCCACAGATAGCGTTGTGTGAAATATCAACATCTTACATTTATTTATATTTATGTTCAAAGATTGCCACGTCCCAAGTCTGTTTCACGTTTTTGAATTATTCAGTATCTCCTAAAGCTACTGTCTTTTGGATTAAAGCTTGTAAGCCAGCTACATTATTAATCTGGAGCCTGTGAACCGATCTTTGAATGCCAAAGCAGTACAATCGAAGCACAGAAAATACTCCGTTAATACTTTTGACAGACCTCACAGCTTAGGTTAGGTCGTAGCTCTGCTTTCCATGATTTTAAATTTTTTCTTTAGTTTGGCTTTATGTTAGGAATTTAAAATTGAAATTTTGCATGCCGGTCTTCGACGAAGTGTACTTACATTAAAAAAATCGGTTGTCTGTAAAGTCGGTTTACTGACTGACGGTTTGTCGGTGTAGTTGAACGTGATAACGTCATAAGAAAATACTGATGGAATGGTTGCATTTTTCAAAAGAAAATTTTAGTTTTACTGAATTGAATGTGAATGAAACTGAATAATACCGAATGAAACTGAATGAAACTGAATGAAACTGAATGAAACTGAATGAAACTGAATGAAACTGAATGAAACTGAATGAAACTGAATGAAACTGAATGAAACTGAATGAAACTGAATGAAACTGAATGAAACTGAATGAAACTGAATGAAACTGAATGAAACTGAATGAAAATCCGGACCCGGACCCGGACCCGGACCCAGACTGAACCCTTACCCTTACCCTCATTTACCCTTACTCATTACCCGACCCGGGCTCGGGCTCAGGTAAATGGAACGACGAAACGACGTAACGACGCATGAGTCATGTTTTTTCGTGCGTGCAGCCGGCTCCATCGATTTATAAGACGTTATCACGTCAATAAATAAGAAGATTTAGTATGTGTGGTACTAACATCATTATTAATAAGAAGATGTATATACTAATGTAGTAAAGGAGCATGAAAGGAGCCTGTTTGAGGCGCACTTAAAACCCTTTCACCACACTTGGTTCGAAAGAATCAGTGACACGATAAGAAGATGAATACGATTTTCAATATTCATCATACTTCAAGGGAATATATACATTTCATTTCATTTGTGGTGTAGCTCTGCCACCCACACAGAACAAAATATTTGTTTTATACCTGGATGCTACATATTTTATACAAGTAGCTGGAAAAGTATTTTTTCATAAACAACACGTAGGTTGTATTAAATTGGGTTAAAGTGTCAAACACGAACAAAGACGCGCAGATTCCACTAGTATTGAAATAAAGTTGTGAAACGACTAATTTCTACATTTCATTCAAAAATTCTGAGTTTCCTTTTGAATGACATTGTGACATTAATTTTGTGTGGAAAACACTTTCTGGGCAATCAAATTAGACTGTAGACGAGACACTATAAAAAGATAGTATCTAACCTTCTAACATAGAATCCGTACTTTCATTGTATTACCATTTCTAATAAAAGATAGTAAAAACTAATAGCCGCACTCAAAGTCCCCAATTAAAGTTAAGAGAGAATGAACCCAAGCGTGATGACAATCATACAGGGTATAAAAATACCAATCTTGACACAAACCTATTCTTCTAACTATTCTTTTTAAAAAAATACGTGTATATTTTTTTATGCCATAACTGGCACACGAGCAGACTGGCCACCTGATGGGAAGCAGTCACTGTCGCCCACAGACACCTGCAACACCAGAAGTGGTGCTGACGTGCTGCCGATCTTTTAAGAAGAGATAGACCCGCCTTTTGAAGGACCCCACGTCGATGCTCCGAGAACGCAGTTCGTTCTACAGCTGAGTCGTGCGCGGCAAAAAGAAATGCTATTATTTTCAAGAACCCCGAATATGTGTAGTAACGCTAGACACCAACGCTCTCGCTAACACATTTTTATCTTTTCTGTAAAAATAATAATCAGATTACTGTATAAAACTAATGTGAACAAACTTTATTTTTCCTAAATAGATAATAAAGAGGTAAAATAAAAAAAAATATGACTTCATAATTTTTATTGATTTTATAGTGAACTTACGGAAATCACAAAAAAATTTATAATGTCCCAAGAGTTAGGATCTGTACCAAGGGGAAGGTCGCTGGTTCAAATCCCGCTCGGCTCTTAACTTTTGGGACATCTAAATCATATAAAAATCTTAATGAATGACTTTTTTTAGAAGTGGTATTTTTATACCCTGTATTGAACTAATAAACAAAAAACCTCACATTATGTTCCTTAATTAATGGGGAGTGCGTACAGGAAAGTTCCAAACACAAGAAAACCAACACCTAATCACGACAGCATAATTGATAGATAGCAGTTAATAGCCGTCAGGCTGACAAGGCACCAGGTCGCGTGACCTACTGTCGATCGCAACAGCTTATCAAGCCTGATACAAGGAGTTGTTAACTCGTAACGTTCGTGTTTATTGCCGGAGAGGAATGTCTTCATAAACATTTCCGTTTACAACACAATAAACGTCGCTAGAGAATAAAACACGATTGGACTCAATTGATACTGCTCCTTTGTCTACAATGTCGTAGCGTCGTAGGCACGCTACGTGCGTAGTTCCGCTACGTAGTCGGTGCTACGCTGTTCACGCTAGTCGAACCCACGAAAGTTCGCATGAGCGTTGCGTGAGTTGTGCCAACTTTTTTAATAAAATGTTATTTAACATTCTTCTTCTTCTGGTCATTGTGTTGAACTAGTATGGTAAAAAAAAAAAAAAATCACTAAAGAACTATCGATCGGATACATGAGTGGTTTGAAACACCTTGTAATTCTTCGGATATATCAGAGCTTTAAAACATTGTTTCTAGTTAGTGGCATATCATAGAGCGCCTCGATGGCGTGTATCGACGTTTTGAGCATTATTTCTCTGTAAGTATATCAAGATAAAATAAAATACACATTATTAAAGTAAAAATATTCTGCCGCACTGTGGCCATATATTAGTATAAAATCACGCTACATCCGGACCTTTGCTCAAACAAGTTCAAGGTAAATTAACAAATACAACCTCTAGTAGATGGAGACAGTACATCATATGGCACGTTTTAGATTTTTTTTTAATGTAGGCACATGCAATTATACTTGATCCATCAGTAAGTTGAAATAAAAAAGCTATCTACTATACTCCCTACCTACCTACTTCACTTGATATTAGTTACTTTAAAGTTATGAAACCAACTTTACGTTTTGTGAAAAAGAAACCTGACAAAACGTCGCACGCAGGCGGAAACCACAGCTTATTCCATCTAATTGGAAAAACTGGAACTCGCTACGAAACGAAACGCAAAAAATAAATACCGGGAAGTAACAAGAACACGTTTAAATTTGGAATGGAAGGATGTTTTTGTGTTTTTGTTAGGATGGGTGCGACGGGAGAAGCCCGTGTTGTAAGCTTGTAAGTATAAGAAGAAAAACTCTTATAGCTGTAAGTAATAACTTCAAGATTTTCCATATTTCATAATTCCTTCGTCACAATCAATAGATATTGTATCTATTGATTGTGACGAAGGAATTATGCTAAAGTGCCCTAGTTGCTCATAAGATCTTCTTTCGTTTCGCTTACTCAATGATCAGATCAAAATGTCAATCACACAGTAAAGTTCTGTGTAAGGTTGTGTATTTTTGTTCCCACTTACATTAGAGGTAGATTTGAATGAATTTCGGAATATTTGTAGTTATAACAAGTTACAATTATTTTTGTTCAAAATAGAGCGTGTGTAACTAAAAAAGTATATTATTCGTGAATTCCATACGAATGGCCGGTCAATGCCAGCACTTTTGTGGCGTTTCGTTAAATGTACGATCACTAATAGCCTGAAGTGCAGAAGCACAAAAAGCCACGCGTGACGAGAATGGACTGTAATTACACCCGCTCAGGACAGACGCTCATTCGAGCTATTAGTAGGTATCTACTTTTATAACACAATGGAGAGATTTATCGATTTCATCGCTCTCTACTTTTCAAACGCTTTTTTTACATCGAACACTTAACCCCATACAAAAGTATTATCTGATTTTAGACGATTTATAGATACCAATCTGATTCCATTTGGAAACTTAATGTCCGATTATAAGTGTACGAAGAGAACCTTTTATGAGGTCCACTTCAAATCCTTTCACCACACTTGTTTTTAAAATCCAGTGACATGATAAAAATAGCAACGTTTGCAGCCATTTCGTTTTCATAAAAAATAATTATAAATGAATGCGAGCAAAACTTAAAAATTACGTCAAAAAAAATTTCCGCAAGTATTTTTTACCACCTTGACCTTTCTACATTTTAGTTGAAAAGTTGTGAATGAAGCCGTTATAAAAATATGAAAAGATAAAGCGCTAATGCATTGAGGCCATTCAACAGCTATTCAGCGCAAACAAGTAGGTAATACCTTAGTTGAAGTTCATTTTAGACGGAAAATATTATAAAATGTCGTCAGCGCTGTTAAATGTCAGGCAAATAGGTCAGCCGAGGTGTAAACGGACGTTTATAATCAGCTTAGCTTAGAATAGGACCCCTCTATCACCGTGGATGACGTAAGGATGACGTATGGGGTGACTATAAAGAAACGCAGAAAGGAATGGGCAACAGCATCTTCTGAGAACGTATACCAAGTTTCACAGGTATAGTGTGCAAACACAAGGAAGAAACTTAAATTTATTATAGTATAATAAGCAAAAAAGATGATTTTACCCGAAAAACATAGGGTTGAAAAAATTATTGATCCCAAAAAAAAACCAAATCACGGGCGACCCGCCGACGGTAGCTAGTAGCAATAAATTCATCAAAATAAAATTCCGTAATCTAAATAATGCTTGTATGTGAACGTGGATTCATGTGAGACGCAATAAATTTTCTTTTGTGTCTGGTATGCCAACATACTAGAGGTTTATACATGTCATCAGTCATAAATTGTATAAAAATACAATCTCAACAATAGCTGGAAATACAAACATTATCCTTCGAGTCAGTAGGAATGAAATCCAAAAGTTGTACACAGCTTGAAATCGAAAGCCATGCTTTGCAACAACCTGGGGCATAAAGATACCCCAAGATCGGTTGTAATTAGTCTATTTTATTTTTATTCGTGAGCTGGTGGATAAATAGTTCTGATAAAAGTAATTAATACTAAACTAAAAAACCTCTAGGTACTCATGAAGATCGTAGCCATTATCTACTAAAGAGAAGAGGATAAGACTCATGCCCAGGATACACGAGGCTTGTTTTTCAAGCCAGGATAGCAAGATAGTCATAGTAAGCTAGAACTGCTAGCTTGTTAGCTTATCTTGCTATCATGGCTTGACAAACTAGCCTTCTGTATCCCGGGCAAGAAACAAAAGTTATCACTTTGTTCCGAGCTCAATTCGTCGTCACTATTCGCTTGCCACTACCGGAGTACCGAGCAACTAGGGGCGCGTCGAACGCCAAACGCTTTATAGCTTACGCCACACTTCCAGTAGGCCTACCATGAGCTCTGTCTGGCTCTGTCTCTGGTTCTGGTTTTTATGGTGTTAACTAAATAAATCCTACGTCAAAACGTCACACACACAGTATAATACACTGGTTAGCAATCACATAGACTCAAAACCAGAGCCTGAGACTGAGCCAGACAGAGTTCATGGTAGGCCTACAGCTTGTTTTAATGCTACGCGAAAACAAGTCTTATACAACGAGTTCTTGATAGATAAACTTTGCAGACGTTGATATTTTGCAACTTAATCTTGTTACTGCATAATTTATTCATGTAGCTAAGGCAATTAAAGTTTGGAACATGAGAGTTGCATTGTGCTTGAGTTAGCTAAGAAGAATAGCACACGATAAAAAAAAACGCCTAAGATTCTATTTTTAATACAACTAGCTCTTGTGTATTTTGTACATTTTGTAAATATTTGTTTATTTGTAAGTTTCTTTGTGTAAATATATATATTACTAGCTGATAAACGAAGCATATGAGTATTTTCTACCATCGCCTATAATAAAGCATTGCCTCATAGGTCTCGCGTTAGGAACGTAGAGTGCACTGCCCTGCGTCCTTCAACTTGAGGCATACAGATGTTCAGCCTCACGTGCTTGTACTTTTACCGACACCCACATTGAAGGGTGTGAAATCGCAACTCATCAAAGGCCTACCACAAGCTCTGTCGGGCTCTATCTTTATCTCTGGTTTTGAGTTTTGAGTGTTGACTAAATAAATTCTACGTCGAAACGTCACACACACAGTATAATACACTGGTGAGCACTCACACAGACTAAATCCAGAGCCAGAGACAGAGCTTGTGGTAGGCCAACTGCTTCACGGCAGAAATAGACATGGTGCAAAAAAAATACAAATCTAAACACAAGGTCAGTTCTTTATTGAAATAAATGCATGAATTGGATATAAGCAATCAGGTAAGTTGTCGCGAGGGTAAAAAAAAAAATCGGTTGTCTGTAAAGTCGGTTTACTGACGATAGTTGAACGTGATAACGTCTTAGGAAAATACTGATGGAATGGTTGCATTTTTCAAAAGAAAATTTTAGTTTTACTTAATTGAATTGAATGTGAATGAAACTGAATAATACTGAATGAAACTGAATGAAACTGAATGAAACTGAATGAAACTGAATGAAACTGAATGGAACTGAATGAAAATCCGGACCCGGACCCGGACCCAGACTGAACCCTTACCCTTACCCTCATTTACCCTTACCCTCATTTACCCTTACCCATTACCCGACCCGGGCTCAGGCCCAGGTAAATGGAACGACGAAACGACGTAACGACGCATGAGTCATGTTTTTTCGTGCGTGCAGCCGGCTCCATCGATTTATAAGACGTTATCACGTCAAAAAGTCAGAACTAGTGAAGAATTCACAGTGAATATTCGGAATATGACTTCAAAGGATTAAACTGCATATAAGTTAAAGCATCCAATAACTTATCCCGGACTTCTAAATCTGAAAAATATTTGTAAATCCAATTATTACTTACTAGCTGCCTGTACAAGCTTCGCACGGGTGGACATTTATTTTTTAATCTTATGAATATAGCCTATATTACTCAGTGAATGTAGCTTTTCCAATTGTGAAAGAATTTGAATTTGAAATCAGCACTGTAGTTTTTGAGTTTTTTCATTACAAACATGCACAACAAGAATGCAAATATTTTCTCTTTATAATATTAGCATAGAAGTACTTATAGAAATATCAAATCGATAAGGAAATTTGTAAAGTTTACCTTCAGCAAACATATGATAGCGAGTTAAAATTATTATGATATCGTCTCCTTCTTTTGCAACAAGTTCTGCTAAAATGGGTGGTGAGCAGCAACTCAGAACAGTCATCACACTAAAAAGCAAGTAGTTTATTGATCTCTGAAAACAAAGAAACTTCAGTTAAACAGATATTTACAACATGTACAAAATACACAAGAAACAGTTGAGCTATCTGCAGAGCTTTACAAACGATCTAGAGATAGCTCAACTGATCCAAATCAGTGCCAGGCGGAAGCGTCCCCAAGACGCTGGCGCCACGCTTAATGATATTCCAAACATTCTAAATAACTTACCGGATGAAATGGATTTAAGCAAATCTGATGAAATATTGGAATTATAACCCCAATTACAAACGGAAAATACAGAGCATTCTGCAAGAATAATAAAGGTTTATGTATTGCTATAAATAGTACCTATTTACAAAGTATATTTATGTGACGAGCTTTACCAGCAACTTTGAGGGCAGAGAAAATGAAATTAAGTACGCTCGAAGGTAAGAATAAGATCCCGTATATTCTTTTAAGGCCATCAAAATCTCTATTTTTTGGTCTATATTATTGCGGAGTAAAGCTAACTTGAGTTTTTCTATGAGGTTCATACGTAAATTACGAATTTGATGCCAAATAATTTCAAATTTTAGAATATTTGTGACTTGGCTTATGTTAAAACCAAACATAAACACGTTATCAGTAACTATAAACATTATAAAGTCATTGAATAAGAAGTGTCTTTTGATAACTTCCTTAAAAATGCTGTAATACTGAACACTAGCTAATGCAACACTGAACAGAAAAGACAGCGTTACATTTGGATGATAATCGAAACAAACAATTCTTTGCTGTTTCAACAGTCCCAAGAATGAGGATAGGTCATCATTTTTTGTAAAAACTGACATAAAAACATTCAGCAAATAATAAATCGACATAATTAAATTGACATAATTTGAATAAATGAAGTGAACATTTACTTTATTTAACAAAGATATTTGATAATGGTGAAATACGTTGAGGCAAACCATTATTGCGAAAGATATACAGACCATTTTAGTAATGTAATTTAAAACATTAACCGAAAAGAAATCTATGTAATAACCAGACAAAAAACGGAGGAACAAAATAAAATTAATGTTAATGATTCTTCTTTTTAAGTGCAAAATTGTATCACTAAGCCACGTGCCCATGTTGCCACCGTGAAACCGGCAATGCTTGTTTTGAGGAATATTGAATTTCATTAATTTTAATTTTAATAGAGGAATGCTTTTACCATTATGAACTACGGCACACTTAGACTTAATAGAGTACTGGTGGCCTAGTGGTAGCAAGCAACGTAATATACCCTGCTGGTTTGAATTCAGTCGTGTACCTTTGAAAACTTTGAACCTATTTATTTTATTTCAATTTATAATGTAATATAATATGGCGGCTCAATTGGTAGTAGTCCTGCCTTCTGCGCCGTAGGACGTGTTTAAAAAAAAGCAGCCAAGTGCGAGTCGGACTCGCCCATGAAGGGTTCCGTAGCATCAAGTAACATAATATAAAGATTTTTGTAGTTCGTCGAAAGGTAAATTGCGGTTTAAGATCTAGGACGTATAGAAAAAAAACTACGGACTAGATCTCGTTCAAACCAAATATCGTTGAAAGTTTGCATAGTAATGTACAACATATTTTTTTTTTAATTTTATCATTCTCTTATTTTAGAAGTTAGACGGGAGGGACCAACTTTTTTCAACTTTGGAAGTGTCTCTCGCGCAAACTATAAGTTCAAACTATAGTTTAGAAAAAAAAAGATATTAGAAACCTCAACATCATTTTTGAAGACCTATTCATAGATACCCCACACGTATGGGTCCGATGAAAAAAAAAAATTTGAGTTTCAGTTTCAAGTATGGGGACCCCCAAAATTTATAGTTTTTTTTCTATTTTTGTGTCAAAATCTTAATGTGGTTCACAGAATACATCTACTCGCCAAGTTTCATCAGTCTAGCTTTTACGGTTTCGGAGATGAATGGCTGTGACATACGGACGGACAGACAGACAGACAGACAGACAGACATGACGAATCTATAAGGGTTCCGTTTTTGCCATTTGGCTACGGAACCCTAAAAAAAGTAGTGTATTTAAAGTAGCTATCTGTTTCCCATCGTATCTTTTTAGTTTGAGCTTAGTCTTAAGACTATAAAGTGTTGTGTCCACAATGTTTATTTTTGATCTCAAACGGCGAAGGAAAACATCGTGAGGAAACCTGTGGCTTAGTCAACTCTGCACGTATTGACGATGCCTTTCTTTTAGACGGCTGATCAAGTTAAAAGTGACCTCTGATGATAAATCATCAACATTAGGCCTGTCCTGTTTTTACCCGACTCCCCAGAAGGAGGTCAATGTTTATCGAATGTATGTATGTTTGTGTCTGTTTATTTTTTTGTGAGTCAATGTAACCTAAGCAACACAATGGATTTTGGCAAATGAGGTGTCGAGTAAGAGAATTAGTTTATACGGTAAACAGTACTAGGGGTTGCCGCAGACAAATATGAACGCGCTTTCGTTGCATTTTGGCACCAGTACCCAAAGTCCCAGTGCATTTACAACATTTCGTTACCAAATGTTGTTTTCGTTTCGCTTACGTGTCTCTCTCTTTTGCATGGAAAAATTATGAGACAACAACTCTGACAACGTAACGTATTTTTGCCGTCTCATATTTTCTCCATACAATAGAGAGAGACAAATAGGCAAAACGAAAACAACATTTGGTAACGAAATGTGGTAGCAAAACTCCGACTTCGGGTACTGATAAGGCCAAAAACGT
Organism: Thera obeliscata; assembly: GCA_947578465.1. Taxonomy (NCBI): domain Eukaryota; kingdom Metazoa; phylum Arthropoda; class Insecta; order Lepidoptera; family Geometridae; genus Thera; species Thera obeliscata. The sequence goes on from OX387927.1 coordinate 3,385,043, forward strand.
AGAATCAATTATTGTAGGTCACAATGAAAATCTTTGAATGAATAAAATACAATTGGAAACACTCCAGTTCGAACATCTTCCTTTAAAGACTATTGGGTCAATACAAGCCGTCAATCTTTCAGACCTTCGGGAACGAGGGTCAAGTACTAGCGCCATGGCTAATTTATTACGCGGGTCTCGAAACAGAAAATCGATTTTCAACGTAAAATATGTTTTACAACTACGTTTGAAGCTTCATCATTTATTTAATGGATCTTTACACGTATTGAAAAATTATTTATAGGTTGGAGCTAAACGGTTATGTATATAGACGGCATGGTAGAACTAGAACTATCAGAGATTCGTTGCTTGTGGGACTGCGGAATTTTGTAATATGTAAGTAGGGTAGGTAGGGTACTAAAAATTAAGATGAATGAGTTTTTCTGTCCAGAAATGTATATGCACTATGCCAGAAAACATCGTGAGGAAACCGGCATGTCTATAGAATCTAAAAAATTCGATAAACATGTGTCAAGTACACGAAAGGAGCCTCTTTGAGGCGCATTTAAAATCTTTTCACCACACAGTGACTTAGTGACACAATGAGAAGAAGAAGGCTAGAAGAAGATACCTTATTTTTAGGAATTTCCACCCTATATTTAGTACTTCGATTGTTAATTTCGATTAGTTATTATATATTGACAGAACTTCATTTTGGTTTTCTGAATTCCAGACGGGTTCCAATGACAATTAATTAAAATAATAAACTATGTAAGCAAGGCATTGTTTCAAATAGTATGTAATATGTTTGCAAGTAATGGTCTTATTTATTGCCACTTGTTTAAGTCCAATAGATTAACTATTATTTATTCTGGTCTCAGTGCCAGATAATTATTTAGGAGCTACAGAATAGAACCCACTTTAAATGATTATTTCGTGTTCAACTTAAGCTGTGATTCATTGGTTAGTCAATGGTATCTGGGATCGAATCTCATGGATTTATTTGTAGCAATAATCACCAGATATAGCTTTTTTAAATTACTTATCTATTTCTTCATCTTTCACATCAATCTTACCAAAATCGGATGATTCTTGATGGGATAAAATACCTTCATGTGATTCAATAAATATCTCAATAACGTTGGAGAATAAAGGTTCTCGAATAGCGATTACGAACCGGAAGATTAAACCATCCTTATTATCTAATGAATGGAGAGTGTTCAGAATCGTTATTGTCTGGCATAATAATGCTTGCCTTACTTGCCTTGCCAGGAAGTAAGGCAAGCATTATAGGCCAGAAAAAGTCCACTGCTGGGCAGAATTCATTATTTTTTCAGGCTGTAGATGATAATAATTTAAAACGGTTAAATATCTATCTATGTATCTATTTAGTTACCATAATTAATATTGTTATGGCAACTAAAACTCCTTGCTTCGGCGGGCAGCGTCCGTTTTAAAAAAATTGAAAATAGAACACCCCGCTGCTGGTATAGGTAAACAAACATAAAATTCAAATTTCTTTAGAACAAAAAACCATCTTTAGACCACAAAACAAACTTAAACCACAAACAAAATTGCAGCTATCTTGGTTTGAACATCCGCTATATGTTTATAAGCAGACTGGCTTCACCTTTGACAGTATATATACCATTATACAGGGTGTCTCAACTTTGAACATTCATACCAGTTTATTGCATAGCTTAAACGTCTGTTTGCTACGACAACAAAAGCACGCTATTTGACTCTTATTCTTAGGCATGATAGATATACCGTCATATCTCTTCTTTTTCTTTGACCTCTCTACCAAGTACGCACTAAAGACTCTTTAGTCAAGGTATGTATATCCAAATAATAGATTTAGTGCATATTATGTGTTATGTAACACGTATATTTTTGTTTAAAATTGAGGTCATCAATTTTCTATGCATCCACACTACATTATATTCGCGCATCCTGTAACTATGTTCGCCTAAAGTAATTAATTTCACCGTAGACAGGTACAGGGTAGGGTATAATGCGACCCCGGGGAGTTCCCGACGTTACGAAATAGTCGGATCATGGTGACCTGTCTAAAGGTGGGTAGGATACATTTAGTATTAGTTTTAAAGGATATCAGCAGGCTTATAATGTCAATGGATTTCACTTTATTTTTAGACATGCAGTTTGTATTAAAATTAAAGTCGTATTCTGTTGAAATGTTCCTACAGAAAATAATGAATAGTTTAAGTTTGTTATTTTAATAATGCATGGCTGACTATTGACATTCATATCAGACTTTAGTTTTATAAAATGTACTGAATGGTCAGCATGGTCTGACAGTTCGGATGAAGAACATCCCATTTCTTAAACAAAGCAGCCAAGTGTGAGTCGGACTCGCCCATGAAGGGTTCCGTAGCATCAAGTAACATAATATAAAGGTTCTTGTAGTTCGTCGAAGGGTAAATTGCGGTCTACGATTTACGACGTATAAAAAAAAACTACTGACTAGATCTCGTTCAAACCAAATATCGTTGAAAGTTTGCATAGTAATGTACAACATATATTTATCTAGTTTTATCATTCTCTTATTTTAGAAGTTAGAGGGGGGGGGACCAACTTTTTTCCACTTTGGAAGTGTCTCTCGCGCAAACTATTTAGTTTAGAAAAAAAACGATATAAGAAACCTCAACATTATTTTTGAAGACCTATTCATAAATACCCCACACGTGGGTTAGATGAAAAATTTTTTTTTTTCTATTTTTGTGTAAAAACCTTAATGCGGTTCATAAAATACATCTACTCGCCAAGTTTCATCAGTCTAGCTCTTACGGTTTCGGAGTAAAATGGCTGTGACACGGACGGACAGACAGACAGACAGACAGACATGACGAATCTATAAGGGTTCCGTTTTTGCCATTTGGCTACGGAACCCTAAAAACTAGTGCTAGTGACATGATAAGAAGATACGATCATGTGTTTTCAGTGTGGATCAAACAGCAGAAGGTAGAGCTCTGCCACAAACAAAACAACAGCAAAGCCGAGCTAAAGGCCTAGTCAATTAAATACTTCGCTGAAATTATCCACTAAAGCTACAAGATTCTTCATTTAGTTCAAGCTCTTGCTAAACTATGAGTACAATCAGCGGCCAAGGGAGTAAACACTTTCAAGTATGTTCTTGCTGCCTCATAATAAAGTTCTAACAAGGACTGTTATTTTCTGCGAACTGTACCAACGCTATTTTTATGAACAACGGGATATTAACCATGATTTAATTTTGGGATTTTTGACTCCCGATATTTTGGCACACATTCACCGTGGTCACAGGTTGAACTGTTGAACTGTTGACTGGCCTCTAGCTCAGTTGGTAGTAGCTCTGCCTTCTGCGCCGCAGGTCGTGGGTTCGATCCCCACCGAGAACAAATATTTGTGTGGTGAACATAAATGTTTGTTCTCTGTCTGGGTGTTATATTGTATTCTAAGTATGTATTTACAAAAAAAAAATGTATTCAAGTATTATATCAGCTATCCGGTTCCCATATTACAAGCTCTGCTTAGTTTGGGGCTGGGTAGTGTTGTGTGAATTGTCCACAATATTTGTCCACAATATTTAATATTTATATTTTAACTGTAGGCTCACCAGTGTATTATACTGTGTGTGTGACGTTTTTGGCGTAGGATTTATTTAGTCAACGCTTACACAGACTCAAAACCAGAGCCAGAGAGCCAGACAGAGCTTATGGTAGGCCTATGGCATGCAATTGTGCCTAAATATCTGAACTCAAAACTTACAAAATTAAATCATGGTAAATATCCCGTTGTTCATAGAAATTATAAAAAACCATGACAGTTTCAAAAGTTATATGAACCAATGCTCTTTTCGACTCTATGGAAAGAGAGCAGCAGCTGGCGACCATTCCTTCATTCATTGTGTGTTTTCCTTCACCGTTAGAGAGGACTAGCATTGTGTATAACAGCGCATAGCTCATAGCTAGGCATTATGCTTCTCAGTCAAGATCCTTTTGCTGCTGTAGCACACAGAAACACGACTTCTCCAGTATCGATGTATCTATTTCTATCTTTTTTCTTTTGGTGTACTTGTTATTATTGCACAATCTGCTATTTATAACGCCTGCCATCGAACAAATCATGTGGAAATCAGCTCGCCAGCTCCAGTCTGGCTAGCAATTTTTTTACCAACCGTACACATTTGTAGGTAAGCGCCTCACTTACCTTCTTATCCGGGTAATGTACGCAAAACAAGAAATTCCGCGTGAAAGCACCGCCTTTTACATGACATTCTTTATTTATGGACGCGCACGCTCGCCCTACTTTACGATTGGATGTCCGAATGAAAGCTACACGTTTGCAGAAAGACATGCAAAAATAAATGTATGAAAACATGCTAACCGAGATATTTTGAACGTATAAAATGTATATTTTATTCTTCTTCTTCTTCATGTCACTAGTTCTTGCGAAACAGTGTGGTTAAAGGATTTTAAGTGCGCCCTAAAGAGGCCTCTTTCTTGCACCAATTGCCTAAAGCTTTAGGCATCATCTTCTTGAGAATACTTAATACTCCTGGTTTTTACAACCATTAATCCACCAACATGTTTTTTTTTTAATTTACGCTTGGTACTATACCTATAAACTATTTAACCTGTCATTTTGGGACAAATCATTTATATCACTAAAATTTATCATACCCTATAAGCATGGAAATAATGATCAAACGTTTGTTTTTACTTATATATTCTGATTATATATTGCTTATTTATTCTAGTATATAGTCATCCGGTTTTCATTAACAATTGTTGCAGTAAAGGTCTTTGAACAATGTCCACCAATATTTGTTATTTTAAAGTCAAGACAGTTCTACATTTATGGCCTGCGCACACCTAGTTCGCTGGCGGTAGCGAACAGTGAAACGCTGTCAAATATCGCTGTCAAATCTTAAATCTGACAGCGATATTTGACAGCGTTTCACTGATCGCTACCGCCAGCGAACTAGGTGTGTTCGAGCCTTAAAACAATAGTAGACCTTCGGAACAAGCTCATTTTGCCACGACATAAATCTCGACCTCAGTTTTCAGGTGCTTTAATTTTTGTGTTGAAAGGCCAGCGATTAATATCTTTATTACAAATTTAATCGGAAACTATTACAATGACTTGTATAACTCAATATTTGCATACCAATGTAAGCCGAAGGCGGCTGGCAGATTAATTGAGTCCGGTTCGGGTTGAGGAATAAACAGAGGTTAACCCGAAGACACCGCCATTAATTAAGGTTTCATGGTGACGTTGGACAAATAAATTTAAGTCATAGTTTTTTTTTAATTAAGACGCTGATGACCGGTGTATAACTTTTTGCTCACATATTTCACGTATTTGTGAAGAAACAGTCAATGCTAATATGAAAATTCTAACTTTGATTCAAATAAGGTTTCCTAACAAAAAATATTTTACTAACATTTCGTACAAAACGACAACGCTTATGACGATGGCGATCAGTGAAATGCTGTCAAATATCCCTGTCGTATTTGGCAGCGTTTCATTGACCATTGCAGAACGGTTAGATGTGCGCAATGCTTAAAACAAGCTTTTGTAGGAAAACTTTTGTAGAACTTTGTTATTTTATCCTCCGAAATTTTGATGTTTGCGATTTCGCGTAACTTTATTTAGTGTAAACTTTGTGTGTTTTTATTGTTTGAGCGGGAAGTTGACTGTGGCTGTCGGTATTTTAAGCGCGCATAGAAACTAGCTTCGTCAGCCAACGAAGTAATTATTTTTTATTGAAAATGTCGTTTTTTACCCACGTTGTAGCTTGTTACATTTTACGAGCTCAGCTAGGACAAAATTAGTTTTTTTTTATTGAAAGAGTAGTTTTTGAAGACTCGTGGTCTAGTGGAAGCGGCCCCACCTTCCGACCCTAAGGTCGTGGGTTCAAATCCAGCCACGTACAAATGAGTTTTTCTGACTAAAAATAGTGTACGCAATGCTAATGCTCTCAAACGGTGATGGAAACCATCGTGAGAAAACCCACGGCTTAGCCAGCTCCGCACGTATTGACCATGTCATTCCTGTGGATTTTAGATTCAGAAATATTTATTGCATAACTGTTGTACAGAAAAGATCTGAATGGCTAGGCAGACTAGGCAAGCCTATTTCATCTTAAACCCTGTCCCAGGCTCTATAGCGTTCTGTAGGTAAGGGCATAAGTAAAAACCTTGCCCCTGACACTATATGTCATCTACAATGGATGCAAAAGGCCTGTTCTTTTTGAACCCGCGTCACAGCATATATAATTTGTCGCGGATACGAGCTCAGTAGGCCTACCTTGAGCTCTGTCTAGCTCTGTGTATAATGCACTGGTGAACACTCACACAGACTAAATACCAGAACCAGAGACAGAGCCAGACAGAGCCTATGGTAGGCCTACAGGTCCATATGGGCCCTGTTTAATAAAGCTAACAATTCGACATATATGTCACAAAGCGACAAAATTGTGGAATTGTCGCGCATGCTATTAATAAAAGTGACAAATATGTCACAAAAGCGGGACAATTCCATAATTTTGTCGCTTTTTGCCATTTATGTTGAATTGTCAGCTTTTTTAAACAGGGTCTTGATGGCAAAATAGCGCTATGTAGTAATTAAGGTGGGTCAGTCCCAAATAGACTGTTTGAGCGCGTCGCAAAGTCACCCAACGGCATCACCAGTCCATCAGCTTAGTAATCCTCGCTGGTATACCAGTGAGGTTATTAATTATTCGTATACCCTAATAGCTCGCCCACACTGGTCCTGAAATCTACACATGGCCGCAAACACACTAAGCTTTTTGATTTTCAAAGAAGCTGTGGTAGTCAAAAGACGGACGTTTTTTTATATAACTTGCTGAGGATTTAAGTTCTTGAGTCAATCAAAATGTGACAAAATCTGTCAAATGATAATTGACTTCAGATGCAAATTTTTACTTTTTTTTAAATAGATGCTACAGTAATTTTGATTCACAGGACACTATACTGATTGACTAAGGAATAATAAAAACGCATTATTTTTCGCACAAACATAGCCTGCTTTTAGCAGCAGGGATTTGGATTCATTAAATATAACTTCATTTTACATTGCTACGCCGTAGCACCGCGCTACGGCTAATGAACCACTCAACATTTTCAAATCATTTTTTCCCAATCTGTTCACTGTTGAAATAAAGGCGTTCATAAATTTTTCAAGCGATTGATATACTCCGCTTTTTTCCCTGTTGTTTTTTCAATTTCCATTTCAATAAACACCCATCACTTACCATGCAAAAATACATTACACAGCAGATACAAATTAAGTTTAATCGATGTGCAAACTTCCACCGGTTTCTCTGTTTGGCTTGGAAGTCCGTTTTGTTTGCTCGGTCCGCGCAATCAGCGCGTCGACTTGTCTACACTGTAGGTACTTGCAGATACTTGCTGATGCAAATGGGGAGACCGCTCTCAAATATTTGAAACGGATTTCATAAAATAACAAGAACTCGCTGGAGGCAGAAGGCTATCATCCAGCTGCCTCCAGTGAGTCCTTGAGTATTTCGGGCATATAAGAAAACAGGGTGACAACCTGGAAAAACTTGTCATCATTGGCAAAATTAAAAGCAAGAGACCACGAAACTGAAACCCGATACGTTGGTCCGACCAAATCCGCTCTACCCTCAACGTGAAGGTCCATGAAGCCATTCAGGTTGCCGGTAACAGATCTAGGTAGCGAACAATTATTAAGGGTAAATTTGTTCCGTGGAGAGAGTCATGACTCTCAGCAGTGAGGAGCACGGCGCGAGGAGAAGGTAATAAATAGAACAGTGCTGAAAAGCGTGTAGGATTGGTACAGACAAACGTGAACCGTATCACACATGTCTAACATACCTATGTACCTATACCTATATATGTGTGTATAATTATATGGAAAGAACGGGTGTTTATCGCGATTACCTTTATTATTTCCCGACGTTACAACCGTGTTGCAACAGCCGTGGTCGCGGGGAGACTATACGTGTGTATATGTAATTATACGTGTGTATACTTATGTATTTTAATGAAGCATTCGATGTGTTCAAGAAAAGTTCAGTGTGTCTCCCAATAACGGATCGCGGGTGGAATTGATATTGGTGGTAGTGATATTGGTGGCTCAAAAAGGGTTGGAATCGTTCTTCTAAAAATATCGACAGACACAATAGGCAACAGAGTACGGCTTGGTTTCTATCGGTTTTTTGTATGATCCTTTTATAAAACAAAAGCGAAGATGCGCTCTCAAAAAGAAAGATGGCGGTATAAGACCCATAGCCGTGGGCACCACTTACCGCCGCCTCGCGGCCAAGGTCTGCTGTCGGAAAGAAGCCGACTACCTAGGCGACTATTTCCGACCAATTCAGCTGGGCTTTGGTTCGCGAGGCGGCTGTGAGGCCGCAGTACATTCTCTTCGCACATTTTTAGACCAAAATTATGGGGAGGTAATTTTGAAAGTAGATATCAAAAACGCCTTCAATTCAGTAGACAGGGGCGCCTTGCTAAAAGAAATTAAAGAAAAAATTCCTGAAATTTACCCGTTTCTTTGGCAGTGCTATGGCACACCTTCTAAATTAATTTACCAGAACCATGTTATTTCGTCTGCTGTTGGCTGTCAGCAAGGTGACCCTCTTGGTCCGGCCATATTTAGCCTTGCTTTGCTATCCAACCAATTATTCAACGTCTCCAATCCAAGCTCAACGTTTGGTATTTGGATGACGGAACATTAGGTGGTGATGTGGACACAGTTTTTGACGATCTAAAACTCATCACAGATGAATTTCGGCATATAGGTTTAGAATTAAATTTTTCAAAGTGCGAACTATTTATTTCCGACACTTTTGTGGACAAAAATTATATCATTAATAAATTTAACAGTTTGGCTCCAAACATTACAATTGTAGATAAGTGTTCACTTCGACTCCTTGGTTCACCAATTCTTGATGAGTCCTTTCCGGCATTTGTAGATGAGAAAATTCAAAATTTTAACAAAACTTCGGACAGATTACTCAAAATTAATAGCCATATGGCTTTTACAATTATTCGGTTTTGTCTGTTTGTGCCTAAATTTACCTACTCTTTAAGATGTTGTCAACTGTGGAAACACAGTGAGCTGGTGGAAGGCTTAGACAACATTCTAAAGACTACTTTATCATCGGTTTTGAATATTTCCTTGGATGACAGGGCATGGTCGCAGGCCTCCCTGCCTGTCAAATTGGGAGGCTTAGGTATTCGCAAAATTTCGAGTGTAGCCCTACCAGCTTTCTTGTCTTCCGTCTATAGCACTAGCTCTTTGGTTGAACAAATTCTACCTCAGTCTCTTTCGGCTACATCTGGTATTACTCACCAAATTTCGTATCTAGACGAAGCTCGAAATGCTTGGCATAGTGCATGTCCCAATACTGCTCCCCCCAAATCTCTTTCGTCTCAACGGCAATGGGACGGGCCTCTGTGTGAGTTGACGCGGAATTGTCTGTTACAAACGTGTTCCAGCTCTGCAGATTGTGCCCGTCTTCTTGCTGTTTCCAAATTGGAGTCAGGATATTGGTTACAAGCCCTTCCTTCATGTAACACTGGTACTTTAATGGATCCCGTCACGTTCCGTATTGCAACCTGCCTACGGTTGGGTGCGCCGTGCTGCGCACCTCATCGGTGCCAGTGCGGTACTGCAGTCGATCAGCTTGGGCACCACGGATTATCGTGTTCTAGGGCCGCCGGTCGGATATCTCGTCACGCCAGCCTTAACGACGTCATCCGGCGGGCCTTTACAACCGTCAACGTACCAGCCGTTCTCGAACCGAATGGTCTGTTGCGTGACGATGGTAAGCGGCCTGACGGTATGACGCTTGTTCCTTGGGAGTTGGGGAGGCCACTTGTGTGGGATGCTACATGTGTCGACACACTTGCGCCTTCTCATCTGCCAAGGACATCCGTTGTGGCGGGCGCGGCGGCAGATCTGGCCGAGGATCTCAAGAGGCGCAAATATGCAGGTCTCGACAGAGCCTACTTATTTGCTCCTCTTGGGGTTGAGACTCTGGGTCCGTGGGGAACCGAGGCCTCGCGGGTCTTCAAAATTTTGTCTAGGCGACTGATCGAAGCGACGCGTGACCCAAGAGCTGGTGGGTATCTGGCGCAGCGTATAAGCATTGCTATTCAGCGTGGCAATGCCGCCAGCGTCTTGGGGACGCTTCCGTCTGGCACTGATTTGGATCAGTTGAGCTATCTCTAGATCGTTTGTAACGATCTGCAGATAGCTCAACTGTTTCTTGTGTATTTTGTACATTTTGTAAATATTTGTTTAATTGTAAGTTTCTTTGTGTAAATAAAATAATTTTTAGAAATGCATGTGAACCACAGAACTATAAATGAATAAGTAAACAAAAGTAACAAAAGAATCTACTTGTTATAGCTACAAGAAAAAGGTCGAAAACAGATGTCGAGTGGTTTTTGACTTCAAATCTCTTTGACGCACTTAAAATCCATTCACCACGCTTGGTTTGAAAAACCAGTGACATTATAATTTCATTTCATTTCATTTATTCACTAACAATCCTTTTACAAATCGTGTTTGAATGTTTACTATAAACTAACATACTACAAATAAAAAACAATAAAACATTTAAATACACAGTCATCAACTATAATAAATACACATAAACAAACAAAATCAAATGTCAAAATAAATTACAATATCAACAATAAATCAAAATGTCACGTCTGGGAGTCAATGAATTCATCAATTGAAGAAGTAGAAGTTAATTAAATAGCTCCAAGAAAATTATTGAATAATTCATTATTTCTTGACTATTATTTGACTTTATTTTAAACTTAATTTTAATTTATTTATAATAATATGTAACCTTTGCAAGTCGGTCTCTGCTCGGGCGAAGTATGTGAGCCAGATTTATTCCTGTAACACCTCAATTTACCATACCTCGTGCAAATAAAGATTTCATTTATTTCATTTCATTTCAAAGAGTTATCTTTTGACAGTTGGTGAACTTTGCCAGTGAACTTCGTGACCTGCTAACAAACCCCAAAGCGGGCCGTAACATAAATGCTGTGGGTGAAGACGTCAGGAATTCATTAATTATAAACATGAATAATGTTTTCCATTTAGCCGCGTGTTAATTTATGTCCATTGGGTGAACGCTTAGTAAACTTCATCAACTAGATTGCTGCTTGCTTTGAAAGCACGTTCAAAAGTGATTTGAAAAGTTCTGGAAAATTGATAGGAAAAAAGCAGCCAAGTGCGAGTCGGACTCGCCCATGAAGGGTTCCGTAGCATCAAGTAACATAATATACAGAAAATAAACAGGAAACAGGTTCTTGTAGTTCGTCGAAAGGTAAATTGCGGTTTACGATGTATGACGTATAAAAAAAAAACTACTGGCTAGATCTCGTTCAAACCAAATATCGTTGAAAGTTTGCATAGTAATGTACAACATATATTTTTTTTAGTTTTATCATTCCCTTATTTTAGAAGTTAGAGGGGGGGGGACCAACTTTTTTCAACTTTGGAAGTGTCTCTCGCGCAAACTATTCAGTTTAGAAAAAAACGATATTAGAAACCTCAACATCATTTTTGAAGACCTATTCATAGATACCCCACACGTATGGGTTCGACGAAAAATTTTTTTTTGAGTTGCAGTTTGAAGTATGGGGACCCCCAAAATTTATAGTTTTTTTTTCTATTTTTGTGTAAAAATCTTAATGCGGTTTACAGAATACATCTACTCGCCAAGTTTCATCAGTGTAGCTCTTATGGTTTCGGAGAAAAATGGCTGTGACACGGTCGGACAGACAGACAGACAGACAGACAGACAGACAGACAGACAGACAGACAGACAGACAGACATGACGAATCTATAAGGGTTCCGTTTTTGCCATTTGGCTACGGAACCCTAAAAAATAACATAACTTGATAAGTCGACATCATGGCTAAACTATTAAATTGGTTATGATGAAATTTCAATAGGATCAGATCAATCTGGAAGTTTTTTTTTACAACAAAATTAACAATTTCGTCGGTCCATCTGGTGGGTGAGCGTGGGCGCCCTACGTTTCGTCTTCCGGTTCGTGATCGCCATTCGTGAACCTTTATTCCCCAACGGCTGTCGGTTCTTCGAGCTATATGACCTGCCCATTGCCACTTCAACTTACTAATTCTACGAGCTATGTCGGTGACCTTGGTTCTTCTACGGATATCCTCATTTCGACGAAAAGGTCAGTAGAAATTATTATGTCATAGTTTGTGTAAGTATATTCTTACGTGTATTTGTAAGTAAACGGTTTTATATTTCCACATGAAAATGCCCCAGTATTTCGTATTTCCGTGACAAAAAAACCTGTCGGTCGTTTGTTTTGCGTGATTGATTGCGTTCTAATAGGAGATTAGTTAAGTCGACAAGTTTTAAGGGGGGATAAGCGATATTATTTCAGTTTGTTTTCATTATCAGTATAGATGTCCACAGTTGAAAATCCCGTGTGGTGTTCCAGGATAAACAAGTTTGGGGCCTTTTCATAATGTGTTAACATATATTTTTAACCGACTTTAAATACAAATGGAGGAGATTTTTAATTTACTTTATCATTTATGAGCTTAAAAAATTCTGGAAGGTGTACTTCCAGACTATGTTCCATAGAAATTTCATCAAAATCGGTTCAGCATTTTGGTCAATAGTCGGTTTCTCAAGTTTTTTTTATTTCGGAGTGGAGTGCCAACTTTAGCATATTTGAATGAAAAGTAAGTAAATAAAAAAATCACTTATCAACGACTTTTTTGAATCACAACTAACCATGGCCTTACTTACAAGCGTTACTTGGGTGTGAGAGATTGTATAAAGTTAGCGTGTCATTCCCTAGTGGAAAGAGATTGAAAAGAGATTCCCTAGTGGAAGAAGAGTTGGTCATACACCGATTTTAAGAAACGCGTGTTAGTAATGGGGCTAATGTAAATATAATCAACTGCAAATCATGCTTCTGACCCCCATATACATACATCTTTAAAGGATCTTGAGTAGGGTTCGGTAAGTTCCTTAATTTCTGACGGGTGTGTTATCTGCTATGCCTAGAGAGTACAGTCACTTCTTTAATTTTATATTACAAACTAGTTTTTTATTACAATTAATATACTGCTATACTGATTTTGATGGAATTTCTATGGGACCAATCTGTAAGCTCTGTGTACCTTTCATATAAAAAACTAATGTTTCAAATTGGCAATCGAATGACGAATTTATGCGATAAGGAACATTAAAAAAAACAATGAACATAAATTAATATTGTGGACGATAAAACGGCTACCCCGATTTTGATGATATTTTTATTTTAAAATTATGTACTTTTACTTTCTATCATGAATGTACACATTTACAAAATTACGTTTCGCTACATAGACGTTCTGCTATACAGACCATCTGATAGTTGGACGTTTTGCTACTTGGTCATTTTGCTAATTAGTCTTACTGCTCATTAGACCTTTTGCTCTGTTGGATATTTTGCTACTTAGACCTTTTGATCAGGAGGCATATTTCTCAACAACCATCAAAATCCAAATAAAATAAGATTTATAATAAAAGCTTGGATTTTCCAATCAGCTCATAAATGGTCAAATTATGCAATACGATAAAAACATAGAAATAATACAACCGACTTGACACCCTCTCTTTTTTTTGGAGTCGGTTAAAAACTTTATTTTACAACAAAGTGCGTGCAATTTTAAACTTTAATTTAACGTAATTAAGTGTGTACTTTGAAATAGCATGCGTCGACATGCTAATCCGGCAGCACTAGCCGCCTTAACGACAGATTAACATGAGCGAGTACCCAGTGTCCAAGCTACCTAATTTATATGAACACCGAGACAGAGTTATTAATCAATGTCCCGTGAACCCATAAATCCACGTGGGACCCAAAGTTTCGTGGTCGTTTAGCTTTGCATACAATCTACGTAGCTACCTGTACCCACGTTAGGTATGTTAATAAGTTTGTACCAGCGGGCCCATTAGTTATTGTGCTATTGATAAAGTTGGGGGATAATTAAATTTAAGATTGGAGGCTTGTCTTGAGGTAGTATGAGATGTATGAGAATGGAATGGGGAGAATGGAACGATTAGCTTAGAATACGAAATCTCAGTAAAGGTCTGCGCACATCTAGGTGATGGCGATCGGCTGAAAAGCTGTCAAATATCCACGATACGTGATTTTTTGCCGATTTCTACTAAAACTGCGCTTGCACAGTCACTTTTGCTACCCGTTCTGGATTACGCTGATGCATGTTATCTGGACCTCACTGAGGAACAGCTTGATAAGCTTGAGCGGCTCCAGAACTTCTGCATCAGATTTATTTTTGGCCTTCGTAAATATGACCATGTGTCTTCTTTTCGATCTCAACTCAAGTGGCTTCCTATTCGTCTTCGCCGAAACATGCATATTCTTTCTCTTCTTTACTCAATACTTTTCAATCCTCTTTCACCTCACTATCTTAAAAACAGATTCATGTATCTCCATTCTTGCAGTATTCATTTGCTAAGGTCATCGGAAAACCTGTTACTTAAAATTCCAGGTCATAGCAGCTCCTTCTACACAAACTCTTTTACTGTTAAAGCTGTTAGGCTGTGGAATGCTCTGCCTCTGGAAATCAAACAGGCAACCTCGCATAACACTTTTAAATTAAGGTTGAAGGAGCACTACTTGTCGTCAATTTCTTCTAGCTAGTTTTTTAGGCATTGAGCATAATAATATTGTGTATAATATATACATATTTTTTATTTTTTTTATTTATACATATATTCATGTATATTTATATTGTATGTATTAGTTTATTTTTAGTTATATCTTATAATAAGTATTAGGATTTTAGTTTAAATTAAGTAGTTAGTTTAGGTAAATACCTATCTACTTAATTAGGTATCAAATAATGAGTAGGTATTGTAGATCTACTTTTTTTCAATTTTTCGTATGTAACTACACCGCCTTTCAATTCGTTATTTCTTTCCATGCAAAGGTTGCCTGGAAGAGATCGCTCTCAGCGATAAGGTCGCCCATTGTTTTACCTAATTGTTAATTTTTTATGTCCTGTACTGTATCTTTTGTGTGGTGAACAATAAAGAGTTATCTATCTATCTATCTATCTAATATCGCTGTCAGGTCAGGTCTTAAATTAGAAGACTACCATTAATAGAAGATCGTCTTATGAAAGACCTTGGCGGGACGATATCGACGCCATTGAGAGGAGATGTTGGGAGGAGGCTCGAGAGAGAGATAAGTGGGAGTCTTTGAGGGAGACCTTTGCCCAGCAGTGGGACGAAATAGGTCCTTCAAAAAGACGTTCTAAAAGTTTTAAGGGTCGGCAACGCGCATGTGATGCCTCTGGCATTGCAGGCGTCCAAAGACGACGAAAGCCGCTTCCATTTTGTTATTAAAATAAATGGTTAAATAAAAAAAAATTAGAGCACAAATAATAAAAACAAAAATAAAAGTTTTTCAAAATTATGCTTTTCCTTCAGTTCAGAATTACTAGGTAATCTCAGATCTCTCTCTAGCCGTCCAAAAGTCTGGAGAGATAAATATATTGATATCAAATTAAGAAGCATTCATTCCCACGTCGTATAGGTAATCTTGCTGACTGAAGTTTTCAAAGGCACTGCTTTAAACCTGGACCACAGCCAACATAGGAACGTGCACTGCTCAATGTAACCTCTGATTAAATCTCATTCGCGTAGAAAATCAATTCGGTAAAAATTAAATAAAAACAACTAGGAGTAGACGAGACTAGAATACTTACTAGTTAGTTACGGTTGTAGGCAATAAATATTGCACATCGGCATTTCTGCTTTCGTAGAGCGCTATCTCTTTCTGTGCATGGCTTAACTTTTGATAGAGAAAATTAATTTTATGCAATAGAAAAAAAAAGATTTGGTAAAATAACGGGGATAGATGCAAGACACAAAAATACAGTCGATGTATTTAAATATTTATATCAGACACCATATAAAAAGTAGGTAAGAGTGATTACCATAACTCTTACAGTGTTTCTTTTCCAAATCCATCTGCAACGAATTTATGTTTACGCTAATAATCCACATTTGATGTAGGAAAGGTAGAATTAGTAAATACCGGCTCTACAAGCGTCGTTGTAAGTACAAACTGAATTATTTGGCTGTATGTAACCTAATTTATATTAAAAAAATTGAGCTATAAGTGACCTATTAATAAAAAAATAAAACAAATAGTACAGTCAACGCCAAAAGTGGATTGCCATTTCTGGTCTATAAGGAAAATAACTTACTTTTGATCGAAGTTTAAAACTTTATTTGAAGATCCGCTTTAAGCAACAACTATTTGCAAACTGAAGTTGCCATATCTTTAACAAATCCAAAGAAAAAGGGAATTTATGAACGGAAATTGCCCATCTACTTTTGATGCTGTACTATACTAGTAGATAATAAATACTTAAAAACTTCCCACAATTTTTTATGTGACTTTACTAAGCAAATAGTCATTATAAAAAATATATATTCCTTACATCTCCAATATAAGTATCTGTATCAAGTACCACAGTCATTTTAAAAACAATCTTACGAGTATTAAAATATTAAATCCATGGTTTCTGTTTCCATTGTAAAAAATTAGTAGGTAGGTAATATACTTATACACTTACTTTAGATAGAAGTATTTTAAACCACTTCCTAGAACCCCACCCTGTAGTGATTGATTCTTGAAGCACGCAACTAAGACTTGGAAGGATTAGGCCGAACCTCTGTAATGTCCGCCATTTTTCAAGAAGGTGAAGGAAAGCCATTTAGTTCCCCAAATGTGAGGTATAGCCAACAAATCTCCCGCGGGCTAAATTGCAGACCATTATCAATAAGTCAGAATTTGGGCCACTGCTCCATTTGTCATCTAAAAGTCTTTGTTCACAATCCGACCATAAGTGCTTTATTTAGGTGAAGCGTAAACGATATTCACCATGTTTATAATATGTCGTTCATCCTCCAAGGGCGTTCATTCTGATACTGACTGGTTTAGAATATAGATTCAACTTTTAATTGAAGGTTTTGGTACAAGGTGCTTTATATTTATTCAAGTAAATTATTTGGGGCCGCTTGATATCGAAACCGTATTTTTCTCAGACAGTGTTTCTTAAAAAGAGACACGCTTGAGTGTTGATTCGACTTGAGTGTTTTGGAAATTCCAGACTTCACGTTTCCAGACTGGAATCGACGAGCCTTGATATCCCGAATGAGGAGCATGCATTGGTGTGTTTACATATCATTATTGCTTTTTGAATTAAAATGATTTTAATTCAAGGATATTAGCCATGATTGGAACCCCGTGATCCCCGTGACACAGACCCGTCCCGTGGGTCTGTTAAGGTTGTTTACAATATTTGTATAAAACACGCTGCATAGAACCACACGGGTCAGTTTTCGTGATCATATAGAAATTATTTTTATGAACAGCGGGATATTTAACGTGACTAATTTTTGTGAGTTCTGACTCCCGATATTTTGGTACCAGGCACCCACGGGTCAGACCCACGGGACGGGTCTGTGTCACGGGGATCACGGGGTTCCAATCATGGCTAATATCTTTTTCATAAAAAGTTGTGTTTAAAATCATGATAATTTCAACATTAATTACAGAAATTTAGACAACACGGTCATTAAGGTTCAGCCAACCTATTTTTGGCTGGTCCTACTTTTATGTTGATAAAACCTGTTAGCATAGGCATACCATGGGTTGGGAGTTAAAAAAAGTAGCTAGTAAAGTACATTTATTATAATTTCTCCCGTGAGAATGGTTTGGTGACACGAAAAACGTTTCGCGCAAATTGGCTGTAGGTTTCAACTAATTAGACGTGGAATGTAGGAAGGAATGTTATACTAGGGAATTGTGACTGTACGTTTAATGGCATTAATTTCTTGTGAGCTTAGGCAGTTTATCACACATTTCTCTATTGCTCAATGTAATCTAGCCCCCAATTAAACAGAGATTCATGGGAACCAGATAGCTGATATAATATTTACATCTATTTTTTTTTGTAAATACATACTTATAATACAACATAACACAATATTTGTTCTCGTTGGGGATTGAATCCACAACCTACGGCGCAGAAGGCAGAGCTACTACCAACTGAGCTGAGAGGCCAGTCATTTCTATGTCAGTGTTTCTTTGGTTTATGAGGTCAATCGTTTTTAATATCTAATGCGCAGACACTAAGCTTCGGTAATCATAATCTAAAACCGTAAAACTCTCCAGCAGCCAGGGTTTTGCATAAAAAATTAACGGCATTTCGTTTTATACCAATTTAATAGCAGCAGGTGCAGATTTATAGGTGATCTGACGGAAGGAACTGGCGATAAAATCTTTTGACCTAGATAAAACTAAATACCTTGCTCAGAACGGAACTATAAACAGGATTCACTTGTATTTATGATGATTGATTACGGAAGGTTTTGCTACATATTTTTAAGTTACCAGGTGCTCGTACTTAAATAAAGTACGACCTGGTATGACCGAGCTTCGCGCTCGGGATTTTCTTTTTTTGTTAACTGTTTTTTTTATTCATATACGAAATATGAACTATGAGCTTTATCTTAGGCTCTGGTTTTGAGTCTGTGTGAGTATTGAATAAATAAATCCTACGTCAAAACGTCACACACACAGTATCATACACTGGTGAACACTCACACAAACTCAAAACCATAGCCAGAGACAGAGCAAGATAGAGCTTGTGGTGGGCCTACAGAAAAAATATATTTTTTTCCAATCGTTTTTTATATGACGATTTTATGCGATAACAAATATAAAAAAAAATCTACCAAATTGAGAACCATGTTTTTTGCAGCTTACTAAGTACATAATCAGAACAATGAAGCTCGTTAGGGTATCGCCAGCTCCTTGACCCAAACATTTCGAAACGTTGCCTACTGGTAGCGCAGCACTCAGGAAACGTAAAAATTAATGCTTATGTTCTGATGGCGACCCTTCAAACTATAAGTGCCTCCTCAAAGAGGTCAAGATCCGTAGTTCTTATTTCCATTGTCGTCAAGATCGAATATTTCTTGCGTGACCAGCTAGCCAGTGAGTTTGCTATTGTTTTTTATTTACCAATTTGTACAGGGATTATTTAAAGGCCTGCGCACATCTACGGCGATAGCGATGGCGATAAGTGAAACGCTTTCAAATATGACAGCAATATTGGACAGCGTCACTGATTGCCTTAGCCATCGAGGTAAATGTGCGCAGGTCTTAACGGAAGTTTTACTACAGTTTTTCTTCGTTAGGTATAGAAATGGTGTCAGTACTTTGAAAATAGTTAAGATCTAATAAATAAATATTGTGGACAATATCCAGGCAGCACTAACTTACCCCCAACTTGACTAGCCTCTGAGCTCAGTTAAAGTCCGGGATAAATAAATAATAAATAAATAAAATAAACCTTTATTTCACCTAACTTATACTAATCCTACTTACTAATAACTAAGCAAAAGTTTGGTCTATTATGTATGACACCGGAGTGGCGGTCGGGTAGTCTTTAGAGCAGCCTCCTGCAGCACTCCTACAGTAATCTCAAGCATATATTTTTTAACAGTTCTCCATTTAAAAAAGTCAAAAATTTATGCTTGAGGCTCGACTCAGACTCAAGCACTGTTTCTAAATACGGGCCTAACAGTCAGTCTGTTGATAAATCACACAAAGGCTGTATGCATCATAAACAGACACAATCCGTGTGAAACCTCTCAGAATATAGGTCGAGAACTACACTCTTCCACCGCGATAAGACGGAATCTAGATTAGACTCAGTTGATATCTGATACTGAGCCTGGTATTCTAAACTTTCACTCAATTAATTACCTCGATAAACGAGATTACTGGTGGTCTAGTGGTAGTGGCCCCGCCTTCCGATCCGAAGGTCGTGGGTTCAAATCCACTCGTGTACCAATGAGTTTTTCTGTCGAAAAATGTATGTGCACTATGCCAGTACTCTCAAAACGGTGAAGGAAAACATCGTGAGGAAACCGGCGTGTTGTAGAACCTAAAAAAGTTCGAGCAACACGTGTCAAGGGTCACGCAAAAAAGGCCCGCCAGCGGCCTACTTGCGGAAAAACCTGCCCGCACATCAAGTGCGCATGATAAACTTGCCGAAACTTGCTACCTCGATAAACGTTCAGTAAAACTAGCTCTTCTCTTTTTTGTTTTAGCAGTAAAATCTAATAAAAGAATGATAATTTTATGACACTTTAACATTAAACTACTAACGTAAAAATAATACTACTCATAAAACTACAAACTAACATAAAAAAGGCTTTAAAAGATACAAAGACAAAAATACGTTTGTGCTAAGTCTTGGAACTTCTTTGATACCGTAATACCAGTAAACGAAGCTGAGGATGAAAGCTAGTCAGAAATCTGTAAGTGGTTAATCATTAAATGTAGGTAAATTAAAATACCATTTTTAAAGAAATGATAGTTTTGTATGTAGGGTATACTTCTTTGCTTGTCTGAGAGAATTTTGTAATCTGTGCCACCTGTAATTATTTAAAAAGAATGCTGCCCCACGATGTCTAAGAAATATTTCTCTCAAATAGACAACACGGAAAAAAGACAACCAAATTCTCTCAAATAGACAACCCATCTGATAGACCAGATCCATCTGTACTCACTGGGCTATATTTCTCTCTGCGATCCCAGCTCGTTTCATTCACATAGGTAGGTCGGTAGATTTGTTTTGTTCAGTCACACGCATCTTCGTGCACGTTAGGTACTTCGACCCGTTTGCGAGTTTCATATTTTATTCAAACACCAATGTCTCTCGCCTACATCTCGCACGACCTTCACAGTAGTCATGTAACTTCTCCGGTTTCAATGTTGGCATTTCACATCATTTTGCATGAAAAAACGGGATAGGATCTGGACCTTCACTTTCTCGGTAGACGTCACAAGAGTAAGTGCAATAGAAAAGGTAGGCTGACGGAAAGGTGTCACTTTGGGTATACGCATACCTAATGATCGAGCAAGCGAAGCGAGTTTAGATTTATTTTACAACATGGTGTATTTGGCGTTGTATGTTCAGGTTAAGTTAGTTCGTATGAGTTATAATGATCAACTGTGGTGACGAGAGCTTTTAGCTACATGGGTTATTTTTGCGTGATGCTGGAATTTGGGTAGGTGGAGTACAACCTGTAGTAAAAGACTGGTAAGAAAATTAGCTTCTGTAGAACGTTCTTTTTTTTATTGTTTTGCCAGGCTTTGGTGCCGGGGTTTGACAAATGACAGCTGCAAACTGGAAACTGTGTTATTACAAAAGTACACGTGAAAAAGCACGGTTTTTTGGGACGGTACCGATCGCCTGGAAATGTTGATCCTTTTCCGAGTGAAAGAACTAGAGTGACCATGAACAGACAACGGAGAAAGACCATTAATACTAAAAACGGATGTGAAATAAAAGTAACCTCTTGTTTAGAGCCGGTTAAAATATGTGGCAACATGCCCAAGAGAGTCGTAGGGCTGGCCCTTCGCCGAGCAAACCTTTTCTCCAAGATGTTTGTGGAGTAACGTTTATGTATATCCGTAGTGTCGTTTGAATATTAGGTATTTTTACGATACCGATGTTTTGATAGGGTTTTTGCATATCGATGAGTATAAGAATCTGGTTTTAGTTTCCCTTTAGAATAAAACATGGAGCGAATTTGCATGATGAAAGTATAAAATATCGTAGTTTGAGTGTTTTGTGGAACGTCCACAATACTTATTTCTTATTTGGTATGAACTTTTGACGATTTAGAGTTTACACTCTTTGTTTATAGAATTTTTAGTCACAAATTATTAAAATTAAAATATTACAATATTTCGTTAGTTGTCCAAAAAAAATCCAATTGTTGTTATTCCGTATCATCAGCAGCCTTTGCTGAAACAGTCCTTATTTTTATCTGACTTGACATAAAAAAGAAGGAGATTCACAATTCTTTCGTATTTTTTTAAATGATTGTTATGCATTAATTCGTCATTATAGAACAAAAAGAACGTTCTATATCTGAAAGGTATTGTAACGCCGTGCTGACGTAACTACGTGAAGATTTTTGTTCGACATTCAAATCTTACCAGAAAATTCTAGTAGCGGCGAGTGCCTTCTTTAAGGAATTCAAATAAAGAACCGAAAGTTCTGGACTAAAACAAGAAATTATACAGGTAGGGAAAGACGATCGGAATCCAACAGAAGAAAACGAAATGACGATCGAAATTCAATAAATGACGATCGAAATTCAATAAATGACAATCGAAATTCCGGGTATATAAGGAGCTGCAGGCGCGTCTACGGGCAGTTCAGTGGAAAGTGATCTGAAGAAAGGAACAAAAAGAAAAAGTGGAAAAAGTGAACAGTGAAAGTGAAAAGTGAACAGTGAACAGTGAACAGTGAAAAGTGAAGTGAAGTGCAAAGTGGTGAAGTGCTCCCAGTGGACTGTTAGTGTTCGGAGCACAGCGTTGGACCGTGTAACGCATAGTGCGCGGGGACAGTGACGGACAGTGCTACGCGTTTCGTGCAGTGCTACGCGTTCAGTGCAGTGTTACGTGTTCGTAGTGCGAATAAATCGCTACTTTCGGTGAAATCAGTCGTTTCCTTCCAATCCCTGTACCCACTTCCGTAACAGTATATTATTTCCATATTTCCTGAATGGTATTATTAGGATTGGCTTTATGCAATCTGAAAAGAATGAAGTGAAGAATTTATCGATTATTTACCGTATTTATGAATTGTTTACCCAATTTTCAATTGTTTACACAATTTCCAAAGCACGACAAACTTAGTTTGTGTACGGAGAAATCTAAGATACAACAATAAAATCAGGTTTGCCAAGTTTCCCCGCCGGCTGCACGAGACTTGAAGTCGGGTTTAGTAACTATCGAATCCAATTAAGAAAACTAACTTATATTGTGCCTATTCATGAATTTCCCCCTGCTACCACGAATTTACGGCTTTCATGCCCTAACTAGTGTAGATTTATCTGATGTTGAAAAAGTACAAGTTAATTGCCATTTTATAAGGTTATGGCCCCGTAATAGTTATTACCTAAATTAAATACTACTTTCGTCAAATAAGGATATTTCATTGTTATTTTTTCATTATTTTGTTATATGACTTGCAAATAGGGCTAAATCAATTAATTTAAATTCACCGTCTTATTCTTATTCTTTGACGGCAATATAATGTGTCACTTTCATGTCGACAAAAAGAGATGTAAGCAGATTTGGCGGTCGTAGTTATTAGAGCGCGTTCAGCGGCCAACATGAGAGGTATAATATTTAATTCACCTACGCTAAAAGTACTAAGCACGAGTGAAGACGTACAAAGCAATTACATTATTTCTCTTTAGTTGCTACGTTCGTAGAGCCCACGTAGCCAGCGTAGAAGAATTCGTAGCACAACTCGTAGCGACAAGCCGGGCGGTTTCCAATCTGTTAGTCAAACCTAGCTCGATAAATATTCCGAGTGGAACTAAAAATTGTATGATGCCCAGACGTTTCTGTTTAGAACTTAGAAACTTATGCTTGACTTACAATGCGAGGTTAAATTGGAAGATTTTAGGCCTAAAACTCTTGGTAACGATAAGCTCCCTTTGTGCGTACGTCTAGCCTAGTTTTGTTCTGAAGGCACGATGGGAAGGGCAGCATACATCATTGGCAATATCGTCTCAGTTCCAAAAAACTTTTAAAATTCTATTTTTCTGTCCTTGGCCATAACTTGCACTTGGTATTTTAATAATAATTCATCTAAATAAGTTATAAAAACAAAAATAAGCATAGAACAACGCCACTTAGTTTCGTTAATTTATTGGTCAGTCAAATTAAAAATTCCGTCTGAAAAACTAATAATGTTAAAAATATAGGGTTATCAATTTATTAATAAAGGTTCGTAGCGTAAATAAGCCATAATTTACAGTTTGTATACGAAACTACTCGCTGGCTATTGAATTTCTATTAACTTGAGAGCATAAAACATAGTTAGGTACCTATATCAATTTATGGCTCCAAGCTAGAAGTGCAATATTAGCAAAAGCTTGTCTGAATGCTGTCTAGACATGATTAAATTTCATGGAAAATAAATAGAAACCTAACTTTTTCAATGAAGCTAGGAAAGTTGCTCGTTGTAGTTCGTTTGACTACCTAATTGTTTTACAAGCCCTCGATATAGGTATTTTATTTATTTATTGGAAAAACAACAGCTTAAGCCTTAGCTATAAACGCAAAAACTAGTGAGTCAATCATAGGTTTTCACGGATACAAAACAATCTAGAAAAAGTTATTTTCCAGGATTAGAATCTAACTTAGACCTACAAAAAACCTTGACTGACCGCACAGCTCAGTTGGTAGGTAGTAGCTTTGCTGTTTGGGATTTAGGTTGTAGATTAGATCCCTGACGAGATGAAGGTAAAGCCATTTATGAAAAGTTTAAATTCGTGCAAAATTATAGTTCATATTGTATTGAAAAAGCACATTACACGAACTATTTCTATAATTTCTTAGAGTTATTTCATTGAGTGAGATTATAGGATCCGATGGCGCAGCGGTCAGCGGAGAAGGTCGTGGGTTGAAATCCTGCTAATTAACTTTTGGGACATTATAAAAATCTTTGTGATATCCTTACCTGTAGTTATTACTATAAAATTAACAAAAAAACAAATCTATAATGTTAAAGCTGATTGTAAAGTCAATGACGAGAGCAGTGAAAAGTGGTTTGTACAACTTAAAGTACTTATTTAAAAGCCATAAATTTTAGTAAACATTTTACTATTTTTCTGTTGTATATTATGCAAAAGATGACCTACGTATCATTTTATTTGAAAAGTGACACGCATAAGAGCCAAACGGCTGTGAAATTCTGTGTGCGTGACGCGTGACCAAACTCGCAAGATAGGTACTAAATTCCTTTGAAATAACTATAGGCCTACCATGAGCTCTGTCTGGCTCTGTCTCTGGTTCTGGTTTTGAGTCTGTGTGACTGTTGACTAAATAAATCGTACGTCAAAACGTCACACACAGAGTATAATGCACTGGTGAGCACTCACACGGACTCAAAACCAGAGCCAGAGACAGAGCCAGACAGAGCTCATGGTAGGCCTACTGAAACTGCTAATCTACCGTTGTCGCCGAGTGTATTTTAAATATTAATTTCTGCAGATTGTTCAAAGGTTTATAGTCGCAGCACACAGTCATTTGTTTAAGTTTATATCGAACAACTTTTACGACGTTTTTATGGAGCGTTATTTCTGTATAATTTGTCGAGATAAGGGTTAGAATTTATTTTAATACTTACGGTGTAGTAAAATGGTTTTATTTATTACAAATTCGATTTTATATAGCATTGAATAGAATAAAGCTTAGACTGGCCGCCAATTCTTGTATAATTTCCTCATTAATTTTGACTCTTATTTCGCAGTGGATTTTTTCTGGATGCTGTTAATAATGTCATTTTTCCTACGCAGATTTTCGAACTCCAAATTTTTGATCGCCATTCGAACCTGACCTTAGCTATGCTTGTCGGATACGCTGTATATATTTCAATTATGTGTTATAAAAATTAATTTTTTGTGTGATTGTTGAGCAAAAAATATTTCGGTTTTTCGTTAATATTGTTCGAAAATAAAAAACAACATTTTGAAAAGCGGTCTTTAGTGTCTCTGATAAGTGAAACACCTGCCAAGTGGATGTTGAATAATTAAGTATAGTAGAATTTCGAAGTTGTTGTCATAATTTTGTTGGATGCTAGCATTCTGGAAATCTCTACGCGGATTCTGGAAATCAACAAATTGGATTTCGATCGATTACCGTTTGCCTGACAAAACAAAACACCAGAGACCAATTTAGATTTTCCGGAAAAAAAAACTATCACTAGATAGGTCCCTGCGTAAAAAAAATGGCCTGACTATACATAATAGTTTGTAGAATAAATTAACTGTTTGTTGTATATTATTGAGTGGCAGTTAAAAGTAAAATTACGATTCATCGGTATAATAAAAAATGCAATTTACATTATTTGATTAAACAAATGTTTGATTTAACAGCTCTTATGATGGTAAAATATAGGTACTACTAGTACAAAAGGCAAAGGCCTTCTGCGCTGAAGGGCGTGGGTTCGATCCACGTCGGGGACAAATATTTGTGTAGTGAACACACATCTTTAATTTAGATTCCATCTACAGATAAATTTATCTGTCATATAAAAATATACACATCTCTTTTTAGGTTTGACACCAAACAAGGACTGATATTTTTATTGGGCGAGCAGCGTTAAGTAGATGGAAAAATGATCTTAAATTTTCTAAATATTTTTATTTGACAGGTAGATACTATTTCGTAGACTTAAATCATATTTCACTTGAGGAGATTTAAGTACCTTCATGTTGCAGACTTGAATACCCTGGCTAGGTCCTAGATAGATTTGATAGACGTAATTGCAGCCTTTAATAAAAAATCTTTGTCTGTGTTTCACTGATCGTAACCGTTTAACGCTTAGATGTGCACTAGGGTTAAGTACCTCAAAATATTTTAGTTTAGAGCTAAAAACACTAAGTAGGTCGAAGCCATGAACTGTATATGGTAGATGCTGCAATTTTATGTTTTATGAGGCACCTATTTTAATAACGTGCTGCGTCTCAGATCGTATTATGCTTCAACCGAGTTCAACCTGAATATGTAACTAACGTATTATATCTAGAATAGGAACGACAAATGGAGCCATTGTGAAGCAAGCAAGCCTTTGTCGAAAATTCCTTATTTTTAATGCTCCTTCATGAAGAAAATGGATCCTAAGAGACTCTGGTTTTTTACAAATTCTCTCGTGATTCTAGTGAGTTTATGTTAACGCAAAATACGGGCTTAAAGTGGTAAAAATATAATTTTGGCCCGATATTTGTAATAAGTGGTTTAATATTGGTATATATTATGTTTGTTAATAACTGAAAAATGTTTTCTCTCAGCTCAGTTGGTAGTAGCTCTTCCTTCTGCACCGTAGGTCGCGGGTTCGATCCCCACCGAGATGCTTGTTATCTGTCTGGGTGTTATATTGTATTGGAAATATGTATTAACAAAAAAAAATGTATTATATTAGCCATCTGGTTCGTATAGTACAAGCTTTGCTTAATTTGGGCTTAAATAGTGTTCTGAGGAATATACACAATATGGATATTATTACTAATAAAAGAGGTATTTAGTGTTCATAATTACGATACACTGCGTATCTTTTTACATACATACATACATAAAATCACGCCTCATTCCCATGGGGGTAGGCAGAGATCACGGATTTCCATTTGCTACGATCCTGACACACCTCTTTCGCTTTATTCACTCTCCTAACATTCTTCATACATGCTCGTCGGTTTAGGGTACTCCTAAACCTGGCCTTTCTCTAAAACGAGTATCTTTTTATTCAACGAAATTGAGCGATACCCGAGTAAACTAAATAGAAATGAAATAATGATATTAGTTCTTCTATGATCAACATGAGTTGGTAGCACTGTAGTTGTTGCTATAATCTTCTGAGAATAAAATATGGAGCCCCAAAACAATCAAACAAGATGGATTTCATTCAATGGATAATAAGCTTCGGGTATTGTAATATTCTGATTTGTATGCCGAGGCTTACCCCAACTCATTCTGTGTACAAACTGCAGTACCGGGGAAATCATAAACCAGGGAGACCGTAAACTTTCAGCAACGTTCACACGGCAATGCTACTAGCTGCGTTTCCACTAGAATAAGCGGTGCCCAAGAACGTAATCCACTAACAGGATTATTCTTTTTCTGTATTCAACCACAGATAAGATAATACTACACATTCAACTAAAGACTTGCGCACTTTTAACGTTCAGCGTTGATGATCAGTGAACAACTGTCAAATATGACTACACTATTTGACAGCGTTTCACTGATCACCAGCGCAGAACGCTTAAAGGGGCAAACTACTATGTCAATGACCTTCTCGCGGGCTCATTTTCACATTTTGAAAAATATTAAATCACCGGACTGAAAAACATTATTTTGCATTGTAAAAACTAAATTAATTTGAATACTTTGATTTTTGCGTCCAATTAATTATCAAGTAACGTAAGCCGTATGTTGTCATAAAAATTAATTATTTATTGGTTTCATTTATTTTTTTTATTATCCCTTGCGAAACTAAAATCCCAGTTTAGCGTAGGACAGAACTCATCATCTTCAGCCTGAAGAAATCCACTAAGCCAGGTCCCCCTCTGTACTTCTAGACTCCCTAAAGCTAGAGAGAGAGAAATAAGCTACCAAACCAAAATGGCCGTGTGAACGTCCAAATCGTAAAACCGAGGCAATGGTTTACGGCACGCAAGGATGTGGATTCCACGGAACACCTCCATTCCACTTGATTGCATATTATATTTGATCGTCAGTTCTATCTCCGTCTGTGAACTGTGAGGTTTACTCACACACTAAACTTTTTGGAACCACTTACATTCCTCATTGTCTGAACAGCTGTTTACCATAACCCTGGAGTTTACATACTGAAACTATGTTCATAACATAAGTATTGTGTTTATTATTTACTATACTTCCCTTGTTGGAGGCGGTGTTCTGCGGTCGCAATCTGGAAACCTCAAACGGGACAAATTGGCGGATATTGGACTAACGATTGACCAGAAGTTCAGCATTACACTAACTAACCTTTACAAGACCACCGGATTTGCAGCTAGCGACTTGGCTCCGAATTGAGAGATTTATCTAATGATTTCCGATCGTCGTTTCTTCCTTTTCTTTTTTTTTTAGGAAAAAGTTACCTCTGCTGTAACAATTCTACTAACATTGTACTCATGTCTCAAATCAGACGATCAGAATCGTTCTTCCTGGAAATGTGTAGGGAGACCTATGTCCAGCAGTGGACTTCTTCAGACTGATTATGTTGATGACTTATAATGAAGAAAGTTCATTTTATTTTAGTTAAACAAGACTTAAAATAATTTTATTTTCGTTTAAACTTAAATTTGGTAAATTCTTTCATAAATAATTAATTCATTTCTACTCGCATTTATAAGAAAGTATTGGTGCGTTAGTTGTGAATGATGAGGGCTGAAATATCAAATATTTTACTCGCACCGCCACCATAATGAAAACATATAGGTAGGTATTGAACGCGGCGAAAACGACATCTTTTCTTCGTTGTAGGAGCGCAACTGGGGCAATTTCTAAAATCGTGACAAAGATCATAAAAGGGTGCCTTCCCTTCCCTACGAGTTGGTACCATCGCAGTTAGAGGGAAAGGGGATTATGAACATTCATGGCACCAGTGTTTTGTTTTACTTTGAAATGCAGTAAAATTGGAACACGGGGAATGAGTAAAAGAAACAAGCTGTTTGTTTTACATAGAGTTTTAAGCCTTTGATTTTTTCCAATTAGCCGTTCCTACCTTCGTTCTCCAATTTGAGAAATACACGCTGCTATTCCAATTTTTATTCGATCTGGGGGCTAATTCTCGGGCCGATCTCGATCATTTTGAAATTTTATTTTATTGCTTCTTTTCGAAGGGGGAATGGATAATTTCCTTGAGTAATTCATCAACAACCTCATCGTAGAAGCCTCGACAGCTACGCTATACGGAAAACGTACAAAAAGTGCGGGGTTGTGAAAAGAAGCAATAAAATAAAATTTCAAAATGATCGAGATCGGCCCGAGAATTAACCCCCTGCGGTGTTTTTTGTTTTGGTTGTTACAAGAAGGTTTTGTTGTTGAAGATATTTACTTCAAATGCAACAGCGATATCAACTTGCATACATAATATAAGGTTATTATGGGAGGAGCCAATGTCCAGAGTACTTGTTGAGGATGATAGATTTACACAGACATGGTTCTGTGTTAGTTCATTGATCGCAGGAAATCGTTGGATGAAGAGAGCACAGAATCGATCTTTCTGGAAAGTAAAGGCACCTGCCTAGCAGTGGACTTGTTCAAGTAGATAACGATGATATTTTTGTTAATTATTGATCCACAATCAGTATAATCTAAGAGAAGTAAACGGACTAATCATCTCAGCCCAGTATCACCCACTACTGAGAATAGACCTTCTTCAGCCAGCCTCCTTTGTCCCGTGTGGCTTTTGTCTAGGTGCTTTCTGGATCCAGCATTCCAGGCTCGGTAGTCTTTTTTGACCTCTTTTGATGATGACATTTTGACATGACATGTTTTTTTGGTTTTCTTTATATCATTTATAAATGAACTGGTGAATACGATGTTGGCGACTCTAATAAATAAACAAATAAACAAATGATGAAGAGCACTGGTGGTCTAGTGGTAGCGGTCCCCACTTTTTAATTAAAAAGTTCGTGGATCCAGTAGCAGTAGGTAGTAATGGTAAATCCAGTCGTGCACCAATAAATTTTACTATCCAAAAATG
Organism: Thera obeliscata; assembly: GCA_947578465.1. NCBI lineage: Eukaryota > Metazoa > Arthropoda > Insecta > Lepidoptera > Geometridae > Thera > Thera obeliscata. The sequence continues at coordinate 3,415,472 of OX387927.1, forward strand.
TATGTGCACTATGCCAGTACACTCAAACGGTACAGGAAAACATCGTGAGGAAACCGGCCTGTAGTAGAACCTTAATTGTTCCAAAGCATGTGTCAAGTGTCTTTGAGGCGCACTTAGAATCCTTTCACCACTCTGGTTCAAAAGAACTAGTGACACGACTAAGAAGAAGAAGATGATGATGAATGTTTTTTCTTTTTTTCCAGTGCGTGGCCATGCCGAGGTGCGTGTAGAGCTGCAAATGGAGAGATGGGCAGCTCGCGGCGGCTCGGTTCGCCTTCGCTGCATCCACGACGTTCCACTGCACCTGCTCGACAAAGTAGTCTTCCTGCGCCACGGGACCAAGATTTTCCAGTACATTAGGGATAGGAAACCGCCTTATAGAAACTTCACTACGCCTGGAGCGGTGCTGAACGTAAGCTATTAGTGCTCCGGCTTCGCACGGGTGGAAAAATTCATGAAAGTAGTGACTTCATATTTTGCACCTTGTTTTTCTCAATGCCGTGCGAAGCCGGGATGGGTCGCTAGTAAAATATGTAGTGTATGTAGCTAATGCTTCTCAAAGATAGCGTAGCTTTCTAATGGTGAAAGAATTTTTTTAATAGATCCAGTAGTTATTGAGTTTATTCGTTAGAAACATACAAAAATACAAATCTTTCCACTTTATGGTATAAGCATGGTGATGTAGGCGATGAAGCATTTTGGAAGGGCGATAAAATATAACGGTCATTCATCTAATAAATAGATGGGTCACCACTAGTCATGTTTCATAAGAGCGTTTCTGTGTATAAATTCTTCCCGTCATTGATTATTTTACCAAAAGCTTCGGCTATTGTAACAGACCTCTATGCTATGTTTCAATATAAATCATAAGTAGTATCTTTTCAGAGACCTATTATAACAAGTTGGAGTGGATTCGTTATATTTTGAAATTATTGCACTAACCAACACTGTCCATCAGATCCATCATATTTTACGCCGTAACTGCACGTTTCTGAAATGCCTGCAATAGAGCAGAATGGAGGTAAATCGCAAAAGCTGAAATCCATGACCGGAATAATCATGACCACTCTGTCATATTGTCAAAGTATGAGTGACTGATGAGTGATGTCCCACTAAGGTCGGGTTTAGCCATCGTTGTATTTGAGTAACGCTCTGTCTCTGTATCTGTCAAATAAAAGAATTTCAGTCCCTACTTTAGACTATAAAAAATACTAAATTAACAAACAAGCATACGTTACCCCTCAAGGAAAGAGTTACTGTAGTCTATGGTCGCTGGCTAGAGTACACCAGAGGCATCACTCACACGGTGCTGACCCTTTAAATATTTTAAAACACCCTTTTAGAAGAACCCCCATAAGTCTAAGATTTGAAGAAAAAGAAGGAGACACAGCATTGCGTGGATAACACTGTTGAAATCAAATGAACCTCGACTTTATCCAAGTAATAAAAATCCACATCCACAACCATTCGAGAACAAACTGCGTCCCGAAAATTCAGTTTCAATAGTTATTATTCAATCCTTATTCCTTTGGGATAAACGAATAAGGTCCCTTTCGGCCTACTATAACGGGCAGGATGTGAGATTTTGGTCACAACCAAACGTACACTTATTGTAAATGGTAAAAACGGACTTTTACGTATTCCTCTATATTTTCACATTAGTACAAGATGATACTCATATTACTCTCACTCTACTCAAGTTAAATCATAAATCATAAAGTTGTAATTGTTATATCGCAATCTTCTTCCTATCGTGTCACTGGTTCTTTCAAACCATGGTGAATGGATTTTAGATGATGACATGCCGACATTCGCGGAAATAACTAGCAAAATTGATTCAAACGGGGAACTAATTGACGAAATGTGGTACAACTCAAGCCATTAAAATATTATGGTAGTTGATTGTCAATTCATACACCCAATGACTATATACTCATATGTACATTATTTTGTATAGGCCTACGGAGACAGTGACGCGTGAAAAAGGTTTCAGTAACAAAGACGACAACGGTGGGCGATGAGTTTCCGGTCTATTGTACCTACCTAGCTATAGGGTGGTGTAGGTTCCTATACTATACAGTATCGTTTTCAGTGGGTTATCAATTTTCTTCATAATTGAATATAGCACAAATTCTGACAGTTAATTTAAGAGGCAGCAAAACACAGCGTTACTAAAGACCTATTAAAAATAAATGAGAACTGCTAAAATTCAAACGTTTGTTTGCTAATAGTAGCAGTATCAAATCAGTAAAATCAATAAGGTAACTTTAAAATATTTTATAAAAAAAAATACTTCATAAATTATGTAGGTAATGTTTTTATAAATGAGATAGTTCTGTCTACAGGATATTTAAGAATTATGTAATAAATTAACAAAATTAATATATTATCCACTGCTAAGAGCGTGATTCATACTGAAATATACTATTCCTACATACACAACATAGGTCAGAATGGTACGAGTATCAGGATGTATATATTCCCGCATCGTTATTTGCGAACTCAAAAGGTGTAAGAGTCGCCACATTGTATATAGACGACAAAAATATTAAATTCCCTGTCGGGTGTCGTTTCAAGCGAGGATTTCATGTAACACTGTAGCTATTATTTAGTGACAGAAAAATAAAGCCGAAATATCAGTAGCGTTCATTTTGCTTGAAAACATTATACACTTGCTCAGAATACTTTGATAGAGATCTTAGTAATACTCTGCCATATTTTTAGAATTTTCTAGAAAATAAAGTGTGATGAATTTTTCTTTTGTATAGTTAGGTATATTTATTTGATTTATTAGTAGGTATACCCAATTCGTTTACTTCGAGTCCATTTTGCACACGCATAAATACATTACTAAATTATAAAGATTTCGTGCTTTCATTTCTCTCTCGGATGACCAAAATAAATAAAAAATACTTGCGTAAATAAAAGTATTTACCTACCTACAAAAAAGGTTTCAAAATCTACAAACGTGCGCCTAAAGTAATGTGCTGGGTGTAGGGAGGGTAGTTAATTATCCGGGCCAACAACGTCACTGTAGGGCTACCACATCATTGAAGGTCTGACAACACTGGATGAAACTTGAGGCTGTTAAACGAACTAATACGAAATTTTTAAATGATACTCCAGTCAGTAGGACGACGATTGTCCACAGCTGGGGCCCAATCATTGCGTCCGAACGAGACGTCTAGCCAGTTCTGGGTGTCGATTCCAGCAACACAAATCACTTAAGCGACCGCGTAAATCGGTGTCAGTTGTCAATTTTTGTTTTTTGTAACATTTGAAAATGAAACGTGGATTCAGCTATCACTCAATCGAGCCGTGTTGCTGGAATCGACGCCCAGGCCATGATTACCTACTGTGAAATAGTTTTAGGTAACCTTAATATAAATTGAATAAAATATTATTAATAACATGTTATAAGGTACCTAAGTATTTAAACATAAGCCTGTTTTATTTTGGCACCTGCATAATTAAAGCAATTTTTTTTTTAGTAGCCGAATTCGGGCTAAACTAAAATATGTACCTCCGTACAATACCGGCCGGAGTAGGTAATAGTTTTGAAACAGACTCCACATAATGACCCAGCGCATCAACTATCGAAACTTGTGAAGTCCAATGGTGAAATCGCTTCAGTTTTTGCATTTGCGACATCATTTTGCTGTACGTACAGTTCAGGAACACGACAAAGTTTTAGAAGTGATTATAGTCGTGGGACGTATTTTATACGGGACGTGTAACTGTCTCTGTAAACAACGTGCAACGCCCGTTGATCTTTCATCCCAACTGGCCAGTGGTTGAGAAATTGCTTAATTTGTCACTGATGTTCACGTCCACGTTGACCGTCCCTTTGTTTAGAGGTAACTTTATACTCGTGACTTGTTTAACATTTCTATTTTCCCTAACATTTTTATGGAGCACGCAACCACTGGTATTTTATAAAACAGCAATCAATTTTTTTTATCAAACTCAGAGAATAATCGGAACTTTTTTAGCAATTACTATTGCAAGTTGAGTTTTTGTGTAACTAAGTGTGTTTTTAATTTTATTACATTTAAAGCCACTGTTTTCCCAGCCATTCTACCTCTATAATAACAGCTGGGAAAATAATAAAAAAGAAAATGATCCGGTTTCTTACGTAGAAAGAGGCAACCAAAGAGGCGACCTCTTTGGTTGCCTCTTTGGGTACAGCTAGGTACCCTACAAAAGATAATCGTTTATTATGTCCCTCTGCGGAGGTTTTGTAAAGTTCGAGGTAATTTGCCTTGACTTTGGTCAAGAAATTACCACTTCTTTTAGAATACATTAGGTAAGGTTCGTGACACGATAATTTGAATATGAAACTTTCCACGATGTTTATAATGATGGCCATCTTATCACACTTTCACACATACTTCATTATTTACATCATACTTTAATATTACGCCATAAGTGCAAAACTGCTAACCTTTTTCAAGGAAACTCGTAAGATATGGAATTTTCACATCCATTCAATTTTTAGGGTTCCGTATCCAAATGGCAAAAACGGAACCCTTATAGATTCGTCATGTCTGTCTGTCTGTCTGTCTGTCCGTCCGTATGTCACAGCCATTTTTCTCCGAAACCGTAAAGGCTAGACTGATGAAACTTGGTGAGTAGATGTATTCTGTAAACCGCATTAAGATTTTTACACAGAAATAGAAAAAAAACTATAAATTTTGGGGGTCCCCATACTTTAAACTAAAACTCAAAATAAAATTTTTCATCGAACCCATACGTGTGGGGTATCTATGAATAGGTCTTTTAAAATGATGTTGAGGTTTCCAATATCGTTTTTTTCTAAACTGAATAGTTTGCGCAAGAGCCACTTCCAAAGTGGAAAAAAGTTGGTCCCCCCCCTCTAACTTCTAAAATAAAGGAATGATAAAACTAAAAAAAATATATGTTGTACATTACTATGCAAACTTTCAACGATATTTGATTTGAATGAGATCTAGTCAGCAGTTTTTTTTTATACGTCATAAATCGTAAACCGCAATTTACCTTTCGACGAACTACAAGAACCTTTATATTATGTTACTTGATGCTATGGAACCCTTCATGGGCGAGTCCGACTCGCACTTGGCTGCTTTTTTTTTATTAATCATACGAGTTTCCTGCTTTTGCTTACAAAACAAAACAGCTTCATTTCCATTAACATTTGTCGTATAAACTTAGTTATATAATATTTACTTATGGGTCAGGGCACATGCGTAGGTAAATGCATTTTCCCATCGTAAAAAAAGTATCCTAAAACATTTGGCGATCATAAATAAAATTATGGCCATCGTATTTTTGCATCCTAATTATTGTAAGAGTAGGTAGAGATCGTCCAAGCTTAAAATGCACGCCCGCTACGAGCTGCTGTGAGTCAACGTCAAGAAAACGTGGTGGAGGGGCGTGCATTTTTAGACTGGTTTATATAGACTAACTAGCTGCCTATCCCGGCTTCGCACGGGTGGACATTTATTTTTTAAACACACAATTATAGCCTTTGTTACTCAAGGTGAACCTACGTCCAGCAGTGGACTGATATCAATTGATGATGATGATGAAAGAACATTCTATAACGTTTAGGGGCACTATTTTCTAGAACATTTTGTCCAAATCTAGAATTCAAAACCGTTTGCATGGGTATATTTGAGTATTCTAGATAATTCTGGATTACTAACGTATGGATGCATTCCGGATGCTAGCCGAATAATTTCAGTCTTCGAATTAAATTTGATCATTCCAGAACCTCAAAGACATTCTAGAGCGTTCTTTCCTCGTCAAAGTCGAGAATTTTCAGAAAAATCCCTAAGCGATAGAAAGGGATAGACATATATAAGTCCCTACGTGATAAAAAGGGATAGACATAGATTTCGAAACTTTTGCCCCTTATAAATTAATAACACCTAAATATTGAATATAAACTATCCTATATTTTAAGTCCGACCATATTTTAGGCAGTTGCAAAATTTTATCGAAATCCGTTCAGTAGTTTCGGAGTTTATCGCGTTCCAAATTGTGCCACGAAAGATTTATATATATAGATGAATTGAACGGCTTTTACCAACAAATCCAGTGGCTGGTGGTTTTACTGAAAAAGTACGCGCCTAGATAGAAATTAAATAAAACTTGGCCTTTTATAAGTTGTGTAAGTAGAAGTAGAAAGATGTTGTTTGATCTGACGATTTTAATTGGCTAAGTTTTTTGTTTATGCAAAAACTTTGTTATCTACCGAATGCATAATTTACGATTTTAAAATTCCCTTAGAAACTACTTAAATTACGTTTAGAACTTTAAGCTGATAAGCTGGAACATAAGTATTTTGAGAATCAGAATCTTTTAAGCCCCCTAGAATCTAGACCTAGGATTTACCTAAAATCGACAATTATAATAATTATGTATGGGAACCTATAAATTCAATCATGTATACTGTACCATTTGTATTATAAATCAATAAAGTTATTTTGTATTTGTATTGGCCTAAGTCAAAATATTTAAACGAGAAAATTTATAAAACATCTAAAAATGTAGGTACCCTAAAAATAGTTTATCTGGAGTTTAGGCGGATATTGGTTATCTGGGGATTATCAACAAAAACAAAAAAGAAAATTAGGTATAAGGAACATAGGAAGTTTATCTATCTACTCGTATTTGTTAATTATGCTATAATAAATCAAGTAATCGTTTTATGATCTGACTTTAGCTAACTGATTATTTTTTTAAAATTAGGAGTGTGTTAGACCAGCATGGCTTCTGTTAGTACCTACCCAAAGTCTGAGTTTTCTTTTCCTTTTCCGTATTGCGTGCACAAAAACCAAAAAAAAAATCGGATGTCTGTAAAGTCGGTTTACTGACGATAGTTGAACGTGACAACGTTATACAACTGTCCACGCGCATCGCTCACTTAAGTAGGAGAGAGACAGATGTCGAACGCTGCTGAACGCGGAGGCCGATTGTGCCTCTTTGTCGCTCGTTCCGCGCTCTTGCTTGCACTTCAAGCCTTAAATGGAACGCCTCAGAGCGAGGTAGCGCCGCATGAGTTTTGTTTTTTCTTGCGTGCAGCCGCCTCCATCGAATTTCAAGACGTTGTCACGTCAAAAACTATGGAAATAATTTATTGTTGCCTACACGCATTGCCACAAACTCGTTCCCCCCTGCATGATAATAAAATCCAGTCCAATCCAATCCAGTCTAGCAGTGGTCTTCTTCATGCTGATAAAGATAAAAAAGTTTTTAGTACCAACCTACTTACTACTTATTCCTACGAGAGACGAGTTAGGTACTTATTTAATCTGTGGTAGACGCGCTTCGAATACAAAACAAAGTCATTTGTTTTCAAATCAAATTTGGAACACAAAAAATGGGTGAAAAAATGGAAACTTTGACACTGCAAAAGTTAAAACTGAAGTTTGCATACAGTTAATTACATAACCTAAAGGAGAGAATATACTCGTAGAACCCAAAGGCACATTAAGCCTCTTAGTTTAAAGCAAACTTTTACAGATATTTTCCAATTCACCCGGCACATTTTGGTTCCCTATTTAGCAACCCCGCTTGCATGCAAAGCGCTCGTTTGGTAGAGGGGCGTAACAGGTCGACTTCACTTCTAGGTCACTCTTGTCTGAATATAGGTGAATGCAGGTGCACCGAGTGATAAGGAATGAGAAATATAAGGTACCCAGTTCTTGACTTGTCAACTGCCTATTCGTTTTAAATGTCGATTTTTTGGTAGTTCGATGCTTGCAATTTGTTCTATAAAAAATTGCAAACGCTTTAATAATAATTCAATTAGGTACTAAATTAATAAGAAAATAATGATGCAGATAAGAAATATAAAAATACCAAATTCCAAAAAATTCTTAATTCATTTGTGTCATAAGGATCGCTTCGAAACGTCTCAAAGCTATGGGAGAGTATAAGTGTCAGTTCCACGCGATCAAGCCTAGAAGAACAGCCAACAAACTACGGCTTGGTTCTTACGGTTTTGTATGAGTTCCTTCTTCTTCTTAGACTTCCTTGGAGTCAGCACAACTGATTTTCTTCTACCAGTCATCTCAGTGCATTCACCCAAGACCTTTTATTTACTCTATCCAATACTAAGCTAATAGGTATTTTATTATATTTCAGATCGCACTAGCAACTGAGAACTCTATCATCCTTCAGAATCTGGACTTCGCGGCGAGCGGCAGTTATTCTTGTGAAGTCTCCATGGACACTCCCATTTACACGAAAGCCTCCAGTGAAAAGCAGCTCACAGTGTTCCGTAAGTCACTGCTTATCTGCATTCTTTTTTTTTCAAAGACACTAGTTTAGCACGAAGCACACAAGAATAGTAGTCGGCTGCACTAAGGGGAATTTCATAATTATCAACATACTAGATGCCAGATATGGATACAATAATTTTAGTTTAAAAACTTGAGAAACTGACTTCGTGGTCAAACTATTAAACCGATCTCGATTCGATATTAACTTTCAGTTAAAAAAAGATTTTATCAAATCGGCTCATAAATGATGAAATTATGCGATAACAAACATGAAAAAAATACAACCGAGACAACAACACGTTGAGTACCTTCTCTTTTTTATTTGAAGTCGGTTCAATATCACGGAAAGAAGCTAAAAACATAAATACAAAAGTATGACGTACTTTTTAACATTATTTCATGCCCAGTGGCAAGGATTAAATATAACTGTCCGTCAGTAACAATTTCGAATGCAATTAATAAAATATTGTCAGCATTGATCGTACAATGAAATGTGTATCAGAATAAATTTTATTTTGCAAGCCGATCATTCCGGATATCCACTCACTATATTAATTAAATTGCATCTCGAACACGGCAGCCCGTAAATAAATTAATATTCTAGCGATATTTGTTTGCAGTCATGCAGGATTTTAAAGTTGATTGATCATGCACGGTGAATTTATTACCTAATGAATTTATGTTATTGACAGCGATAGGTTTTCATTTTATCGAGTATCCTATAGGTACCTACCTCGTGACGTAATACATGACTTTGCTTATTTTTACCCACACGTTAGGTAAGGTTCGACCTTTTTATATTCACTGTCTTAGCTTTCATCCTCAGCATTGCGCGGGTAAGGCTTACGAAAATACCATGTTTGGTTCTGTCTCTGGCTCTTGTTTTGAGTCTGTGTGAGTGATCACCAGTGTATTATACTGTGTGTGTGACGTTTCGACGTACGGATTTATTTAGTCAACACTCAAACAGACTGAAAACCAGAGCAAGAGACAAAGCCAAACAGAGCTTGTGGTAGGCCAAATGTTGACCTTATGCAATTTGTATTTAAAAACTTGAAAGATCCATCTGAAAGTTTCAATTGCATTAGATTAATTGTAGAATTGGTCTCTTAGAAGGTTAATCCGTCTGTCAACAGAACACAGAAGGTGACTAGTACCCAAAATAAAATTCTACACTAAACAAAAGCATATAGAGGTTTTAATTAATGCCCCGAGCTCTCCCCCTTTTATTGTACGATAGGCCAGTAGAGCTCAATTACTTAGTAAATAAGTACCAGCTTAATCAGAGTGAAATCAATTGCACAGGTTTTAACAAATGATCGAATCGGGTTTCACGATTTATTTAAGGGTTCGACTGGAAGTCGGGACTTCCATTTCTATTATTGGAACTTGGGCAGACGTAATAAATCACAATGTACTGTTACTGAATTTGACATGGAATTGACGAGAACAGCTCTATTAATTTCCAAGGGTTAAGGGGTCCAACCCAACTCAGCTAATAAAAAACTTTATTATATGATGGAAATTGGTGTTGGAGGAGGATTGAGAGTTTTGTATCGAATCAAACGTTTATAGGTAAACAAACTTTTAAAAACGTAGACGTCAGAAATTCATGAATTTAGACATTTTAGAATCAAAGGGTCTTATTAATAATCCTGGCGTAGCGTTGGACTAGTTGATCCGTGTTTTGTCTCTTGCATTGACATGCAATTGTCAACTCGAACAAATGTGACAAAACACGGATTAACTAGTCCAACGCTACGCCAGGATTATTAATAACACCCTAAGGGTCTTATTAATAAACCTAGCGTAGCGTTGGACTAGTTGATCCGTGTTTTGTCTCTTGCATTGGCATGCTCTTTTTTTTTTCAACTCGAACAAATGTGATAAAACACGATTTAACTACTCCAGCGTTGCGCCAGGATTATTAATAACACCCAAAAGGTTTAGCAAAATACTTTGATCATCATCATCCTAAGCCTAAGAACACACACAGCTGGGCATAGGCCTCCCCCATTTCTTCAATATCTGCATGGGGGAGGTTTGCATTAGTCGTCATGGTACTGAAGTAATACGCCAGTTGATATAATAAAATGGTTCAAATTATCCGTTTCAAAATCTCTTTATAAAAGTTTCCACATTGTTGTATATTTGGATATTACTTACCTATACAGTTTTACGCAAAAAAAGTTTTGTAACGAAAAATTTGTTTGGGATCCAGTCATGAATTGGTGTGAGTGAAAATTATTTGTGATGTGCTGATTTTTTACCAACCATTTTCAAAATAATGACAGTAAATAATGCATCAGTATCGAAATAATCAATAACTTTCATAAAACAGATCTATCTGCCTTATAAAGAGACGCTATTATAATCGTATTATAGCTAATTATAATCGATTAAAATATATATGAAATTCAACAGAATATCCATGCTTTTAGGTATAAATATTTAGGTAGGTAGGGTATCAATGTGGTTCTAAATTTCCTTTCATCCAATAGACTAAATTTAGAGAGAGCTGACTTGAATAAATGAATCGCGTTGACCGCTTTATACATATTGGAGAACTGGTTTTGAAGGTAGGTAGAATTGATGAAATTCTGATCTCGCTCTGATTTTGCCAACTTGACTTTGTGTTTAGTACATAAGAATAAATTTAGAATCGAATTTATTTTGTATAAATACTATTTTAAATTAGTAAAGAGTAAATATGAGGGTAGGTCGATTGATGGAAAGGGCTCAGAACCGTTCTTCCTTTAAAATATATAGTGTTCTCGACGAAAGCATTATAATATATAACAGAGACACAGACATCTCCCTTGTTATTAAGAGTAGGTACACGACTCACTTCGAGTGAAACGGCAGAAAGAGATTTACATGAACTAATATCCCCTACCTGTCCCGTAACTTTAAAGGATAAGACAAATATTATTTCTTAGTATCTCTCTAGTTGCAGAGACCACATTCAACCATAAAGCCGGTTTGCGGGGCTTGCAAAATGGTCTTGTCTGTCCTCCTTCACAATCGCATAAGTTAGATCAAGGGACCTGCAGCGGTGGTTCATGATCGCACGTAACGTTTATTTACTTTATGATGGTACACGCAATTATTAAATGGAAACCTGAAGTTTTATAGGTGTTGGCTTGGGGCGCTTTTCGTGTTTCCAAACAAAGTTTGCGTGTAGGTAAACCACACCATAGGTACACGCGTGTAAAGTTCAGCCAAAATTCAAACTTGGCCCTCATTGGCGTGTGCAGTAATCAGTAATCGGTGACGTGATTTAGCAAGTATTACGTGTAAATGCGTCCAAAGGTAGGTCCTAGAATGCAAATTAGACTAAGAATTTAAATGTTATTATTACTCCAAGTTTATCTCGTGGTTCTTATTCGAGATTTTCAGGAGTGCTCGCAGACACAGTAGTCAAAATTGTGAGGATAATTTTTGCCTATTTATTTTATATGCGCTGTACGTTGGCTATTCTCCAAGTAAGAAAAATGCAATTTAAAACAGTTACTGTTTCGTAGCAAGCAAAGTTATTGGTAATAGACCTTTATTTATTTACTACATAAACACACAAACAGTAAAAATAAAGATACTTTAAAGAAATATCGTGCACAAGAAAAGTGTATCGTGTTTCTGTGGGCTACAGAAAAAAAATGGCCTCAGCCTAGCAAATGCCTAGGCCTATTAGCCACTCTGTGACGAAGCGTACCCCGCCACCGTCGCCCACCGCAGGCTGGTATATGTCGCGTTGTATATTATCTATTATTATCATTATTATCTGCCTACAATTGTAAATATTTGAACTATAATTAGTTTTCATGTATATCCGTATACCTATCGAATATAATCATGTCTTTGTTAATTCCGCAGACTTGGGTTTTTCAAGAATGTTATCGACTTCAGAAAATTAACATTAATTCAAGCAATAAAACGGTTTACCTGCGATTATTAAAAAGTATTATAATATCTCCTACTGAAAATTGGATACAGTTATGCATAGTGAGTCCAAGCGCCATTTTCAGTTTTTTGGGAAATTACATAAACGCGTTTTTATTGGTAGAAGATTTGCATTTGCATCGTCAGAAAGTAAATCTATGTACATCGAAGCTTATATTTGTAATTTAACATGTTACAAGAAAAAAACACAAAAAAAGTTTTTATTTTGGAATATATCGTTAAAAATGCACTTGGACTCCTAATAAATATGATGTTCTCATTTTGCAAAACGAGTCCAAGAGACAAAATAATTATTTATTCTGGAAGATTAGCTTTAAGTGCACGTGGAAACGAATTAATATGATGTACTCATTTTGCAAAATGAGTATAAGTACCTATAACATAAAAATGTTTCCTGGACTATTTTCCTATCGTTTAATAAAAAACCCTTGAATTTCCGTATTTACTCAGCATCTTATATTAGATGTTACAGAGGATTGATAAAAATAAATAAAAAACTATGAAAATGGCACTGATAGTATGTCCAGAAAATAAAACAATATAATTATCTAAAAAATATGTTATAAATATATTTAATAAACAATAATAATTTAAAACAAGATAAGGACTATCTCAGATATATCTTCAGCTTTCAGACAGACAGAAAAATGATTGGTGATATTATTGGTCAACACCAACCCCAAACCCAGAACATATCGGGTAGGATGTAGGATGGAGTAGGTAAATAATATATAAATCTACTCTTCTTCAATAAGTTCCGGATCAAAAACCTAAATGGCCATCAACACCTTCAACAACAATATCATCTTCAATCGTGTCATCAGAAATCAAATCTTTGTCAAATGCTATAGCGTCGTTTGGGATATTATGAAACAGTGATTTTAAATCTTTTAGTTTTTTCTCTGAAACATTTTGTCCTTTCCTACCCTTTCTTTTATTTACATCAATTTCTAAGCTTTCTTCCTCTTCTACTGCTCCTGCCTTGACATAATGAGGCAATGGATGATTTTAGGTTTCCTTTATCTGGTTTATTCTTAACCCATTATTATTGACCTTCTCGCCCACTGTTATCTTTTTTCTGTTGACAATAGCTTTTTCCTTTTCTTCAGTATTTGTGATTCTTTGTTCTGCAGCTTGCCATAACTTTCTTTTAGTCTTGTGGAGTATAAAGTATTAATTGCAGTTTCAGAAATATAGGGTGCTTTTCGAGGAGAGATCATCAGGTCTATTTTTATACTTTTTTGCTATATTGTACGCCCGAAATAGGTAAGCTGTTGGAACATAATTACTTTTAAGATCTTTTATACACAGTTTTACAATAAAATATTTTAATCTTTATCTTTATACGTGTATTCTGGCCTTTATTTTTTTTATTCTGTTCTCCGCAACAATTAAGTTGACCAAAGAATTAAGTTTTTGACTTTGGTAAACTAGTATAATATGTGCTTCCTTAAACATCTTGGGTTCTTCTGCCAGCCTCTCCTTCCACCCAAACAAAGATTACGTTCAGAAGTTACAAACAACTGTCGCGTAGACTACTGATGCGTAACACTACGTCGTTTGGACTAGTAATGTTTAATGGAAATGTGCTTTTTCATCATAAAATTTGGTTGTTAGTTTTAAATTGGTTGTTGGACTTGTATTGCATTTCAAAATACTTAGTTTGCTATAGAAGGCGCTTGGACTGGGTATCAAAAAATACCACTTAGAGTGAAGCTGGCTGCAAGAGTGTTTTTTCTATGGCTTAATTATGCCCTAGTGATTACGAAAATGCGAAAAAATCAAAAAATGAAATTTGGCGCTTGGACTCCTTATGCATAACTGTATCCAATTATAGTTGATAAGATTTGCATTTATAAACACCGACACGCCAAAATCAGCAGCTAACTAGTTCATATTGTCTAAAATGCGCGTGGTTATAGTCCTGGCTCTATGTGTCGGAGTGTGGAGTGAGGCAACCGACTACACAGGGTGGCACGGGAAAGTCGGCATCAAAAATGCCCAGAAAATCCAGCAAAGTGAATCCATACAAATGTCGAGTCCCATTGTCGGAGGAAATGTCGCACCAAAAAACTTCCACCCTTACCTTGCCGGACTGGTTATAGACGTATGGGGGTTCTCATCGCCATCTGCGTGTGGCGGATCTCTCCTATCACACACTAGAGTGCTCACAGCTGCCCACTGCTGGACCGATGGCAGGTTCCAGGCATGGCGATTCACCGTTGTCCTTGGCTCACCGTTCCTGTTTCACGGAGGTCTCCGGATCCAGACCTCTTCAATAGCTCTTCACCCAAGCTACGATCACCGAACATTCGCGAACGACATCGCCATGCTGTATCTCTCAGTTCATGTACCATTTTCCTGCACGATTCGCCCTATTCAATTACCGTACGGAGGGTTCCAGACGTTTGACTACACTGGAATATGGGCAGGCGCTAGTGGGTACGGGAGGTACTCCGACTTGACCAGCCCCACCACGAACACCATGGTGAGGAATGTTTTATTGCGCGTGGTAGATTTGAATCACTGCAAAGCGTATTACGGCGACTTTGTTTTGGACTCGAACATGTGCACGAACGGTGCCGGAGGAGTGGGGATCTGCCAAGGTGACTCCGGTGGCCCTCTGACGGTGACCGGCAATGGGGTGCCGGTATTGATAGGTGTGAGCTCTTTCGTCGCCTATGACGGCTGTGAACTGGGATATCCCTCTGTGTTCGCCAGTGTACCTAAATTCTTGAACTGGGTACACGCACACTTGTGATTGAACTCAGAAAAATTCTGTGACAATTTGCGAATGTTCCACTGGATAAATTACCAAATAAAAATATTACCAAAAATAATATGCTATTTTTCCTTTGAACTGCTGTTATAGAAAATAAACTACGAAATTATCTGACACAAACGTCTATCTTCATCATAAAACGTTATTAGGATGAACAGTCCCGAGTGTCGATCTGAAATTCAAGTCATAAACAAGCGCAAGCCAATGTTGAATTAGGAGAGACAGGAAATTCGCTAATGGATGACAAAGAAGTTATAAATAATTTATAGCGCTATAATATTGAGCCGAACACCCTCCATTGAGTTGACTGACATCCAGCTTACCGCAATTAACGTTTACGACAATTTTACGTTAATCGACTCACCCGGTACCTACATATTATATTAATAGGTGCGTTCAGCACCTAACTTATCACACCCAGGATTCCTGTCAGAGTACTTAAAAAATAGTACGTACCTACTACGTACATCATAGAATTATAAAAATGTCAATTCGTTGATATAGCAAAAACGTTTTCAAAAGTTAGTTTGGGTTACTTAACCTGTGCTAAATCTAGGATGATTTATTTAAATGTATTAGCAAAATGGTAACACAGTAAAAAGCTACTTTCCAAAATGAACCTTTTTTCCTCTTATTTAGCACAAGGTAATCATCGTTTCAATCAACCGTTATCTGCAAAAGTCCGTCTCGGTCGCAAATCCACCCTTCGAATTCGAGTTACCCCGAAGTTTAGAAATAAAGAACTTCAATTCTCGTTATGGTTGAATTTACAGGGAGGATATTTTAACATAACGTGTGCAATAATTTGATAGGATAGACGCGAGATGAAAAGGGGCTTGCTTTTACATAAGTTTGAGGATGGAAAGATTGCGAAAAAGATAGGTGAGCGGATGTGGGCTGAATATCTAATCTGGCCATGAACCGATCTTAGCAGGAGAGGTTTTGAAAGATAGCAATTCTCCCGTGGCGCTCGCGCTTCGTAGAATACCTAAAAGCTACGATATTTTACATTAAAAGTAATGGTTATAGGTCCTAGGTAATATTTGGGTACCTATACAGGGTTATTCATTATTAGCTGCAAATACTCAGGAATAAGGTTCAACAAATAAAATAAAAAATATTTATGAAATGATATTTTTTAAGTTTTGTTATGAAACCCCGAGAAAATCAATAAAGAATATCCTTTGGAATCATTGGCGCCTGACCTATTTTGATCTTTGATCCGCGCCTGCGCGCCGTGAGCGACACTCTACGTTCAGTCACCACCTGGGTGGGTCATCGTCCTGTTCTCCGTGGCAATCATTATGCAATAGACATAAAGAAATTAATAAAAATAAAATTTTGATACAAAAACTTAAATCAGTTAAGGAATTAAATTGATTCGGCCAAACCAATATTCACGACCCAAAAATTAGGCCCTGTCAGTTTGTGTAGCTAATAATGAATAACCCTGTATACCAGGTTACCTTACATTTAGAGCTTCTCTCTGGGTGTCATTTCTAAAGAAAGGATTTATCAGTTAGATCTTACAAGTTTTGGAAACATATTTCCCAATAAGTTCCCTTTCAGTTGGTTAAAGCATCTCCCACTGGTATAAACAATGCACGCATACAAATCTACAGATCCTCAAAAGCATCATCCTCGGATCGACTTCCCGACCCGGTACCTGAGCTTCGGCGAGACTCTTCAAGCCAACTGCACCACCGCACCAGCTCTACCACCGCCACACATCACATGGTTCATCAATGGGAGAAAGGTAGGCGAATGAGAGAGATCGCTAAATAAACTCAGCAACCTTATTATCAATCCTTTTTTAACATTACAACTTTCCGATGGTCTAATGTTAACTGGATAGGTTGGGCACGTTTCTCACTAAAATGAAGAAAATGTTCAAAAAATGGAAATAATTTCTAAAGAATTAAACTTTTAAGGCCGATAGGTAGGTATGTCAAAATTCAAGTTTTGCAAGACGAAAACGAAATTGGGTAGACATCTACCTAATTATTTGGGACTTACTATGATTCTAAAAACAATGTAAAATGTATTAACTTCGCAAGTGCCAATCATAAAACAGAAACACAAATCGCTGTACGAAGCACTCGAGACGTCCCTTCACTGTTTTAAGTGTATCGTAAAACAAAATGTCGTTTCAGATGGACGAGCTTGTCGCCCACTCACATAAATTTCGAGTCCCGATGAGCGAGCGGAACGGTAGACGGGGGTTACAAAGAACCTTTGAATACGAGGGGGGGGATAGCACTCCCACTCCTCTAGTTGCTCTGACCCATGCTTCTCACATCGCAACGCGGCCACCTGGATGTAGTCTGAAGGATCAGGTGAGAATGATACCTTATGCTGCCTTCCTACGGTGCGTGGTTCTGCAGAACATCACGCACAGCCGACGACGACGCACGGCAACGCACACAGAAAGGGTTCCTGTGCTACCGCGCACCTCAGCGCACGAGTCCGTTCCCATGCATGGTGTGTCGTGCGAGCTGATCCGCCTCCGTGTGCGATATCACACACCGATGGGAAGGGGCTATTAGCCTTCATCAATAGTGACAATGTGTAGCTTTACTCAATTTTCCCTACAATTTAGCCTTTTCTTGAACAGATAAAATAGATTTCGATTCACCGCAATACTTGCTAAAGGCCTGCGCACACCTAGTTCGCTGGCGGTAGCGATCAGTGAAACGCTGTCAAATATCGCTGTCAGATTTGAACTAGGTGTGCGCAGGCCTTAAGAGGTATTGAGACAGTTAACGTAGCAGTCTCTCGCTTAGTCGACAGGACTTTAAAACTTCCCCATTTTAATGTGTTCCTAGCATACCTCATAATTTAACACTTGCGTGTTGCGATAATGGGTCTATCTGTATGCTAAGTTTTCACGGCTAAACCACTGAACTGAATAATATACAATTTGTGAGAGAAATAGCTGTAATTCTGAAGATGTAAATCTTATGTTAGTTTATATCAAAATATACTTTTATATTTTTGTTTTTCTTTTAAAACTTTACAAAACTACATCACCGTTTGTAAAGTTTGCCAAAACCTTTTAATTTTTTTTATTTTGATTATTTTACTTAGTTCAATTTCATAAGAAAGAAAGGGAATTTATTATGTAAGTCAAACTGAGATACATGATAAAAAGTCGTAAATTAATCACTAAAAGATTTATTGCATCAGAATTTTAGGTCATGGGATCGATCCCCACTGAGAACTAATATTTGTGTGGTGAACGCAGATGTTTGTTCTCTGTCTGGGTGTTATGTGACAGTTCTCCATTGAAAAATGTCAAGAATCTATGCTTGAGGCTCGGCTCAGACTTAACACACACACGCACACCTAGTTCAAATCTCAAATCTGACAGCGATATTTGACAGCGTTTCACTGATCGCTACCGCCAGCGAACTAGGTGTGCGCAGGCCTTTAAGCACTGTTTCTGAATACGGGCCTTAGAGTTGGTTTAACGGATCGACCAATCAAACATTTTACAGTTATTAAAATCAAATTATTCAAGTGCTTGTTATAAACAACTGTCAAATGTTTGATTGGTCTACTATGGCCTGCGCATACCTAGGCAAAAGCGATGGCTATCAGCTGAAGGCTTGCGCACACCTTAGACAATTATGTTGAAACGCGATCAATGAAACGCTGTCAAATATCGCTGTCAGATTTGAGATTTGACAGCGATATTTGACAGCATTTCACTGATTGCTACCGCCAGCGGCCTAGGTGTGTTCTGGCCTTTAAGTTATCCGTTACACCAGCCCTTAGTCACTTAATATGCCCAACAATATCTTTAGAGGCATAACATACTTAACTTATATTAAATAAACACAGAGTATAATTAATACGGAGCTAATAGGCATTCGACACGATGACAGCGTTGATATAAATAGGTATCGCATTTTGCTCAGTGCGTTGTTTTGTGTGTTTATCTGAGCTCAAGGAAATTACTTTTATGCAAATCAACCATTATGTTTCCACGTGCAAAGCTTAGCCACTGAAAGTAGATACCAACGTGCTATGGAGGTTCGTTTATATTTTGATAATAAATGACGGTTTAGGGTATGACAGGATTATTTACAACGATTAGCTGAAGGAAAGAGTTATTTTTTGTGCTGTTTAAACCAGTATGTATTATTATTGTTGTGTCCGACTTAGGTGATACACATATTGTGCTTATTATAGGTAAACTAGAAACAGTTCGGGTTTCAATTTAAAATAACCCCAAGAATAACAAACAACCTACCCAGAACCTTTCCAAAAAAATAGTGTATACCTAGTGAATAGTTTTTGTATGCAACCTCTTTTGCATTAGCCTAGAAATAGCCAACAGTGAATAAATTCAAAAATAGAACTTCTGCAGGTGATCTATGTTTCATCCCAAGTTTGCACCAGTCTCTAATTCTCAAACATGCCCGGAAACATAGTAAACAAGTACCTCCTCCCCCCGTAAACAACTGTCGTGTAATTTGAAAATAGTTCTTTTTCCCCGATACATGGCAACCAAGGAGGTAACTTATCAAAAGGTTCAATTTAAATTTCGAACGGGATTGCAAAATCAAATGCAGTTTATTACACTTCAACACGAGAAAAAATAATTTTGTTTGTTGTTTGCCGTAATTTTATTTGAAAATATGAGTTCAAGAAGTACTTATACTATATACAAACCCTTGGCCATAACTATATAGGCACGCTACTGTAATGTATTATGATTATTTCAATTAGTTCGCCGAACATAACTTTAGAAAGATAATATTATTGCTGTTTTTGTACCTACCTACTTACTTTATTGCTTACATAATGTAGATTCGAATTGGTTAATGTATAAAATACATCGAATAGCTTAAGATAAACAATATTGTAACTTTGAGTCTAAGATTTAATAAATAAACATAAACATTAATTTTCCTATTGAATGCACTAGTTACGCTTTGGTCACATATTCAATATGGCCTATACATAATCAATCGACTTGCAGGTTGCAGAAATCAAAGATCAGAGCGAGTTCAACATGATCCGAACGACGACGAGCCGCCACAAAAGCCGTAAACCCAACAAAAGAGACCTCTATGTGACGGTTTCGGAACTACAGCTCGTCGCGACTGGCCGACTGGAGATCACCTGTGTTAGCACTATCCCAGAGTTCAGAAGCATTGAAGACAAGTTTGCTGACGTCAGAAACGATACTGTTATAGGTGAGTTTTGCAGTGGCATATCCAACTCACTGCACTAATAATATAAGTTTAAAAAACTTGCAAACTGACTTCATGGCCTATTAAACCGATTTTGATGAAATTTCTATGGGACCAATACCTATTACATTTCAGACCACAAAATCATACCATAAACAAAAAAAACTTGAGAACCTCCTTCATTTTTATTTGAAGTCTCGCGCTACGATTTCGTAGACGCTCTACGATTCGTAGCTTGCCAAGTAAAATGCAGGTGTTGTGAGTTAGTAATTAAATCCTACTGCTATAATATAGCCATATATAATCTTACCTTACTTGGCTTTGGCTGCTTAAATTTGCATTCTCAAACCAGAATTTTTATTAGAATAAATCAATTCTGTTCTAAGAATAGTTCGCCGTAGGTACCTAGTAGAATATAAATAAATAATAGTACAATATGTGTATAGATATGTTCTGTTTCCCGATCCCTCTTCACCGAAACCGAGCGACTTATCAAACATATCAGTGTCACCTTCTCAAAGCAAGTCACTGTAGATTTGAGTTGGGTTCCGAAGTGTTTGCTTATGAGGGCGCGCCTAAATGCTACAATTTCGTAGACCATCTACGGTTCGTAGGCACAAAAGTAGGACTATTTGGTCGCCCTATATTTTAACTTTGAAATTTTTCTTACCGGAAATGTATGGACTTCTCCAGCCTGATGATAATACAGATAAGAATATTTCGTTCGCCAAAACGTTCAGTTAACAATATATAATTTTTATATTTCTTGAATTTTACAACAACATTTTCGCCATCTGAAATTTCTGAGTTCAGTGTTTTTTTTATTTATAAAGATAGATTTTTTTAAGCTTTGTATAAGTTTCATGTGTCCTAGTATGCACTATGCACTCTGTTCCTACATCGGGTTCTGTCCTCCGTGGCATGGATAGTTTTGCTCACGGAGGTGTCTGTTACTGCGCGCACTTAGTCGCTCCAACGCATCGGGCTCCGTCCTCGCGGTCTTTTCCCTTCCACCTTGTCAATTGCAAGTTTAATATGTATTAGCTTCAATAAACAAATACTTGGGTAACAATCTTTTTTTTTTCCAGTTGACGTCATCAGGCCGTCGACGTATTCCCAGCCATCAGCCAACCTCACTCTGCCAGAATCCAACACATCTGCCGCAGCCATCTCAACTATATTACCTTCATCAATTTGTTTATTACTATGCTTACTATACATCGCTCTTTAGTATCTATACATTAATATATAAAACGGGCTGTGATAAAAACATATGTTCATTTAAAATAGGTACATTTTCGCGTGTGATATTTGTTATAGCAGCTGGATAATTTAAATTGGACGAATATCACATTTTATGCTTCCTACATAAGTAACTAGGTATCTCCTACCTAATAAGTAATTGTGGTGAAGATCTTTAACAAAATATCTTAAACTAACGTGCCGTTTCAATTTTGTTCAGGTATTAATACACTTAAGGACACTTGCTTAGCTTTAGTTTAAGTAAATAGGCCTTTGCAGATTTGTATAGCGTCAGGGGCAACTGATGTTTACTCATGCCCCTACTTACAGGACGCTAATATAGTGCCTGACATCATACCATAATTATACCATCCAGACAGCTTAGTCGGCCTAATTCACAGGAAAGACATGGTCAATACGTGCGGAGCTAAGCCACGGGTTTCTTCACTGTGTTTTCCTTCAACGTTTGAGAGCATTGTGTGCATAAATTTAACTGAACAATTCTTAGGTACACGCCTGGATTCGAGCCCACGACCGCTGGATTGCTTTAGTTTAGGCGAGGGAATCACACAGGCGACTCTCCATACAAACGTAGTCCCCTATTTCCTCCCTGGATAATGCCTAAAATATCACCTCCAATTCATATTTCATATAAATCATATATGATGGTCATATTTTCTTTATCAATAAGTTTCTGAAAAAAAGGAAAACATACGAGCACGTATATAGCAGATCTGGATTTTATGAGACAAAATGGTTACTCTAGAGGCATTATCCAGGGAGGAAATAGGGGACTACGTTTGTATGGAGAGTCGCCTGTGTGATTCCCTCTTAAGCATGTCTGCAGTGCACGATACGAGCCTATTTGAGGCGCACTTAAAATCCTTTCACCACAATGGATCCAAGGAACCAGTGACACGATAAGAAGTTTAGGCTTAGGCCAGTCTACTAAAGCTAACCAAGTATCCTTTTCTTATCAGGCTATCAACTGTCCGGCCATGCTTGTCCTACTTTGACCAGCTGAGCTTTAGAGTAAAAATTATTGTCTATAACTTCGATTTAGCTCAATGAATATCTGTTATTCTACTTCCATTTTCTATAAAAATAAACTATGTTATCTTTACGTGGAGCAGGAATATTTAAAGTTTAGTTAATTGCTTTTTTAATTGCCACAACTGTGCCTAGAAAATGAGCCAAAGTACTGCATACATATCAAATACTCCTTGGGAGGGTATTAGCATAGATATACTTACCTATAAGTGAACTTATGAGCAAGGGCGGATCCAGGGGGGGGGTCATGGGGGTCATGACCCCCCCCTGAGCTGGTTCCAGGACTTAGGTGGACCACTAATTGTACATAATGATTTTGTATTATATATTTTGTCACCATACAGATTTTATGTAACTACATACCTTCAATATTTAATTAATTTAATCTAAATATATATGAAACTCTTACGCTACTGACTGACTGACAATCAACGCACAGCCTAGGCCGTTAGTCCTAGAAGCATGAAACTTGGAGGGTGTGTTCCTTTTATAATGTAGGTAGAGGTTCACTAAGAAAGGAAATTGGAAAATTCTTTCCCTAACAGGAGAAAAAGGGGAAAAATGGTTTTCATTACTCATACTCTGAAAGTAGGTCTGAAGTTGCCTGAGGGGCCTAATTGAAAGTAAAACTTTCAGCCCTAGGGAGAATCGCTTTCTACTGACAGCTGTCAAATTATAAAAAAAAACAAGTTCTATTTTATTCAACCATGTTCCAACTTTCTAAAGTCTTTCTAACTGCAAGGAGGTCGTTGAACCAAATTCCAACTTTTTATTCAGCAAGTAGGTTGGAAACCCATTACAACAGTAAGAAGTTTAAAAAGTCTAATAAGATAGCGCAATGTAAAATTTAAATTTAAATAACATAAAGATAGTATTAAATAAACAATATATCTTCTAAATTACTTGATTAATATATAGCTTCCACTATTTATTTAAAATAACATAGATTTGCCATTTACCATTTTTTAAATTATGAGAATGAAAATAATGGCTGAATAATGCTGGCGAGCCGAAGCCGAAGGCCCACCAGAGAAAAAGAAAAAAAAAACCGGGAAGGCGGCAATTCAATCTTCATTTTCACAAATTTTTCTTTCATGTTTTTATTTTTACTTTCCTTGTATTCGTAATGAAAAGCACAGTGTTTACCTCGGGTGAAAGTCTTTTAAGTCCCTCAAGCTCCATTGGCGCCCTCGCTAAAGCTCTGGCGCCAAACCCGTCTCGGGACTCAAAAAACGTGACTTTCAACACTCGGGTAACAATGTACTATTTAAGGAAAATGATGATTGTAAAAATCAAAGCAAAGTTAGAAGCATGAAACTTGGACAATAATACATACAGGGTGGCCCAAAAGTCGTGGATCAAACGCAACTAGGGGTTAGATGGGGTCATCAGCTGCAAAAAGTTGTTCTACGGGAGGTCCTTAAGGTCAACCCCTGTAGAGTTATAATTTATTTTGTGTTTTATTAGAAAATTGACTTTTTTAACTTTTTCTTATTAAAATTCGAAAAAATCTACATCCTGTATTTTTTCTATTATTTTCACTAGATTGGTACTAATGAGCCCTTGCGTTAGACATGCTATTTATGGTTGTTTATTGGGTGTGTTGAAGATAATAATTATTAAGTTTTACGATTTTCTTTTTTCTCAAATCATAACTTTTTATTTACTTCAGACCCCACTGTGAAAAAAAAATACTCTACCAAAAAGTGACCCTGTATTACAAGTTTTGGCGCATTTTGGCAATACGAAGTTATTATGTGTTAAGTTTTTCAAGTGTTCAATAAAGAATAAATATTTTTAAGTACAGTAGGTACTTACGTACATTAATAACATACCTACTTTTTAGGGTTCCGTAGCCAAATGGCAAAAACGGAACCCTTATAGATTCGTCATAGATGTCTGTCTGTCTGTCCGTCCGTATGTCAACCATTTTTCTCTGAAACCGTAAGAGCTAGACTGATGAAACTTGGCGAGTAGATATATTCTGTGAACCGCATTAAGATTTTTACACAAAAATAGAAGAATCTATAAATTTTGGTGGTCCCCATACTTGAAACTGAAACTCAAAAATTTTTTTTTCATCGAATTCCTACGTGTGGGGTATCTATGAATAGGTCTTCAAAAAATGATGTTGAGGTTTCTAATGTCGTTTTTTTCTAAACTTAATAAATTTTGTGCGATGCTATGCGAGACACTTCCAAAGTGGAAAAAAGTTAACCCCCCCCCCCCCCTCTAACTTCTAAAATAAGAGAAACATAAAACTAAAAAAAATATATATTGTACATTACTATGCAAACTTTCAACGATATTTGGTTTGAACGAGATCTAGTCAGTAGTTTTTTTTATACGTCATAAATCGTAAACCGCAATTTACCTTTCGACGAACTACAAGAACTTATATGTATGTACATATTATATTACTTGTTGCTACGGAACCCTTCAAGGGCGAGTCCGACTCGCACTTGGCCGCTTTTTTACTTGTATCTATTGTTATCAAAATTAAATTATAAGTTCTTGACTTCACTACGACTCTGTGACCCCCTCCTGGCGCCAAAGCTGGATCCGCCCTTGCTTATGAGATAGACCATACCATACATTACTGTAAAATATAGTATAACTAGATACGAAGATATTAATGTAAATATTGTTAGTTATCTGATAAAAAATTCTAACGCAAGCAACGAATAGAGATCCAACAACCAACGAGTTGAATTTAGATTATCAATTCAATAAAATTTACAAGTAACTACTCTACAGCTTTTTCTCTATGAACTATAAATTAACTAGAACAAATATTTAGTACTAATCCGCTAATTTAATCTATGTAAATTAATTTAATGTAGACTTGTGTGTGCACAGCGAGTCAATTTTCCTGAAGATTCTTTGTAGAGAGGCGAAACGCGTGTCGAAATCCTGTTATTTTTGTGATATTTTTGTTTGTGTCTTATTTCACTTTGCAGGACTTGCGGGTGCTACGATGGGTGCACACACAAATCTACATTAAGTTAACTTAGGTGGTACATTGATTAGATTAGCGGATTAGTACTAAACATTGGTTCTAGTTCGTTTTTGTTTAACAATGAAATTCAAGCCTGAATCAATTACATATCAGCCTGAAGCCTTTTCCTGGATATTGGCTGCTGGCTAATTACCTATACTTAACAATTTTAATGAAAAGCAATATGGAAACAAGAACATTATTTTAAGGTACCTACAATCGAGTAGGTATCTCAATAGATATTGTACTTAGGTACATTTATATAAATTTTAAGGGATCAAAGTAGGCATAGATATAATATAAAATAAACAAATCTATAGCCGTAGTCAACAGAAATTGACAATAGAGTTCGCGCAAGATAACTTTGCGAGTGACATTTGGCGGATATTGGAAAAAAGTGACTTGAAATAATATCCCAAACACAAATATAAATCGAACTTGCATTAAAAGCAATGCAAGTTCGATTTCCCCATTCATTTCCGTTTCTAAAATCGGAAGATTTATATGCATTTCCAGTCGATTTTATTCATGTTTTCCGCAACAATCTGTTACGCGCAGTCTCATCTTGCGCTCTCTCTTTCTTTTTATTTTTAAAGTATCAAAAAAGAATGCTATGTCGGCCGATATCTTAATGGCCCGAACACACCTAGTTCGCTGGCGGTAGCGATCAGTGAAACGCTGTCAAATATCGCTGTCAGATTTGAGATTTGACAGCGAATATTTGACAGCGTTTCACTGATCGCTATAGGTGTGCGCAGGCCTTAAAACTTTAAAGTGCAGTAAATCTGCATCAATCTGTCTAATAATTGTGGTACCTACCTATCTACCTACTAAAGGTACTCTTATGAATTGGACGAATACACTCTACCTACCTAACATTTGGAACTTGTGGGGTATGACTATGCTAATGTAGGTACTACCTATGTGACTGATAGGTGTTTTTATTAATAAGCATCTAGTTCCATAGGATACGGCACCTATGTAGGTACAGCCAGCAAAACAGTTAATCAGGTTGGTACTAAAAGGTTTTCTCTTTCCGTAATTGTTGGAAACATCAAGTTTGTTTAGTTTAATCTGTGATGTAATATGGGTTCATTCACCCTATCTCTCTCTCAATAAACGTCAACCAGTGCACACGTCTCTCGTTTTAATTTAATAACAATAAAACAAATGGTGACTGTGCCTTGAAAATTGCTGAATCAAGGCAATGACCGGCCTCTTAGCACAGTTGGGAGTAGCTCTGCCTTCTGCGCCGTAGATCGTGGGTTCGATCTCCACCGAGAACAAATTGCTTCTGTGGTGAACACAGATGTTTGTTCTCTATCTGGGTGTTATATAGTGTTCTAAGATTGTATTTACAAAAAAAATGTATGTAGTATTATATCAGCTATCTGGTTTCCAAAGTACAAGCTCTGTTTAATTTGGGGCCAGATAGTGTGGTGTGGATTGTCCACAATATTTGTTTATTTAAATCCTGTTCAAAGAACTTTCTTTGCTGACTGTACCTCCACTGCCTCCAAAAAACCCAAACATATATCATTATTTCTAGGTATCACTTTTTATAATCCGGTATAGAATAACTTAAGTGTATGTTATACAAAACATTTCACTATTTACCCTTCTCATTCTAACTAATTGTTAATAAGTAAATTATCTGAATAAAAATATTTCAATCAAAGGTTTTGAAAGATGAAATATGTAAATACATACGAATCCTTAAATAATGCGTTTTATTTAAAACATCCCTCCGCAAAATTAACCCTTACCACCATGCATTATTGTAAAAATAAATAAAGCGAAATATTTTTTTAATAAATTTTATTTCAAAATAACAACATCTAAGTACTTAATTTATGAAAACAGACAACATAGGCGTACTTATTATTTATATTACTTAAATATAAATATAGATCACACGTTTAAGCAAATTATTTGGAATTCAATAGTTTTTTCTATAAAGATAAAATTATTTATTAGGTAAGTATATTAAGAATTTTAGAATATGGTAAAGTCATATCGGAATCACGATTTTGTCCAATTATGTACATTAGGTACAATAACAAAATGCATAGGTACATAATAAAGATTGTATTCTAGTAAGAAGTTAAAATTGCTATAATATGAAAAAAATCTGTTGCAAAGTTACTTTTGTTTTCAAAAACACTTTTATTGCATTAAACGATTCTCAATTTTTGTTTCAGGTTTCAAACTGTTCAGTTTTAACTGAACAGTTTGAAAAAACAAAACTTTTGTAGTTTTTTTTTTTAAATAATATACTTATGTATATTATATTATTTTCAATACTTGTACAGTATTTGGGTACGCTTTAAGTGTTAATTTACAATACTCAAAAAGACTAGTAATTAGGTAAAAGTAATTTAATGTGGTTACTTAAAAACCACATAATATAAAATTAAATACCTAGTTCGTTTAGATTTATTACTACTAGGAATATTTGCGATTGAAGTTCAAAGCTAATCAAGTATTTTGAGTGCAGCTACATATGTTTTATTCCTCCTCAATTTCTTATAACCAACGCTAAATGATATCTACGAGTCTTATGGAATTGATTATTAAACTCAGCATTTGAATACTAGAGATATTAAAATGGAATCCTAAGACGAGGTAATTGTGGGTTTGCATCCCAAAGTGTGGTAAAAGGCTAAATCTTTTAATAACTTTAGAATTATTAATGCGTAGTATATACTATGTGCTCTATTTTATGTTAGGAATTTTCTATTTACTATCTAGTTGATGGACAATCTGATTTGAAACAACTTTAGTCGCTACGGAAGCATTCGGTATCAGAAATCGGTCCATATCTTTTATGAGCAGATTATCCCCATCAGGAACTCCATATTTGAAAGTGATCAGTTCTGGATGTCGCTTTTTGGCGGTAATTTTGACAACCGTGGACAGTGGTCTTCGAGCCATTATCTTCGCCGCGCCTCGCTTGTTCGGAATGTCTCGTAATATTACTAAATGCGTCTCTGTAACCACCAAATAGGAATCGTGCATGTAGCCATTCAGCAAAACCTCTTGGCATTGGAAGCTATCGACGATATTGTATTCCTTCAAGAAGGAGTTTACATCGACGATCTCTTCCAAAGAGTCTGATTCTGTGTAATCCTTTCTAAGGCTATCCGATTTCGAATCATCTTCTTCATCGTTGATGCTGAAAACTGGAGGCACGTTGCGATACCTCTGCTCCTTACGATCGCCCGCCGATACATGCCACTCACCAGTGTTAATATTAGAATTAGGGTTCACAATATATTCGATAAGCTTCCCCTTGACCTCCTGACTCTTGGCTTTCATAGCTGAGGAGAGCTTACTGAACAGCTGTTTCGCTGGCAAATTTTCTTTCACTTTGGTCTGACGCGGTTCAGCACCATCATTGTTATTATTAGGCGCACAAACCAAGCATGTAGAAGGGTTGTGTTCTTCTAAGCAGTCCGTCATATGAGGACCGAAATAGTCATGGATAGCCACGAAACCTCCGTCAAGCATAGAGACGTGTTTTATGTTTCTCTTCAGAAAGGAGGCTACCACCATGTGTGCATAACTGTCTTCCTCTGCCCTGCCCGAGCCCACAAAGCACAGGTGTTCGCCAGCTGCCAAAGAACCGGCCGCCAGCGCCTGTGTTTGTGCATTGAGCAGTCCTTGTACAGCAGTCTTAAACGCTGAAGGCTCTTGCAACATTAAGTTGCAATCCAGATGAAATGCAGTGGATAGGTGACCAGCGTTATACTGCTCAGAAGGGCGACAATCAACCAGAAAGAATTTAACGTTGTCTACATTCGAATCAACAGTAGCACTCTCAATCAATTCATGCACAGCCACCGGAAGGCATAAGGCTTGGGAGTACAACTTTGAGTTGATTTCCAGATTCTCAGAAAACAACACTTCCAAAACATCCTCTCTGAAGGACTGTGGAGTTTTCAATGAGTAATAATGTGCGAGAGAACAGAAATCTGACACGTCATTTGCTTCTAGATCGGCAGGCATGCCAATTAAAGCTTCAATAATAGCTGTTTTATCATCATTAGTCATTTGAAGTAACTGTTCTCTAGCATTGATGATCATTATTAAGCATAGGAAAAATATAAAGAAAGGATCAGACCTTTGGAAGTACAGATCCCACATGAAAAGTACCACTTCTAAAGAACAAGTTCCAGCAAAAAGTGATCTGAGCCAGGGCAAGCAATACTGTTCTGGAGTTATTCTTTTTGTATCCAAAAACGAACAAAGTTCTGGGTCATGGTACTGCAAAACCAATCGTAAAATATGGAATGGAACACCATTTTTAACACAGCCATTTGGAATGTACAGTTTTATGATCTTTTCAAACAAGTTGTAAGTGTCTGCTCTTGGTAATTTCAAGCTCAATAAAGGCAGCAGCAACTCAATCCATCCGTTGTTGGATGTGTAAGCGATAGACTTAGATTTACAATAGAATGTGATTATAGACTCAATGTCTGATATAACTGATAATTTATCATCATCATCATTGCCTAGTTTTTTCACAAACTTCTTAACATCATTCCTAAGATCATTTTGGTTAGTTAGATCAAATATTTCATCAAATGCGAGTAGTTGGTTACTTGCATCTTGACAGTTGAGACAAAGGAGCCAGACATCCGGACGCATACTGTCGGGGATTTGCTTCCCCTTCGTGAGTGAGTTGATTTCATGTGCTGTGCAGCTGTCCAGCAAAGCCGATTCCAGCTCAATGAGCCTGTAAGAGTGTAATTAAAACTAAATAAATAAAGATGTGAACAACTATAACCAATCACATTTGACGTAATGATGTATCATCATTTTAGAATGAAAATATTTTTTATTAAAGGCATGCATAATGTATCGAATACCATGATAGGTTTTTTGAACACATCAACAGTAGGTATGACTAAATCGTAGGTATGAGTAAATTGTAGATGCAGCTTATTTATTTTTTGGAAGTGACTATTTGTACGGGTGCTGGATGAATAAATTATATTTATTCGTACATTTATTCATACGAGTATATTCATACGGATATTATTCAAACTCGGGGCACCCCGACTTAAGTCACAAAAGTAACAGTAGGTTGTTAGGTTTTTTACCTACTTAATTTCAAGAATGGTGCCCCCCCCCCTTCCCCCGCAGTACCCGTATTAATAATTATAAATTGTTCGTACGGTAACCGTATTAATAATTATAAATTGTTCGTACAGCACCTGTAATAATAGACTCAGTCTTATTTTTTCTCTTTGCTTACCTACTAACTTAGGTATGAAATTAAAGCCTCTTATCTTCGACTATCTATGAATCTGCCTACAGTTGACGACATAAGTGATAAGGACAAATAATTAGATTCGCAAGGTAATTACCAAGTGCTGTCATCTTCTTCACTACCCATCGAAAATTTGGTGATTTACTTTTTATTGATCGTCCAAAGTTAGGATCTGGGGAAAACAAACAAAGCAATGTCGTTAACCTTCCTACTGGTTCCTACGCTAGACCAAGGTAGATTTCATAGGTCAGTAGGAAACAACGTAATCTTGGACTTTCAAGACTCACAACAAATTATACACAAGGTACATAACGTACAAGAGAATGAAATCAATAACAATTACCCAAAAAATCTAAAACCTGTGTCTTGCCTTGCCTTCTTGACTTGAGAGTTCACTTCACTTCTTCTTTTTTGGCGACTTGAGAGTTGAGATGAGACTTGTTTTTTGTTTTGACTTTTGAGTTTGAGTTTGAGTACTCAACTCAGTGTCTGACTGTCATAATTATCACTCAGTATATCAATGTCAGCTGTCTCTTCGACTTTTTTGTGAAGGTACGTTGTGTGCAATCTTGTTCACACACACACAATCTTGTGTTTTTGTTAATTTAAAAGTACCCTACAAAAATTACCAGTGATATAAAAATTTTGGAGCAAGAGCCTGGCGTGGTAGGGGCATGTCATGAGGAGGGATAAAAGTGGATGAAAGTCATGTTTAACCAGGAGAGTGAGGAGTATCAAAGTAGAAGGATATTTGCTGATGTGGATATTTGGCTAGAGGTAGGCCAAATAAGTGATGGTTAAACAGTGTGAAAGATGCCATGGTTATGAAATAAATTAATACAGAGATGACGGCTGATAGAGGAGAACATTAAGTGGGATAAGGGCAGGAAGGAGTAGACGACTATAGCAAATCAATATTGTGCAATCATTCCGATACAACCAAGCGTGATATTTGATACTTGCAAAGAATTTGGCCGATCTTATTTTCACGAAAAAAGAAGAAGCAGATTTCTATGGTGTATGTGTGCGTATACGTATGTATATCTACATTTGTGTGCGTAAATCTTATATTTAAACTGTCAAAACTGACATCTCAAACTGTCAAATATCAAGAGGTCAATGTCATGCTTGCTTCTGCTTGCTACTGTTCTATATTTCTTGCTAGGCTATTTCGAGATACGAGCTAATATTTACGAAATAAAATCCACCGGAATATTAACTAAGACAGAAATGCGATGGCTGCAACAGCATCGGTAATTAATCATCTGTCTTATTATTATCATCTGAAGAGTATTTACCATTTCCTACAGCACAGACGACTCCAATACCTCCAGCAGCGTTGGGAACCAACCGCTCATAGTCAACTCCTACGCATAGTTACAACTGGGCAGTCATCAATAATGAGAAGAACATTTAATTCTTCAGGGCTGGACACCTCTGCCGCATGCCAGACACCTCGTGGGCTTTCATCTTCAGTGGGCTGAAGATGTGTGTCAAACTTAGCGCTAGAAGGTGGTAGACCCGACTTTAGTGGGTGTGTGATGTGTGTTTATAACCCTGCCAAAAGTGTGATAGGTCAGATTGTGAATGAAGAAACTTGCTATATGTGTGTGATGGAGTAACTACCTACTAAAGATATCTACAATGTTGTATAAATGTTTTTATAGCGTTGAAGATTTCATTTAAATTATTTTATATTTTCTTTAAGAATTATTATTCTGAATTGATTATTGTTATTATTCTCACACTGATTTATTTTAATTTAACTTATATTTTCTACTTTTTGTTTGAATTTTGTATATTGGTCGCCGATGAAGTATGTGAGCCATTTTTTTACACACCCTATGATCTTATAATTGTACCATACTTCTTGCAAATAAATATATTTCATTTCATTTTATTTGTACCAACTGTCGAACTACTCAGTAAAACTACAGATGCAGAGTTATTGGTGAAAGAGACTCATTTCCTGTAGGTTTCATTTGCTCGAACTAGATATAATGTAACTATGCTACTCGGGGATAATTCAGCATTAAAGAGGCGAAAGAAATTTATCAGTCCAGTAGTTTTTGAGTTTATTCGTTAAAAAATACAAATCTGTATAATAATGATGATGACAATAATACCTACCTAAGTACCTATAAGTACATACCTACCTATTTGCTGAGAAGTCCCATTATCACACAGAACGCCTACCTATACATACATAATATGATTAAGTATTATGATTACACGCTCCTCTGAATCCACCATCAGGTAAGCTCGTTGGCAGAGAGCACTGGTGGTCTAGTGGTAGCGGACCCGCCTTCCGATCCTTAGTCGTGGGTTCAAATCCAGTCGTGTACCAATGAGTTTTTCTGTAGAAAAATGTATGTGCACTATGCCAGTAAAACATCGTGAGGAAACCGGCGTGTTGTAGAACCTACAAAAGTTCGAGCAACTCGTTCGTGTCAAGCGCCACGCAATAAGGGCCCACTAGAGGCCTTGCGGAAACCAGCCCGCACATCAAGTGTGGATGATGAATTTGCCGGAGCTCGTTGGCATCAGTGCCTTGTCTACCTTATTCATAATAGGTAGGTACCTAAATAAGGTAGGCCTAATGATGATGATGATGATGAAAAGGTACCTCTATGTAGGTAGACAAGTCTATCTACCTATTTGCTGAGAAGTCCCATTTTACACACAGAATTCCTACCTACCTAAGAGCTGGTAATCATTTTAAACATAGGTATTCAGCTTCTGAATCCACCATCAGGTAAGCTCGTTGGCATCAGTGCCCACCTTACTCATAATACCTAACTAAATGCAGTAGATCTACAAAATCATGTAGGTAAATAAAACAAACATTCCACAGGATGGATGTTAGCAATGACCTACTACGCGGGCAAAGCCTGCCGCGGGCGGCCGCTAGTTCATAAAATCTACAGTCACGAAAAACGCCTTGGGATGCTTGCTACTAACTATTATCTATTCTGTGAACCGTCACAGAATAGATAATAGTTAGTAGCAAGCACCCCGTGTCATAGTAACTACTAGCGTATCTGTAATTCGGAAATATCTTAGATTCACGAAATCTAACATCATCATCACCCTATCCCGAACCTTATCCCATACTAACTATCCTTTATTCCATGTCGTGAGAAACACCGCTTTTTTTTTTTTACATTCTAGTTGCATTCGGTAAAAGCCAAGGCAGGAGAAGTATGACTTCCTTAAAAAAAATGTTTGCTAAATGTTTGCTAGTGTGTATCATCAACTTGTTATTAAAAAATGATGAAAGCTTTAATTAAAAATCGATGATAGATGAATGCAGTAAGATTTAACTTAAATAAGCTTACAGAGAAAGAATAAAGAAAGAAGATGAAGAAAGATAGTGGAATATTACAGAAAACTTTAACCCAGAAAGCTCAAATTAAAATTAAAAAAAAGTTTTGATAGACATGTCGTGGTGAATATTGCGTAAATATAAGAGCGCCGAAAGAATTTGCGCATTTTGTCACGAAGTAAAAGCATACGTTATTGTACGATAATCTTAGCATAGATTCCAATTTGTACTTTTAGAGCTAGCAGCACTGGGCCGAACTGTCACTGTCATTCAGTCAGTTCAGTCCAGTCGCCAGTCGTGTCGGCGCGGCGGTCTGTCCTGTCCTGTCACTCACTGTCAGTCTCAGTTTTCATTTTCAATTCAAGGTTCTGTTTATCGATTAGCAGCTTTAGCAGCGTTATCATTTGAGGGAGGAAAAAGCAATTGTTTACAAAAAAATATCAACCGAAAATTGCCTGCGTCCTTCTTCATAGTACCTACTTAAAATTCCTACTTCGGATTCGGGTTGTTTACTGAACTGAGAATACCTGTATCTGATAAAATGAACGGCTGAAAATTTATTTTATTTCTCCCAAAGTGATACAAAATGAGAAATTTATTCCCAGACAAAGAGGCCTTCGTAGTTTTTGCTTTGTATATCATTCTGTTTGTTTTTCAGGGTAAGTTATTATTCAACTTTCCATTATTTTCGTATTTGGTAGATATTCAACACTCCTGCAACCTTTTCGTCAAAAACGCTTGTATCCTTGTGCCTAATTAAATTTTATACTATACTAGTGGCATCCTGAACGACTTTGGCTGCGTTAAACATTTCACTTACAAACTTATAACCCCCATTGCTATACTTATAAGTGTTGAGTTTCGAGAATCCCTTGATAATAGTTTATTTATTTATTATTTATTTATTTATTCATTCACTTATAATAACATTACAGATTGAATCCAATGCGTTATCTAAGGCTTAAAACTAATAGATATCTATACAAACTTCTATCTACTCACACACTTAGTACTAATATTGCACTTCACACAATAAGTAGGTTTATTTTAGTGCAAGGGTGCACTAAAATCTAAAACCCTATACATCCCTACCTGTCAGGAGTCCACTCTCCAAATGTCATACTCCTAATGGCTATTGGTTTGTTAATTGTCAGTCATTAATGAAAGTGTTTTATGCATAAAATGTTCAGGTCCCTTGAACAATAAACTAAGCAAAAACAGATTTCAGTATAAAAAGTGGCCAAAGTAATGATTTTCATAGCGATTTAACTACCCCATTCTAGTCCTAGATTTTTTGTCACTATATTGCAAAAAACCCACAAGCAGTCTACTTGCGGAAACCAGTCCGCTCACCAAGTATGGATCAAAGAATTTATCTTTTTCTATATCCCAGGAACTGTCAAATTCAATAGTAATTGTCATTGTCAGTATCTGGGAAGTTATATCTACTGCAACAAAAAAGTCTATTAGGCTTGAATTGAGTCCCAATTCTGACTCAGGGTGAAGGCATGTACATGATCTAATAGTCGATAATGTCTAAAATGTTTAGTTCTTTTTCAAAGTTATTCTAGCATAGTAATAGATTAGATATTTTATGGCTGTTTTACTATGTAAATACCTACTGTCAATAACTCTTAACTCTTATCAGTTTTTATCCCTTGCAGGTGTGTTTATCACTGCATCAAAAACTGAAAGTGGTGGATATGATTATAATACCACACTGGTTGTGTTCCTGTCGGAGCTGCTCAAACTCGTTATATCGGCCGGTTTATACACATACAGAAGGACTGAGTAAGTATCCGCTCAATAGCCCATTATAGCCCACCATTACCATTATAGGCCTCCCATTGTACTCATATTTTTAATAGTTTCTGTATTTATTTCTTCTTTGTGTATAGCGGCGGAATGAAAATATTTGTCGATTTTCAACTTGATTTGTTCAACGTATCACAATCACATACTACCTTTTGAAACTGAATAGACAGAATACACCGATAAGGTAACGTCACAAACTATGTCAAAATGTGTTCATGATCTATATTTGCCTATTATAAGATCTAAAATGTACCATACTTCAAACAAATAAATTATTTCATTTCATTTCGATCAAGGCACTGGTGCAAGCGAAAACCGACTCTAAGGTGACGAACATTTTCATACCGCAACTGTACAACAAAGAGTTAGTCCAAAAAAATAATTATCAATAGTTACAAACTTAAAGCCATGTAGCAGTAGGTATGTAGGAAAATAGAGCCATATTATGTAGCCATGTAGGTATGCAGGAAAATAAATTAATTAATATACATTATACCTCCTAATATTTCTAATCCGCTTACCTCGTAAGTTATCCTCCTACAAATTTTTGATAAATTATTTGTTATTAATTATGTTTTTTGAATTCAAACTGGTTTTTCTTATCATAAACACCTATGGCAAATTCATCATCCGCACTTGGTGTGCGGACTGGTTTCCGCAAGAAGGCCGCTAGCCTTTATTGCATGACGCTTGACACCGTGTTGTTTAAACTTTGTTAGGTTCTACGACACGCCGGTTTCCTCACGATGTATTCCTTCACTGTTTGAGAGTACTGACAAGTACTTTTCAACTGTAACGCACATCTATAAATCATATAGGCAGTAGCCAGTACCTACACACTTGCCTTCATCTACTATATCTACTATACATACTACACGTGCCGGTGTAATTACTGGCACGTGAGGCTGAATATCTGTATGCCTCCAGTTGATGGACGCAGAGCAGTGCATCGTAGGGCACGTTCCTGACGTGCGTGACCTACGAGGCATGGCTTTGTTATAGGCGATGGTTATCACTTAACACCAGGTGGGCCATATGCTTGTTCCATCAGCAAGTTACATAAAAAAAAATATATATATATACAACATGTCCCAAAATTCAACGATAAGCCGGCACCAGAGGATGGACCTACTAATGACTACTCGAGAAAAAAAAAAAAAAAAAAATTACCTCTACTTTTTTTTAAATTACTTAAAAAAAATGGAAATTCTTCGAAAATGTATACCCCTTATGACACTTTTAACTACCATGACCACAATTTTTCAAATATTTCAGTTTTTTTGTTTGTATCGGCAACCTAAGTAGTACTACTATTCACCATAATCTTTGAAAATTACAGAATTTTCGTAGTTTTATACAAAAAAACAACCAAAAAAAATTATTAAATATATATATAAAACATAGTGTAAAAAAAAAATATGGACACTACTATGGCAAGTTTTTTAAAAAATTAGCGCAACTAACCTAGATTTTAAAATGGTATAATACTTTAGGAAAACTAGCCACAAAAAAAAAATAATGACACTTTTTCTAATCAAGAACCAAATTTCATAACTTGTTGTTAATAGTAATCACTTCTACTATGTGCCCAAAATAGATTTTTGTTGTTGGAAAATGTTTAAAAAAAAGTAGAGGTATTTTTTTTTCTTTTTTTTTCTCGAATAGTCATTCGTAGGTCCATCCTCTGGTGCCGGCTTATCGTTGAATTTTGGGACACCCTGTATATATATATAAAAATAAGTCGGGTTTTCCTTCCTGACGCTATAACTCCAAAACGCACGAACCGATTTCCACGGGTTCGTAGGAAAGGTCTCGGGCTCCGTGAGGTTTATAGCAAAGAAAATTCAGGAAAAATTCAGGACAAACCAACATTTTGAAGCCATCTGGTGGCGAAACGGAGTTCGCCGGGATTGCTAGTGAATAAATAAAAATATATGCTAAGTTGTTTGGAAAATCACATAGTGTATGTATGTACCATTACAATGCAAACATTGTGTTGTGCAATGAATTGTAGGTCAAGTTCAGTTTTTTGTTTCAAGGAAAATACTTTTTATATGGAAAAATCAGCCTTGGTTTAATTTTATAGTTGTTACATCATACACAATATTAAGTTCAGAATAATATCAGTTTAAATAAGTTGAAGCTTCCTGTAGTGAATCATTTAGCTAAATTGCATTTGTTGAAATGTTGATAAAACTGCTGTATACGTTCATTTATTTACGACAAATTCGTTGATGTGTTGGTAAGCTCCCTCTAATTTGAGAGCAGGAGAGCCTCTAATCTGCGGCCTTCCTATCCTAAAATCGTGGGTTCAAATCCAGTCGTGCACTAATGAGTTTTCTCTGTCCATAAATGTAATTGCACTATGCCACTCTCAAACGTTGAAGGAAAACATCGTATGGAAACCAGGCATGTCGTTGAACCAAAAATGTTCGACACACATTTCTGCAAAGCAATTGCAGAAACCATTTCTCATCAAATACCAAGGTATAGATAAACCAGTCTAAAAATGCACGCCCCTCCACCACGTTTTCTTGACGTTGGCTCACAGCAAAGTACTTCAAAATGATCTTTGTGACGTAGGTAATAAAGAACAATTTACTTTGACTGACTGAAGTAGTAGGGCGTGCAGTTTAAGATTGGACGATCTCTACCTGTAATAAATGTAATTAGTTTTTTTTTTTTTCAGGAATAAGCCCAATCTCTTCAAGGCACTGTTTGTGAATCGAAAGCTGCTATACTACTATTTCATACCGTCGCTACTCTACTGCTTCTATAACAACTTGGCGTTCATAAACCTCTCGCACTATGACCCCACCTCGTATTACATCTTACTGCAGTTCAGAGTGGTGCTCACAGCTTTACTATTTCAGGTAATCAAAAAAATCTCTAAAAATCTTCTGTTAGGTATCTAAAAATTATGATAACAGAATTTCTAGCTTCATTGTTACACACAGCCTTATAAAAAGCCTCCCCTAAGACTTCGACTACCGTAGGTCGATTCAGTGTTCCTAGATTTTTTATGTAGGAAAGACGGTTAAAAATAGTGGATAATGCGCGCGCGCACGAAAAATCTTCCTCACGAAAAACCTCCCTCTTGCCCACTAAAAATGAGTTATGAGTTATGCGCATTTACAAGTAGTTTGCGCCATCATGACATTTAGAACCATTTAATACAGAATCACGAAGCAATATAAATTCTTATTTTTCTAGGTAGTAAAAGTCCCTGTAACAGTTTTTTGCCTGACTTTATTTTTATTTTTAATGACATATTTTTATTTGAAAGTTGTATGTAAATTTGTATAAGTAATGTGACTTTTCCGAGTGTACAAAATGTATCAAAATGGAATAAGTTTATTGAACCCTGTTCTCACAAAACCAACGCTAAAACAGAACGTTTTTGTTTTCAGTTCCTATTCAAGAAAAACTTAACTCCGATCCAGTGGGTATCACTCGCAATATTAACATTGGGTTGCATGATAAAGAACTTTGACGCTGCAGCGACAAAGTCCGCCGGCGACACCGACCTCTGGTCACAGATATTTAACATCTACTTCTTATCCATAAACTTCCAAAACTTTTGCTCCTGCCTAGCGGGAACATACAACGAGTATCTACTCAAAACGAAAGGATCAAACGTTGACATATTCTTGCAAAATGTATTCATGTACCTTGATTCCGTTGTGTGCAACTTGATAGTGTTGATAATTAAAGGGGAAATAACTTCCTTGTTCGACGACCTGGTGCCTATGAGTGATACATTTGTTATTCTAATCACTGTAAATAGCGCTATAGTGGGAATCGTTACTAGTTTCTTTCTCAAGAACTTGAACTCCATTTTAAAAACTTATGCTAGTGCCTTAGAACTGGTAATAACAGCGGTAGTATGTTATCTACTGTTTCATATTTTGATAACTGTGCATACAGTAATATCTATATGTCTAGTCAGTATTGCTGTGGCTATGTATTTTAAAAATCCTGTCAGTAATGTGAGTACTAGTATTGCTGAATCTAAAGATAAGGTCCCACTTCTAGAAGTCAGTACAAGCAAATAGTTATAAACACAATTTCAAGTGAAACATAATTGTGAGGTATAGGGAGCGACACATAACTTTAGCGGTGACCGTTATTGCGCAGAAGTCAAAAATAAGGTACCTGAGGGGGGCAAGCGGAATGAAGGGCGGGCGTGCGTAGCGCTGATTGGCTCTCCAGTCGCACTCCGCTCGCTGTACCAATAGGACACTCTGCACACATCCACACATCCAGTGTGCGCGACATGGCACACTACGACGCATGCGCAGCGCGTATTGCTCACCGCTCGAGTTATGTGCCGCTAGTTATAGTTTTGATGTGATTAAAGATTTCAAGCCAAATCGTAGTTTAGTTAGGTAGTTACTATTTTTATGAAATTCATGGCTGTACACTGTACATATACGTTTTAAGTATGAACAGGCGGATGTGCTTAAAGTAAGTAAATTTCCAGTTTTTATTTGAATCTCGTAATTTAAGCATTTTAACAAGAAATGTCTCCAAATTTAAGCTAAGCGAAAGAAAGCAGAAACATTTGTGATTGTGATAAAACTATCAATAAAAAATATTTTCGCTTTTAATACAAAATGTAATGTATTTCCATTATAACCCGTAAATATTATTGTACTATACTACAGCTCAATGGTTTACCTATATTATACAATTTGTATTACATTCCTAAGTTCCTACCAGTTTATTTAAAAATATAAAAGCATAGGCACCATCTTAGTCGGTCATAATATGCACGATATTATTCTATTTTAGATTACAGATAAGCTTAAAAAGGCTATGCCATGATCATATTAATTTGACTTGACCTTATTCGAAGATTAATTTATTTATTTGAGATAGACACTACGTTTTCCGCCTTATATCTTTGACTTTTGACGGTTTAAATGACAGCTGTCATGTTTCCCTTCCGTCATATTTCTGCTTTGGTCATTTCCCCTACCACCACCAGCAGAGTGGCGCGTGTGAGGTAGCCATCTTTATTCCTCATTGGCGTTTTGTTTTCCGTCGAAGCAACATGTGTTCAGCAGATATCTCTGCGACTACAGTTGCTTAAAATATTTTAATCCTTGTTCATACAAAAGTGAAGAACTAATTCTTTTACTTAGTGAATAAGTGTGTTATACTGTGCAAAGAGGGAAAACCGTGAGTACCCTCTTTATATGAAACGTGTTCAATTTTAACGAAAAGTTCGTTTGGATCACGTTATTACAGTTATGTAAATAACCAGTTATCCTGTATGTTTGTTGTGCATGTAAGTTTTAATGTGCATATTTAATGTTCAAGTAATTTACACAAGCGGTAGCCCCACGTGCAGTAGCATAAGATGGCTATCGGTGATATCGAAATCTTAGTTTTGAGGTAAGTGATAATATGATAATGACGTCATAAACATCAATGGCCTTTCAATAAGGGAATGAATCGAAATCAATTCCTTTAACATCGAGAGGAAGCTAAAATGGGTAGCTGTCCTGGAGTTGTTGAAAACTGGTGCTTAGGTTAGACGTCTTATGAGACTACGGTCTTACCCTTTAAACTCGTAAATCGTATCATACTCCAAGCTTCATAGACTTGGGATCAAACAAAGTGGGGAGAAATGTATGATACGATAAATCAATTATAATGCTTATATTACTAAATGTGCCTACTGCATTGTGAAAAATAAATATTAATTTTAATATATAATTGCACGAAGTATATATTGTAATCTTCTCTCTTTTTCAATTAATTATACGAGTGCTGAAGTTAATTTTTGAGAATCTGAGTGGCAAAGCAGAAGAAACTCTGTTTTTCATTTTTGCTATACTCTTTATTATTTCACTTTACAAGTCGTATTATTACATGCGAAGTTTTGTATGTTTTATTTAAGTATT
The DNA here is from genome assembly GCA_947578465.1 of Thera obeliscata. NCBI lineage: Eukaryota > Metazoa > Arthropoda > Insecta > Lepidoptera > Geometridae > Thera > Thera obeliscata. Next base: position 3,457,302 of record OX387927.1, read on the forward strand.
TTTGGCGGCTAAGGTGTTCTGTTCCCCAGAATCTATCAGATGCGCAAAGGTGACGCTAAGAATTTGGAAACGCTGTGTTCCAGCTGAGGGAACTCGTCAACCATAAGAAGAGGAATCGCTACCCAATCAAAGTAACAGCTGCCCCTCGCAGGGGTAGGCCGTTATTAAAACTATTCCAGCGCATGGAACGATATAAACTTTTAATGGACCTGAGTTCCTGATTCTGATGGGTTCTTGCAAAAGAAATTCAATTAAGCCGATAACCACCCCTCGCAGGGGTCTGGTGTTAGGCTAACTTTATTCCATCTTATGGAACTGTATACACTTCAGTGGACCAGGGCTCCTGAATCGGATGGGTTCTCGCAAAAGAAATCCAATCAAGCTAACAACCACCCCTCGCAGGGGTTAGGTGTTTGCCTAACGGTACTCCATCGCATGGAACTGTATACACTTCAGTGGACCAAGGCTCCTGAATCGGATGGGTTCTCGCAAAAGAAATCCAATCTAGCTAACAACCACCCCTCGCAGGGGTTAGGTGTTTGGCTAACGGTACTCCATCGCATGGAGCTATATAAACGGTGGCTGGACCACGGCTCTTGAATCTGATGCCTTCTCGCAAGGGAAATCCAATCAAGCTGACAACCACCCCTCGCAGGGGTTAGGTGTTTTGCTAACGGTACTCCATCGCATGGAGCTATATAAAAGGTAAGTGGACCATGGCTCCTGAATCTGATGGGTTCTCGCAAGAGAAATCCACTCAAGTTAACAAACCACCCCTCGCATGGGTTAGGTGTTTACGTAAGGGTAATCCTTCGCATGGAGCGGTATGAGCGTTGAGGGACCATGGCTTCTGAATCTGATGAGTTAATGCAACAGAATACCAATCAAGCTAAGAGACACCCCTCTCAGAGGTTAGGTGTTTGGCTAACGGTTTTCCATCGCATGGAGCTGTATAAACGATGAGTGGATCATCACTCTTGAATCTGATGGGATCGCGCAAGAGAAATCCAATTAAGCTAACAACCACCCCTCGCAGGGGTGTTTGGTAAGTGTATCCCATCGCATGTGTCTGTATAAAGTTTTAGTGGACATTGGCTCCTGAATATGATGTTTTTTTCGCAAGAAAAATCCAATCAAGCTAACAGCGGCCCCTCGCAGGGGTTTCGGGTTTTTGTGTGGTTATTGTGTACCATCACGTGGAATTTGTGAATTTTGGTCTTGCCTGGCCTGGCCTGGCCCCAGAAAGTGGTGTTTCCTCACAAGAGCAATCCGATCATTTAAATATACACCCTTCGCGAATAGGTGTTTGTAAAAAAAAAAAAAAAAAAAAAAAACAGCACACCCTCACTGGGTGGTGGGAGATGTTTTTGTAAGGTTATAATGTCAGTGTGTAGAGTTGTAATGTAACAATGGGACAGAACATCTGCTGCTCTTGCGTACTCTAATGTACCTACAAGCTTGTACTGATGAACAACTTGCACAGTTGTGTGTTGGCTCTAGTACTTACAGTCTACACTGTATGTAGTAAACTATGCGTTATATGTAGTGAAACAAGGTGCAGTTAATAAGTACCCCCATCTGTTTGTAAGCAGTATTGAAAGTAAAACCTAATTTTTGGGTTCTACCACTGATCTCATTCCAGAGTGCATTTTCACTTAAAAGTAGTTAGTGACACAGGTGCTTGTTACACCTACTGTATTACAAATATTTTTAGATGGTTACGCAAAATAAAAATACTTAGTTGGGTCAGAAACATCGTGCATCTCTACGATCACAAACTCTTAAGTATTAAAGTCACTTAAGCAGGGAAAACTTTAGCTGAGTTAGTGTGTGGTTCAGCGTATAATACAGGTATCTACCTATATCGTAGAGTGGTATATATGGTGTGGCTTCAAGATCTACGCTTTGTGGATCGACCCTTTTTTAAAATTAAGTACCATGTAAGACCAGCCTCTTTGAATATCGAAAATAAAGAATCCTAGTTGCCTCTAAAATGCAGCCTACCCACATTTATATACATATTTGTTTTTGTTTTGAAAACTGTGGACGTGTGACCTACCAACTAAACTAAAAACTGAAATCTCGTCAAGCTGTTTCTTAACGTTCTGCATGGAACTGCCTACCCACATGGATGTGCTGCACTGTGTTTTTAGCTCCTAAGTGTAATTTTGTCGTAGAATCTAAAAGATTCGAAAATATGTGTCAAGTGCACAAAAGGAGCCTCCGTGAGGCGCACTTAAAATCCTTTCTCCACACTTCTTTTCGAAAGATCCGGTGACACTATATGAAGAAGACTAGGTACATGAGATATATTTCTGATAAAAGTAAATCATCTCGTCCACGGAGCGACGAAGTATGTAATGGCATATAGTTCTAACCAATATTGTTACTATTCATCATCATCATCATCAGCCCGAAGAAGTCCACTGCTATTGTTATGCTGTTTTAAAAATAGTGGTTGTAGTATCACTGATAAACATAATGGTTTCCAATTGTTTAATTCCTTGATACATCAGTAAACAAAAACATCCTAGTACTTTAGCACAATTCTTGCTGAAAGCAAAAACCGTAAAACCGTAGTTCCTACGTTTTGAAGCAGGCATGTTCTTCCAGATGTTGTTACTCCATGTCAATCAAACTATCCGGTTTGCGACGTTAGTTGGCAAAAATATTTTTTATAAATACTATGTAAGTATAAATAATGTTCATGTTTTACATACTAATAGTAAAACTGCCCCGCAGTAATACTATGCTCTTGGCTCAAGAGGTCTCACATTATGGTTACACATACTTAGATCGCATACCTTATCATCATCATCAGATGGTTACATATTTGATCGTATTCCTACTAGTATGGTGTTTATCCTGTGTTTAACAATTGATTGCAGTGATAATTGATGGTTGAAAACTATCATCAGTATTTTACTGATCATTCATCATCATCATGAACTGGAAGGAAACTATGATAAAATGGAATATTTTATTTATCACCAGTCAAATCGTTTAATATGTTTTTATTACTATAACAGTGTTAATTTAGCAAGTCCGCATCACCCGCATAAGTCCGCATAGGTCAGGGGGTTGGATTGGCAGGCTGCTATTACAGCACCTTCAGAAGTTCTTACAAGCTGGATAGAAAAGGTTATTCTGGAAAATTATTTTGGACTGAAAGAGAAGGGAGTGAGTTATAAAGTGACATTTTTAGTTAACGCAAAATCTTGCTTAGCTATGTTTCCAATGATAAGCAAGTATATTTATGTTTCCAATGCCATTGTATTATGGACCGGGTCGTCATCATAATCAACCCAAAGAAATTCATAGCTGGACTTAGGCCTTCTTCATAAGTTGGTTAGTCATGAGGTGGTTTGTCTATTAACCCCATATATGTCAGACTTTCTTAATTATTATGACCACGATCACTTTTAATGCAAAACCTGACAGGTTTCTCATAGTACTATAACTATGTTAAAGTTAGCCACACTTTATAGTGTTTGCTATAAGTATATTTCTTAGGTTGTTTGGTAGATAATAACGTTTTACTGTTGTAGGTATACTTACCTACTTGAGGTTGTAAAATATTTTGATGTCACATGTTCACATTGGCGTCAGAGTTGCTACCACCACCAGGCGATAACAAACAGGTCTCAAATAAATAAATTAATCTTCGAATAAGGTCAAGTCAAATTAATAGCAGCGTTTTACCTACCAATAAAACGCATATTAATTTACTTACCTTATTCGAAGATTATACTTTCAATTCTGCCTGGTGATTTTCGACGCAATGAGGAATAAAGATGGCTACCTCACACGCGCCACTCTGCTGGTGGTGGTAGGGGAAATGACCAAAGCAGAAATATGACGGAAGGGAAACATGACAGCTGTCATTTAAACCGTCAAAAGTCAAAGATATAAGGCGGAAAACGTAGTGTCTATCTCAAATAAATAAATTAATCTTCGAATAAGGTAAGTAAATTAATATGCGTTTTATTGGTAGGTAAAACGCTGCTATTAAGTGGAAATTGGCTGTCTGCCTACCCCTTATGGAAAACGTGGGTTGTTGTACACAAGGATACGCATCAGACTATACACAGCTAGCTCTTATGTCTTTGCTGTAAGCGTCATTTTTCTTTGTTTTTAGGTAACTTGAGCTGTATCCTACCGTACTATAAAAATATCCTACAAAAGATATTCCGTCACAAACTGTATCTATCTATTTAAATCTTGGTACAAATCGTTCCAGCTGTTACTGCTTGATTGCATGTAAAAACAGCCTACCCCAGTGATATTATATAGGTCACAAACTGCATCTATTTCTAACCGACTTCAAATGGAGAAGGTTCTCAATTAAGTCGTATTTTATTTTTTTATGTTTGTTATCGCATAACTTCGTCATTTAGCCTCGAAAAATTCTGGATTTTTGAACTGGAATGTTTACTTCCAGATTAGTCTCATAGAAATTTCATTAAAATTGGTTCAGCAGTGTGGCCATGAAGTCGTTCAAGGTTTTTTTAACTGCACTTGTTTATTCAAAGCGTCCCACAAATCGATTTGGCTGTTACTGCATGATTGCCGTAATTTTCAGATTCGTGTCATAAATGTATTCCTCTATGCATAATAGAATTTTCTATAAATCTATAAAACTCTTTAAAAAAAGTAGGTAGGTACATACACTAGGTACTTTAGAGCCTCGAGGATTTTTGGACAGGGCGTCGATTCTAGCAACACAAATCACTCAAGCGATCGCGTAAATCGATGAGAGTGATATTTGCTGCTGGAATCGAGCGACGCCCTGTTCTCCATTGAAAAGCGTCACAAAAATAAAATATAGTTTAAAAAACTAAAAAATCACACTTTTATAACTAATTGAACTAAAAAGTTCAAAATAAAACTGTAACAATCAAAATTAAATGAAAAATGTATATTATTGTACAAAAAAGCGTGGGGTGCTTTTTATAATAACTTCAGGTATAACAAACTATTGATAAAATATTAACGACAATCAAAATCAAGCCCCCCACGCTTTTTGTACAATAATATTTCTAATAATATATTTTTTTTCAATTGATTATTACAGTTTTATTTTTAACTTTTTAGTTCAATTAGTTATAAAAGCGTGATTTTTTTAGTTTTTTAAACTATAATATTTTTTTTTCTTTTTAGTTTTTTTTTTCATATTATTGCATTGTCATCGACCTTTGACAGGTGTGCAAAGTTTGAATCAAATCAAATCTGATCGTTCAAAGTAGGACAAAATCGAGCTCAAAGGGGTCGGTTACATTACATACATACATACAAGCAAACTTACATACAGGTGAAGCTAATAAAAGCGTTATAATATATGCTTTTGGTTCGGCTCAGACTCGAGCATTTTTTCGGCATAGGTACTAACTAGGCTTAAGACTAAAGCCACTATAGATTCTAAAGATTGTTTAATGTGGTTTAACTCAAAAACTACTCAGTATTATGAATGCAATAATAAAAAATAATCCTTATTACCAGTATTTTATTTACAATCAATGTTGTTATACATTTACATATTAAATCACAGTTGTTAAAGATATTGCAAACGCCACATTGAAATTCCTACTCACTAAAAAGCCTAGGTACTGGAAGCATCCTATGTTATCAACTCGAATTAGGGTGGAGGAAAACATCGTGAGGAAACCGGCATATCGTAGAACCTAAATAGTCCGAATATATGTGTCAAGTGCACGAAAGGAGCCTCTTTGAGGCGCACTTAAAATCCTTACACCACACTTGGTTCGAAAGACCAGTGTGACACGATAAGAACCTACGCAGATCGGTACGGCATGGCAAGGGATTAAATTTTTTACTAATGGACATTCAAACGTATCGATATAGGAATACGACATAAATTACTATGCTTTAAACTTTAAAATAATGCCTTCATTGCACGGCATTGAAAGACGCGGTCTTCGTAGGCTTTAGGCTTTTATCATGACCTACCATACCAATATCTTTATGAAGCAAGTAAGAACTTACTCTAAATTTTTTTATCTAATCAGAACTATCAGAAAGCTAATTTATTTCAAAATACTGATTTTCGTCAGACTATCAACTAAGTACAAATAAAGTTGAATTAGTTATCATGGTGTGTTCATAAAATAACAAATAAAAAAATATTATTTAATTGGTATAACCAAATAATGCATTATCCTTAAAGTATGCTGCATTAATGAAAGTTTTATACAACTAAGAGATAAATAACACCTATACCTACTTTTACATACCTCAACTTTTGACTCTTTTTGCTTGAATTTTATTGGAGTCTGTAACTTCAAGCTTATAATAATGAAACGTCTTAATCATTAGCATCTTATAATGTTTTAAGGACACTTCAAAATGGACTGATTTTATTTTTATACAACTAGCTGATGGAACAAACACATGGCCCACCTGATGTTAAGTGGTAACCATAGCTTATAACAAAGCATTGCCTCGAAGGTCACGCACGTCAGGAACGTGCCCTACGATGCACTACCCTGCGTCCATCAAAATCAAAAAATAATGTGGTAAGTAAGCATTTTAAAAGTATGTAATATTATGTATAAGAAAGCTCAAAGTTATATTTCACTACCTAATACAGTTTGCATTTTATTCGCAAGCTTTTGCTTTCTTTAAAGCCTGGTATTGTTACAAAAGCTAATCTAAATAGCTATGAACCCAATAAATTAAGTTTTCATAATTTTTTGATTTTTATTTATGCTATAGTTCTCAAATTATATTGGCTTGTAGAGAAGTGTGGTGACATATTTCTTCCTATATCTGTGCGTTGCTGATAGCACCATAACACCATCTTTTATGGATAAAGCATACAGATGATTCAACATCACATGGTTTGGTTCAGGTAACAATGTTGGTTCACACTGAAAAATATTAAAACTTTATTATTCAGCCATACATTTTTACCTTAGAAAACTATTTGAACTAAATTTGTCCATACCAGTTAGACTTTGAGGAACACCTTTTACTGACAACTAGCTTTTGGAACAAGCATAACGAGAACAAACATTTGTGTTGAACACAGATGTTTGTTCTCTGTCTTGGTGTTATATTGTATTCTAAGGATGTATTTACAAAAAAAATGTATCTAAGTATTATATCAGCGATCCGGTTCCCATAGTAGTAGTGTTGTGTGGATTGTCTATAATATTTATTTATTTATAATCTGGTGGGCCTAATGTTAAGTGGTAACCATCGCCTTCACAAAGCATTACCTAACAGGTGCACGCTTATTTTTTATTTTTTTGTGGGATGTTATTCTATGCCTTTAAATATTCTCCAAAAGGATAAATATTCTCTAAACAGAAACTTACAGAGAGTGGTGTGTCCTTATTGAGGATAACTTGCAACAAATGCGGTGGTAAAATTGGAGGTCCTGAGACTTTCTCCCAAGGCTTTGACTGTGGTATTTCCTGCAACCAATAAAAAAAACAATTAACATCATATTATATTTTGCCTGTGATGTCATATAACATCATTTAAGTGCAAATGTCTGTTTATTTTAGATCGGTACCTATTTTAATTACCTGTGAATACTCAGTTTGTGCACTACTGTGGATTCCTTCACTGTCTTTTGCAAGTGCTTGGAACACTTCAAAATCAGACATCTTTACCGAAACTAAATTATTCTTAGACCCCATTCCATTGTCTATAACTTTCTGTAAAATTAAATAAGTCTTTGAATATACATAAATTCATTGAATCTCCACACAATTAATCACCAAAAGCTCTGTACTTACATACGGTTTTGCTCAATAGTTTTACTCCAAAACAAGTAAATATTAATGTGGACTGCAAAACTCATAGCTCGAAGGCTAGCATCGAGCCGGCTAATGGAAATAAATAAAAGTAATTTTGCATCACTCAATAGATAATACCTAGTTTAATGCCTGAGGCTCGACTGCCAGCTACCAGGGGGATCTCGCAGGTGGCGGATAGCGGAACGCCATCAGAGGGACGATGGTTAGCTGTGAATAAGGTTTATGCAAATAAACCAAATAATCAGTTCCCGACCAGGCAGTCTTCCTTTCACAACTCCCATCCTACTCCATTTTCCTCTCCCAGTTCCCTGATCTCCCAATCCCATATCCTAATCCGCTGCGGAACACTGTGGTCCAGTTTCGTGGGCCTGACAATTTATTGTTGGGTGGGGGGTGGATCACCTGCGCCTTTGATGCTGAGCGCAGGGGGCCCGTGAGGGAGGATGAAGAGATCCTGGTGATTGAGTGGTTTGTGACCACTGCCACAACACATCACTTTGGCTCCGATTTCACTCAAAACGGAGGGCCGACGGTAAAGCCGACCGTCGGTTGAATCAGCATAACGGTTCGCCTTCAGCGGCCGTGGCTAGGGTGGGGGGCTGATGGGGTCTGCAGTCGGCGGTGCACGCCTTAGGCGGAGCGATCTGTGGTTGACGCTCGCTCTGGTGGTGCCGTTTAGGCTCGTAGACAACTCAGCAACCCTCCCTATATCGATACGGTAACCCTGGTGTACATAGTACATTCCCAGGTGCGGACTCCATGGAGGGTGGGGAACCGTTGAGATGAAGTTTAGACAGGATACGACATGGCTTCAAATAAAAAATTTGACCACTTCGCAACCCCCTCTACAGGGGAGGCGGTAGAGGATTTGGTGGCGGCCTTCGCGGTCCCCCAACCCCCTACTGCTGCCTGGACGGTCGTTGGACCTAAAGGCAAAAAACTTAGCAAGCGACAGAAAAAGGCAGAGAAAAGGGCCAGGCTAGCAGCCGAGGCCCCGAGTACTAGTACCCAACCTCCCGTGGTGGCGACAAACGTCCCGGGGAGGGAGGAGGCCAAGCGGCTTACACTACAAAAGAAGCAGCCAGGACATGGAGCGCAGCAGGAGGTGTCAAACACCGGTGCCCCTGCCCGAAAAGGCCCCAACCCTGGCTTCTTCTTTAAGCAAAGGACGCAGACGCAAGCAAAGGGCAAGGAGAAGACCGACTCTGTACCGCATGCCCCGCCGGTGAGGCCTTCAGGCCCACAAACATCAGACGCCGGGCCCGATGGTAGCAGAGGTACAGCAGGAGGGTCTTTCAAGCACGCATGCCGTAAAAACCGTCGGAGGCGCGCAGCCGTTGCGATTGCGAAATCGGCACAGGCACCGGCTCATAATGAGCCGAGTAAGCGCACTCGGATGGACGATACGGTGTCCCCAAGAGGGGACCACAAGAAGCAGAGGCTAGATGGCACACGTCGGACCACCACCAGCTACGCAGAGATCGCTCAGACTAATAATCTCCAGGTAGCGGTGGTAAGGGTCGACGACCGGCAACTGACCGAGGAGCAGGCCACCCTAATTAAAAAGTACCTCCTGCGCCTACTGTTGGATGAATGCAAGGATTCCAGCGTAGGCTTCCAGCCAGACTTCAAGGGCAAACCTCTGTTCTTCGAGGGATCCCTTCAGTTGTGGTGCGGAGACGAGGCTACTTTGGCGTGGCTGAAGGTGGCAATGGAGAAGCTTCCTGCCGATACTTGCCCAAGACTCAAGACCGTCCGACAAAGTGAGCTCGCCAAGAAGATCAAGGCAGCCCTTTTTATTCCGGAGTGTACAAACACTCTGGAGGACACGTGTCTTATCTTGTCGAAGCAAAACAAATGGGCCGAGGTTAACTCCTGGACCGTTTACGCCCACAATCGGCAGGAAGATGACATTCTCTTCCTGACAGTGGGGATACCAGAGGGGCAGATCCCTGCTATCCTGGAGAGGGGGCGCAGACTCGCACACGGCCTAGGAAGCATCTATGTCCGGTTCTATGGGACAGATGGTAACTTCCAGGATGCGCCGCCCCCTAAGAGGACGAACAGACAGACAGACCCCCAACCTGGCCCAAGCGGCCAGAGGATCCCAGCGGATGGCCCCGTGGACAAACCCATGATGGTGCCACCACACTCGTCACCCAAACCGTCGAGCTCCAAGCCGATGGAGGAGATGATTGTGGACCTAAATCTGCTGGGGTCTGAGACTTCAGAGGAAGAGGGAAGCCTACATGATGGCGACCCAGACCTCTCTGTATAGTTTCATACAGTGCAACCTCCAGCACAGCCTCACTGCAACGGCTAACCTGCGCAGAGTGCTGGAGGCAAACGACAGGGAGACCATAGCCCTGATTCAGGAGCCGTGGATCAGGGCAGGGCGCGTGTGTGGTCTCAACCACCTAGATGGTAAGCTATATTATGACAGTATTTGCGGCAATCCACGCGCGTGCATTTATGTACCGCGGAGTGTTACAGCAGTGCCCCTCACCGAGTTCTGTTTCAGGGACCTGACAACAGTCAGGATACGGGGTGAACTCGGGGGGGAGACAGTAGACGTCACGCTTGCGTCAGCCTACATGCCCGCTGACGAAGTCATACCTTCAAAGGACGTCGCTGATCTGGTAAGACACTGCGAATCAGACAATTCTAGGCTAATCATTTCAGCAGATACGAACGCGCACCATCCAATCTGGAGCATGCCGATCTCGAATGGCAGAGGAGAAGATTTGGTGAATTTTCTTTTCACAACCTCTCTTATTATAGCAAACAGGGGCGCAGAACCGACGTTCGTAACGAGGAGAGCTCGTACGATCATAGATCTGACCCTAGTATCAGGTAACTGTCCAGACTTTGTGCGGAACTGGAGGGTATCAGATGAATCATCCAGCTCCGACCACAGGTGGATCAGATTTGAGCTAGCACTAATTACTGCAGCCCCGGTGGCAACCCGGAACCCGCGACGTACCGACAAGGTAAAGTACGCCAGTTCCCTCAAACAACTTCTGGGAGATGCTGCCCCGGAGCTAGAGCTAACAAGCCCGACAGAAATAGAGGAAGCAGTAGACCACATTACAGTAAGTATTTCCAAGAGCTTCGAGGAGGCGTGCCCGCTCACTGTCACCCGACTGAATCAAGCGGGCAACAGAGGCTGGTCCAAGGAACTGGAAAGACTAAAATGTGAAGTACGCAGATTATTTAACAGGGCAACTAACACCTTCGACGACACTGACTGGGACAAATACAAGCTGGCACAAGCCAAGTACAAAAAATGCTTACGACGCAGCAGTCGTCGAAGGTGGAGGAGCTTCTGCTCCAGAATAGAATCAGATCATACAGCAAACCGGATACGGAAAATCCTCTCTGCGGATCCTAACCGCGACATAGGGACTCTCAAAAAACCGGATGGCACTTATACTAAGAGCACTACAGACACACACACGCTGTTATTACAAACCCACTTCCCGGGCTGTCTCATAGGAGATGAAACAGTATGGCAGGCGGACGAGGTAGGTGTACCAACAGAAATAGACTGGGCCACCGCGCAGTCCGTCGTTACCGAGGAGAAAGTGAATTGGGCCATTAGCAGTTTCAAGCAATACAAGTCGCCGGGCCTGGATGGAATCTTCCCAGCCCTCCTGCAGTGGGGCAGGTACCACCTAATTGGAAGGTTAACAAGTGCCTTTAGAGCATGCTTAGCCTTCCGATATGTACCACGGCCATGGAGAGAGGTAAGGGTCCTCTTCATACCAAAGCCAGGAAAAAGCGACTACACGGAGGCAAAATCTTATAGGCCGATTAGCTTAACATCCTTCCTTCTCAAAACCCTTGAAAGATTATGCGATCGTCATATAAGAGACAATATACTCACGGCAATTCCAATACACCCGCAGCAGCATGCATATAGTGCGGGTAAATCGACAGAATCAGCGCTGCACGTGGTGGTCAGCAGGCTGGAGCGAGACATAGAAAACAAGACACTCTGTCTTGCAGCCTTCATAGATATAGAGGGCGCTTTCGATAAGACAAATTTCAATAGCATACACGCGGCACTTAGAAAACATGGGACAGAATCAGCCTTGGTTGAGTGGATCATGCGTATGCTTCAACTCAGAGCGGTCCGAGTGGACCTACAAGGTCAGACCAGAGGAGTGGTGGCAAGAGGCTGTCCGCAAGGTGGTGTCCTGTCGCCACTCCTGTGGAACCTGGTGGTCAACGACCTAATCACCAAGCTGAACGCCCAGAGATTCTTCACGGTAGGCTATGCGGACGACCTTGCGATACTCATATCAGGACATTTCGCGAGCGTGGCTTGCAATGTTATGAGTAATGCACTTAAGGTCGTTGAAACATGGTGCACAGACTATGGATTAACCGTGAATCCGACTAAGACAGAACTTGTGATGTTCACAAATAAGCGCAACCTAGGTCCCTATCAACTTCCGAAATTGTTCGGCAGTAGGCTTCACCTTTCGGAAGAAGTAAAATATCTAGGAATTACACTGGACAGCAAACTAAATTGGGCTAAGCACTTAGATAACAAAATAAAAAAGGCCACCATCTCATTTTGGCAATGTCGCAAAATGATAGGCAGGACATGGGGACTCAGTCCAAAGATAACCATGTGGTTATACAACACCGTCATTAGGCCCTCCCTCTCATACGGTGCCCTTGTCTGGTGGCCTCGTACAAAGCAGGCTACAACCACAAGCAAGCTACAAAAGTTCCAGAGACTTGCATGTGTGGCGATAACGGGGTGTATGAGAACTGCTCCTACGGCAGCTCTCGAAGCTCTTATAGGCATGACACCCCTACACTTACATGTGCAGCAGGAAGCGGCTGCGGCAGCTTATAGACTCTGGGCTTTAAACTTGTGGGTAAGAGGCATACGAGCGCACCATACTACCATAATACAAGAGTACGCGGCTAATAACCCCCTGATGCTCTCCGTTTATGATAGGATACCTAAAAAGCATGTGAATAGGAAGAGCTACACTATACAATTACACGAGGAGCCTAGTGATAGCTCTAACACAAACGAAGTCAGGATATATACAGACGGCTCAAAAATGCAGATAGGCACCGGGGCGGGCGCGTTCTCGGAAGACCTGAATATTCACATATCCGCGGCCTTGGGTGAGCACAACTCAGTCTTCCAGGCGGAGTGCGTTGGCATAATCCAGGCGGCGAGCGCGGTGCTGCGCAGGAAGGTAACTGGCAGTAAGATCAGAATACTTTCAGACAGTGCTGCAATATTACAATCCCTGAGCAGGTACGAATACAATTCTGGTCTAACTCTACAATGCCACCAGCTGCTGGAGGAGGTAAGTCAGACCAACAGCATCATCCTGCAATGGATAAAGGGGCACAGCGGATCCAGAGGCAACGACGAAGCGGATGCCCTGGCCAGGAGAGGCTCGGAAATGCAGACAGCAGGTCCAGAGCCAAGTATACCACTCCCTTTCAGCCAAATCCGCTCCTGGATCCGCAATAGAACAAACAAATTACATCAGGACTACTGGGCAGGTATTCAAGACTGTAGGCAGTCAAGGGAGGCCTTCCCGGTTCTTAATCCGAGATACTCCCGAAAGCTCCTCAGTCTGAAACGTGACAAACTCCGCCTTATCGTTGGAATTGTCACAGGGCACTGCCCGCTAAATAAGCACTTATATACGCTGGGTGTTACTGACAGTCCTCTTTGCAGAGGGTGTATTAGCACAGAGGAAACTGCCGCGCATGTACTCCTGCAGTGCAGCAGCGTGGCGCCTCAACGAGAACAACATCTTGGAGCACCAAACACGCCTAGGGAGGCCTGCGCCCGAATCCACAAGCTGCTGGCCTTCTTAGAGGACATCGGGTGGCTGAGCTAGCAACACCACCACCCGTCACGCAAAAAGGGCCCACCTGTGGCCTACTTGCGGAAAACAGTCCGCTCACCAAGTACCAAGTACCAAAGTAAGTACCTAGTTTAATGCTGAATGTGTGGACGAAAGCCCATGCCATGGTTTTTACTCAACATGATAGCTCGATCAAGCAAAACCATATGTGAGTACAGAGCAAAAGACTGAAGGTTAAGTATTATTAAATTTGTACACTCTAAATCAAAAAAGGTCATTACACAACTCACAACTGTAGGGTCGTGGCGCCATTCTCCGTCAACAAAATACTTATATTGGTGTTCCCCTTCAGGTAAGTCAATAATAGTCACAAAATCACCGTGAGATTTCACCATTGGAATTGTTTTCCATTCAGTAAATGTGCCGCTTATGAAAACCTGTAAGTGATATAATAAGGATTTAGGCACTGTTGTGATGTGGTGGAAAATAAACCTAAAGGTGGATTCTTCTAACCTGCTTTCCTCCTCCTTCCCATTTGAACACTGTTGGTAATACTTTGAGTTCATCTATAATGTTAATATTCTCCTCTGTCAATGTATTTGACCTTGGGCGAGGACCAGTGTACTCCACTTCGCTTTCAGGTACAGCTTTCGTGTAATATGGGGCTCCGTCTTCAATGTTATTTTCGTCATCTCGACCAATTCGGTCATCGTCTAACTTTTTGTCAAATGTAAAAGCCTCTCCCTCTTTGATTGGTGAAGATGGGCCTGCGTCGGAAACTTTGGCTGCTGCATCCCGATGCCATTCTTTGGGCTGATTACTTCCTGCATTACCCATAACACTACTTTATTGCTTGTTTATTGTTTAGCAACAATTTCAATAAATCTAACGAAAACTCACGCGCGCTGCTGGCTGGCAGGCGCAGGCAGGCAGCTGTTTTCTTCAATTTTGCAGCGCTTGACGTTTGCTTGACTTGATTAACATTGACATACAAACTGACATATTTGTCAAATTCACTTTATTGTCTATTAGTTTTTAGCATAAAAGCGATCTCACAGTAACAAAAAGCCTATACGAGAGAAAGAGAGAACTACATGCAATCTAACACAATGTTTTTTTATGTCATCTGTCAGCCTGACAGATAGAATGTATGTTTTCATTTTTCTCTCAGGCATGTATTGTATGTATCGATCGCAGATGAAACTCCGCCGAGGTACTATTGTCGGTCTGTTTCATCGTTTAATGTATTTATGAATTGTATTTCGTTCGTCGTTCGTCGCATTGTTGCCCCAAATTCCAATCACTATCGACGTACAGCCATTTAATTTCGTAGTCATTTGCCGTAGTAGATACTGTGACGTAAATAACGTGCGCGGCAATTTTAAGTCGCCTAATTTCTGTCGTGATAAATAATGAGCGATGAAAAGCAGCCACTTCTTACGGGGCCCATTATTCTTACTGAAACCAGTGAGCCACCACAAGTAGAGTTAGAAATTGATCAGTCTGTTCCTCACGATAAAACCAAGAGTGATTACCACCCCGCCGCTGAAAGATGTCTGGAACATCCGACTTCAAACTTCGATACAATGATCCACCTACTGAAAGGAAATATCGGGACTGGTATACTTGCCATGCCAGATGCCTTTAAAAATGCTGGTCTCATTTTAGGTAAGTACCTACATGATACCACTACATAGCATCATAGATGTTGCAGGTACCTACCAAGTTTCCATCATAGTGTTTGGTACCTAGATAACCAAACAACCTGCATGGAAAGTTTGGTTGTGACACTTTCTTGGGAAACCAAGATGTTTCAATATCAATGCAATAAATAAAACCAACATCAATTTGTAGGTCTATGATATCAAAAATAATGTTTTGAAGAAGTTGTGGCTTCAATGAGTTCTTCTGACGAAAAATTTGCCAGTACTCTCGAAACGGGGAAGAAAAACATTGTGAGGAAACCAATGTGTCATAGAACTTAAAAAAGTTCGAGTAACACTTGTCAAGCGTCACGCAAAAAGGGCCCAAATTTTTTAGCTGTTTACAGAAACTAGGCATTATCAAAGATACTGCATCCGTTTCACGTCTACTTTTGTTCATAGGTGTCTTCGGCACTCTATTCATGGGAGCAATATGCACACATTGCATGCATATGCTGGTACGGTGCTCCCATGAGCTGTGTATCAGAAGTCAACGACCTGCCTTGAGTTTTTCCGAGGTTGTTGAAGACGCATTTGCCTCTGGACCTGTTACCCTGAGACCGTTTGCCAAAAAAATGAGGTGAGTCTTGCTTTAATGTATTTTTTACTCGAGTTATTTAATAATTTATTGCCAATTTAATATCATTGCTAATAAACTTGCTAGCAACCTGTAATCATTGGTGGTTTTAAGATATGACTAGCAATGTTAATGTTTAATAACAATTCTGCCAGTCGCTTACATAATGTAGATAATGGATTATACAGATGGTAGGTATGTAGATAACAACTGAATATCCAAAAAAAAAAAACAATACATGCAAGACCCAAAATACCGAATCCTTGTACTGTGGGAACCAGATACCTTAAAAAATGCTTATATAACTTAGAATACAACATAACACCCAGACAGAGAAAAAACATCTGCGTTCACTACACAATAAATATTTGTTATCGGTGGGGATCGAACCCACGACATACAGCGCAGAAGGCAGATAATTAATAAAAAAAATCTGTTTTATAAATCTTTTCGTGATTAAATAACATCAAAAGATTTTTTCTGATAACACTATACTGAAACTGGTTATAAACCAGTACTTACACATTTATTGACTTTCTTTATCTAAATTGTAAAAACAAACAAACAAAGGAAATTTACGACTTTTTATCATGTATGTCCGTTTATTTCCCTTACATAATAAATAATTACTTTGTAGGTCGGTAAATTAAAACTTTCCTATTTACTGGGTCAACATTCCCAGCGAGAAGCAAATAACACATGCTTAGATAGAAATTGCATAAATATGTCAATGTGTGTCATCAACAAAAGTACAAGTGGAATTAAAAAAAATTGAGAAACCAACTTTATGTCCAAACTACTGAATTTTGATGAAATTTTTATGGAACCAATCTGAAAGTATCCTTTCAGATAAAAAGTTTTTTTCAAATCGGTTAACAAATGACGAAGTTATTTGAGAATCTCCTTTTTTATTTGAAGCAGTATAAAAATTAGATGATGTTTCAAAAGAGTTTTAGGATGGAGAAGGGTTTTAAGGGAAAACCCAATTTTGTATAATTTTTTTCAAACTATCATAGTGAAGTTAAAACTCTGACTTAAAAGTAGCAATATCAAGATCTATGATTAAACCCAATCAAAAGTCACCAACTTATGATGCTTACTGTACTGACCTATTAGTCTCGGGCCGTATTATTTTATGTATTAGAGAATCTTAAAAAAACTTGAACTAAATAATTTCTAACAAAAAAAAGTCCTTAGGTATGCATGCTATATACACAATACTAATAGATCCGCGAATGGCCAAATTTTAATAAAACTTAAAAGGTAAAACTTAAAAACTGGTTGTGTGGCCTTTACAGGTTCGCAAAAAACCTTATAATTAATTAGGCAAATTACATTCTTATAAAAAGTGGTTTCTGTTGAATTAACTACAAAAAACCATTTCAAATTCTTCTCTCTTATATACCATTCGCCAACAACCGTAAAAACAATAGGTATTTTCTTATGAGACGTTGGCTAAGGGTGTGTGCATAATGAGGTGGGTTTTCCGGTTTGGTATACAAAACAGTCGTCAGTCGAGTCGGTTGGTTTTGTATGATACATTTTGTATACGTCTCTGATAAGAAGTGAACCCTTTCTGTCTGTGTGAACCGTACAATACAGCTTGATATTGTATGAAAATGACATAAGTTCAATGTGAGCATCTGTCAGCTCACATTGAACTTATGTCATTTTCATACAATATCTTTCTGCAGGCGTGTTCCGTAAACAGAACTGGATTTTATCTAGACAGATGTCTGTAGCGGTAACCCATCTCGTTATGCCCGCACCCCTTTGCTGGTGACGGTTTTTTTAAGCCACCTTACGGCGCGTTCCCACTAGTCGGCTGTCAGGTCCGGATTTTAATCAGATAGTACAATTTATATAAAGCTATTCACACTTGTTGGACACCGATTCTTTGTCGGCGCCGACAAGATTTGCTGGTTGTTTTGCCAGCCCTCGTCGTCCGTAAAAATCGTGTCGGATCTCTTTCGCCTATGAGTAATTGACGCTGTTCACATTACGTCGGATGTCGGGCGCGACAACCGTCTCCCCCCCTCCTCACTCAACAAAAGCTTTGTCGACGACCATACTCATCATCAGCTGCGATCCGACAACCGACTAATGTGAACAGAGGGTCCGACACCCGATTAAAATTCGGAATCCGACCTCCGAGAAGTGGAACGAGCTCTTACCATCCATAGCTTCATACAATCATGGTTACATCTGTGATATGATTTAGCAAGTTTGAAGCAGGCTTGCATGCGGCATGCGTGAATAACAAACTCTTATGTATTGTTTCAGAAATATTGTCAATGTATTTCTGGTCATAACACAACTGGGATTTTGCTGTGTGTACTTTCTGTTTGTCGCTACTAACCTAAACGATACGATGGCCATATTTAAAATGGACTTGGGAGTTCATTTCTACTTAGTTTTGCTGTTCCCTTTTATATTAGCTTTGGCTATGGTGAAGAACTTGAAGTATTTAACGCCGGTGTCACTGCTAGCCTCGATAATGACCGCTTGGGGCCTGGTGATAACCTTCTACTATATACTCCAAGATCTGCCAAGGACGGACACAGTGAAGCCATTTGCAAGCTGGCATCAACTACCGCTGTATTTCGGAACGGCGATGTATGCTTTTGAAGGGATTGGAGTGGTGAGTTACCCATCAACTAACTTGAAGGTTTTTAAAGCTTAATATTACAAAATGTATTGAATGCAGTTGAAATCGCGAGCTTACGTGTAGACTGATATGCAGGAATTTTTTTTGAGAAGGGCGGTGATGGCCAAGTCCGAAACCGAATGGTGAGTTAGAGAAAAGTCGTGAATGAGTTATGCCCTCGATTTATAAGAAAACAATAACTACATATGCATATTTTTAAATCTTTAACTTTAGGCAGAAATTGACCCGAATGTAACCTGTACCCTGCATATAAGTAGGTATTACCTACTCGGAATTTATATGACTGGGTTGGACTGGGAATGCTAATAGCTAATAAAATTGATGGTACCTACTAAAATTGGTATTTTACGATTAGACTGACGCCGCGTCACATAGCTTTATCTGCAACATGAGAATGTAAACTCATCCTAGTATTGATTGATCGTGACGTCATATTATTATGACGTCAGGCACAGCCTCGCACCACACATAACAATGCGTAGCCCATTAGCCTCCCACACAACGAGCTCAGAGAATTAGTATGCAATAAACCTTATTCTCAGATAAAAGGAGGCTCTTGGAACTTTCTACCATATCTCTAAGTTAAGCTATAACGTGTAGCGTGTTTACCGTGTAGGTACTTAGTTGCAATTTAAAATTAGTAGATGCAATTTTCCTCTTAGTGCTTTCGTGTTTATATCCCACTAATATGATGGATGGATGATGTATGGATGAATGGATGGATGTTTGTTTCTCAATAACGCCAGAACGGATCTGGATGACAGAGATTGATTACAGTCTGGAATAGCACATAGGCTACAAAACTCATCTCTACCAGGATAAAAAGTATTTTATCCTGGTAAAATTAAAGGGAAAGAGGCGAGCGTATTAGCCGAGGGCGGCCGTTAGAATCTTATACTATTAGTATGTTGCCTGTTCTTGTCTTGGTCGCGTGGAACTGGCGCCTAGCTTTACGTTTCAAAGTAATCCTTGTGATAGCATTGAAGAAATGAATATTTGATTTGATTAGCACCGAATCGAGACTCGATTTGCTCTAAGAATTACGTAAATGTAGGTTTGTGATAGATTTAATGTAAGCTTTAAGCTTTACTGTTTTTTTCTTTCTTTCTTTCTTTCTTTACTGTTTCGTACTTGAGAAAATGGCTAATTTGAAATGTTTTGCAAGTTTTATGTTTTATAAGATTTTTGAACAACAGGGGAAGATCTATAAGACGATCATAAGACCTGTCGTAATGTATGGATCCGAGTGTTGGGCAACGAAAGGGAGAGTACATGCGGCAGAGATGCGAATGTTGAGATGAATGTGTGGAGTGACAAGAATGGACAAGATACGGAATGAGTATATCAGGGGAAGTCTGAAAGTAGCACCGGTAATAGAAAAATTGAGGAGCAACAGACTGGCGTGGTATGGGCATGTCATGAGGAGGGATGAAAGTCATGTGTCTAGGCGAGCGATGAGTATGAATGTGGATGGATGTTTGGCTAGAGGTAGGCCAAAGAAAAGATGGATGGACAGATGTGAAGGATGACATGAATAAGAAAGAAGTGAATACGGAGATGACGGCTGATAGAGGAAAATGGAAGAGAAGAACATGTTGTGCTGACCCCGCATAACTTGGGATAAGGGCAGCAAGAAGAAGAAGAAAAAGTTATACAATAAATATATATTTCCGATTTCTGATTTCGTACTACATTGTAGCCGTAAAATATAAATTATCGAACGAACTTGTAGTTTGACCTAAAAACCAATGAGTAGCGAGTACCAAGATGTGTATCAAAAACAACGGTCCACTGGCTTTGGTTACCGAAGAAAGTCTGCGGTTTTCAGTTCCGCTACTGTTATCTTACCTACTTGCGGAGAATGTCCGATTTCTTAGCTGTCTTTGTCCATAATAACAATAATAATAATTATTATTATAGCCTTTTATTTATCCAATGAATGAAATACATTTACAAAATTTACACTGTTACTACATTTCTATTTATACATCAATATTATTACTATTTTATCATTCTATTCTTATTTTAACTTTTAGTGTTGGTATTTTTGTTAGTTTATTTTTTCATTCATGGATCTCTGTCCGAGTAAAGGCCTCAGATCTTGCCATGTCTCTATATAAGTTTATAACAATAATAATATAAGTTTAAAAAACTTGAGAAACCGACTCCATGGTCACTGCTGAACCGATATTGATGTAATTTCTATGGGACCAATCTGGAAGACCTTTCAAATAAAAAAAGCTTTTTTCAAATCGGCCCATAAATGACGAAATTATGCGATAACAAACACAAAAAAAACAATTAGAGCAAAACGGCTAAACTGATTTTGATGAAATTTCTATGGGACCTCTCATCAATATTTGACTGGCCTCTAGCTCAGTTGGTAGTAGCTCTGCCTTCTGCGCCGTAGGTCGTGGGTTCGATCCCCACCGAGAACAAATATTTGTGTGGTTAACATAAATGTTTGTTCTCTGTCTGGGTGTTATATTGTATTGGTAGTGTCTGGGTAGTGTTGTGTGAATTGTCCACAATATATATTTATTATTTATTTATATTACTTTTCAGGTATAAATAATTATTTTCAAAATCGTCTCATGAATGACAAAATTATGCGATACGAACATTAAAAAAAAATAACCGAGAACCTCCTCCTTTTTATTTGAAGTCGGTTAAAAATATTTTTAGTGAGGGCCAGATTTTTTTTTTTTTACCAATGCGGTACGATCCATAATTCATGCTGTTCCCATTTTCTATCACTAATCAAATTCGAAATAAGTTCTTTTGAACAGAAGGTTATATAAATAGACTTTAATTTATAGGTTTTTTAAATGTTTGTAATATGTTTTACAGATTCTACCACTGGAGAACAATATGAAGACTCCAGAAGCATTCGGTGGATGGACCGGGGTCCTGAACACTGGAATGGTGATCGTGGGAGCTCTCTACACCGCTATAGGGTTTTTCGGCTATCTGAAGTATGGAGAGACAGTCAAAGGCAGCATCACACTGAATCTACCGAATTCATTGTAAGTTGTATTAGTTATATTATTATATACAGGGCGTCCCACGGATAATACGGATATGCCACATAGAGGGAAAGTACCTTAAATATTGAAGACTACTTTACTGAAAGAAGACATTATTTGAATTTAAAAAACAATTTTAACTGCATTACAATAGTAGCTCTGCCTTCTGCGCCGTAGGTCGTGGGTTTGATCCCCACCGAGAACAATTATTTATGTGGTGAACGCAGAGGTTTGTTCTCTGTCTGGGTGTTATATTGTATTCTAAGCATATTATATTGTGTTATATGTTTTTGCAAAAAAAATGTAGTCTAATTAAGTATTTTCTTTCTATTTATTGAAAAATTCAGTAGCATCATATTTCAAAACAGCTCTTGAAATATTATAAGCTTATTATTAATATTATTATATTAATAATAAGCTTATAAGCTTATTATTAGCTTAATATTATTATATTTATAATAATATTAAGGTATTTATTCTTCAATAAATACCTTGACCCTTTGTAATAAAATCTATAAATTTCAGATTAGCGCAAAGCGTTCGCGCGGTGATGGCGGCCGCTATATTCCTGTCGTACGGACTTCAGTTCTACGTGCCAATGGGTATTGTCTGGCCTGTTGTAAAGTCGAGGCTGACGTCAGAGGACGCCTTGAAACATGGCGAGGCGATCACACGGGTTGTCCTGATTCTGATCACATGTGAGTATTATCTTACTAATATTATAGAGGATTTATTTGTATGGTTGTAACATGAATAAACTCAAAAACTATTAGATCGATTTCAAAAGCTCTTTCGTTCTGATAATATCCCTCAGTGACATAGGTCTGCCTTCTGCGCTAGAGGGCGTGGGTTCGATCCCCGCCGAGAACAAAATTATTTGTGTAGTGAACATAGATGCTTGTTCTCTATCTGGGTGTTATTAACTTATTATTTACAAAAAAAGTATAGAAGTTTTATCAGCTAGATAGCTGGAAACCAGATGGTTTCCATAGTACAAAGTAAACTCTGCTTAATTTGGAACTGGATAGTGTTGTGGATTGTCCACAATTTTTTTTGTATACCGTACATAAAAATACTGTAGTTGTAAATTCTCGTAAGAACATTATCATTCATAGCATCACAGGAAGCTTGACCTACAAATTATGAAGTAGGTACATGTTACTAAGATTACATGAAGTAGGTTGGTATTTATTCAATTAATTAATTTGGAAAGATAATACATTCTTTTTTCTTATTACGTTACTCTGGTTTCTGGTTTACTGTTTTTTTACGAACTGTGCCTCAATCCGGCTTCTTTCGTGCACTTGATACTTGTTTTCGAGCTTTTTAAGCTCTACGACATGTCGGTTTCCTCTCGATGTTTTCCTTCATACATTTTTACACAGAAAAACTCATTGGTACACGTATGTGTACCAATGAGTTTTTCTGTATTTGAACCCACGACCTTAGGATCGGAAGTCGGCTACAACTAGGCCACCAGTGCTCTCTTGATAATTAATTAAATGTTCTAGTTCTGATATTCACCTTGCTCATTCAAGTAAATACAAAGCGTCCTAAAAACCAGTCGTCTGGTCGTTAGGTTATCTGCAATAAACATATCAAAACAACAGCAAAATGAGCGCATTTGTCATCCATTCAGATGAGCGGTCATGTAGCATACAGGACGTTTCTTTCTTTGACGATTTAGTATAATCTTTAGGTGGACTTGAGCATATTTTTGAGGTAACAAAAAAACGAATAACTCGCGTCACTGTCATGTAAGCGACACTTCGGCAAAGATCGATAATCTTCGCCAAAAGTCGGGTTCTGTCCACCCGCAGGCATACACACGGGAATCTTCAAGTTTTAACTTCTGTCGTCATTTTTTTTTATAAAACTAGCTGGTGGAATAAGCTTATGGCCCACCTGATGTTAAGTGGTAACCATAGCCTATAACAAAGCATTGCCTCGTAGGTCACGCACGTCAGGAATGTGCCCCACGATGCACTCACCTGCGTCCATCAACTTGAGGCATACAGATGTTCAGCCTCACGTGCCAGTAATTTCACCGGCACCCACACCCTTCAAACCGACACCCTTCAAACCGACACACAGCAATGCTGCTTCACGGCAGAAATAAGCATGGTGGTAGTACTTCCCCGGAAGAACCCTTCAAAAAAGAGCTCTACTACTACTAAACGACTACTAATAAGACATTGCCGAAGTGTCACTGTTTTTTAAACACTACCATAATAAATCATCCTGTAAATCAATTAAAGCAAAACTGATTACCTAATTGTTTGTTATCATTAGCAAACGTTTGTTAATTGATTGTATTTTTCCAGTTTCAGCCGCAGCTTTGATTCCGAACCTGAGCGGGATTATTTCACTCGTCGGAGCATTCAGTAGCTCCGCTTTGGCGCTAATTTTCCCTCCCATTATCGAAATAATGACATTCTGGCCCGACCAGCTGGGGAAGCACAACTGGAAACTTTACAAGGACCTGCTTATAATAATGTTCGGGATAACTGGATTCGTATTCGGCACATACACGAGCGTGGAAAATCTATTTCTACATTAAATCTAGACAAATATAACTCGCGTCCATAAAGAGCGCTGGCAGTTTAGTGATGTATGCGAGTCTATTGATGGTAAAACGGACGGTTAGTTAGACTTTTCTCTATCATAGACCAGTTAAAGACACAAAGATTCTTATAATGTCCCAAAAGTTAAGAGCCGAGTGGGATTTGTACCCACGACCTTCCCCTTGGTATGGGCGCTGACCGATGCGCCATCGGATCCTTATCACACTCAGGGACACACCACGCACACAGGGGAAGGACGCGGGTTCAAATCCCGCTTGCCTCTTAACTTTTGGGACGTCATAAAAATCTTTGTGATTTCCTTAAGTGTAGTAAACACTATAAAAATCAGTTAAAGACACGACACGCCTCCAGTGCAACAACCAGCGTTCATAAGGGGCGCGAACTATATACGAAATTGGACTCGATCAAACCAAAGATTTACAAAATGTTATAATAGATATGCAAGACAATAATTGTACGTATTTGTTAAAGCTTGATAGCAACGCTTTTAAAAAGTTATCTTTAAAACCCTTTGCGGTTAGTATTATGTAATCGATCCAAATATTAGATGGATTAACCTTACTTTATGCAGCTGTATAACCTTCTATTGAGATTAAGTTTAATGTATTTTTGTACAGAGAGTATACCATTAAAGTGAGTTTAATGTTATTAAAAAAAAGTAGTAGGCAGCTATTTATTTCTTAGCAAGCGTTCGTGTATTTATTCATATACATAGTGTTGAAAATAAAACTAGAAAATAATGAATTACTTTGAAAAGTAACATACGAGAAAAAGCTTAGATCAATTGTTGTAAAAATTTACAAATCTATATTTTTTATTTTTATGCTTTTGTTTTAGTTAAATTATGTGCTTTTATTTTATACTGGAACATTGAATGTTCGCTATCTTTTTTTATATAAACAAAACTCGCTCTTACAAGCACAGAATGTAAAGCAACAGTTTTTGTACATAGGTATAATAATATGTATTTCAGAAACACGGATACGAACATAATGTAAGTAATGTAACATGAAGACCGGTACAAAAACGAGTATCCTATAGTTTTAAAAAATGCATAAAAATGGCGTTATTCCGAGTTTTGTTCAGTTCAGTTACCGCCAAATTTGGTGAAGTTCAGTAAGCATAGACAACTTCTGGTTCCAACCAATCAGCTTCAAAGCTGACAGTGACAGCTGATTGGTGGGAATCAGGAGTTGTCTATGCTCGGTGAACTTGCCAAACTTGGCGGTAAGGGGGCAGAAAGTCGAGAAGTTTTTTTTTACGTTTTTGTTATTTGACTGGCCTCTCAGCTCAGTTGGTAGTAGCTCTGCCTTCTACGCCGTAGGTCGTGGGTTCCATCTCCACCGATAACAAATATACATAAATGTGTGGTGAACTGTAAGGGTGAACTGTTTATTTTATGGCCTACCTAGATTTTGTATGTATTTACCAAAACATTATTTTCTGTTAGTCAGTCGAAGTTTAAATGTTTACACCCTGTATTTATAACAAGGACTGTTGAAATCGGATACTAACACAGTCTAGCAAACGCCCACCTATCGGTGTCATCAAGTTGACTATAGGAACTTGTATCATGTCTTTACATATACGACGTGACGTTTTTTTTAAGTCCTCGTAAGTCCTCGTAAAAAAACTTAAAAGTCGGATCTGTAGTTTGTGTAGAAACAGGTGCCATTAGTGTACCTGGCATTGATCTCTCAGTGGATTTTTTTTAATAAGTCTTGTTTGCTCTCTAAATATAAAACCTTTATGTATAAAAATAATATCTAGTTTCGAATAAAAAAGTATGATATAATGTACCTAACCTATTAAAATAATTTGAAAATTTTCCTTTTAACTACCAGAGAATATAAATTAGTTACATGGTAAATATGAAATAATTTTAATTTTTCATCATAGATCATTAGGTACCTATTACTATGGTACCATCGATTTATTCCTATTTTAAATTGTTACGTACGACTTGGTGCATTTAATTTTATTTTAATTGTATAAGAATTTAATTACCTATGTAAAAAAATAGCTTTACATGTTTAAATTATAGCGGAAAAATATTACTTGCTCCTCCCTAAGTTAACTGTGATTTTGTCGTTAAAAACTGTAATAAATTTTATGAGCAATTTGTGTATTTTTATGTTCATAGAGACCCTTTGCTTATTCATCTATAGATACCTTAGAAACTTCTAAAGTGGTCGCCTACTGCCTTTCAAGCAAAGATATAACTGAGTGTAAGATTCCTACAGGAAATATGCATGGTAATTTAGATTTGGTCAAATGTTTTCCGAATCTATATAGGCTTTTGTTACTTTAGCTGCAGTGCAGACTATAGATTAGAACTAGCGACATCTATATTCATATTTAGCATATCATTCAACCGAGGAATTCTTTAAAAACTATTTTTCAACAGATGGCGCTGTACAGATACTAGATCAGTGTCAGTCAGACGAGTCTAGTTCTTTTGACATTTATCTTGCTAGTGTCAGACAGGTCAGGTTTCTCCTGTTGCTTGAAGTATAGACACTAGATTAGTGAGTGACTTTCAAATAATGGCAATAATTTCGAAACAGATGAAACTGGTCTATTTTTGTCTATGTTGAAATGTCATTCACCGACAACAAATTAAAAAATGTCGGAATCGTGTCAAGACGGTAATTGTCATGGAATTATTGAATGTGGGCCTGACGAATCACCTACGAAACTTATCGTCAATTACATTCCTGAAGTCATGACCCAGGATATGATGTTTTCACTTTTCTCGACCATGGGTAAACTGGAAAGTTGTAAGCTGATATCGAATCGAGGGTACGGGTTCGTCGAGTACTCATGTCCAGAAGACGCAATCAAAGCGAGAAAAGCGTTCAACGGGCTTCTAATGCAGAACAAGACATTGAAGGTATCCCACGCCTTGCTCAACCCCGAGCTGAAGCCTCCCACGAAGCCAGAAGCGGACTGGAACCTGTACGTATGTAACCTGCCTAATGAACTGACCTTGCAGGATCTACATGGTTTATTCGCACAATTCGGTAAAATAGTGAATTCACGCATAGCGGCCGGTATAGCATTTGTTTTATATGAACACCAGTACGAAGCGGAAAGAGCAATGCAAAGTATCAACGGCTCTACACCTCCTGGTTTTCTACATCCACTTACAGTAAAGTATGCCAATAAAAGTAATCCTCATAAGTATAAAAATAATAATAATAATTTTGTGAAGGGTGCCCTCATGAAACCGTTCCATTGGATAAATCATTTCAATGCGATAGGAGATCATAGTTCTCCGAGCACATGGTCCATATACATATATAATATAGCAATGGAAGTGGAAGAGTTGATATTGTGGCAGCTGTTTGGTCCTTATGGTGCTATTGTGTCTGTAAAGATAATTAAGGACCATCAAACTAATAAGAGTAAAGGATTTGGATTTGTGACGATGAGGAATTATGACCAGGCGGCGATGGCAATACAAGCACTGAACGGGTATGTCCTGCACGGCCAACCTCTCTCTGTGAGTTTTAAAACTCAGAAGAGATAATGGTGAATTATAAGACTTATTATATTACTATACGATATCAATACAGTAAGGATAAGCAAAAATACCTTATTACCAATTGGCATGAACAGACACTGCGTATGGCAATACTTTTAATATTAATTCTGTGTACACTTTTACTTTAAGTGAGTGGTCATTTGACTTTTGTTAAAATTAAATTATATTACTTTGAGCTATCGACATTGTTAAGTTTGTTTATGAATAATAATTTATTCAGTTTGCTCGTTAAATATTACAAGTTTACTAGGACTAGGATTTGTATTTGAAAATGGATGTTGTTTTGACTTCAGCATAAATTGTGAGCTAATGTTTGCTTTCATTATTTTTATCTATTATTTAAGTATAATAAACCATTTGAAAGAAAGTGCTTTTACAAGATCTTACTAATGAATAAGCCACATTGAGATGTTTAATCAGCTACTAGTTTTAGTTGTACACTTTTTATAACAATGATGTCTATTTAGGTAGTGAGAACGAAATCTAGATTATATCATATTTATACATTTAGTATAAAAATTTGCTGAATAAAAGTTCATTTTCACAATTTTATAAGCGAGTTTTGTTCTGTGTACTTCCCAAGTTTTATCTTTTTTTGCTTATAAGAATCTCTTTTAACCGTACAGCTCCATATTACTCTACTGTTCATCTATT
Organism: Thera obeliscata; assembly: GCA_947578465.1. Classification (NCBI taxonomy): domain Eukaryota; kingdom Metazoa; phylum Arthropoda; class Insecta; order Lepidoptera; family Geometridae; genus Thera; species Thera obeliscata. The sequence continues at coordinate 3,485,698 of OX387927.1, forward strand.
TTATTATTTTCTCTTATTGGTTAGACCTTTATTTGCAAAACCTATTTGGTATGAAAAAAATGCGAATGATGTCTTTTGCTAGTTTTTTTTAAACCTGACTATAAAAATTGGTGTGAGGACTGTTTTCAGTTTAATATTCAAGAATAAAGGTCACCATGACATCATTAAGCTTATCAAGAATCTAATTAGATCATAAGTTTCTAATAACGCTTTTATCAGTAGTAACAGTTACACTTAGTTCTACGTACATTGTAAGTATTAAATGATATTTTCTCATTCAATATTCAATTACTCATGCTAGTACAGTCAGCGTACAGAATTTTAAACATTCTATTATTTTTGACGGTGAGTTCACGTGTCGCTAACAAAATTAGTGAGTTATGTGTACCCACCTGACCTACTTTGTAGAGTTACCTACCTCATAATAGGTACATAACGTACTTATTACGAGTAGATAACCATAGAGTTAGATTCCTAATTTGAATGAAAAATGTGACTGCTATTCCGTAAATTAAGAGATGATGTGCTGAGCATAAATCTTTTTTTTTTTTTTGAATAATTGATAATACATTCTTTATTGCACACACAGAGACATTGACATAGGGGAGCTTAACCCTAAAAAGAGTTTTCTTCCAGCAAACTTTTGGGGCTAAGAGAAAGCCAAAAGTAAAATGGTAGCAGTGTGTACATACTTGAAGTTTTTCTTTACCTTTTCTAATCTAATACCACACCATCGCCATACCTAGCGATGGTGGAAGCACTCTAAGAGAAATGTGAAGGTGTATTTCTAGCAGAGGGTCATGACCTGTCTGGCCGGCCTCAAAAATACAAGGTTCATTGACCACTGTCATTATCCAATAAGAGTGACGGACTGCATGACGTCACTTCCACAGTGCAGAGTAAGTAACGTACTGTCCGATGCACTAGGATGTGCACCATTCGTAATTTATGGATTGTTATTCGTTCGTTAGTAAAAAAACTGCCTTACTACATCTATGCAATTAAAATGAGATATCTACCGTGCCTATTGATTATAATCCCCAGGTACGGTAGATATCCCATTTTGTTAATTATATCCGTTTTTGTAATTAACAGGGTTATTTAAACTTACTTATCAACGAATTTAGTGATATTTTGCCGTAGGTACTTGTAATTGGGTGCTGCCGACTGTACCCCTACTTAGACGTGAAAACAGTTTTAGTTTTGAGAAACGCTGAGTTAGCGTACTAATACAAATTGCTGGTGTAGGTACCTACAAAACTAGACCTAATAGATAGTTAGAAGTATTTTACCTATGATGATACTCGCAAATTCTATATTTTGGCTGGCCTACATACTTACCTACCTAGGTAATTATTGTCGACAGTGTAAAGTAGGTCGTTGGTAGTTGGTTAACAGAAATTAACCTAACTGTTGTTAATCTACCGGCAACCCCGATGCATTAGAGACCGGAAGTCATCCACAGACTTGAGAAGGGCAATTTGGAGACACGTGCTCACACGAAAACAACATTTCGTACCCTGATAATATTTTTTAGAAGAGTTCTGTAACTCTTCTAAAAAATACCATCAGGGTTAATCTCAACTACCAACAATGTTGGTAAGTAGATATACCAATCACATCGTAGGTTTTGGTAACCGTTAAGTAGGTACTTGCGTACATAGGTAACCAAGAAATTATAGATGCATACCTATTCCGCCTACAAATAACAACAGCCAAAATATTTACAGGTAGGTACATACTATGTTGTGCATTGCAGATCTACCATCAAAGTACCTAGGTAAGTACTTATGTAGGTAAGTACATTTTCGAGCGTAGGCCATCTCTAATCAATGGTGGGTATAGGTCAGGTAGGTACCTACTATTGAGCATTGCAGATAATTAGCTGCCTCTAGGTTACCTATAAATTCTCAAGCGTACGCTGTTATTTTGCATAAAAGCAAGAGGTGAAAAATAAGTTGAAAAGTTTATCGATACTTTTGAAGTTCGAACGTAATGTAACTGCGGAAGTTTTCGTCTCACATGCGCATGCGTAAAAGAATCGATAATCGCTAACTCCAGCGAGTCACGCAACGGAGTGAAGGCTCGAACACACCTAGTTCGCTGGCGGGCGCGGTGGCGAACCGTTCAGTTTCAACATAGGGAATTGTATACATCCGCACACACTGCCGCGTCTTTTGACAGTTGCACGCTGCGATCACTACTAATAAAAACGAAAGTTCCCAGATCGTGACAGACAAAGCACCCCCTATTTAATGTTTTACTACCCCCTACTTAATTTTTCTTAATTTTGTGTATTAAACAATCGTCAAATATTTGATCTACTGATTAGTCATCGGTGAAAACGACCCGTAGAGTCTTAAATTTGGAAAAAAAGAACTATTGAGGATTCGTTCTATTATTATTGAACTCTGGAAATTGTTTTTCCTATTAGTTTTAATAGAAAAAAAATATATTACTTCTAAAAATATTTGTTTAACTACGTTAACAGCAAAAAAAGATGTTGTGTAAGATAATAATAGGATAGAATCTTATTTGAAACTATTTAAAAATATAGTAATGCATAATGGGCGGTTATATCGCTGCAAATCAGTATTTTCCAATCAAATTTTGGATGGAGAGAAGCTTAGAATAAGATCAAATATAAATAAAAAATAAAATAAGGGCATTTACATACCTAGAATGAACCGTCATAATCAAAGTAAATCAATAAATACAAAAACAAATACAATCATAAGGCTAAGTTTATGGTATTCGATATGAATGTTTAACAGCGTGTAATATTTTGATTAATGGAGAAAAAACAGAACAAGTGAATGTATTTATAATATTTGGGGACTTTTTTATAAGAGATGGAATGCATAAATATAATATCGAAACAAGGAAGTGTATAATCACCACCCGTGGAGACAGTCGATGAAGTCGCGGGCATCAATTAGTTCAGCCACCCATCAGTTTCCCATCTGACATTACGTCCTGACTAGGGCGTGCAAACCCGGTTTTCCGGTTTTGCGAAATGCCGGACAGCTAAGCAAAATTTATCAATAGTACTTTTTTAAACTTTTGCGATCATAACACACATTAAACTGTTACACGGGTATTTTTACCGCGTTTAGGTAAGCGTAGTGTAGGACGCCCTCCGGCAAGGTGGGGCGACGATCTGCGAAATGTAGCTGGCAAGCACTGGAGAAGAAGAGCCGAAGACCGGGCTCAGTGGCGCGTCTTGCGAGAGACCTACGTCCAGCAGTGGACTAATATAGGTTGATGATGATGATAATGATGATGATGGGTGTTTACCGCGTATAATTTTCCCCGACGCTTCGGCTATGTCGTATAATAACTGTGGTCGTGGGCAGACTGGAGCATTGACATGAGTGCTATCGTCGTTGAGAGGTGGAGGTATAATAACTACCCTCACTTCAGGACGCAATGATAGATAGGCGTATGCCTATACAGTGAGGGAAGTTTTACGTATTCCGATTTTCCTTAGTATCAGAAACATAAATCTTACTGATTGAGCCTCAAAAATATTGTTTTGTTTTTAATCCCCGTGAACAAAAACTACCTAGGTACCCCGGACTAGCGGGTGAATGATTAAGCTTAGAAAAGATTGCGGCGAACAGTTTCGAACTGCGATGGCGATGGCAATCAGTTTCAAGCGTAGGGTTTTGCATTCATCCCCACACAGCGCCGCGAACTGTCATTGTACGCAGCGAGCTAGTATTAGTGTTAGATACTGTCTTGAAACTGCGCTAAATCTTGTTCCTCAAAAGTCATAACAGTGGCAATATGGAGGCAATGGTGTGGGTGTTGTTTGCACAAGGTTCGCGCGTTCAGTTCACCATCACTATATTCTTAGCCCTAATATGTCCAGGTAATTGAAACATTACTAAAAAGATGCATTATTTTTATAAATGGATTTTTGTTGTCTAAAAGCATACATAGCTAAAAACCGATAAAACATAATAAAACCAATACTTTGTTTTTCTATTATTGCACTGCGTCTTTTTTTTTTAATACATCTAGCTGATGGAACAAGCATATGGTCCACCTGATGTTAAGTGGTAACTATAAAGAAAAAATAAATAAAAAAGCCCATTCATTCCATAACTACATTAAGTTACATTTCATGCATATTATTACTTATTATTTCGATTATTATTATATCATCATTATTATTTACATTCATACATTATAGTCATTATTTTGTTTAAATTTAATTTTAAACTTTATTTTTAATACATATATTTTGATGTTAGATTTATTTTTATTAGTTTTTTTTCAGTTTTACTTTTTGTTCATTTGTGTTCTTATTTTTCTTTAGCTAGGATCCCACTCGGGTATAGGCCTGTAAGTGGTAACAGTGGTACCTATAGCCTGTAACAAAGCATTGCCTCGTAAGTCACACACGCCAGGAATTTGCCCTACGATGCACTGCCCTGCGTCCATCAGCTTTACGCGTACAGATGTTCAGCCTCAAGTGCCAGTAATTTCACCGGCACCCACACCCTTCAAACAGAAACACAGCAATGCTGCTTCACGGCAGAAACAGGTATGGTGGTAGTACTTCCCTGGATGAGCACTTCACAAAAAGCTCCACTACTACTACTAATCTACTCAACAATAAACTACTCAATAATAAAGTAAGTAATATTAAACTTCACTAGATACTAATTCCCATTTCGTACAATTTTTTAATAGTTGATTTTGTAGGTATCTTAGAATATTGTTTTCTTGTTAAAATTCTGCTATATGAAAAAATATTACGTTGACCAAACCTGGAAACGGTTTTTGGCCGGAAGCCGGAGATAATCCGGTTTTTAATACTTTCCTGTTTTGCAAGCGCTATAGTTTTGACGTTTTTTCAAATTGACAATTGATTTCGAGCAATTCAAAGAGTTATCAAATGGAGATTACAATGGAGTAGCAGTATTCAAAGTGAAAGTCAAAGTAAAGTAAAAATGTTTAATTTTATTCATTGTACCTTTAAAATTACATAATATCAATGATCACTTTGAGAAGTCTTAGAGCTAGGATTATCTTGTCGATAAACCTACAGCTACAGTATATCTATTTATATAATAAGATAGGTGATGAACTGACAGAATAGTATACATTGGTGGTGCACGACCAAATTTTAACCCACGGTCTTTATAAAATAAATTAATAATGTAGACAATCCACAAAACACTATCTATCCCCGAGCTTGTCTTGTACTATAGGAATCAGATAGTTGATGTATTACAATCAACTATCTCATTCCTATAGTACATACATTTTACTGCACATCATTTTGTTAACACATAGTTAGAATACAATATAACACTCAGACAGAGAACAAACATCTGCATTCACCAAAGAAATATTTGTTCTCGGTGGGAATTGAACCCACGACCTACGGCGCAGAAGGCAGAGCTACTGCCAACTGAGCTGAGAGTCCAGTCAATCTTTGGATTGGATTGCTCGCTACCCTCTAAACTAGACTACCCGTGCTCTAATTCAATAGTATAAGGCCGGGTGTTTAATAGGTAGGTACTTAAGTAAGTACATCAGAAAACGTTTGATAGAAAAATTCTAATGAACCAAGGATACTGTTCAGTCTGTCAACTTTCTTACCATTTAGGTCTAGCACAAAATGTGTTCGGCGAAAATCTTGTGCGGATTAGAAATTTAAAACTGATTGAATTTGAATTGTTGTATTCGACGTTTTCTGATCTATCTAATCTATATCGCGCCCGACCTTATACTATTTATACTCGACTAGATATAGACATAGACTGCGGCGAAGAAAATAAAAAAAGGAAAGGTTATGATTTTCACCGTTATGTACCTATGCTATGCTATGTACCTATGCTAACATGTCTGTTCCACGCATTTCATTTAATCTTGGGTGTGAGATGTTTGAGGATCGCTGGATGAAAACTATTTCTGAATGCTTGGGATTCTGCGAGCGTGATGTATAACTGCGTGTGATTTTCTACTTTATTTTTGTTTTTAATTTCCTGACATTTTATTTTATATTTTTCATTACTCATATTCAGAAAGAAGGTCTGAAGTTGCCTGAGGAGTGGGTTGAAAATAATACTTTTCAGTCCTAGATAGAATCACTTTCAACTGACAGCTGTCATATAATTAAAATAAACTAGTTCTATTTTTATATTTATTTGATATAGGGGAACAGATGAGCAATCATAAAATACTTATACACACACATAGTGGTCAATATCATAACATTCCTGTTTTCATCAGCATGTTGGGTAAAAGCAATACCTACGAAGCCGTTTGACTTTGTCAAAAACAATGCTGCTGCTCTATGGGTTTAACAAGTTTTATATTTCCTACTTCTTTGGTCGTGGCGGCGGTGTAGCCACGCCCACCTCTTGTGTCAAAGTTTGGTAAAGTGATATGGTCGAAGACAGAAGGAGTCATTATTATCTACGTTTTGTGCAGCTCAGTGTAGCTCACACCAAAATTGAATCAAACCAAAACTTTTTATTTCAGCTCTCACTTAGAAAGCATTGCAGCCTTAACATACTTAATACTATGGTGACAAAAGTTCATTCAAAAGTAATGTGGTGAAAGAATTATAAACGCACCTCAATGAGGCTCTTTTCGTGCACTTGACAATGTTTTACGGTTTATGTAGTTATCTCACTATGTATTCCATGTACATAACTAGCCAATCGCCTTAGCTTTGCACAGGCTTAGTGTAGAAAAAAGGAGGGCAAAATGTGCTTTTGTATTTTGCACCCATGCAAAGCCTTAAATTTAAATCTGCAAATTATGAGTTGAAAAACGAGCCTTGTGGTCGGCTGGCAACCGTTGTCAACAACGATATGAAGGCCTGTGTACACCTAGGTCACTGGCAATGGCTATCAATGAAACGATGTCAAATATCGCTTTCAAATTTGACAGCGTTTCACTGATCGCCATGGCCAGCGACATATATAGGTATTTTTTTTATTGTTGATAGCTAAAATGCAGCATAAGGTGGAGCACGCTTAGCTATTATTCACTTGTTCACTCTTGACTTGAAAATTCCAAGGTTGTAATGCTTCGAAAATACTGACGACGGTAAAGAGCACATAGGTGTGCGCAAGCCTTGAATTGAAGACGATAGTAGAAGTGGTGAAAAAGTTGGACCGAAGAATTGGAACCCCGCGGCAAGCTTAGCCGTCATAGAGTTAGACCAACTAATTATACGGCTGAGCTTGCTGTGGGGTTTGGAGCCTTACGCCCATCTAATTTTAATGGCATAAAAAATATTCAAATGTACAATTTCATAGGTAAAGACCTAGATTAAGACGAGCTATGGAGCCTGGCGTTGCTCGCCCTGATCAAATTGGAAGTCGTTCTGGAAGAAGCACAAAGAGATATAAGGTTTACGGTATGCATAGCCAATAATAGAAACTATGTTGAAAATTTGCTTCTGCAATAAATACGTAAGGGCCAAAACCGCACATCATAGCATTTTATACTTTAGCATAGCTAGCAGTTTAATTTTAATAAATAACGGCTCAAAACAAACAGTGGCGATAATAGTTTAAACAGACTTTATTTATTCAGTTTATTTGCTGCTTGCTACTTTGGTAGGTAGGTTAGGTATTTCAGTGAAAAAAATTAAAGTAGGTAACTATATTAACTGAATGATTCTGAAGTGAAGCCAGAAGGTCTGTAAGCAGCTTAACTTCTGCACTCGCACTTCAATACTTCTACGACAACTACATGATGTTTGAGCCGCTGAGTTGTTTGAGCTGAACAAGCTCAAGGTTGTAAATGAGCCGATTAACTGCAGGTAATTATTTCCCATGCCTAGCAGTAGTTAAGTGTTTTGATTGGGCTAAATATCTTTCATATCTTGACAGTCTAAATTGCGGCCAGTGCTGCCAGGTCCATTCCAGGGTTTGGCTATTTTTACTAATGTTTTTTTTTTTTTTTTAAATTAAGCTTTGTAGTCATAAACCTAGACACTTTAAATGCTTCTAGATACTTTGAATAGACACAAGTTGTCCGATAAAATAGGTGCGCATGTCACAGTGCTCAATAAATATCTTTTTTTTTTGAAAACTCAATAGAAATGTAATTTTTTTTTAACTTGGCAATTTATATGAACTACAAACTACGACACGTATTTAAAATCCAAGGTTAATCCAAGATTAGCCTACAAAATAATAGCAGTTAAATGCTTTGAAATTGCGCTAGACCTAGCGCCAAAAGCGCCATTGTGATGGCAATGTACATTTCGGAGACTTCAAATTATTTGGGGGCTAGTTCGCCATCGCCAGCGAACTAGTTCGCTGGCGGTGTGTTCAAGCCTTGAGTCCTGAAAAACAAATAGTTGTTATTTCCTAGGATATTGTACTGAGGTCGTAGGTTACAGTGCATTGGTGTGCCGGCGCCACGGCCCTGGCGAGCGCCGAGACTCCTTCGGCAGCGGGAGGCGTCGGCCTCGCCGTGAATAGCAAGGTACCTACCGATACTCTACCCAAAATCTACTGTTTATTGTAACATTGCATAATAAGAGCCCTGCTTGAAAATCTACTGTTTATTGTAAGTGTATCATCTAAATATATAAAACTCTTACGTTACTGACTGACTGACTGACAATCAACGCTCAGCCTAAACCGTAAGTCCTAGAAGCATGAAACTTGGAGGGTATGTTTATTTTATAGCATAGGGGTGCACTAAGAAAGGAAATTAGAAATTGATTTCCCTAAGCGGAGAAAAAGAGGAAAAACGTTTAAAATAAAAATCAACGGGGCGTAACGGCAACGGGGCAGGCGAAGCCGCGGGCGCCCGCTAGTTGCATAATAAAAGTCCTGCTGGAAGAGTTAAAACGGTTCTCTAATTACGAATTCCGAAGTGGTTCGAATGGGCCCCAACCCGAGACGCGCGAAATTAATCTTTTCAAAAGAATTAAAATTAAACAAAGTATGTAGGACACGTCACGGCAGCGTCAACACCTCACCATAAAAACATTGGCAGGTCCCTAAGTCCCTATTAGGATACAACCATAATAAAATGTATTATGGTTATAATGAGATTTTTGGAACTTTCTCTTGTGTAAACAAAAGGTGCCTAACAGTAACTTTGGATTTATGTAAAAATCAATCAGTTAGATGAGAAAAATGTGGTTTCTCCCACATGCCTCTTAGTCCGAGGAAGTACCTAAGTATACACCCATAGATAAATTCCCTATAGGTACTTTTTCTAAAAGAAAAGTACAGGTAGGTACGATATAAGTTCCATCCGCCAACTTCCCACGATCTTGTCTTCAGTCAATCTACTAGGTTTTTTTAATTAAAGATAGCGAATCATTTGGCTGCCATTACACCTGATGGAATGTGTAAGAAAAATGTGGTCCCCCAGGTGTATCCGAGTCCGGGGGCGGCGCGCGGGGTCTGGGCCCTGCCTCAGCCGCCCCCTTGCACAATGGCGGCCGAGGAGCCCCTTCCGCCCTGCTCTCCGATCTCGCCCGAGGCACCCGCAGCGCCTCCACGTGCCATCACAAGTTACCATCATTCAGATCTGCACCAACTGATATTTGAGGCTGTGCGTTCTGGGTAAGTTTTACTTGTGACTCTACTTTGCCATTTACCTACTAAATCTCATTATTAATGATAATGACATACCAAAATATATTATGCTCAGCATTCTTACAAAAATTTGCATTGGAGTTTTCATTTTGGAGAATTGCAGGCGCAAACAATGTTAAGACAAACATCCGAACGGAAACAAGCCTAGCCGTGGTTCGTGGTTGCCTATTCTAGCTAGGCTTGATCACGTGGAACTGGCAACTAGACTCACGACGTTTCCAAGTCTACTCTAATCTATCTAAGTTAGCCAAGTGACTCTTGTGATACAAACGAATTTTGACTTCTATACTTTGACTTTGGCCCCTCATTTTAGTCGGGGTTATGCTTCAACTTATCACAACCATCTCTGATTTCATTGGACACTCAAAATTGACTGGTTTCAATGATATAAGGAATTAGCACCTAGATTCACCTAGCTTTAAGACGAGAGAGAGAGTAGCAATCGTCGTGATACAGACTGAATAAACGATGTTTGAATTTGCAACCGTCACCAGTGTTGACCAGTAGCTGGTTCTCCTTCTTTTTTATTTCGTGTCACTAGCTTGGTACGGTCGTTCTTCTAACAGGGAGGTGTCAGAGATCGAGCGTCTCGTAGAGAAGCTGGGAGTGGAGGTGCTGAGTGCGCGTGACCAGCACGGCTACACGCCAGCGCACTGGGCCGCGCTGGACGGCAGTGTCGCTGTCATGCGCTACCTGGTGGAGCGAGGTGCGCCTATTGACCTCTCCTGTCTCGGCACACAGGTAAAATTATTGTAGAAATAGTTAAATAGTATTTGGTTTTTGCGTAGGCAGGTACATATATTCCTAACTAACAAGGGATCGTTAAGCCATGATACGAGTCTGAACTAGATGATGCTAAACCTGACTCCTACTTGAATCAGCAGGTTACCCGATGGACGGCATCTCTGCTATTTTAAAACGAAGGATCAATGACGATAGCAGATCTTTTCGACTAAAAACTTTAGTAGCTTTGAAGCTCTTTTGCCCGAATCAAGGCATTATGATCAAGGTTAGAACCAGTGAAATTTTGTACCTACTATCCAATTTACCTTTGCAGGGTCCTCGTCCAATCCATTGGGCGTGTCGCAAGGGCCATGCGTCTGTGGTCCAAGTGCTGCTGCAGTCAGGAGTGGCAGTAAACGCTGCTGATTTCAAAGGTATGAAGAAAACGATGAATCACCGATATTTATTCTTTAGTCCTGAAAATCTGCTGATGGAGGTTTGTAGGTATAGACTGTTTTACGACTGATGAAGCTTCGATTGCTCATTATCAATGAGGACATCAGTTGAAATCATCTTCCTCTACAGGATTAACTCCCCTAATGACGGCATGCATGTACGGCAAGACTGCCACCGCAGCCTATCTCCTCGGAATGGGCGCTGCAACCAGACTCTCAGACATCAACGGAGATACTGCCTTGCATTGGGCCGCTTACAAGGGTCATGCGGATCTGGTTCGACTGCTGATATACTCTGGAGTTCCACTACATTGTACTGACAACTTCGGATCCACGCCTTTACACCTGGCTTGCTTGTCGGGGAACCTGACTTGCGTTCGGTTGCTGTGTGAAAAGGTAATCCAGGTAATCCTTTTGGCGGCAAGTGAAGGTGAAAAAACTCCTAATTGCAAGTCCAGTCCACTAAAGGAAGCGAGCACTTTACCCGTTCCTAAGTCAATTATGAACAAAAGCTCTCTTACTTTAGTGGACTGGTCTGCCTAGGTGCTATATAATATTCTCTGATATTGTGATCTCTTTACTTCGTAGACATCTCCTCATATCTTTACGTAGAAAGTGCAGTCAGCGACAAAAGTAAATTCACAATTACCTAACGATATTCAGTGTTATTTCAGTAGCAATTAAATAGCAACTTCTAAAAGCAGATAGTCTTCGGTCAGTGCAAATTATTAAAAATCATGTCGATACTTTGATCATGTGGTTTGAAAAATAATGATGTCCATCTACATTCGTCGCTGATACCCAAAGTTCTTGATTAATACTTCAACATTATTTCAGGTAAAAGCGGAGTTAGAACCTCGCGATAAAAACGGCAAGACGCCATTAATGCTCGCTCAAAGCCACCGCCACGTTGAAGTCGTGAAGCTACTACAGAAGGAAATGAAGCGCAAATCCCACTGGATGCCGCCTCTATCTGAACTCTGGGCGTTACTCTTCGGTGGCGCTGGAGACTCGAAAGGACCCCTTCTCTTTTTCCTCATTTCTGTCCTCCTTTGGGGGTACCCAATGTATGTGATTCGCTGCATCCCCCTTACTTGGAACACGCTACGCCTATCCCATTATTGCTTCTTGTACTGGAACGCGATAATGTGGATCAGCTGGGTGATCGCTAACCGCCGGGACCCAGGGTACATCCCGCAAAACTCTGAGACTTACTATCGGGCCATCAGACAGATTCCTTACTATGATAAGTGGAAGAAGAGAAATGCGATACTGTCGCGGCTCTGTCATACGTGCCGGTGTATGAGACCACTAAGGTGAGTTAATGAGCGTGTAACGAACTCTGTTCTTAGCTGGTTAATCCCTTCTGCCACCCCTTCCCTTTGTGCGAGGTGACCGCTTGATTCCCGGCCGGACAAACATTGGCGTATGTATAATTACTAGCCTATAAATATTTGATTCTAGTTGTAATGTTGTAATATCGATTATTAGACCAATGCCAACTTATTATCTTTAAATTACCTACTTGTTATGGTGACCAAGTCGTCAACTCTTCCTTATTCGGTAGTTAAGTATCTAAGTTGATAGAATAAGTACCTATGTCGTTGCCTATTGAAAATAATTAGCATACCGATACGGGTTTATGTGATAAATTCTTTTGGAATGTAACACCCTACTTATGAATCATGACCATTATCAATTCATAAAAATACAAAAGTGTGTCGATATTCACCATCAATCGAGGTAAATTCGAGGTGATTTTCTTACTGAAAGTTCTAAATTCGGGAGAAAAACTGGGGTTACTCTACATCGGCCGTGGCGTAGCTAAGGTAGCCAAGGGCCCTGTGGCAATAAATAAACCAGGGCCCCAACTAAACTAATTAAAACCGTTTCTGCCGTATTCGTCGAATTTCGAATTCGACGTACTTCAGATTTGTAAGTCAGAGTTCGAGGGGCCCCTGAGCTTAGGGGCCCCCGGGCACCGTCTAGCCCTCCGGTAGCTACGCCACTGTATATTGGATAAATATACCTACCTTTATTTTTTTTACCTTTTGCTTTTTATTTGAGTAGACTATATTATATGTATCAATTATGTACCACGATGGGGCCATGGGTTTTTAGCGCAGACCACGGCTGGAATGTTGTTATTTAATGTACTACCTACCTATGCTAATAATACCTATATTGGCCTATAGACGTGACCTTCCATTTTATCCCACGCTAAGTGGAGACAGCACAACAGGTTTTCCTCTTCCCCTCACCTACATCATTCGTCCAGTCCATCCATTTTTTCTTTGGTCTACCTCTTCTTCTAAAGCCACCATACACACCCATACCCATCACTTTTCTAGTAATATGACTTGCATTGCATCCCTCCGCATGACATGCCCCTAACGTGCTAACCTATTACTTCTCAAATTAAATTAAAATTGTTTATTGAACATAAATGCATCCTAACAGACACTCCAAAGCGATACATTTATTACGTTAGTATAGTAGGTACTTAACATAATATTTTATACATAGAAATTTAATAACATACGTAACAAAAACCAATATCAAAAACTCCAGTAAGTACCTACATACTTACAAATTTTATCTCTGTCACAGGCGCTACTTTCAGACTTCCCATAATAAACTAATTCCTTATTTTACCCATTCTTGTCTCTCCGCATATCCATCGCAACATTCGCATGATAGTATGAAATACTTGCCTGATGCATTTCATGTGCAATAGAAATTCGAGTCACGCTATCCCGTGATGTTCGTGAGATGATGTCAAAAGTGAAACTGCATAGAGTATGGTATGAAATTATTACTTATGGTACCTACAAAATAACATATTGCTTTCATTAATAAATGCCGCACATACCTACATTTTAAAATCATATGTTATAAAATCTAACGTCTTGCTGACCCCAGGCCGGGGATACGACCACCCGGGACAAAGGGAATACATTATAAAAGGGTCGTTGTTTCGGTCATAAACCATACCCTCCTATGCGTATTGAAACTAATAGGGACACTTTTGATTATTTAAACTCACACAGAATGTATTAAACGAAGGGGACCATCTACTTTTAATGTTTTTTTTCTGCACTTTGCGCTCACTCCAACCTTTCTGTGGTCTAAGTAATAATTATGCCCGTGATACAGAGGCTAGTTTTTCAAGCCAGGATAGCAAGATAGTTAAAGATAGCTAGCAAGCTAGCAGTTCTAGCTTCGTGTAAACAGAACTAGCTTCATTTTTCATGTAGTAGTTCTGTTTAGGCGCATCTTATTATTATGCACTAAAACACGCAGCTAGAACTGCTAGTTTACTATCACGATCTTGCTATCCTGGCTTGGAAACTAGTCCCGTGTATCCCGGGCATTAGGTCGTAAAATTTATAAGTGTTCCTTTAATAAATTTCAGAGCAAAACACTGCCGCATCTGCAAGCGTTGCGTAGCTTATTTCGACCACCACTGCCCCTTCATCTACAATTGCGTCGGCGTTCGGAACCGCATGTGGTTCTTCCTCTTCGTGATGAGCGTGGCCATCAACTGCACTCTGTCCATCTACTTCGCGTGTTACTGTCTGCTGCTGGAAGGGTTTGGACTGCTCTACGTGCTGGGGTTGTTGGAGGCTATCACGTTTTGTGCGCTTGGATGGATACTGACTTGCACTTCTGTGAGTTGATCATTGAAATTTCATTTTAGTCCGAGCATCTTTTGCACCGTTAATCGACCTTCATGGAATTTGGTAGGTCGATAGATCGTGATCATAGAACTTGTCATAATTTTGTTGGTGAGATCTTGTGTTCAATTACTAGTATAGTATTATCTTATTTGTGGTTCAATCAAGGGTTTTACTGGGTTCACCTAATCTAAAAAAGGTGCCAACTAAAAATTAACCATTTAACGAAATTTTTATTATTTATTGATTTTATTCTGTAGGTACCTACTTTTACACTTAAGGAAATCACAAAGATTTTTCTTAGCAATCTTTGTTAACTATTATTGTCCTCTTAGCCCTTCATCAGGACCTATTATTAACTACTTACTTGTCACTGCTTTCTGTTACTGCCAAGATGTTCGAAGATTGTATTGCTTCGTCTAAAAAATGATCAATTGTACTGAGATATGTTAGGTTTTATCAATATTGTTTTCATTACAGATTCTTCACGCCTGCATGAACCTGACTACCAACGAAATGTTCAACTACAAAAGATACCCGTACTTACGAGACAAGCGCGGTCGCTACCAGAACCCGTTCTCGCGGGGGCCATTCATGAACTTGATAGAGTTTTTTGTGTGTCTACCGGACAAATGCGACGAGCAAGACATATTCCACGAAGAAAGCATTTGATGCGAGATCGGTCAGCCGCGAAGTCTGACAGTTGGGACAAAAGGATACGCCCTTTGATAAGACCCCTTTCAGAAAACTGCGCTGTCTGGTGACCTTGTGGTTCAAAACGAAATGCTACACAACTTTCGTCTAGATTTATTCGGCTTTTGCTTTTGGAATGGAGTTCCCACCAAGCTGCTTAGGGTTAAATTAGAATATTTAAATATTATGCAAATAATCATAGGAATTTAAGATTAAATCACAAATGCACGCTAATAATTTGTTTCAATTATATTTGACATCTCAAATCGAAGATGAAGAAATAAGATATAACATTCGTATTTTATATAATACTTCTTTATATAATATTTTTTTAAATACGTATGTATTCTATTATTTGATTGAGAATACAATATACAACCCAGACAGAGAACAAACATCTGCGTTCACCATTCACCACACAAATATTTGTTCTCGGTGGGGATCGAACCCACGACCTACTGCGCAACAGGCAGAGCTACTATTAACTGAACTAAGAGGCCAGTTAAAATTAGAACCTACAGGGTTAGAAGTAAAAGAATATTTAGTGACACAATAGTCTATTTCAAATGAATGAACCACTACATACATAATTAATTATTATAACAATCTCTTAGGATTGTGAAATTGTAAAAAAATAAAACTTATACACTAAACATCGAAACACAACACTACAACTTTTCTAAAGCGTTGTAAGACTTTTTGACAAAACATAGCGATTACAAAACACTAAAAGCTTTAGTTACTTTCATGGATAAGTTACTTGCATTTTGTTGCCAGTACTTCAGAAGTGCTTATATAATTCCTAGGAAGATATCCTACCTTCAAGATCTTTGATGCTATTTTAAAGGAAAGTCACTTATAAAGTGCCAGCATATAAATACATGAATATCAATATAAATTATATTGTTTGTTTTCAGTTTTTCAGCTATTACATAAAAACTACTCATTACTGCTCCTCACAAATTAATCCTTCATAGCAATTCACGCATACCTCTTTTCTTTCTCTTAAATACAAGATATATCCATCCAAATATCACATTCCTTACAAATCAGTCTAATTCTAAAAATTAAGCAATACGTACATACGTCAGTACTTATTTATTTGTTTGTAGTTATACTAAAAATATGGTTTTGCGAATAAATTAAATGACAATGGCATCATAATAGTAACTTAAAAAATAATTTCACTATTAAACCAACTGCACACACGTAGAATGTACAGAAGGTACCTATACAAATACATCTTTATATTGAATATAAAGTTTAATTTGTGGTAAATAAATTCAAATAATACTAAAATAAATAGCAGTTACTACAAAACAATTGTACGTACATTATTGTTAGTAAGGTAGTATTTAATACTGACACATTTTTGTTAATAATGTACCTACCTGTAATATATCACAAAGTCACGGTTATATCATTATGCAACTAGTTTTTTTCATTTAAATAAAATATTATTTCAAAATTCGAACATCCGGTGCACAATCTAGAAAATGCATAACTTTCTTTCTCTTTTAAATTTAGAGAAGCACCAAGTTTTAAAAAAAGAATCATCGAATCTTACACCGGATATGCGAATGTAATCTTTTAATCTAATTTCAAAATGTTTATGATGCCAATGTGTATGCTAAATATTAAATACAAAAATAAATGTCATAAATTAACTTGGAAGATAATAAAGCAAAATTCGAACGGCACTCATTGAAAAAAATATAAGATGAGTGTTCTTAGTTTGCGTTTAATCTTATATAACATTCCTTCGAATAAAAATTGATATGAAAAGACGCACACACACAGTGAGAAAGCTAGCACTTCACATGGCCGAAATTTTAATCAACGAATTACTAGAAGCTTTGAAGTATGGAAGTCATTTTATAGAAGACAGTAGATAACTTACGATTACGACTCTACACAAACTACCTTTTATAATTATGATGAGTGTGTAAGTGAAAGTTAAATAACGTGCATTTTATGCCATTTACGATCTTCCAGTTCGCAGAGATACATTACTTCATTGATATTTAATCATCTTTGGGGTTGATGCGAATAGCTGCTGCTACTTCCTCCTTGGAGTGATCCTTGTCTCCCCAGCCCCACAGCATATGCGAACCATCACCCGTGCGCTTCACCCGGCTTTGCACAATCTGCTCCGATACAGTCTTCATGTCGTAAGCCCAGCCGAGTTTAGCGAAGAAATTGATGAACGCAGTGGTGAAGTTCAGACGAGTGTTGCCGAGTTCAGCGGTTTTGTAGTCCCAAGGGAACGTGTGGTGGTAGTTATGGAATCCTTCTCCTAAAGCAAAGAGTGCTACGCTCATGTTTTCGGAAGGCTTGATGCTCTTGTCGTAAGGTTTGTCGCCCCATTTGTGAGCGGCGGAGTTGACGAGCCAAGTGACGTTAAGGATGAAAGTGTAGCGGAACATGGCGGCAACGAAGAATGCGTTCAACCAGGTTTCGTTCCACAGGTACACGGGCACTACTGTTGGCATCACGAAGCACGCGATAGGCATCAGGAGCAGGTAGTATCTGAAATGAAAAACATTTTTAAGTAAACATGGTTTTTACAGAGAAACATTGCAATTACAAAACACTACAAGCAAAGTTACTTGCATTATTATTATTGTTATTGCCAGCACTTCAGAAGTGCTAAAAACATTTTTAAGTAAACATGGCTTTTATAGCTATTCGAGAGGACCTATACATAGCAACCAAGGGAACATGTTCATACATGTTAATGGGACGCTGCTGCTTGGGTATGAATTTAAATGGGGAAGGTTTACCAAACATCTATCATCCTTTCTCACAAACAACTGACTAAACCGCGGGTATTTCCTCACTATGACTTTTTTTTCCTTCACCGCCTGAGCCCATTAAATAGGATTCGGGCCGGGTTTGCATGCAAACAAATATACTTTGTCATCAAACAAAGTCCTATGGTGCTTGGAAATTCCTATAATGAGGAAGTAGATATAATGTGTAACTAATTTGTAGCAGGGGGAAATCAATCCGACCAACATAACAGGGAAACCAGCGTAGTTTTACTGGTAGCGGTAAAATCCATATTAAAGTTATATTTTGCTCTTTGGTTAAAGGAATGCTCATTGTAAGATTTAATATATAAACTATATTGTGTTATATATTTATAAAGAGAAAATAGTTACATATTGGATTAAATTGCAAAAAACAAAAATGGGTAGCACCCTTGTTAGAAAATCTTTTTGTATTCAAGACAATTTCGTATGTCTTGTTATTTTACACAAGTTGTATTACTTATTATGTATTAGGTATTGTATGAATGTGTATGTATGCCATTAAGAGAAGGATATAGGTATATAACTAGCATACAAAGAGCAAATTTATCAAATTGCGTCAGGTTTAAATGATCACGCAAGTTATGGATGCAAAGATTTGGTCAGTCACTACTAACTGTATGTATACGTATACCATTGACCGAAGTAGGTAGTGGATACCTTCCATAGAATATAGAATAATATGTAATGATCATGCACCATGGGGACCATGGCCTGTCGCCAGTTTTAAATTTTCACTGTTTTAGTAATGTTATGGTACCTATATGTTGTTTTTTTTTTAAATACATGACATGAGCCTCTCTGAGGCGCATTTGAAATCCTTTCACCACACTGGTTTGAAAGAATCAGTGAAGCTATAAGAAAAAATTATGTTTTATTTCAAATATCACGAAATAAGAGGATTCTGAGAAAAAGGAAGGAGGATTAAAAGAAAGTACTATTTCTTTGTTTTACCTCGCTTTGCTCGGCTCGGCAAGTAATTATTGGTCAAGAAGGCATTTTTCATTTTAAGACTCCGAAAAATCTACGGAATTTGTTTATAGGAGCCAAGCCAAGAGGCCAAGCCAAGAGGTAGGAACCAAGCCGTAGTTTGTTGCCTGTTCTTCTAGGCTTGGTCGCTTGGAACTAGCAACTAGACTCACCTAGCTTTAAGACGTTTCAAAGTGACCCTTGCGACTCTATTGAATAAATACACTTTTCATTTGATTTGATTTGAGCACATGCTCATGTGTTTTGGCGACACTTTTCCGGCCACATAGCTTTTCTACTATGTTCTGATGTACGACCTCTAATGACGTATTGTGTCACGACCTCTAAGTAATTGAAATCCGAAGTTCAATTGGTGGTAGCTCCGAAGGCCACTAAATTTAATTCTTGCAAATATTTGAATTATGTTAAATATTGTTGTATCATCAAACTGTAGTTATACCTGTTTAGGTATTTTTTCGACTCAATCAGCTAATGTATGGACTTAATTACCTATGACTAGAGAATCGACGTATTATGTAGGTATGAGTATGTATGAAGGGCAAAAGGTTAATGGCCTATGTTGGCTATAGTGTGATTTCCAAGCTACAACTTATTTTCGGAAAACACTGAAATTACAAAATTTTCCTACTTAATATGCGTTTATCGTAAACTAACTTGACAATCAGCTCTTATTTTACCTACAGTCCGGCAAGTATAACTTGGCGGGTCTGAAGCTAGCCGTTTGGTCAATCTTCCATCAGTCATTGGCCATTAACGATCGAACAGCTCACTTCAGACCCGCCAAGTTATACTTGCCGGACTGTACTTATCGTCCTATTATAATCACAAGACACAATTTACCGGCCTTGCTTATTTGTAGTAACAATCGTTACGACACGGACGCACGGACGGCTATCATCTTTTAAGAAGTACCCGCACACATTTTATTTATTTATTTGTAGTTTATAGGCAAAGCTCCTTTACTGCATATACCTAGATCAATCAAAAGACAATTCACTCAACACTATCTAGCCCCAAAGTAAGCAGAGCGTGTGCTATGGGAACCGGATAGCTACTAGGTACCAACTGAGCTGAAAGGTTATATAGGTAGTAGGTATAGTAAACAGTAGAGCTCTGTAAGAAGTTTGCGTCCAGCATTGGGCAGGCTAATGATGATGCCGAACCAAGCCGTAGTTTAAGCTTTAAGCTAGACTCACCTAGCTTTAAGACGTTTCAAAGTGATTTTTGTGTTACTGAATAAAGGCATCTTTGAATTTGACTTTGAAGCTTAATTAGTACTCACTTCTTCTGGAATCTCAGGATGGGATCAGCATACAAGTCACTCAGGTCAAGTCCCTTGCCCTTCTCTTTCAAGTCGGGATGCTTCCTCACGAGCAGCCAGCCGATATGAGAGAAGAAGAAGCCACGAGTCGCGTTATGAGGATCAGCGTCCGTTTCCGAGTACTTGTGGTGCATGCGGTGATCGCGGGCCCAGTCTAGGGCAGAGTCCTGGGGAAGAAGGCTTTGGTTAGTACGGTTGGCGAGTCTTAGGCCCGTAAGAAACAGTGCTTGAGCTTAACCAGACTGTTGACTGGTGTGAATGATGTTTGTACTATCAACAAAATTTCTGCCTAACCAATTTTGAAAAAGATTTGCTTGCAAGTGCTTTAGGACTCCGCCTATTTCTTTGTTCACTAATTTTGACCAGTCAGTTCATAAATAAGCGCGTTGTTTGGTAACAGACATAAAAACAATGCAGTTGAATTGAGAATCTTCTTTTTCTTGAAGTCGGTTGAAATGGCAGAGGTAACTGGTCAAGCTCAGGTTAATTATGCATATTACATATTTTTTTCTCATAAAAAAGAGGTAATTAAACCATTACTCCACAACTTAACTAATGCCTAAAGGCCTACGCACATCTAGCGCGATGGCGATCAGTGAAACGCTGTCAAATGAGACAGCGATATTTGACAGCGTTTCACTGATCGCCATCGCCATCGCGCTCGAAGTGCGCAGGCCTTAAGCCAGCATGCTTTTGTTCTAAATTTTGAAGCAATTTGTGTATCAACCTTGACACACATTTCTCTTTGAAAAACACGCTAGTGTGGTCATACATGAGGCCCACAAATTATTAAGTTAATTTGCAACAAAGTTAAACATGGGAAACCAATTTGTCTAGCTTTTGATGGCCTCTCAGCTCATTTGGTAGTAGGTCTACCTTCTGCGCCGTAGGTCGTGGGTTCGTTTCGATTCCCACCGAGAACAAATATTTGTGTGGTGAACACAGATTTGACTTTTTTATTTTTATTTATTTACACAAGTCAAGTACTTTTGCCATCAGGAAAAGGCACTCAAGGAAAATGATAAGGATATTGTGACAGTTTTGGCTAACAAATGGGTATCACAATGCACAAGGCCTTACCGTTGCTATAATGGCCAAATTTTACTCGGTGTCAAAATTTCTAAAAAAATTTGGCCGGTGGCATGAGCTTTGTGTAGTCGCGGTATGAAAATGTTCGTCACCTTAGAGTCGGTTTTCACTTGCACCAGTGCCTTGATCATGAACACATTTTGACATAATTTGTGACGTTTAGGTTGTTCGATTTCGATACAAACTGAATTTACACAACTATGGACAAACAAAGTATAAATGTACACTGAAATAGCTGTAATAGAATTTTACAGTGGTCTTTATTGCCGGCCAGTTATATAAAGTTGGAGAAAACTGTAGGATAACAGAAATATTAATAAAAAACCAAAAAAGTAATTTTTTCGTCATTCTTTCTAACGGGTACTCGGCATTGAATACGTGAATGAGTTTAAAACATATGTCTCAAAATAGTCGTTAAAGTCTGTTTTTTTTTTTCTGAAGCCTCGACTGCCAAGACCAACGGCTGACACTCCAACTTTATATAACTGGCCGGTAATAAGGACCACTGTAAAAGCCTATTACAGCTATTTCAGTGTACATTAATTCTTTATTCGCCCATAGTTGTGTAAATTAAGTTTGTATGGAAATCGTACCCCCTTAACTTATCGGTGTATTCTGTCGATTCAGTTTCAAAAGGTAGTATGTGATCGCGATACGTTGAACAAATCAATTTGAAATCGACGAACATTTTCATACCGCCACTATACATGACCGATGTTCCTTGTTAGTATCAAAGTTTTGACATAATTATGACACAGCAGGGCTACTATCAGACAATGTATAATTGCATACAAAGTACATAATTGTAGAATAACTACCTTTTTATTATTTTATAATGAGGAACCTAATACCTAAAGGCTGTTTTATACGAGGTAAGTAACTGACGCCAGTGCCGAGACAGCGCTGGCGCCAAAAACTGTCGCCCACCGTTTACACGAGGCCAGTCGTCGAGGATATTTTGTTTGGTGCACACACGTTCGTAAAATGAATAATCGAAAACTACAAAAAACGAAAGTGAATAATTGTTTAAGAAAAATAACCTTTGTGATGCCCTCAAACTTTTAATTTTATTTTTTACCTCGGAAGGGCCAATCTCTTCTATACTCAATTCTTGTGCAATACTCTGCAATGCGGTTGCACGCATATCCTTATTTCTATAATGTATAGATTTGTTATCCCACAGGCACTCATGTTCCCTGTATAGTTGTACGAGCTTTATGTTTTCGGCTTCGTTCAGTTTTTTCGTCATCGTATCGCGGAGCGATGCAGCGTAGTCACCATACAATACACCGACAGTGACTGGCTTCGGCGTTTACACGAGAACAGTGGCGCTGGCGCGGGTCGCGGGGGGAGCGGACTTGCGCCGAAAAATATGAAGCGGGAATATTGAAGACAGCGCTGTCCGACAGTACTGCGCTGTCTTCAAAATCGATTTACACGATGGCAGTGGCAGGTCAGCGCTGACTTGTCTCGATTTCGGCGCCAGTTACTTACCTCGTATAAAACAGCCATAATTGACAGATTTATGACTGACTTAAACCATTACTCATTTGGCATCAGTCTTCGATGTGTGATTAAACAGTAATTTAGCTCTAGGTCATGTTTCTTTACTATTGTCATTGTTTATGGTTTGAGCTAAGTCATCAATGGTCACATCACATGATGGTTACAGGACAACTGTATGAGGTCTTAGCTATACGCCATAGACAATTAAGTTTTTTTTAAACTTCTTCAGGCACATAAAAATAAAGAAGTAGGTACTTAGTTCAGCTGATTAAGTTTGCATGTGTTCCAAAACAACTGTTGAAGAAAACCGGAGGAACCTTTGCCCAGCAATGGGACAGTAAAAAATTCGGCAATTTTTTCCGCACTTGATGTGCGGGCTGGTTTTTCTGCAAGTAGGACGCTGGCGGGCCCTTTTTGCGTGACCCTTGACACGTGTTGCTCGAACTTTTTTAGGTTCTACGACACGCCGGTTTCTTCACGATGTTTTCCTTCACTGTTTTGAGAGTACTGGCATTGTGCACATACATTTTTCGACAGAAAAACTCATTGGTACACGACTTGACCCCACGACCCACTTAACATCAGGTGGGCCATATGCTTGTTCCATCAGCTAGTTACATAAAAAAGAAACAGTTTCAGTATTTACCTGGAAGGCCACAGTGTTGAAGATAACCAGAATGAGTCTCAGCGGCCACTTTGCTTTGTAGGACTTGTGCGCCCAGAGACGATGAGCTCCAGCCGTGATGCCCAGCCCCGATATCACATACAGGATGTAGGCTGTCAGGAAGGAACAATTTATTGTAGATATGCAAGACTAGGGAACAGCCATAAGTTAACGAGCCTTCTTGAAGCGCGCTTAAAGTCTTTTCACCACATTGGTTCGAAGAGACAAGAAGAGAATATAATTTGCATTAACAATTATACATTTTTTTCAGCAGTTTGTTCGGCTTGTATTGTCTCACCACACTGTAGAAATTTTGATTCTATTTTCTTTACCACTACCATAATTTTTTTTATTTATGTCGGTACTTACCAAAAATGTTGGTTTGCCATTTAGCCGAAAACAGGAACAGATATCCTCCATACACAGCTGCTAAGTGAAGATACGCAAAGAGAATGATATTTCTCCATACGTATTCTTTGGGCCGCTTGTCTGCTTTTTGTATGGGTGTGCTAGAGAGGCCCATGTCGGGGGTAGCTGCATCATTTTCAAACAAGACCCCATTTACGTCAGACGCGTTTGGAGCCATGGTTTTGCGTTGTTGCACACTGCAAACATAAGATTAGATTATTATGATTACCACCAAAACAAACATGGTTGGTGTTTACTCTCTAGACTAGAGCATAAATAAACCTACCATTCCTGAGAGCAAACTTTAATTTCGCTCTCAAAATCCATGATGTATCACACTACAGATCACTTTTCCAAGATTAGACAGACATTAGTGACTTTGGAATGGTTAAACTCCGCGGCACGCAACAGTCAACACGATTGCGATTTGCAAACGCAAAACAAAATTCGCGAAATCGATGCGAAAATTGTGGATCTCGAATCTCAACTCTCGGGCGATGCGAGATGAGATGAAAATGCCGGCCGCGGGCCGACGGGCCGATGAAATGAAAAGTGAATGAGAAGGAAAATGATTGATTGGTTGGCTTGATTATGACATTGAGTGATACGTTGACATAGCATGGTCATGCAAGACAGCTATCGTAACGACATGTTAACCCGTTAACGCTCAGACATAAATCAGAATAGTAATTATTAACCCTTAGTAAATTCTATTTCCACACGTGAGAAGAAAAACAACGCCGGCAACCCGGCACGTGGTGGCATACATGTCGTAGCGGTAGAACATAAGTTGTAAATTTTCGAAAGTTTACCTACGAGCAGGTAGGTAGGTATAATTGGTAGGTTCTCCTATGTAACTTAAAACCGTTTTTTCACCACTTCAGTTCGAAAAAACTAGCGACTCGAGAAGAAGAAAACCAACCACTTACCTGCTTTTTACTCTGATTGTAATATATTTTTTATATTGCGAGATGGGTCTACGAAATGGTTAAGGTAGCAGGAAGCACTTGGACTCGAGAAGAAGAAAACCAACCACTTACCTGCTTTTTACTCTGATTGTAATATATTTTTTATATTGCGAGATGGGTCTACGAAATGGTTAAGGTAGCAGGAAGCACTTGGACAAGAGACGCACAGGACAGAGGAGAGGAGGCTAGCAGAAAATTAAGAATTGTTAGGCCAGAGATGATGATAATGACTTGATGATGATGGAACAAGCATCCCCGTAGCTCCTCTAAGAAGCATCCATTTTATAGGATGGGAACGATCAAAGTAAAGCATTGTCTTTACTTCGGTGTACTCACCTATTTTAAACTACCCTCAATGTTGGTTTCAGTACTAAGATGTAGTAACTAAATTATCTTTAATTTCCTTTCTAGGTACCTATAACTAAGAAGTTAGGTAATGTGCCTGGTAAAAGCTAACTATATTTAAAAATGTTTGAATTCCATCAAATATTGAACTATTTAATTGTTACCGGCGACAATTAGTTAGGTATGTGGGTAGTTATGATGTACCTCAGTTAGACAGACCTTTCTTTGACCTCGAAAATTAGCGGCCTGTGGCAGCGTCTGCAAAACGAGCGAGCCAGTGCCAAATTCTAACGCATGTTTCTACTATACTCTGGTAAAATTAACACCAATACGCAACATTACCCAGGAAAACGTCACTTTCCCAGTTAAATAAAAAAAAAGCTTACCTTTAAAATAGATAAAACTCCAGTAATGTGCCGATAGTAGTAATATTTGATTCACAAAAATAGTTATTAACCACTCGCTTTTATTTAAAATACTTATTGAAACAAAAACACACCACTTCACGCAAAGTTAACTAGTGACTGCGAGTTATGTTATTATTTATAGGCTTTAAGCTAGTTTTTTTTTCAAATTATCAATATTAATGTTTAATCTGCGGTGATTCAACGCGGTAACCCGGCGAAACTGATAACTTCACGTGTCGGACTGTAGAGTTAGACCTTTCCTTTCCACAGCACGCGTGCAGATGGTGGTATAGACTTTAGACGTTTTTAGAGCGGCGTGCTTCGGAGCAGTGTGGCCAATGTGGTGCCTCGCCGAACTCTCGGATTGGATGCCGGAGTGGCGCGATTGTAAGACCACGTCACGTGACGTCACTGGCACAAGCTCATCCATCTAACTCGACCACGTATGCTTGAACACTGTACACCCAATGAGTAAGGATTTCTGTGATCAAAGTACAGTCTATTACGATTTTTTGTATTCCTCCATTGGTGTTCTAGGTACAAAAATGTACCCATAAATTGCGACAAGTCATGCGGCGGTAGCAACGGTGCGCAAACTTAAACGATAACTTTGTTTATTTATTGTAGGTACCAATGCACACTTTTATTACACGCCGGTCAAAGTGCCACCGCACAGTATTTTTAAACTATCAAAGACTAATTATATTTACTAAACAGAAGGGACTGAACATTGGACTTGTTTGTCAACAAATATTTTGTCTTAGCAAAGTCTGCGTGATATGAAACTATAATTAGGCCTTATTGACTTCAGAAGCTAGTATGTACTATGCTTGGACTGACTTAGGCCTGAGCATTTTTTTTATAAGTAAAGATATTTTGTAATGTCCCAACAAATGTTTTATCAATCTTTGTGATTGGCAGAATCGCAAAAATTCGTTCTAGCTATTTTAAAACAAAGCCATTCGCTATCCATACAAAATAAGCGATGGGCAAAAACAGAAGCGCGTTGTTTACTTAGTAAGAGAAGAGATTCCATCCATAATAACATTTTACAAGTTCAACACGTGTTATACCTACTAGTGCATTGTGCACGTGCAACACACGCTCTCATTAGCACTTATATTATTTTTAATATTAATATGTTGGCTCGGAGATTACTACATTTTAATGTTACGTTTAAGATAAGCACCCACCTAATTAATAAGAACAACAAAGATAACTTTAAAAACTTTATTACAATAATGTGCAAAATATGATGTTTAAAATAATAATTATTCAATCGTCGTCTCGCGCCATGAGTATCTCTGGCCACTTAGCGGTGGCTTTGGGAAGAAGCGAAGAAGGGCAGAGCAGCAACTCCTGGACCGAGCTCAAGGTGTAACTCCCGAGGCAGTTCAGCACCCATTCGAAGTTGACTGGGACGATGCTCAAATTCATTGCGAGATCTAGAAAGAAAAAAATCGTTCAAGACTGTAATACATGCTGACATCTTCTCAACCCTACGTGACCTCTGTAGCAGGCTCAACGTCACAAGAATAAGAGAACTTGACTATCTATCTACCCCCTTCAGACATCGCACCCTTAGAATTATAGTGACTCAACGCGAAAAAGTAGTTTTTTGGGAATCGACGAATAAAGTTTGTCAGTCCGCTGGTTTTGTGGGAAATTTATCGAATTCTACAAAATTTATGTAATAAGGAGTAATATTTTTGATTGATATCGTTTTTAAGTTCGTCGTTCGTCTTAAGTATTCGTAAGATGTCATCCTTAAAGAAAATGAGGTACTTGCTGATGGGATGTGCCGTACCTGAACTCTCATTGAAAATTATCCTCACGGCATTTATCCCCCTTAAATGCCGTGAGCATCTTTTTAAATGAATGTCTAGGAAGAGTTTTATGTAAGTTCGGTTTGGATAAAGTAAGGGACAGAACATCGATAACAAATCAGGCAAATAGAGCACAACAGCCTAATCACAGGTAGGTACAATAGGCTGTGCTAGAACTGTGTACCTTCTAGCGTAGCCGATGTACATTATAAAAGCATGGTCGCGTGGAATTGGCACCTAGACTCACCTAGCTTTATGACGTTGCCAAGTGATTTTTGTGATACCATTGTATAAAGACATTTTGTGATCTATAGAATATTTTCGACAGAATAATCATGTGATGCAACTTTCAAAAGTATTTTTAAGAATATAACTATCGTGGACTTAAAAACGATCTCCCATACATAAAAAAACATCATTTCTTAAAATTTGTCTGATCATCATTACCCAACATCAGAACCCAGTACTTACTTAAAAGATGGCAATCGTTGTTTTTTTTATATCTTGTCAAAATAAGATTATAAGTAGATTAATATTTTAGTAAACAATACGTGACTGATACTGATAATAAGATAACATATACCTCTATGACTTGTAAGCTCTAAATATATCACTGATATGTGCATTGTTGGTAATAAGTACTCACTTTACTGATACAAATTTATTTACATTTTTTTTTTTTTTTTTTTTTAATATATAAAAAATTTATTTACACAAAGAAACTTACAATTAAACAAATATTGAATAATAATAATTTAATTATTATTTCAGTACCGATTATGTCAGAAAAGCTTTCAATTATACTGGCATTTATAGTTATACTTTTAATTAAAAAGAAATATCCCTGATCAACGCGCAACGCATTCAATCTACCCTCAATGTTTGAAATAATTGTTTAAATTTAAAATTATCACGATGTACTTGCCGATAAGCAATTATATTTTAGTTTCTCATAAGCAAACTAGTAAATTATTTTCCGAAATAAGCAAATTCGTGACGCATGCAGTGCAAGTCTACTGACGCATTCGTTGCCCGTTTAAACAAGTTAAAATATACATTATTTTTGATTTGATTTTAATTATTTGTAACCTCCATGAAACTACATGGAAACGGCTGCATGGATTTTGACTAAACATGGCTTACAACCACAAAAACACACCGCAGATTTTTCTAACAAAAACCGCATTAAAACTTATAATACAACAGGGTATTTTATGTGACATTGACATAGCATAGTTTATTAAAAATGTCTTAATCTCTGTTCTCATAAAATTTAGTTACCATATTACAAGCTTTGTTTATTAAGTATACAAAGCTCTAATTGACGCCGTGTAAAATTTCCAATCTTCATAATTATAATAAATTGCTTGAGTAGGTATTTGTTTTAATAATAAGAAAGCTTTTAGTCGTAAAAAAATAATACATGCGTACAAAAAATAAATCAACTTAAAAAAAAACTTAAAAAAGGTAAAATAATAACACCATTTGTTAAGCCAGTCGTATAATTTCGCTTGTAATGATCGCTCCGTTATTATTACATTAGGTATGGTGGTTATATACTTTTTACTGCCATAAGAATTATAGTAACAATTATCATATTTTAGGTCATAAGAGCCATTTTTTCCATTAAAATTGTTAAAAAGCAAGCTTAATAGTTCGTTTTTAGGGTTCCGTAGCCAAATGGCAAAAACGGAACCCTTATAGATTCGTCATGTCTGTCTGTCTGTCTGTCTGTCTGTCTGTCTGTCCGTCCGTATGTCACAGCCATTTTTCTCCGAAACCGTAAGAGCTAGACTGATGAAACTTGGCGAGTAGATGTATTCTGTGAACCGCATTAAGATTTTAACATAAAAATATAAAAATATAAAAAAAATTATAAATTTCGGGGGTCCCCATACTTGAAACTGAAACTCAAAAATTTTTTTTTCATCGAACCCATACGTGTGGGGTATTTATGAATAGGTCTTTTAAAATGATGTTGAGGTTTCTAATATCGTTTTTTTCTAAACTGAATAGTTTGCGCGAGAGACACTTCCAAAGTGGAAAAAAGTTGGTCCCCCCCCCTCTAACTTCTAAAGTAAGAGAATGATAATACTAAAAAAAATATATGTTGTACATTACTATGTAAACTTCCAACGATTTTTGGTTTGAACGAGATCTAGGCAGTAGTTTTTTTTTTATACGTCATAAACCATAAACCGCAATTTACCTTTCGACGAACTACAAGAACCTTATTATGTTATATCAAGTAACATAATATACAGGTTCTTGTAGTTCGTCGTACTACGGAACCCTTCATGGGCGAGTCCGACTCGCACTTGGCTGCTTTTTTGTACTAAAGCATTTGTTAAAGGAATTAATTGTCGCCTGCGCAGCCTACGCAGTGGGCATGTTTGTCGCATAAATAAAAAAAGCAGCCAAGTGCGAGTCGGACTCGCCCATGAAGGGTTCCGTAGCATCAAATAACATAATATAAGGTTTTTGTAGTTCGTTGAAAGGTAAATTGCGGTTTACGATTTATGACGTATAAAAAAAAACTACTAACTAGATCTCGTTCAAACCAAATATCGTTGGAAGTTTGCATAGTAATGTACAACATGTATTTTTTTTAGTTTTATCATTCACTCATTTTAGAAGTTAGAGGGGGACCAACTTTTTTCTACTTTGGAAGTGTCTCTCGCGCAAACTATTCAGTTTAGAAAAAAACGATGTTAGAAACCTCAACATCATTTTTGAAGACCTATCCATAGATACCCCACACGTATGGGTTCGATAAAAAAAAAAAATTTTGAGGTTCAGTTTCAAGTATGGGGACCCCCAAAATTTATAGTTTTTTTTCTATTTTTGTGTAAAAACCTTAATGCGGTTCACCACAGAATACATCTACTCACCAAGTTTCATCAGTCTAGCTTTTATGGTTTCGGAGAAAAATGGCTGTGACACGGCCGGGCAGACAGACAGACAGACAGACATGACGAATCTATAAGGGTTCCGTTTTTGCCATTTGGCTACGGAACCCTAAAAAGTACATTTGTGATTTTGACATTGACTTGACTTTGTTCCTCGAGATTTAAAGAGGTCTACCTACAGTACCTACCCCGGTTTCAAGAAAATTTTCCGCTTGTTTGCGATAAACCGCCAAGTAGTTAGATAAAAGTGGCAGATTAGTCTCTCTCTAGAAGTTTCAAACACAAACACAATAGATTTTCAACTCGTTTTTTGGTCGGTTTTTGACAGAGATGAGATAATGATCTTTTTTGCAGATTTGAGACGGAATTTACCAGTTGTTTTGCTATTGTTATGGTGCAATAGTTTGTTTGTATAAGAACCAATTAGGTACGGTACCATATTCTAATGTTTTTATTATGTTTTTTTACGATTTTACTCACGATTTAATATGTAGCGCTGATCGCAATGTAAGTACAGTAGTAAGCAACAAATATTGCACTTCGGCTAATTTCGGCTCCATAGAGCGTAGTGTGCGTCAGAAAGAGATAGCGCTCTACGAAAGCAGAAAAGCCGATGTGCAATATTTATTGCCTACAACCGTACATCTATGCTATGGTTACAACCAGATTTTCTTCCGAATTTCATTTATACAGCATGAGTTTGAATTCGTATGTTATCCCGAAAGGGGGTTATGCTACTCCTGAATGTCGACAGCATTAGTTCTATGACTTTTCTAATCAGGACTTTTTCATTCAACAAATGGTGTGTAAAGTTTACGCCATGATTTTGCTTAAAAGCTTGCTAAGCAACCCTATAACCAGCTGATTACTTGACCTCTGTTGAGCTATGTCTTATTTGACACCCAAAATCTGCCATTGGCAAGTCAAAAACCAATAAAAATTTATTACCACCACAAGTGTCATTATTGGCTAGCGAAAAATGTGATTTTAAATGTGATTTTGTTTTGGCCTGCATTGGCCAAAATCTAATCCTATTTACCAAATTAGCGCCGGCCCCGCCCAAGATGTAGGGTTTTCACACAAAACATTTTGTTTAAGCATTTCAATTGATTATTTTATTTGTATGGAAGATTTAGATTTCGTATTTCACAGAAAGGTTTTCATAGCTTGTGCAAAACCATGGTCCCTATCACCACCTTTCGGGATAACATACGAATTCAAACTCAGGCTGTATAAGCTCAGTTTGAGCGTCGTGTTCGAGCCACAAACAACAAAACTTTCTAATCTTTTATTTATACCTAATTATAAAGATAATGTAAATAAGTTGGCTTATTTTATCTAGGTAGGTATATATAAAGCTGAGTAACAGACTAAAAATAAAATTGAAAACAAACACGTCAGGAGATATCACGCGTTTAGCACCCAACCGCTTAGCGCATTGCATCACTTTGACCAGACTATACCTACCTACATCGACCTACGGACTTTACTGAATTGATATTAAGTAGATAATTTATATTA
The DNA here is from genome assembly GCA_947578465.1 of Thera obeliscata. NCBI lineage: Eukaryota > Metazoa > Arthropoda > Insecta > Lepidoptera > Geometridae > Thera > Thera obeliscata. Next base: position 3,517,609 of record OX387927.1, read on the forward strand.
TTGTTTACTTCTTTCTATCAGGAAAAAAGGAGAGAAAGAAAGGAGTGAGCACTGAGATGACGAATTAAAGGAGAGAATGGGATAAAAATACAGGTTGTGTCGACCCCACCTAGTGGGAAGGGAAAACTCTTTTTTTTCCTACTATGACTATATCAGGGTTACTCGACTTCGTTTGCATCCTCCTCCTCCATCGGTCCCTCACTGCTGGGGATCGAGACTTCTTTGTGCAAGAACCTTTCTTACGGTTTCCCTCCACTTGCCCCTTTCTTCGGCTTTGTGGAGTGCATAGATTCCGCATAGATTTAGTTATTCTACGGGTACCTTACCTAGCCTAGGTACCATTTCGTTGCATAAATAATAAATAAAGCCCCGCAAGAATTTTTTTTTTGATGTCATTTTAAACTTTCTACAAAATGGATATTAGAGAGAATGACGTCTAAACCGGAAAAAACCACCGTCAACTTCGTAGAAATAGGTACCTAACCTACCTACTTATGTCTGTTTTCATCGTTAATGGTGACGTCATGCCATAGTCATTTTTTTCCATTCAAAACACTTTGACCCCACACAAACCCAAAACGAATGTTGGCATTACCTACTTGGCTTAACAACGTCAAAAATAGTTTTTTTGAAACGTTTAAAGCTAGGTGAATCTATGTAGGTGCCATTACCACGCTACTAAGTCTAGAAGAACAGGCAACAAATTACGGCTTCGTGACGTATGTTTTTGTAGTTATCCTTTTCCAACAGAACACAAAACATAATTTTCTGTTTTCTATGGTAACGCTCAATGTAGCAAAATGTAAAAATACATGCAAAATAATTTTGAAAATCATGAAGTGTGGCGGCGACAGTACTATGGGAAATAGCTGATAAAATAAATAAATACTGCATTGTAAATGTACTTCAAAAAACTAAGACGCAAAACAAACAACACACCCACACGATTTGGTAGAGTAAAACTCTTTGTGAAGGGCTCGTCCGGGGAAGCTACCACCATGCCTATTTCTGCCGGGAAGCAGCATTGCTGTGTTTCGGTTTGAAGGGTGTGGGTGCAGGTGAAATTACTGGCACGTGAGGCTAGACCTGGACATGTGCATGCCTCAAGTTGATGGACACAGAGCAGAGCACCGTAGGGCACGTTCCTGACGTGCGTGACCTACGAGGCAATGCTTTAGCGATGGTTACCACTTAACATCAGGTGGGCCATACGCTTGTTCCATCAACTAGTTGTATAAAAAAATAATTTTATTTATTTATTTATTTATTAAATGTTTATGAAGATATTTTTTTATTGTTGATGAATATGTAGGGGGCGTCGACAAATCACGTGAGATGTTTAAGGGGGGGAGGGGGCCGAGTCAAATCTCATCTAATCTTACGTTGGAGAGAGGGGGGGTCTCGGCAAATATCACGCAATTTTTTTTCTGATTAAAAAAAAAAAAAACTTTTTTGGTCCCGTTTTAAGTATTCTATTGTTAAATTTTTATTTAATTTATAACTCTCAGCAATATTGATTACTAGTCTTAACTAGTCGTAAATAAAAGCACGAAGCAATTTTTTTTTCTTTTTCAATAAAAATCCAACGCGTTTACGTAAGAAACCCACATTTTGAAAAATCTCACGTGAGATTGGGGGACGGGGGCGGGGGTTGAATAAAATCTCACGACATCTCACCAGGGGGGGATCCCTCCCCCCCTGGTGAATTTTCTGTCCCTCCCGGGACAGAAAATTAAAAAAACACCTCACGTAATTTATGGACGCCCCCTAGGTATATGAAGATAACTTTTAATGAGTTTTTCTGTCGAAAAATTGATGTGCACTATGCCAGTACTCTCAAAACGGTGAAGGAAAACATCGTGTGGAAACCGGGGTGTCGTAGAACCTAAAAAAGTTCGAGCAACACGTGTCAAGGGTCACGCAAAACACTTACTTGCGGAAAAACCAGCCCGCACATCAAGTACGGATGATAAAAATTTGCCGAATTTGCCGACCAGGTTTAGATTTCCAGGAAGAACGATTCTGAGCCCTCTTCATCCACCGACATACCGCGATTATTTTTTAGATTTGACTTACAAATAAATCGATCTTCCTGTGTGTTCTCCGGGTCAGCCAGCAGGATCGCTGGCGGGCTCGTATCCGTAACCCTTACATCCTTCACGTCGGAGACGACCACACCACCTGATGCTTCCAGCATCTCCTGTTGGCAAGCAAACAAGTCTATTTAACTAGGGGTCTCTCGAATCTATCAACCATAGACTAATCATCATCATCATTGGCCTGTATAACTAGCGGCACATAAGAAGTAGAACATCGCACGTAAAAAAAAATTTAAAAATTATTATTAAATTATTAAAGGCCTGCGCACACCTAGTTCGCTGGCGAACGCGATCAGTGAAACGCTGTCAAATATCGCTGTCAGATTTGAGATTATATTGATATTTGACAACGTTTCACTGATCAGCTACCGCCAGCGAACTAGGTGTGCGCAGGCCTTAAGAGCCAGTAAAACTATTTCAAAATTACGGTCATCAACTTCGGATGCTGACTGTATCTCTTGTTTTTAGAAGCTCATTTGTTTTAGCTTTACTCAGAACTCGTAGAGCCTATTTACTCGTACCTATAAGATCTTATCATGCCAACATTTCCTGCATAACCATATCCATACATCTTGTTATTGTACAAAGACGTAAATGTCTTTTTATTATTATTAACTTTAAAAGAACTATTATTATAGGACTGGCCTCTCAGCTCAGTTGGTCGTCGACATCACGAGAAAACCGGCATATAAATATTGTGGACTATACACACAACACTATCTAGCCCAAATTAAGCAGAGCTTGTGGTATGGGAACCAGATAGCTGATAATATAATACTTAAATATTTTTTTTTGTATAGACATACTTAGAATGCAATATAACACCCAGCCAGAGAACAAACAATTGTGTTCACCACACAAATATTTGTTCTCGGTGGGAATCTAACCCGCGACCTGCGGCGCAGAAGGCAGAGCTACTACCAACTGAGCTGAGAGGCCAGTCAGTTCGAACTACAATTTTGTACGATGACATGCCGATTTCCTCTCGATGTTTTCCTTCGCCGTTTGAGAGTACTGGCATAGTGCACATAGTTTGAAAACATGTGTCAAGTGCACGAAAGGAGCCTCTTTGAGGCGCACTTAAATAATTTCAGAACTTTCTTTCGATAAGAAGAAGACTTAAATACATTGCTTCTTTTTATACAATTAAGTGGCCAAACCAGCATACGGCCCACCTGATGGGAAGCGGTTACCGTAGCTAATGGACGCCTGCAATACCAGAGGCATCATAAAGGCGTTGCCGACCCTTTAAAACTTTTAAAACGCCCTTTTTGAAGAACCCCATGGTATTGTACTTAGTTAAAACCTGAGCAGAGAGATCATTCCACAGCATAAGTGCTCGCGGGAGGAAGTTCCTCTGAAACCGAACGGCTTAAAATCCGCCCTGTCACTGTATTTAATTTGATATTACATTGTAGTTGAATGAAACACGACACTCTTTTTAAGTAACAATGTTTCTTTTCTGAGGGCTTATTCTGAGTTTGAACATCATTTTGTCGTTAGCTCAACGCAAAATGGCTTATCGTTCGCGTAGTCGCTAGCCCTGATTTTGTTTAGAGAAACGATGTGCGCCCCTGGCGGGATTGCGTGAACTAATGTTTTTACGTAGCGTTCGTAAGTAATAATAAAATAACATTAGTTCTCGTAATCCCTCCAGTACCCCTAGTCTGAGTTTTCTAAAGATGAGACAACAACAATAAGTAACGTATAAACGATCGAAACGAGTTGTGTCATCATTTCTACATACAATAAATTATTGTTTAAAAAACCTAAAAAAACGATTTTATAACTAATTGAACTAAAAATTTAAAAATAAAACTGTAATAATCAATTGAAAAATTTATATTATTTTACAAAAAAGCGTGGGGTGCTTTTTTTATAATAACTTCAGATATAATAAACTATTGATAAAATATTTACAACCATCAAAATCAAGCACCCCACGCTTTTTTTGTACAATAATATAAATTTTTACAATTGATTATTACAGTTTTATTTTTAAATTTTTAGTTCAATTAGTTATAAAAGCGTTTTTTTTTAGTTTTTTAAACAATAATTTATTGCATGTAGAAATGATGACAGAACTCGTTTCGATCGTTTATACGTAACTTATTGTTGTTGTCTCATCTTTAGAAAACTATAATTTATTTTTTACTTTTTACTTTTTTTTTTTTATTTTTTTTTTCATATTTTTGCATTGTCATCGACTTTTGACAGGTGTGCAAACTTTGAATCAAATCTGATGGTTCAAAGTAGGACAAAATCGAGCTCAAAGAGGTCGGTTACATACATACAGGTGAAGCTAATAAAAGCGTTATAAAAAAGAGACACGTTGTCAAAACGAATTGTTGAAACTAATCGAGTAAAACTGCGATTTGCCCTTCAGGGGCGCTCATAGTTTCTCCATACTAAATCGGGGCCGACGATTACGCTAACGATAAGTCATTTTGCGTTGAGCTAACGACAAAATGTTAACTCAGAATAAGCTCTTTGGTGTCTTTAGTGTTTTTACTGGTTTACTTTGCAATTACGTCGTACATAGTAGAATAATTAAATGTACCTACGATATTAGCCATTGTTTATCTTTTCATAAGTCGTTTAAGGGTCATAAGTTATGTTAAGTTAATGATACATAACTATCAATCACGTGCATATCACTGACAACAATGTGTGCCAAAAAATAAGTGGGAAACGTGTGGTTTACAAAAACTTTAGGTATCATCAATGATCATCAACGGATGTTAATTAATATTTGATGATTTGTATAAAATATACCTACAAGTATACTAGCTATGTCTAAGGGCTAATATGGTAATACTTTTACAAACTTTGAAACTCATATTTATTTATATCGAATCAACAGCCTAAAAACTAAGTTTCAAGCTTTACTTCCATACAACTTCATCCCCCAATTTCAACCCTTTACAACCCTATTTTCGCATTAAAATGTCTATGCCTTTTCTCAAGCTTTGCACTATCTGTGTGCCAAATTTCATTCAAATCGGCTCCGTAGTTTTGGCGTCAAAGCGCCACAGACAGACAGACAAAGTTAATTACGCATTTATAATATTAGTAAGGAATAATCTATCTATCTATATATATAAATCTTTCGTGTCACAATTTGGAACGCGATAAACTCCGAAACTACCGAACGGATTTCGATAAAATTTTGCAACTGCCTATAATCACGTCATACATAGTAGAATAATTAAATGTACCTACGATATTAGCCATTGTTTATATGGTCGGACTTAAAAGATAGGATAGTTTATATTCAATATTTAGGTGTTATTAATTTATAAGGGGCAAAAGTTTCGAAATCTATGTCTATCCCTTTCTATCACGTAGGGACTTATATATGTCTATCCCTTTCTATCGCTTAGGGATTTTTCAGAAAATTCTCGACTTTGACGAGGAAAGAACGCTCTAGAATGTCTTTGAGGTTCTGGAATGATCAAATTTAATTCGAAGACTGAAATTATTCGGCTAGCATCCGGAATGCATCCAAACGTTAGTAATCCAGAATTATCTAGAATACTCAAATATACCCATGCAAACGGTTCTGAATTCTAGATTTGGACAAAATGTTCTAGAAAATAGTGCTCCTAAACGTTATTGAATGTTCTTTCATCATCATCATCAATTGATATCAGTCCACTGCTGGACGTAGGTTCACCTTGAGTAACATAGGCTATATTTATGTGTTTAAAAAATAAATGCCAACCCGTGCGAAGCCGGGACAGGCAGCTAGTAGTTATATATAATATCTTACTAATATGTATTGCAATCTTACTAATAAGAATTATAATACCTTCAGAAAATTTGCATCTAAAGCGCCGAACGGCTCCATACAATAAAATGTAATGCCTTGGAACAGCTTCTTGTTGGAAACTCGAGACCGCCTTGGACCAGGTTCGCCTGTGCTATCTAATGCTTCATACATTTCCTGAAAAATATATAGAAATATCCGCGAACATTTTACAATCTTCAAAGCTTTTTTATAAGGTCCCAAACGTTAAGAGCCGAGCGGGATTTGAACCTTAGACCTTCCCCTTGTAACGGGGCTGCGCTGACCGACTGAATCCTTAAGAGGCCGGCGGAGGGCGAATTTTCATACAAACGTAATACCAAAATTATAACTAGTTTAAACAGATTTTCACTATGTTATTGTAATAACGGTATTTGTATAGTATTTATCCAGGTTCCTGAACAGTTTTTATTTTAAATTAAACCTAAAAACACCAATCGCATTTTACTTATTTTTTTCATTGCAAAATGTGATTGGCGTTAATTTCATTTGAGGTAAGTAATTTAAAATAAAAACTGTTCAGGAACCTAGATAAATACTATACAGATACAATTATTACAATAATATAGTGAAAATCTGCTTAAATTAGTAATCATTTTGGTATTACGTTTGTATGAAAATTCACCCTCCGCCGGCCCCTTAAGTGTAGTAAACACTATAAAATCAATAAAAAGTTAATCGTCATAGCTTCTATGCATACCAGTGGGGTGATAGCATATCTTTTCTGGCAATCAAAACCTTAGTCTGTCTGTTTTGATATGATTTTGAGCTACGATTGCAATAAAAACGAATACAAACAAAACTTTAACAAGGAACGATTGCAACAAGACCGAACGTTGACGTAATAAACATGAAATAGGGAAAAAGCGAAGTTCGCTTTGTAAATCTAATGGCAACAGATAATGGTCGAAAAATGATGGCAACAAGAATATGTGATCGCTGTTCCTTGTTAGTATAATTTATTTGTCAGCTTCAAATTTGATTGCAATAGAAATACACAATCACCCGGCTGATACCAGACAAAATAATAAAGGTTATGTGGTATTAGCCCAAATTTCAATAAAAATCGGTTTTTATTCAGTGAAATCTAGGTGAATGTTGGCACCAGTTTCTCTCTACTAAAGCTTTTTATACTTTTACCAAAGGGCTTATAAAAATACTTCATTTATGGGTAAAGAGTAGGTAAATAAAAATGTATTACCTCACCCACGACTTTTTTAGCTTCCAAGCATTTCTCCACCCACTCATTGGATACTATCCATTTTGACGCAGCCAAGGCACACATGAATTTGACAGATCTGAAAAAATAGTTAGAAACTTCAGTTATACATTGAACGAAGCATTTCTAACTTTATAAATCTGGAGGCTAGACATTTTTATTTATTTTTAGCCTATCTTGCCACACTGCCAAGCAAAGTTTTCCCTACCCTTTTTAAAGTTTCCAGTTGTTTTTTTGGAACAGTCTGGTAGGTATAGATGTTTAGATAAAAAAATACGTGACACTCAGTTAATGCTGACAGAAGTGAAAACGTGAACAGTTACCCTCCTTGACTTTTGGGGAAGATCTTTGCCGAAGCGGTGACGGTGACGGTTTCATTGGTTTTTTACACCTCAAAAATGCAAGGCCGACTTAAGAAGTTTTCACAATTAAACCTTGAATCTTATCTTTAATCTTAATCAATTTAACTACTTTGAAATATTCCTTGTAAAAAACCTTCAACATGACGCCACTCTTTTTTAGTCCCTCGCGCGTCATAACCACTGATTCCCAGCACTTACAACAATATAATTGGCTCTCTAAATCTAATTTGTTGTGTATTCTTTAGTTATAAAGCTGTTGGTTCTCCAATAAATATATAAATCAATAAATAAATATCATTTGACCGATAAATACTATTAGCCGATTTTGGGAATAGGACATCTCTACTGAGACCGGACGAGACACATCACTAGTCGGGGATAAAAAGATGGCGTCGTAATGCGTAGTTTCTTGTTTTCGGTGTTATAATGTATAACATAATTCTACTCATACTCATATTATTTATTGCAATTATTATGTTACATGGTGAGGTCTTAAAGTAAAAAATGGTAAATACATAATTGGCCCTTATCTTTAGAGCATAGCAATATTTGGAGTGGAAGCGGGCCGAAGTCTAGTTGTTAGTGTTCTATTGGAGAGCACTATTGAAGTCAATTAAAATATTATTATAACGCAGGCAATGTATCATTTAAAAAGTCATTTAAATTATAATAGCATTTTTTTTATCAATAAGTCCTTTAATTTACATTCAAATGTCCTATCCTTTTCTATATTTTTTATTTGTTCGCGGATGTTATTATAAATTTTTGATGCCATTGTTGTTGGACCGGAACTATGTATTTTTAATTTGGAATTAGGCAGTATTAGTTTGTGCTTATACCTGCATGGGTAACGCCGTGGCAAGTCAGTTTTTTTCACGAAAAATTGTTGATATTTCCTTACCAACTTACAAGCTTCGAATATGTAGATGCTTGTTAATGTTAAAACTTTTAGGCTACGAAAATGTTCTTGGCAGCTTTCCGGAAGCTTTATATTGGCGAGGGTACGGATGCATGACTTTTGTAGAACAAAGAGATCATGGATGGCTAGTTTTCACCTTATTAATACATACCTCTGAGATTTGTTCTCCTCATCGACTCCTACAACTAAATGCGTCAAATCACTCGTATACTTTTCTAAAAAAGTCCATTGGTACATAGAGCATAATTCTTTCAGCTTGACTACCTCCCCAGCTGACAAACAAGATCCTGCTATGCAGAACTGTTTACCAATTTTCCTCCTAAGAGGTTTCACTTGAGTAGCCGGCGTTTTTTCAAAAGCTTTTCTCATTAATTCTTTTTCTTGCGTTGTTTTTGCCACAGCATCACTTGTTGGGCACAGGGTTTGCTCCAAATCAACACTTATACTCTCATTCTCGCATTCAAAGTTAAGGGATTTTCTTGCTACAGGCGTAGAATTATGTTGTATGTGGTTGACAAATTTGTTGATAGTCAATGGTGTTTCTAAAGTAGTCTTTCTTGTGTCGATGATCGTGACATTGTTAGAACTCTTTGTTTCTGTGTCTAGTAGATTAACAACAGTCTTAGTTTGTTCTGATACGGATGATTCGCTAGGTACTCTCGATTTGGCCGCGTTCTTTGGTGATGAGTTGTGGGTGCTGGCAGTGGTGCTTTTTTGCTTTAATTTCCCAAACGAAGTGTTCCTGGAAATCAACCAAACATGGTTTAATTATTATTCTGTGGCAAATGACGTGCCTTTCTCATTTCTATAAAAAAAATATTATGGACAATTTATACAACATTATCTAGCCCCAAATTAAGAAGAGCTTGTACTATGGGAACCAGATAGAAAGAAAGAAAGAAAATCGTTTATTTATACAAACTGTACACAACAAGAAATAAAACAATAATAAAATACAGTGTTACTAACACATATAATTATAATACTTTTTTTTTTGGAAATACATACTTGGAATACAATATTTATCAGACAGAAATCAAACATCTGTGTTCCACCATACAAATATTTGTCCTCGGTGGGGATCGAACCCACGACCCACGACCTACGTCACAGAAGGCCGAGCTACAACTGAGCTGAGAGGCCAGTCAATCAAGGTAGGTACTTACTTCTGCGGGGTGTCTTCAACAACACTTTCAGAGTCATCATTGACTTCAATGACTTGGATTTCCTCATGAGCACCTGTCAACTGATTGTTTCTACTCATGACTGGTGTTAAGAAGTCTATATCTTGCATCTGGTAATTAAAAACAAATAGTATATTAAGGGGGTACGATTTCCGATACAAACTGAATTTACACAACTATGGGCAAACAAAGTATAAATGTACACTGAAATAGCTGTAATAGAATTTTACGGTGGTCTTTATTGCCGGCCAGTTATATAAAGTTGGAGAAAACTGTAGGATAACAGAAATATTAATAAAAAACTAAAAAAATAATTTTTTCGTCATTCTTTCTAACGGGTACCCTGCATTGAATACGTGAATGAGCTTAAAACATATGTCTCAAAATAGTCGTAAAAGTCTGTTGGTTTTTTTTCTGAAGCCCCGACTGCCACGACCAACGGCTAACACTCCAACTTTATATAACTGGCTGGTAATAAGGACCACTGTAAAAGCCTATTACAGCTATTTCAGTGTACATTTATACTTTGTTTGCCCATAGTTGTGTAAATTCAGTTTGTATAGGAATCGAACAACCTTAATGAAATTTCTTGGTGGACGGACATACATATAGGATTTCACCAAAGCTGTTTGAAAAACTAAGAGAGCAAGAATAGGTTATCTAATAGATAGAAGACTAAAATAACTTATTTTTTAAATTTACCTGGTCTGTTTTTGATGCTAAGGCCACATCTTCTTTTTCTACATAAGCCGAGAAAAGATTTTCACTGTCCTTCTGAATACGAGAATCATCTAAAGTACATTCGAGCACATACATGCCGTCTCGCTTTTGTGTTCCTCCAGCATTATTTTGAGTACTTTTACTTTGAGTATTCCCTTGAATTGATTTGTTTTTACGAACACTAGCGTTTTTGTTAGTGCTACCCAACTTTTGACTGATAATATTCTGGCTTTTTATTTCTTCTATATCAGCATCAATATTTGCAAAAACTTCACCCATTAGGCAATCATAGCTTATAGATTCACTGTCTGGTTGGTTTTGTTTACTTTGTTGGGACAAATCAGCTGTTTTATTTACCTTTTTGGTATCATTGTTTGTCAGTTTTTGTTTTTTATTAGCTGGAAGACCTTCATTTGCATCTCCTCGATCTCTTTTCTCATTAGTTTTCTGTGTTTTATTTCTATTGTGAGCTGTACATATAAGGATTTCAGAAGGAGTAGTATTTTTAGCATATTTTAGAAGCTGCACATTAGTTTCTTTTACAGTATCACTTTCAAAGATGTCCAGATCATTCAAGTATGATAGCTCTTCTTCCTCTACTGGGTCTGGTGTTATTCCTTTAGTATCTTTCAGGGGCTGTGTCTTGGGTTTGGGTGTTTTCATTCTTTGTGAAACTGTTTCTGGGTTGGACTGAGGTTTAGGTGTATTACTTCTTGATGCTTTTTCTGACATAATTGGTACACTTTTTGTTTTCTCCTGTTCTTCTATCTCTGCACATTCCATTATGTTAGATAGTTCTTTTTCTTCACTATCAGTGATTTGAAACTGCTCTGTTCCTGTGTCTGCTGATGCTGTATTCTTTTTTGCTGATGAAGATTTCAGTGATGATCCCAGCCTTTTTATTTCAGGTGTTGCATGTTCAGCACTTATTTGTTTTACAATTTCTTGAGCAATTTGCTTGTGTTCAATAATGACTTCATTGTTGCTATCTATGTTAATTGAAGCATTTCCAGTGTCGATCTTTTGGGAAGATGTATCATTAGACATGGAGGTCTGAACTTCTCTATCAGTGTTAACTTTAACTTGTACATCTTTCTTTTTTTTTATCACAATATTAGTTATAGTGCTTCCAACTTTGATTGTGATTTCAATGTCATCATTACTATCGGAAATTGATTCTATGTTATGATTTACAGTTTTCATTGAGTTTCCTCCTTTTTGTCCCTGATCCTGAGACGGCTGTGCTACATCAGGTGCACACAGAGCACTTTTCTTATAAAACGGCATTTTCACTTGTTTTTCATTTACAGGTTTTGGTTCGTCCAACAAGTTTGTTTCCGTGTCTTGATTCCTGAGGCTTGATATTTGTTGAGCATGATCAATGACTGACTGGCTCTTGTTTATCTGATCAGGTAAATTATCATTTGCATTATGTTTTCTGTTCTGTAAACTGTCTTTAGGAGTTTCTTTTGAGTTCATTATTTCATCATAATCACTGTGATTTGGAGAGATAACTTTTGCCATCTCAATATCAGGAATGCCATTTAGAGTTAATTTTGGAGTGTTTTCATCAATCTCCAAAACCTGTTGTGTATTAGCCTGTTTCAATGCTGTGCTGGGCTTGGCTGTGCTTTGTGTCTTTTTACACATTTCAATAGAAACATTCAATTTGTTTTTGTTTTTTTTATTGAGTTTGCTGAACTCCTTTCTCATTTTCTTCACATTATTCCAGTTTTGTTTGGCAATGCTCGACTTTTTATCCATTTCACCACTTGACTCTTTTGGGATTTCTTTATCTACTAAGCTGTTGTTATTTGTGTTGAAATCATCAACATCATTAATCTTGAACTCTCTTTTTCTAGAGCTTCTCCTAGGATTATTAACAGTATATTCATTATCTTCAACATCAAAAGGCTCTATGTCCATAGGTCCTATTATATTCTCTTTGTTCTTTTTTAGTTTTGCAACTGGCATACTTTCAATTTTATCCCAATCATCTTGAGGTATTGAGACATGGATAATCTTTTCAGGACTTATTGTCTTTTTAGTTGGGGTGTGAACCTGAATTTTGCTTGCTATTTCTATGTTTACATTTTGTTTCAATTCTAGAGATGACAAGTCCGAATTTTGAGCTGGGGCTGAAAACTGGTTTTGTGAGCTTGCTAGCCAATCTTTTACATTTTTGGTTGGATCATTTTCCAGTTCCATTTCATTTGTGTCTAGTAGAAATTCATCCACTGTAAATTATAAAAGAAAAAAAGTTATCATCCTATCAAATTAACTTAATTATATAAATTAAGTATGTTATGTTACTTACGTTTTAGGTTAAAAAGTTTTTCAAAAGTTTCAATTAACAATTGGACATGTTCAGTTAACTTCTGCATGGGCTGGTTCAACTTTATTTTCTTTCTTTCAACTGGTAAGGTGCAAAGTGGACAAGACTTTCGACCCCTCCAGCAGTTGTGACACAAAGTGTGGCCGCATGCTGCAGTTTCCGGTGCTATGTAATATTTGCAGCTGAAGTTTAGAAAAAAAACATATTAATAATACAAGCAGCTTAGAGCACTGGTGGTCTAGTGGTAGTGGCCCCGCCTTCCGATCCGAAGGTCATGGGTTCAAATCCACTAGTGTACCAATGAGTTTTTCTATATTGAAAAATGTATGTCCACTATGCCAGTACTCTCAAAACGGTGAAGGAAAACATCGTGAAAAAACCGGCGTGTTGTAGAACCTAATAAAGTTCGAGCAACAAGGGTTAAGAGTCATGCAAAAAGGGCCCACCAGCGGCCTACTTGCGGAAAAACCTGCCCGCACATCAAGTGCGCATGATAAAACTTGCCCAAAACAAACTACAAGCAGCTTAACACGCAAAAAGGGCCCACCAGCAGCTTACATGCGGAAACCAGTCCGCGCACCAAGTGTGGATGATGAATTTGCCAACATGCAGCTCAGTTGGTAGTAGCTCTGCCTTTTGCACTTTTTCATACATAGCCAAAAATATTGTGTGATATTCATAGATTGTGTGTTATTTGAAATTTATAAAAAGAACTATACCAGTCAGGCAGCTTTCATAGGTACTTTTGCTTACTTTCGGGTTACTATTGCCATTGTGTGATATGTCTACCAATATTTATTAATTCTATAAACTAAGTCCTTGGAAGAAAATAAAAGATCTAGAACAGGGTTAGACAGCAGAACTCACCATTCAAGGCACGTTACATGGTCAATTTGCTGAGATGTTAGTTTGGACAATTTTACCAAGTCAATCCCTGCTAGATTCATAATATCACCCAAAAATACTCATTAATCTGCAAAAAACACTAACAAGGCAAAACCAGCGCCAGGTATTTGTTGAGTGGCTGCGAATCAAGGAGGATCTGAAAAGTGCGGATTATCTTACTTCTGTTCTAACAAAAGTTGTTCCCGCATAATAAAATATTAAAAACGCAAAATAAAACTTGTTTTCTTTCTTTTCTCCCGCCTCCTTTCTTTCTTTTTTGTGTTCAAATGACTGTTGCTGACTTGCTGATGATGACAGCTGACAGACAATAATCTCTACAATCAAAGTCAGTATCTATACAGTCACTGTCAATATCTTCTACATCTATATAATGTGGATAAGAATGAAACGTTAACTTCTTTTTTCTCGATCCCCTAGATTAGACTCGAGACCTCTAGTTTTTGGGTTGCTTTTATTAGTCTAAAAATTATATTTATAATTTTTAGACTAATAAAAGTTAAAAATCTATATTTATTGGCATGTTTAATTAAATATAAAATACGTTTCATTAAATAACCAGCTCGGTGAAGGTCCTTCTTCTAGGGATCCTATAATAGATGGTTATTGCAGTAGGATTAAAGCTTAGGAGGATGATCAATTTTCAAATTGTGCATGCTTGTAAAATGCCACCTTTTGCTTTGTTATTTTAGTCGAAAGTATGGGAAAGAATAGAAGTATGTAGCAAAAACTTTAGTATCCAGCGCCAGAATATTTTTGTTTAATGCTGTCTTTGTCATATTGCTGTCATTCAATCAACTGTCAAGTCTATTAATCTGGCAACTTGAGGAGGTGCCGAAAAAGAGGAGCTAGTTTCTTCAGCTTTTCCCATAAAACTTATTAAGAAACACCCTAAAGTAAGTTATATTTATAGTTAAATATGCTACATGTTTCAATTTAATGTAACCCATTTAGCAGCTTTCTTTTTTGATGTAATTACAGCCTCACAATATTACATAATCTGTTCTTGTTTTGGGTGTCTCTAATTGTAGGAAAAAAACTCATTATATATTTCCTTTGACATAATGCGGTCTAGATCAAGCTTTAGATTAGTTATCTTACGCTATTGAGTCCAATGTATTGAGTGCAATCGGAAAATATACCTACTTCATAGCTTTTATAGGTTAACTTCTATCCTCCAGATCCCCTTGACTACGTTAGTGTATTTCGATTAATTATAAAAAAATCTGTGGTTTACAGAATGTCTTTTGCATTCCGTGGTGTCGTCCGTACGGTAGCTAGAAGGCTCCAAGCCCGTACCTATGCAGATGCTCCTAAAGGCGACGAAATGGCACTCACCTTTGCTGCTGGCAACAAGGTAATCTTCCAATTTTATCCTATGGATCGTGAAAGTTATTGCTCCTAAGATAAAAAACATCTTTCAAGATGTACATAGCCAAACGTCATGAAGATGTACATAAAAAATAAAAAAAGCAGCCAAGTGCGAGTCGGACTCGCCCATGAAGGGTTCCCTAGCATCAAGTAACATAATATAAAGGTTCTTGTAGTTTGTCGAAAGGTAAATTGCGGTTTACGATTTATGACGGATAAAAAAAAACTACTGACTAGATCTCGTTCAAACCAAATATCGTTGAAAGTTTGCATAGTTATGTACAACATATATTGTTTTTATATTATCATTCTCTTATTTTAGAAGTTAGAGGGGGGAGGACCAACTTTTTTCCACTTTGGAAGTGTCTCTCGCGCAAACTATTCAGTTTAGAAAAAAACGATATTAGAAACCTCAACATCATTTTTGAAGACCTATTCATAGATACACATATGGGTTCGATGAAAAAAATTTTTTGAGTTTCAGTTTCAAGTATGGGGACCCCCAAAATTATTGTTTTTTTTCTATTTTTGTATAAAAATCTTAATGCGGTTCACAGAATACATCTACTCGCCAAGTTTCATCAGTCTAGCTCTTACGGTTTCAGAGAAAAATGGCTGTGACATACCAACGGACAGACAGACAGACAGACAGACATGACATGACATGACGAATCTGTAAAGTTTCCGTTTTTGCCATTTGGCTACAGAACCCTAAAAATATAATACTCCTCTGAACTGCTCATTCCCCGAGGCTAAATTGAATGGCACTGGTTACTGTTCCTAGATTAAATTATCTTTAGATGTTTGAAGGTATTTTGTGATCCTCCGCAAATGAAACAATAAATCAATAAATATACTGTACATTCCACACAAAACTATCTAGCCCCAAACTAAGCAAAGTTTGTAGTATGGGAACCAGATAAATGCCTTTGGTCTTTGAATTTAAATATTAAGAACTCTAAATAAAATTTGCTTATAATAATGGTCTTACTTATAAAAATACGTCAAAATATAAACAGTCCATAAACTATTTCCACGTCATACCAAATAGTGACAAGTTAGCGCAATTAAAGCAACTATTAAATTTCAATTGCGTTTTTAAGTATGGCTGTAAAGGTTTAATGGGCTATTTCATCTTATCATAATTTGTGGTTACTTGCAGGTGTTTTTCAACAAAGTAGTTGTAAAGCAGATTGACGTGCCGTCATTCAGTGGAGCTTTTGGTATCCTGCCCAAGCATGTGCCCACACTTGGTAAGTAATCATAATCATACATACATAAAAACACGCCTCTTACCCATAGGGGTAGACAGTGATCACAACATATTTCCACTTGTTTTTTTGTATTATATTTATTGTTTTACTTTAATTACTAGCAGTAAGTGATCGAGCTTCGCTCGGTATTTTTTTGATAACGTACTTATGAATGATGAATTCATATTTTTCGATCTTACTACCATACTACATAATAAAAAAAAAAAATTAAGAACTGGTTATTTAAAAAAAAATCACGAGTGCAATGAATGATAAAGAAACTTCCAGAAGTTGTCTACAGAGTGTTTCCGTAGTCGTTTAGTTCCAAAACTCGACAATAGATGGTGTTCTCTGTTAAACATAACCCTTGAGTTCTCAGGTTCTCACAGAGCTTAGTTTTTGCTTCTGAGCAACAGATGGCGCTAGGAGTAATGATATTACGATAAAGTTGTTTGTTCTTAACTGGGAGAAGCCGATATTTTTTTAAAATGAATCCTAGCTAGATCGATTTATCGCCCCCGAAAACCCCTGTATACTAAATTTCGTGAAAATTGTTGGTGCTGTTTCCGAGATCCTAAATATATATATATATATACATATATATATATACAAGATTTTCTCTTTTAAAGGTATAAGATAATGGTAAACACCAATTACAATAATTGGTGTTAACCCGTAGACATACCTCTTTTGCTTTTTTTACATTTTTTTATTAGCTTTTAAGTACTTTATTTTACTTTAATTACAATTACTTGAAAACCAAACACAGTTGATTAAGGTTACCTAATAATGTAGATCATTAGGCTAGGATGCCTCATAATTTGCACTATTACAGTGCAGCAGTCATTTTTCATGCTGCACCAAATATAAAAAAGCTCCAAACATATTATGAAAGCTTAGCACAATGTAGGCTAATGAGTAAATAAATAAATAAATAATTTAGACAATCCATCCCACACTATCTAGCCCCAAACTAGGCAGGGCTTGTACTATGGGAACCAGATAGCTGATAATTATTTTTTTGTAAATACATAGGTACTTAGAATACAATATAACACCCAGACAGAACAAACATTTGCATTTACAACTCAAATATTTTGCTCTCCGTGGGGATCGAACCCACGACCTACGAGAAGGAAGAGCTACTACCAACTGAGCTGAGAGGCCAGTCAAATTGTATGCTTACTTAAAGTTCTAGCACATCTAAGTTAATAAGTGTTTGATGAATTTCAGCCGTCTTGCGGCCGGGTGTGGTCACTGTCACTGAAAATGACGGTAAAGTGAGCAAGATCTTTGTTTCCTCTGGCACTGTCACAGTCAATGATGACTCCTCAGTTCAGGTCAGTCAGCTTTTACCACCTTTTATCCTGAATTATGTAGAAAATAAGAATATTTGATTGTTTGCCGGCTAGTCGTACTTTGCCTCGTGCTTCTATCGTTTGTGGTTTAGCACATTATAGTCAGCGCCATCTGTTTATCATACATGGCAGTGTGTATCTTTAAATGTTTTCCGAAATGCTACGCACCAATAGATGGCGTTAATCGTTTGCAGCGGTAGGTTTAGTTGTAATCATTTCAATCTTGCTTTAATGTATGCGATAATCATGCGAGTATGTTTGTCAAGACCACGAAATAAAGAAGTAATGGAACTAGTATGTAGACGACCTTCTCACGCTTCAATTACGCGGAGTACCACGACTTCAAGCCCTCCTTTGTTTAGTCGTGTTTGAAGTCTGTCAGAAGAAACGTAACTAAGAAAAATACAAAAAAAATAAAAAAATGCCGTATTGTGCGGTTTTGGAGTGCAAAAACGATAGCCGAACCAAAAATTTAACTAATGGGGGCATATCGTATCACCGGTAAGCAATATTTTATTATTTTATAGCGGTTTTGCTTGGTTTTTTAACATGAAAAACCGTCAAGCAAAAATAGACTGTGAACGATATTTGTTAAGGTCGCGTTTCTAAAAATCTCATCTTCGCTACTCAATTAGAGCTGTACCCCAATAAACTGATGAACGTGTTATCGAATACTTTATTGGTTATGTAAATATGTAGTTACTGTATGGCATTGATTTTTTTTATGCTATAGTGGTGATTTCATTCTGAATGTATTTATAATTCTACTTCTTTATTCTTATTCAATGCCTATGGTGCCTGCCCAGATAGTCAGATAGATAGATTACAGAAATATTTTGAAGAAATTACATAATATCTTCTGGTTTCAGTTTTCCCAAGGCACCAGATATAAAAAATCAATGGATAAATGCAACCGGAAAACAAAATTGGTTTCCTTCAAAATCAAGCACCATTTGCTCAGAGCACTTTAGGGACGAAGATTTTATGACAAAAAAAAGTGGATATAAATATATTGTTGCCACTGCCATACCAACTCTAAAAATTTTGTGTTTTCTGGTTATTATGGTGTTTGTTATATTAATGACGTTAAAGATTATGTAAAATTGAAATATAGTGAAACGTATCTAAACTAGTGGATGGTATAAATATATATACTATATTAGTATTATATATATTATTATATATATTATATATATTATTATATATATTACTATATTACTATATTAATATATATATATAAGTATATATATATATACTTCCGCCCGCGGCTTCACTCGGGTGAGACCTGGATAGAAAGAAGCATAATTATGTCCTATTCCCAGTAATTATCTATTCCTTATTTTAAATTTCAGCCAAATCGATTAAGTGGTTGTTGAGCGGAACAAAATAGTATATCTAAACATTCATCCATCCAAACATTCAAAATTTTGCATTTTATTATAGGTAATATGTTAATATTAGTGTGATTATAATCAATAAATTTGATAAAATTAATGAACAAAATTGCCTAACTTACCAATAAGATCTTCGCTCGCTTGATTGTTAATATTTTTCAAGTATTTACAATAGAATATAATTTTAAACCTTTGATTGTGTAAATAAAGAAAGAAAGATAAGAAAAGCTTTTTATTTCGACCACCACAAATATAACCTGACGCGCTACCGATCGTTACACATCAGTAGGTAGGAGCGCTGGTGAGTAGAGCGCTGGTGGCCTAGTGGTAGCGGCCCCACCTTCCGATCCTAAGGTCGTGGGTTCGAATCCAGTCGTGTACCAATGAGTTTTTCTGCCCAAAAATTTATGTACACTATGCCAGTGCTCTCAAACGGTAAAGGAAAACATCGTGAGGAAACCGGCATATCGTAGAACCTAAAAAGTTCGAAAATATGTGTCAAGTGCACGAAGCCTCTTCGAGGCGCACTTAAAATCCTTTCACCACACTTGGTTCGAAAGAATCAGTGACACGATAAGAAGAAGAAGTAGGTAGGTAATCATCGATGTCGATACATTCGTCTTGCATCCGCATTGGCACATCACTAAGTGAGTGGCTATGTCAATTAATAGCCATTGTATTATGAATCTTATACCTTGTGGATAAAGACTAACAGAATTGTTTTCTATAACGCCATCTAGCGTCAAGTAGCTTTGTTTTGTTGTCAATCAAGTAACAGCCATTGTATAATCAATCTTATTACAATTAAATAGAGACTAAAAGAAAAAAATACTGAATGAAAGCTGCCATCTGTTGGTAAGTAGAATTTCATTTTAGCACTGTTTATTTTATTAAGTTTAGAACCATGTTGCGATAGCTTTAAGGTTTATTATCAATTAAATTATTTTTTTGGTTTTAGGTCCTTTTTAACGTTTTTTTCGACCAATCATAACTTTTATTTCCATGTGTGTTTGTTTTTACGTGTATGAGTTTGGCGACACTGGTTCTCTTAGTAATAAGTCATCATGCTCCCTCTATTTTGCGTAAGCAAAAGCGTGTTTGGTGCTCTGTGGTCAAGACCGCCGGAAGTTTTAGGGTTCAGAATCGTTCATCCTGAAAATGTATAGAAGAGGCCTGATTTCCTCAGGGTGATGATGACGTTATCAGTTACAGCAGAAGTGACTAGAGCAAACCTAGAATTTACGTAGTTCACGTAATGTATAAACTTGCCTACCTCAAAAAAACTTTCTCATGTATCCTGAACCACTTGTGAACAAATCCTGGTCTTGTAATGAAGAACAATCACTAATTGTTCTTCATAACAAGACCAGATTTGTTCGCAGAGTGGGACCTCGTGCACTGGTGGTCTAGTGATAGTGGTGGCCTTCTGATCCGAAGGTCGTGGGTTCAAATCCAGTCGTGTACCAATGAGTTTTTATGTCGAAAAATGTATGTGCACTATGCCAGTACTCTCAAAACGGTGAAGGAAAACCTTGTGAGGAAACCGGCGCGTCGTAGAACCTAAAAAAGTTCGAGCAACACGTGTCAGGGGTCACGCAAAATGGGCCCACCTTCGGCCTACTTGCGGAAAAACCTGCCCGCACATCAAGTGCGGATAATAAAAATTTGCCGAATTTGCATACTTATCTTTGTTTGTAAAAGCCATTACGCATTGTCATTCATGATATTACGCATTGTGAAAGAAAATTAATCCTTTTTTTACTTACTTCATAGCTGAACTTCCTATACAAAAGGTTCCTTATGTATAATATTATTGTTTTTTCAGGTGTTAGCTGAGGAGGCCCACCCCCTAGAGAGCTTGGACCGCGGCGCGGCCCAGGAGGCGCTCAGCAAGGCGCAGTCAGAGTTGAACTCGGCTGGCAACGAGCAGGTTTGTCCACTCTTACAATACAAGTGGCCGCCCTCGTGGTTGTTTTTTCCCGTCCCTGGGATAATAAGTATCCAGAATCCTATATTCGTACCAAATTTCATCCAAATTGGTAGTTAGAGTGTGATTGACCCACAAGATCCAAAACTCGTGGCTTGTTACGGCTACCATTGGAGAATTTACCTTGAGGGGACCCACATATCATTTTCTAGATGTAACCGTCATTGAAATATATAGATACGTATGAAACAATATTTTTTCACTTGATCACTTTGAATAGTCTTAAAGTTAGGTGAGTCCAGGTATCAGTTCCACGCGACCAAGCCTGAAAGACCGTAACAATTTTACGGCTTGGTTCGTATGTGATGTAGAAATTACTGATTTTACGTACCTACTGCTTTTACTTATTTAATGTGTTCAGCAACAGTAGACAGCATTTTGCTAGTTTTCAATCTGATTGCACTCTTACCTCAGTCTGGCAAAATTCTATGTTTAAAATATCGTATCGTCGAACTATCTTTTGTCAATATTCTGCTACTATCGTATATCGTATTGCTACTCAGAAGTTTAGCTGATTACCTTATACTTTCGAGAGTTTACAGTAAAAACGATTTCTTTTTCAGGCTAAGGCTGAAGCAGCTATTGCCGTA
Organism: Thera obeliscata; assembly: GCA_947578465.1. NCBI lineage: Eukaryota > Metazoa > Arthropoda > Insecta > Lepidoptera > Geometridae > Thera > Thera obeliscata. The sequence goes on from OX387927.1 coordinate 3,539,111, forward strand.
GAAGTTGCTGAAGAAATCGTGAAGGCCGCGTCTGCGTAAGCTAACAACAAAGCTATCAATCAAACATAGTGTTATACAAGTTATTTAATTTAAAATTATGTAAAAATAAACGTCTCCTCTGTAGAACATTTCTATTTTATTATACTTCTGATATTTTTTAAGATCTTCTATCTTGGGTATCGTTTGAAACTGCCAGTTTGATATGTGTGATGTGTACCTGTGAGAATTGAAGGATTGATTGAAAATAAAACAGCAATTTACGGTTGACTTTTGAATAGTTTATTTAACACAAATCAAACACTTTGGTACAGTTAGTTAGTTGCGGTTAGCAATATTGTGTATAACCATAAAACTCACTTCCAACTAGCGACAAAACAAACGCACAAGTACATTAGCAAACCATTACATAATAAAACTCAATTTCATTTTATTGCAGCCAATAACTTCCGAATGAGAGTTCCGTCATTGCGTTTTTCTTATGTCAAATATTTAAAATTTTCTCATAAATTTTTATAAGTAATTTGCTTATTTTCAAATTTCTAATTGGAAGGTCAAGAGAAGATTCTGTTACTTGGAAGTCGCCAAATACCTAACTACAAGTCTACGTTGCGAAGCTTACACGACAATGCACAACAAAAGAGAAACATCTAGAAAATGACGCATCTCGCGTCTTAATCCTAATCATTTGCATATTATAGAAGGATAAAACTTACGAATATTAAAATGCACCTTATCACGCTAAGATAATAATGAAAGTTATAAATTCCGTGTCAATTTCAGTTTTTCAATACTGTGTTGTTATTGAGCCGTTATCGGTTGGTTGACTTAATTTAGGTAACTTTGGTTATGGCATCTTGTTTACGCATAGTTATGTGATTGCAAAAGTTATCATTGTTTCAACTTTCTCTTAACTTACTATTTTAAGTTATAATGAGTAACTAGCTACGGATTACATAGTTTTTTTTTTCAAGAATCGATTAATTACTAGTATATAAAGAGGATTATTATTAAACCTTACGCTAAGTAGTTTACGCTTAAATGCAAATCAAAACAATCAATTAATAGTTAAAAAATACATGGCAATAACGTAAATAAAAAGCACTGTAAACACCAGTTACATCAAAAGGAAGCATCGTTACAACTTGCTGTTGTTTCTAAAACTATTGGGATATTAAAAACCTACTAGTACACCGGTTTATAAATTAGGGTTACTTCATATCAAAATTAAAAAGGGGGTAAAAATACAAAATATCACAATATTACATGTTGAGCTTAATTTAAATCGAAACATTACAAATCACCCCAAAACCAGCTACGACATTGAAACCTTATTTAAATTAAGCTGAACAAATAAGACAAAACTTAAAATTACAATTAGTCATAGTAAATGTTGGAGCTGGATTCACAACTAATGTCTTTGTTATAATAAAGGACAGGTCATGCATCACACGTCACCTACTCTTATTTAATTCAAATATATCATTTTGAAATATCTACCACAACCATAATTTCTGTTTGTTATATTGATAACACTATGTTGCGACGCATGGTGGATATCTACGTGGACGAGGAAGGTAGACGCTAATTTGTACTCAACCCAACTCCGCAATTCACGAATAAAAAAAAGCAATGAGTAACTTTTCATGGCACGAATGTGCGCGTTCAAAATTAAAACTAAAAAGACAATCCAGCCAACTAAGTTGGGATAATTTTAACGTAAATAGCAACACAAACCCGCGACACGATCGGTTAAAAGGTTTGGCACAAGTATCACCATCTTGCTGGTAGCTTTATTATCGCTAGAAATGAGTATAAAGAAGTAGCCAATGAAAGAAGCAGTTGAAACGAAGGTAAGCGCGATGCTCGCTTCAGCAAGATGGTAATGGGTCCAGGAACTTAATATAAGGTTGTAAGGGAAGAATGCGTGTCGCTGTGAGGGCGGTGTGACGCCTTACAGGTTACACTGCCACAGTATCGTAGGCTGTGAGTCCTCCCCGCCCGTGGACTGCTTGCTGGGAGATTGGGGTGGCTGCTTCGGGTCTGGAAACGTTGCAACACACACTTTAACAACACGACCATTATTTTATTGACAGATAAAAGTAAGTATAGGTAGCGGCACATAACTTTAGCGCTGACCGTTATTGCGCAGAAGTCAAAAATAAGGTACTTGAGGGGGGCAAGCGGAATGAAGGGCGGGCGTGCGTAGCGCTGATTGGCTCTCCAGTCGCACTCCGCTCTCTGTACCAATAGAACACTCTGCACATATCCACACATCCAGTGTGCGCGACATGCGCACACTACGACGCATGCGCGGCTATCCCCTCCGCGTATCCCTCAGCGCTAAAGTTATGTGCCGCTAGTTATAATATACTTTATGGGGACAGTCAGTGCTCTGGATTTTTCTATAATGGTTTTTCAGCTATGTGCCAGGCATGTCTAGAGTCTATTGATGATTGACTATTTTGTGGGAATAGCTTTATTTTTACAATATAACGGCTAGATCAGCATATTAGAGCTATCAGCTAAACTGGAAAGAATTACATGGTTCATGGTTGGTTATATGGTTCAAACAAAAGGGTTAAACATTCCTAGGTTACGGCAGAGCACAAATTAAAAAAAACAGCCGTAGTAAATTTTGCCTTACCTTATGGTCCAAACAATCACAATGTGCATATATAAAAGTGTTAGCCACAAAAGGTTAATGACGTAACATAAAGACAGGCAAAGGGTTAGCATACAGTAAGTAAATTGTTCGACATACTTGGACTTACTGTTTCCTGTTGATCATGGATGCAGAAACAACACATGCTTAATAACGAGCATAGACTATAGATACCAGATGCTTTTCATAACATAACATTAGTCTAGTCTATGGCACGACCACAATATTTCGTGCTAGCGCACACACATTCGGCTTACTGTTTCTCTGCTTAATTAAACTAATTAACTACCTAACAGTGGGGTTAAATCAAACATTTACAGCCATACCTATAAACGCAATTTCAATTTAATTGTTCCTTAAAGTTAGCTCTGTCACTGTTTTTCATTACCCAGTGTTAAGAAATGGCATTATTCTAAGCACTTTATCCTTTGACATATTTTCATAAGTAAGGCCATTATGTTCTGTCTTTTTACTGTGTATATTAATAGGACATACCCCCGTATACTGAAACGCAACTCAGATTTAAGCACGTCTCAAGCGACGAATATTTGACAGTTTTCAATGAAAATCTGTCAAATATTCAGTATTCGGGGGTGAGTGTCTTAAGTTTGGTAAAGCATCTCTCCCAAACAAATTAACCAGCCTTACCTTTGACTGATTAGTCTCAAGTACAAGTACATTGTCTAGTCTTACCTCTGATTACACCCTAGAAAGAGTATTAAGTAGTCTCAATAGTAGTGTCAGAATTTGTGTTCTTGAATAGTGATTGTGTATAGGGGGTAAGTAAATCCTATTAGACTGACCTGTCAATGAGTTTCCTCATTTCCTCGGAGTGCATACCGTCCTTGGCAGTGTGGGCCCTGACTGCAACAACACACAAGTCACGACGCACTCTACGCTACGAGACGCCTATGTCTGCCCTCTACATACACTTCTTCGCACAATATTCACCTACCCACATTTTAGGTTTTATATTTACAACCAACTTTTTGTAATTTGAAACTACCTTTCAAACTAAAACATTAACCGTTCTTAGAATTAATATTGAAAAATGTATCTAGCTTTAGTTAGGGTGAAGTGGATTGAATATTGTACGAAAATGTGCATCTCCAAACACGTACTAATATCTACAGAACCATTAGAAAATAATTGTTAACACGATCACGTCTAAGCATAACACAGATTTTTATCGTGTTGAAAGAAAATGTATTTCCTAGGAAGTATTGCTTGGCAAAAGTAATATAAAGAAGTGGGCTCAGTAGCGTGCCTTGAAGGATTCCTGGGCCCAACTTTGGCCATCATTTATTTTATTAATTAATACGAGCTCAGCAACGGTAGGTATTAGTTTTGCCAAGCTATCGAAAAGAAGAGAATTTTGAAACGAAATAGAGAGTAAGCCAATTACAAGAAATCTAATCTGGAAGCCTTTTTGAAATTTGTTATTTACTCATTTTGCATGCTGTCAGTCACAAAAATTAAAACATAAAGGAATCAAAATAGCTTGATTCAAATTTTACCGTCTTCTGCTCAGTTGACACCCAAGTGTGCGTTAACCAATTTCATAAGATATTAATTTCCAATTCAATTTTATGATTATGATAAACGGGATATAGTGAATGGGTCTTCAACAAAACTGATAAAATGAGAAGTAATCAATAAAGGGTTATGAACGTAAGGGGTTCATGTAAGGGCATTAATCATAGGGCATACTGATGAATGGAAATTTTTGAACAGGAGATAATGTTTTTTTTTCAGATATAAAGCGCATAATGAAAGCACCTATATCTTTGTGGTACCGATGTTTTTTATGGAAGCTTGCTTGAGCGTTGGGTAAGAATGTATAGCATTGGCAATTAATAACTTCAAACTCTGCAACTCTTTATTCAGCATCATAAAGTAGGTAAGGTAGGCATTGGTAGCGATCAAATTATATCCCATGATGAAATATAAATTCATCGCTACAAATTTTAACTTTAAATAGTCAAACTAACCATCTCGTATATGAATTAGTGGTCACTTCGGGTGACTGAGTGGCTTATTGGCAATGTTTTTAGGCCTCCGTCATAGGTAAAATCCTTCCAAGGTAAGGAAGCGCTCAGATGTAAATGCTACTAGCACATTTCTAAGCTAGTTAATGTCACCCATTCACATAGCGACCGCGCATATTGAAGAATGTGTCTTCTATTGCCGTCGATTGGGGTCACCAATGAAGTAATGTGACATTTTGACATGTTTTAGGCGTCTTGTGATTTCCACGGTCGGACCGAGCATTAAATTTTAATCGGGGTCACCAATAAATAAAAAATACCTAAGCACAGTTTGAAGAGACATACCGGGATAGTTACGCGGCTGGTCGCATTCAGCTTCGGAGATCTCGTTGGAGTCCTTGCTCTCGTTGAATGAGGAGGAGCAGTTGTTATCGGCGTTGGCGTTGCGCGGTGGCGGCGGGGGAGGCTCGGGCGAGCCGCACTTGCGGGTACCTGCCGAGATCACTGACACACCATTGGGAGTTAGATACCGCTACGTGACTGGACTACTGCTTGTGAGGAGTGAGGGATTGTGCGGGTAGGGGTGGTATTTGGGAGTTGGCCATGGCGTTGCCTCCACAGCTAGTGAGGAGTGGGGGATTGTGGGTAGGGGTGACACGGAGTTGGCCATGGCTTTGTCACCACATAAAGTGACTGATAAGGATGAATGAGCTATGCATGTAGAAGTTTTAGAGAACGAACCGCTTATTTTCCCAGCAGCACCTACTCGTATTTGTGGATACCTTTTGAGATCACTGATACGATCATGATTACAGGAGTTGGATACGATATGAATTTAAACCCTGTAAAACAACGGTCAAAACAAAAATGTGATGAGAAAATGGCAAACATTCGAAAACCGCCTATTAATAGAGCAATCTTCAATTTCCTTGCCTGATCTAGGTTTTTTTAGTGTGAGACTGGCGTCTATAAACCCACCTAGTTTACAAAAAGATTCTCATAATTCAACTGAATTTCATATTTATTTAATGCAACCACAAAGTTTTTAAAGAATATCCAATAGAGAAAATTCCTACTAGAAATGCTAAAAGTGAGATGAGATGACTTGGGTACTCAAACGGGGGATCTAAACTCACCAATGCTGGGGCGAGATCCGTAGTGGTCGGAGTAGGGGGTTCCGTAGGCGCCGGTGTATTGTTCGTCTTCGGGAGCGCAGCAAGCCGGCTCGTCGTATTCGGGGCCGCAGGCGTACATCGGGCGAGAGTAGCGGGCACGCTGATTAGTTTAAAACACATATTTTATTTGTTTTTAGCTAAATAATAAAAAAATGCTATACTTATAGAGAATGTTGTTTTTAAGTTATTGAGAGATGAGTCATAGCATATAACTCAAGGCAAGGACCATTTTCTTAATACAAATATCTTAAGTTGCATTGTACTCTTTGTGCATAATATTATTGATACATTGCACTGCCCATACATTAGAAAAAAAGACGGGTTGCACTCCGGGAGTGCCGGCAGAAGTGAAAACTTGATTATTAACGTTGAGCATGTTTGATATTTTGGAATGGTTAGGGGGGGCTTGTTTGTTATTTGGCACGCTGTAACATACACGAACATTCGCGCAAGCGCCCTGCGCTGCCTAAACGAAACAGTAGGCCCAGGCATACATTTTCGCCGCGCCGTAGAGAGGGGATAGCTGTCTACTCTCCATCCGTCTTACGCTTTTTCGATCAGGTCACGTGTCCTGACGCGCTGACGCGAGTTTAAGATTTTATACCCATTACAGAAAAAGTGCTCAACGCCGCTAAAGAAGTTTTCACTTCAATAATCATCAACTCATCTTGAAAGAAGCATTTATAAGGTTTCCTTTCCCCAAATTAGGACTTTCTTCAAAGACTTACGTATTGGTCCTCTTCAGCGCAGGTAGCGGGGTCGTCGTACTCAGGGGCGGTAGAATAGATGGCGCTCTGTCCTCCTTGGGAATTCTTGCGGGCATAACGGCTGTTGGCACGGGGCTGTAATATTACAGCAATATTATTATTATTTATTAATATTATACTACGATTTTTATATAAAGACTGTCCTGTTATAAAAACAACGCACATATACCTACGTTATAATCTATTAGCTATTAGTTACAGGATACACAGCTCATTGGTAAACAATAAATAAGGTAGGCCCACGAACATTGCCTTGAGGAACGCCGGCGTCACTGTATTCATCTGAACTCTTATCAATAACGACACAATGGGAGCATTTTGAGAAGTAGTTTATCACAATGTCAGGGCAAAGCAGACATCCCCAACGCCAATGTTTTCAAGATTTGATATAAAGATGGCGACAGGGACGGTGTCAAAGGCTTTTGAAATGTCAAGAAATACGCCAATACTTTTACGAATCTGTTCCAAGTCATTTTACAAATAGTGAGCTACTTCCAGCATACAACGGTTGGAACTAAGCCGTAGTTTGTTGCCGGTTCTTCTAGGATTGGTCGCGTGAAACTAGCACCTAGACTCACCTAGCTTTAACACGTTATACAGCTGAACAAACATAGTTTTGCCTTTGACCATCCGTGGCCTCCTTGCGGAAACCAGTCCGCATAAAGTATCAAGAGTATAAATACCATGCTCTGTGAGCCGGCGCGGGAGTGCGCGGGGTGGTGGGGATGCGGGTGCGCCAGGGTGCCGGCGTGCGCAGGGTGGTGGTGGGGGAAGGCGAGCGCCTTGCTGGGGTCCATCTCCTCGCGGAAGCCGAGCAGGTGGAACGTCGCGTACGGACAGATCTCATCTTCCATGCCTGTTGTCAGAACAAACATTATGTTAGTATTAGTGCACAGGTAAAAAGATCCAAGAGAATGTAGAGATCGTCGAAGAAAAATCTATCTAGAAACTGTTCAAATGTCTGCTAAACCGTCACCTACCAGGTGAGGTTCTGGTCAAATGGCGGTCTATTCGTCGAAGGAAATGGGGAGATCGTCGATGAAAAATCAATCTGCAAACTGTTCAAAAGTCACCTACTATTAGGTAAGATTGTAGTCGACGGTCTACAGAGGCGTCTCTAGCCCATGTAGCGCCCGTGTGCAAACATTACCCAAGCGCCCCCCAGTAAGCGCGCGTTCAAAACTGTCAAATTTCATTGCAAAAGGCATTTAGAAAGAAAATTGGAAAATTATTTCCATAAGAGGAGAAAAAAAGTTGGGGGCGCCGAGCGCCGCGGCACCCGGGGCGCGGCGCCTCTACGATGTTATTCATCAAATATTAGAAGAGCTCAAGATGCTATGCAAAATCTATGCAGACCGGAGCTCTTTTTACGTTGGTCATTGAAAGTGCGGCGCCCGGCCAAAGCGCCCGCCAAGTAGGGCTCCGTAGTGGTCCTAGAGGGTGCTGAGCGCCAGCCATGACGCTCGGCGCCCCCTAGGACCGCTGCGCCCGTGTGCACCGCACACCCTGCACAATAGGTAAAGACGCCGCTGACGGTCTATTCCTTACGTTAATAGATAAAACTCTTCAGGAAACTCTTAAATTCTGAGAATATTTTCAAAAATAGTTAACATTGAATACAATAATTAACATATTTTTAATATTATCTTGGATTAGTTTAAACCTTTGTTTTAATATAAACAAACATACTTCATCAATAACATTTTTGATTAATTTTATAGTGTTTACTACACTTAAGGAAATCACAAAGATTTTTATAATGTCCCAAAAGTTAAGAGCCGAGCGGGATTTGAACCCGCGACCTTCCCCTAGGTACGGGGCTGCGCTGACCACTGCGCCATCGGATCCTAATCACACTCGACGAATAACTCTTAGGGACTGTTCGGCACTAACGCGACCGTGGCTCCATCTACAGTTTTGACGTTATAGTCAACTAACCTGCTCGATAACCGAAGTTGCATTCAGTTGAATCGACGAGAGATGTCACCTTGCGTTTTTCGTAATTTTTGATTAATTTTATAGTGTTTACTACACTTAAGGAAATCACAAAGATTTTTAGGGGAAGGTCGCGGGTTCAAATCCCGCTCGGCTCTTAACTTTTGGGACATTATAAAAATCTTCATCAATAACAATTCAATTTTAGACACAATGCAAAAAAAAACCAGCAAATAAAATAAACACGGATTAAAAAAAGCTTGTAAAATAATATTATTAGTCAAATACACCAACATAATTTTATTGACTTATTATTAGTATATTACTTACGTATTAGCAGGCGTAGTTAGTAACACTCCATTCAGATCTGAGCTAGACAACTACATATTTCAAAAGGTGGTTCTAAAATCATGCAATACAAATCGGTGCGTATTTATAAAAAACTCTAACTCCCTTTTGACGTTTCGATTTAATTATCTTATACCTTTAAACGAGAAAATCTTGTATATATATATATATATATATATATATATATATATTTAGGATCTCGGAAACTGAGCCAACAATTTTCACGAAATTTACTATACAAGGGTTTTCGGGGGCGATAAATCGATCTAGCTAGGATTCATTTTTAGAAAATGACGAGAAGTTGGTGTTTTGCAATAATCAAACATAAACTCAATATACGACTGTTCCTGCCATCTATTGGTGATTGTGAGCAACTAACTGCAAGCTAGAAGGCGTTGTTAATTAAAAATAAGCCAATAAAGATACGACTCTTCCTGACATCTATTGGCAAATAATAATACATTTTTTTTAAACCCGAGCGAAGCTCGGTCATACCGGCTCGTGTCAGATAATGGGATCCATATTCCGGGATCCAGTTTCAAATGTTGGATATTAGTAAAGGATTTTTAATCAAAAGAGAGTCACTTTGAACCGGACATGCAATGATACTACAGCCGTATTACTCAAACAACGCTAAGAACTCGCTATAATATTGCCTAGTTTGGCCCATATCAGACGATGTTCTGAATTTTACGAAATTAAACTGAATTGTAAGAAAAAATTTAATATTGTCTTACAAGTATTTCGTAAAAATCGTAGTATATCATTTTTATTATGTTTTTATTACGCATCCAAAGCGTCGAGATAGACCAAGAACGAGATGTCGAGATGAACTCGACAACCACAGTTGATATCTCAGCATGGAACCGCGCAGAGCGAAGGAAATTGACGCCTTTGCCCAGCAGTGGAACATGGAAGGCTCTTAATATTTTGATTCTTGAGATTCTAATTCTAATTGAGTTGGGGGAATAAGATCTGCACTGACGTCCCGCAATGGGGTGTTTGTGCATTGTCCCCTTGCCAAACCTCACCCCAGCCAGCCCAACTCTTTAAAATAATGTGTAATAAGATGTGTCTTCAAGGTTTGCTGGTAGAAAACTCTATTTAAGGTTAAGCTCGCCTCTGTACATTCCCGCTTTATAATGTTTATCTATCATCTGTATGTGTGTACAATAAAGAATAAACAAAGAAAGAATAAAGAAAGATGTGGATGTAGAAGGATATGACTCAATCAGTTCCCTGAATCATGTCTTGGACCTCGTGTGTTAGTGTTAGTGCAGTTATTGTCGAGATGTTAGCGTTGTTTGAGAGGTCGCAAGCGATAAGCGGTACCTGTAGAGATGGTCTCGCCGGAACCGCGTCCCATCGGCCGACGGACGCGCTCGTAGTGATGCCGGCGCGGATCCCACGTGGAGTGCGCGCCCACTGAACCACACTACCGTTACGCGGAGCGCAGACACCGAATACCAAGCGAAGGCTAGCCTAACAAGCCGCTCAATAGCGAATGCATTTCATAACCCGGTTTTTTTTATACAATTAGATGATGGAACAAGCATATAGCCCACCTGATGTAAAGTGGTAACCATCGCCTATAACAAAGCATTGCTACGTAAGTCACGCCCGTCAGGAACGTACCCTACGATGCACATCCCTGAATCCATCAACTAAGTAACGAACTAAGAAAATAAAATACTCTACGTAGCTGGTTATGAAACTCGGTTTTGTACAAGCACTGTTGGATTTTTTAGACTATTGTGCCTGCTGCAGTGTTTTTTTGGATTTTCTCGATCACTCTTTTGCCTCGTCAATAGTTTTTTTAAACCAGTGCGCAGAGTGGTGAAAGGATTTAAGTGCACCTAAAAGAGCCTTCTTTCGTTCACTTGACGTATGTTACGATAAGACAATAATAGTTATTTGTTATACAAGAGTGCAAAGCCGCTTTTTAACCGCGTGCTCAATTTGGATGACTGAGCAAGCGCAGGATTCTAAAGTTTAACCACGAGCGTAGCGAGTGGTTTAAAAGTTAGAATCCTAAGCGTTGGCGAAGGAATCAAAAGAGCACAAGGTGAAAAATCTTTGCACTCGAGTGCAACACGTAACTTTTCATCCCACCTCAGCGAGGAAATGACGAATGCAAAAAAAAAACATGGCGCGACTAAAAGTAAAACACCAAGAAGGTTCCGAGTATGAGTTATTAACAATTTTAAAAAGGTTGTATGATAAATTCAGCACCATGCAGGTAGAAGTAAATAGGTATAATGGTGTTTTGAATTCACAAATACACCAAGAAGGTTACGAGTGCGAGTTTTTAACAAAATAAAAAAGGTTGTATGATAATTTCGGCACCATGGAGGTAGAAGTAAATAGGTTGTGTATTCACAAACTTATTGAACACGATATTCTAAATTCAAATTTACTTTATCCTCTAGCGGATAAAAACGGCTTTTGCAGTCAGATATTAAACAGCAAAAACACACATTCAGAGCTGGTGGGATGAAAAAAATATTCCTCTACTACAGTTTTAAATATTGCGTTGCAGATTCAAATTAGCGTATTTTTTTGGAAAAAACTGGCCAGTTACTAAATACCTACAAAGAGAAAGCATGGGCCAATAACTGAACTGTTATACGTAGGTTACCACTTTTACTACTTTTTTTTATTAACCTACAATGGCGGCTTCAGAAACAATCGGTTGGTTACCTTTCACTAGCCTTCGCTTGCCATTCGTTTGGTCTGACTGGCATCATGCGTACTCGTAGCTACCGCGCTTCATACATCATCTCACTACTACAAGCTTGATAGTTATATAACCTGCGCCAATAAAAATACGAATCCAAAAAGACACCGCGAATACCTCTCCCTCGCACACTGTCGTTAGCAATGATCTAGAGCGAGAGGTCATGATTCTTGGCAACGACTTTTTTTATTGACGCATCAAGTTATTGTTTATCATTTATTGGGGTCACCATAAAGTTATCGATTGAAAAAGATATTGTAATCAGTGAGATGATATTTGAGATGATTTACAAGATAGAACTCGATGCCTTTACTTGCAACTTGTCATATAAAATTATTTGAGAAGTAGAGCCATCGAGCCAAATATGAATAGTACAAAAATAAAGTGAAACAGGAAGATTTTATAGCCATAAAACCTAGGACAACAAAGTATTAAAGTTGCCTCCACCTTACACATTCACTAGATTATCAGAACATCTAGAAATAAATAAAGATATATAAATAAAGGGGAAACGTGCATAAATTAGAGAAAAAGCAGCTAGATATTCATATAAAATCTATGATAATATCCAATAACCAACTAAATACGACCCTTATAACCCCATACCCCTATACCCCCTATACAGGGTTATTCATTATTAGCTAAAAATACTCAGGAATTAGGTTGAACAAATAAAATAAAAAATATTTATGAAATGATTTTTTTAAGTTTTGTTGCGAAAATCCCGAGAAAACCGATAAAGATTATCCTTTGAAATCATTGGCGCGTTGTTACATCTAAAAGTTCATTTCTAATCAAAGGCGAGCCGCCTGACCTTTTTTGAAGTTTGATCTGCGCCCGCGCGCCGCAAGCCACACTCTGCGTTCAGTCACCGCCTGGTTGGCGACGATAGGTCATCGTCTTATTCTCCGTGACAAAAGTTATTCAATGTCGTAAAAAAATTAATAAAAATAAAATTTTGATACTAAAACTTTTGACCAAAAATTAGGCCCTATCAGTTTGTGTAGCTATAGATGAATAACCCTGTATATTAAAGACCCTTATCTGAGTCCCCATAGAAAATGTAGGAGCTATATTACTTACTCATAAGTAAAGTTTTTGAGTGTTCAATAATAATATTGTTGTAGAGTGTAGAATCAAGTTAAGTTGGGAAGTATTTTATATATAAAAAAAAACTATAATAATAATATGATGAAGTTATGCTGTGTGTGGTATGTACCTTACACCAAATTGTAATTAGTCCATATTAAAGGGAATTATGAGCTCTCTGCTAAAAATTGTCATAAAAAATAATTTGTAATTTTTATTTTTATTCAGCGTAAGTTTTGATTGAGTCTGAAAGTATTTGTTGTGTTGGTATACTTATCATAACAAATACTTACTGATAACAGCCTGTCGCTTCACTCTATCGCAGGTGTTGTAGTTGGATCCGGGCACAGGGGGTAGTTTACGGTTAGGGGGTGCGATGTAGCCGAGTTCGTCGCGTAATCCTCCGCGCTTGTCGAGAGTACCGGCGCCGCCCATAGCCGCTTGAGAGGCGTTGTAGACCGCGTCATCTGAATCATCACTGTTATGTCAATTCTGTTTTTTTTTGTTGTCGTATAGACATGGCATAACTTGTAACACCGGGATCCTAGAAACAGTTCTACGTACGTACGTAGTTCATACGTTTCTGACTCAATATCGAGTCAAAGAGTTTCTGAATCAAGCCTAATTTAGGAAGCTCTTTCCTGCGCAATGGGTTTCTCTTTGTTATCAAGTGTAGTGTACACAAAAAGTGTACCAAACGCTATTATTTTTACCCCCTTATTAAAAGGGGGTGTCCCCTTATTGATAAAATACTCATAAATATATTACATTGCTTAATATTTACCTTACCCATGGGTCCATTGTTTAAAAAAGACTTATGAATGAAGTAAATGAAATTCGGTCATGAGAAAATTGAATACGTTGTCTGGGTTGATACCTAAATGATCTATTTTAACTACCACAACATATTTCAACATGTCGTTCCATAATGGATTTATCTATAAGGGGTTGATTACATGAAATGCTGCAAAGTATATTAATTATGAATTTTGACAGAATAGAACAACGGAACAGACATACGGGTGATTATAAGTTCCATGCTATGACCGATATAATTAAAATTAAAAATAATAAAAAAGCGGTGTGCCACCATACATACAATAACCATCCTTCTGACCTCGCAGGCGATGCGGGGTGTTTCTACGTGCCAGAGTGAGACAGATGACGACCACTCCTACTATGAACACGACAATAGTCGCCAGTATAGGGACCAAGACTTCCGGCTCCAGCCAAGCTTTCACCCAGGCGGGTAGTTCTTTAGAATCAGCATTGCCCGGCAGAGGGGCGATTGTTCCTACAAATAAAAATTACCTTTATGATGATCCCGCGAGCCTTTCACTACGCAAACCACAACGATAGCGATGATGATGACTAGTATCGCAGCGACGACGGGCACGATTAGATTAAGGTGAGAGAGGATTATCTTGAGCGTTTGTTCGGGGGTCAATGTACCTCCGCCGAGTTCGCGGGCGGGCGCGATTGTACCTGAAATGCAAGCCTTATGTTAGAAATAATAGGGAGGAAAAATAATAAGGCGATGCATTTCAGGTACGAAGGTAACTGACACTAACTAATGAGCGAATTGAATGAATGTTTTATGCCTACTACCTTAAGATACGACGTATGACGACCGCCCAGCTGATGGACCGATGACATTGTTAAGATCGCGGGAAGTCAGTGGATAGAAAGAGCTCAGGATCGTTCTTCCTGGAAACGCATAGAGGACTATGCCCAGTAGTGGGGTTTTTAAAGTAATTATGATTATGAGTAGGAAATGTTGATGAATAATGCCAAGTATTTACTGGAACATCTTATGAAAAGCTGATGTACATCAACACTACAAGTTTCCCCATTCAAAGACAGAAATAGGCAGTAACTATGCCTTTACTTTTATACTAAAATCCAACACCCATAAAATTAACTTACGATAACACATACTTCTAAACTATAATGTAAATAAATAATGTGGACAATTCGCACACCACTATCTAGCCCCAAACTAAGCAGAGCTTGTACTATGGGAACCAGATGGCTGATACAAACTTGTATACATTTTAGCGGTTGGTGCAATGGTATGTTCGCAAAGTAAAACGTCGGCCGTGAAGGTACTGATGGTGTTTTGTCACTTCAAATAAAAGAGCTAACGCTTCTTTATCTAATTGACTATCATTTTTTATCTGCCGAATGTCCTAGACACGCAACTGACGGGCCGTTCGCGGCCACCCTTCCTTAGTAGTGCGCGAGGTTTTGCGGCTATAAAAGCCTGATCGCACCGGAGCGGAGGTTCCAGTCCCAAGTGACCCCCTTTTTAAGATGTGCATGCAATGGATGTAATGTTAGGTATAAATTTCCCATAACTGCGTTGCCCATAGCATGCCTAAGAAACTTCTTAACTAAGTCACTTACATCATTCGGTTCGGTCGGCAACACAAGTCACTTACAGTTTTTTAAGAGCGGGTCGTGCGAAAATTTGAGATTTAAAAAAAAAAAAATTATAATTAAATAACTAAGTGACATTTTAAAAATCGCAAAAGGACTAATTGTAGACTATACATTTGAGATTAATTCGAATTTAAGTGTGTTAAAAAAATATACTATTTAACATGACATTCTATTTAACGCTGACATACGATTTTCATTAGCGTTAAATAGAATGTCATGTTAAATAGTATATTTTTTTAACACACTTAAATTCGAATTAATCTCAAATGTATAGTCTACAATTAGTCCTTTTGCGATTTTTAAAATGTCACTTAGTTATTTAGTTATGTTTTTTTTTTTTAAATCTCAAATTTTCGCACGACCCGCTCTTAAGGTTGGGGCGGAGGACGGTTTTATCAAGAGGCTTCACACGGATGGACAAATGACACCCGTGTGAAGTCGCTAGTAAGTAATTAACCTATGGTACGCAGGGATAATGTAGTTTTCTACTGGTGAAATAATTGTTTAAATCGGTCCAGCGTAGTTCATGAGTTTATTCGTTACATACTCATACAAACCATTCCTCGTAAACTAAGAATAACCGATAGAAAACTACTTGATAGCTATAAAAAAAGGTTATAATAAGTCAACCTTAAAAGATAGATGAGACATACTCTGCCGCTGTTTTTTTTAGAACTTTAAAAAAGTCTAGAGCCTGAAAAAGGACATAGGCTAATTTTTAATGCGAAAAACGGGTTATAAGGGGTTGAAAGGGGGGATGAAAAGTTGCATGGAAGTATCGTCATTTTTAGAGCTAGCAGCTTGAAACTTATTTTTTAAGGCTGTTGATCCAGCACCAGAACCAGTTTCACAGCTTCCTTGTATTTTATATTTTTCTACGCAAATATTCGAGACCGCATCGTCTCTCGTCTCGTTAGCTAAAACCTACACTAACTGGTCACGGAGGTTCTCCTCTAATATCTCCTTCTGTGAGGGCGAGTCGGTGCCATTTGTCTACGCAAGCGAAACACGTGACGCTCGGCAATTTCTGATCGCTGTAGCTCTAAATGATCGGTCACTAACTTCACCAACTCATACTTTATTGTTTCTGGACGGTCCGGGGACACATCACTCATGAGAGAATAAGTAGTAAATAAACAAGTTTTCTTTCTTTCTTTCTAGTTTCACTGACCACCGTAATCAACAATGACACGAGTAACCCCTTGATTTCGTTCAAGATTAATCTTATACCTTTAAACGAGAAAATCTTGTATATATACAACGTGTATCAAAATATGTGTACTATCCCGAAGGGGGGTGAATTTCCACCCCCCGGGGAACAACTTTTGTTCAACGACTTTTCGAACTTCGATTGGTATCTCTGAAAAAAACTGCAACGAAGTTTCAACATGAACAGCTGACTTTATACAAAGTGACAACCCTAAACTCAGCTACAGAGGTAGTAGGTAGTAGTAGTAGACCTACAGAGGTAGTAGGTCAAGGGGTCAAGGGGTTACAAGGATAGGGTTGTCAATTTATTTAGGTATTATGAAATTAAATATTTTTGTATGGGAAACTGAAAATAGGAATTTTTAATTTTCTCCCCCCCACAACTGATCACCATTGTGGTCTGAAACCCCCCACCTTTGCATAGTACACATATTTAGATACACCTTGTATATATATTTAGGATCTCGGAAATTGAGCCAACGATTTTCATGAAATTAAGTATACAGGGGTTTTCGGGGACGATAAATCGATCTAGCTAGGATTCATTTTTAGAAAATATCGGCGTTCGGAGTAAAGAACAAACTACTTTATCGTAATATCATTACTCCTAGCGCCATCTATTGCTCAGAAGCAAAAACTAAGCTCTGTGAGAACCTGAGAACTCACATAGAACGCCATCTTTTGACGAGTTTTGGAACTAAATGACTACGTAAACACTCTTTAGACAAGTTCCGGAAGTTTCTATCTCATTGCACTCGTGTTTTTTTTTTAAATAACCATTTCTTATTTTTTAATTACTATGTAGTATGTTAGTAAGATCGAAAAATATGATTTCATCATTCATACGTTATTAAAAAATACCGAGCAAAGCTCGGTCACAAACTGCTAGTATTGTTTTATACGCCATTGCTTGGAATTCAAGTCCAAAGGTTCCTAATTACCAATCAGCATTTTATTCATCACAAAATTACGCATAAATTCGAATCGTCGCCAGTGGAACATCTAATGAAACGCCGAGGTAGGAAACTGACTGGTTTATTCATATAATACGCCTACCCATATGCTATGCATCTACGGGACAGACACATCGACACTACATTTACCTCCAGTCATGGTCAGAGTAGCGAACTCATACTCAGCAACGTTGAAGCCAGCGTTGTTGTGGGCAGAGATTCTCAGCACGTACCAAGTCGCAGGTTCGAGGTCTGTAACGAATAAGGTAATAATAGTTCGTCAACTCAGTAATATACCGTTACACGACTTTTGGGTAAGATCTTGCCATTATTATAAAGTCTTATAGCAATTGAATGAGCTGTTGTTTTTTAAAAAAATGGATAGAAAAGGTTAACTTAACTTACCAAGAACAACGAAGTTTCCACCAGGTTTCACAGCGTTCGAGATTTGGTTCCATTCAGCGGCGCCCCTGCAAATTAAAACAATTATTGTGATTTTTTGTATCCATCATGCTGTTCTATGACTACAGCTCATCCAGCTATACACAGACACGAGCTGGAGCTGATCTGCAGGTCAATTAGCACATTTACAACTTTGAGCTGGAGCTGCAGCTCAAGCATCTCGGAATTCTAAGGTAATTGAAAGGACCTCATAAGATTGTATGCTTGCAAAGCGCACTTGTTGTGTTATTTACCCGGCTATCCAGAAAAGTAAGTAGTTTTTAGTAACTTTGTATTCTTACAAAGTTTTTTAGTTTTTTTTTTAAACATCCTTCGCGATTTATGGCTGTAACGATATATTTTCTATTTATTTAGTACGTACTTCTTCTTGTTCTCAACAACGAAGTGGCTCATAGGACAGCCTCCGTCCAGCCATTGCTTGAGATGCAGAGTGACAGAGGAAGATCCGACCTCGATGAAGTCAGCGGCGCGCGGCACAGGTGGCTTGGAGCCGCGCGTACGAGCTGTTACCACGTCTGATGCCTCGCCAGTGCCGATTCTGAGGGGAATGTAACAAAATATTATGGCACTGATCATGCTGGTCACCAAGCCAAGTGGCCAAATCAACTATAGTGACTATACGGTTAACCTCCCTCAAATATATAAACACATTATGAACGGTGTCAACCATGTAGCGAGTTAAGCCAAGTATAAAAACCCAAGACATAGAGTGTTAATTTGCCGAGCGCTTAGCACTTAAGACTTTTTGTCAGCGCTCGCTTGGCTCAGCAGGCTCATGCTTGATTCAATATACTACGAATAAAGCTTTCAGGCAGGCAACCGTTCTGTACGATTAGGAAAAAAATGCTGTAATACTCAATAATCAATAAAACTTACCCGTTGTAAGCCGTGACGTAGAGTTGATATCTGGATCCGCAGAACATGTTTTCCAAAGTGTATGTATCAGTTGTGCTCGGAATCTGAAATTACAGTTAAATTATTGTCTTGTTGGTGGGGTTTAACAAAAATGCAAAAACGTCTTGAAGTGGATATGCTGGAATTTAGGTTTTTTTTAGTTAAGGACATGCTGCTTTCTTTACTGGCTTCTTTTTGACTTTTTACTGGTTTCTCAGCTCAGTTGGTAATAGCTTTGCCTTCTGCGTCGTAGGTGGGTTTGATCCCCACCACTATAAGTCGGGGTTTGCAAATTCCTCCAAAATACATAATTTCACCAAATGTAATTACAGGCTGAATTTGATACATTTTCACCTAATCTTTTGTACAAAATGTAGGTATTTACCTGAACAGTTTCCCAGTCTCCGAATTCCTGCTTGTAGTGGATAGTGTAACCAGCGGCGATCTGTTGTTCTACATCCGGCGACGGCTTGATGCGAAGAGTCAGAGAGGAAACCGACGACGATGCGATGCTGAGCTGAGGCGGGAATGGTGGAGCTGAATAGAAAAAATAAAAGATCCTAATGGTGGACATTTCACACAAATAACTACGCACGCCCTTTTTTTGAGCAGCGAATGTGTAACAAATTGGTAAATTTGAAAGTTATTAAATATCTGAGACTCTCCAGGCTAGTTCAGTTTATTCAAAAAGGACAGTTGCTCGTGCTGCCATCTAGCTGCCATCAGCGAGTTTTTCTGTCGAAAAATGTATGTGCACTATGCCAGTACTCTCAAACGGTGAAGGAAAACATCGTGAGGAAACGGCTTGTTTGTTTCGAGCAACACGTGTCAAGGGTCACGCAAAAAGAGCCCGCCAGCGGCCTACTGGCGGAAAAACCTGCCCGCACATCAAGTGCGCATGATAAAACTTGCCGAAACTTGACACCCCTGTTTCTAGCAAAGTTCATACGCTCAACAGTAGCTCACCTAGCACAGAGAGAGTATGCGTGACAGTATCAGTTCCGAACTGGTTGTCGACATGACAGGAGTACTCTCCAGCGTCCTCACGCGCCACTCCTGCGATCTGTAGCGAGCCCTCGGGCAGTTGTCTGACGCGTTCTGAAGCTTCCAGTGCGTGACCTTTCACCTGAAACCATTCAGACGTTATTACAAGGTTTATTCGAGTGAATGAAGCGAAAGAGGTGTGTCAGGATCGTAGCAAGTGGAAATCCGTGATCTCTGCCTACCGCCATGGGAATAAGGCGTGATTTTATGTATGTATGTATTCGAGTTATGCAGGCCTACCATAAGCTCTGTCTGGCTCTGGTTTTGAGTCTGTGTGAGTGCTGTCTAAATAAATCCTACGTCGAAACGTCACACTGTATAATACAATGGTGAGCACTCACAGACTCAATACAAGAGCCAGAGCCAGACAGAGCTTGTGGTAGGCCTAATGACTGGCCTCTCAGCTCAGTTGGTAGTAGCCTTCTGCGTCGTTAGTCGTGGGTTCGATCTCCACGGAGAACAAATATTTGTGTGGTTTGTTCTGTCTTGGCTCCCATTGCAAGCTCGGCTTTATTTGGGGGCTAGATATTATTGTGTTGATGGTCTACAATATTTATTTATTATTTGTCATCCATCGATATATAAAAGAAAGTCGTGCTAGTTACAGTATTTATAACTAAAAAACAGCAAAACCGATTTGGCTGAAAATTGGGGAGGTAGCTTAGAACTAGGAGACGGACATTGGACACTTTATTAACCAGAAATTTCGTGATATAAAGTATCCAATGTCCGTCTCCGCTCCTGGGAGCGGGAGCGGGAACGGGAACGTCTATTATTCAGTAAACTTACCTTCCACAAGATGTTGGGAGGAGGCACTCCGACCGCGAGACAAGGCAGTTTGACATCCTCCTTGTAAGTAGCGGTGAATGATTCGTCGAACGATGCGATCTTGGCGGGCACTGTAACATTCATACAAATTGATAATATTATTATTATCAAGACTCTGTAGCATAATACAATACACTTTTTTCTTAAATAGTCTGTAGTCGTCGATGCTTCTTTCGACGGACGAATTTAAATACTTTCCTCGATTTGCTTTTTCGATTTCTGTTCTGGAGTCTATACTTTCTACATATATTAGTATAAAAATAGAATTAATTTGACTCAAAATAACGACAAGCTTAAATAGTTTTTATGCATTTTATATTTTCTTTTTTGGTAGTAAAACAAATGCAAAACGGGCACGTATAATTTTGTCAATGAAAATTAAACTTTAACAGGCATATAATAAGTACCTTTGTCGCTAGGGCTGCAGGAGGCGGTGGCTGAAGGTTGTCCTTCCCCGATGATGGTAGACGCGGTCACCCAGAAGTCATAACGGCCAGCCTTCAGTTCCGTCGCGGAGTAGCTGGTTTGAGAAGCAGGTACCTAAAAACGCAAACATTTTGGTTAGCTGTCAAACTTTAGATCAGAGGTTCCCAACCTTTTTTTTCCCATAGACCACTTTCAAAATTTAGCTGGTTCCGGTGTACCCTCTGCCCTACAGCAACATTTTTACAATATTCCCAGTCGACAAAAGAATATGGAGATCAGCTCTAACTATGGATAATTGCGTTGTGGCTAACAGTTTTCGAAAAAAGTAAGAATTGATAGGTCAATTAATTAATTGATAATAGGCGAAGCCAACATTTTAGTTCTTCACTATTGAAACCAGATAAATTTTCGTTGACCCCCGCTTACAAATTGTGAACCCCCATTTTTTATGTCACGCCATCGTAGACCCCCGTCAAGTCTCCCGTGGACCACCCTGGGGGTCCACCTGGACCACGTTGGGAATCAATGCTTTAGATGATTAAGGCCCGTATTCAGAAACAGTGCTTGAGTCTGAATCTAGAATCTAAATTTTTGCATCTTTAAATGAAGAACTGTCAAAAAATCTATGCTTGAGAGTCTTTGAGGCTTGACTCACAAGATACTTTTGTAGTAAGATATCTAGGTTACCTTGTTAGGATGAGGCTCGGCGTTCTGTGCTTGTGTGTAGACGTTGTAGTGAGTGACAACACCATTGGGCTGCGCAGGAGGCCTCCACGATACTAGGATGGAGTCCTGTCCCATCACTAGAGCTTTCACGGCGCGCGGAGCTTCGGGCACTAGAAACAAACGTGTTTTAGAAACAACCTTATATGGACTGGTTACGGTTTTCAATCGAATGAATGACATAATCACCAAAGTTTTAAATCGAAATTACACAATAACGAAACTGCGAATTCTCATATCTTGACTTTGTTTTGTGTTGTATTTGAAATGAAATGACATCCTCGAAGAATCTCGAGTTGGTACTCAAATTTGAATCCAAAAGAAGTCAATAAGCTCAAGACAAGGGTGAATAGGTATCTTCTAGGTAAGCGTGCTACATCGTCGACCGCATCATCACTTAATAGCAGAGCCCGAAGTCCCAGTGCATCTACAACATTTCGTTACCAAATGTTGTTTTCGTTTTGCCTATTTGTCTCTATCTATTGTATGGAGAAAAGATGAGACAACAACTCTAACTACGTAACGTATTTTTGCCGTCTCATGTTTTCTCCATACAATAGAGAGAGACAAATAGGCGAAACGAAAACAACATTTGGTAACGAAATGTGGTAGCAAAACTCCGACTTCGGGTACAGGTGAGAATAGCGTTCGATCGCAAACCTATAAATTGTAAAAAAAAGCTATTTCGTTTAGGTTTTCAGATATTTCTCGACAAAGAAGACATAGGTTTAGGTTTAAATTAGCCTAAATATATTTACCATCTTGTTCAGTCTGGCAATGGATAGGAGAGGATCGCACGCCATCTCCTCCGTTGGTAGTTGCGAGCACTTCCATCGAGTAGTTGGTGAACTTCTTGAGGCCGTGGAGGATAGTTTCGCTGCTTGCAGTGATCTTGGTGTCTTTGGTCTTCTCGTCTAGAATAGGAATGTCTGGATTTTAAGGTATTCTTGTGCACCTTTCAGATAAATACAGCAACTTGAAGGTCGATGATGGGCCATTCTTGGATAGATGGAAACCCTTCCATATTATTTATGAATGACGTAGTTACAGTAAAGGCGCGTTTCCATTATGCAAGTGATTTGCATACAAGTTGCAAGTTGCATGCAAATTGTATAGTGGAAACAACAACTTGCAAACAAGTTGCAACTTGTATGCAATTAGGTTTTAACTTGTACGCACAATAATCAAGTCGGCACATTTGCACGCAAGTTGCAAAATTGTATGCAAAATTGTTGCAATCTTGTATGCAAGCTGCAAGTTGAACAAAATCGTTTTTCCAATTTAAATCACTTGCAACAAGTCTGACGTCATGCATATACATGTACGCAAGCACTTGCATAATGGAAACGCGCCTTTAAAAAACAGCAAAAATCTAGATCTACAACTTTCTTTATTCAATGACATAAAGATCACTTAGAAACTCTTAAAGCTAAGTGAACCTAATGGTCACTAACAGTTACGTTGACGCTGTTCTTAGGTATGGTATAATGTTTTGGGGTTTGACCTTTTCATACCAAGAACCAAAACATGGAGAGGTCTGTCATTCCTTAGACAAGCTTAGGAACTCTGTGAAAGCTATTTGGCACTATCAAAACGAATGATGTTTATAGTCACTTACCATACCAAGTCTCGCTAGGTCCATAGACAACTTTGTAAGCCTTGATCAGTCCGTTGGCAGCAGCTAAAGGAGGCGATACCCAGGACACGCGAATGGTCTGGGCCGTCAGGGTAGTGCAGAGGACATCTTGGGGCGGAGCGGATGGGGCGCCTTCGGCAGTGTAGGCCTTAATCTCAGAAGTCACTGGACCAGATCCCATCTTGTTGAAGGCTTGGACGACCATTGAGTATTGGGTGTAAGTTCTGTAAATTAGTTTTTTATTACAATTCCGAGTTTTTTTACGATTGACTTTTCCTTGCAGCTATTTCTAAAGCAAACATCTTATCAGGTCAGTTGAATAACTTACTTGAGATTGAGAATGTCCAAGTGGTGTTCCTTTCCAGATTCCTTGGAAATGTCGACGGTTTCGAATACAAATGATTTGTTGCTTGAGGCCAGTTTGTATCCGACGTAGTATCTGCAAATATTTTAATGAAATAAACATCAAAGAATAACCACCCCAGTTTGCAAAAAACATTACACCACAGATTACATGAACAAAAATTTACAACTCGTTCTTTACTACATTTTTGATACAGAATACAAAAGAATAAGCAAAATTTACCCTTGAAGTTCACCGTTCCAGTCCTGGGGTGGGGGAGGCTTCCAGGTAACCCTCAAGGTGTGCTTATCAACAGCATCAACCTTAACGTCCTGTGGGGGTCCGGTAGGAGCTTCTTCAGCGGTGATGATGGTGACGGTTTCCGATGGTTCCGAGGTACCGAGCTCGTTCTCTGCTACAATGCGGATGTGGTATGCGGTTGCGGGACGGAGGCTGAATACGCCGGCTTCGGTGGTGTCTCCTGGTACGAGAACCCTGAAAAATATTTAGGGTTGTAAAACGCTATTTCAAGGCGTATAGAGTTCAATTAACAACATACAAGTCGTGAACATTGATGAATCATGGTGTCAAGAGTTTCATTCATATTCCCCAGAAAAAAAATATGGTAGACGATTCAGACCTACATCGGGCTACAGACGAGCTGATGAATTTGAACGCGGCAATCGGAAGAACAAAAGGATACTCCTTTAACCAGCAGTGAACCTGAAGGCTGGCAAAAAAATGCACTGGAGGCATTAAGTGTTTTCTGTCAAATCACCTGTCAATATCCTTGTCCCAGTTGCCCTTAGCGCGTTTGTACTCGATAAGGAACTTCTTGATGGGAGAGTTTCCGTCGTAAGGAGCGGCCCAAGATAGCTGGACGGTCCTTCCGGATTTGTCCAATACTTTCAGGCCGTAGGGGGCTTCGGGTACCTCTGAAAATATTCCATAGTTCCAGAGTTTATTGAAGTTGCATTAAAGTAAAGGTATGCTGAAATTTCACTTTACACATTATTAACCGCCTCAAAAAGCTTAAATTTCATGATTTATATCATGAAATTTAAGCTTTTTGAGGCGGTTAATAATGGGTTTTAATGATCTCTATTCTTCTTAGGCATACTATCATACATTCTCGGTAAATAGAAGGATAAAAGTGATAAAAGAGATTTGGCTTTGATTTCAAAATAAATTCGTGTTATTTTATTACCTTGAATAATCATGTTGATGCTGGTGTCATCAGATCCGAATGCGTTAGTAGCAACGCAAGTAAACAAGGCACTGTCTGACCGCTCAGTCCTTCTGATGCTGAGGTCGGAAACCACTCCTCCGGGCAGGATCTCTTCGCGAATGGTGTAACGAGGGTCGGACTTGGGCTCGAGACGTTTGTTGTTCATGTTCCAGATGATACCGATGGGCTGGAGATGATGTGTAAGAATGGTTTGAAATCGTATTTGTTGTGTACTTCACCACACCAGCCGAGCGAGACGGTTCGTCGATGGAACGCATGGTATTATTGATTAAACCAATGTATATTTTACATCTTGGTTTAAACTCCCTGGCTGAATTTAGACCTAACCAATACATTTCCAGGAAGAAAGATTTTGAGCCTTCTCCATACACCAACTGCGCACAATCTGTACAATCTCGTCGGTCCTACCGTAAAGAAGAAATTGCACTCTGTTATACATTAGTAGAGGAAAGGGTTGACTGACCTTTTCTCCTTTAGCTTGGCATTGCAGAACGGCAGATTCGCTGCGTCTAGCAGTTTGGTTCCTCATTTTAATTTCGAATTGAGGTGGGGCTGTAAAACATAAAACCAATATCTTCAACTGCTATCAGAGTTGAAATTCATACGTCGTGTGATCGATTCTTCATATTAACATACCCTGAACGCTGATGAGAATGACAGCAGATAATCCTGATCCAATTCCGTTTACGGCTTCACATAGATAATAACCCTCATTCGTCTTTTGGATATTGCTTACAGATAGAGTTCCATCCTCTACTTTCACATTGGGGTTGTTAGGCTTAAGGTCTTTGTAATCGCCAGGCGTATCTCCTAGAAGACAAAAATGTTCTTTAAATCGTTTATGTTCATCATTTATATTGTTAATAGTTCAAATTTCAGATCCTGAGTTGTTGAAAGACTAATCGTTATCGTTTGTTCCCAGTAGTTCTGTTGAGCAGTCATCAGGTTCTTCAAAATGTAAATAACATTAAGACCAAGAATTCTGTGACATGGCTTGCTTACTTTTATTGTTTGATTTTACAAGATTATTGAAATCAATCTTACCTTCAGCCCTCTTCCATGTGACCTGGGGCTTGGGGAAGCCATCGGCTTTGCATTCAACCTTAGCATCAGAACCTTGGGCAAAAGCCTTATCAGTCGGTTCAATAATCCAACGAGGGGGCACTGAAATAGCACCGGTATGTTATAGCAACTGTCACGGGTCTTAGCGTTGATGAAATGAAAGATCTACTTTATTTATGAAAAAAAACTTCTAGAAAGATTTGGATTGAAATATGTTTTAAATATTTAAAGATAATTGATAAGATTAAAGAGATGCTTTTAAATAATCTGATATTAACTTTATATCAAATGGGGATTTGCTGGACTTGGAATATTTCAAAAGTTGGTTTTATCTATGAGTGAAAATATTTTAAATACTTTTGATGTTAATAAGAGTGTATTTAAGTATTAAGGAAGTTGGTTTTATCTATGAGTGAAAATATTTTAAATACTTTTGATGTTAATAAGAGTGTATTTAAGTATTAAGGTAACTTGCATACGAGATATTCCAATCCAGAGATGTACTTAAATCTAATAAAGTACCTAAAGCTCGTTTATCGACAATGTTTTTATTTTTATGGTTTTTTCGTCGCTAAGTCGTAAGCTTTAGATGCTTTTTTTTATTAGCAATTTTGAAACCAAAGCATCTCAATCTACAAACATAAACATAAATAGGACAGAAATTATAATAAATAAACAAAACCAAAAAGCTCTTTACATAATATTTTGCATCGCATATTTTATTCGTGGCGCAATAATTATTCTGACTTTAAAAACATACTTAAATTAATATTGGGGGTATTCCATCCAACAAAAATACTAGATTATTTCACCACGTATGTTACTATAAGCCAAGCATGAAGCGCATTAAACGAAATGGCCAATATGCAAAACAATGAATGAAAATAATATACAGATAGGAACCCAAGGAAATGGATAGGGTAGTAAAGAAAATGCAGAGGAAGGAAGAAAAGGATCGTCGATGATAGCCGCAGCCGGTTCCTAATCACAATATCTAGTGACTGAATCCTACCCACTGATGGATGAACTATACCCATTCACTGTTCCTAATAAAACAATCTATCAACTATTGAAAATGATGTTAATGTATTCAACTAGGAACTTCTATTGGTCCAGTTAGAATTTATAATAATTCCCTCGCTGAACGGAATATTCAAAGAAGCATACAATATTGAAACTATGCAAAGCTATCCGTGCTAGGAATGAAGGGTACACAGATGCGAGTGGTATACCATGAACTTCTAACGAGGCAGTAATGTTGGACAAGCCCGCGGCATTGCGCGCGATGCACGCATATGTGCCGGTGTGCGACCATCCCGCTGGGTCAATCAGAAGCCACGAAGCTCTCTGTGCTATTTTAGTCGCTGTTACACCGGTCTTCTGCTTCAAGGGCTGCCCTTCAAAGTACCACTGAATATCGAGAGGCATATCGCCTTCCGAGACCAAACAAGTGACTTGAGTTGCCTGTCCCGCGTACAACGGAGTTTCAAATGAGAATGGAACTATACGAGGCAGTACTGGAAACAACCACAGAGAATTGGGTTAGAGTATCAATTGGCAGGCAATGTTAGCAATTATGTGAGGTCGAAGAAAAGATCGGTGACGGTGACGGATCGGTTCTTTGAAGGTGCATTTTTGTGATGTTAGTTCCCGGTATTATCGCAGCGCAGTATAATATGATAGACGTGCCGTTGACGACGAGTGTCGCTGCGTGCTCGGCCCGACCAGCTGCGTTTTGAACGATGCACGTGTAGTTTCCCTGGTGGTTCGCGCTCACGGAGTTGATGGTGAGAACAGATGCACGGGGGCCTAGAGGCGTTGTTGTGATGTCTCTTTGAAGGCTCGAGTCTATCGTTTCGCTGCTGAATGTCCACGAGATTTCAAGCGGCATATCACCCTTGGTGGCGACGCAGTTCACTACCGCGGTGTCTCCCGGATTGTTCGGAACATCGCCGAAATTGAACGGCATAATCAATGGTGGAACTAGGATAAAATATTTAAGAAAATGAGGCAAGAACGTAAGGAAATAAGATATGAGGGGAGTTCGAAAGCAAAATAACATTCAGTATGTGTTGTTTCGCACCCTTTACGACTAGTTTAGTGGTATGAGAAGCTACACCCGCCGCGTTACTAGCGGTACAGTTGTAGAGTCCCGCATGCGTCGCGTCCACAGACTCTATCGTGAGCACACTACTCCTTCGGTCAACATTACTGACGCGGACTCCGGGGACGGAATTGGCAGACATATTATTGAACGTCCAATTGATATGGACAGGTTGGTCACCGTGAGTAATGATGCATTGGAGCGCAAAATAATCCCCAAGAAAAGCCGGTTCCGGACCAGCAACAAAAGGTGAAATCTTGGGAGGAACTGAAACAAACTTTATCTAAATGACAAAATAATGGATGTCTAGCACCTACGTCACATTACCGAACTAACCGTATACGATAAGGTCTGTTGAATGGGTATTGCGCCCCGCTCGGTTTTCGCCAATGCATGTGTATGTTCCTGCATGCTTGGCGTCCACTGATTCTATTATGAGGATGCTACTTCTCTTGGAATTGGTCATTGTATAGTCATTATTCCTTTGGGATATTAGATGTCCGTTAACCATCCAGGTTATAGTTAGAGGAAGATCACCCAGGTTTACCGTGCATGCCGCTTGTAAATACTCTCCAACGTTTACGGGCTTCTCGCCGAATGTAAAATGCAGAATATTTGGGGGGACTGAAAATATTAGATCAAATACGATGGAAATGAACGAAAGAACAAAGGGAACTAAATAATAATAATAAAGAATATTGAATGAGAAATCGAACAGTGTAAACTAAAGAAAAGATTTTGTAGTCTAAGCACCGTTTATAATTAACATTGAAGTATGGGAATCGCTTCCTGCAGAATTTTCGGTTATGCGCAACCGAAGGAATACTTAATATAGCACTTCTTTCTCCGATATTGAACACGGTCACTCCCGACCTTGGTTTTATAGGTTCGCCATCGAAAAGCCATCGCAACTGTAGAGGATGGTCACCCTCAATGACCGAACAAGGAGCAGTTACGACTTGCCCAGAATTCATAGCGACCTCCCCAAAGGAGAAGGGTTGGACCACAGGAGGAACTAAACAGAAAGCAAACATATTTCGAGGATAATGTTTATCAGTACCGATTACTTCAAGAAGAGCCGTGTGGCTGGTTGTGCCTGCCTTGTTTGTAGCTGTACATGTGTAGTTGCCGCTGTTAGCTCCCATTGCATTGGGGATATCGAGAACAGAAACGCGATCGCCTAAAGATGTCGTCTTTACGCCCATTCTGCGTGTCACGGGTTTGCCTTGGAAACTCCACGAGATATCCAGAGGAATGTCTCCTTTCGAGACGTGGCAGTCAAGATGTACAGATCCGCCCGCAAATACCGCTTCATCCAATTCGAAAGGTTTGATGTGGGGAACGACTGAGTAAAGAAAATATTGAATAATAGTTAATGTAGAGTATATTATGCATGCTGCGAATCTAACAGTAGTGTACCCTTGACGTTGAGTGTTGTGGAGTATCTATCTTCTCCGGCCCTATTTTTGGCAATACAAGTGTAGTTTCCACTGTGTGCACCGGTCACTGATGCGATGGACAGAAACGACGTCCGCTCCGCCATCTTCATAGTCTTTATGTCGGAATGTTTCGGTAAATCTTCGCCTTCAAAAATCCACGTAACTGACATTGGCCGGTCTCCTTTGCTCGCATGGCATGTTATTTGCACAGACTCTCCATAGTATATTGACTCTTCAATCTCAAACGGCATTATGTGGGGAGGAACTGATTACAAATAAGAATAAAATCTAAATTAATCTAAGCGTGCAGCATCTAAACATTTATTTGTTTAAGACAGCTATTGGGAAGGGACATATTGAGTAAGTACCATGGACGTTGACGAGAGCAGAGTGAAAAGCGCGACCAGCTCGGTTACTGGCTGTACACGTGTAGTTTCCGCTATGATGGCCCATTGCAGTCGGGATGCTCAATACCGAAGCTTTTTCTCCCAATTTCGTGGTAGTTATACCCTTGTTATTGTGATAAGGAATCTCCAGACCTTGAAAACTCCACGATATTTGTAGAGGTCGATCTCCTTTCGAAACGTGACACGTCAGGTGTACCGATTCGCCAGCAAATATGGATTCTTCCACTTCAAACGGAATGATGTGCGGGACCACTAAATTCGAAAATGATACGGAGCTTATTTTGCTATTTATAGGATGTGGAAAAGGGTTAAAATAAAAATTGCAAAAATGCAAGCCTGCCATTCATTAGGAATGTTTCGATAAAATACCAATAATTTTGAGTATCGTTGTGTAAGAAGTAGTTCCTGCGTGGTTTTTTGCTGTACAGGTATAGTTTCCACTATGTGCGCCAGTGACAGCCGGCAACATTAGCAAGGAAGATCGGCCGCCAACTTTCGTAAATGATCCGAGTTCATTAGATAGCGCTTGACCGTTAAATTCCCAATAAACATCCAGCGGTGCGTCTCCTTTCGACACGTGACACATCATTTGTACAGATTCTCCCGAGAATAACGCTTGATCGACGTCGAATGGCAAAATGTTCGGAGTAACTGTGTTAAATCATAAAAAGGATGAAATAAATAAAACATGTAATGAATTCAAGCGTACGCTGCTCAATGACATTTCAACAGAAATCATGCTAATTCTGCTAACATATCATACGCATCGGATCGCTGCAGTGGTAGTAGATGATTAAATGAAACTGACCATGAACATTAACGACAGTGGAATGATTAGTAGAGCCAGCCCTGTTGCTAGCTACGCAGGTGTAGTTGCCGCTGTGACCGGCAGTAGCCGTAGCGATGGATAAAAACGAAGTACGTGATGTCATTTTAGTAGTCATGATGCCGAGATGCGAAGAACTGTTTTCAAACCCATGAAAATGCCACTTGATGTCAAGAGGCAGATCTCCTTTGGACACATGACAGTTGAGCTGAACAGATTCACCAGCGAACACCGACTCGTCCGCTTCGAAGGGTACGATGTATGGCAATACTGTTAATCCAGAAAGCCGAAATTAATGCGGAGCAAAGCGTGCAACGTGCTATAAGGCGAGGCCACTGGGCAGCTATTGGACAGAGGGATACCATGAACGTTTATTGTGGCAGAGTGAACTGCAAGGCCAGCACGATTGGCGGCATTGCACGAATATTCGCCGCTGTGGCTTGATTTCGCGCTTGCTATAGTCAGCAGTGATGTTCTCTGACCAATCTTCATAGTGGTTATTCCTTGATGAGAGGATAAGTCCTCCCCATGGAAGTTCCAATTTATTGTAAGAGGAGCATCCCCTTTCGATATGTGACATGTCAATTGAATAGATTCCCCCGCAAAGACTGGCTCTTCAGCCGTGAACGGAACGATGTGTGGTGGAACTGGTGAGGATAAGTTTAAATAAAAGTAACAAAATCAAAACAACGTGAAAACATATGATAAAGACGTGTACCCTGAACGTTTAAAATAGCTGTGTGGTTTGTGCTTGCTACAATATTAGAAGCTGTGCATGTGTAATTTCCGGAATGTCTCTCTGTTACAGCAGGGAATGCCAATATGGAACTTCTGGCTCCTACTTTAGTTATCGTTACTGCATCATTGCTTTTAATAGGTCGGTTTTGAAATAACCATGTAAGTTGTAACGGCATATCGCCTTTAGGAATGTTGCACATTACTTGTATGCTTTCGCCATAGAAAATAGCATCATCAAACTCAAACGGCGATATTATCGGTGCCACTGTAATAAAAATAATAAAAAAACCTAATATAATCTCTTTTGGATCCATGGCAATGGCTGAGCTATGACGACAAAAACCTTTCAGGATGGTTGTAAGGTAGAACAGAACAGAAAAGCTTAGATTATTCAGCGAGACCGTGTACCCTTGACATTGAGCGTGGAGCGGTGGCTAGATCTTGCGACAATATTGGCGGCAGTGCACGTGTAATTTCCAGCATGTTTGGCCGTCACCGCCGGTATTATGAGAACAGACCCCATGTCCCCAACATTCATGATGTTCAGCCCCGGAAGTAAACTCACATCTCCGCCATTAAAAGTCCATTTGAAGGTCAAGGGTTTATCTCCCTTTGTAACGTGACACATTACTTGTACTCCCTCTCCGTAAAATACTGATTCGTCGAATTCGAATGAGGCTATCACAGGTACCACTGGAAGGTTACTTTTAAAATGATTGCTACTCAGGTGGTGGAATATTTTTGAACAGCATTTTATGGCCCGCCAAAGTTACAAGAAAGGACAAGGATTTTATTATTATAAGGAGTTAACTTAATACAAAAAAACAATACTAAGATCACGTGAATTATTAGTTCCAATAAGGAATTGATACCGTTGACATAAAGTTGGGCAGTATGATTCGTGTTTCCGGCATCATTGTTCACCACGCAGGAATAATTTCCTTGATTTTCATGTGTAACAGACTCAATGCTTAGCTGGCTAGTGCGTTTAGTATTGGCAAGGTTCACTCCTATTTCTCCCGTCTTTATGGATTTCCCATTGAAATACCACTGTATTTTCAATGGAAGGTCTCCTTTGCTAACCGTGCAAGTAACCAAAACCATTTCTTGCGCATTAACGGGATCCTCGCCAAATTCGAAAGGCATAATCTGCGGAGGGACTGCAAAAGGAAAGGGTTTAGCAAAAAAAGCTCGAACACATTAAGTTAACGAATAGAGAAGGACAAATTATACTATGGAAATTATTGAGAAAACTTCGTTTGAAATACCATTTACGAATAGTTCGCTTGTATGGTTAGTTGTACCAGCCTGGTTCTTCACGGCACAGGTATAATTCCCCTGATTGTTATGGCTCACTGACTCGATAGTCAGCTGACTCGTGCGTTTGGTATTGGTGAGCATAACACCATTTAGTCCAGATTGTATTACGTCGTTGTTGAAAAACCATTGGATATCGAGAGGCAAGTCTCCTTTGCTGACAGCACACATAGCCACGATCATCTCCTGATCGTTCACGGGTTCCGTGCCAAAATCGAAAGGTGAAAGTTGTGGTGCGACTAGATATAATGAAAAAACAGTGTTTCTCTTACTTTACACATATTTTATCTTTTATTTTTGCCTTTGAATGTATTTTGCCACACACTTCACCCATACATCACCAATTCTTAGGAAGGTATTTGTTTTAGTAAATACTTGTCTAAAGAAACCTTCGGATGCTGCATATCATTCGGACGTCCAATTCAAAGGTTTATTACAAAAACACAACAACAAACTAATAGAAATGAGGACATGAAAGCAAAGCGTAGAGTTTTGAAGTTATTATAATAATATAGTTGATTGATACCATTCACACTGAGGATGGCTCTGTGGCTGCTATGACCAGCGTCATTTTCAGCGATGCAAGTATAGTTTCCAATATGCTCATGTTGCACGTTCTCTATGCTGAGCACAGATATTCTCTTCCCATTCCTGTTGATTGTAATACTGTTCCCTGAGTTCAGTATCTGATCATTTAGCTGCCAATGTATCTTCAGCGGCAAGTCGCCTTTGCCGACCGTGCATATCAGAGAGACGGTGTCGCCTGCGTTGAGGATATCTTCCCCGAAATCGAACGGTGTGATCTGTGGTACGACTACGGAACAGTTTCGTTGTCAATGATGATGTTTTGCGCTTTAGATGACCCCCGCTAAATAGGGCTCCATTTTTGTCAGACCAATTAGACTTTCGAAAAATAATATTATTGATGTAACTAACAAGAGCTAAATGGATGTGTTTTTAAGGTAAACTTAACAGAATAGGAGAAGCAAAGCATGACATTGTAATTTAAATGTTTATATTAAAATACCGTTGACGTTAAGCACCGCACTATGGCTGCTGAGTCCAGCCTCGTTTTCCGCGATGCAAGTGTAGTTTCCAATATGCTCGTGCTGGACGTTCTCTATGCTCAGGAGAGATATTCTCTTCCCGCTTCGGTTTATCAGGATGCTATTTCCCGAATTCAACACTTGGTCGTTGAGAAGCCAATGTATTTTCAGCGGTAAATCGCCCTTTCCAACCGTGCATATGAGTGAAACAGTGTCGCCTGCGTTGAGTACGTCTTCCCCGAAATCGAACGGCGTAATTTGAGGCACCACTAGGAAGGTATCAATGAGTAATTAACTATAAGTTAAAACATCATTTAGCATTGGTCTTCGATTGTGTGATTGTACTGCAGATGAAGGACAAAAAAGCTTCTTTTAAACTAACGAGAAACCCCTAGAGGTGTGTGAGTAAAAAAACAATGGAAAATATAATAAAAACGTGCGAATAAAAAGCGAAGCGTATTTTAAATTGTATGTGGGATACCGTTCACACTGAGCACCGCACTGTGGCTACTGCGGCCAGCTTCGTTCTCGGCTATGCAAGTGTAGTTGCCTATATGCTCGTGTTTTACATTTTCTATGCTTAGAATCGACATTCGTTTTCCGTTTCTGTTTATCAGAACACCGTTTCCCGAGTTCAGGTTTTCGTTATTCAATTGCCAATGAATTTTTAGTGGCAAGTCCCCTTTTCCAACAGTGCAAGTAAGCGATACCATATCGCCAGCATTCAAAACGTCTTCTCCGAAATCGAACGGTGTCACCTGCGGTATAACTGAACAAACATCTCAATTATTGAAGACGAGAAGCATGTTAGACACAAAGTTGGTGAAACACACAATGATTAGGTTAAATTATGTTAGTTGTATTTATTTGACGACCTGGGAGATATTTCCGCAACAAATAAACCAAATAGGAGTGTTTTTAACCTTTTGGACTATCGGCAAAACAAACAAAAGGCAGAGGATATAAATAAATACCAGGGATAACAAGTGAGTATCAAACTAAAGAAGCACAATCTATGTAGTAGATAAAGCGATTTAGTGGACATAAGTACCATTCACAGCTAGTTCTGAGGTATAATTGGCGTGACCCGCACGGTTGACGGCGGAGCAAGTGTAAACGCCAGAATGGATAGACGCAACGGCGTCTATTGAGAGACTGCTTGATTTGTGGCCGATTTTGATGACCGTGATACCCTGAATATTCTGAACGGGCTTCCCATTCAAAAGCCAAGTGATATTGATAGGAGCGTCCCCCTTAGCGAGCATGCATTGCACGCCAACCGTGTCGCCCGCGTTGGCTGGCTCCTCTCCGAATGTGAAGGGATGGATTTGGGGTAAAACTGTGATAGGAAACTACTTTTACAACCTGTTTTACTACTGTTAAAACCAACACTACAATAATCCTGTAACATTTAAATAACCATTGACTTCCAACGTCGCACTATGATTAACGTGACCAGCGAAGTTTTGAATGTGGCAAACGTAAACCCCTCTGTGTGTGCCATTCACGGAATCGATGTTCAGAATAGACATCTTCTTGCTCATACTCCCGATCACTATGCCCAAAGTGTTGTCTTGAGATATTTTTCTTCCGTTTAGGCTCCAAGAAAAGTTAGCTGGCAGGTCTCCCTTATTCATAACACACTGAACCGATGCAGTGTCGCCCGCGTTAGCGGGTTCATCGCCGAATTCAAAGGGTGAAAGTTGGGGAGGAACTGTGGTGGACATAAAAAAGCGTTAGGTTGGAACTACGAAATGAAAAGAGAAAGAATGCGAACCGTTTACGCTAAGGATTGTTGTGTGGTTCGTTTCACCAGCGTCATTTTTGAGTGCACAAGTAAAGGAGCCCCGATGAACCGAGCTTACTGCTTCTATGTTCAATATGGATGTTTTCTTGCTTATTGTTGTCAGAACGACACCGAGAGTGTTGCGCGGTCTGATCTCTTCGCCATTGAAGAGCCACTTGAATCGAACCGGGAGGTCACCCTTACTCATCACGCACGAGACAGATGCCGTTTCTCCTTCGTTCAGGATCTCTTCTCCGAACTCAAAAGGGGTGATTTGCGGTGGGACTGAGGCGAGATTATATGTTACTTTGGGAATTTAATAGGATTTCAAACAAATTGAGAGAATACATAGAAAGCAAGCCGATGGTTATTCAGGAGTGTACCGTTGACTTCGAGAACGGCGCTGTGATTGGTGGAGCCTGCTCGGTTGGTCGCCACACAATAATAAGTGCCCCTGTGTACGCCACTTACGGAGTCTATGTTCAGTATCGAAGTCTTTTTATTGATGGAGGTTAAGACTATTCCCAAATCGTTCTTTGGTTTTAAGAGTTGTCCGTTGAAAATCCAGGATATGTTAAGAGGCTGGTCGCCTTTGCTGACAGCGCATGATATGGAAGCCATGTCTCCTGCGTTTGCCGGTTCCTCCCCGAACTCAAATGGCAACATTTGCGGAGGTACTGTGTACAAACTGCTACTTTAAACTAAAGGGTGTGCAAGGGGCGTGTGTGGCAAATGATGTAGCTTTGGCGGGCATAAACATCACAACTTCAAAATAATCAATATGTAAGTGGGTGGGTACCTAATAACATGTTTATTTCAATGAGTCACCTGAAAAAAATATGATTAGTGTCACAGTATATATCACAAACTGAAATAGGTTCAATCATTTTTGATGATAAATAGAAACGCCACTTCTCTGTGGAACATGATAAGCATAACCAACACTGCTACAAACTTAGTTTTTCTTAATTCTGCAAGAGGTGCAGGTCGATTCCTTTAGGGTTATATGGTTCAATTTCTAATGAATCCTGTAAAAAATGCAAGTTCGTAAGAGCTTGCCTGTGTAGTTTGGCAGTATACTCAGTTGACACTTCTACTAGCGCTCAACCAACTTGCTTCGAGTTCCTTAGTAATGATTCAAGTTCTTATGCGAGATACTGTAAAATTAGTTATAGAAATATGAGCTTACCCATAACTTGTAATTCAAGCGTGCCTCGGGCAGCATAGCCTTGAGAGTTCTTAGCGACGCATGTGTAGGTAGCCTCATCGCTCATACGTTCCACGTTCTCGATCACCAACGTGCCGTTGGGGAAGACCTTTTGCTTGCGGTTGATTGGCAGCACACTGGACGAGAAGCATATTTCAATCATGCATGTTTGCAAAAAGAACAATTTAGCCAACAGTCGAAGTGGAGTTGTGATAAATGAGATTACAATATCGTCCTCTAATCTCAAAACAATTTTTTTTATGTAACTAGCTGATGGACCAACTATATGGCCTGATATAAGTATAGTAAATAGTAGAGCTCTTTGTGATGGGCTCGTCCGGGGAAGTACTACCACAATGCCTATTTCTGCCGTGAAGCAGCATTGTGTTTCGGGGTGAAGGGTGTGGGTGCCGGTGAAATTACTGGCACGTGAGGCTGGACATCTGTGTGCCTCAAGTTGATGGACGCAGGGATTTCGTAGGGCACGTTCCTGACGTGCGTGACCTACGAGGCAATGCTTTGTTATAGGCGATGGTTACCACTTAACATTTAGGCCATAATTATGCTTGTTCCATCATGCACGTTCGACTGCAGCGATTCTAGACACAACCAAATTTAATAATACTCTCATTTCAATCTGTTTTCAAGATCTAGACCGAGAATGTAGAAGCCTCTTTGAGGTGCTGTTCTGTTTCAAATGACACGAAAAGAAAAAGAAGTTAGAATGTCAAAGCTGAAGGCTTGAAATATCTAGTTACCGTCCTTCGCGTTCCCAAACAATGGAGTCAATGGGGTATCCGGCAACGGGGCAGTGCGCGATCAGGGTGTCTCCAGCGACCACGGGGCGTTTCTTCATGGGACGGACGAACGGCAGGCCGTAGATGTTGACGCGAGCGGAGTGAGAGGCACTTCCAACCTTGACAAATTATTACAATGATGTACTGGTAAGTGTAGTCCGGAAATAATATATGCTTAAAAACTTGAGAAACCAACTTCATGGCCAAACGGCTGAATCGATTTTAATGGTAATTCTATGAGACCAATTTGGAAGTATACCTTCAGATAAGAAAATAATTTTTCAAATCGACTTACCTCGAGAACCTACAATCGAGAAACTCCTTCTTTTATATTAATTTGAATTCGGTTAAAAAGAAGACAATTATAAATGTCTCAAAATTAGGTACTTAGATTATTTTTTTGTAACATCTATGAAAAATTAAAGACGAACCCAGTAAAAACATTTCCGTGTTTTTTATTGCCAGTATGGATAAATAAAAATTAAATGAAATGGAATCTGCGTAATATTACGTAGGAACGAATAACAGGGATAGGTTACCTTGCTAGAAACCACACAGGTGTAAAGTCCGCCGTCGTTCGTGTGAACCGAAGAGATGTTGAGATGAGATTCGACGTTGCCGTCAGCGGTGACGAATTGTCCGATCTTAAGACGCTCTCCGCTGCTCATCTTGTCACCGTCCAGTAGCCACGTGATGTCAGGTGTCGGGTTGCCAGACGCAACGCATTTCAAGCGTAGAGAAGGTCCTGAACGGAAGGTCTGCTCGCCGAAGCTGTGACGGATCTGGGGTGGTTCGACTGTGGATCCAAATGGTATACTATTGAATTCGTAGCGTCCAGTATGAAATAATCACATTTATTTATTTATTTTCAGAAAATGTTATCTACTCAACTTGTAGTCAAAACTTCTTATACAAATCATGCAAGATACGTACATCGTCCGCCAAGTTTCAGCTCGGCACTGGCTCCAGCACTTTCCTGATCGTTCCTGATAAAGCATTGGTACATTCCCTTGTCTTCCTTCTTTACGGATTCAATTCTGAAATTGAACAAAAGGTCTGACTCAAATGTGTCTAAAGTAAAACAGCTTTATGACGATTCCTGGGGGTGAGTAAGAAAAAATATTTGAAATGGCAATAGTCACATACCTGAGCATAGCATCGTGATGCTTCATGTCTTTCCCATCCTTGAACCAAGTGATAGTCTTAACGGGGTTTCCTTCATATCTGCACGTAAAAACGGCGGGGCGTCCAAAATCAACGGTCTGAGTTGCAGGTTCAACGGTTGCCTTCAAAGGAGCAGTTACGGTTAGCACAGTCTCCACCGATTCACCTAAAAAAAATTATAATGTTGTGTTTTTATTCTGCAAAACTTTCGGGTAAATTATGGCGGCAAAAATTAAAGCATAGTTACCTCCAACCGAGTTGTTCACAACGCAAAGGTACTTTCCAGAGTCTTCAACCTTAGCCTCTTTGATAATAAGGGTTCCAGACACTTGCTTTACTCTTTCATCGAGGGTAACAGGTAACTTCCTGGTCGTGCCTTCGACAAACTTGTACCATCTGAAACAATAGAGAAATAATTCAAAATTTATTGAAAACACCTATAGCGTTTATATGTTGGAATAAAATAATCTACAATGAAGGTTATAATTGACATTGGACAACAAAATTATTTGGGGGTTTCAATGCGTTAACCATAATAGTGCCATCACCCACCTGAAAGCAGGAACAGGAAAACCTTGACTAAGACAAAGCATGGTTCCAGTTTGCCCATAAACAATGTTCGATTCTTGTAATCGAGCACTAGACAGCTTTGGAGGTAAACTGTTTGTTGGTTCTTGAAGAAGAAAAAGACAAACTAAGCGATGAACTAATTAGAATAACTAGCGTGTGAAGATATCAGTAAAACGAAAAGTTAAAAACTTATTAAAACGAATACGCTCCCCTAGACACGATTCGCTCAGTACAAAACAAACGTTAAGCTAGCAATGGAACAAAGCTACCAGAGACCGTTTTTATTAGAAAAGGTAAAAAAATAAGTGCAACCTTGACTCACGATAAGCACAAAGTAAAGATTAAAGCGCCTGAATAAAAGCAAGAACACCCTGACACTTACCAACAGGTGTCTGCGCTGCTCAATCGTTACTTTGGCTGAGGACCGAATAGAGAGGCGCGGCCGGCCGCGGATCATCACGCCTTCATGTCACTGTGGCGCCAGGCGGGGCGGCCGCCGCGACCCACGTACTGCAATAACAACGCACATCAGTACATTGAGATGATATGGTATGACTACGTGATGAATGAATGCGTGAGGTGCCGACGGCCAGCCGTGATCGAGTTCAAGCCGTACCTCATTAGGGGAGCGGGGAAGGCCTGTGCTTCGCAAAGAAGCGCTAGGGTTTCACTCTCTCGACCTACTTGTCGATTGAGACCATCGCCCGTCACCTTCGGCCCGGTTCTACCGGTGGGCTCTGGAATACAAAACTGAGCTTGTACTGTGCCTACTCACCTAAACAAGGGTGCGGGGAACGCCGCGACTTGACATGTCAAAAAAGCCACATCATTCTGAGGCACGGTGAAAACTTCCCAACCCTCAAAGTTCTTAGTGGAATCTTTTCTAGGAGCGATCTTATTGGTTGGTTCTGTAATAACAGAGACGACTTTATAGCAATTACTAGCACATACGGTATACATAGACAGATGAGAAGAATTTAGAACTAAAATATATCTCTCTCCTAGCCAAAACTATTGATCAACCATGTCTGTAGAATCCTTGCCTTTGTTCCACTTACCTAAATAGAGTACTAGTGTAGTGACCCAAGCGCCGAGCTCTAGTTTACCTCTACTACTTACCCAATATTGGACAGCAGCAGACAATGTGCAAGGTTTATTAACTTATGAAATGCCGGTCACCTGTCAAATTCAGCTCTGCTCTATTCGAGAATTTTAGAATCGTTCGACCAACTTACTTAAATAGAGGAGCAGGAAACGCCGCAACTTGACAAGTCATAAATGCTGATTCGTTTTTGATCACGGTGAAAAGTTCCCCGCCTTCAAAGCTTTTAGCAGTGTCTCTTCGCGGAGCGATCTTATTGGTTGGTTCTGTAATAACAGAGACGACTCAATACTCAATAAGGATAGTACTAACTGCCAAGCCACACAGGAAATGTTGTAAATGAAGACTTCAGGAACCAATCGCGCCGATCGATGTATTTAGAGCAAAGATTGCCAGCCCTGGAATGAAAATCGAGTGACGAGTGAAACCCTGTGTGGTATTTACCTTGACATTGGTACTGGAAATCCTTGTGCTGGGCATACCAGTGCAAGAGAAGAATTTATAGGGTAATTTAATGTCCCCTTCGTTACAGTGATACTTGGCGCAGCACTCCCGATCGGTTCTAAATAAAACATTTGAGGGTGTAACAGATGATTCAAGTAATACACAATAATGTAGAAGTGAACTTGCCTGAATATGGGGACTGGAAATGCCTGAGCTTGGCACAAAAGGCCAAAACTTTGGTCAACACTCCTTACGAAAGTTGTGCTACGCGCGTCCGTCGAAAAAGTAGGCGCTTTAGATGCAACCGGCTCTGCGATAAAAACAATAGCACTTGCCTGAATATCGGGGCGGGGTAACTTTGAGCTTGACATAGAAGAGCAAAACCTTGTCCCACGCGCCTTCGGAAAATACTTCCCATTGAATCAGACGAAAAAGTTGGAGATTTTGCACCAACAGGTTCTATAAGATATTGTACCGAATTAATAGTTTTAAACTTGCCTGAAAATTGGTACCGGGAAAGCCTGTGCCTGGCACAGTAACGCAAAGCTTTGATCTTGATGTCTCTTCAGAGATGAAAGGGCTGACTCAGTAGAGAAAGAAGGAGCCTTGGATCCGACTGGCTCTGTACAGAATAGTGGGGAAATGGCGGTGTATGTTTGTTAAAAAACTTAATACAATCGTTCTATTACTTAAATTTCAACTTGCCTGAAATTTGGTACGGGAAATGCCTGGGCCTGACACGACATAGCGAAACTCTGACCTTTATGTCTTGTAAACGCCGACAGTGTAAGATCGGTAGAAAAAGTTGGCGGTTTTGAACTTACAGGCTCTGAAGAAAACAATTGGTTATGATTAATACCAACTCACCTAAATAAAGGAGTAGGGAATGCTTGAGCCTGACATAGTAAAGCAAAGCTCTGTCCTACTTCTTTGACAAATATACTGCCTTTAGATTCAGTTGAAAACGAAGGCGCCTTCGCTCCAACTGGCTCTAGAAAAATATTTTTAATTGTCAATGTTCATGTGGCCACCTACCTGAAACTTGGTTGAGGGTACCCTTGCGCTTGGCAAAGCATCGAGCCACCAGAATGCGCTTCAATGTCATAGTTGTAAGAAGACGCGGAGGTCGGAAAGGCGGGTGCTCTTGCAGTAACTGGTTCTAAACCACAGAAATGAAGATTTA
The DNA here is from genome assembly GCA_947578465.1 of Thera obeliscata. Taxonomy (NCBI): domain Eukaryota; kingdom Metazoa; phylum Arthropoda; class Insecta; order Lepidoptera; family Geometridae; genus Thera; species Thera obeliscata. Next base: position 3,581,213 of record OX387927.1, read on the forward strand.
TGCTGTGTCACTCACTTGAACATAGGAGCTGGGTGAGCTTGAGCCTGACATAAAAGGACGAGGGGTTGCTCTGCCATTTTTGTTAGCGTAGTGCTTTTAAACTCCAGAGAAAACGATGGCGCTTTAGACCCGATAGGTTCTGCGACAGTAAACATTAACGTGTGTAAGGTAAATCTTACCTGAATATTGGGACAGGAAACGCTTGTGCTTGACACAAGAGCGCAAAGTCTTGACCGGTTCTACGAGTGATCCCAGAAAATTGAACGTCGTTCGAGAAGGTAGGGGACTTTGAGCCAACAGGTTCTACAATATCAAAATAAAAGATTCATTACATTCACCTGTATGATGGTACTGGGAAACCTTGGGCTGGGCACAGGATATTTAGACTTTGTCCGACATCTCTCACGTACCAAGAGAATTTATTATCAGTAGAAAAGGTGGGTGACTTTGATCCGATCGGTTCTAAAAGTTTACATACAATTTAATAATGATGATCAAGAAATGATGTACCTGCCTGAATTGCGGGATGGGATGTCCCTGTGCCCGACAAAGTAACGCTAAGCTTTGCTTCGTAGATCTAACAAACCACGCTAACTTATCATCTGTAGAAAACGTTGGCTGCTTGGAACCGATGGGTTCTGAAAATCCGAATGAACAAAAGACATTCATTACTCCGATCCTCACCTAAACGCTGGTACAGGAAAACCTTGTGCAGGGCAAGTTAACGCGTAATCTTGACCGGCCTGAACTTCAAACGATTGTAACTTTGAGACGCTTGAGAACGAAGGACTCTTCGAGCCGATAGGTTCTAGAAAATTAAACAAAAATATACCTGAACGTAGGGTCTGGGGACCCCTGCGCAGGACAAAGTAAAGCGAAGCCCTGTTTAACGTCCTTTACATACCACGCCATTTTAAAATCCATAGAGAAAGTAGGGGCTTTCAGGCCGACAGGCTCTAAAACATATACGTCTATATTAATGAGTTTGAAACTCACCTAAACGCTGGAACCGGGAATGCTTGAGCCAGACAAAGCAAGGTTACACTGGATAACACCTTGAACTCCACAAACTCGATAGTTTTGGTTGGAACTTTTGGGGGGGCACTATTTATGGGCTCTAGAAAAGAAGGATCCCGTCAAAAAAAGCAGTTTACCTGGAGGAAGGTAGTGGAAACGCCTGAGCTGGACACAACAATGTCACACTAGCATTGACTTGCGCATTAAAACCCCGAGAATTATCCATTGTGGGGAATTTCGGAGGTACTCTTCCTACAGGCTCTGAATTCAAATTAATCGATTTGCTTGGTTAACATTTGAAATAATAACCTATTTTAAAATTTTACCTGAACATTGGGACGGGGAATGCTTGCGCAGGGCACAATATTGTAACAGTGTTATTGAAAGAGACTTCTGTTATATCAATTACTTTTGTTGCTACTTTTGGTGCGGCGCTACCCACAGGCTCTATGAAAAAAGTTTTATAAATAATCATACGAGATTTATAGTACCTGAAAGCTGGGGCAGGGTAAGCCTGGGCTGGACATAGAATGGTGATGCTTTCGCCTCCACTAGCATCAAAAGCTCGCAATTTATCACCGGTTGTAAATTTAGGTGAGACTTGGCCGACCGGTTCTAGACAAAGACCAAAAAGCGTATAATTTAGACATTCCTTATCAGATTTACCTACGTGATCAATAAGAGGGAGACACGAACCCCATGAGCTCATATTGACTTTTGCCTTAAATTTAAAAACAATGATTTTACCTGAACATCGGAACGGGAAATGCTTGCGCCGGACAAAGTAATGTGACAGTATTATTCAAAGAAGCCTCTGTTATATCGATCATTTTCATTGCTACTTTTGGCGCAGCGCTGCCCACAGGCTCTATGAAAAAAGATGTCAGTAAAATAATTATACGTAAAGTATAACTTTATTACCTGAAAGCTGGGGCAGGATAAGCCTGAGCTGGACATAAAATGGTGACACTTTCACCTCCAGTAGCATCAAACGCGCGACTTTTATCACCAGTTGTAAATTTAGGCGAAACTTGACCGACCGGCTCTAAAGACCAAAAGGGGTAACATAAAACATTGTGTTATTCAGATTTTACCTGAATAATGGGACGGGAAACGCCTGCGCCGGACACATAATCGTCAAACTGCTGTTACAAACAGTACTAAAACTCCTCGAACTGTCCATTGATGGGAATTTTGGTGGAACTCGACCCACGGGTTCTAAAGACATAAAATCTATATAAAATAGTGTACCTGAACATTGGAGTGGGGAAAGCTTGCGCCGGACAGAGCAAAGTCACACACGAGTTCGAAGAAAATGTAAAGCTGCGTCCGGTTTCCATCGACGGAAACTTCGGCGATACTTTGCCCATAGGTTCTGTTAGTAGAATGAGTATTCTATTGAAATTTGATCAAATACCTAAATGCTGGAGCAGGGAACCCTTGCGCAGGACAAAGTAAAGGAACTCCATCTCCCATGTTAGCTACAAACGTTCGACTAATGTCTCCTGTTGGGAATTTCGGGGATACTCTTCCCATTGGTTCTACGGAATAAAGATTTGAATCTATTACCAAGTGAAAACATTGAAACTAAAAATGCTTACCTAAACATTGGAGTAGGGAATGCTTGCGCGGGACAAAGTAGAGCCATGCTTTGGTTGGCATCATAGTTAAACAGTCTACTTTTTTCTAAGCTCGGGAATTTCGGAGACACTTTTCCCATTGGTTCTGTGGTAAAATTGATTTACTATGAAGACGTAGAGGTTGTTATGTTCCTAAAATAAATGAGCCAAATACGCCTACCTGAAAATTGGGACTGGGAATGCTTGCGCTGGACATTGCAAAGCAAATGCCTGGTCTTTCTTGATTCCAATCATTGTGCTCATGACGACAGACGCAAGTTTCGGAGACACATGCCCGACTGGCTCTACAGAAGCAGTGTCGAATCTCAATAAGAAATCAAATGATCATTAGGAAGGTAACTTTACCTGAATAGTGGGGTCGGAAAAGCTTGGGCGGGACACTGCAAAGCGTAAGATTCGTTTTTCTTTACTTCGAACATAGTGCCAGTTAGTACTGTCGCGAACTTTGGAGGTACACGGCCGACCGGTTCTAGAAATGTCGAACAACGTTAACTAGCACAGATTGCTACCTACCTGAACATGGGGACAGGGAACGCTTGCGCTGGACATTGTAATGTAAACGTGGCGCCGAAAGTTATGGCATACATCGCTCCGATTTGTGTTGTCGACATTTTTGGTGGTACGCGCCCTATGGGCTCTGAGGAATGACGCAAAAGGGCGTTAATGGAAAGGCTTACCGGTACATGGGCGCAGGGAAAGCCTGCGCAGGGCAGAGCAAAGCGATGCTGGAGGACTCGTTAAACTGGAAACCGCTGGTCGTCTGTGCGCTAGCAAACTTGGGAGGCACCCGGCCCACCGGCTCTGCGCATGTTGGGAGAAGGAATCACGGACAAGCGACACCAAAGATGAGAATCGACTGGAACGACAGGCCTTATTCGCCCCTACACTTCTCTTAGAGGACGTTTGTAATTTGAAAAACCGCGTGAGTCAAGGCTCTGCAGGGTACCCTATCCCAACATTCAGGCAAGTTACATTTTCATAAAGAAGCTTGGAGACACAAGCTGGAGCTTGAGTCTTCAAGCTTCAATTCATGTAAATTCAACAAATGTAGTATAGTGAGCAAAATAACAGGGTTTTATATATCTAACTTATCTGGAAAGTTACTGATGACGTTTGTGTGCTATGTTTACACTATTTGAAAACTACATTCATTGAAAACACAAGTATCAAAAAATCATATTAGATATAAGAAATGAAATATTGTCATATATGAACAAGCAGGTGTAGGTACTGCGGCTTCAAGTTTGCCACCAAAATTTAGAAAATGAGAATATTTCATTTTAATGCAACAAATTTATTGTAATTTCATTTATTTTTCTCCTGAAGTTATTGTTTTATCTCTTAGATATTGTTTTATCATTTAGATCTTCGTAAGATGCGTTTGTCTTACATACATCTGACAAAACATTTCTTAACGTTACGTTAATACAATAAACATCCAAATGAAATCAACTCAAACATTTCATAAACAATAGCTTCAGGCTAAACATCGCTATTAATTCATTTTATTTTCAAAAAGCTTCACTAAACAAGTTGTTTTTACATTAGAAGCTAAACATCAAATATGAATGAATCGAAGCTTGACTTGAACACTGAACATGAATGAATTGATCGCGAGTTGTAAACAACTATGTATATTTCAAGGACTTACCCGTGATGACCAGTCGTCCCTTAGTAGCGGACAGTCTAGTTTCGCCGGTAAGTCTATGCTTTGTGCGACATTGGTAAGATTTGTAACCGTCTTCGGGTCCGACATCTCTAATATGTAATTCTCCTGACGGAAGCACTAGATATTTTCCCTCTGAAAAGTTAGGATAAGTTATAGATAACAATCAAATTGCCAGAGTTGTCAAAACATATGTTGCAACGCAACGTAAGGTTGCGATTACTTAAAAAATCCACGGCATGCAGTTTAGCCTAAGGAAGAAAGGAATCAGGATAAAGGTAGGCCGTCAGACCTGTGGAGCCATGGGAATACATTTTCGGAGCACATATCCCTAAACAACCCAGACTGAGCGGTAATGAATCAAAAGTTATGTGTTTAGATGAAACTTTTAGGCCTAGGATACTTCTTGCTAAAATGCCTCGGATCAAACATATGAGGCAGATATATCACATCTATGGCAAAATAATGTAGGATTAAAACAAACGCGCCTAAGTTCAGCAAAGTTGTCATACCATCATAGTTATAAGCTGATTCGAGTTTGATCTCAGTATCCTTGCTGTCCTCGCTGATGATCCACGAGTTGACGCTTACGTATTCAGAGACAAAGCTCGGAATGTGACATTTCAAGATAGCACTATTTCCCCTCAAAACATATTCTTCCATCAGATTTACGGCGTACGCCTGAGAAACAACTGAAACAATATGATTTAGGTGTTATAAACACACTGAAAAATCTTTATAAAAACGTGTCCGGCAAATTCCGATGATTGAAGATAAACTTTTCAGCTGATAAACAGATAGGAATATGAAGGAAAATTAAGGATGGGAAAGGATTGAAAATAATGACCAACCTAAGTTTGAAGTAGAATCTAGTTTGATTTCTTCCTCTTTATCATCGTTGGAAATGATCCATGAATTCACAGAGACGTACTCAGAAACAAAGCTTGGAATCTGACATTTCAAGATGGCTGCGTTACCGCGCAAAACGTACTCCTCCCAAAATTTTACATCGTAAGCTTGGGAGACGACTGAAATTGTTAGAAACATTTAAATCAACCCATAATGTCAAACGATTTAGAGTTCTAGAGAAAAAATCCCAAGACGATGCTCTCTAAAGACCCTAGCGAGAATGGGATCGGAAATGAGGAAGGATGGTTGAAAATGGGGCGTTACGAGTACCTAAATTGAAATCAGAATCTAAATTAATTTCCATGTCTTCGACTTCCCCTTCAGAGATGATCCAGGAGGAAATGGTAACGTACTCTGTGACGAAACTTGGAATGTGACATTTCAGTATAGCAGCATTCCCACGTAAGACATTTTCTTCCCAAAGATTCACAGTGTATGATTGGGAGACAACTGAAACAAATAGGACCGTTGTCTCTTTCAAGGATTTGGATTATTCCGGATACGATCCGCGAGTGAGAAAATAATTTCAAGGCTTTCTTTTGATCTTTTGATGATGTTCATGATACAATTTTTGATAGAAACTGAGGATAGGGTTGAAAGGATTTTGGTATTCTAAAACATTTTTCTCATTATAAATGGATATACCCAAATTGAAAGTTTCGTCTATTTTAATCTCCATTTCATCGACATCTCCTGCGGAGATTATCCAAGACGAAACCGTAACGTATTCCGTGACGAAACTAGGTATGTGGCATTTGACGATTGCCGAATTACCACGCAAAACGTTTTCTTCCATCAAATTTACAGTGTACGCTTGTGAAACCACTGAAAATACGAAAGCTCAGTAATGTATTGGGAATAGTATAAACAGGAAGGGAACTGAGGTACGTAGCGTAAAGATCAATATTTGCGATATACAAAAATACCAATGTCGTTTGAATCAGCCTTGATTTCCAATTGCTCTGTGTCCCCTTCAGAAACTATCCAAGACGACACGCTAACGTATTCCGTCACAAATGTAGATATGTGACATTTTAGAATAGCTGCGTTTCCCCGCAACACGCTTTCTTCCATTAAATTCACGGTGAAAGCTTGCGACACCACTGCAAATCATAGCGGCGCGTAGTTTAAAAGCTATAACGAAAAGTTTCACGGACGAAGGGAATAAGGGATTCAGTGGTTCAGGGACTGGACTTATAATTAGCTGTCCATTTTTATATTGGTACCCTCATTATCAACAGCGCGATCCGCTTTTATTTCGGTCTCTTCATCCCCCTCCGAAATGAGCCAAGACGCAACAGACACATACTCCGTCACAAAACTTGGTATAAGACACTTTAGTATAGCTGCATTGCCCCTCAACACATTTTCTTCGACTAAGTTGACCGTGTACGACTGAGATACAACTGAGAAACGAAAACAGGTGTGAAAATAAGATTTACTAAGCCATTCTGTATGAAAATGGAGAGGGAAACCAAGGATATAATATAAAATATTCTTAGACATCGAGGAATACCATAGCTGTCGTTGAGTATGTATTCTCCTCCATTGGTATCGTGCCACGAAACCACTCGCACATGGTCGGATACAAAAGAAGGGATATGGCACTTGAACACAGCAGCGTTACCGCGAATCACGTAAATGTCATACACTTGCGACTCGTAGAATTGATTCACAGCTGCAAAAATATGACGATAATTTGTTACTACATCCCTAGTGTCGTTCAATTGAAGTCAGGGATTTGGAGTGCGGATAGGGACAATTGGGGCCGCGGTACTCTCGATTACCGTAATTGTTCTCGGAGCCGTTGAACGAATATGTAGTGTCGGTATTGTCATTCGTCACCCATTCTACAACTTGAACATAGTCCGCCACGAATGATGGAATAGAACACTTGATAATCACAGAATTTCCTCGGAGTACGTCTTCATCGATTACCCGAGGCTCGTAATTCTGATGGACAACTGTAGACCGATACAATACAAATACTAAATTTCATAAAAAACGCTAAGGAAATAGGATAGGAGTTGTGTGATAGTCTGTAATCTATGACAAGACATTCACTACCGGAGGCGAAATTTCTATTTTCATCAGCATTTACGGTATCGTTGTCCATAATCCAAGCCTGCACATGTACGAAGTCAGACACGAAGGAAGGCACGAGGCATTTCAGAATAGCGGTGTTGCCTCGCAAAACGAATTCGTCGTTGACTCTAGTCTCGTATGCCTGCAGTACCGCTGTGATAAACAATGGGATCTGATAAATGGAAATTCAAGGATTTGGAGTTTTGTTTTTCTAGCTACAGTTCTGGATTACCCTCATCATTGCCAGGGTAATAGTTGCCACCCTTACTGTCCATCCACATTTCAACAAACACGAAATCGGAAACAAAGCTAGGCACTTCGCACTTCATTAGAGCCGCGTTTCCGCGAATCACATATTCATTATCAGCCTCAGCTTCAAAAGGCTGTGAAACCACTATACAAAAGAAAAGCAAATCAATTTGGACCTTTTAGAATAAAAACAAAATGAAAGGTCGGAGGGATAATTAAGAGACAGTGGTAAGGGATAAAGGAATAAGTTCTAGGGAAAAATAACAGAATGGTACCAGGGCCAGTGTTTGTATTGTTTATGGTGAGTATTTGTCCGTCGTCCATAATCCAGGCCTCCACATAAACGAAGTCAGTTACAAAAGATGGAATCTTGCAGTGAACAATAGCAGCGTTCCCTCTAATCACGTACTCGTTTTCGGCTTCGGTCATGTAATACTGTGACACGACTGAAGAATAACAATTGGATACTTAGTTAGGAACAGACAGGTACGAATTGTGAGGACATGCGTTTAGCGGGTATGGGATGTGGACGTATTGTTTAGCGAGGCCATTGATACCCATTTTGTCAGAGTGATTTATAACTGTTCCCTTTTCGTCGATCCACGCCTCTACCTTCACAAAATCAGCGACGAACGATGGTATGGAGCATTTTAAAACAGCAGCGTTGCCTCGAATAACATATTCTGTTAGAATCTCAGCTTCGTAGAACTGATTGACAACTGCAAGAAGACACGATGTCTCAGATTTCAATACAGCATCTTGTAAGGAGTGGATAATGGGAGCAAGGGAGATAAGAGTTATTATTACAAAGAGGAGTAGGTACCGATATTATCGGTTGGCAAGTATTCTCCGCCGTTTGAGTCGATCCAAGCTTCCACTTTTACAAAGTCCGCGACGAAAGAAGGAATGTTACATTTGAGTATAGCCGCGTTGCCTCGGATGACGTATTCTGAGACAACTTCAGCTTCGTAGTATTGTGTTACCACTGAAAAATGTGGTTTATTCTCAAAGAGGAAAGGAAAGGGAATGTTGGGAGACTGCAGTAAGTAAGGAAACATAAGTGGTACCGTCTCCATTCTTAGATTCGCCGAGAACAAAGGAGTTGCTGGCTTCGTCCTGCCAAGAGACGACGGATACGAAATCCGCTACAAACGACGGTATAGAGCACTTGAGAAGAGCGGAATTACCGAGAATTACGTACTCGTTGTTTACTTCCGATTCGTACTTTTGTTGTACCACTGTGGATATAAAGAGTTTTAAAGGAATTGGAAGGAATCGAGGTTTTCAAATGTGCTTTTGAAATAACCGTAATTTTCGCCGGGAAGAAAGTCTTCATCGTCAGTATGCCAAGAGACAACTTGCACGAAATCGGCAACGAATGACGGAACCTGACACTTCAACAAGATGCTGTTCCCCAATATCACGTATTCCTTGTTGACGTCGGTATCGTAAGTTTGGGCGACCACTTTCATAAACAAATAGGACAAGTTACGTTAAATGTTACATACTGTTACACCTGTAAACCCTATAAAAAACTGTAAACAGTCAATACGGAACAAGTAATATCAAGTAAAAGTAAAACTCAGTAGATCAAACGTGTTACAAGCATGTCAAAAGCTATAAAAGAGATCATTAACTTGCCTTATAAAGTCCTGAGCTTTACTTTTAGAAATAGAGAGCGATAACGCAAAGATTCTTTAGAACTATGAATAATAAAACTTGTGAAGCCCGTCACACGTAGCTATAATATATTATATCAATATGCCGTGTGATAATATAAATTACAGTATAAGTTGGTGATGTCCTAGAACTATATTATTTATATGAATATTTGTATATAAAATACATCGCAATATACCTTGATATAATTTATATGAATACATATATATTATAGCTACGTGTGTGACGGGCTTAACATTCTAAAAGTAGTTCCCGAGTAGTAGTACCAAGCGTATTAAAGTGTACTTAAATAAATGTGGGTGCCTAATAAGCCGTAATATAATCTTTCAATGGTATATAAGTTACGGCTGGTGGAAGCTTTATTTAATTGACCTTATTTAGCCCCGAGACATAAAGGGCAGCGCCCTATGATGGTCAATCAACCGCTTTATTCGTCTAACATGCTTGTTGTAAAAGCTTTAATGGATGAATTACGACATCTACGTGGACTCGAATATATTTAAAAACAAGCACAGTTTTGTTGAACTTTATTGCATGTATTTTGCCGAAAAGCACTGTGCCTGAATAAGCAGTCAAGAAACTGTTTAGCTTTTCTTTGAAAATATCTAAAAATAAAAACATTTTTTTTTAACCAACCATTGATAAGTTATTTTTATGAAACAATACATGTGTTGTTTCATAAAAATAGTGTTAAAAACCATGATAGTTTCAAAAATTACATTGGTAAGTTGTCATCAAGCGATATGAAATTACAAACGATCACAGGTCATGAGTCAACAGTGGGAACTCAGAGTGAATATATTATCATGTTGGAGATGACATATTTATGTTCACACACTCATATAGCGACGGTAGCCAAGGATTTATGATTCTTTAGTCGTTTGATGCGTTGTTTGTAGTGTCACAAAACGTATGCGATAAGCTTTTATGATTAATTTAGGAAGGTAAACATTTTTTATACGTAGTACTTTGCATTATCGCCCTCTTATAGACAAAGGAGTATAATATTAAGTGTTTTGTGTTTGACTAGTACTTAATTTGCAAATCTTCAATCGATATTAATTAGCTAACCTTTATATTCAAATAATGTTTCTTTGTTTTATCTTTTCAGATTCACAATTGAACTTGGCCATATTCGGCATTCGATCTTCGATGTTACTTTTATTTGAAATCTACTGCAATGTTTGATTGAAGATCGGTGTTCATTTATTTATCAGCATTACGCTATCTATTCAGGAGCCTTTATCTGATAGCGTAGTTATTTGACAATATATTTTTACTAGGTAGGTATGTTGTTGCTCCTTGATTTGGTCCCAGAACGCTTAATTAGAGAGCGTCATAGTATTTATGAATTTTATTTAATTATGCAATATTAGCATTTACATGATGTGATATGAACTTACCGGCTCGTACATTGACATCGCGGGAATGGATGGTACCGACAGAGTTACGGGCCAAGCAAGCATACACCTGAGCATGGACCTCCTGGCGATAGTCTTCGGCGCGGAACGGAGGGAATAGTAGGTTACCATCCGCTTGTACCTGTAGACAAGCATAATGGTAGAGTCCCCGGAAATAAATACACAAATAATCCGTAAACATTTCTTTAGACACACAACGTCATCTAACCACGTAAGTAAGGGCGTGATATTCGGAGATCGGGTGGCAGGTGCGTTTTTGATTTTAGATGAAAAGCTTTTTCTAACCATGAAAACATATGGTAAACTCATACTTATTATAATAAAATAGACAAAGAACAAAGATCTACGTTCATTACACAACATGTGTTCCTAGATGGATGGCTGAGCTGGACAAGGATAAAGATCTGAATCGTCTTACAGCCGTTGCAATACCAAAGTGAAGCTTTTACACTATTATTTTTTTTCTTCAGGGATCATCGTCCGTTTCAGAGATACGGTTACAAAAAGAGATCCGGAAGGAAGGCACGACATACTAAAGCATTAAACTTAGATATATCACCCTTAGTTTTAGTCGGAAATAGACTGTGACTGCAGTATCAGAGCACGTGACTAACGGATCAGAAAGCTGATTGGTCCCAGTTCCCATTGGGCTGGGCATGGGACAATAAGCTGTCATTGCCATGCACCTGAACGGAAAGGGAATAATTTAAACCACTTTGACTTCATTGTCGTTTGTGTCGTGCCTAATGCTTCATACAAGGTTTGACACTTTGTCACGCTTTGTGCACACGCAAAACAATTTAGAAATACCTAAGTATACTTTTTGGCAGGGACCTACCAACAAACTTACAGATACACAACTTTGACTGAGTAGGAATCAGCTCTAGGCTCTAAGTGGGAACAGAAACAATCAAGCTGCCGGCAAATGTAAACTATTTTAGTTTGTATACACGTACAGATAAACACCATTTATAAACGCGACTTCTATTATTGTAAGGTAGAACATTCAATTCGGGGAAGGGAGTTTACGTGAGAGTAAAATAGAAATGAAGTATCTAAGCGAAATCCCACGGAATCTTACAAAGAAGAATATAGGTTGGAAACGGAAAACGTACCGAAAACAAATCGGAACTTTGAAGATAAAATTTGCAAGCACGGTAGGTATAGACTTCGATTCGAGCGAATTACTCTATGACCTCATTACATTCTGCTTCTTATCTGAGTCTGTTTACAAACTAGGTTTAAAAGGTCGTATCATCAAGAAGCATCCACTTATTCGTGTTTTTCGTCTATGATGATTGAAAAGCTCTTGACTATTACCACGGGACCACAAAACAGATAGGTATAGAAGTCAATAACATGTATTATGTACTTTACCTTTCATACCTACGCTCGGCGGTCGAGTTTGGTTAGGTAGTCTTGACTTATACACAAAAAAAAAACAATCGTGGTACACTCGTATCTAGTTGTTTGATTTATTTTTGAAAATTACACCTACAGGAAGTAAAATATAAACGAATTATAGCTAAAATATTTTAACTAACTAATTCAAATTAGTGAACGCGTTTTTTTTGCATAAAAAAAGTTGTCAGACGCGTGTCTCAAGCGGTCGCGCAGTCACGCCCGCACTGGTCCAAACTGGCCCAAGATATTGTGTCCGTGAGCCGTGTCTATGTGTGCGTTGCTCCAGCGCACTTTGTTATGAAGATTGCGTTCTGTAACTATCTGTTGTGTGACGGAACGTACCTGTCGCAGTCCAGGAACATCCCCCACAGCCGTGCCATCAGATCGCACCCAGAAGACGTCGGGAGTCGGGGATCCCCGGGCCGCACACTCGACAGTGGCGCCGGTCGTATTGCTGAAGTCAACTCGGTTCGCTGGTTCTTTCATGAATATCGGGCCGATGGTCTCGTCCTCGCATAACACTGACCCTGGTGGAGAAAACATTAATTTAGTTACGTACACATACACACATCCACTTCTGTCTTATCAATGTTCTTTAATATTTTCTTTTACTTAGTTCTAACACAAAGTAGCCCTTGGTTTTGTTTGATGTTGATATTGAAACTTTCGGATCCCTATTTCTTTTCAGATTCAGCTATAGGTACTGAAATAACACCCAAGTCCAAAAATTGCATTACACCTCAGGTTAAATCGTGATCAGTTGCCAGTTTAAAATATTGTTTTATTGTAGTCGTGCCATCCGAACCTGGCTAGACTAACAAAATTAAAACATGCATGGCACGTGTGTGCACGCATGTGCATCGAAGTGAATGTTTATTTTCTTACCAACTCGCATCGAAACTATCAAGTTTTATTTTGTCGCTTCCATAAAAATAAACATAAAATCCGATTTTGTCTACGCATGGAGCAAAATATAAACTTTGCATATATTTTGAAGATGAATTAAAAATAATTGTTTTGTTATTGTTCTTGCTCGACACGACAAAGGCTTTTTTGGATCATCATAAACATCCCGACGCGGATTTTCTTTGAGACATAATAAAAGAGGAAAGTCTTCTTCGCTTGGCGCAGTTCTCAAACGCGCTTCAAGCCAGTCCTTTGCCGAGCCTACGAGCGCTCGACCCAGTTTGTAATGAAGCTCGGAAAATAATACGGAGCAAGTGTGCGACCTCGCTAACGACCGGCTGCTGCGCGATGAAGTGCATTATGACACTTCCATTAATTAGTGACCTCATTACATGGGTATTAATAGTGCTCTGCGTTCTTTTTGCTTCCGTTCCGGCACGGCTTATTAGTCTGCCACCATAAATTGTGGTACTGCTGATACAAGCATCTTGTTCATCATCATGATTCTGAACAAATTAATTGCTCAATGTTTAAATGAATGGATCTTTCTGGAAAGGACGTTAAATTGAACCTTCTCCGTCCTCGACGAGTATAGGATTCCATTAGATCCGAGAACTCAAATCTGCATATTTGACTTTTAGCAGTTAAAAATAACAAACTATTTACAGATCGTTCTTCAAGACTCAAATTGAAATCACAATACCTACACAATAAACATTTGAATATATTATGTACCCAATTAACACACATTGATTTCAATAAACGGTTGAAAATTCAAAAGCTTTTATTCAAACCACTCGGTAGGTAGTCGACAAAAAATAGCAACAAAGGAAAAAAACTCGAGGGCGTGAGTGGTCGACAGATGCGCGCCGGCACACGCAGCTGATTGGTTGGCTGCACGACAGATGTGCTTCTCAACCTGATCAAGCTGATCGACCAAGACAAGACTAAAAGAATCTTTTTATACAAATCTTATGATGCACGTGCAAGGATCGAATGATAGATAAAAAGATAGCTTTTATTTTGATGTCAGTAATATGAAGAAGATAACTTTGTTCCTTTTCCAGCCTTTTCTTGGCCAGTCAACATCGGCTTTTAACTCATTATTTTGAAATCTGGTTTGCATAAATTAAAATTTTCCAATGTATGTTTTTTGTCTTTATTTTCTGGTTTGAAATAGTGAAAGCAGAGCAATAAAATTTAAGACTCTTTCATAAAGTTAAATTATCTGGCAAAATTAATAAAAAAAGTAAGTATTGATTACGTTGTATCAGGCCGAATCAGATAAAACAGTACAGCTGATAGTTGTGTACATTCGTTTATCAGATTGTTACCGTTTGCAATAGGTCAGTGTCACTCAACCATAACCGGTTGGATATATTTGAGCTTGTTGTCGTTATTATACGTTCTTTTATGGTCTTATTTTAATAATAGTACATTATGATATAAGTGCGGTAGGTTGTTATGTATTTTTAATTTAATTTCATTCCATTTCATTACAATTCATCCCGTTTTAATCAGTTTCATTCAATTTCATTCAGTCTCACTCAGTCTCATTCAGTCTCACTCAGTCTCATTCAGTCTCATTCAGTCTCACTCAGTCTCATTCAGTCTCAATCCGTCTCATTCAGTCTCATTCAGTCTCATTCAGTCTCACTCAGTCTCATTCAGTCTCATTCAGTCTCATTCAGTCTCATTCAGTCTCATTTAGTCTCATTCAGTTTCCTTCAGTTTCATTTCATTTTAGCATCTTGATATACCGTACGTTTTACCTTATTAAAAAGCAACCCGTGCGTTTTACATTACATTACCACACTAGTGCGTAATGACATACATAACGATAGGTACTGAAATTAGTGAGATAAGAGACCCTTTACGAGCAAATGTGTTATAAAATAATGTATAATATGACATTGCTTTAAATACTGCCTTTAACCAGCAGTGGTATTAGCTGATTTTATGCAATACTAGTGGCCTGTCCCGGCTTCGCACGGGTGGAAATTTATTTTTTAAACGTATAAATATACGAGTAGCATATTTTACTCAGGGCCAATGTAGCTTTCCAATGGTGAAATAATTTTCGAATCGGCACAGAGGTTTTTGAGTTTATTCATTACAAACATACAAAAATACAATTCTTTCCCCTTTATTATATTAGTATAGAAGTACTTATGTATACTTAGATAATAAACCTTCAAGCCTTGATGACCACGCATAGGTCCTAGATAATTCATAATTACCAACAGATTAACATACAATAGCATAAAAGGCGACTAAAAAACCAGAGGAACATAATTATGACCCGACTGTTAGACTCTACCTACTTATTGCTAATTCCTTCTTGTTCTTCTTATCGTGTCCCTGATTCCTTCGAACCAAAGGTGGTGAAAGGATTTTAAGTGCGCCTCGAAGCCTCCTTTAGTGCACTTGACACATATTTTCTAATTTGTAACTTTACTTAAGAAAATTACCAGCAAAATCGTAAGTAGTAGAAATTATAGAAATAAATTATCTTCTTCTTCTTCTACCTGCCCTTACCGCATTGTATTTTTCTTCTATTCTCCCCTATCATTCGTTATCTCAGCACTCACTCCTTTCTTAGACATATCATCTCACACAATCATCCATCTTTTCTCCCCCTCAACCTTTATATCCATCTACAATTCTACATTCATATCACACACTTTTCGTCTAATTACATTTTTCTCTCCTCATAACATGTCCATACCACGATAGCCGATTTCTTTCCATTTTCTCCGTCACTGGCGCTATTTTTTTTGGACCTACTCCACTTCGAAGCAATAATTTTTTCTTCTATGTTTTACTATAGAAGTAAAAAATTATAGAAGAAGAAATTATAGATTAGAAGCATCGATATAATTATGATTACCTTATTCATAAAATGTAGCATGACGTAACAATTCAACAAAATTACTACCTGTGTATAAAACATACAAGACTTTACTACAGTTATTGATAGCAGAGGAATTTGTGCCACGCCAGAGGAAGAATGTACATACATTATGCAGGCTATGTTTTCACAGAGATGCATTTCACGCAGCATTCCAGTCTTTAAGCTCATGTTTAGAATCCCAAAAAGAAACGGTGAACACGCTACAAACTAACCCGAAATACTCGAGCACGCGTCATCCAGCCAACGTGTTGTCTCGATTTGAATTACTAATTTAGAAAATAATCAACCGTCTTCGTAGCTTGCAAGTGTTAGCTACGAAGACGTTTAACTTTTATGGTAGCAAGTTTATTAACTTTTTGTTTCAAGTTCAATGACAACTATTTACTCTGTCGCAGGTCTTATAAAGAAACGAGGAAGCTAAAATCCCAACCAGTTGTAGCATCGATAACAATGGAATAAACAAAAGCATGGATATTTATAGAAACAGCAAGCTTAATTATACTATTAGCACGAGAAGATGGTGTGGTTATGACTTCATTGCCTGTAAAACGCGGTCGTTGACCCGCCAGAATTCCTCCTAGCTGCTACCGTGTATATTATCATCATCTATCCTTATCTTTTCGACTATTATATCTTCTGTGACTTTGTTTCACAATTTTCTTGCCACATCGAGCTGGAGGAACATCAATCTTGAGATATAAAAGACGCTGGATATAGCGTTTGACTATTTAGGTGGGGATATTTTTTCAGTTTAAAACTAACATCATAGAAAGGTGAAGATGCTTAGGAAATGTGTATTAACATAATGTGTAACAATATGTCATGTATGTGTAATCATAATCATGTATGTCCTAGCTAATTGTTATGGTAATCCACCTTACCCACTGTCCACCTACTTTGCTATTTACGATTATTTTGTTTTGACATTATTACAACATACAAAATATTCGTAGTATAGTATATTCAATCACCTACGCTTGTGCCTACTCAATGACCGACTATTCAGAGTCTGCGAGTTCGCTTATCAAGATTCTGTTTGATGTAATTCTGACCTTAAAAAATTGCAGCTTGAAAAACGATTTTTTGTGGACCTTATAAAAAACAGAAAAGTAGGGTTAATTTTACTACTCTGTAAAGACTTGCGGCAAATATATTTTAATCAGAAAAGCCCTTGATGACATACTGCAGCTGTGGTTTCCGTTATCTGTATACATAGGTGTTGCATAAGCTTGTCCATAGTTTATGTCGCTTTGTTGTGTAGGTTGAATGCGCAACCGCATACCAAAACCGAGACTGATTTAATTTGTAAACTGGTGCTCCTTTAAAAATGGTAGATTTTGTAACACCTTACACACCAATCGCACAAATTAAATGGTAATGATAAAACCTCACTCAGAATGGAGAGGTAATAATGGTCATCCATATGCCATAATGTTTATGCCTCTCAGCTCAGTTGGTAGTAGCTCTGCCTTCTGCGCCGTAGTTCGTGGATTCGATCCCCATCGAGAACAAAATATTTGTGCACAAATATTTTGTTCTCAGAGTTTGCTATCAATCATACCTCCTATTACTACTTCAGAAATGGAAGACGAACACTTCGTTCGTAGACCGTAGCATTGATTGGGCTACGAAAAATAAAATTCGTTTAATTAAGTACTAAATACGTAAACAAACCATGAACTCACAATAACACTAACTAAATGAAATAGGTATTGAATTTTTTTACTAAGTAATTGCCACGACTATTACTCGTTAAAATTACGTGTTATTCCCATATTACGAGCACCACCCACGAACGTATTAATTTTTGTTAGTAGGTGTGTTTGTGTGTAGGTGATTTTGTTTGGAATGTGAAGAAAACCAGTAGGTTTTCTTCTACTACTAGTAAGTATTGTAATTGAAAACCGACTTCTAGGTACACAATGAATGGATGAAATAAGCCGAAACCTACTAGTAACGTTACTCTTTATTTTAAGCTAGAATCCCATGCAACTTTTTTTTTCATTTCGAACTTTTAAAAAATATTCTTAGTGAGTGCCATCATCCTTGGATCTCGTGATTCGTGTCGTGATGAGTCAGTGAGTGCGGACTTTTTATACAACACCTACCTATACCTATATCTTTCCACCTGTAAATATCAAATACTTAACTATGTTAGTAAATAAACATAGCATAGAACTGGGTTTATACATTATCTTCTTTAATGATGAGTCACGAAGTATTATTATCTAGCCTAGCTTTACATCGTGTACAATCTAAACATCATAACGTGAGAGAAAAACACTGCCTTGACGTTCTAGGAATTTTGAAGAGAATGGTCGTCTAACGACAAGAAAACACATTTGCAATACCACTTGCAATTCTACTGTCATCATCGTTGCTTTCCAGGAAACCATTGGGATAATGTCTTGTTGATATGTGGCGCTATGAAATTCAACATTCTAAATTTAAATCATCACTATTCCAAGTTATTTCCTATAATACAGTCGGCCGCACTATTATTTTTAATAAAAACAAAAGCATATTCATAAAAATATACGATACACACACATTTTGATTTTGTTCTTACCGACTTAAAATTGTTAAAAAAAGAAGGAGGTTCTCAATTCGGTTGTATTTTTTGGTTGGTTCGCATAACTTCGCTATTAATGAACCGATTAAAAAAAAAACTTCCAGATTGGTGCCATAGAAATTTAATCAAAATCGGTTCAGCAGTTAGGTGCAGGTTAGGTTTCTCAAGTTTTTAAACTTGTTTTCCAACATTGCTGTTTAGCAGTCTCATTGTAATCTGCATATAGTTCAAATAGGTCCTACTTGATATCATAATAATGATGTCATACGCAGAATAACAAGTTTTTTTTTTTTATTGACCCGCAAAAAATCTCAAAGTGCAACCAAGCGTTATGAAAAGATTTAACCGAAACACTACGTGTACTAAGCCAAACCGTATAATAATATCTTCTAACCCATATTGTAGGTTTTTTAATTGTTGTAACCTATTTAACAGTTTAATGACTCAATTGAGTCATAGCCACCAACAAATTTCAGAGAATAATGTTTACGTTCAAAACATAGTAGATAGTAGCTTGGCTTGGTATAAAAATTGCAATGAATCACGGTCGCGACCTTCGTACAGCGCCCGGATTGAAAGGCCAAAGTTCTTGGAGTTTGTGTTAATCCTAGCTCTCACTGAACGAGCTGAACCCAACGGCCTCGCCCACGCCACGGTAATAAACAAGCATCTTTACGATAAGCCGGTGACTAGAGATCGATTTGAAACTGATGATATTCTGATTGTCGTAATGGACAGCTCAAGTTACCTCAAAACAAAGAAAAATGACGCTTACTGCAACGACATAAGAGCTAGCAGTGTATAGTCTGATGCGTATTCTTAAGTACGGCAATTCTTGATACTTTATCCATTTATGATCCGAATTATAGTTTTGATTGTGATCTTGAATTGCAAATATGTAAGAGCGTTGCTGTCATGAACAGTCGGATGGATAATAGTGGATATCCATAAAGTTCTGGAAGTAGACCTGGCAGCTCAAATAATATCCCATTACTACTAATTTATTCTGTGATTACAGAAAGACTCAAATAAAGTAAAGAGAAGTATGGAATAGCTCTACGCAAATAAGACATCGATGTGTTAAGTTCTTTTAAAGCTATTACCAGTACAAAAGCCTTTAATGAAGTAAATTAGCAAGTCAAACCACTAGCAGCCGGTCTAAACAATTTTGTAAACAGTCTGACAGAGGTCGCAAATGACATCTGAAATAGTCTAATTTCAACAAATAGCGTCTTTTTAGGGTTCCGTAGCCAAATGGCAAAAACGGAACCCTTATAGATTCGTCATGTTTGTCTGTCTGTCTGTCCGACCGTGTCACAGCCATTTTTCTCCGAAACCATAAGAGCTACACTGATGAAACTTGGCAAGTAGATGTATTCTGTAAACCGCATTAAGATTTTTACACAAAAATAGAAAAAAAAACTATAAATTTTGGGGGTCCCCATACTTCAAACTGCAACTCAAAAAATTTTTTTTCGTCGAACCCATACGTGTGGGGTATCTATGAATAGGTCTTCAAAAATGAATGAGGTTTCTAATATCGTTTTTTTCTAAACTGAATAGTTTGCGCGAGAGACACTTCCAAAGTTGAAAAAAGTTGGTCCCCCCCCCTCTAACTTCTAAAATAAGGGAATGATAAAACTAAAAAAAATATATGTTGTACATTACTATGCAAACTTTCAACGATAGGGGTGATTTAATGTATGTAGTTACTACGCATAACGTAATTATTTAAATTCATGTAACAACAACAACAAGATGGTAAAACATAACGGTCAAAAAAAATATGAGTACCAGTAAGAAAAATATGAGTAAGTTGACTAGAAGAGAAGTTACAATTGGTTACTCTACCGTGTACAATCTCTGTCGTGGTAACAAGCTACCTATCGTTTTGTTTATTTTTTGTTGTGTTTCTTATAGTGTTTAGTTACAAACCAGTTTAATCGCATGACACTTATCAGGCCAGTATCAGAACCTGTTCTATCTTTCGATCAAAATAAACTTCAGCATAAATCCCGTCATACTGGATTGTATCAACTGCAATTTACGAACTACGAAAAGAGTGTGTAGTACAGATTAGACCGAGGTTGTATGTGACGTGCAAATATTAGTTCGTTGCCCGGACGGTGAGGGTAATACCTACATACTATTACTCTGTCTGGGGTTGTATCGACCCGTGACGTCAAGTTTCCCCTTCTGCGCCCTATCCCTGAGCGCTGGGCACGGTAATATTGTACTACAACAATTTTTAATAAGGCTTACTGCGTGACATGTAGATTTACGAGTATGTTCAATTTCCAGGAGGGAACATGAATGTCATGAATAACGTTGTTATTTTATTACTTACTTTCCCCTTAAAAATAGAGAAACCATACAGCAGCTAGGAAATTAATTAAAGTACCAAATAAATTGCCTGACTGTTTTGTGTTATTCATCAATTAGGTAAGTCGAGTCTAAGCCAATTTGAAAACGGTTTTCATTGATTGCTCAAAACTAAAAACTAATCGACGCTACACGACTTTTTTTCCTACACTAAAAACTACTAATAAATAGTAAATTTTTAATAATCGAATGACACCGCTGATAGTTTCTAAGTATGAGTATGAGGTGCGGGTTCGATTCTCACCCATGTCACAGAAAACTGCATTGCGTGTCTGCTGGACGTTTTTTTATATATTCTTTTAGAGAGCACTGGTAGTCTAGTGGTAGCGACCCCGCCTTCCGATCATCTTCCGGGTCGTGGGTTCAAATCCAGTCGTGTACCAATGAGTTTTTCTGTCGAAAAATGTATGAGCACTATGGCAGTACTCTCAAAACGGAGAAAGAAAACATCGAGAGGAAATCGGCGTGTAGTAGAACCTAAAACAGTTTGAGCTACACGTGTCAAGCGTCACGCAAAAAGGGCCCTCCAGTGGCCTACTTGTGGAAACCAGTCCGCACACCAATTGCATGTTTTTATATTCTTTTAATTTGTTGTAGATATATTTATAACTCTCTTACCTATAGCGGCCAGTGCCACGAGGGCCACAAATCCGGTGAGTGCCATGTTCACAGTCACTTTGTCACTTCACTGATCACTAGGTTCGTTCACTAGCAACTCGAGGGAAAAAATCACTAAACAAACACGATGGGCCGCGATGCGGCGGGCAATGCCCGAATCTGAAACAAGCAAATATAACATAGAAATAAGAGGAAAATCTAGCCGCCTATTTTATACTTCGAAGTCTATACAGGGTGTCCCATAAGTCAACGTCAGAAGGCGAAGGCAAACTTTAGATAAAAATCACGATTGAAGAAATCCTATGATTGAATTTTATTTCAAACTTTCACCTAAAACTAACAATTTTTTTATTTTTCTGATAGCTGTCATGACTTGGCCCATCGCCCGTTTTCGGCTGGACGTTGACTTATGGGACACCCAGTATATACAACTTGCATTGTGATCTAGTTAGTCACAGAATTCAGTAAAGACCAATAACTGTACAGTGCCACCAACTTATCTGGCTAGATGAGGGCGCCACCATCACAATGTTGAGAAAAAATATACTAGTATACCTATGTTTATTAATTTTATAGTGTTTACTACACTTAAGGAAATCACAAAGATTTTTATAATGTCCCAAAAGCTAAGAGCCGAGCGGGATTTGAACCCGCGACCTTCCCCTCAGAGCGGGGTTCAAATCCCACTCGGCTCTTAGCTTTTGGGACATTATAAAAATCTTAGCATACCTATGTTTAAAAATCTTGAGATACCGTCTTCATGACCAAACTGCTAAGCCGATTTTGATAAAATTTATAGGTGATGTTGTCGGTCAGATGTAAATGTCAGGAAAGCGAAAAATTAAATGAAATCATTAAATCTTCTCTATTAGATGGTGGCACTGTACAAACTAAAAGTACACATTTCCTTACTGCGTTCAAGTTTTGGACTTAAAAGTGCGTGATTCTGAAAATAATCGTTGAATTTTGAAAATAAAATAACATTCAGATTTGCTTCCGATATCCGTTGCTTCCACGGTTTAATAAAACAAAGTAAATACTTAAAATGAGCAGAGCAAAAGTAGAACAGTCCAAAGTCCAACCCTAGTTATTTGCTGTCCCTGTGTAATTAATTTAAAAGGGGAGATTGTAATTGCAGACGCACGCGACGGATTAATGGAATTGCTTACTTTGTACTTGCCAGATCAAATATGGCGCCACTATGCTCTTAACTTTTTAAATATTTTTTAGTGCTATTGCACTTATTAGATACGACTGGAGAGAAAGGCCTTTGCCCTGTGAAACCACTGCAGGGCCTTTGCCCTGCAGTGGTTTCACAGGTTCATAATAATAATAAATATATTTTTTAAATACTCCCAAAAGTTATGCACGGTATGTGATTTAAAACCATGATCCTCTCCTTTATACGGGGATCGCTGAATAACATATAAACAGATCACATAGAGCTCCAAAGGCTTCTTTGGCGAGCGCATTCTCGTATCAAGGGAAAGATCGCAGGTTCAAGTCCCGATCGGTGCACAACTTTTGGGTTAATTTAATACCTACACCAAGTTACTTCACAGCTAACGTTATCTTTGCTTCGTCTATAATTAGTTCAGTCTTCGATTGTCTGCGTGGTGATCATATTCACTGATTATTGTTAAAGGCCCATTGAAGAAAATTTAAGGGACATGGGATTATATTATTAGTTACCAACAATATCTTGTCATCCCATTCCTCGCTACTTCTCTTCGACTTACCAATGTTACAATTAGGTTTGAAACGGAAACATTCAACAAAGACATACGAATTAATTGTGGAACACCCAAACATGAACATGTGCCATACTGCTAAAACAACAAAATGTGCAATTTGTTTGCAACATAAGCATATTTTGGCATTCTCTTATACCCATACATCCAGGTATGCGAAATGCAGAAAGGTTATTTGTTTTATCCACTCTACCAAAAACAAACTTGTATTTCCGACCTCGCCAACGGACTGCAAATGACAATGACATCATCTCAATTTGTTAACTTGGTCAATAACTGTGACTATAGCAATTAGCAAGTGTTAAATTCAAACAGACGCTTCTATGCGTATGTCTAATAACTCTTCGCCAATTGCATCTAGCGATAGAGCCAGACCAAGACCATAATGGTATTTTGCCTACGCTACGAGACTAGTATTTTACAGCTCGAGCCAATCCAGGGGAAACATTCTCTCATAACTTGAGCATCTATGATTCAAATTGGCACGAGTCCTACGCGTTGTGACTGCTAATCAAATAGTAGAGTATTCTGGAAGAGAACTATGCATTCCATAGATGGAATTCCAATGGCACAGTGAGATTCAGACTAGCATGAAAATATCACTCGCACAAAATATTTAACATTGAAGTTATGATCACACAATATTCCGATGCATTCCTAATATATTAAGATTTTATTCGTAGATAAGGCAGAGTTCAAGGCTTCCGGAGCAACTGTACAGATTATCAGCTGGACAGATTAGCAACTGGACAGACGTGAAAAAAAAAAACCTGCCTTGCTGTTACTCCATCGGTACCGCGTCAATTCTTAAAACAACTTTGAAATAGAAGTAATATATGACTGGTTGCACAAGTTAGAGGGTTTCCGTTCCACAGTTCAACAATAAACAATATAACGTAGTTGCCGTACCGACTACCGAGTAACCTCATGCGCGAGTGACGGAACACTATTTCGGGATCCATTATCCAGAAATGGACGCGCGTTCGTGTTTGGATTTAACGAGTGCACGTTTTTGTAAGAATCCAGGCAGATCGGTATCTAAAGAACGCTGTTGTAAAATATTTAAATGCTAATATCCTATAACATGCTTCGCTGATTAGCAGCAAATATTTACAGATGAAATAACACAGTGTATACGACGTGGGTAAAGTCCTATAGAACATTTTAAGACACGCGCTTGTCTACAAAGTTCATTTAACGAGGTTTAACGTACGCATTCAATGAAATGAAAAGATGAATGACTACAGGAAGTAGCCTCTCAGATTGCAAAGATAAATCCATCCTTATTATTGATGTCTGAAGAATCTACGATTTATGAATAAAACATTTCCTCTCAGTAATATCTGGACACAACAACGCCACAATCATCTTCACCTGCAGTTTGTCTGAGCCTGTTATTATAATGCGAACAAATAACTCATAGAGCAATATTTCAGCCTCAAAATAACATCCGTATTACGATGCTGGAATGAAAAATTGAGGAGTAGGAACCTACCTATATACAGACTGCCTATGTAGGCTTTTTGTAGCTCTCGGAGAGCGTAATCGATTCTCCCCATGCCATACCGTCTGGGATGCATGCCCCCTTCCCCCACCCACTGAAAGATGGCAAATTCTGTTCATCCGTAGCCCCCTCACCCATCCTCCTGCCAGGCCCGTCCTACGCAGGATGTGACGGACATTCGCCGCAAGGATAATGGACGTTAAACGTTCAGTTCAAATGGAACGAAGGTTTGAGTGCGCAGAATTGTTTCCACTCAACTCAAAACCATTAGGCACTTTAGTATGGAATCTGCATTATATGAGCTCTAAATATGTTTTAGCTTCCGAATTTTTTGTAAGTGTTTCTTCAGTCAGGAAGCGTCAATCCCAAAATTTTATGAACAAGAGCGACCGTTTACCTGGCGATGCCGAAATGAAAAAACCGGCTGTTTTTATTCAGTCTTTGCACCTGCCACCTCAACCGAACTTGTTTCTTCGTACAAATCACCATGTGTTTCAAATTATGTAAAGTGCATGCGCTATTGATTTGCTTTCTACGAGTAAGCTAAATTTAGAAGCCATGGTTTTTTTTTTAATTTCCGACATAGGTGGGCTCTACTAATCTTAAAATAATTCTGGTAATTAGACATTACTTTCAATATTCTTAGTCGTTTTGACGCATTTATCAAGAGAAATCAAGGAGTATTGCTTCTTTGTCTGAGGCAGGAAGAATAAGTTTACTTAAAACTTTACTTAATAATTGCTTTACCAATATAGAGTAAAAATGTAGAGTCAAACAACTAATTCTTAAAAGTAAGGCCAAATAAGGTCACATTAATAAATTTTACTGTTTAAGTGTCCACGTGAAAAATACTGGACATTTGTAATTTTCGGGAGAGTTCCAACCGAATTGTCACCCTCCGCTCGTGTCAATGGGGAAAGGTCGATGTGCTTGAAGGGCAGGGGAATGCCCAAAAAGTATTGCACGCACTACAATCCATAAAGTGTTTCATGAATATTTTATCACAGAAACCTAAATACTACAACTAAATATGCTCGCTTTACCCGGTTTTACTAGAGTAGAGAGTATTTGGAGTTGCCAAAACACCATCATTATCACCATCTTTGATGTTGATAACAAGGTTATCTAAGTTTTTCGGAAGAGACGATCCTTCGACGCTTTGTCCTTGGCTGTTCGTGTAGTATTCAAAAAAAAACAAGAGTTCAAGAATCCCACCGGCTAGACTAGACAAGTTCGGAAATTTATAACAAATGCTTTCTGCGCTATGGATTATCGTATATGGGGAGACCGGTTCTTGACTGGCGAAAGCGTCGCTAGAATATAATTTTGCGAACATGCAGTTTGAATTGAGGCATTCAGGACTGCGAACAAACCATTGTCAATTTAACAAGAGAACCAAATTCCTGATACGATATCACTCGATTCGTATTGACGTTTATAGAGGAAGAGCATGTGCTAAAATGCTTTGAATCTCTGTATTTGTAAGTATTCTTAGATCTCATGTAAGTATGTTATCCTTGATTTTCGGTTTGGAAAATAATCGTACAGGTATTCCAGGTTGACAAAATATCTGAGGCAAATATACGAACGCGAAATATGAGTGTGCACGTTCATGTTGTTTTTATTATCCAAGATTAAATCTGTGCTTCAACCTTGTGGCTTGCAGTTCGGGCGATATCATCTCCTTTTATATAGCTGCTATAATCTAGCTACTTATGGCACTACGTCTGCTGTACCACGTGCTTTTCTTGAATGAATCATTGATTAGTCAGTGCTTCTTACAGGGTGTGTAAAATGAAACGTTCTTGGTACTTTATATCAATCTCCACACCTGTTTAGCAGTAAACGTCGATCAATACATGCCCGTACAACACTTGGCTTTATCGTATTAACTTAAAATGAAATAAATTCCACTTCTTCCGTTTCAGTTCCGGAGATAATGCGACTCATTTTTCGCAAAAACCAGGCGTTGCCAGATCTTTCTTAATTCAATGGTATGGCCCATAGACTAAGGTAAGTGGTAAGATACTATGTGACAATCTCAAAAGGCAATGGGTTCTCTTTAAAACACCCTTTACGAGAGTATTAATGGGTGTATCAAGATCGATAAATTGCGAAACGAGTGTTTGAATGCGGTTTCTCAATATCCGCCACCCACTGACTTTAATGATCCTTTAACCCACTGAATGGAACCTAAGTATTAATTTTATAGGACTAAACCATAAACCACTTAATCCAAACTAGTTATATTCTATAAATAAGAACATGTACCTATATTAAATCGCTTCCGTTCCGACGGTTTGGTAGAAGACCATTACAACGTGATTTAAGGTGCGATATTATTCATACTGTGATAAACGAATCAAATATGGAAGTGTCAGTTATTATCAAAACATTTACTACAAATATAGTATGTATCAGGAAGGGAAACATTAGACAAGACGCGATATTGCGAGCCTCCTGGTCAAGACAACATCGTTATCGATCGCGACCGCGCATTCGGCGACCGGCGTTATTTGCGAAAACCTTTTTATAACACAAAAGGGTATTATAAATCTATGGTCAGATAATACAATAGATTGGGATAGTTACCTGCGCGAAGGGAGCGTCGACTAGCGTAGCACCCACTACACAAGAAAACCACTGCACACGCGAAATGACGAGCGGCACAACCGACTCGCCCGAGATACAAACGCGGTATGAGCAACTTGCACAGGCTACATGTCATTCGTGCGAGAGAGCAGGACATGCGTATGGAGACTATGTAGTGTCTGATAGAGACAGAGCTATCTTTGCCCAGGGTCGCAGGATCCAGTGCGCACGCATCAGGATATTCGTGAGGAACCGGCACCCTAGCCGCGCCTGTCGAAGCTGAGACAAACGTATGTTCAGACAAAGGATCATCACTCTGTACCGTTCTAACTCGGCTGTAATCCACCTTTATAAAATCGAACTTATCACTATTGTACAAAGATATTCAGATCTTGTTATCTGCAGGTGAATTGAATGTAAATGTACCCACAGACCTGCGAGAATCTTCAGTATTCATATTTCTTCCATTCAATCCATAAACATTTCAGGAATGGTATTCTATTTCAACTGCCTGTGTGAGTAACGAGAAACGTGATTAGTTTTCATGATAAGAATACTAAATTTTGTAGACAAAAGTATAATCCAAACGACACTATGTAGCCCCAAATTAAGCAAACCTTGTACTATGGGAACCAGATAGCTAATATAATACTTGTAATATTTTTTATAAATACATACTTGACTTATTATACAATGTAACACCCAGACAGAGAACAAACATTTGCGTACACCACACATTTGATCTCGGTGGGGATCGAGCCCACGACCTACGGCGCAAAAGGAAGATCTACTATCAATTGAGCTGAGAGGCAAGTCAAGAATGGGTCATATATTAGAAATAGACGTTTAAGATAATATAGTTTTATTAAAAATATAAATATTGGTTAAAATAACAATTTCACATCCCTTTCTACTGGCAGTTGGTTGTTTGTAGAAAAATAATCTTATAAACATACAAACATCATAATTTCTAATCACTAATATCCCTTCAACACAACTCAATATTAAAATTAAAACACTGTTCGTCTTTAGTCAGAAGACGGATTTTTTTTTAATAACACGTGATAAAAGTGAGAAGAGAAGAAAAAAATATTATGGCACATAATTTAAATTCGATTAGACAATCAAATTGGTTAACAAACAATCCATCGGTTACTTTTAATTAACGTACTTTTTATGTAGGAACCAGGTTTTTAATATTTCGTATCTCCAATGCCCGTCCAATAGCATTCTTTATCAATATGACATAATTATTTATTTATAGCGATTAATAAGTGTCTACTTCACTTAACAACGTGACTTCATAAACTTTTTTCCACAACTAGTAGCTACCTCAAAAATTCAAGCACTTATACTAAAATTTTGTGAAACTCTTAAATATATTTTCATACATACTAATCTACATTCAATGAATACAAATTACATGAAAAAATTTAGTAATGAATATGAAAATATTATAAAGTTCTTTAAGAAAAATACTAAAAGTTATTTTATTTTCATACGTTAAACATTATTAAAGATAATTTATATATAATACAATAATACATAGTAAAGATTATGGTGATAAATATACTGTATAGAAATATATAAATAACAGAAGACAAGATTTTCTATTGTAATTTAATAAATAAATGTATTAAAGAACAATTCATATAGGTTTTTATTTTAAACTAAACTATACTACTATAATATAATTTTTAAACTTTCAAGACCATAACACATACAAAATTTATTAAACGGTTATTTATCGCGTATATTACCCACTTTATTTAAACGTCAAGAAAGTAAGGTGATATACGCGATAAATACCCGTGTAATAAATTCAGTATAATATACTACTACATGTTCGAATTACTACTGTACCATTAAAATACAGAGAGCGATCTACTTCTACTCAGGCAAAATTATGCTTACTGAAGATTCAAACGTCCCATATAGCATCAAGTCGTGGTCTTGCATAAACAAAGGCATGACTAAAAATAATCCTCAGTATAAAACATCGCTGACAAATAATCCTCTCAGTAACCGCATGAAGTGAAGTGAAACTAGCAAAGCAGAGCTTAGCGGATATATAAATGGATAATCATATAAATAGATTGATATTTGATATAGCCAGGCGCTTTCGTGCTTCTTTTAGACTAGAATAAATAAATATTTTAGACAATCCACCCGACACTATCTATCCTCCAACTAAGCAGAGCTTGTTCTGTGGGAATCAGATAGCCGATATAATACTAACATAAACATATTTTTTGTAAATACATACTCTAACTAATACATATGCTAACATCTGTGCTCAGCACACAAATATTTGTTCTGTGACTGTGACCTACGACGCAGAAGGCAAGAGTTTTAGAAGTAATATTTTAGTTAAGTAATACGCGACAAATATAATGTAGTCTAAAGTTTTTGCATCAGATTGTTCGTATTAAATTACAACTAGTGAATAATATTTGTTTTATACGGAGGATACATATGTGCAAGCCGTCCTTGATGCTATTTGCGGGTAGTTTAGACGTCATTTGGCGCGGGTAGTTTCACCCATGAAGGCTCGACGCCCCAGATCTCACGCGCGTACTCCGCAATGGTACGGTCGGAAGAGAACTTGCCAGAAGACGCAATGTTCATTATCACCATCTCGGCCCACTTCGCCTGGTTCTGTGGAGAGACAAGCGGTTATTACGGTGCCTTTTCAATATCACACTTCCCACTAATATTATAAGATGCTTTTTGTTTAATTTTTTGGGTTTAATAGCCCGTCTTGTGGTTTTAAGCTACCTCCCTACAAATTTTCAACCAAATCGCTGGAGCCGATCTTGAATTATAAATAGTGTAACCAACACTTTAAAACAAATCCATCCCACGGGAATCATACCCTTTACCGGGATAAATATGGATAAAAGGAAAAACCGGTGCGGAAGAATCTTTTCGATACGCTCCTAGTAACTAAAAGATTACGGCTTTTCTGCTTTCCTAGAGCGCTATCTCTTTCTGACGCACATTACGCTCTATGAAGCCGAAATTAGCCGATGTGCAATAACTGTTGCCTACGACTATACATACCTCATAGGCATCTGACACTTTCTGCTGCGCCTCCAGATAAGAGTCGAAGTCAGCGAGATGCAAGAAGCGGTCGTGCTGCAGCAACACGTCAGCAATGTGAGCGAAGCGACCCGGCTCGCCCGGAGAGAAGAATCGGCTGCGGATCTGCTCGATGCATTGCCGCAGTTCAGGATTGCGCTCATAGTAACTAACAGATTACATACCTCATAGGCATCGGACACCTTCTGCTGCGCCTCCAGATAAGAGTCGAAGTCAGCGAGATGCAAGAAGCGGTCGTGCTGCAGCAACACGTCAGCAATGTGAGCGAAGCGACCCGGCTCGCCCGGAGAGAAGAATCCGCTGCGGATCTGCTCGATGCATTGCCGCAGTTCAGGGTTTCGCTCGTAGTAATCGTACGCGTTGTATCTAACAGATTAGATTAATTATTACAACAAACAAATACATTGCACGCAGAAATACCGATAAAAAATAAATATTGTGGACAATCCACACAACACTATCTGGCCCCAAACTAAGCAGAGCCAGAGCTTGTACTATGGGAACCAGATAAACTTGCGATTTCAATTGTGAAGACATCATTCCAACGTTAAATAGTTACCCTTTCTTCTGCAAAGCGTCTACATCATCGACCCGCATGCCGAAGATGAACAAGTTATGTTCCCCGGCTTCCTCTGCCATCTCCACGTTGGCTCCGTCCATGGTCCCGACGGTCAGGGCTCCGTTTAACATGAACTTCATGTTTCCGGTGCCAGACGCCTCGGTACCGGCCGTGGAGATCTACAAACAATACGATACTCTATGTTTTTTTATACAACTAGCTAATGGTTCAAGCATATGGCCCACCTGATGTTGGTTGGTAACTATCGCCTATAACAAAGCATTGCGTCGTAGGCCACGCACGTCAGGAACGTGTCCTACGATGCATTTCACTGCGTCCATCAACTTGAGGCACACAGATGGTCACCCTCACGTGCCAGTAATTTCACCTAAAAACCCTAAACCTAAACAACCACACCTATGTATGGGTGTGTGTGTATGTTTAACCTAAATAGTTCAAAAACCTGTGCCAAGTGCACGAAAGGAGCCTCTTTGAGGCGCACTTAAAATTCTTTCACCACACTTGGTTCGCAAGAATCAGTGACACGATAAGAAGAAGAGCAGGAAGAAGAAGAATTATAGACATACCTGTTCAGAGAGGTCGGCAGCGGGCATGATCCTCTCAGCGAGGGTGACGCGGTAATTCTCCAAGTAAATCAGCTTTAGTTTGTCTCCTACGTCAGGGTCGTTGTTTACCTGACAGATATTATAAACATATTACTTCGGATTCACATAAAATGCGATTTATAACAATGCAAAAACTTAATCAATACGAAGTTATCTCAGTTTTCATATTTTAGCGAAAGTCCACGTTTCCATAAAAAAGTTCATAAAAAGAGTTGGTATCAAATTTGTATTATCTTGTGTTGTTAAAAATAAGCGCGGAAATGAACACAATCTTAGTCATGTCGCGCTTTTAACAAAATTGAGTTTAGAATGACTTTCAAACGACATTCATGTTGCCGAGATGTGCCGAGAGCTAAGGGGCTTTTTTTTTTGTTATTTAACTCCAGATACTTTTGGTTAATATAAATACTTAAAATACGTGATAATGAAGTATCAATTTGGTATTCGTCGATGATTTTATTCAGATGCACAAAATATCTAATTATTTTGTGCTAGGTTACTACTTTGTATAAGCAACTTGGCAAAGAAACGCGGGCAACAGTATAAGCAGCTATAGGATAAGTAATAGAAAATAACTACTTACAGTGTTGCCGACGGCGCAAGCCAAGGCAATTATCTGCTTAGCAACGTAGTATCCGGGCGCGGCTTTTCCTCCAATCATGACCGTTCTTGGAGTGATCGCGGCGGACGGGTCGCGTTTGATGCGGTTGTACAGCGTGATCACGTGAAGAATGTTCAACAGCTGACGCTTGTACTCGTGGATCCGCTTAACTTGCACGTCGAACATCGACGCAGCGTTGATCTTCACTCCCGTATCTCTCTCGATGAGAGAAGCGAGTCTCAGCTTGTTCTCCTGCTTGACTTTCATCACGGCACGTTGAAACGCGGGGTCCTTCGCGAAACGCTTAAGGTCCTGAAGCTTCTCCAAGTGCACCATCCACTCTTCTCCAATTTTGTCGCTGATCAGATCGGACAGGCCCGGGTTGCAGAGCAGAAGCCAGCGGCGCGGGGTGATGCCGTTGGTCTTGTTCTGGAACTTGTCAGGCCACATCTCGAAGAAGTCGCGGAATAGGGTGGCTTTCAAGATGTCGGAATGGATGGCCGCGACGCCGTTGACCGCGTGAGAGCCGACGACGCACAGATGGGCCATGTTGACTCGCTTCTCACCCTCCTCTTCGATTAGCGACATGCGACGCATTCGGTCCGCGTCTCCCGGCCAGCGCTTCTGGACCTCTTGCAGATGCAGGAAATTGATGTGGTAGATCAGCTCCATGTGTCGTGGCAGACAGTTCTCCATCATCGATGTCGGCCAGCGTTCTAGAGCTTCGGGTAGAACTGTGTGGTTGGTGTAAGCGCAGCACTTCTTTACTAGAGTAAACGCTTCATCGAACGGCATGTTCTCTTGGTCGATAAGAATTCTGAGGAGCTCGGGGATAGCGAGTGCCGGGTGGGTGTCGTTCAGTTGGATGGCCACTTTGTCTGGGAGGCTGTCGAAGGTGGTTCTGACGGCCTCGCGGCTACCGAACTTCGAAGACTTGTATCTGCGGATGATGTCTTGCAGAGTGGCGGCGCACATGAAGTACTCTTGGCGCAGACGCAGTTCTTTCCCTTCGAAGAAGTTATCGTTGGGGTACAAGACTCTGGTGATGTTTTCCGCTACGTTGCGGTCTAGCACGGCTTGGATGTAGTCTCCGGAATTGACTGAAATAGACATGTATCATTGCTTATTCGAAAATCTTCAAGGACATGATCTAGACTGAAAGTAACTGATTGAAATGGAAATTTGTTACTACTAATTATAAAATCTTTAAGGATATGAACACACTGCAAAAAATAGGCATAAAGCGTCCCCAACTTCAAAACCACGCTTGTTGTTTGGAAATTTAACTATACCTAAAAGAAATACTCACAGAACTTCAAGTTGAAGTCAATAGGACT
The DNA here is from genome assembly GCA_947578465.1 of Thera obeliscata. Lineage (NCBI taxonomy): Eukaryota > Metazoa > Arthropoda > Insecta > Lepidoptera > Geometridae > Thera > Thera obeliscata. Next base: position 3,614,748 of record OX387927.1, read on the forward strand.
CTTCGCAGACCAGAGACGCAGGGTATTGACCACGTTATTGTTGTAGCCGGGAATCGGGTTGTCATAAGGCATAGCGAAGACGACCTGTAAAAATAAACAGAAAAACCTTGCTCTAAAGTATTTCTAATGTTTTTTTACGAGTGCGAGCGATCAATATACGCTACCACTGCCAAAGTTTTATGCAATCCGTTTGTTACCTAGCGTGTGAAATTGTCTGCAATATTATTTAATTGTCTCTAGAGTCTAGACTTAAGCACTTTATTCATGTTATTTCAATTAAATAACGCAGTCATTGACATAACATCTAATACCATTGGTAATCTACTGATATTGTTTTTTGGATTGCTCCTTGACAAATCAAACAAGAAGTTATTTCCAGTTGACGACGATAAGTATGTCCAGGGTTTCCTCTATCACCGCCGACTAGGATCTGCTCCCCGTTATGGTGGTAGATACCTCTCGGTCTCCTGCTATGAGTAGAGGAGTTTGGATGGAATTGATGGAAGTAGGTGATTGTGGGAGGCAAAACTTTCAAAATCTATGTCTATCCTTTTCTAAAAATTGTAAATTTTGTCTAAATGTTCTAGAATTCATCATAATCTAGCTATAACAATCAACCCAAAGACCCAGGCAACGCCGGGCTTGACTGCTAGTTAACTATAAAATAGCGGAAATAAGAGATCAGGATGGTTATGATAACAGGCGCTTTATCATCAAATTGATCAATAACAAGACGTTGCCTTACAGCTTCTTGTATTTCATTGAGCGATGCCCGGTTAACTACTACATTGAACCCTACTTGACCTTAGCACGACCTATAACTATTTATACCTAGAAAATCTATTATATATATAAAAGAAAGTCGTGTTAGTTACTCCACTTATAACTCAAGAACGGCTGAACCGATTTGGCTGAAAATTGGTTGGGAGGTAGCTTAGAACCAGGAGAAGGACATAGGATACTTTTAATCCCGGAAAAGTAACGGGAACGGGGTGTTACGGGAACGGGCGAGCGAAGCCGCGGGCGGCCACTAGTAATTAATAGAGCACTGATATTTCGTTCGAACTGAACGTGTTTGAACTGAAAACTTACTTACGCATGCCGTAAAAGATTTGCATTCAATAAAAGCATCATCGGGCTATGAATGATGTAAGAAATTGATGACAGAAGTTTCTATGATGTTGTTATTAACGGAATGACGAAGTTTAATCTTTCACTCGTAATTTATAATTACAGCATGATTAGATTAGTGATTATCACGCTTGTTGTTAACTCCACTAACCTAGCGACGTCTTTTTAGGGTTCCGTACTTCGAAAGGAAAAACAGAAGCCTTATAGGATCACTTTGTTGTCCGTCTGTCTGTCAAGACCCTTTATCTCGGGAACGCGTGGAGGTACCTATCGAGTTGAAATTAAAATGGTAGGTATACGCATACGCGTAAAACAGACGCAGCCGTTTTTTTAGACCTCTCACGAAACTTTGAACCTAGTGCATTTATTTCTCGGACTTAAAACTATCGTAATCTCTTTTTAGACTGACAAACAGTACCTACCAGGGTTCAATTTAACCAATCTATGTTCAAATGAGAGGAATGTTTATATCCTATTCTACTTTGCAATAGGTACTTTAAATTATTCTTCACGAGAAATAAAGAATAAGGTACGTAAACAGATATGGCTATCAGTATAAATTCACGTTTCTGCATCGTGTTTGTTTGTTGTTGTGCCCTCAGATTCAATGCCAAATATTTTCTGTGCATAAATAGATTCTTTTATCGATTTTTTTGCATTAATCTCTTGTTATTATGTGAAACGAGTGGGTTTTGAACCCACGACCTTATCCTAGATACGCGGATACGCTAAGCACTTGTTAGAGTTTTGAAACTTATGAAAGAAAAACACATGATTGTGTTCCCAGGCATGGTAAACATCCTGGTGATCTCAATCATGAGCTCAGGTCTTGCCTTCTCCCGATCCACCTGACCTGTCAAATGTGACTACAGCAAACCATCCCAAATGATCTCGGGAAGAACGGACCTAGTAAGAAGACTAAGGACCAAATCTTTTGAGTTAGTGTAGTGATCAATTTAATACTGTGTAGTGATAGCGCTACTTTTATGAACACATAAACCAAGCGTCACTTTAAATAAAGACAGTTAGAAAAGTGCCAATGGACACATATTTACTACCTAATACTTATTTTAGATAATTATAAGTTTAAAAAACTAGAGAAACCGACTTCATTGCCAAACGGCTAAACCGATTTTAATGAAATTTGTTTGGGACAATCTGGACGCAAGAATAACCTTCCAAATAAAAAAATAATTTTCTAAATCGGTTCATAAATGACGGAGGCATGCAGTTACAAACATTAAAAAAAATGCCAAAACCGATTTTAATAAAATTAAAATGAGACCAATCTGGAAGCAGTACCTTTCAGATAAAAAAATAATTTTTCAAATCGGCTCACAAATGACGAAGTTATGCGGTAACAAACATAAAAAAAAAATACAACCCAATTGAGAACCTCCTTTTTGTTTGGAAGTCGGTTAAGCAATATTGCTCATTAGCCTACTTGGCTAGATTGTAATATTAATAGAGTGCGGAGATGTGGTACACTAATTTAGTAAAAAAAAAATGATCTCGTAAAGGTATTATCCAGCTGTCGACATGAGTTGGAGCAAAACTGACCTGAGTATCGATCCACTTCTTCCCTTGAGGCGTGTCAACGACCCGTCCGTAGAAGTTGACCGGCAACATAAACTCGGGTCTTGCCTTCTCCCAAGGGTTTCCGTAACGAAGCCAATCGTCAGGCTCTTCCTGCTGCTCGCCGTTTTCGATCTTCTGCGCGAAGATACCGTATTCATACCTGAGACCTGAAAGATTTGCTTGCGTTTAGATGCTGAGTGGACGGCAAAGGTAACCGCTCAACATGAGATGGTATAGATAGATAACTCTTTATTGATTACCATGACACATATAGAAATACAGTATTTAGCTCCATACACAGAATTTAGCGTGTTTAGTAGTAGTTTAGGTGAAATTGCGGTCAAGCGTTATCCTATAAATTGTAAAAAAAAAATTTGCTTAATAATTATAAGTTTAAAAAACTTGAGAAACCGACTTCATTGTCAAACGGCTAAACCGATTTTAATCAAATTTGTTTGGGACAATCTGGACGTAAGCATAACCAAATAAAAAAAATAATTTTCTAAATCGGTTCATAAATGACGGAGGCATGCAGTTACAAACATTAAAAAAATTATTAAAAAAAAATGGCAACACCGATTTTAATAAAATTAAAATGGGACCAATCTGGAAGCAGTACCTTTCAGATAAAAAAATAATTTTTCAAATCGGCTCACAAATGACGAAGTTATGCGGTAACAAACATTAAAAAAAAAAAAAAAAAAAAAAAAACATACAACCGAATTGAGAAATTTGATTGGAAGTCGGTTAAAAACAAACATTCACAGTAAAACAATGGGCGGGCTTATCGCTAACAGCGATCTCTACGAGGCAACCTTTAGATAGGCTACTTGCTTGTTATATCATCAATATAATTGACCTCATTAAAAAGCTACTCCTCATTAATTTGAATATTTAGCATAACATGTTATTGGTAGGTAACATAAGTGATATATTTTCTAATCATATACCAGTTTTGCTTAGTAACAATGCTTGATCGAAATATCGACGGTCAGAACCAAGAGTGACACTTTGAAAATTTTTGGAATATGTATAACAAATCACATTTTTTTCTGCACTGTGACATTTAGCACATCTTCTCGTTTGAACTGTTTAGGCCACTTATACAATAGTAGGTTCGTGTTGGCGGCCTAGAGCCCCCTATAAATGTACACTAGAACCTGACATTTTGAAAGACAGGATCATCTGGAATTGCTAGGGAGATTCGTGTATATTTTTAATCCATTCAGATTAGAAATCTTTTTGTTTTTTTCTAAACAACTAGTAGATGGAACACCATATGGCCCACCTGATGTTATGTGGTAGCCGCCGTCTATAAAGCATTGCCTCGTATGTCACGCACGTCAGGAACGTGCGTATTTTTATAAATCTGCATCGTTTATTATAATACAAGACAATAAAAGAAATGGCATACAAGACGAATGTGTTGAGCTAGCGTGCCGTATTAAATGCTGCTTACTCTCGCTAGTTCAGTCTTGTGGGCCAAGGTCTATTAGTTCTTATATGTTTCAGCAAGTGTTAGTGTAAATACTAAATATACTAGAACTCCGAATAGCCTACTTACCTAGATAAAAAAATATTATAAGTAAGTAAAGATTGTCATGGCTAATGTTTTTAATTTTTTTCTTTAATACATGTTCAAAAGAAATAATTGGATAGAATAATGAACCCTTGCACTAAAAGAAGTTACTTCAAAGGGGGGTACACAAGTGCTGTCATTCGTTATTTGTATAGATCGTTCTAGCGCTCCGCGAAGATTGATTCAACCTTGAAATAAGTGGTTAAAAAATAATCTGAGAAAAAGAAATAGACAAAAAATACATCCCTAATTAAAATGACTCATTCCCTGAGAATAAATTTAGATTTTAGTATTATTTATTCCCTGGTATCCCATTATCTAATTAAATTTTTACTACATTAGACAGCAATAAAGCTTGAAGCATGTACAAGAAAGTTATATTTCAAATATTATGTGGTTATATAAAAGCTCCGAGAATTCCGTTTAAACACATTTATAGTTGGCGAGACGCCAGCCACCGCGACGTCCACCAGTTTCAAATGAGTTCAAACTGAGAGGTAATAATGTCAAGTATTTCAATGTGTTGTGTATGAACCCCAGTCTGAGCGAGTTCATGTTTTATTGAGGTTGATGAGATCATTTTTGCAAACAAGTGAATTTTTTGTACACAATCCAATTAGGTGTACAAAAACATTGTGACAGCATAAAATTATGTTTTAAACACTTGGTCTCAGTCTAGCTAAGAGATGAGGATAACATATTACACATCACACAATGTTAAAATATTACTATTATTAATAAAACCTTCTTCTTTCGTAAATAAAAAAACACATAGAAACTTACTGTAAATCCTAGTTTTAATATTTATCAAGGATTTTTTATTCGCATTAAGGGAGCAGATGAAATCGTATTAAAAGCATAACTTTTAATATAACTTCATCTGCTCCCTTCTCATCATCTTCTTTTTACAAGACAATGTAAGACGACAGACAATGAAGATTGGTCTATCTGTTTTTTTTTTCGATTAAATTACTTTCATTTAAGATCAGAATAGAATCAGTCCTTAAAGATACTCACCATATCCATATGCTGCCAGTCCAAGAGTAGCCATGGAGTCTAAGAAGCAGGCAGCAAGACGGCCCAAGCCCCCATTACCAAGACCCGCATCTTCTTCCAATTCCTCTAACTCTTCAATATCTAGACCGAGCTGGTACAGAGCTTCGTCTACTGTTCCCTGAATGCCCAGGTTGATCATGGTGTTTTGTAAGGAGCGGCCCATGTAGTACTCCAACGAGAGGTAGTACACACGCTATGGACAAACAAAAATACTGTAATCCCGTCCTTTGCAATGGTATAAATGTTTATTTATTTAGGTAAATCATGAGAGATGTCAATCAGGAGAGCACTGGTGGTCTAGTGGTAGTGGCCCCGCCTTCTGATCCGAAGGTCGTGGGTTCAAATCCACACATGTACCAATGAGTTTTTCTGTCGAAAAATTTATGTGCACCATGCCAATACTCTCAAAAACGGTGAAGGAAAACATCGTGAGGAAACCGGCGTGTTGTAGAACCTAAAAAAGTTCGAGCAACACATGTCAAGGGTCACGCAAAAAGGGCCCACCAGCGGCCTACTTGCGGAAAAACCTGCCCGCACATCAAGTGCGCATGATAAACCTGCCGAACTTGGTAAATCATGCAGGCAAGAATTTAGCATGCTATAGAGCTGTGAATATCAGAATATAAACAATAAACACATCTGTAAATCATGTTCATTTGAATGATTAGATCAATCAAAATCTAGCTGTATGTGAACAGTGTGTTTTTATGAACAATAAGATATTGAGGCCCATAGTCCGAATGAGCGCTTGGGTCTGAGTCGAGCCTCATGCATAGATTTCATGACAGTTCTCCATTGACTTGTCAAAAATCTGGAAGACTTGTCAAACCTACAAATGGAAGTTAAGCAAGTATACATAGAGATTCAACTTTTTAAAACCTTGATGCTACCAAACTGTGTTAGAAGCATCAAGATTATTATAAATAATCAGTTCAATGAACTTGACTCAACCATGATCATTGCCAATAAATTATTATACAAAAATAATATTTACCTACCTAGAATTAGGTTTGTATTTCTCAATATAATTATGTGCATGTTTATGTACTTATTACATATTATTAAAGTAGTATTCTCATGAATCCTTGATAAAATTATTTAAAAAAAATGCACCAATGTACCTACATAATAAAATAGATGTAGGTTTTTTACCTTGGGGTCATTTTCATAGTAATGTTGTTGAGTGCGGATCCACCTTGAGACGAGATGATCCCTGACAGTGTGCGCAAGGGCGAAGTAGTAATCCCTTGGAGTCGCGACATTCCTGTCCTTCACCAGGGTGTAGTGGACGTGACGGTTGAAGGCCTTCTTCACCTCCGTTACATTTTCCACAGCCACTATCCCGCGAACGGAGATTTGTTTGCGCTTATCCGAGTCCGACTGAACGCTCATTTTTAATGTATATTCTCAGCTAATTCAAGAGTGAGCCGTGCAGCTGTTGGACCCAGGAAACACTAACTGGACAAGTTGTAGAACCGGCTCGCGCGCGATATCGGTCACCTTGAGAAGGTCAAACTCTTGAAAACAACCGCAGATTGCCACCCAGCAAAATTAGTAAAAACCAAACGCCAGCTTTTCTTTATTTGTTTGTTTTTATAATTTCTTCATATAACAAGACCATACAATCAATACGAATTAAATTCGCATTCACATGAAAAATTGGAATGAAAAATAAAATTCGCTTTCGTTTCGATCCCTTCAGCAAGCAGGGCAGGGTCGAACTCCAGGCTAGGAGTGAGTGAGGCATATATATCGGAACAGGTAAAAATAACAGGTATTTTAAAACAACAGCTTGGAACTGTTGTCTAAACCACTGAGAACCTGTTCCAGTTCCATTCCACAACAGCCCGAATCTTTATTCTAGCTTATGGAGATTACTTTTGTTAGAAGGAGACGCCACGCACGGAACATGTGAGGCATATATATCGGAACAGATAACAAAATAACAGGTGTTTTAAAATAACAGCTTGGAACTGTTGTCTAAACCAACCAATGAGACCCTGTTCCCTGCCTGTTCCAGTTCCAGTTCCATTCCACAACAGCCCGAATCTGCCGAAACATGCGTCTCTTTATTCTAGCATAAGGAGATTACTTTTGTTAGAAGGAGACGCCACGCACGGAACATGCTCTTCTCTATTCTAGCTTACGCATCTTACCTTTGTTAGAACGAGATAGCCTGTTACAAGCAGAGAACAGGTGTTGCGTTCGGAAAATACTATGTTGCATGCAACACAACCAGCTGTTATTTTGGAACAGGTTTTTGGAACTGTTGTTTTACTGGAACTGGAACAGGCGGAACAGGTTTCTTATTTTACCTGTTCCAACCCACTCCTACTCCAGGCCAGGCCAACTGTCAAAATTAATTAGCGTAGGCTACGATTCGATAATTTTCTTTTTTGCTGTTTGATAATATTGATAAGTTTTTGGTATCTAGCGGTCGCTGTAGGGCCCCAAAATGTTTAAGTACTTCAGTGGGCTCAAAGGCCCCATTTTGGACTCATCGATCGCTTTACTTTATAAGTAGGTAGGTACCTACGTATTAATATAATTATTAAACAGCTACAGTTTACATAGGCCTCAACAGTTTCACGGTGGAAAAAAGTGGGTTCGTTTTAACTGGGTGTACATTAATTAGCCGGATAATAGCCGGACCACGCAAACAAAAGCGTTGAATCTGAAGAATAAGCGCACGAAATCCAGCCCTGGCTCACTTGCTTTTTTTTGTTTTTTAAGGCATCTGTTCATTTGAATCAATCTTATCCATCCAGACAGTTCCTAACAGTCATGTCCGTAAGTCCGTCAACGTCATACGTCAAGAAGGTCTCCTACATTTATTTTGAAAATGAAAAGATAGATGGCGCTGTTTACTGTTTTCCCGTAGACAGAGAAAACCATTTTCCCCAAGTTCTTTCGATATAAATATAAATTGTTTATGGACAACGGTAAGGACCGGTACCGGTACTGTACCGGTACCGGTGCGGCATCGCCAGGAAGATATTTCCTCGATTCGCCCGTGCCGTGAGCCCGTGACTCCCTCAACATTTTTCCATAACAATTCATTGAGTTTTTTTGTATGGGCACTCGAAAACCAATATTTTCAGAAACAACGATTTTAAGCCTGCACCTTTCGCCCGTCCGTTGGAGGCAGAGGCGTATTTAAAGATTTGGCGCCCCGGGCCTAAAAGATATGCCGCCCCATAAATTTTCGGAAAAAAAGTTTTTTTTTTACGTACCTAAGTACCTACTACCTAAATAGGTTCGCGTTTGAGCACACCCTGCCAATATTTTATATTTTATTTATAAAATATAATTTTATTTTAAATATAATTTAATTTATGAATTATAAAATGCAGGGCTGGGGCTGATAATTTTGGTGAACGAGTTTTTTATTTTATATTTACGATTTACATTTAATAGTATGAGTAGCGGCACGTAACTTTAACGCTGACCGTTATTCTTATGTCCCCCGGGCGCCATCTTCGATATAGGCGTGCAAACACTTTTTTCGCGATATCTCGGAAACTATGTGTCCTACAAAAAATTAATCAAGGAATAATTTGTAGCAAATCGCTTTGCTAAAAATATGTTCATAGAACTTTTTGCCTTAAATTTAAAATTAAAGCAGTTATAAGCAAAAAGGGGAGAAATTTTGTCTAGAAATTTCCTCACTTTTTTGCTTATAGCTTCTTTAATAATAATAATAGTCGTAGCAGGTAGATGTTAATTTGTCCCCAAACGGTGACCCGCACCTTTTCTACCTGCCTAACATTATCGAAAATGTACACTCCTCTTAGAAATTACTACAAGAAACAATAATTTGAAAAGTTCTATAAGTAAGGAAAAGAGTTAGCAATGAAAAAATGTAAAGCTTATGTAACATTTCAATTGACTGAATAATTTTTTAAAGTTATAATTGTATTGCGTGCGCGACAGTACACATGCGCAGCTATCCCCTCCGCGTATCGCTCAGCGCTAGACTTACGTGCCGCTAGCCGCTAGTCCACCCGCGACCACGCCGCCCCGGCTGCTTTACAACACGAGAAACGAAAGTCGAAGCATCCCGACTAGTCCCGAGTCACTCACGAGCGACGGAGTACGCCTCGCCCCGATCTCGCCCGCGCCCGTTGACCAGCCGCCGGCCGGCCGCCCGCCCCGTTAAAAACGTTATTTTTATGATTTTCTTCTTTTGTTCGACGAACGAGGTTAGTTGGCTTTTTAAAATTGCTTCAGGGATGTAAAGTCAGATATATTTAGGGTCGTGGGGTGGCAATGGCTTAGACTGGCACAGGATCGAGGTAGATGGCACAAACTAAGATGATGATGATGAAAAGTAAAAAAAGGCGCACGAATCTGAATGAGGGGCGGCTTGCGCCGCCCCTCGCAGCCTGCCGCCCCGGGCCATGGCCCTCTTGGCCTAAGGGTAAATACGCCCCTGGTTGGAGGTCTTGGAGGAATTAGAAATTTCTAATTCCTCCAAGTTGGAGGTCGATCCGTGCTCTCTAAAATCGACGTCGTCGGTCTATCAGTAGCTTGGAGGAATTAGATCAGTAGGGGTGATCTAAGTACGCCTTGTTCCTTTTACCCCTCTAGCGGTGACCTTACATTTTTTCCGCCCAAGTAGGTGATACCTACTTGCGTCATTAAGAAAAATAAATATAGACTCTATTTATAGTGACGAATTTAATTACGAATAAGATTTAGCAAAGTTAACTCGCAAATTTTCTCATGATGACATTGTATTTAACAGGAGGATAATTTTTATAGTACCAGTTGCAAGCTTCATTCTGGTATGGACGACCTAATCTGTAATAAATAATATACTTAATTAAAAAACTTCAACTTCTTCTACCAAGAGCAATAGGTAGGTACCTACCTAGCTACCTATAAACCACTAAGCTTACTCGTTCATCAATTTGCGTATCTCCTCGGAAGAGAGTGATGCTGCTAAATCAGGGTAGTACCGCCACCTCTTCTGCCCCGGATCCTTGGCCCATGCCAGTTGGAAAGGCGTGAGTCCTGGCACATCTGGTTTGCGACAGTCTCGACAGGCTGCACTAATAGGTTTCTGCAAACACAGAACGAAGGTGGTGGATATTTCTGGACGCACATATGAGCCCGTATTTTTACGGAGATTCAGGACTTCTAATTATGTACCTACCTTTCTGCATTTTTATAGATTTTCGTATGTAGTCACGAGACTTCTCAACATGCCTGCTAGGGGCACTTATCGTCCAAAACCTAAGAGGAAATTCTTCCACTCCACATATTCGTCGAGTGAAAGATGGCGTGGATAGAAAGGAGTGAACCCAGTGATGACGACTTACAGAGGGGAATAGAAGAGGAGAACATATTGTGCCGACCCCACATAAAGTGGGAAAAGGACAGGAAGATAATGATGGCATACAAACCAGTTATGTGCATCTCTTTTCTATCGCTGACTGTTAGGTAAGGACGTATGTACCTCGGGTTGCTTCAATCCATCGCAGGCGTGCTGTCGTCTGTATCTCACGCAGTCGAGATCGTATTGATATGAACGTGGGAACACATCTTGATGAACTGTTGAAGTATAAATTTACCTACTTAGTTTAACATTCGCCTATTTCCTAGAAAATCACATCAGTCATTCTGTTTGGTTAGTTTAATTTGGTTTCCTAACCTATTTGCAAGTTCAGCACGGTCGACAATTTGGATGGGTATTTCCGTGGAACTGAGTAGTTAAGCCATGGCGAAGGACGGAGGCCTTAGAGCCTAAAAACGGGTACTCACCGGGTAATACCTTCTTCGTGGTCATTCCGTATCTGTAATAGGCATCGTGCAAGGTATAGGCGTTAGCTCCCGGCTTGTCTACCCAGAAAGCCTTGTCTCTTTTCACCATCTGTTCTATTACTGCATCTGGTAGCTCGTCTATTGTGGGCCTATTTAATTAAGGTGATTCGATTTCAAATATAAAAGTCAACTACAGTTAGCTCCGTGTAAAATCTCTCATCACCCATAAATGTTAAAAAACAATTTGCATGGAAAACGGTTTGTCTAGTAAATTATAGGTCTATGGGAAACTACAAAATTACTAAATCTTGGCAGATAATCTCGCTCTAGCTTACGGTGTCGAGTGTTTTGATTTCAATCAAGTTCTGTAGGTAACTGATAGGGGGGACAAGGGTATGTAGTACGGCTGACGGCTGGTATGAAATTTTAAAAATGTCCAATGACTGAAGGAAGATTCTCATAACGGATAACTTCAGATCCGCCACCACACCCGTCGGCCGTATTCAAAGTTCAACAACAACATTCAAAGTTGCCTGGAAGAGATCGCTCTCAGCGATAAGGTCGCCCATTGTTTTGCCTAATTGTTTACTTTTATGTCATGTACTGTATTTTTGTCTGATGAACAATAAAGAGTGATCTATCTATTACATATCTACATTGATTGATTTAGTTAGGTAGGTAAGTTAGCACGTTGGTCGAACGATGTTATGAGTGCTAGGAATTATTGGATGAAACTCGCTAAGGAGCACCTAGGGACCGGAAGTATGTATTATTAAAGATAAGGCCTACACTCAGTATTGGATGCAAACGAGCTGAAATGATGATGATGATAAGTTCTCGACCTTGGAGGCACTTCAACCAGCTCCCTAGTTAGCGGCTGCAGGAACTTCCCGATAGTATTTTGGGTCAGGCATGGTGGCCTGCCTGGAGTTAAGTCTTCGTTGGTCCGCACCGTGAGGGAAACCTGGTCCAAAGCGTATCTGAAAAGAATATCATTCAAATACCTAATAAGATTTATAAAGAAGCCTTAGACCATAATATCACTTAGCATACCTGCTCTTCACCTACAAGCTACCATACGTTACGGCTCTACTTACTTTGTAAGGCTGTAGTAGAGCCTTAGATCATGAAATATATGAGTAGTACATATCACTATACCATACCAGATGGACCGACGACATTGATAAGATCGCAGAAAGTCGGTGGATGGGAAATAACTTAGAATCGTTCTTCCTGGAAATGTGTAGGGAAGGCCTATGTCCAGCAGTGGACTTCTTCCGGATGATGATGATGACATACGTTACGAGTCGTAACGTAACTTACGACCCTACCATGAGTAATCGTAAGCGCAAATTGTAGGTGGTAACTAAGAACTAGAATAAAAATAAACTTACTTATTGGGGTCATATCCGCCGAATTTGGATACATTGCTCCTCGGATCTAAAGGGTGGCGAGTATTTTCCATCCGTAAGATAGGTATGCTAGGTAGGAGATATAGGGAGATGTCTAGGTTTCTTATTTAGAATTTTTGTGAATGTGCTGTTTGTTTTGTTGTTATTTTGCGGGCTTTGACATACTCCAAAGAGTATTATAATTGACATACTCTTTGGTTTTGACCACTTTAACAAATGAAAGACTTCTATCCTCTTTGGCAAACTCTTCGAAACTTCTTGCTACAGGTTTCCCACCTCCTTGGGCTAGAGATAAAAATCCGAAAAACCAGCTTGCCTTATATTTTTATCTATTTTCCTAGCATTTATACTTATTTTTTAACCGACTTCCAATCAAAAAGGAGGAGGTTCTCAATTCGGTTGTATTTTTTTTTTTTTTTTTTTTTTATGTTTGTTACCGCATAACTTCGTCATTTGTGAGCCGATTTGAGAAATTATTTTTTTATCTGAAAGGTACTGCTTCCAGATTGGTCCCATTTTAATTTTATTAAAATCGGTGTTGCCATTTTTTTTTAAATAATTTTTTTAATGTTTGTAACTGCATGCCTCTGTCATTTATGAACCGATTTAGAAAATCATTTTTTTATTTGGAAGGTTATTTTTATGTTCAGATTGCCCCAAACGAATTTCATTAAAATCGGTTTAGCCGTTTGGCAATGAAGTCGGTTTCTCAAGTTTTTTAAACTTATAATTATTAGATCAATCTAATGAAATAAAACAACATCTAGTTATAACAGTTTTATTATAGACGCTATTATTATATAAACTTTAAACAGAAGCATAAAAAAACTATCTGATAAAATAATATGGCTTACAATCAAAATTATTAATCACTTTCAACAGTCATGTAAAAATATGAGTAAATAGCCTAGCCGTTATATAATTGACTATGGAAACTATAGGCGGTGTGAGTGATGATGATGTATTAAATTCCAGATTTCTTTCTACCAAGCGTTTACAAACTGGAACAAGTCATTTAACAATATCCCGAGACGCATCATGAGTCATCGCATTAAGGTTGTTCGATTCCGATACAAACTGAATTTACACAACTGTGGGCAAACAAAGTATAAATGTACACTGAAATAGCTGTAATAGAATTTTACAGTGGTCTTTATTGCCGGCCAGTTATATAAAGTTGGAGAAAACTGTAGGATAACAGAAATATTAATAAAAAACCAAAAAAGTAATTTTTTCGTCATTCTTTCTAACGGGTACTCGGCATTGAATACGTGAATGAGCTTAAAACATATGTCTCAAAATAGTCGTAAAAGTCTATTAGTTTTTTTTCTGAAGCCCCGACTGCCACGACCAACGGCTACCACAACTTTATATAACTGGCCGGTAATAAGGACCACTGTAAAAGCTTATTACAGCTATTTCAGTGTACATTAATACTTTATTCGCCCATAGTTGTGTAAATTAAGTTTGTATGGAAATCGTACCCCCTTAAAGTTCATTTATATCACGACAATACATTCTCGAATATAGCACAATCTGGAGAGTGCAATAAATATCACTTAGCCTAAATTACCGAGGATTCGATTCTCGTAACTTGTAATCACTTTTATATAGTCTTTTGAAGCTACCAGCGCAAAATAACGTCATTTCCTTGCATCATTTAATAAGTAGATTTGACCAAGCTTGAAACATTCACATTTTTTCCTTAATTTCTGCCATTATCCCACGCGAAAACCAAGTGTCAAGTGGGATGGTTAACACAACAGCTATTCTCCTTTCTCTTTCTCTTTAAATCTCGCTTCTTCATCTCTTAGAATTAATTTTAGGCACTTTATGTGAGACCAGGGGCCTAATTCTCGGGCCGATCTCGATCATTTTGCAATTTTATTTTATTGCTTCTTTTCACAACCCCGCACTTTTTCTACGTTTTCCGTGTATCGTAGCTGTCGAGGCTTCTACGATGAGTTTGTTGATGAATTACTCAAGTAAATCTGCTATTCTCTCTTGGAAAAGAAGCAATTAAATAAAATTGCAAAATAATCGAGATCGGCCCGAGAATTAGGCCCCAGATCTCTTGTTTTCCTTCTGATTATATCTACAGCAGAATTAGACAAGCTTCTTACTGGTGTATTATACTTTCAGAAGCAGTAGGTTTTCTCGCTTAGCTGTCTTCTCGAATAGGCGAGCTGGTAGCAGGGCATAGGTAAACCTGTTCTGGGTACAGATCACCTCGGATGCGCAAAGCTTTGACGCCAGCGGGAGACGCTCGGTATTCTAACTCTCCTATCAGAATGTTGTCAGCGAAGACTTCCCATTGTTCTTGCCCTCGGACAATTCTGAATTTCACCTGAAAATAACGGTACATTTGTAGAAAATAATGGCAAATTAATAATCACACTTGGTGTGCGGACTGGTTTCCTCGAGTAGGCCTCTAGCGAGCTCTTTTTGCGTGATGCTTGGACACGTGTTGTTCGAACTTTTTTAGGTTTTACGATATGCCCTCACGATGTTTTCCTTCACCGCTTGAGTACTGGCATAGTGCACATACATTCATTTTTGGACAGAAAAACTCATTGCTACACGACTACATTGCTTTTGCTGCTGACTACACACCCACGATTGTAAGGGCGTGGGTTCAAACCTTCCTCGATAGGATGGCGGGGTCAATACCACTAGACCACCTAGTGCTATTTGACGATGTACATTGTACACTGCTCAACTAACTTCCATCGTAAGAAACCTTATCGTCTGTTATAACCCTCCAAAGGAAACGATGGTAGCATCCAAAGTAAATAATGAAAGAACTCGCATAATACATATTGCAACATACAATGTCAGAACCTTATCCTCCCACGATCGCTTACTAGAATTGGAAGAATCAATAAGAGACATCAAATACGATGTAATAGGAATCTCAGAAGTGAGACGACTTGGCACGAAAATAGAAGAACACGAGAACTTTATATTATGCTACATAGGTAGCACTCCCGGCAGACATGGGGTTGGCTTCATAATAAATAAGATTCACAAAAACAATATTGAGAGTTTCACGGGCATGACAGAGCGTGTTGCAGTTCTAAACATGAATATTCAAGGCTTTATGGTTAGTATCATACAAATCTACGCACCAACTGAAACAGCTAGCGATTCCGACATAGAAGAATTTTACAAAACGGTAGATAAAGCCCTAGAATCCACTCACAAAAACGTTATATTAATTGGCGATTTTAATGCCAAGATCGGAGAAGTCAAGAAAGAAGAACATCTAGTTATGAAACAATACGGAGACGGCAAAAGAAACGATAGAGGGCAGAGACTTGTAAATTTCGCACTTGAACACAAACTTACAATAATCAATACATGTTTCAAAAAAAAGGAAAAAAGAAGATGGACATGGAGATCTCCCAACGGTCAAAATAAAAACGAGATTGACTTCATACTGTCTAACCATCCGAAATTGTTTGAAGACATTGGTACTATGAATCTTAACTACCCATCAGACCACAGAATAATAAGAGCAAAAATAAAATTAACCAGCCAAAAAAAGAGTAGAGCTAAATTTACAAATAAACAAGTTAATCATCTTAAGAATGAGGACGAAATATCGATCTACAAGGAAAATCTATCAATGTTACTCCACCCCATTTATCCATCTGCATACCAGGAAAACATCTCGCTGCAATCCCATTATGACACTATTGCAAACGCCATCACCAATAGCCTAAAAACAGTCAAAGAGAAGAAGCATGAACAAAAACAACATAAAATATTATCAGTACGAACAGTAACTTTACTACAAAGAAGAAAAGAGCTACAAAAAACGAAAAACAAAACGAGATCTATGAAAAATGAACTTGCCGCACTGTACAAAATAGTCAATAAATACATAAAACATGAATATGCAAAATACAGACAAGATACAATAGAAAGACATCTACACCTCACCGGAAGTACTAAAAAGGCCTACAAAGAACTCAGAACAAACAAAACCTGGATAGAAGGATTAAAAAACTTGGACAAAAACCAAAATAAGCGAATTGATATCCTCACCACAGCAACTGAATTTTACAAAAAATTATACAGCGACAAAAAATCAACAAACGAAACACAAAATAATGGCAATAAAAATATCAACGAAGTAAATATCAAAGCAATAGATGAAAATGAAATTCAAGAAGCAATAAAAATACTAAAACTAGAGAAATCACCGGGATCGGACAACATCACAAACGAAGCCTTGAAATTAGCTAACACAATTTTGGCCAAGCCACTAGCTGAACTATTCAATAGAATACTACAAACATCTGAAACACCCAAACAATGGTCCGAATCGAACATCATTCTTATATATAAGAAGGGTGACCCGAAAGATGTAGGTAACTATAGACCGATAAGTTTATTACCGAGTCTTTACAAGCTTTTCTCAGCTATTATAAATGCAAGAATAAGACCTACAATAGAAGCTAGACAACCTGTTGAACAGGCTGGTTTTAGGAGAGGCTTCTCAACAGTCGACCACATACACACTCTCGAGCTAATAATAGAAAAATATCAGGAACAGCAGAAACCCCTATACCTCGCATTTGTTGACTACCAGAAAGCCTTCGACACGGTTACGCACACTAGTATATGGGAAAGCTTGAAAGAACAAGGAGTTAGCGAAGTTTATATAGAAGTCATTAAAAGCATATACCAAAATAATAAGGGCAGAATAAAACTAGAAACCTTAGGCCCAAGCTTTCCCATAAAAAGGGGCGTAAGACAGGGTGACCCGCTATCCCCAAATATATTTATAGCCATTCTTGAATTCATCATCAATAAGCTAGACTGGAGCAAGCTTGGACTTTATATACAAGGCAACTATTTAAGCCATCTAAGGTTTGCAGATGACATAGTAATTCTCTCTGACACGAGCTCACAGCTACAGGTCATGATCGAATCTTTACAGCTAGCTAGTACAAACGAAGGCCTGGAAATCAATCTCACTAAGACTATGACAATGACAAACAGCTATCGTATACCAATAATAGCTAACGGAAACCCACTAGAATACACTGAAAACTACATCTACCTTGGTAAATCTATTAGTTTCGACAGGAAAAACAATGACTTAGAAATCGAGAGGAGAGTACAGCAAACATGGAATAGATTCTGGAGCCTAAAAGAGATCTTTAAAAGCAACATGCCAATAAGCCTTAAAACTAAGGTCATGAACTCCAGCCTCTTACCAGGTCTGACATACGGATGCCAGACGTGGAAATTTACAGCAAAGGCAAAACACAGGATCACCACCTGCCAGAGGGGATTAGAGCGCAGTATGCTTAAAATAAAAAAACTCGATAAAATACGACATACGAAAATCAGGTCAATAACAAAAGCAAAAGACGCCTTGAGCCATGCACTAAAACTAAAGTGGAAATGGGCAGGTCACATAGCAAGGCTTACAGACCAGAGATGGACTGCAAAAGTGACCATGTGGAGAGGCCCACACGGCAAAAGAGGCAGAGGAAGACCGCTGACACGATGGGAAGACGAAATTATAAAGGCAGCCGGCCCAATCTGGGGTGAAATAGCACAAGACCGAGATACATGGTCATCTTTGGAGGAGGCCTTCACCCAATCTGGGGTTCTTGCACCAACACATCATAATAATTAAGTACTAACAAATAATTTAAGTATACTAACCAATGAAAACTAAATATGTAGTAATAAGTTATAATAAGTTAATGCAAGAAATAAAAGGCTTTTTTATTTTTATTTTATTTATTTATTTATTGCTCATTGCTGCGAGAGTATCTTGTATTGCTGCAAGAGTATCTAGCGGCACATAACTTTAGCGCTGAGCGATACGCGGAGGGGATAGCTGCGCATGCGTCATAGTGTGCGCGCACACTGGATGTGTGGATATGTGCAGAGTGAGAGCCAATCAGCGCTACGTACGCTCGCCCTTCATTCCGTTAGCCCCTCTCAGGTACCTTATTTTTGACTGCAGTCAAAAATAAGGTACCCCCAACGTGCTCGTGCACGAGCACGTTGGGGCGCGGCCACTACCTATACGTACATGCGTGTGCGGGATAAGCGTGGCGGTGCGTTGCCGTCGCTCCGCCCCCCACGCGCCGAGCCACGCGTTGAGCACGACGAGCTGGCGGGAGCGCTGCGGCTCGTCGTGCGCGCGCACGTTGGCGTGCACGAGCACGTTGGGGCGCAGCCACTACCTATACGTACATGCGTGTGCGGGATAAGCGTGGCGGTGCGTTGCCGTCGCTCCGCCCCCCACGCGCCGAGCCACGCGTTGAGCACGACGAGCTGGCGGGAGCGCTGCGGCTCGTCGTGCGCGCGCACGTTGGCGTGCACGAGCACGTTGGGGCGCGGCCACTACCTATACGTACATGCGTGTGCGGGATAAGCGTGGCGGTGCGTTGCCGTCGCTCCGCCCCCCACGCGCCGAGCCACGCGTTGAGCACGACGAGCTGGCGGGAGCGCTGCGGCTCGTCGTGCGCGCGCACGTTGGCGTGCACGAGCACGTTGGGGCGCGGCCACTCGCGACACATGTCCATCAGGTCGATCGAGAACGAGTGCAGCATCGGACGTAATCTGGGAAGTTTCAATGTTACATTTTAGAGACACAAGCATTCATTTGCTACATATGCACACACAGAATATTACATTATTAAAAAAAACATCACAATTAGAAAAAAATAATATGAATGAATTCATACTTTCAGCAAATAAATATATTTCATTTCATAATTTCATTTTATTTCAAGCCAAGTCCGTAACAAAAATCCAAGGCCATGATATCTTTTAGACACTGACCTTCCATAAATAACTAGTTGGTGTCCTTCAGGCACCCCATTCGTCAGTAAAGCTAAAACATTAGGCCGCCATGTTGGCTCCACTCCATCTGGTGGGTTGTCTATACTAGTCCTGAGCCCAACCTGAAACGAACATAATTGGAATTTGTTACAGAGTTCAAGCTAAATTAGCAGAGGTACAGACTGACTCACTCACTGATTCTTTCGAGCCAAGTGTGGTGAGAGGATTTTAGGTGCGACTCAAAAATAAATAAAAAATAAATATAAATATTGTGGACAACCCACGCAACACTATCTAGCCCCAAAATAAACAAAGCTTGTACTATGGGTACCAGATAGCTGATATAATACTTATATACTTTTTTTGTAAATACGAGCACATACGAAGAATACAATATAACACCCATATCTGTGTACACCACACAGATATTTGTTCTCGTTGGGGATCGAACTCACGACCTACGGCGCAGAAGGCAGATCTACTACCCACTTAGCTGAGAGGCCAGTCAAATCAAATCAAAGAGGCATCATAGGAACTATAGAATCGCAATGATTCGTTGTGACGTCACACCGGTCAGAGGTCCCTATAAAAATAGCCTGGGTGATGATGACTAAGCAATTGTCGGTCATTCGCTACTATTAGGCACAAGCTTAGGTCAACAGGTCATCTAATTAATTTTAATTTATCGAGTTGCGTGCAAAGGACAGTAAGGAAAGTGCCAATGGTCACATTCCTTACTGTTAAAGTTTTCGAATCATTGGTACAACAGAAAATTTATTGGCACGTTAAGGAAAAAATTGATACGGAACAGCATGGTTTTCTTCCAAAAAGATCTACCACTACCAATCTAATCGGGTTTGTTCACGATATTTCACAAGCCATAGATGGAGGAGAAGTAGTTCACGCTATATATACAGACTTTAGCAAAGCTTTTGATCTGATAGATCACATACTGTTGCTAGAAAAGCTCTCAAAAATGGGAATTCATGGCTCATTGTTGCGTTGGTGCTCATCGTACCTTGAAAATCGGTCGCAACTAGTGAGTATTCGTGGGTATTCATCCAGACCTAAAATCGTGCCCACGGGAGTTCCGCAGGGATCGCATATTGGCCCTCTATTTTTTTTAATATTCGTAAACGACCTTGCTAAAAAACTAAAATGTAAATTTAAGATGTATGCCGACGACCTTAAATTTTACGCACGTATTAAAAGTGACAGAGACACAGAGCTTTTACAGCAGGAATTGTTAGAAGTTGACGCATGGTGCTCTGTCAATAAAATGTCTTTAAACGTCAATAAATGCTATTACATAAAATTTACTAAAAAGAAACAATCCTCAACTGCCAAGTACTACCTTGGAAACAGCGAATTGAATGAAGTAACGAATATTAGAGATTTAGGAGTAATCATGGATAAGTCACTTCATTTCAGAAATCATATAGACAAAACCGTTAAAAAAGCGTCTCAACTTTCCGGTTTTCTCTCTCGGCAGATAAAGTCATTTAAAGATCCAAGTGTTTTATACCTATTTACAATTGTATAGTTCGCAGTGTTTTGGAGTTTAACAGTAGTGTTTGGTCTCCTGGTTACGAGGTTCGTTCTAGCAGATTAGAACGAATACCAAGGCGTTTTTTGTACCAACTGTCATACGCAAATAATATGTGCAAGAAATTACCTTCCTATGAAGCAAGACTTGCCCATTATAAAATGAAATCCCTCAGTTTTCGCCGCAAGGCATCAGATATAATATTTTTGTATAAACTCATACATGGCTTGGTAGACTGTCCAGATGTCCTACAACATGTTCATTTAGATGTCCCTATTAGATCAGGTAGCCGTCTAATAAATAGAAAGTCTTTTAAGCCGCCTCATTGTAGAACGAACGTTGGACTGCATTCTCCACTGAATAGAATGTTCAAGTTTTATAATGGGATCCGGTCAAACTTTGATATTTTTAGTGGTTCTTTGGCCTCCGCAAAGAAAAGCATCTTTCGAGATGCTGTTCTAGTTTAATTTCAACTCTATTTTTTGTTAGATCATTTACCTTTATATATATATATATATTTTTTTCATTTATATATTATATTTTTTATTGTATACACTTAATGTTAAATTTAAAACTCATAAACCTTCCACTTTTAAAATAGTTTCGCACGTTTCAAATATGCATGTTGTGTTCACTGTTTTTAGTAACTGTGCCGAATTTTTTTGTCAGTATATTATTTAGATGTAAGTCATGCGCATGTTGCAATTTGTGGACCTTATAATAAAAAAAAAAAAAAAAAAAAAAAACTTAGTAGGCCTGCATAATACTTATTTTTATAAAACTAAGCTAAAGCAAAACTGCTCATTAGCCTACTTGGCTAGATTATAATATTACAAGTTTTTTTGATTATAAAACAGCATAGATGTGATAACTAATTAAGTAAAAAAAATCTAGTAGCGTAGTCACTATGCAAACTCTTTACCTATTTAGAGATCAATATAGTAGGTACACTATTTACACCCGTATCATGGTCAAGGACTTCTGACTAAACCATGTTAATTGATAGAACACCTCACCTACCTATATTTGAAGTAGATAAATATATCATTAGAAAAATAGGTAGGACCATTGGAATCCGTCGATAACGTGGGCAGTGTTAGAGACGTGCATAGACAGAAATCAAAATGAAGCCGTTTTTATTTAACTCCTAGTTACACGAAATTAACGGGTCTACGACTGATGGTGACTGGTGGTGGTGGTGGTACGACTGGGTACATAATCAGTATTTTTTATCTGCAACGCCTTTTCGACGATTACTATGAAATTGCATAATAGGTGTACAGATACTACAGATAAATATGCACTTCGTCCAGTAAGACTGGGTGAATAGAGGTACAGGAAACTACGTACTTCGTTTGGTATTGGTGCTAAGACCGGGTACACATCAACATCAGTCTTATTTATCTGCAACGCCGCGTCTCGTATGCCACTTGCACCCACGCCGCATTGAGCGCGCTCGCACTTCAATGCTCCCTAAGCTACCATAAGCTTAATTTCATCGAATACTAAGAATAAAGGTACAGGACTATTTTTATGAAACAACGGGATATTTACCATGATTAATTTTTTTTTTGAGTTTACTTCCGATGTTTCAGCACTGTTGCATGCACCATGATCACGGTTGAACTGAAGTCCACGAGTTTCAAAAGTTGTAAAGGTACAGGAGTCTACGTACTTCGTTTGGTACCGGTGCTAAGCCCGGGTACACATCAGTCTTCTTTATCTGTAAAGCCGCGTCTCGTATGCCAGTCACTTGCACCCACGCCGCGTTGAGAGCGCTCGGGTTTCGATGCTCGTAACTGCAGTAATGCTCTCCGTCGACAGCCCATAGACTCTCCTTCTCGTCGATCACTATCTCTATCGTGAATGGCTTGCCGGTTTTAAAGGGGAACGACCTGCAATGTAAACAAATATTGGTTTAGTCAAAATTTAAGAAAGGAATAACTTGGTGTAGGTAATTGGACAGCGATAAAAGTAACGAACATTTCTGTTCCCTGTCTGAGTTTTACTCGATCAGTTTGAACAATTCATTTCGCCTACGTGTCTCTCTCTTTTGTATTGAGCAAAGATGAGACAACAACAATACGTTACGTAGAAACGATCGAAACGAGTTTTTCAAACTGATCGAGTAAAACGCGACTTGCCCTTTTGTTTTTTTTTTTTTACAATTTATAGGTTTGCGTTTGACCGCTATCTCACCTGCTGTTAAGTGATGAGTTAGTACAATATTAGTATTTTACGTAGTACATAGGCTAGGTCAACGTATATTTAGATTCCTCAAGGCACATTATCTAATTTTACTTATCACTTATCGTTTCTCATCATCATAAATGTAGATATTGATAATTATTCTAATAAGTACCGCGTTGTTTATACAAGTATATTTTTCACACCCTTGAGTCTCTCACACGTCAAGTACTGAGGAAGCTAGTAATTCTACTAAGTATTTAATCATTCTACTAAGTACTTAACTTAGGTATTTATAGCTGTTGTTATCATAATATCTAGCCCTTGACAAGATATAAATCATCTAGAATAGATGCAAAGGCCTATTTTTTTTATCATAATATCAGTCTACAAGTCATCATCACACTACACTTACGGAAAAATTATGTGCACTATGCCAGTACTCTCAAACAGTGAAGGAAAACATAGTGAGGAAACCGGCGTGTCGTAGAACTTCAAAAAGTTCGAACAACACAACATGTCAAGCGTCACGCAAAAAGGGTCCGCCAGCGACCTACTTGCGGAAACCATGCAGTCCGCACACCAAGTGCGGATGATGAATTTGCCAATCAGTCTACACACGTTAGTAGTACGATTCGCGTAAATAATAACTCATTTGCAGTTAAACTAGATTAAAAATCGTAAAAATATTTGTGGGAAAAATGACTTGCGTCAAGATTTATTGATTATCTATTGCCACAAATCTTTTCATAAAAAAATATCTAAATCATATCATAAAAATATCGAGTTATTGTTCTATAATTGGAATGATAATGAAAGCGAACATGGAAAACTACCAAAACCAAGAATAACTAATATTACTGTGTTAGTAAGGACAAGAAACGTAAATTGCCGTGACCTCTTTTTTGCCCCATGTGAATGTTCGGAACATTGACTGCTATTTACAGTGTGAACAGAACAGGCAGTAATCGTGAGCATATACCTACCATACGCCGCCGGGGCATAAGCAGGAAGATTATTTTCTAGGGGGTTTTAGGGTTCCGTAGCCAAATGGCAAATACGGAACCCTTATAGATTCTCGTCATGTCTGTCTGTCCGTCCGTATGTCACAGCCACTTTTTTCCGAAACTATAAGAGCTATACTGATGAAACTTGGTAAGTAGATGTATTCTGTAAACAGCATTATGATTATCACATAAATAGAAAAAAATACACATTTTGGGGTCCCCAATAGTCCCCATACTTAGAACTATAACTCAAAATTGCTACGGAACCCTTCACGGGCGAGTCCGACTCGCACTTGGCCGCTTTTTTCCTTATAAAGAAATTACTATACGCTGCAGAAGTAAGTAGTAGCAGTGCCACAGGTACAAACTGCTCGAAAATTATTGATTACGCCCTTTTTGCACCCGTCAGTCGACACGCAACCCGACATAAGCATACCATGCTACACCCTAGAACGAGCTTATTTGACCTAAAAAGCACGACAACCTCTCCGCGAACTCCGTTGAACTTTATTTATGGCATTGTAATCGGTGTAATAAGTCCAACATGAACTTTGACCCAGGCGCGTTCTGTAGACCAAAAAGCATACTTACTTGTACTCGAAATGACCGTTCCGGATAGATTTTTTTGTTGTTTTGTATTTATCTGTGATCAATCTTTTTGACTATACGCCGCCGATTTAATGTATGCGCTGGACATGTTGGTGAATTTCTCCAGTGATCATTTCCCCTTCTTTTTGTGACCATGTGTCTATTTCTATGATGTGTTGTCGTTTTGTACCGGATAGCTAAAGCTGCTTTTAAAGCGTTTTTAAAGACATCACGCAAGGTTGTCCACTGACTTACCAGTGCACGATAGGAGTCTATTTGAAGCGTACCTAAAATCCTTTCACCACACACGTTTAAAAGAACTAGTGAAAAGACCTACCTGTAAGCAGTGGTCTCCTCCAGCCCCCACTTGTCATGCCTTCGCGTGTTCCTCACAACATACCACTGTGGTAGTCGCACATTAAAATGAATCGCGATGTCTCCGCGAGCTTCTGGATCCCCGCAGCCAATATTCACCGCAAACCTTGTTATAAATAAACAGAAAGGGTTATAACATTGACCGTTAGGAAGTTTACATGAATAAATTATGCTATTTGAATAGTAAGGATAGAAATACCAACAGGAAACGGATTAGTGACGATAAGATAGTATAACTTTGTAAATACAGTTATAAATATTTCTTGCATGACTATTTATTACTTGGCATACACTATTACCCATACCGTGTGAAATATTGGAAAACATATTTCTTATTATTATAATATCCGGTTTCCATCGTAAAAGCTCTGCTTAGCTTAGGGCTAGATTGTATTGTGTGAATTGTCCACAAAATTTATTTATTTTATAAAAACTAGGTATATGAAAAATTGGAATGGAATCTGGTAAGAGGTCCTAGTTTTTTTTGCGTCATTTTAACTCAACGTATTTCTAAGAATTATATTTGTAACAACATTGTGGTTTGGTTACTCACCATGGTAAATCCTCGCAAGGCGTTCCTGTGCATACTATATGGGATCCTATGGACAGTGGCTCGGGTAGCACCTGCACAAATGCTACCTCTTGCGCTTCTGCTAACTGGTTCTGAAATGTTTGTATATGTTTTTCAAAGAGAGCAAGAAAGGAGAGAGCACTGAGAGAGAATGACGAATGATAGAGGTGAGTGGAAGAAACCTGTTGTGTTGTGGCGACCCAACTTACTGTGGGATAAGGAAGGAGATGATGAGTTCTAAAACTTATCACGACAATTTGTACTTTTCTCCGTTCAGACTGAGAAAAAATCAAATCGTTAGTTAATATTTATTATGATCAGATTTGTAATAATAATTATACACAGGAGGAGCACTGAGTCTAGTGGTAGCGGCCCCTTCAATCAATCAATCGATCGATCAATCAAAATTGTCTTTATTCAGTTCAATTCCAAGAATCACTTAGAAACGTCTTAAAGCTAGGCGAGTCTAGGTGCAATGCTTCCGATCGTGGAAAGTCGTGGGTCCAAATCCAGTCGTTTACCAATGAGTTTTTCTGTAGAAAATTGATGTGCACTATGACAGTACTCTCAAACAGTGAAGGAAAACATCGTGAAGGAACCGGCGCCGGCGTGTCGTAGAACCTACAAAAGTTCAAACAACACGTATCAAGCGTCACGCAAAAAGGGCCCGCTAGAGGCCTACTACGGAAACATAACCGCATACCAAGTGCGGATGATGAATTTGCCAGTATTTGTAAGTTATTACTCGACAAACTTCGCACGTAGACTAGGTACTGCATGACACTTGCATGATATCATCAAAAGTAGGTAGGTAACTTTGGCTTAAAGGTATGGTAAGGTAGATGTAGCTACCGAACTGATTACAAAAAAGGATCGCCCATTGTTTTACAAATTAGGAATGCATAGCAACGTTTAGTAGCGCATGAAGACTTGCACTGTTTCTGTTTATACTTGTTACATCAACAACTTGTATAAAAAAACCAGCACAGCCTGAGCCATAGCTCAACATTCCAATTTTATTTTTAACTGACTGATTATAATGTTGTTTTGTCATGCATGTCTAATATTATAGTATATACCAATATTCATAAATATTGAGTTTTTTTAGCAATAAATTTAAATTTTTAGAAGAATTTCACATTAAAGCCGGAAAATAAGTATCTGGGAAATTCAAGAACAACATAGCCACAGTGACAAGTGACATCACCGCAACCTTCACTGAAAATAAATGCGTCAGACCTTGTCGGACGGTCAAAGTTGATTTAAAAAAATCGGTTGTCTGTAAAGTCAGTTTACTGACGATAGTTGAACGTGATAACGTCATAAGATAATTATAAGTTTAAAAAACTTGAGAAACCGACTTCATTGTCAAACGGCTAAACCGATTTTAATCAAATTTGTTTGGGACAATCTAGACGTAAGCATTACCTTCCAAATAAAAAAATAATTTTCTAAATCGGTTCATAAATGACGGAGGCATGCAGTTACAAACATTAAAAAAATTATTTAAAAAAAAATGGCAACACCGATTTTAATAAAATTAAAATGGGACCAATCTGGAAGCAGTACCTTTCAGATAAAAAAATATTTTTTCAAATCGGCTCACAAATGACGAAGTTATGCGGTAACAAACATTAAAAAAAAAAAAAAAAATACAACCGAATTGAGAACCTCCTCCTTTTTGATTGGGAGTCGGTTAAAAATACTCGCGGACTCGCGGACTCGTGGACTCGGACTCGGACTCGAACTCTCGGACCCGGACCCGGAACCCGACCGAACCCTTACCCTTACCCTCATTAACCCCCACCCTCATTTACCCTTATCCATTACCCGACCCGGGCTCGGGCTCAGGTAAATGGAACGACGAAACGACGTAACGACGCATGAGTCATGTTTTTTCGTGCGTGCAGCCGGCTCCATCGATTTATAAGACGTTATCACGTCAAAAATCGATCAGTAGTTGAGGTACGTTAAAATCACTAGGCTGTACATCAACTTGTTCTGGTACTGACGACACGTGGGTTGGTATTGGTACTATACTTTGCTGTCTGCTGTGATTTAGTTTTGGAATATTTACGCATTTGTTGTTGTTCGAAGTGTTCAACGGTTATTGAACACCGAGATTTGATACAGTTTATAAAGACACGTTGAACAGAACACTAAAACACGGCCTTGTCATTGCGCTTGGGCAGTTTGCAAAGGAGGAAAAAACAACTAAGTTCATCTGGAAGGTAGTAAGAAATTTTTACATCTGATTGTCTTTAAATGTGCAGGTTAAAGTATAGAACCGAGCCTCGTGAGACTAACTTCATTGACCTATAGGTGGTTTTATTATGATTTTGTAAGGACCGGTTTTGGTTTCTTAACTTATCGACCATGTTTGTTTACTATGTGCTTATAGTCATGTAGGTTACATTGCTAGAAGTATGGTGCGAGTAGAAATTCAGTAAAATTTATCTTTAGACAGTTTGAAATTACCCCAAGATCAACCCATAACTAAAAATTACAAGGTGGAGTGGAATGGGCAAGGTAGTGTAGGTGCCGTTCTAAAAGATCAAGGTACATTACATTAGAACATGTCTAATAATCGAGAACACAATGTAGGTAACTAAATAATATCTCTTCTTTAAATTCAGTAGATGGATGATACACTTAGTCAAGAAGTAGTAACTCACAACAAGAATTAAAATAGAACATAGCAATTAATTACCAATGCAGTAGGCAAATTATCCTCAATATCACAGTCAGATTTCCGTGCGCGGCAAAAAAGCCAGCGGCAGAATGAACCACACCCACATTTATCCATCAGGCGAACCATAATAATCACAAAGTCCAGTCACAACCGCGGTTTATTCATCACTAATCCTACAGCTATTCAATACACCCGCGATTCATTTCTGTAAATAAACGCTCGAGTGCCCGCGTTCTGCGAGTTGTGTGCGACACGTCTATCTTGCGCGCTACCTACCTCAAAACTTTTGATGCGAACGATTTTAACCAGTAGGCAAAAACAGGTGGCGGTGAATGTTTGTTTTGATTTCGTCACTAGTGCGCCTACAAATTGTAGAGTAAGCAAAGCAAACCACCGCAGAGCGTAGGTAATGTTTGCTGTAGGAACAGTTACACTTCTGTAATGTATTTGAATGTTTAATTGTTTAATCCTTATTCATCATTATTAAGAGGCATAATGCGATTATAAAAGCTTAAATACCAGTTCATAATGCACCTAATTTAAGAGCTATGAAGTTTTACACTTGAATTTCTAGTTTTAGATTTCCAAGATAAAAACCTAGACATGATAATATTGATAGTCTGACCACAAAGGATACTATAAAATTTACAGATGAGTTAAAACTTTGGCCAAAAAGTAGTTAATTAATAGACGAAGATATTTGTACTTTTATGAAATGGTAATCAATACATAAAGTAAGTTAAATATTTTAACAATATCTAGGTTAAACTGCTGTAGTTTGGATAATATTCACATAGATTACGATAAATACTCCATTAGTTTTAAACATAGGGGCGTATCATCGCAATAACAACAAAGCACTAACCTCAAAATCCAGTGCATCTTCAGCAAAGTCGTACTCAATGAAGTCCCTTGGTATAAACCCCTCTTGAGCTCCATAATCCATGTTAACACAGTTCACACATGTCATCACTTCCTATTTATTTCGGTACCTAGCTGTTAAGAACGCTATAACACTTCAGTTTGCCATAGCTAGTTGACATTTCACTACAAATACAAAATCGATACGTCTGCTGCGGACAAAAGAGCAAGCCGTCTTTGCTAGCTTGAAATGTATCCAACCATATCAACACAGTTCAGTGAACGGATGAAATGTTTTACTGTTCTTGGTAAAAGGATGAGGATCGTGTTATTGGTAAAGGTTTCTGTCTCTTATCCACTCGTGGCTATAAGGCGTGGAGAACAGAGACGCGAGATATTATTAGATTAAAATTACAGGCCATACAAACAACGTAGATAATTAATGAGATAGTGTGACCTTGATTCGTCAAGTTTTGCATTAAAGGAGACAATGAAACTAAAAATCAGATTAATAAGCAGCGCATAAATCAATGATTATAGGATAACTAAAAGGAAAACGAAACTTGGCTAGCAAAATACATAAATACGAAAGACGTTTGTGCTACGATTTTAAAGTTGTGTATTATTTAGACAAATTACATTATATTTAGGTATTATGATTCAATTGGAATCAACTGGAACAAAATTTCCAATTAAAAATGGGGTCAAGCAGGGTGATCCGCTTTCTCCTAAGTTATGCACTAGCACTTGGAGGAAATTTTTAAGCCATTAGCAGCACTATGGATGACGAAGGGCATTGAAGTCGGTGGCCGAAGGCTTACAAACCTAAGGTTTGCTGATGACATTGTACTTTTTGCTCCAAACGCACTTGACTTGCAACAAATGCTCCAAGACCTGAGCACGGCAAGCCTCGAGGTTGGACTAATGATGAATCGGTCAAAAACCCAAATCATGACCAATAGCACGAAACGTAGGGTGGTGGTAGATAGGGAAGAAATACACTACGTCGATGAGTACATCTACCTGGGCCAGTTAGCATCCTTCAAAAACAGGCACGACAAGGAAGTCGACCGTCGAGTTGAAAATGCCTGGAAGAGCTACTGGTCCATGAAGCAGCTAATGAAGGGCAACCTTCCTTTATCTCTCAAGCGCCAACTCATCGACTCGTGTATTCTCCCTGTCCTAACTTACGGTGCCCAGTCTTGGTCACTGGCCGAATCACAAAAGTCCAAGCTCGGGGTTTGTCAGAGAGCAATGGAGCGTAGCATTTTGGGTGTCAAGAGAATTGACAGGATCCGTAACACCTGGCTACGCTCAAAAACCGGTATCGCTGACGTGGACGCTAAGGCTGCCAAGTTAAAGTGGGACTGGGCAGATCACATCTGTCGTATGAAACCCGAAAGATGGGCCAAAGCCAGCACAGAGTGGGTCCCTGCAGACGGAATTCGCCGCCGAGGCAGACCCAGGAAGCGTTGGCGGGATGACCTGGACGCGTTCTGCAAGGAGTGGCCGAGTTTGGGTCAGGAGCGAGATGAGTGGAAGGAACGGGGGGAGGCCTTTGCCCAGCAGTGGGACAGACCAGGCTGAATAAAAAAAAAAAAAAAAAAAATATATGATTTTTTGCGTGATTTAGATTTATATATTTGATATACGCTACATTTTCCTTCTGCTAGGCAAAGGTCTTTTCCATTCTTTGAATTAATTAAATAAAATTTACCTACCTACCTTTGCAGTTAAAATGTTATTACACTATGTGGGTTATCATATCACTCACGATTGTAACATATAAAAATTACATAGTTAAAATAAAACATCATAAATAAATAATTAACTATTTTATTTACATAAAATACTTAAAATATCACGTACACTTAATATAAACAATTAATACTACTGCTAAATACATTTTGTGCCGACTCCACCTATAGATAAGCGCAGGAAGAATACTAGTGCTGAGGATTAATAATATGTAATTAACTTAGAGGTACTTAAATCGTTTGTTGTTTTACGAAATTATGGTTGATTGTTCTTCCTGAAACAAAATAAAATTGTTTTGTTATAAAATAATGACTTAGTATAATTTTTAATTCAATATTATGGATGTTTTAAATGTTATACAAAGCAAACTAGTAACAAAAAATCTTATTTGGATAGAAAAGAGTTGTTTTGCTAAATCATCTAGTCTTCATTGTTTATTATAAGTAATGAATACCTACGATGTTAGTGAATTTTATACGATTTTTGTGATCTACGTAATAAGTCTAATTTCGAAGAGTAACAGCAGATTTTTTTTCAAGATTTAACAAAATCCGGACGGAACAGGCATAATTTCTTCACATCATCGTTGCATGTGATAATAAATCATAGGACCTAACAAAATACACGTGAATAGAGAAAACTTCTACAACATTTTTGTAGAATTACCAATTTGTTATTTTTAAATTGATTTAGTAACGATATAAAAAAACTCACTTATTCAGGGGTTGACTGTCGAAAAGCTCTCTTTGGTACTGCTCAAGTTCATCTTCTATGTTGTTGCCCTGTAAACATCAAATTTTCATTCGATTGCCTTGGGCTCATGTTTATGTAAACGTCTATGAACATCTAATTGCTTTGGATGAATGCCAAGAGCCAGTAAGAACTACAATAAAAACATCGTATCAAACGAACGAATATTTCGATGAGCTAAATGGAACCTTTGGAAAATGATCGCTTTTTAGCTTTCGCGAGAGAAAGCTCTCACGAACACTTACTCACGTCAAGTTACTGACGTAACTTGGAATAGGCACAGGGTAAATATAAACTCACGTTTACTTTTAAATCTTGTTCACACAATTATTTTTTTTGTAATGTACATAATCATTTTGAGGTATTTTTATTTCTAGTGTTAATAGACTTAATGCTATTTTATTTTTAATTTTTGTATCTTTTAACAATTATTTTAACTTGCTCTAACTCTTATTCTTATTACATGCGGTCTGTCCTTATAATTATTGTAGCACTTGACATGTTTTTGGTCTATCTGTATTATTTGAGAACGAATTGGTGACGATGTTGGTGACTCCAATATAACTCACATGGTGCGTCCTCACGTGTTGTAGTAGTTTAGCGCGAGTAGCGTACTGCCGCGGGCATTGAGTACAGGCCGCGGGTTCGAAGGACCTCACGCCGCCTGCTATACACTGCGTGGCTAGCTTCTCTGCACCTGGTTCAACAAAATTCAACAACTGTAATAAGCCAACACAAATGAGAACAACAGCAAATTAACGAAACGAACGAAATAGCCGAACTGAGTACAGGACGCAGGGGCAGTGTACATACCTAGTAAAAGAAAAGAAAGAAAAGGAGCCTCATCGAGGCGCACTAAAAATACTATCACCACATTGTTTGAAAGAACTGGTGACACGATAAGAAGAAGTGTACCCAGTGTGTACATATACCTACTACACACTACCTGTGTCCTGTAGCACAGGTTTCATGCAAACCTATTTCAGGCACCAGTCTCTCACAAAACAGGTTCACATAAGTAAACATAGCTCCTATTATAATAATACCTAAAACTTTAATGACTTAGCAAAATTTGTTTAACACACACCTACCTACTTATATAATACCTACTACTTATCTATATTTATTATAATATTTATGTTACCTTATTCATTGTTAAATGTAACCTAGTTTTAAGAGAGAAATAAATGATTTTTATTATTATTATTATACTGCCCAGTGTGTACATTACACATTGGGTACACTTCTTCTTCTTCGGCGGCGCGGCGTGAAGTTCTATGAGCATGCGGCCTATACTGTTGTACCTACATTTTCTGCCTGTCTTCATGCGGCTATCCATTCTGTGTTTTAATGGATTGTCATGCACGCCTTTATATCAAGCAAATGCATTTTCTTTCTTAAAATTAGTTTGAGCCCTAATGGCTCGCTAGTCCAAATTTTTAAAAGGTTTACCTGGATGATGTATGGCTATATGGTGATCACGTTTGTTTCCGCTGCGGTAGATCTTAGAACAAGCCACGCACGGATAGTGCCTCACCGGACGCTCTACTTTGGTCGTCGATACTATTTTATGAGCGCGCCATAAGTGGTTTACTAGCATGCCGCGACGCTATAACAAAGACAAGCTATTTATTTATCACCAAATCACACATATTGCACACGTTCATACAAGTGCATCTTCGCAGGCCTGAAGTTAGCCGTAGATTCACCATTGGGCATTTTCGTACTTACGCCTAACTTCATTAGGCCCGCAAAGTTTGAGAAGGAAAGGCGTGCACGTGAATTTTTTTAAACTACTGTTTAAGAGGTAGGAGGAGGTTTACTTTTAGTAGATGGAAAAACAAAGAGTAAGCCTATGGTTTTATTTTATTTCTTACCTTAAATCGTTTCGAATTACACTGTTCACAAGTGTACTTCTTGTTATCCGGTGATTTACTCTTCTGAAAGATACATAAAGCAGTTACATAATATCAACTGATTTATCATTTTTTGCTAGTGAAGATTTTCGAAGTGGGATAAGTTCTAACTAATACTGAATTGGTGGAAGTGGGTGGTCCCCCTATTCTAACACGTAGATACTTCTATGTCTATCCTTTTCTATCGCCTAAGGATTTTTTAACTACATTATGTCAAAGTGTTTTAGAACAAAATGTTTTTAAATATTCCAGAATGATCTAGAATAGGTAATCAAATTTTATTCAAAGACCCTGGCAACGCCGAGCTTTGCTGCCAGTAATAACATAACATGATTTTTTTATCATAAGTTTTAGTTACCTTTTCTTTCTCCGCGGAATGTTCCTTGCGAAAGTGTTGAGCTAGCCTATCTCTGTTTTTGAAGATCTTACCACACCCGCACTCTAATTTTGGAGTGGGACATTCACTGTAATAAAAGGTAAGTATAAGAAGTTATAAGAACATTATCACATTTGCTACATAAAGTTAATTAAGGCCTGAAAGGAGTCTAGAATAGATTTGATAGGCAATGGGATCTACACTAAATCAACTATGTATTTCACGTTCCTTTAGGCTGCGCTCACTTTGGATCCGTTTTCGTACGAAAACGTACGAACACGTACGAACATTCCCGACCTTCTGAGTACTATGAAAGCGCTCACACTGCGCGCGAGTTAGTCGTACGTATACGTACGTGCACGTCCGACGTCCGAAATCAATCCGAACTTGTTGGGATTTTATTATACGTTCGTTCATCATCAAACGTATGCGCTAACACCGGTACTCTGTCTATTTGACGGAGAAAAACGTTTTCAGTGTGCGCACTCAATTCGTACGAACAGTGTTCGTACGTTTACTTACCATGTAATTTGTATCCAAAGTGAGCGTAGCCTTATACTTAGGCCGGGGTGATGCAGGATATCAGGGGATCACTGATCAAATACTAATGTATCCAGCGATTTTTTTTTTAATAAAATAAAAGTGAAGTTGATGAAATAATATTTACCGTAAATGCTTACGTCTATTCCTTTTTGTTACTGTTTTATTTAAATCTGGTGTAGAATCTTTTTTTACCTGAAAAATAAAATTGATAATAAATGTAGATTTGTTTTTGTTGAAAGTTTATGTTAGTGTTTCTTTTATTTCAATGCAAATGGTAAACATCTAATAAAACTTGTTACAATTAGCATGCGGTAAAATAATTCGTTTCCACAAACCTCACTACTTGTTTTAGGGGTTTCCATTGGTATTTTAGGAAAACTCAGATCATTGATCGTGCAAGTATCGTCTCTAAACGTGATATCGTACGGGTTAAAGTCGTCTGCTCTCGAGTTAGCAGAAATGTCGATATTGGAGATTCTGTCTGTATCGAAGAGGCATGTGGAGAAATCTAGACCACTGGAGAAGTTTTGGAAGCTTTCGTCAGACGGTATCCTGTTCTCTTCGTTGTTTAAAGTCGAGTTTAGATCTGGGAGTGGATTTGGTTCTGTAGTTGCCCTGTAAATTTTGTTTAGTAAATATTGAGTCACACAACACACACACCTCCACCCACACGGGAACATAAATGTTATACATATTACATGAATATATGTATAACATGTATGTTTCCGTGTTATATATTACATGGGTATGTCACGTTTCGGCTATGTTGCAATAACCGTTTTAGCGGGCAGACGGTTATTGCAACATAGCCGAAACGTCGAGAAAATAAATAAAGTAAGGTAATATACGCGATAAATACCCTTGTAATAGTTTTAATATGTATTTTGTAAATATTTAAGATTGGTTTATTTAATTAATAATAATTTTCACATACAAGTATAATTGTTGTAAAATATTAATAGCGATAACGGCTAAATATGCTTTTAAGTCACCATCGAAGAATACATTTTCTCACTCTCTTCAATAAGAATTCAATGCGTGGCAAGCAGACCTCACCTGCATTTTAATAAAATACTCACACAATATTTTCTGTTTTTTTCGTACAATGCATAGATCTATGGCGGCGTAGCCTGTAAATAAAATAATTACTTTACATTATTTCAAAAGATGTACAGAGAAAATCCCGGATTAAAATGAGAGCAATTCAATTGTATGTTCACCCCAAATTACAAGCTATCGCATTCCAAATTTCATTTCGAATGCGAGTTTAGTTCAACGGTTTAGTCTTCAACACACCATACAAAACAAACTATTCTGACACACTTGTGTATATTTAGTATAAATATCTTACGTAAATAATCTGCTAAACGTCCGTCTGCATTGAAGACAGCGATATCCTCTACGAGTTGAAATAATATCATCCTGAAAATTACGAAATGAGAATGTATAGTTTGCTCACCATTTACTTTCCTACCAACTGTTAACCGGATAGTCAGATAGTCATTTATTTATGCATATTTTGCACCGGTTTTGGGAATAGGACATCCCTAATGAGGCCGCACACCAGCGCCACATGCTACATGCATCGAACATTTACGTCGCCACAATCAATGCGCTACAATTCAGCTTGCTACAAATGTATTGTATAGGCGCACATCGAAAGCACAGTTGTAGCGTGGCACCGCTTTAAGAATGTCGACATCATCGTCTGACGACGACGATTTCTTGATGTGGCGCCACAAATAACGAACGTGTTCGATCTTGAATTCGTGTAGCGCGGACAACGGCTCGCCACAAAGTGCGCTCGCTACAAATGTTTCCTCAGTGTGCGTGCTCACGTACAGATATATGGGGGCGTTAAATATGTCGCGTTTCAAATGTGGCGCCACAATTATCAAGATACAAGTGTGTGCCTGGTGTGCAGCCTGCCTAATTGGATCAAGCAACGGGACACATCCCTAGAGTAGAAAGAAGAAGAGGAGGAAGATGGCGTCGTGATGCGTAGTTGTATTGTTTGCCGTGTAATAAAATA
Organism: Thera obeliscata; assembly: GCA_947578465.1. NCBI lineage: Eukaryota > Metazoa > Arthropoda > Insecta > Lepidoptera > Geometridae > Thera > Thera obeliscata. Next base: position 3,651,288 of record OX387927.1, read on the forward strand.
AAACAGAGTTGTAGCTATATTCAATGAAGAGTTTTCTCCGTATCACTACATACACCATAGAAAACCCGTAGAAGTGAAAGAGGGCCCGAATAAGACCACTGTTGGACGTACGCCCATACATTTTTAGGAAGAACGAGTTGATCGATGAGAAGGGGGGAGAAAAGGCATCCTAAGATTTGTCTTCGGGTTAATGATCACCATTCTATTATTCCCCAGCAGTTGTCCGCGTTAGTATAGTAATCATCATCATCAGTCTGAAGTAGTCCACTGCTGGACATAAGCATTTCTAGGAAGAACGAAGGAGTACGGTTGTAGGCAATAAATATTGCATATCGGCTTTTCTGTTTTTATAGAGCGCTATCTCATTTTGACGTACACTACGCTCTATGAAGCCGAAATAGGCGATGTGCAATATTTGTTGCCTACTAGTGAAATCACCTACTCAAACTCAATGTAATTTTTTTTCAGTATACACCACTATTTTGTAACTACTGTTAACCAGTTTTGGGAATAGGACGTCCCTAATTGAATCAAGCCAAGAGTTACAGCTCTAGCGGAGAAAAAGAAGAAGAGGAAGGAGATATGGCGTCGTTATGGAGAACTGTATTTTTGTGGTGTAATCAAATAGAACAGAATTGTAGCTATAATCAATGAAGAGTTTTCGTCTTATTACTACCAAAAAAAAATGTAGGGTAATGTAGTAGGGGTAGAACATTATGAATGTATTGTGCAATCAGAATTTTTAGTTTCGATAAAATGACAAAGTTATTGAATGTTAAAATTTTCAGAAATCCTGCTAAAAATTATGGACATATTAGTTACGTAGTACTAGAGAGAAAAAAATTTACGCTGTTCGGTTCCGCTTGGTATTTAGCGTTTATGAATGAAATTATTTTTGCTTGTTGAATCGTTTCTCAATATTTGACTAAAAATTGTGGTTATTTAAAAATACTTTTTTATGACTTGATTTTTTTTTCGTGGATGTGTTCAGTATCAGCAGCCAATATCGTCATTTTTTTTTCTGGTAATTACAAAATAGTGGTGTATAGGCTGTCGATTTCTCACTTTGTGGTATACATCTGCATGATGCTGCAGTATGGCCGCCGATGGGAGTGCGCGATTGCATTCATTGCACCACCATTGTTTGGGATTCGACGATAGTACTGAAATAAAATAAAGCTAGCTATTAAATAAATAATTTGGACAACTCACACAACACTATCTAGCGCCAAACTAAGCAGAGCTTGTACTATGGGAACCAGATAGCTGATACAATACTTAAATACATTTTTTTTGTATACATACTTATAATACAATATAACACCCGGACAGAGAACCATCTGTGTTCCCCACACAAATTGTTGTTCTCGGTGGGGATCGAACCCACGACCTATGGCGCAGAAGGCAGAGCTACTACAAACTGAGCTGAGAGGCCAGTCTTATTCTAATTCTTTCTGGATTCCAGAATAACTATACACGTTTGACATTCGACAAACGCCTGCCTAATTCTAAATTTAAAATACACAGTTCGGGCGCTTGTACACGCTAAGAAAATTTGCCGTTCCTGCGGCAGACAAGACAAATTCTTCGTGTAGACGACAAGAATTTTGTCTGTTCCACACACGAAAACGCAACAACGTTCGCCGCGTCGTGTCTTGCGCAGATAAGATTTTTTTCGTGCACCGCTGCGAGCAGTGTACACAGTTATTTTCTAGTTAAGACACGAATTCTTGGGTAGACCCGGCGTTTTTTCTTAGCGTGTACAAGCGCCCTTCCGGTCCAACAACAATGGCATCAAAAATTTATAATAAAATCCCCGAACAAATAAAAGACGTAGAAAAGGATAGGACATTCGAATATAAATTAAAGGACTTATTGATAAAAAAATGCTATTATAATTTAAATGACTTTTTCAATGATTCACTGCCTGCGTTATAATACTAATTTAATTGACTTCATAATATAAAAATAACAACTAGCTTTTAATTTATCTATTCTTTCAGACTTCGGCCCGCTTCCACTCCAGATATTGCTATGCCCTGAACATTAGGGCCTATTATGTATTTACCATTTTTAACTTTAAGACCTCACCATGTAACATAATAATTGCAATAAATAATATGAGTATGAGTATGAGTATGACAGTAGAGTACAAAAACCTACCTATTTCCAGATCTAATGTGGGTACACCAGTTGGCAGATTATGCTCCTCAGCATATTTCTTGCTATAACCAAGTTTGAGAGGCCTCCTCGCGTTTATAGGCTCTGTTGTAATGGCGAAGAGCTGTCCTTCTTCTTGATACAGCCATACGTTTGCCTCACCGCCAAGCGGGAGCACGCCCATCCAGTTGCATTTATCTTTAAACAAAATTATTGTAAATACAGTGGTTAAACTTCTCGGAAACTGAAAAAATCACACCTAAGTTTATCATGCGCACTTGATGTGCGGGCAGGTTTCTCCGCAAGTAGGCCGCAGGTGGGCCCTTTTTGCGTGACCCATGACACGTGTTGCTCGAACTTTTTTAGGTTCTACAACACGCCGGTTTCCTCACGATGTATTCCTTCATCGTTTTGAGAGTACTGGCATAGTGCACATACATTTTTCGATAGAAAAACTCATTGGTACACGAGTGGATTTGAACGCACGACCTTCGGATCGGAAGGCGGGGCCACTACCACTAGACCACCAGTGCTCTCTAATCACACCTGCATAATCTCTCGTGGTCTAAAATTGCTTTTTCTAAAACCATCATATTGCTCTTATGGGTATGAATCTTGTTGCTATACAGCCCCAAACTAAGCAGAGCTTGTACCATGGGAACCAGATAGCTGATATGGTACTTATATGCATTTATTTTTGTAAATACTTACTTAGAATATAATAAAACACCCAGACAGAGAACAAACATTCACGTTCATCACACATATTTTCGTTCTTGGTGGGGATCGAACCCACGGCGTAAGGCGCAGGTGGTAGGGCTACTACCAACTGAGCCGTGACGCCTTTCAATCCTATATAGATGAAGTATTACCTTTATCTGAGACATCAATTTGTATAATAGTATTTTCTTTCTTCAATAAAAACACCGGCGCATCTGTTTTTGTTTTTACCTCGTCTACTTGTGCTGGAGTAAGTACTTTGTGGATACCTGAAAAAATTATTTGATAAAATTTTAAGTAATTAGGTACCTATAAAAATTGGCAGAGATTAGTTGTTTTGTGTTGTGGGCAACTACTACAAAAATAAAGAGGTATGGAACAACTTGAAAGCTTTTCAAGTTGCCAGAATCGAAATCCCAAATTTATAATTTATTTACCCTCTACTGGTCCAAAACGAATGCGCGCGGGTAAAGTTCTTCTTGGAAATATGTGGTCCGTTCCTCTTATTTGAAGAGCAGTAGGTAATACTGCAATAGCCCGTTGATGAACTCTGACGTCAGATATATGAACTGAAAAGTGGATGAACAGTGAAAATGCAGCTTAATTTAGAAATTTAAATTATGGATACCGTTTCAACTTACCAAAATTTTGCACTTTCCGCTTAACTGTTCTTCCAGTACCTTTAAAGCTTACTTCTGATACTTTTTCTTTTTCAGGAAAAATTAAGGAATAATTTGATGCCTGCGGATTAATTTGCAAGGGACTTTGGACATCTAATGGGTGGTTTAGAAGAACTATGTCATTTGATCCACAATTCATCAAACCAAGTGTGTTTTCCAATTCTGTTGCAGAATCTAACTGCTTAGATCCAGTTAGACAGTGTTCATTTTGTAAACTATTACACTTTATTGGTGTTGGTTTGCATGTGTAGTTCAAAGGATGTATCAATTCTATTTGTTCATTGATAGCGTAACGAGTTGAGGAGTTTGGAATAACTTCTGGAAAGGGTTTGTCTGCAAGAGATGCAGAAGCTAGTGTCTTAGTTTGTCTTAAAGATTTGTTTTTCTTCGTAGGAAGACTGCTTGATTGCGGGAGTATCTTTGTCCTTGTGTCATTCAATACAGGTATGATTTTGTTTCCAATTTTGATAGATTTATCAGATCCTAAAAACAGTTTTAATTATTAGAATAAGAATCTTTCCAATAATAGTCAACAAATAATATTAAAGTTAGTGCTTAACTCACCAATGAGTAGTGGCACTGAACCTTCAGTTATAATTACATGAGACATTAACATGACTGGAGTTATATCCTGAAATGGAAGAAAAAAACATTTAAGTCATAATCATACTATTCTTATTTTAAAAACTTTACAAGCTGGGTGCTACTGACAGTCCTCTTTGCAGAGAAGATGTACAGATGAAACTGTCGCCCACTTACTCCTCGTGCACAACAGCATAGTGCCCTAAGGAGAGCAGTATCTTGGAGCACCAAAGACGCCTAGGGAGGCATGCCCTCGAATATAAATATAATATTTGATAATATTTAATATAATATTTAGGTATTCTATGCCTAGACAAATATATTTGTCTTAGCTCTAAAGTAGTGGTAAATTAAATAGGCACACTTATGTTACATACTCTAAAATGTGTAGTGAACTTACTTGAGAGTTGTTTATTCCATCAATCTTCACCAAAGACATCTGCGGGGCAGTGCTTTGTAAATTTACTTTAGCACGAGAGTCTGTAATGTCAGTTAGGAGATATGTGTTCTGTGCTGAAAAGAAGCAAGTTTATTTATTTTTATGTAGTATATGGAAGCACAACACTGATGTGAAAAAAGACTTTGTGTTGTGATGTACAAACAATTAAATTATCTACGGTTTCTGCAAGTACATAATATTATGTGGGTATGAATTTTGTTTTGCAAGTAGATACTTACTAGTCATGATGATTGTTATCTGCTGATCGATCAGAAACTCTGCTTCCAATTATGAGGTAAGAACACCGCCTGTTGTCGTCGTTCCACTGCGATCTGCACTATCCCCTATTTGTCCGTCTGAAAAGAAGGTTCCACATGATTCCTGCAATGTCTTGTCCAATTAGTATGCTGCGTAAAGTCTTGCTAAGCTCTGCTGCTTGTCTTCTATGTCTTTTGCCTGGCTGGATAGACGCAAATAATTTTAATTTTTCGAGGCAGTTTCAAAAAGTGACAACTGACAGCCCAAGCATTACATGATGATGTTGATGATGGTTCGTTTGACAGTGACACTGTCAGTGTCAATCCTCTCTGTATTTCTTGTCTGTGTTTTGAATGGTTTTGTCTACGGTTTTGACTGTATGTAACGTCTGTGGAGTGAATGAAATAAACGAATTTCTCTCCAGTGTGACCAGATTCAGTATTTTAATACTTTTTCGGTATTTTATAAAGATTTTTATAAAATGTGTATTTTTGTAGGTATTTTGCTGGTTGCTTTTTAGGTTTTGTAGGTACTTGTGGTACCTTAACGAACTGGTGGAAGCTGAACATCTGTATGCCTCAAGTTCATGGACGCAAGGCATGTATCGTATGGCTCGTTCCTGACGTGCTTGACCTCCGAGGCAATGCTTTGTCATTTACGCGATAGTTACTACTTATCATCAAAGTATGAAGTGCAGAGAAAAGTTAATGTGGTATCAATAGTTTATAGCAACGATAATTGCGGCTTGACGTTTTCACGTTCAACTATCGTCAGTAGTCAGTTCAACTGACTTTACAGACAACGTTTATTTTAAAATTTTATTTGTTGAACCTAGTTCCCGAGTATTTATAGCTAATGATGAATAACCCTAAAGTATTCATAATGCGTGAAATCCGCTAGTGACTTTTCTAGTGTCATGGTTCCTAGGAACGTAGCACAGGTGTACTTAATATGAACAGGCTTTTTATTCAAACGTTAAAGAAACAAGTATTTATTCTATTCCTAATTTTGCCGTGTTTCGGTATCTTGTACACTCTCGTTATTTTCGTAAAATTGATTCTGGCTACACTGGCTCTCCCGTTCAAGCAGTTCGTTCATTCGTTCTTCGTCATTTTTGATTTTTGACACTCTCTCTGGTTGATTTATTTTAATTTGATTTTATCAATTTTCGCGTGTATATTTATTTTAACTACTGTAGAAGATGGTAAATAGTGTATGATGTGGTGAAATAAAACGATTGAACAAAAGGACATTCAAAGCTGTTCGCAATTTGATTCACGTTCACGTCGTCTCCGTCGTCGTAAACCGTACCGTAGTTGAGGCTGGCTTTTAGTATACAATTCACTTCCTCTCCTTCTCGCCAGCTTCAGAACAGAATCATAATGAAATAGGTAATCAACGTGTATGTTGATACTATACACATTTTCGTTGTATGATGAGATAACTCTGAACCTGACAAAATAATGCCATGTATGCTCCTGACAATAGAAGAAAAGAAGCTAGGGATGTTATTTATCGTAGCAATTCAAGCCTTGACTTGATATACGGCGAGCATCCGTCAGGGAACGGCTTGCGTCGCGAGTATGGCAGTCACGGTTCGATCGATGTGATTGGTGGTGGCAGTGAGCGGCTGCCCGCGATGGTGCATAACTACAACGGCGTGCCAGCGCCTGACAAGCCTCCGGTCTTCGGCCGCTCGGGGGATCGTTTGGCAGACGACCACACAGACGGTCCCCCTGCCAGAACGAGCGCCAGCCCTAAACCACGCCTCAAACTGAACAAACTATGGGCTGGAGCTGGAGCTGCACTCTCACGTCAAGCATTGGATGACTCGTCTCTCTCGGTTCTGAGTGATGGCACGAAGAGAAAGCAATTTGCCCATTATGACTGTCAGTCATTGATGGCCAACTTGAACTATGCGGCTGAGATACGAGGTGCTCTGTTGAGCCGTCGTCGTAACACTACAACTGGTGCCTCTGCAGCTTCTTTGCTGGCAACCCGTGGGCTACCTCCAGGTGATGACGCAGTGCCCGACCCCGGAGATGGAAGGTGCAATGAACTTCTTGAAAGCTGTCCTTTCTTCAGAAATGAACTGGGAGGTGAGTGATTTTGTTGTTTTATTTGAATTTGTTTGTTTTGTGATAGAGTATTTCAGATTAGTCAGCTCAATAGAAGTACCTATTTGAGTCAATGTTTGCTTTTCTAACCTGTGGTTGTTACTACTTACTACATGACCATTGTGTCATCTGTGAATCAGGTGACACAAATTCTGCTCTCACACTTGACATTGTTCTCAGAATAATGTTTTATGCATCACTTATGCCTAATACTCACTTATAATGTGATATTACCCGAGCTCACTCATGTGTGCTTTCAAAGCTTAAAGAATTCCTCATGCATGAATCATCACTTGAAAGGAATGTTATGGAACTACTTTGCATAATTTCTATCTTCTATGATTTGATATCAGTTGATTATAAATATGATTTATGTATGGCTAATTCTTATCTACATTTATAATCAGTCTGATAAAATTAATGACTGTTTATTTTCCAAATAAACTGGCCCAATTATGAGAATTCTTTCCTACTTTTGAGGTTTATAATAAATCTGTTACCCACACTTAATTATTGGGTATAATTAAGTGTGAGTAATAGATTGTGAAAATAGAATTTAAATACTTACTACACACTCATTGAATGCAATAATTATGCTAGCTTGTGTAGTGGTGCATGAACATTGTGAACCCAGTAAATAGCGTGTGATTTTCAAATACCAAGTTTTTTATGTTTCAATATTTTCACAGCATAATACAATGATCAGATAGAATCAATGATTTATGGACATAGATACTCTGTTTATGTATTTGAATTGGAATATACTTAAAATAATTTTTGCATTGTAATATTATTCCCATGTTTTATTTTTCAATGCATGTTTATTCATTGATTTTATTTTCCTTTCCCTGTCAATGGTAAAATTATGCAGGTACTTATTTAGAGCAATACATTACCGTCGTTAAATTCTAACAGTATTGTTATACATAGGTTTAGAGTGTGACTTATTGTTACATTACCTTATTTATCTTGTAAATTAATGAAATAATTTGTTTTCTATTTCAATGGCTATCTAAAATAGCGTTCTTAACAATCTTTTCTTTTAGAAACAATCAAAAAGCTCAACATTGATGGATATGGCAGTGAATTTGAATTATATTTTTTGGACCCAGTAGCATTAGCAAGTAGCAATATTAATCCCATGTTAGTAGTATTCTCATAATTGTCTTTAGTATCCAACAAAACCCTGCTTCTTCTAATGTTTCATCACTGCTAGTGTTTTCCTAAATTTGTAAAAAACCTCAATTTATGCAGTTGATGCACCATTACAGGATAAATGTCCACCTTAAAGCTAAATAAGACCTAAGCTAATATAAATGGAACATTGTATGCAATAAATAAATAAACTCGACGTTGCCGCGGTCGACTTTGAAAACGAACGCTATGGCATCTAAAAACAGTTTAGAGGGATGCAATGCACTGATAACTATTTATAATGTGATTCCTCAGTTGGATGCCCTAAATAAATAAATAATTTTCGTGAATAACATTCGGAACTAAGCTGATCAGAAAATATTTCAGGTGAAGAAGAGCGTTGTGTATCTTTATGTTGGCGGACCGGCCGCGGCGCGATCCCGGGCCAGACGGGTGGATGGCATCGCCCGCGAGCGGCTTACGGCATCTCCATGCTGGAGTTCCAACCGGGACAAACCCACTGGAGGAATGGATGCCCCTTCGCACGCGCGCTGGGCCCGATGCCGATCGAGAGTCAGGACCTCGGAGCCTCTTATTATAGGAACTACTTTTATAATCATCGTAAGTTTATATTTTTTGCTTTCTACTACTATAACACGGCTGTCAAATCTTGGCGGGTCTGAATTTAGCTTTGTTTTTTTTTTTGGTGAATCTTCCGTCAGTAATTAACCATTTTCGCGGCAACGGCTATCTTTAGCAAAGAAAGCCAAACTGTATGGTTGCACTTTGTTGTTGCAAATGTCTAAAAAACTGATGAAAATACAAGCCAAATTCAAAATTATTCTGTTTCTTAAACAATTGGTACAGCTTAAATTGATGAGCTACAATTTAATATGTGTATTGTATATTTATCTTACCACAAACCATACAGATTACCTTGGTGGTATAAATACATAACGATATCATAACATTTTTAATACATAAAAATAGACTGTTCTATTTTCCTGTTGCAACTGAGTTTGGCGAGCTGTTTTCCACAACAAGGTCACAGGTGGGCCCTTTTCCTTAAATGCATTGAGTGATCATGAACACAAACCTTCTGATGATTATCCTTATGATAATAACAGTCAATTAATATTGTATTTATACTTGTTGCTTGCCTATCAATAATCTATAGGTTGCATTTTGGGGAATGTAGTTAGGAGCTGCATGATCTCATACCACCATCTCCCTTCCACCAAATGACTAGTAGACGCACGGCTCAGTACCATCCATACCTGGTTAGCATACCACCCATTCGCATTGAGCGTTTTGGCGCCACCTTTATTATGCGAACCTCCAGGGAATAGAACTCATTACCGTGGGTTGTTTTTCCTGATCACTACAATCAGGGCCTCTTCAAGAAGATTTAATAGGTGTCTTCTAGACCATTCCGCTTCATGGTCGGCTACGTCTTCGCTTACCATCAGGTGAGATTGTAGCCAAAGGATCATCTAATGTAAAAAAAAAAAACTAGTCATACTTGCTCTTGGCGGACGGTTTTCCGCAGCTAAGGCACAGCTGACCCTTTTTTCCCTATATATCTCTGGAAATTTATGAATCAAATCAAAAGAAATATTAAGGAATCTGAAATTACCCCCAATCCCTCCACCCTACACAATCTTGTACCGCCAGTCCCTCTCAAAGGCGTCTAAAATATTTGTAATAATTTTATATTTCAGCCCATCAAAACTGGTTCGGCATGGATGAAACCCTCGGTCCGGTCGCCATATCGATAAAGAAGGAGCGGGTCGAGCTTCGTCGAGGCGGTAGTGATGCTTCAGCGCCGGCGTCTCAACTCGCCTGGCAGTACCGTCTGATCGTCCGCACTTCCGAACTACTCACGCTGAGAGGATCCATCCTGGAAGACGCACTGCCTACCGCCAAGCCCAGCAATAACAGCGCGACCTATAATACCAAAGATATATTGGAGCATGTTGTGTCAGAAGTGCAGACCAATTGCCTAAGGTAATTTTTAAATTTCTAAGTTGTAACTATTTACTTACGTTGAAAAAGTGATAAATCTTACATACCCACAACCACATCTCTATATCGTGATACCTAGTACCTAACTACTCAAGTATCTTGAAGATACAAATCGCACGCTATGGTGAATTTGCTTTTGCATCGGGCGTATCATCGTCAATTAGTCTATATTGTGTATATTAAAGTCTAACCTACTTCTTTCAGACTCGGATTAAATAGCAGTGGAGCCGAAGAACAACTATTACGTCTGGACGAGCAGTGCGTCACTCGATCCTATAAAGTTGGCGTGATGTATTGCAAAAGTGGTCAGTCGACCGAAGAAGAAATGTACAATAACCAAGAAGCGGGCCCCGCTTTCGTGGAATTCCTACAAATGCTCGGACAGACCGTTAGATTAAAAGAATTCGATAAATATAAGGCGGGGCTAGACAATAGAACCGATTCGACCGGGCTGTATTCCGTGTTTGCGACGCATCAAGGCTGCGAGATAATGTTTCACGTGTCGACTATGCTTCCCTACACGCCGAACAACAGGCAGCAGCTATTGAGGAAGCGGCATATAGGGAATGATATAGTGACTATTGTTTTCCAAGAGCCGGGCGCGGCTCCATTCACGCCGCGGAACATTCGTTCGCAATTCCAACATGTGTTTGTGGTCGTTCGGGCGATAGACCCGTGCTCAGAGAACACACATTACAGTATAGCCGTAAGTCGTGCCAAAGAAGTGCCTTTATTCGGACCGCCTATCAAAGATGGCGCGGTGTATCCAAAGAGCGAAGCTTTTACAGAGTTATTGTTAAGTAAAGTAAGTATTTAGTGTATTACATATTGAATGAGTATATCAGGGGAAGTTTGAAAGTAGCGCCAGTGACATAAAAAACTGAAAAACTGAAGAGCTGAATAGGTTGGCGTGGTATAGGCATGTCATGAGGAGGGATGAAAGTCATGTGACTAGGAGAGTAATGAGTATGGATGTGGATGGATATGTGAGCAGAGGTAGACCAAGGAAAACATGGATGAACTGTGTGAAAAATGACATGGATAGGAGAGGGGTGAATGCAGAGATGACGGCTGTCAGAGGGAAATGGAGGAAGAAGACATGTTGTGCCGACCCCACATAAAGTGGGGTAAGGGCAGGAAGAAGAAGAAGATTTATATTGAGTGGTACGATGTAATATGAATATTTTTTCAGGTAATAAACGGCGAGAACGCCGCGATTCAATCACCAAAGTTTAGTACAATGGCAACGCGCACGAGACAAGAGTACCTGAAGGATTTAGCTAAGAATTATGTTACTACTACCACTGTGGAAAGTGGTCAAAAGTTCTGTAAGTCCTCAGTAAATCTCAGTCAAAGATGTATTTATTCAATGGTCACTTTTTTTTTTTTTTTTTTATGTAACAAGCTGATGGAACAAGCATATGGCCCACTTGATGTTAAGTGGTAACTATCGCCTATAACAAAGCAATGTCTCGTGGGTCACGCACGTCAGGAACGTGCCCCACGATGCACTGCCCTGCGTCCATCAACTGGAGGCATACAGATATTCAGCCTCACGTGCCAGTAATTACACCGGCACCCACACCCTTCAAACCGAAACACAGCAATGCTGCTTCACGGCAGAAATAGGTATGGTGGTAGTACTTCCCCGGACGAGCCCTTCACAAAGAGGTCTACTACTACTACACTCACTCTCTTCACTTTAAAACGTCTTAAAACTAGGTGAGTCTAGGTGCCAGTTCCACGCGACCAAGCCTAGAAAAAAAGGCAGCAAACTATGGCTTGTTTCCTACCGTTTTTTTGTATGATCCTTTTACTAGACAATCATAATAACAATAAGAGCAGTGAAGTTAAGGCCTGCGCACACCTAGTTCGCTGGCGATGGCGATCAATGAAACGCTGTCAAATATCGCTGTGAAATTTGACAACGTTTCACTGATCGCCATCGCCAGCGACCTAGGTGTGCGCAGGCCTTTACAGATCACTCTACATAACTCGAGTTATGAAAGTATAGTCTAAGATAAAACCCAGCGGCAAAATTGACCTAAAAACGAAACACGGTCTAAATAAAAATACAGATTTATGTTTCCTATTGCAGCATTATTTTCATCGTTGCTGAGTAAAAGCGGCAACAGTTCTACAAACAACAACACAGTTTTGACTCGCGTCGATAACTGTACGAACGATGTTCTGGTCGGCGGAGCTTTGTGTTATCATGTAAGTTTCTTGTGCATACAAAATACATTTTAATAGCGGCTGCCCGCGGCTCGCTCGCCCCGTTTACGTTACTTTTTCGGGGTAAAAATTATCCTATGTCCGTCTTCTGCTTCTTAGGTACCTCCCCAACAATTTTCAGCCAAATCGGTCCAGCTGTTCACGCGTCATGGCGTGACTAAGGGAAATAGGGATTCATTTTTATATAATATATTTTATTTGAGTCTCGTGTATACTCTTTTTTTTTTATTGTTAAACGCTTCTAGCTTGGACCAGTAGGACCAATATCTAAGAAATTGAATTATTTCTATAGTCTATGGATTGTTTAAAAATCAACTTCAAATATATTATTGCTAATAAATCAGGTGGTGGCCATAATTATGCTTGTTCCATGTTCAATTATGTTTTGTGTAATGAACACCAAATAAGTATGACGTTTGCTCAACGCAAATTCATCGTCTCAGACTGAAGCACTGTTTCTCAATACGGGCCTTAGAGTACAATATAACACCCAGAGTAGAGATAACATCATGCTTAGGTTCATCACACAAATTGGTTGACTTATAATAATGATTATCAATAAATTACTTATGACTTTGGGGGGATCCCAAATCAACGACAAATTCTAGAAAATAGTTTACTAGATTGCTTTTTTGTAAAAATAGTGCATATTATGATGAATTGATGACCTTTCCAGGTTCAAGTACAAGACGAAGGCGCGGGCGGAATGCTGTTGGAATGCATAATGGGAGTGTCGGCCGACACAGTCGTCGTCGTCGAGAATATGACGCGGCAGGTCGTGCTGGTTATACCTACCAATTGCCTTCTAGGTGAGTCAAGCCTACTCAAACGTCATTCTTCGTTTATTGCGTAATTAACTAGCCTCTCAGTTCAATTGCCTTCTGCGCCGTAGGCCGTTGGTTTGATCCCCACCGAGAAGAAATATCTGTGTGGTGAACCTAGATGTCTGTTCTATGTCTGCTTAATTTGGGGCTAGATAGTGTTGAGTGGATTGTCTACAATATTTATTTATATTGGATAGGTTAAAAATGAAATCAAATTCAAAATTTATTTATTTTATGCCACACAATAAGAGCAGTATTACACAAGGATGAACTATGTACAAGTAACAATGACATAAAAATTGGCTGTCACCCAGCTTATGCTACAGTAGTCAGCGCCACTAATCATCATCATCATCTTCCTGCCCTTATCCCACACTAAGTGGAGTCGGCACAACAGGTCAACCTTCCACTCAACTCTATCATTCGTCATCTCAGTGCTCACTATAACGTTATTATATATTCCAGGATGGGTGACGAGTGCGGGCTGGACGCGCGTGTATTACCACCGCGGGGAGAGCGTGCGGGTGCGGGCGAGCGGCGGCGCGGACCCCCTGCTGCGGCGGCTCGCCAGCGTGGCGCCGCACAACGCGCACGCGCTCGCGGAGATCACGCTGGAGCGCGGCGCCGCCTCGCAACTAGGTACGTAGCCGAGTGCGCTTACAGTTGTGCGTTCAGGCACAAAACAGACAGGTACAGAAGTCATACATGTGACTTCTGTCTCATGTACGCTGTCTGTGTACTTCACTTTTCATACCTACGCTCGGCGATCGCGCTATGTGCAAAAAATTATCGTGGTAGTGGCACTCGTATTATAATAAAAATATTTGAACTAATTAATTCAAATTAGTGAAAACTACGACAATTCATAGTCTCATTCATAGTCAGTCGCGCTTGAACTGGTTTTAACAACTGGTCCAAGATATCGTGTCCGTGAGTGGTTTTTGCTCGAGCGCACTTTGTATGTAGATTGCGTTCTGTATGTACCTATCTGTTGTGGTTCAGGTTTCCACGTGCAGCCGGACGGGCTGGTGACGGGCGTGGAAGGCGGGGGATGCGCGGCGCGGGCGGGCATGCGGCGGGGGGCGCGTCTGCTGGAGGTGTGCCGCGCGGCAGTCGTCGCATTGCATCACGACCAGCTCGTCGATCTACTCAAGACCTCGGATCCCGTCACGGTCAGTACTCGCCGGGGGTCTAGTTATAATTGCTTTATGAATACCGCCCGTTTGACAAAATGATAGCTCAAATAAAGCAATGTGAATCTCGCGTCGATTTCACTGAATGTAACTTCGGTCATCGGTATTTAAAAAATAAATAAATTTGTTAATCTACACAACACTATCTAGCCCCAAATTAGGCAGAGCTTGTACTATGGGAACCAGATAGCTGATATAATACTTTTTTGTAAATGTAAATTCATATTTAGAATACAATATAGATAACAAATCTGTGTTCACCACACTAATTATATGTTCTCGGTGGGGATCGAACCCACGATTTACAGCGTAGGAGGCAGAGCTACTACCAACTGAGCTGAGAGGCCAGTCAAATCAATTATGAAATCCGCTCGCTAAAAAAAATAATCAATTAATGTTATTAATACTCCAAAATAAATACTTTTTTGCATACACATGGTTTAGTTTAGCTACATAGGTTTTTAGGCAGTAGTAGGTAGGTATATAGATATAAATCTAATGAAAGAAAGAAAACTTCTCGTCTCGTCCGAGGTGTAACGTATGCTGAGACTTTTATTTGTATTTCCCAGGTGACAGTTACATTTGCTTCGAGCTCCAAGTGCCAGTGCGATGCGATGCCAGAAGAATGGGCGCCGTTAACTCGTGCGGACGCGCAGCATCCCGGCCGGCCGCGGCGCGCCTACGAGCGTGGACATTCACCGCCGCGCTCCGAGAGCTCAGGCTATGGCACGGGTCAGTACACGACATGCACGAGCCAGTGCGAGGCGATGCTATCCAAACAAAGAGGTTTTCGGGGGTATTACCTAAAGTATAGGGATTATTCTTGGCGCAGCCGTTGGGATGATCAAGCTTACCTCACTAGTGAGTGTTGTAACATTGGCAACCAGCGCATGTGGTAATGTCATTCAACGCCGCGCTTTTAGACCCTTACTCTTAGTCTAAGTTTTACACGAGCCTGGACATTCACCGCCGCGCTCCGAGAGCTCAGGCTATGGCACGGGTCAGTACACGACATGCACGTGCCAATGCGAGGCGATGCTATCCAAACAAAGAGGTTTTCGGGGGTATTACCTAAAGTATAGGGATTATTCTTGGCGCAGCCGTTGGGATGATCAAGCTTACCTCACTAGTGAGTGTTGTAACATTGGCAACCAGCGCATGTGGTAATGTCATTCAACGCCGCGCTTTTAGACCCTTACTCTTAGTCTAAGTTTTACACGAGCCTGGACATTCACCGCCGCGCTCCGAGAGCTCGGGCTACGGAACAGGTCAGTACACGACATGCACGTGCCAATGCGAGGCGATGCTATCCAAACAAAGAGGTTTTCGGGGGTATTACCTAAAGTATAGGGATTATTCTTGGCGCAGCCGTTGGGATGATCAAGCTTGTCTCACCAGTGAGTATTGTAACATTTGCTACCATCTCAAAGTGCTAATGCCACACAAAGCCGCGCTTTGAGACCTTAGACTACGGTGCAATGTGGCGCAGCCGGCAGGATGACTGATTGTATCTGAGCATTTTACAGTTTTATATTTATTTAAAAGTACGGATTCGTCCGCAAAGCTATATTCATAGTAAACACGTACGAATTGTTACGATAAAGTGTCATGCCTGTTCTAGGCTTAATCGCGTAGAAATAGACATAGACAATCATTTATTTGCTTCTTAGCACATACCATACAAGACGAAAAATAATTATAAATAAGTATAGAAAATAATAATAGAAATAGCACCAACTTTCCTTGAGACGTTTTACTAAAATCCTTGAGTTGTTTACGTGTAGGTGGTTCGAAACGCAGCGGTCGCTGATCTCCAGTCGCGTCGCCGCTGGTGGAGGGCGCGTGGATTTGTGTGAAAATGAAGGAAGACATCTTTTTTCTAGAAATGAAAGTCGTAAAGCGAAATGGGTGCAAGCCATTGTACATTTTAAACCAAGACGGACCTTAAAAAAACATTCGTACTGGTGGATCGGCCACTGACAGGCAAATTATAGAAAGAAGTTCTATAGTAGGCAAATTTGATTAAATCCTTGACTTGTTTACGTGTAGGTGGTTCGAACCGCAGCGGTCGTCGGTCCCCTGTCGCGTCGCCGCTGGCTGAAGGCGCGGTGCGGCGCCGCTCTCACGCCGACGCGCCCTCGCCGCGACACTCGAGGAACTCCAAGCGAGCCTCCGCCAACACATCGCTCACTGTAAGTGCAGTCACTTAAGGCCGCTGGTGTCAGCGATCAGTGAAACTCTGTCGAATCTGACAGCGTTTCACTGATCGCTACCGCCAGCGAACTAGGTGTGCGCAGGCCTTTACACTCGCAGCTGGCGCAGTCACCCGTTGCGTCGCCGCTGTCAGTCACAACTACGAGTAAATAGAAACGGGGATTCGTTTTCTGTCATTTCAGGAAGTCACATAGCTTTTGATTTTAATTGTTTTTCTGGTGTTATTTTGAGTTCTGTTGTGTAATTTCGGTGGTATTTTAACCAACATTACCTGAGGTCTTAGCTCAAAGTGTTAGCAGTTGGAATTAAAGTGTATTATGTGATATTCTGATTTGATCGAAAATATTTCAGATGGTTTTGGGAAAAAACGGCCATCTTTTTTTCCAATGCCAATTAGGGTAGGGCCGACCTGTGATAGAAGACTATGTAAGTATTTTATCTATGTTATATATTATCATCATCCTCATTAAACTACTCGACACTGGCAAAATTGATCCAAAAAGGACAGATGCCATTCATTAAGAAGAAGAAATAGAAACGGCCGAACTTGATTACTTTAACTACGCTATTATAGTAGTATCTCTGTGCCTATTATCGAAAAAAACCTCGGCCGTCCACTCGGCCTATGTTGCTTTATCCTTTACAGGGTCCATGTGATACTGACTGACACTTAAAAACTATGTATGTATCTAAACTAAACTGTGTAATAAACTAAACTAAAATGTTTAAGCAATACACTTGTAAATATGGAGTCAGTTGTAGATTTAAATATTATCGCCTCTACATCAGAACATGGAAATTTTCTGCCGAAAATTTTGTTAACCAAGCTCAAATTAGCTGCGCTGCTTGTAAAGACGACCACCTTTACTTTCTAGATTTATGTCTTTGATTTTGTGACTCAAAAATGTAGACTGGTCATAAACAAAAGCGTACATTATATTTGAATGCATTCTTATCTTTTAAAATGATTTCGATTAATATTGGTTAATCGAATAATCAAATCGTATAACTAAGCCAAGGTTAAACTACGAAAACAATTTGAAACTTACCTTTACATACATACATAAAATCACGCCTTATTCCCATGGGGGTCGGGCAGAGATCACGGATTTCCACTTGCTACGATCCTGACACACCTCTTTCGCTTCATTCACTCTCATAACATTCTTCATACATGCTCGTCGGTTTAGGGTACTCCTAACCTGGCCTTTCTCTAAAACGTCTGCGATCTGGGGGGCAATTCTAGACCAGTGACTTTTTTGTCACGGTAGATATATATCACAAGAACTGTCAAATTTAAATAGACATGACATTTTCAATAGATATCGTATTCCAGCAATATCACTATAGACATTTATCGAGCGAAGGCCGTTAGATATGTGTCGAGTGGTGAGTAGTAGTCGACATTGACATCTCTAATATACTTTGGGTGACTTTGGGCTTTTTTTTTCTTTCGGTCCTTGGAGCAGGCTAGAGTACCAAGACCATACCACCTAGTCTTACTTTTTGATAAAAAGTCAATGATGTTTACTTGTTTGTAGGGGATACAAGTTGGGAGCGAGAACGCGAATAATGCTTTCTCATAAACCTACAATAAGTCAGGAGTGATTGAATTTAGCTCGTACTTAGTAATTATTCAATGGCGCAGTTAGAAGAGCAGTCAATCAGACAGTCAACGTCTATACTTGTATCCGGGGTTCAAGCTTCGAGAGAAATATTCTTTTTGCATTGAATGGCCATCTAGTTGTTAACCTTTGAATTAAAAATTCAAGTCATCGGAGTCCTTCTCTTGAGTGTAATGATTCTGACAATGACATATCTACAACACTTCTACAAAAATTCAGACAACTGACCATAAATTACAAACAACAAAGTTTACAGTTTTATGGAACATAACGTTCCGTGTGTTTCCGGAATTAATTATTGTAACTAACATTTTGTGCGAAAAGTCCATTGATTACTATCTAATGAAAATGAATCTATTATAAACAACAACAAGAACGCATTATAAACGCCGTTTAATAGGAAATGTGTTTATTTGAAGACAATAATAAAGTTAGTGCTATCGAACTATTCTATCGATAGAAACGGAACGTAGATAAACATGAACAACAACGGGATAGTCTGTGGAAGTTCTAAGAATGAACCTTCTTTCTGACATCTCAAAAGTAAAAGTCTAACGTAAAAGTCTAACGGTGGCTAGAATACGCATTTTAGCGCGGTTCGATATTATCTTCGACAAATTTGGTGATATGACACTGCTTTCGCGACATTTCAAATCTCTATTTCGAGCATAAATCTCTAAAAGTCTAGAATTGGCCCCCTGATCGAGATACATGCGCCTAGGTCTTCCCCTTCCAGCAGTTCGAAAAAAAAAAAAACTTACCTTTTTCATAATAAAACTTACCTTTACCCATTCTAATTTAAATTCTAATTTACAATTTGACTATCAGGAAGAGCTAATGCGGCTAATGGATGCAGAACTCGGCCAAACACCGCGATCCAACAGCGCTGGCACCCCAGTGATTACTCCAGCCAATGTTGGGGTTGTCACGGGGGTGCCTAACGTGCCAGGCGTGACAGGCGTGACAGGCGTGGCGCCGGTAACGGGAGTAACGGCCCGGACGCCTCCGTTACCCCTACCGGATGCGACGGCACTCGATTGGGCAACACTCGTGCACACAGCGACCAGAGCCATGTTGCAGGTAACAATACAAAGCATTAGATCATCATAATCATAAATTTATTTATTCGTAGCCAAAAAAACATACTACAATACGGTACCTATATCAACACTAGGAGTGTTATTAATAATCCTGGCGCAACGCTGGAGTAGTTGCATGTCAATGCAAGAGACAAAACACGGATCAACTAGTCCAACGCTACGCCAGGATTATTAATAAGACCCCACCCTATAGTATTACTTTAGTACATAGTGTGTTAGAATATATACGCGAATGTGTAGAGCGCTGGTGGCCTAGTGGTAGCGGCCCCGCTTCCGATCCTTAGGTCGTGGGTTCGAATCCAGATGTGTACCAATGAGTTTTTCTGCCCAAAAATGTATGTACACTATGCCAGTGCTCTCAAACGGTGAAGGAAAACATCGTGAGGAAACCGGCATATCGTAGAACCTTAAAAGTCCGAAAATATGTGCCAACTGCACGAAAGGAGCCCCTTTGAGGCGCACTTAATCCTTTCACCACACTTGGTTTTTCGAACCAATGACACGATAAGAAGAAGGTGAATATACAATGCATAATTTATTTTTGCTTTGGCTTGTGGAAACGTAAAATTGTGAGATATTAATGTTTAGGTTGGCGCAATAAAATTGCTCGACTTCATTTTGTATTTGGTTTTAATGTGTGTGTGTGTGTGTGTGTTTTTTATTATGTACCTGCTATGGACTTTGTAATATAATAATTATAAGTCCGAAATAAAAATATTGAATTGAATTGAATAACTTTTAAAATTATTGTTTTAGATCTGTGAAGAAACTCAGTACCCCTCCATAGAGAATGCAGATTCAACTCTAGAAACCCTACCAAGTGATACTAATGAAAGCTGGTCTGAAACCATACCAGTAAGTTAATCTATCGATTGCCACTGTCCTACTCCCTTATGCTTATTTTTTTTCTTTAAATATGAGAAGATTCTGACTCCTACACGTTTTATGCTTTATCCTTTATTGTACACATCGAAAAATACATTTAGAAAACTTAAAATTAAGACGCGTACAAAGGCGAGCTTAACCCTAAAAAGAGTTCTTTTACAGCACACCTTGAGCATAAATGGCCGGCCGACTGGCCTCTCAGCTCAGTTGATAGTAGCTCTGCCTTCTGCGCCATAAGTCGTGGGTTCAATACTGCTATCACTACTGCTATCACTACTAATGTTTGCCCTCAGTGGGGCAAACATTTGTGTGGTGAACACAGATTTTTGTTCTCTGTCTGGGTATTGTATGTATTTACACAAAAACAAGTATAATATGTATTATATCAGCTATCTGGTTCCCATAGTATAAGCTCTGCTTAGTTTGGGGATAAATAGTGTGGTGTGGATTGCCTGCAATATTTATTTATTAGATAGATGAGATATTAAAGGTGGGTGGGAAAAATTAAACGTGCACAAAAAGGGTAATTGAGAAATAATATTTACAATCCTTTTATTTCATCTTTTCGCAGTCTGCTGAAATTATACCAACAACACCGCCGAACATATCGCCTATCGGCAATAATACAGCGCTGAGCAATATCAGCGGACAAGGCAATGGCGCACATGGCAATAGCACACATGGCAATGGCACACATAGCAATGGCGCACCGTGCGAGTGCGGACTGGCCGGTCGGGTCGCGACGCTGGAGCTAGAGGCGGCCACTTCGCAACGACATAGACATCAACTCGAAGAGGAGGTAAGTTGTATTGCAGATTTGGTAAATAAGTGATAGTCGGCGCTGTGGGCTAGACTAATACCAACAGGCATGGCAATAGCGTGGGGAATAGCAATGGAGATCATTCCTTAAAAAATGACTTCCTAGATTGAACAAATAGAATCGATTACTAGATGGCATAAATGTTGACCGTTTGGTGTGGAGGGCCACTTTCCACTCAATTTGTATTTTACGTATACATTCGTTATACTATGCTGTTTCTACATTAAAATAGGTGATTGTAGGAAAAATACGGTTAATAATGAGGATTACCACAAAAATACTGTATTCACAAATTTATAAACAAAAATGTTCGTTAGTAGCTAATATTTTGCAGTGGTGAATACCAAAAGGCGCCGCCATGGCAGTTTTACCAGAGTAACTGACATAATTAAGTGTCAAGTGTCATGCTAATTGACAGCGTTAAGTGTCAAACTGACTTTAGTACTACTTCACCTCATATCCATGTCATGTCGATCCGCAATGTTTTTGGTACGTTGTGTTTTTCTCTTTGGTCAAGAAAATGTCTATTTACAAGTAGACTAAGAAAAATTAAAGAAAAGCTTTATAAAACATCTCATCTAATATTCATCGCAGGTCCGTCGACTACGACGTCACAACGCTCGTCTTCGTGAAGAGTCTGCTCGCGCAGTATGGCAACTACGTCACTTTACACAGTGGCTCAAACGCACCGTCGACCGACAGTGAGACTACTGTATATCCGACACTAGGGTATCATCAACAAATACTATAACAAGTACGTACAGTAATCGCAGAGGACCGTTCGCGTACTAAAACTTACAGCGACAGCCGAGAAAGGCGAAAATACAAAGCAGGATACAGTTCTACAGCTAACAATGAAGAACATAATATTAATATGGCCTTATAGATGACAACGACTTTTACCAGACATTTAATTTACGTTCTATAAGCGCTAGGTTGTTATTAGAAAAGCCCGAAAATGTATGACAAAATAGTAAAATGCGTAGAGTAGACGAATCGAGTGTGACTTTATACAAGCGTCGGAGAATATTTTTTTTGTCTAAACTTTTTCCGCCGTCAAAAGGGTAGCCTAAAAAATAAAATATTTTAGAAGCGCGACTCGGCTAGTGTCTCAATAGCGAAGCAAGCAGTTGATCAACAGACACTACTTTAGCTTCGTTTAACCTGATAGTTACGAAGCTCTACTAATACATATTTTTGCTAGGACGAATATTTCCCGCAAACACTTCCAAAAAACGTCATGATGTTCTCGCCAACTCTTACTCGAACGACTGAGACGCCGGAGCAACTGGACAGATTCTCAGCTGGACAGATTCTCAGCTGGACAGATTCTCAGCTGGACAGATTCTCAGCTGGACAGATTAGCAACTAGACAGATTCTCAGCTGGACAGATAAGCAACTAGACAGATTCTCAGCTGGACAGATTAGCAACTAGACAGATTCTCAGCTGGACAGATAAGCAACTAGACAGATTCTCAGCTGGACAGATTCTCAGCTGGACAGATAAGCAACTAGACAGATTCTCAGCTGGACAGATTCTCAGCTGGACAGATTAGTAACTAGACAGATTCTCAGCTGGACAGATTCTCAGCTGGACAGATTAGCAACTAGACAAATTCTCAGCTGAACAGATTCTCAGTTGGACAGATTGGCAACTAGACAGAAAGTGTACAGTCCATGACGGCCGTATTATAAAACAATTTTAATTTATTGATAACACTCATTTGATTAGTACAATCTGCTCTGCGTCATGAGATTATTTTTGTCAACATGGGAAATTTCGGGCTTAACAGATTACAAGGCTTACAGAATTAATTAAGCAACAAGTACATAGATTGTGGAAATAATGGTCAACATATTTTTTATCAGATTTTGATTGTTGTGTTTCAAAACACTATTCGGTATTCAAATCGATTTACCGTGAATTTACAATAATAAGTTGTGCGATTATACTTGCTACAGAAATGTAACTGCGTTTTGAAGTATACAATACATATACATCACTGTTGTTTTAAAACCATTATCTATATAATGTTAAATATTGATAATATACTTAGGTACGTCAATTATTAATTAAATCGACGGCTTAGCTAGATTAATGCTGAGCAATAAAAACTTAAAACACCAATTAGAGATAGACAGATCTTATGATATAACTGTAAGTAAAATAAAAATATGCGCTATATCTTATGAATTATGTGCCTTTTCTTAGCTTCTAGCGAAGCGTTTGTTTTGGCGTAACTTTACGTAATTTGTTGAACGGCCTCTTGTCAAGTTGCAATCAAAGTGTTGGCGTATCCCAAACGCAATGTATAAAGAATACATTTTTTTGACCTATTTTGATAGTTAAAACCAGCATAATGGCCCATCTGATGTTAAGCGGTAACCACCGCCTATAACAAAGCATTGCCTCGTAGGTCACACACATCAGGAACGTGCCCTACGATGCACTGCCCTGCGTCCATCAACTTGAGGCATACAGATGCTCAGCTTCACGTGCCAGTAATTTCACCGGCACCCACACCCTTCACGAAACAGCAATGCTGCTTCACGGCAGAAATAGGCATGGTGGTAGTAGTTAAACTACTACTACTACTAAAAACTTGATACTATTCGATTAACTATCCGAATCTTCGATTGCAACTTGTTCCTAAGGGCTGGATACTGTGTACTAACTCGTTATCAACTTACAATAACCACATATTTATTGACGATGTGTATAATCTATGTTACTGATTAGTATAAAGTACCCTGTTCTTATTAGGTATTATATTTGTTTATTAAAATATATGACTTAAACACTAGTTTTTAAGGTAACTTTTTACGTTGTAATTAGTTAATTTAAGTCTGATTGTATACGTTTGTAGATTCTGGCAATAATATGTTTTTTCTTTATTTAATTGTTAGCACGTGAAGTGAAGTACTTTATGATTGTAGCATTGTGACAAGTAAAAGTGAACTAGTTTGTTGTAACATTCAATTGGTCTGTTGAATCTAAAAAAGTTAAATTTTCTTATTAATTCTAAAACTTTATCATAAATTATAATGATATTCGATGTGAAAAACTATTTAAAAAAATGTTTGAATTTCTCAATAAAAAAGAGCAGTTAAAAATTCATAAAAATAATCACGTGAGCACAATTAACGCACAACCATTGGTCGCCATATTTGTGACGTCATAATGGTTGGCTCTGTATCAGAATCAGTTGAATGCTACGATGAGGAGAAATTAAGCATGGTGACGTCACACTCGGACGGTTTCGTTCGGAAATTATCGGCGTGTTTTCGGTTCAGGGTTCAAAAAAATATTTTTAGTTAAAATAATTACCCAAAAAAAAACGATTCAACAGACCAATTGTATGGTAAAATTTGAGCTGTTTTACAAAAATGAAATTAACTTAATATAGGGGTTTCTCTGTACTTTCCACCGACATACAAAAACGACTTGTAGTTTGTCATAACTCATAACACATTGAGTTTGTCATAACACATTGATTCAATGTGTTATGACAAACTCATTTATATAAATACTCATTTATCGCGTAAAATAAATAAAAATAAGGCAATTTACGCGATAAATACCCTTGTAATAGATTCAGTATTCTATGTTATTCTAAAGTTATCTGACTCCATGAAATTTGGTAGCTATAATGTATCTAGTGTGTTAGTAAAAGTAAATAAAAATAACGGTAGTAAATACGGGGGTAAAAAGATCACTTAAACAAGAGATTTTTTGAAACATTTTGGTTTTGAAGCGTAGTCTTATGTAGTTTCGTAGTGCGTGTATTTCTTTGCGTACTTTTATTTATTCTAGTATATTTCTATATAGTATAGGATCCCGCTATAGAAGGACCTTCACCGAGCTGGTTATTTAATGAAACGTATTTTATATTTAATTAAACATGCCAATAAATATATTCTAAATGGGTTGCCTATCAAATTTCAGTCCAGGATATGATTAATCTTATACCTTTAAACGAGAAAATCTTGTATATATATATATTTAGGATCTCGGAAACTGAGCCAACAATTTTCATGAAATTAAGTATACAGGGGTTTTCGGGGACGATAAAACGATCTAGCTAAGATTCATTTTTAGAAAATGTCCCCGTAATCGTAAGGTAAATAATCAACTTTATCATAAAATCATAACTCCTAGCGCCATCTCTTGATTAAGTCATGAGTTAGTGGGACAGAGAACGCCATCTATTGACGAGTAGTGGAGTTTATTATTATGTCGGTAAGATCGAAAAATATTAATATTTAATCAGTATGTAAGTAATTCGTATTTAAATATAATTCACAACAACAGTTTACCAAAACAAAAATACCGAGCGAAGCTCGGGCACCAACTGCTAGTTAATAATTAAAAAACCAAATTGTTTTTTTTAACTCTCCACCTTTTATAGAATTTGTTTATTAAACAAACCAGCGGAAAGTTTATTTTTTTTTTAAATTATTAATTAATCATAACTATCCTGGACTGAAATTTGATAGGCAACCCATATAGAATATATTTATTGGCATGTTTAATTATATATAAAATACGTTTCATTAAATAACCAGCTCGGTGAAGGTCCTTCTATAGCGGGATCTTAGGCCCGTATTCCGAAACAGTGCTTGAGTCTGAGTCGAGCCTCAAGCACAGATTTTTGACACTTTTCAATGGAGAACTGTCATAAAATCTATGCTTGAGGCTCGACTCAGACTCAAGCGTTGTTTCGGAATACGGACCTTAGACTAATAGTCGCACGTTTAAAAATATTATACGCGGTCGTATGTGACAGTATATTTTAGCTATATTTGAAGCCTGCCAAATATTTATTATAAGAAAAACAAAATGCATTTTTTACATCAGTAATACTTATTTGAACCGAATTTACTAAGCAGGCTTTTCTGTTTGCTTCTTATTTATTATTTTATTTACAAGTGGAAATTCGCCCGACGTGGTTTGCATCGCGTAGAGATTTTTCATACAAACTTCAACCCCTACTGAAACCCTTTAGGGGTTGACTTTCGAAAATGTGCCCACAGCAGGAAAGAGGTTGGTTTGGTTTGTGCGTTGTTGGTCAGACGGCCAGTAACAAGTTTTAAATATAACATATTACTGATTACTGATGATTGAATAATCAAGGTTTGAGCCTAACTTATTATAATCATTTGCGATAAGTACGATTTTGCTTTTTTAAATCAGCCATCGACTGATAAACTAGTTTACAATCCTAGAAAAAACTTCTGAGTTGAAAGCAAAGAGAACATAGCTAAGTAGACAGCTGATTTCCACGAAATAATTCTTTGGTTGTTGGCCAAGCAATTTTGTACACTAAAATCACATCCTTACCTCCTTAGCAACAAAGTTCCGTAATTAACATTTTTTTCTTTGAATTCAAAACTTATGTTGTGGAAAGTTATCTACTGGAGTCTGTCAGAAAAAAATAGAGACTGAAATTTGCGGCAAATTGAAAAATTATTTGTTATGCAACCCATTCCAAAAGTATATACTTGAAATCATACATAATTATGATTTTATCATCATCATTTTATTTAATTAAGTTTATTACAAAATCAACAACAATTTCAGAAGTTTTAAAGGAGGGTGTCAGAGGCTTTCAGATTTTCATCAAAGTTTTAGGTAAAAGGTGCCTATAGTTAATTTATCGTTCGATGGAGCAAAGAGGTTATTTGCTTGATGCACATTCTGATTTCATTTTCACAAATCTGATACATAACCAGTTTCTTTTTACAATTTAGGTTTAACTTTATCTATTAGTAATGAAAATGAGAGCTTTATTAGTTTAGGTTTCGTTTTGACATTTCGTTCTCTTGTGTACTGCACTCCGTGGAAATTGTTTTTCATACCCACATTTGGTTGATTCTGTTGTAATACAGTTATTTTGACATTTTATAAATGCAAAGGTATTTTTTTTGTATAAAATATAATAAATATCGTCGAGTGTGATTTGGATCCGATGCCGCAGCGGTCAGCGCAACCCCGTACCAAGGGGAAGGTTCCAAATCCCGCTCGGCTCTTAACTTTTGGGACATTTTAAAAATCTTTGATCATATAAACTTCCAAGTACAGGCTAGACTGTGCTTATATATACATTGTATATATTTTGTTATTTATATCATCTGCTAAAGCCTTTTGTAGCATCCAGTAAAACATTTAGTAATTTTTGAGTTGTTTTGTATATAGGGTGGACTCAACCAGAATCTGATTTTCGTGCACACCAAAGGCGTCATGTCATGTAGATTTTAATATAACTTGTTTTACGGTAGTGTAGTAACGGTACTTTATCGTATATTTATTAATTTTATTTCCGAACTATTTAGTTTAAGTTTTTAAGATGTGCCTTCTTACACTTTGCATTGTATAAATTATGTATTTACTATTGTTTGTTGATATAACAATGAAGATGTTGTTTCAAATATTTTATAATTAAAAAAACCGTTGAACAATAATTGTTATAAATAAGTATTTTTATAATCTTAATGTTGTGTGCCTAGAATTTCAAACAACGACGTTTACAAATTTTATAAATTGTTGCGTTAAAAATTTAAAAGATTTAAGATTTGTGAAACTCTTCACAGCTTATAAAGTACATGAAAAATTATTTCTCTCATTTAAATTGCCGCTCAGCCCTAATAAAATGTTCGGGGTAATATAAACGTTCCTTTTGTACCTTTTATACTTTTTAATTGGGATCTTTGTCTGTAGTATTCTTAGGTTAAACAAATCACATGAGTTTAGTTCATTACATACGCATTTTGAGGTTTAAGTAAAAATACGTGTGAAAAACCTCTAAAATATTATGGGGTTCTTCTCAAAGAGAGGTAGTTTTGCATGCCTTTCCGATGATATGATCTGACGATAAATATAGCAGTTTTTGAGCTTTTATGAATCATTTATCAATTCAAGCTTGTTTTTATAGTAAATATATTTTTCTACAAAAACCTTAACGATTTTTTAAGATCGTCATGTTCGATCTTTGTTTCACATGTGTGAAGATGACAGATGTCATGTATGTGTCGTAGAATTAGTAAATCGCAAAAAAACATGACATTCACTGCCACCAATCATTAAATTATGATTATTTTTGTAGTATGAGTAATCCCACCATAAGTTTTAAGTGTTTTTTTTCTAAATTATTAAATTGGTTTGCATTGTAAGAAAATACATTTTGTAAATCTGATAAGTTGTGTGTATGTGTAATATACACATACAGTTTAAATAATAGCTGCTTAGACAAGATTTGTAGTTGATTTGTACATTATGTGTTTATTGACACAACTTTGTTTAAGATTTTTTCTATTTGTTTTTACGTAACCAAAGCAATTACTTTTAGCCTCCATATTTTTGAAATTTGGATATTTTCATTACAAATTCAACGTTTTATTTTAAGTAGGTACTTAGATAATTTTAGTTCTTTACATTATTTTGTAAATTATTTTAATGGACATTCCAATAAAAGTTATTATATACTTAATATTTGTTTTGAATAAATAATAATAATTACGCGAACAGTACATATTAGGTATATGTAATAGGTATCGCGTCAGAAAAATTGAGGAGCTACAGGCTGGCGTGGTACGAGCATGTTATGAGGAGGGATGAAAGTCATGTGACTATAGAGTGATGAGTATGGATGTGGATGGATATGTGAGCAGACGTAGACCAAAGAAAACAGATGAACAGTTCACAGTTACTGTGTGTAAGATGGATAAGAAAGGAGTGAATGCAGAGATGACGGCTGACAGAGGGGAATGGAGGAGGAAGACATGTTGTGCCGACCCCACACAAAGTGGGATAAGAGCAGGAAGAAAGAAAGATTAATCATTCACGTGTTGGCAGAACATCTTTTGGAATAAGTAGTACTTTTTAAACTTTCGCGATCATAACAAATATGCACGTCGGGAAAATAAAATTAATAATCAATACCCTTGTACCCTGAATACATTATTCAGTGTATTATTAAATAATATTCTAGAACACCCTGTATATAGGTCAATGTACTTAATATAATCTATTGATTACAACTCCAATCAGCACATAAGTAAGTAGTCAGGTAGTTATTTAATCAGTGTCTAGGTCTTAATTTTATAGAAGCTAATCTTTTAATATGTACTATGAAGTAGCCAGTGAGTACGTAGATGCCAAATGATAATTTGATAAGGATACTTATATAAAAAAGCTAAAACCGCGTAGAAGTCACTGTTTCGGTAGTAAACTTACAATGCGGTTTCTGATCCTGTTGGCCTTTGTGGGCGCCGCTTTGGGTAAGTCATTGCCTTATTATTGATATCTTTTGACTGGCTTCTAAGCTGTGAGGGCTGTCCCATCCTATCCATGACTCGAATTTGCAATTTTTATTATTTAATAATGCAGATTTTTTTTTTTACTGACTAATAAATAAAATAAACCGAATTTTGGTAAATCATGCCGAACAAGTACTTATGTCGTCGTTTATTTTTCAGCGGTCCCAAAGAGCGTGAATCGCATTGTGGGCGGCGAACCGACCACTATTGATCGGTACCCATACATGTCCAATATGCAACACCATCTTTGGGGTATTTGGTGGCTGCAGTACTGTGGCGGCTCCCTGATTACCAACACACTGGTGTTGTCAGCGGCACACTGTTACGAGTAAGTGCTCCCAATATGATGAATTTGGCGCTCACATAAGTTTTTTTTATACAACTAGTTGATGGCATATGGCCCACCTGATGTTAAGTGGTAACCATCACAAAGCATTGCCTCGTAGGTCACGCACGTCAGGAACGTGCCCTACGATGCACTGATCTGCGTACATCAACTAGTAGTAGATCTGCCTTTGCGCTAAAGGGCGTGGGTTCGATCCCCACTAAGAATAAATATTTGTTGTTTGTTCTCTCATGATGTTTGTTCTCTCTTTGGGTGCTATATTGTAATTTAACTTTCTATGTAGGTATGTTTTTAAAATAAATTATTTTAGCTATCTGGTTCCCATAGCTCTGCTTGGGGTTAGATTGTGCTGTGCGTATTGCCAACAATATTTACCTAGATATTAAAGCATTCGTCGCTTCAAAAAAAATTTACAGAAAAATTGAGGAGCAATTAGCTGGTGTGGTACGGGCATGTCACGAGGAGGGATTAAAGTTATGTGACTAGGAGAGTGATGTGATGATTATGAATGTGGATGGATATGTGAACAGTAGGTATGTGTGTGAAAGATGACATGGATAAGAGAGGAGTGAATGCAGAGATCACGGCTGACAGAGGGGAATGGAGGAGCAAGACATGTTGTGCCACATAAAGTGGGATAAGGGCAGGAAAAAGAAGATTAAACATTTTATTGCTGAATAATACATGTCCACATTTTGCAACCTTTAGTTAACAAACTCAAATTCAATCAAACATTATTCATTTCAATTCCAAGAATCACTTTCAAACGTCTTAAAGCTAGGTGAGTCTAGGTGCCAGTTCCACGCGACCAAGCCTAGAAGAACAGGCAACAAACAAAGGCTCGGTTCCTATCGACTCGGTATTTTTATATGATCCTTTTCAAATAAAAAATAATCTTAAATAATAGCAGTGAACTTCCATCTTGGTGCCACTTTACTTAATCAGACGTATTCAATGCAATACAAAAGCAAAAGCAAGTTTCAAAGACAGCACACACTACGCGTATCGAGTAGTCTAACTCTTGTAAAAACTTGATTTGGAGCTATAAAATTACTTATTTCATTAATTTATTTACAGAGGCGACCGTGCTATCGAATGGCGCGTCCGCCTCGGTACCACGTTCGCATCAAGCGGCGGCTCCTCACACGACGTGTCTCGGATCCTCTTGCACGAAGGATACGACAGCCGGATGCTAGATAATGACGTGGCTCTGCTCTGGCTGAGCACGCCTGCTGTTTTCTCCAGCACCGTTCAAGCAGCACGCATCCCCGGAACTAACTACAACTTACCTGATGGCGCTACAGTCACCTCTATCGGATGGGGCACTCTTTCCGTGAGTACTTATAGATTGACCAACAAAATAAGGTGGGATAAATACAATTAAATAATTATGGTACCTAAAGCAATGGGCCTTAACGCTACAGTGATCTTTACCAGCCCACCTTGAACTTATTAGTCTGAAGAAGTACACTGTTGGATATAAGCCATCCCTATAAATTTCCAGGAAGGACCCTATCTTTCTAAGCCCTCTTTTCCGTCGGGATGGGATGTATCTCACATTTAATCGCCGATCAAATGTGAGATACTTCCTTTGTTCCTCACGGCTCATTCTATTTTCCGTTTAATGTTACTTGTTTGTGATACGTGCTTAGTAAATAATTATAAGTTTAAAAAACTTGAGAAACCGACTTCATTGCCAAACGGCTAAACCGATTTTAATGAAATTTGATTGGGACAATCTGGACACAAGAATAACCTTCCAAATAAAAAAATAATTTTCTAAATCGGTTTATAAATGACGGAGGCATGCAGTTACAAACATAAAATAAATTATTTAAAAAAAAATGGCAACACCGATTTTAATAAAATTAAAATGGGACCAATCTGGAAGCAGTACCTTTCAAATAAAAAAATAATTTTTCAAATCGGCTCACAAATGACGAAGTTATGCGGTAACAAACATAAAAAAAAAAAAAAAAAAAAAAAAAAAAATACAACCGAATTGAGAACCTCCTCCTTTTTGATTGGAAGTCGGTTAATAACAAAAAATAAAAAACTATAATTTCCAGAGCGGCGGCAGTTCCCCTGAGCAACTCCAACACGTAGATATAAACGTGATCAACCAAGACTTGTGTGCTGAACGGTACGCGTTCCTGAAGACCCAGCCTGGTTTCCAGCAGTGGCCGGACATCACTGATGGCATGCTGTGCGCCGGGATCCTCGACATCGGTGGAAAGGTAACTCACAACAGCTACTTAGGAGGGAATCACACAGGCGACTCTCCATACAAACGTAGTCCCCTATTTCCTCCCTAGATAATGCCTCTAGAGTAACCATTTTTTCTCATAAAATCCAGATCTGCTATATACGTGCTCTATGTTTTCCTTTTTTTCTAACTTATTGATAAAGAAAATATGACCCTCATATGATTTATATGAAATATGAATGGGAGGTAATATTTTCTTTATCAATAAGTTTCTGAAAAAAAGGCCATTAGGTATATACTTAAGAAGAAATGTTGTCGAACTGTTTCGGTTCTTCGACATGGCGATTTTTTTCTCGATATTTATTTAAAATAACTACAAACAATTGAGTGCTAGGAGTTAATGCTTATATAAGCATTGTCTGCCAATCTTTTAAGATACGTTACGTTTAAGTCAAAGAGGCTCCTTCCGTGCACTTTAAGCCATTAACCTTCTATGTTACAGGACGCTTGCCAAGGAGACTCTGGCGGTCCCCTCGCCCACGAAGGTGACATCGTGGTCGGCGTCACATCTTGGGGCTACGGCTGCGCAGACCCAGTATACCCAGGTGTCAACGCACGCGTCTCTCACTACTCAAACTGGATCCTTGCAAACGCATAATCTCCCGTTATGGAATACGTTATAAGCTCTAATAAAAAATAGGCTAAGAAAATCTGATTTTATTGATAGGGTAAACAAGCTGACGGACTGGCCTCTCAGCTCAGTTGGCAGAAGCTCTACCTTCTGCGCTGTAGGTCGTGGGTTCGATCCCCACCAAGAACAAATATTTGTGTGGTGAACACAGATGTTTGTTCTCTGTCTGGGTGTTTTATTAACCTTTTAATTCCACTTCACTCACTCACTTCGCCTCCACTGTTATAATGCGGACAGCTAAAGAGTGGAACTCGTTGCCGGCGTCTGTTTTTCCGAATACCAAGGCTCTGGATGTTTCGGAAGAGAGAATAAGAAATATTACCTATAAGTGAGCGCGCTACACCGTCGATCGTATCATCATTTAACATCCAGGTGTGTATAAATAGTAAAAACAAAACAAGAAAATACTTAACTTTATATTTCAAAGACAAAAACCCTTAAATATAACAATATTGGTAGTATAAAGTAAATATTAGGTCCTTTAACATAAAACACATTTGGCTTTGCATACAATAAGCGTTACCTAAGTGTGAGTCCATATTTAACTAATCTGACTAAAGCACAGCTGGGCGATTGTGTAATTCCGTTGCAATCAAAAGTTTGATACTAACAAAGAAATGATACTTGTTGCCATTATTTTTCGGTTACTATCAATCTGTCCATAGGTACTAGTTTTAAAAAGAGATGTTCCTATTCGCCATCTCATGTTTATGACGTCAACATTCAGTCTTGTTGCAATCGTTCGTTTATCAAAAATAAATTTTGTTTCAATTCGTTTGTTATTGCAATCGAAGCTCAAAATGTCAAGACTGACTAGATGCGACTAGGTTTTGATTGCAACAAGAAATATTTTATCAATACGCAATTACCCGTAGTGCTGGGAAAGCATTTCATCTAAAATAGTCCCGTGAATAGTAAGTTCGCAAAGTAGCAATGCTCGTACGAGATTACTTTATTTTGTTTTCCTTCTGACCTCAAAGCTAAGTTAAAGCCTACGCAGACCGGGCCGGGACAGCATACGAGTTGACTTAGACTGAGATTCATAGACCGCACTTTGCTTTACAGCAAAGCAGTTTTTGCAAAGTAAGCTTTGTTTATCGAAGTTTCCTATCAATATTTTGAATAAAGAAGAGCTTGACAGAACTATGAAATATAATTTTGGTTGAAAGTTGAACTTTCCATCAAAGTACAGTCAAAGTTCGGTCTATGAATCTCGGCCTAAGACAATAAGGCTGCTGGTCTGCGTAGGGCATTAGGCTACATACGCACTATGCGGTTACCCGCGATGCGGCTAGCCGTCCGGCTGACCGCAGGATGCGGTTGCGAATGCGGCCAGCCGGATTGCAGGCAGTCGCATTCGCAACCGCAACGTGCGGTTGAAGAACCGTTGCGATTTGCGGTCATCGATCCATATCAAAGATGGACGTGGACGAAGTTGCAGCTATTTACTACATTTACACACGTTACGTAGAGATGAAAAAACAAAGAAAAAAGTACTATGGGTGCATCCTTATTTGCAAAAACGAGATGAGAGCAAGCATTTTGCACACACTCACTCAATGGCGGCTCACCGCAGACTGAGCCGCACAGTGCGTATAGCAACCGTCCGGGTGGGTGTCACTTGGGCAGCAGCCCTCTGAGCGGTATGCTATAGCCGCATAGTGCGTATGTAGCCTTAGTCATCCATTCGGTCAGTGCCCTGGCCTTGGTCGACAGTATCAGAGTCCTTTGGTCCTGAATCTCCTTCGCGCTCTCCGGGCTGGAAGCGAGTAGCACGCTTGCGAGACTTTCCTGATCTCTCCGTGGTCACTGTTGATTTCTGGAGGAACATGAAATCAAGACTTACTTCAAATCAGCGATGCTTTTTCACGCCAGCAAAAGACATTACTGACTTAGACAAGACTTAGACCAGACATTGACGAGACTTAGGCC
The DNA here is from genome assembly GCA_947578465.1 of Thera obeliscata. NCBI lineage: Eukaryota > Metazoa > Arthropoda > Insecta > Lepidoptera > Geometridae > Thera > Thera obeliscata. Next base: position 3,685,791 of record OX387927.1, read on the forward strand.
CGTATTCAGACACAGTGCTTGAGTTTGAGTAGAACCTCAAGCATAGGTTTTTTGACAGGCCTCCATTGAAAAATGACAAAAATCTATGAGGCTCGACTCAGACTCAAGCACTGTTAATACGCGCCTAAGTCTCGCCGATGTCTGGTCTAAGTCTTGGCTAAGTCAGTAATGCCAATGCCGTGAAATAGCATCGCTGTGTTTCGGTAGGAGGGGTGTGGGTGCCGGGGAAACTACTGGCACGTGAGGCTGAACATCTGTACGCCTTAAAGCCTGGTATCCACTTGAGCATGCTCGGGCGAATGAGCGGTTCTGTTCAAGTCTCTTCTAAGTCTATTCTATGCCTTGTCCAAGTCTCTCCTAAGTCTGGTCTAAGTCTCGTCCAAGTCTCGCTTAAGTATTATCTAAGTCTCGTCTTAGTCGTATGTCACAGTTAGAAACCAGTATACTTAGAGCTTACCGAATCAACGGACATGGCTTGTTCGACGTCTCTCTGCAGCCTGGCCTCCTCTTCGGGCGTCACGAGTTGCGCGCGCAGACATTCCACCGCTATTTGAACTATTCGCTGTAAGTCGTCATCGGCCGCTATCACGCCACAATCTAAACACATTCATAATAATCATTAAAATCCGTTCAATCTCAGAAGATCCATTGTTCAGATCCATAGTAGATCTAGTGAGAATTACACATTTATATTTAAAAATTACAGGTTTAACAGAAAAGGTCAGATTTGATTGAAAATGTCAGATTTTCTGATCTGTACCCGAAGTCGGAGTTTTGCTACCACATTTCGTTACCAAATGTTGTTTTCGTTTCGCCTATTTGTCTCTCTCTATTGTATGGAGAAAATATGAGACGGCAAAAATACGTTACGTAGTTAGAGTAGTTGTCTCATCTTTTCTCCATACAATAGACAGAGACAAATAGGCAAAACGAAAACAACATTTGGTAACGAAATGTTGTAGATGCACTGGGACTTCGGGCTCTGACGTTTGCTGTTATCTTTATTTTTTTGTAACTAGTGGTGAATGAGGAAATGATACAGCTGGGTAACGGATCTAGCGAGAATAAATACTTTTCATTACTCATACTCTGAAAGTAGGTCTGAAGTTGCCTGAGGGGCCTAATAGAAAGTAAAACTTTCAGCCCTAGGGAGAATCGCTTTCTACTGACAGCTGTAAAATTATAAAAAAAAACAAGTTCTATTTTATTCTACCATGTTCCAACTTTCTAAAGTCTTTCTAACTGCAAGGAGGTCGTTAAACCAAATTCCAACTTTTTATTCAGCAAGTAGGTTGGAAACCCATTACAACGGTAAGAAGTTTAAAAAGTCTAATTAGAGCGCAATGTAAAATTTTAATTTTAATAACATAAAGATTATTAAATAAATAATATATCTTCTAAATTACTTGATTAATATATAGCTTCAACTATTTATTTAAAATAACATAAATTTGAGCAAACAATTTACCATTTTTTAAATTATGAAAATGAAAGTAATGGCTGAATAATGCTGGCGAGCCGTAGCCGAAGGCCCGCCAGAGAAAAAGAAAAAAAAAACCGGGAAGGCGGCAATTCAATCTTCATTTTCACAAATTTTTCTTTCATGTTTTTATTTTTACTTTCCTTGTATTCGTAATGAAAAGCACAGTGTTTACCTCGGATGAAAGTCTTTTAAGTCCCTCAAGCTCCATTGGCGCCCTCGCTACGCTCTGGCGCCAAACCCGTCTCGGGACTCAAAAAACGTGACTTTCAACACTCAGGTAACAATGTACTATTACATCATACATGCTCAGTAAATAGGATTTACTTTAGCACAAAGAGGCTGTGAAAGTAGGCGTGTGCAGCCCAGTGCAATGTAAATGCGTTCCATTTTCAAATCACTTTTACCGTCACACTATGCTTGATACGTAATGGTTCATTAAAGTTCAAGAGCTATGCAAACCTCCTTGGTGATGGTTCATTACAGTTCAAGAGCTATGCAAACCTCCTTGGTGAAACAATCTCTTTTCTTACAAAATGTTATGAAAACTTTTTACTGAAAAGATATAGTAGCTCACAGATGTGTGCATAAGTGTGCGTCTACGACTGTTTTAGCAGCAGATACCTACCGGTACAAATATTTTACTATTAATTTTAATAAAATTAATAGTTTAATTATAATAATACTTATATTATTATTGTAATTTTATTTTTCTCAAATTAAAATTACATTTTGTCATACCCGTATAAATGTTGTGTTATTGTTTTATTGTAAGCCTATTTCTACCAAAAAGCAGCATTGCTGTGTTTCGAGTTGAAGGGTATGGGTGCCGGTGAAATCACTGACACGTGAGGCTGAACATCCGTATGCCTCAAGTTGATGGTCGTAGGGCAGTGCATTGTAGGGCACGTTCCTGACGTGCTTGACCTACGAGGCAATGCTTTGCTATAGGCAATGGTTACCACTTAACATCAGGTGGGCCATATGTTTGTTCCATCAGCTAGTTAAAAATTTACCTCGCATGAATGATGTAAAGTAGAATGCTTACCTCGGTCATAAGTAGCTATTGCACCCTCGAACTATATTTGCCCTCGCTCGCTTTGCTCGCTTGGGCATCTATATATCTCAGGTACACTCGATCCATTAGCGCCCTTTGCGAGCTTCGCTCGCACGGTCGCCAAAAAGGATCTTGTTCTGCAAAAGCTCACTTACTGCCCTTGTATAACAATCTACTATTTCAGTAGATCCACATTATAACAAATTGGATCTATAGAGAAAACAGTTCTCACTAGATCCACTATGGATCTGGTCAATAGATTTTCTGAGATTGAACGATATAATCGGCCTGATCAGATCTGCTCCTAAGCCAAGATAGCCCAGATTCTCTATATTTCCAAGATTTTTTGACGTGAATATATCTTTAAAATTGCTTAATTCGCAATTTAAAAATCTAATAATAACAAAATCGGGAGGTTTAGTGTTGCAGCTTCATTTCTATTAATTTACCTCTGATGTCCTCAACGACGTTGAATATATCGATTCGCTCCAAAGACTCCGAAGTGAGTGGATGCTCTGCGTCAATCAGAGAGTTTACCAGCGATGTCATCGTCTCATCCGTTTCTGAAATGTTCAATGAAGTTTACCCATTTTTTTGTAATCCCGAACATTAAATAAATATATTAAATATCGGCCTGTCCTGGCTTCGCACGGGTGGACATTTATTTTTTAACCCACTTCAAAAAAGGGACTTTTATGTTTCTTCGGCGAACAAACATAAAAGAAGCATATACCTAATACGAATTGAGAATCTCCTCCTTTTTTGAAGTTGGTTTTGAAATAAATTTATTTTTATTTTTTATTTTGATGATTCATTTTTGTTGGGAAGAAGATATTTCAAAGGGTATTTCCTTAGAATGTCATCAAAATCTACTTTTAATTTCTTCGCATCATTTGAGAAATACAAGCCTTGGCCATAACTTAGCATTTATGGACTTAAGTAGGTACTTGAAGTACTACACCTACTTCAAAATTGTCCGTGTGTTGTTAGTGATAAAGAACAATTTTATTTACTTTGATTGACTGAAGTTAGTGGGACTGTTAACCGGTTTTGGGAATAGGACGTCCCTAATCGGATCAAACAACGGGGCACATCTCTAGTAGAGGAAGAAGGATGGCGCCGTAATGCGTAGTTGTATTGTTTTGACTGGCCTCTCAGCTCGGTACCAGTAGCTCTGCCTTCTGCGCCGTAGGTCGTGGGTTCGATCCCCACTTAGAACAAATATCTGTGTGGTGAACACAGATGTTTGTTCTCTGTCTGGGTGTTATATTGTATTCGAAGTAAGTATTTGCAAAAAAAAATTATTAAAGTATTAAATCAGCTATCTAGTTCCCATAGTACAAGCTCGGCTTAATTTGGGGCTAAATAGTGTTGTCTGGATTGTCCAATTTTTTCCGTGTAATAAATTAAATCAGAGTTGTAGCCTATAATCTAGCTATATTCAATGAAGGAGTTTTGCCGTAACAGTACCTATTTAATCATGGAGACTTCGAAATAACCAAGAGGTTGAAGACCTAGTGGCTGAGCCTAACATCTTAGGAGAGACTAAAGCCTAAGGCTACGATGGCTCGAGCACGTACTCCGTATGGGAGAGGATCGTGCGGTCAGGCGCGCGTACACAGGCAGGCCGAACGGACGTAGGCCCGTTGGTCGTCCCAGGTACCGGTGGGGCGACGAAGTCGGAAAGGACCTGCAAGAACTCGGAGCCAGCAACTACGCGGAAGCCTGTATGGACAGAGAAGCCTGGAGGCCTCTGGTGTCGGAGGCCAAGATCCACTTTGGGTCGTTGCGCCACAGCAGTAAGTAAGTAAGTACCTATTTCATCATAATGTGCGGAATGGAACAGCGCTGCTAAGGCCGGGCCGAGTCGCTCGTGGAGAGGCTCTGTAGCTGCTGCAATGTCTTTGAGCGCTGTTTCTAGTGATTCTATCACTTGTTGAGAGTTGTCTGCCGCGCCTTCCATTGTCTCCACCTGGAATATTCGATCATCGTTAGCCTGACGTAAAACAATATAAGTATTCGGTATATCTATTGACTGGTCTCTCAGCTCAGTTGGTAGTATCTCTGCCTTTAGCGCCGTAGGTCGTGGGTTCAATACCTACTGAGAACCAATATTTGAGTGGTAAACATAAATGTGCGTTTTCTATCGGGATCTTCAATGTATGCATATTGCACATATTGCCTTCTAAATATGCATTTAAAAAAAAAATGTTTGTATTACATCAGTTATCTAGTTCCCATAACACAAGCTCTTCTTAATTTGGGGCTAGATAGTAAAATATGAGGATTATCTATATACATATAAAATGAATGCTTATTTTCCTTGGTAACGCCATCACGCGTGAACAGCTGGACCGATTTGGCTGAAAATTGGTGGGGAGGTGGCTTAAGCCAGAAAACGGATATAGGACTGTTCATCCCGATAAAATAACGTCCACAATATTTTTCATCACTATATTATTATATGGTTCTTCGTCTTATCGTGTAACTGATTCTTTAGAACCAAGCGTGGTGAAAGGATTTTAAGTGCGCCTCAACAAGGCTCGTTTCGTGCACTTGACACATAATATATTTTTTAACTTTCTAGGTTCTACGACATGCCGGTTTCCTCAAGATGTTTTCCTTCACCTTTTGAGACCACTGGCATATTTGTGGGCAGAAAAACTCATTGGTTTGGACTGGAATTGAACCCACGAACTTAGGATCGGAAGGCGGGGCTGCTACCACTAGGCCACCAGCCCTCATCTAAATATGGTGAAATCCTCACATGTTTCCTGATAAGTCGATCAGCTAAGGCGGCGAGTGCGTCGAACGCCCGCGTCTGCTTCTTGTACTGGCTCGGATCACCGCCATACTTCAGCAGCCATTTCTTTACCAAAAAGTCCACCACTTCGAAGCGAGATTTCGATCTGAAAACATTAGTTTATTATGAAGGTTGTATTAGCAGGCTTATTTGAAGCATTATATCAATGAGTTGTAAATCTATAAAGCAACAAATTGAGAGCACTGGTAGCCTAGTAATGGTAGTAGCAGCCCCGCCTTCCGATCCTAAGGTCGTGGGTTCAAATCCAGTCGTGTAACAATGAGGTTTTGTCCAAAAATATTACCTCCAATTCATATTTCATATAAATCTTAATAGGGTCATATTTTCTTTATCAATAAGTTCCTGAAAAAAAGGAAAACATACGAGCACGTATACAGGGTTATTCATTATAAGCTGCAAATACTCAGGAATTAGGTTCAACAAATAAAATAAAAAATATTTATTAAATGTTTTTTTTTAAGTTTGGTTATGAAAATCCCGAGAAAATCGATAAAGAATATCCTTTGAAATCATTGGCGCCTGACCTATTTTGACCGTTGATCCGCGCCCGCGCGCTGTGAGCGACACTGCGTTCAGTCACCGCCTGGGTGGGTCATTGTCCTGTTCTCCATGGCAATCATTATGCAATAGCCATAAATAAATTAATAAAAATAAAATTTTGATACAAAAACTTAAATAAAAATTTAAAAAAAATCATTTCATAAATATTTTTTATTTTATTTGTTGAACCTAATTCCTGAGTATTTGCAGGTAATAATGAATAACCCTGTATAGCAGATCTGGCCGGTCACCGTGGGGGCAAATGACCGTAACCCTCAAGCTAAAACGGAATCAAAAAACAAACTCGTAAAAATCGTGATGGAAAATACCACATCCTCTAGAAAATACACCCATACTAAAACTACAAAAGAAGAAAAAGAAATTTTAAAAATATGTACCTACAACGTGAGATCTTTGTCGTCACCGGAGAGGTACCTGCAATTAGCTTATGCCATCGAAAACATTGACTTTGATGTACTAGGACTCTCCGAAGTACGGAAAATGGGTTGTAACATTGAAGAATACCAGGATCATATATTATGCTACATTGGCCAGACCAAAGGTCTATACGGCGTCGGATTCCTTATACAGAAAAAGCTGAAAGATAAAATATTTAACTTCATCGGAATCTCAGAAAGAGTAGCTCTGCTGCAGCTAAAACTTGAAAAAACCAACATCTCAATTATCCAAACATACGCACCCACAGAACGATCCAGTGACGAAGATATTGAAACTTTTTACAGCGATATAAATAAAGCATTTTCACAAGCTGATAATAAAGTAATAGTTCTTGGTGACTTCAATGCAAAAATTGGGCACCCAAAAAAAGACGAAAATCTAATCATGGGCAGATATGGTACTGGAGAACGAAACGAAAGAGGCCAGAGACTTATAGAGTTTGCTTTGGAATATAAGCTATCTATAATGAACACATTCTTCAAAAAGAAAGACAGTAGAAAATGGACTTGGATATCACCTGATCAGAACACTAAGAACGAGTTCGATTTTATAATGACTAATAACCCAAAACAAATATCTAACATCGAAGTTCTCAACAACATTAAGTTTCCATCAGATCATAGATTAGTGCGTGCTACATTCCACGTAAAAGAAGTTAAAAGAAGCAGAAAACATTTTAGACAAATTCCACAAACCCCTAAAACAGAAGATGAAATAAAGAACTACATTAAAGACTTAAAGTACCACACCGAAGGAAAACCAGGCAATCTCACAAATGTACAAACATATTATGACATGATAGAAAACGCAATCAAAGAAAGTTTACCAACCAAGAACGAAGCTAACAAAGATAAAAGACATAAAATATTTAGCGAAGGTACAGAAATTCTAATAAAAAAACGTGCAGAGTTAATATTCAAAAAAGACAAAGACAAAAACCAGAAACGTGAGCTAAGCAGGTTATTTAAAGAAACCACTAAATCAATTAAAAAAGACTATAGTAAGCACAGACAAGAAATAATAACGAAAAATCTAAAGAACTTTAGAAGCGCTAAAAGAGGTCTTAAAGAGTTAAACTTGCATAAGACATGGATTCAAAAACTAGAAAAGAATGCGCAATCAACTAAATCGAGAACATGCGTAATAGAACGTGCAACTAATTTCTACAAAGATCTGTACAAAAGTAAAGGTGAAGAGTTTGAAATGGAAGAACTAGTAACTGATGATGACTGTACAGAAGAAGTAGAGCCAGTAAGCGACAAAGAGATCTATGAACATATGATGAAGCTAAAAACTGGAAAGAGTCCAGGACCGGATGGGCTGTGCAACGAGGTTCTGAAACAGGGCGCACCGATTCTGCTAGACCATTTGAAACAGTTATTTAATATGGTGCTGAACACAGAATCAGTACCTAGGCAGTGGTGCTCATCAGATATAATATTACTTTATAAGAAAGGAAACCCACTAGACATAGGGAACTACAGACCCATCAGTTTGCTGACAAGCATTTATAAGCTTTTTTCATCATTACTTCTAAAACGAGTAACAGAAAAGATAGACAGCTCGCAACCAATAGAACAGGCGGGCTTCCGCTCAGGCTTTAGTACTACAGACCATATCCATACAATAGAACAAGTGATAGAAAAATATAGAGAATTTAACAGACCGCTTTACGTGGCATTTATTGATTACAGCAAAGCTTTTGACAGCATCAGCCACAACTCTATCTGGAACGCGCTGGCGTCATTTAACGTCGAACCAAAATACATAAATATTATAAAAAATATATACAAAAACAGCACGAGCAGAGTCAAACTAGAGAAGAGGGGAGAAGAGATACAAATAGAAAGAGGAGTTCGTCAAGGTGACCCGCTGTCACCAAAACTTTTTATATCTGTACTCGAAAATATATTCCGGAATTTAAACTGGAAGAACAAAGGTATAAAAGTCTATGCCTGCCATTTCAACCATCTTAGGTTTGCAGATGACATAGCTGTGCTAGCAGAATCACCCGCAGAACTAGCTGAACTGATTTGCTCCCTAGATCAAGAAAGCTCAAGAGTGGGTTTAGAAATGAACGCTACCAAAACAAAGATAATGACAAATAGCCACAAAATACCTGTTACTGCAAGAGGCAATATTATAGAATACGTAAATAGCTACATATACTTAGGCAAGCAGCTGTCATTCAACAAAACAAGTAATGAAGAAGAAATAGAAAGGCGAGTTAATATAACATGGAAGAAGTTCTGGTCCCAAAAAGAAATCCTGAAAGGAAAATACAGCCTAAGCTTGAAGAAAATTGTGATTGAAACCGGTCTCTTGCCATGTTTATTGTATGGATGCCAAACATGGGTCTTCACAAATAAAACTATACTCAAGATAAGAACTACACAAAGAGCAATGGAGAGAAGTATATTGAAGTTAAGGAAAATACATAAAATAAAAAGCGACCTGATAAGACAACAAACAAAACTAACAGATGCAGTCTCACAAGCTCTGAGAATGTAATGGCAGTGGGCAGGCCATCTATCCCGATACACTGACGATAGATGGACTATAAAGGCAACCAAATGGAAAGGACCAATAGGAAAAAGAAATGTGGGCCGGCCAATGAGACGATGGGTAGACGACATAACCCAAAACGCTGGAGAAGACTGGATGAATCTGGGGAGAAATAGAGACACATGGAAGAAGCTAGAGGAGGCCTTCACCCAAAGAGGGGTCTTTACATCAACCACACCGCAAACATTAAATATAGATTAGAATAGTTATGTACTTAAATGTAAAGAAATATACGGCTTTTTATTTATTTATTTATTTATTAGCAGATCTGGATTTTATGAGAAAAAATGGTTAATCCTAGAGGCATTATCCAGGGAGGAAATAGGGGACTACGTTTTTATGGAGAGTCGCGTATGTGATGCCCTCTTAATAAGTAGAAGAATAAATGATTTTTGACGTAAACTCACCCAGATATAACATCAGGCAGTTGGTCGGTGAGTTCCTTCAGCAGCTCGTCAGCGTCGTCTCTCGTCACTCGCATGGCATCCAGGCAATCGTACAGAAGCTTCATCACATTTATGTCGTACACCAGTTTCACTGTCGAGCCTAGTGGTGTGCTGGAAATATTTAGGGATTCAAAAATCTTCTTCTTCTTCTTCTCTTCTCATAAAAAAATAGAAACCTAAGCATTAGCAAGAGAATCAAAAGACCACAAGATGAAAAATCAACTTTCATCCCAGCTCAGCGAAGAAATGCAAAAAAGAAAGTGGCGCGCGTAAAGCAAACTAAAAAAAAAGTAACACACCAAGAAGGTTCCGAATCTGAGTTTTTAACAAATTTCAAAAGGTTGCGTGATCAATTCGGCAACATATGGAGGTAGAAGTAAATATGTTTAATGATTCACAAACTAAGTGCACTCGATGTTCTAAATTCAATTACTTTATCCTCTAGCTAGCGGATAAAAACGTCTTTTGCACTCCGATATCGAAGAGCAAAAATACTTTTTCTGAGATCAAAAATACATGTAATTTCTTTCTGGCAGAGGTAATGATGATATCAGAAATTAAAAAAAAATACAGTTAAATGCAACTTACATAGGAAAATACTTCTTTTTCCGCTGCTTGGTGACCCGTGGCACCATGAAGAGGTAAATCTGATCGTCTTCCTGCTCCGGTGGAGTTTGCACCGGCGGAGTCTCCATGTGAGAGAGCGGCTTCAGACGGAGAGTTGTAATCTCTTCTCTCAGGTACTGGGAAAAGTTTTAGGCAAAAGTTAAGAGGCGAGCGGGATTTGAACCCGCGATCCTTGGTACGGGGCTGCGCTGACCGCTGCGCCATCGGATCCTAATCGTAATCACACTTGACGGGACTGTTCGGCACTAACGAGTCGGCTTCATCTATTTTTAGTTTGTTTAAAAAAGGGGGCTATCTAAGATAAATGAAAGGTTATCTTAGCTTTAAATATTTTATTAGATTATTGGATATTTCTGATAACATGGTGATGATGATGATGAATGATTATGTAAGCATGGGAGGAGAAGGGGAGAGGTTTACTTACTTTGGCTGATAAGAGGAAAGAATTGTAAAAAAAACTGGATATGTAAACAAGGCTTCCCGGTATTTTCCAGGAAAAACAATTCTGAGCCTTCTCGGTCGGGGAAGTCGGTGGATGGAAAGGGCTCAGAATCGTTCTTCCTGGAAATGTGGAGGGGAGTTCTATGTCGGCCTATGTCCAGCAGTCTTCAGGCTAATGATGATGACAATGATGATGATGCTGATGGATAGTTTTATAGACTAGTCCCCTACACATTTTCAGAAATAACGATTCTGAGCCTATGGCCTATGTCCAGCAGTGGACTTCTTCAGCCTGATGTTGATGATGACGATCAATAATTTTTTATACTTACCTTGATCTGCTGTAGTTGTTGAGCCCTCACAATGCGTAGCCGCACAACGTCCCGTTGATACTGCTCCGGCTGGTAACCACCCGCCATCACCGACGGATCTTTGGCTGGCTGTAATGTTAGTGTTATTGCAGTAACACTTGAGTTAGTAGAGCTCTTTATGTGTGGCTCGTCCGGGGAAGTACTACCACCATTCCTTTTTCTGCCGTGAAGCAGCATCGCTGTGTTTCGGTTTGAAGGGTGTGGGTGTCACGTGAGGCACGTGAGGCTGAACATCTGTATGCCTCAAGTTGATGGACGCAGGGTAGTACATCGTAGGGCACGCGACGCACGGACATGCGTGACCTACGAGGCAATGCTCGGTTATAAGTGATGAAAAAAAAATTGTTGGGACAAAACTAAAGAACCGCACTAGACCGATGCAATTTGGCCCTTTTAGAGAAGCCTATTGTCATTTGGAGAAACCCTGACCCTGACCCGTGGAAACCTTTCTCCAAATACCACATTAAACTGCTTCATGATAAAAAACAACACGTCAATTGGATATTTACGATCCCCAACGAATGAACACGCTAGCAACTTTCAACACGAAGGGCCATTCACATGGCGCGTAATAAAACAAGTAAATTCAATTAATAATGTAATTTAAAATACACAACTTTCTCATTCCCTTTCAGTACAGTGTAAATTACTGCGAAAAAATATAATGTAATCCTGTAATCCGCCATTTTATGACGAAGCCCACGTCGGACCGTTTTTCATCTGAAACATAGCTCACACTCCTGGTGAATTACCTTACAAACAAAAAAAAAGTCTAAATCGGTTCATCCGTTCAGGAGCTAGATAGATAGGTAGATAGACACACACACACCCACACCGGCAACTCAAAGTTTGACATGTCGATGTCGGTGTGGCAAATACGACGGGGTGTTATACGTTACGAGGGGTGTTATAAGTTTGACGATCGAACTTATAACACCCCGTCGTTTTGCGTCAGAGCTTAATAAAACGGATCTACCTAGACGCACCTTTTGCGGTAAAACATCTGCTTGTAAAGCCGCAGCCATTCGGAGACGTTCAGAGTAGCGCTGTAAGATCTGCAAATACTTTTTCTCCAGTTCACTATGGCGTTCCTGGAAACGAGACAATTTTGATTTTCTACTGCCTTCATGCTCATTTAGCTGTGTTTTTTTTTATAGTGTGTGTAAAATGAATGTTTTTTCTATTCTACTTGCTTACTCTCCAAGACCTGAGCTGGTTCAAAATCTGCGGGATAGTTCCTAAAGTAGCCGAGAACTTTATGTCGTCTCGCCATCTGCCGTAGCAAGTCATCGAGAGTACGGTCCACTTTCCGTGGCTTGCCGAGTTTCCCGGGAGTGTATTTAACTTACCCTCCAAGTCCTGAGCTGGTTCAAAATCTGCGGGATAGTTCCTAAAGTAGCCGAGAACTTATGTCGTCTCGCCATCTGCCTCAGCAAGTCATCGAGAATGCGGTCCACTTTCCGTGGCTTGCTGAGTTTTCCGGGAGTATATTTAACTTACCCTCCAAGTCCTGAGCTGGTTCAAAATCTGTGGGCTAGTTACTAAAGTAGCCGAAAACTTATGTCGTCTCGCCATCTGTCGCAGCAAGTCATCGAGAGTACGGTCCACTTTTCGTGGCTTGCCGTGTTTGCGCGTGAGTATATCTAAATTACCCTCCAAGTCCTGAGCTGGTTCAAAATCTGTGGGCTAGTTCCTAAAGTAGCCGAGAACTTTATGTCGTCTCGCCATCTGCCGTAGCAAGTCATCGAGAGTACGGTCCACTTTCCGTGGCTTGCCGAGTTTCCCGGGAGTGTATTTAACTTACCCTCCAAGTCCTGAGCTGGTTCAAAATCTGCGGGATAGTTCCTAAAGTAGCCGAGAACTTATGTCGTCTCGCCATCTGCCTCAGCAAGTCATCGAGAGTACGGTCCACTTTCCGGGGCTTGCCGAGTTTGCGCGTGAGTACATCTCGCATCTGTGCACATAGCTCTTCGGCTTGCGACTCCATGGCGCGGAGGTCAATGTTCATGCGGAACAGATGGGTGCGGTTCACTCTGGAAATTCAGTTTTTAGGTGTTTTATTTTGGCGTTTGTTTGATTCTTAAAAGCAAAAAACACGATTGCACGCTGCTAAAAACGTAATGTCTCTAATTGTTTATTGATTTTATAGTGTTTACTACACTTAAGGAAATCACAAAGATTTTTATAATGTCCCAAAAGTTAAGAGCCGAGCGGGATTTGAACCCGCGACCTGCGGGTTCCAATCCCGCTCGGCTCTTAACTTTTGGCACATTATAAAAATCTTTGTAATGTCTCTAATCAATTCCTAACAATTTCTAGGTCTTGGCTATTTTCATGCCAAATCTCGACTATTATGAGCAACAGTTGTTACCCAAAAGCATGTCTCTTGATTTCGCAGGCATAATCAAATCCTATATTAGTCGTGTCCTGCTTGAAGTGGTATTTCACTCACAAGGCATGAATAAAGGTCTGCCCACATCTAGGCGATGGCGATCAGCTGAAACGCTATCAAATATCGGTGTCAGATTTGACAGCGTGATCACCTAGATGTGCGCAGGCCTTAACTATGGTGCAAAACAGTTTGATTTCAAATGTGTCTAACTTCTGCCTCTGCTTCTGCTGTTTAATCTCGTCCTGCAGTTCCAAGACCCGTCGCCGCAGCCTCGCGAGCATTGCCTCTGGGAACACGACCGTCCGCGACAGTCCAGCGGGACCGGTGCAGCCTCGGAACGCGGACGCACGGCATTGGTCGTAGCGGAGCACTATCACTTGGTCCACGTCGTTCATGCAGCTTTGTTTCTCAAGCTAGGGAGTTCATTGATTGTTTTGACTGGCCTCTCAGCTTAGTTGGTAGTAGCTCTGCCTTCTACGCTGTAGGTCGTGGGTTCGATCCCCACCGAGAACAAATATTTGTGTGGTGAACACAGATGTTTTTTCTCTGTCTGGGTGTTATATTGTATTCTTTGTATGTATTTACAAAAAAAAATACATAAGTAGTATATCAGCTATCTGGTTCCCATAGTACAAGCTCTGCTTAGTTTAGGGTAGATAGATAGTGTTGAGTGGATTGTCTAGAATATTTGTTATTATTATTATTATTAATTAGGGGTATAAAATCTGCTTTAATCTATGAACTTTAATGTGGATTGTGGATATTATGTTTAATCGGCCTCATCTCAGCCTGGTATCACTCACTGCTGTGTATAGGCCTGTGTTATGTGCGTCTCTCGTCAACCTCTTTTGTTCTGTGTCTAGATATTGAGAGCTGAGACTGAAAACCCATCGATCTTTTAGACACCCTAGATTTCTTCGATCAGACTTTGGCCAACATTCGGTCACCTAAATTTAATTTAGCCAAGATTATGTAAATCACTTAGCAATCAATATTTTATTTTAAGATGTGCTGTTACAGTTAAGTGTCGACTGAATTCGTGGTCAAACACGAAATGGTTCTCTGGAAATTGGAAAGATTGAATTTGCGTATAGCAGTGCAGTATGATGTCGTGGGAAAGGCTACAAAGAAAGATAGACTTTATAACTACATCATTAAGCTCATATTACCATGAACTCCCTAAGCTCGTTCTTCCTCTTGTCCAGCTGCATTGATAGCTTGCGTTTGACTTTGTTGTGAGCCTCGATGTCTTTACGCAGGAGGTCTACCAGGTGATCCTGTTCCATCATATCTTGCTCATGCTTATGTCTGAAAACATCATGCTTTATTACCCTCTCCTCTACAAAAACCCCGTCGGAACCAAGCTTAGTTTCTTTCTTGTTCTTTTAGGCATGGCCGTGTGGAACTGGCACTTAGAGCCAATGTGCTGTCTTTGAAACTTTTGCTTTTATATTATTGCATTGCATACGTCTGACTAAGTGAAGTGGCACCACACTGGAACTTCACTGCTATTATCTTTGATTTGTAAAAGGATCATATAAAAAAACGGTAGGAACCGAGCCATAGTTTGTTGCCTGTTCTTCTAGGCTTGGTCGCGTGGAACTGGCACCTAGAATCACCTAGCCCTACTTAGTTTTTAGTTTTTTTCGATCTGGCCTTTTTTTGAGTTCAGACAATTCAAAGTGATCCATACAATTCAATTACACAAATGATTGTTGACTTTGGCTCTCCTCTGCTCCGTCAAGATATCATGGAAAGCTTGACAGTTGAACGCATTGGTTTTATTAAAGTCCGGAAAAATAGTAATATTGCGTCTGGAATCCTAATGTTCAAGGAGGCTACTAAGACTGCGGCAGATATTGATGGTAAATGAAGACTTGTGCAGAGTATTTATACTTTACACGGGTATTTATCGCGTATATTACCTTATTTTATTTATTTTCCCGACGTTTCGGCTATGTTGCAATAACCGTGGTCGCGGGCTGACTGGAGCATTGACATGAGTGCTACCGTCGTTGAAAAGTGGAGGCAGTATCACTAACTACCCTCACTTGATCTTCTTTGTCCATAATGTCCGTGCACGCACTACGACACACAACACTGATAGTATCTACGCACTGTGGTAAGGTATCGCGACGCATACACCTTCCAATGATGGGATTCCACGATGAAGAAAGTCTGAATCCGTCTTCGCGATTGAAATTAGGATATTTCTTAATCTCAATCGCTTCACGCACCATCCTTTTGTGGTAATACCGTTCATTGGATAGCACCTTGGGATCATGCAATTCTATCCAGTGATTAGGACCTGAATCCACAAGGTGCTCTGCTATCGCCGATTTGGTTACCTGGCGGTTCAAATCGGAAATCGGCGATAGCAGAGCACCTTGTGGATTCAGGTCCTAATCACTGGATAGAATTGCATGATCCCAAGGTGCTATCCAATGAACGGTATTACCACAAAAGGATGGTGCGTGAAGCGATTGAGATTAAGAAATATCCTAATTTCAATCGCGAAGACGGATTCAGACTTTCTTCATCGTGGAATCCCATCATTGGAAGGTGTATGCGTCGCGATACCTTACCACAGTGCGTAGATACTATCAGTGTTGTGTGTCGTAGTGCGTGCACGGACATTATGGACAAAGAAGATCAAGTGAGGGTAGTTAGTGATACTGCCTCCACTTTTCAACGACGGTAGCACTCATGTCAATGCTCCAGTCAGCCCGCGACCACGGTTATTGCAACATAGCCGAAACGTCGGGAAAATAAATAAAATAAGGTAATATACGCGATAAATACCCGTGTAAAGTATAAATATGTCTTATGATCGCGAAAGTTTAAAAAGTACTATTGTGCAGAGTATAAGGCAGCGTCTAGCTGAATGCTGAATCAAGATGGTTCTGAAGAAGTATTTGTAAAGCCTCGTCTTCATGGTAAACATTTGTTTCGCAACAATTGAGCAACATTGTTGATGAACGGCAAGAATGCTGCTGGAAACTTTGTTTTTTCACGCAGTGCTGCCACCAACACGTTGATTCAACTTTGTTGCGAAACTAATGTTCACCATGAATACGAGGCTTTAGTTTTCACAAAAAAGCAGTGAGCAAACTCAGACTTTGGGTACAAACACTGTTTTTTTCTCACCTTGTGTTCCTCAAATCGTAAGTTTTGTTGAAGATTTCCTCATCGCAGCCTTCAGGGCATATGTTGGGATCCAGTCGTATTGGGCCGATGTCACGGCTGTCTATACTACCTTCGTCTTCTTCTTCGCTCGATGATGATTCTGACTCGGACTCTGATGACTCTGGATAATCATAAATGGATAATAATACAAAATGAATTATTCATAGTTCAAAGTTTGTCTAGCTAGTTTTTATGCTTCTGCAAAACTATTGAAAGAAAAATTGCTCAAGAATAAAAATAACTTGCTTGGTTTTCCTGAACGGATTGCACAAAGCTCTGTAGTAAGTTGAGTTTTTTAATCAGCGTGACCAGCCTAAAAGTGCCCACTGCTGGACATAAGCCTATCCTACACATTTCCAGGAAGAACGATTCTTGGCCCATTCCATCCACCGACTTAACGCGGTCTCAACAATGTCGACGGTCCATCGCGTGGGTGAGCTGAGAGCCCTACGTTTCTAAAAAGCTCTATCATTTTATAACTTTTAAAATGGGCAAGCGAGTAGTTGTATGACAGGTTGTCTGCCCTTATGGGGCTTGATTGAAAAAGTATAGATCTTTCACAGATCTGTGATAACGTCTTCCGGGCGTAACTTTTACAGTGGTGAGTCGATAAGATTTATACCTCTTCCTCGGATTATTTTTTAAATTACGCTTACCATCATCATCACGATCACGCGGCGCACGATACTTCTTCTTGAATATCCTTCTTAGAAAATCAGCAAATTTATTATCCACCACCAGTTTCTTGAACTGCCGCTGCAACTCTTCGCAAGATAGATTCAATTGTTCTTTGTTCACTTGATGCTCGTCAATGCGGTGCTCGCAATCAATGATTTGATCTTGAACAGCTCGCACCTAGTTAATATAATATTACCTTTTGAAACTATCATGGTTTTAAACTAATTCATAGGATTTAAAGGAGGTAATATATTATTTTTATGAACACCGGGGTATTTACCATGATTTAATTTGGTTCGTTGTTCATAACAATAATAAATAACCTGCTTTACATCTATGAATTCAACTCTGAAATCTTTTTAATTTGGTCAGAAGTTTACTGAAAAAAGATGATAAATAAATATTGTGGACACTCCATACAACACTATTAAGTCCTTACTATGGGAACCAGGATACCTGATACATATATTTTATTTGTAAATACATACACCCAGACAGAGAACAAAGATCTTTGTTCACTATACGAATCTTTGTTCGGGGGATCGAACTCACAACCTCTAGCGCAGAAAGCAGGTACTAGAAGTAAAGTCGAAAATGGTAAAGGAGCTAAAAAAATTGGTAAGACAAAACAAAAATCCCATAGCCAACAACATTTTACAGACGGCAAAGACACTACCAACTGAGCTATATTAACTAAGTAAAAGATCATAGATGAATTTACGCATATAGTATTAAGTAGAATCAAACCTGCATTAATTTGGCATACACTCTTTCCGCCAATCTATCCTCATGAGCCTCGAACCGATTCAGAACATTCATCTCGCGATGCATTTGATACAGATGTAATTCCAGCAGTTGGTTCTTTTCCTAAAACGACATTCAAATTACCACAACCACAAATATTTGAGGTTATTGCACACAGCGCCATACAAACAAGCAAGCTTACAGTCACTATGAGAACCATAAGCACTAACGAACATAGAACACTAACCAATGAAGGTAATAATGTAATTGTAGAATATATAGCTTGTGTAATATACGAACCTGAACTCGTATACGCTCCCTTTGCAGTTGTCGTAGACGCGAATCAAACTGCTGAACTGAAATTGTTGCGTCTGCTAGCAACATATCTTGTTCGTAAAGATGTCTGGAAGAATGTTATAGACATTCGTTTATTTGCATTTAAAACACACCAAGCAAAAGAGCCAAGCTTATTAGTAAAAAGATGGTAGAATTTTAGCAAAACGAACAGCTGACCTTTGTATACGTCTTTCTCGAATCTCTGTTTCAATCGGAGTGGACTCGATATCAGGTCTAACTTTCAAAAGTTCCCAGGATGCTACCAGAGGACGAGTTTCTGCAAGAATATATTTTTTTTGTTATATTATGTCTAATATATTTTATAAGAAAAACAGACAGTAGTAAAAAACAGGATCCAAATATACCACAACAGGATGAAAAGGAAAGAGGAATACATTTTTGGAAAAAATGTTCCTCTTTCCTTTTCATCCTGTTGTGGTATATTTGGATCCTGTTGATATATCTAATTATACAATAAGAAATTACTTGTCAAGAACTTACCTGTCAAGGGCACAAACCGAGCCACTTTTGGCTGCCGCAGTCTAGGCTGTGGATACAAGGCGGATTTCCTCCGTTCCTGCGACACAACAGATTTCTTCCCCATTCCTCCTGTTCCACCCCGTACCGGGATTTGTATTGGCTCAGGTTTTATCTAAGACAAAGAACAGATCTAGATCTAGATTTATTAGATCTTGAAAACGTAAAGATTTTCCATCCACTTTATCCTTAAAGCAGATTTCATACTTACTATACAGATTGAATTAGCTTTCAAAAACTTCGTCGCAACGATAAAATAGCACTAAGATGGAATACATTTGTTTCTACATAAAAATATTACTAATTTCTTAAAGTAAGTGAATTAAGAAAGAAGAGTCTTCATTGGTCGTGAACCTACCTCAAGATTCTTCTCAGGAAATTCAAGATCATCTTCAATAATCGGTATAGGTGGAGGTTGTTTCACCATTTTCTGAGGGATCTCCACGCGAATCTCTCCAAGCCTTTCACCGATTTGTTTCATACGCGCCACTAAATGTACTTTGTGGTCGCGGAGTTCTAAAACCTTGAGGTTGAATGTGCGCTTATTATCGTAGATCTGTAAAAATATTATGAATTATCACCATCACACCTTGCTGTTTTTATCCCACTTTATGTGGGGTCGGCACGACATGTTTTGCTCTTCATTCCTCTTGTCAGTCGTAATCTCTGTACTCCTTATAATATAATCCATTGTCATCTTTCACACAGTTTATCAATCTTTTGATTAAATTTAAGCCACGACCGTATAATTTTCCAAGCTTAATCCTAATGATTCTAGCCGTAATGACACATCGTTGACACAACTATAATAAATGAGCTACAATTCCGAACATTAAAACTTTCTCTCACTTCTGCTCTCTTACCTCTTTCCTAGTCAAACAAACGCGTAGCTGAGTGTTATGCCCGGGCGGGGCCACGTAATCGGGTTGCGTCTTCAGTAGTTTATTGCCAATGGATGCCTCCGCTTCCTTCAAAGCTTCAGCCGCTCCAGGTGGCATTGCGTTAGGGTCTGGTTTGCGGGAAAGGTGTTCTTGCCACTGTCATTAAAATGAACATTAAATAAAGATGGGAAAATCTTCAGCTCCGCACGGATTGACCATGTCTTTCCCGTAGATGAGCCGACTATATCGGCTAAAGATGGTAGGGTATATAAGCTTAAGACCGCAAACACTAGTGACGTTGCCTAAATCATCAACCCTGTTTAGTGTTTACTTTTATCCGCAGCCCAACTTAACCAACTGCTGGGTACTTCGCGTTGCTGTTGTCATTTCACACGATCTTGGGCTATAACCTCATCTATCCGGAGCCTAAGACAATGTCCTCAAATCATCGTGTTCGACGTCCGATGCTTTTTTCCCAGACCTCGACTAGCACTCCGTCAACCTTTTGCACTATTATCAACCTCACCACGTATCACCAGGTTTACATTACCTCAATAAATTGTATATGATGCCGGGTTAACCGCTGATGGTAATTCCTCAAGGCTTTCTTGAGCGGATGCGGTGGTCGTGGGGGCAGACCGAGTAGAAACGACGCGACGCGTGGCGGACCCCATGACGCTTTCCGAGCCGCTACTTTCCGAATCGTAGATTCTGCTCGCCTATGGTATTCGCATTATTATAATAACAGGCAAGAAAATACTGTAGATTGAACTTAATACTGCAAAATGTAGTTATGTGCTTGGAAGTCATAAATTTTATTACTTTTGTGAGAGAATCCAAACCTGCTATGAGTTGAGACAAAAGTTGAGGCCACGACAAGCTATGATGCAAATTAATACGAAAAACACAGAAAACCATTTACAAAATAACGAGCGGTTGACTACAGGCCCAAAGGTCCCCCAGTCTATGCTCCATAATCAAAGCAAACGTATTCACATAGAATAGGGGATACAGACAAAAAAGAAAATATCCCAGAAGAACTGAATAGCAAAATAAGTACAACATGCATATTATTTTTATACAATTTGTTCATAAATCATGCAGTCTTTGCAAAAAAAACACACTGTAAGTGCCTTCACTTACTTCAATTGAGAGTCTGCTAGTTTCACCAAATCCTTATCCCTTTGGTATGCGTGTATGATAAATGAGATAGTTAAACAATTTATACATACAACAAAGTTATGTTTTAATTTACTATATGATTACCTTCCACGTAGAGCAGCCTCAGCCATTTTCTGGTACACTTCTTCAAGCTGGTTGTAAAAAGCTTTAGAAAGATTTTTCTGACGAAAAGGTCGGATCATTACTGCAGGATCTCTGAAAAGAAAATAAATGTTCGACGAACGAAACTTTTTATTGCGCTTTGAATTCTTGAACTGCACAGAAAATATTGCATTGAAATCAGACATCAAGCCTGTGCGAAGGTACCTTATAGCTTTCAGAGTGAACGGAAATACATCACACTGGATAATGTTCCTCGAATACATCTTGTGCAAAGCTAGGTCTGAAGCCTCCAGTTGATGGGCAATCTTTCTTATCGTCAAAGCCTTGGCTTCATTCAGCTCTCTTTCTTGAACTAGCAGTGGACGCGGATCGAGAGTCACGTCGATTTGTTGAGAAGCTGGTAATTGCTTGTTGCTAAATTGGACATAAGTAAAGCTTTAGATTATCATGCTTGTTCGTAATCAAGGTCTGAAATTATTTTAAAACGTTAAAAGTCTCTACTCTTGTTTGACATGTTTTGAAGTTTCAAACACTTAATCTCAAAACTACATATATTACGGCAATTTTTATCTTTTAATTACATTTGCAGTGCGGTGTTTCACAAGGAACTATGTTGGAACCTCTTTTGTTTACAAGTTGTTACCATTGATATGGAAAAACTTACGCTTTTATGAGTTTATTGTACTCAGTGGTTAGTTCTGCCAGTTGACCTCTGACCCGTTTCTTGTGAGCGTTGGCTATTGCCATCATTTTGTCGTATTCTTCCTTTTGCTTGAGCTCTTCGTGCGACATCAGCTCTCCTTCTACTGTACTGTGTTCTTTTACTTTGTCCAATTTCTGTACGAAAACAATAATCTTCATCTGTGTATGGGATACTATTGAAATGGGTTGTCATACAAACAGAGGTAAATCTTACAGGTAACGCTCCAAGTTTAGGTACAGCCAACGCCGGAAGCAATGGCTCCTCAAAGTTGATCTCGTAAGAAAATATATTGCCATCTGCCCCGCATGTGTATAAGCTCCTAGAAAATTATACAAAATACACATTATTTTTATTATTACATAACCTCATTTTCATTTTTATTTTAGCATAAATATGTTTCGTGAGATATTATGTGCTTACTTTCCATCAGAACTAAACTCGAGACATGTAATTGCTCCAGTGTAGAAATCGTGCATGGGCAAATAGTAGTTGTCGAGGAAATCAATACGTGGAGTTGGTTGTTTCTGTAAAGGATTTTTAATTACTATTACATCTTTTACACCAATTGAACCATCTTTGTTTGACTCTTTTCTTTTACTTTCTATCCTAGGTATACAAAATATGTTACCTCTTCTTTAGCCAACCTCCTGCCTTTCAATTTCTTCAGCAGTTTCTGCTGCGCCATCATCCAAGTCATATAATGGTGCTCGTCAGTATCGTCTTCCTCACTTGGCATCTTCACGACCCTGATGTAGCCTGTGTTGGTTCCGATGATCAAATATCGACCTTCACAACTGAAAAACTCAAGTTTATTTTTACTTCTTACTTATTACCCATCACATGGGCAAATGTTTTTCTTTCCTAATTCTACTGCTATCATCGTTTATCTTGCTATTATTTTTATCCATGTATCCATGGTGGAAACGTTTTGGTCTATTTCCAAAACCGAAGCCTTGAATTTTCTCCATCCAACGACTCTTTGCCAACCTAGCTTTCCCTTTCACTTCGCTTTTATTATTTAGAATTCTTGCATTAACATTTATTACTTTACGATTTTTGGTTCTAACGAGTTACTTTGCATTGTCCATTGCAACTTTGGTAGCTTATCAGTTAAAAGTGATTAGATTTGACGTTACCAAATCGGCATTTTTATGAGTAAGTTGAAAGCCGGTGCACCCTTCTTCTTCCTATCGTGTCACTGATTCTTTAGAACCAAGTGTGGTGAAAGGATTTTAAGTGCGCTTCAAAGAGGCTCCTTTCGTGCACTTGACACATACTTTCAAATTTTTTTTAGGTTCTACGACATGTCGGTTTCTTCACGATGTTTTTCTTTACCTTTTGAGAGTACTGGCATAGTGTCCATAAATGTTTGGACAGAAAAACTCATTGGTACACGACTGGATTTTAAATTTTGAACCCACGACCTTAGGATCGACAGCCGGCACACTTTGAAACGTATAGTTGTAAGCATACTCACACAAACTTCAAAGAAGTGATATCATCGCACCAGGCGCCGGGAAAGGGTCCGTACTTCAGCACCTTGTTCCCTCCGGGTCGCACCATGAGAAGCGATCCGGTTCCACGCTGTACCACCCAGATTCCTTCCTCGCAGTACTCCGCCCAGGTCAATGTTGTGCCTAGCATGCTTTCGCTTTCCACTGGAATTGTTTAAAATTACAATAAACATTCAACTGACAACGTACGAAAATGAAAAGTTTATGAACTAGCACCCGTGTTAGTGGAAAAAGTGTATTATTATTTTTTAAGCTTATCCACAACCTATTAATCTTTTTTTGAGTAGAGTAGAGAGACCTATAACAAAGCTTTCATTCGAAGGTCTTTCAGCAAAGCTGTGGCAGAACTACAATAAATGTTTATGTATATAAAAAAAGCATAAGAGTCTCCCTCATCTTTTCTCAAACTAAGTCAAAGCCTGTTAATATCATGAATGCATAAGTAACTCTGTCTATCTATCGCGCTTTCACGACAAAACTATTGAACCGATTTAAATAAAAATTGGTACATAGATAGTGTTGAGTCTGAGAAAAGACATAGGCTACTTTTTAATGCAAAAAAGGGTTGTTAGGGAGGGGAGGAGCGTGACGTGGTATGTGTTTATCCCACTGCAAATTAAAAATGCTACCCGAAGACACTATTCCACGCGGACGAAGTCGCAGGCACAGCTAGTTTTTAATAAATTAATAAAAGTTTGTCTCGGTTAAAGTCTACAAAGATGCTTACTTAGTTCAATTTCTCCAAGCCAAGTATCCTCTTCATCATCGTCTTTGTCCTTCTCTGCTTCTTCCTTAGCCTTGAGTGCTTCTTCATCGATACTAGCAAGATCCTCTTCTGTGGGGAACGGTCGGTTGCGCATGCTATCAACATTAGTTACAGTATTATTAATATGAAATCTAGTGCTTTGGGGTTACAACGAGCTTTAAAAAAAAAAAAATTACACACTCCAATCAACACTATATAGCAACAAACTAAACAGAGCTTGTATTATGGGAACCAGATAGCTGATATAATACTTAATTTGTTTTTTTGTAAATACATAACTTAGAATACAATATAACACCCAGACAGAGAACAAACATCTGTGTTCACCACACAAATATTTGTTGTCGGTGGGGATCGAACCCACGGCTTACGGCGCAGAAGGCAGAGCTACTACCAACTAAGCTGAGAGGCCAGTCTAAATTATTGAGAGGGCAGTGCTTATTGTTTTTTTATTGTGTGTTTATCAAGTGAATATACTTAACGCGTGCCGTTATGTATATTCACTTGATAAACATCTACACGTAACGTAAAATTTTACTATTCATGAAGTTTCTTTTAAGGATGAAATTGTACAACTCACAAGTGTTTCTTCACAAGCGTCTCCTTATAAGAAACAAAGTCCAGTTTGAAAGTAGTTATTTTTGTGTAATTGCGCACTTGTACGTCTGGCAACACAGCTTCCATAAGAAAGCCAACTTGGCCACAAAGTAACAAAACTCGTTCCTAAAAACAAAATTATTATATTTACTACATATATTGAAAGGCAAAACATATGGTATCTGCCATTTTGTAGCGGCGGCCATCTTATCGTTCACTAAACATAGGTTAGAACACTCCGGAATAATTCACCTTTCAAACAAAATCAAAATCAATTCGTTCTCGAGCTACAATGCCATAGACACACCCACACATTTACATACATACCCACACCCTAACACTCACACAAACCCAAACGCCCCATCGTTTTTACGTCGAGGGGTTAAAAATCTGGCCCAAAATACAGCATGCAAGAAATTAAAACGAACCTCATCAGGCTTCCACGTCATATATTCGACATTATTCGGAGTTTCAATAAACCCGAGTCTCTGCAGAGTGAACGGCGTTCCCATCTCCAGTTTATACATGAATATAGTAGTGTCTTTACCGCACGTCACCAACAACGTTCTTTGGAGGTTGATTGTTATTTGAGTCAGAGATTTTGAATGCGGTTTCAAAAGCTGAAATTATGTAATAGTAAGATAAAAAGTTTTGAAGCTACACTTTATTTGTATGAGTTAAATACTACTTGTGAAAGTAAGCATTATTTTTTTCATTACTCATACTCTGAAAGTAGGTCTGAAGTTGCCTGAGGGGCCTAATTGAAAGTAAAACTTTCAGCCCTAGGGAGAATCGCTTTCTACTGACAGCTGTCAAATTATAAAAAAAACAAGTTCTATTTTATTCAACTATGTTCCAACTT
Source organism: Thera obeliscata (assembly GCA_947578465.1). Taxonomy (NCBI): domain Eukaryota; kingdom Metazoa; phylum Arthropoda; class Insecta; order Lepidoptera; family Geometridae; genus Thera; species Thera obeliscata. The sequence continues at coordinate 3,711,081 of OX387927.1, forward strand.
TCTAAAGTCTTTCTGACTGCAAGGAGGTCGTTGGACCAAATTCGAACTTTTTATTCAGCAAGTAGGTTGGAAACCCAATACAACGGTAAGAAGTTTAAAAAGTCTAATTAGAGCGCAATGTAAAATTTAAATAACATAAAGATAGTATTAAATGAATAATATATTTTCTAAATTACTTGATTAATATATAGCGTCAACTATTTATTTAAAATAACATAGATTTGAGCAAACAATTTACCATTTTTTAAATTATGAGAATGAAAATAATGGCTGAATAATGCTGGCGAGCCGAAGCCGAAGGCCCGCCAGAGAAAAAGAAAAAAAAAACCGGGAAGGCGGCAATTCAATCTTCATTTTCACAAATTTTTCTTTCATGTTTTTATTTTTACTTTCCTTGTATTCGTAATGAAAAGCACAGTGTTTACCTCGGGTGAAAGTCTTTTAAGTCCCTCAAGCTCCATTGGCGCCCTCGCTTGCGCTCTGGCGCCAAACCCGTCTTGGGACTCAAAAAACGTGACTTTCAACACTCAGGTAACAATGTACTATTACAGGAGATTCGATTCCGCATGCGCCAAAAATCATACAGTAACATGAACTTATGAGATAATGCGTAGCAAATATACAGTCTTGCTACGTCATGCTACGCTGTCGTAAGTCTACGCAAATACCGTAGCTAAGGTCTACGAACTTCCTACGAAGTGCTACACTCTCGAAATAGCGGTTGTGATCACCCTGACGCAACAGGGAACTAAAATAATTTTGTATGGATTTTGGACGGCTTTCAATCCCGGTCTTTGGCATTCGTTCCCTAGATTCAGTCTGTGGTCTTATTCATTCACTAATGTCTGCTTTGTTTACATTTCGAGTCCACGCAATTTTCTTTGTTTTAGTTAATTGCTACCAGATTTAACAATAATTTAACCCTAGAAGTGAAAGCGGTTGTATCCCAGCCAGTGTACATTCTGTTTTACAACAATGGCACCGAAAAAACGGTTCTAAGATTTGAAATTTGTGGATACCGGGCGAGCCGGAATAACCAAATAAAAAGGAAGTTTATGGGTAAATTTCCTCTAAATAAGGCTCGGTAAGCATTGATTTAGGTATTTTAGTTAATACGGGCTACGAACAAACAACATATATCTCTGTTTATTGAATTTTATTCTGGACTAGTGATGTAGTGTAATTATCGATAAAAAGTGTGACGGACTTTTTTAGATACTGAGTTCCATTGACTGACATGACGTTTAATTAAGGCAGGACAGGGAAAAAGTTCAGGAAACCTCCCTTAAAAAAAATAAGGGCTTGGAGTTCCATTGACATCCATTACATTGAAAAATTAAATCCTATGTATAAAAATAATATTTTCAGATGCAAGGAGTGGGTTAAGGCTGTGGGAAATGAAGATTTGGTACATGTCCCCATTGAAAAGCTTCATGGATAAAAATACGTATGTGGGTTCCCCTTCGACAAAAAAAATGAGTCTTATCCATAATATTGATATATTGCACCGTGTTTTTCGATCTTTAGTAATTAATTTAAACTAAAAATAAGTTGTTTTTCATAAAAAAACTATATATTTATATTTTTTATAAAAATTAAATGTTATAACGCAAAAGACTTTTTATTTTATATCAGATCCATATTTAAGTCCAACCTAGTACTTATGGACCTGGGTTGGACTTAAACGTGGACTCGGTCAAAATGTGGATTATAAAAATAACCCCTTTTTGAATCTCGCATATTTTATCGATATCGATATTCAAGTGAGGGCCATCGCGCAGCACTATTTAATCTGTTAGGTTGGTAACATTGTTGTTGTTCATCGTTCTTTGGCCGTCCTGTTGGTATTGAAATGCCGGGTAAATTGATGCCATTGGCTATGTACTAACTCCCGACTCTTCTTACTTTACATTCTCTTTGGTTGTGATAAATCGGTTTGCGAACTTGTTTTCGTATAGTCAGCTATTACGAAAACTGTCCCCAAAAACTGGAGCATTTGCGATTTATTAGTTTGAACCAATTGGTTCAATAAACACCTTTTGGTCTCCTAAGTTTTTCAACATTCTCATCGTCTCTCTAACGATATTTGGTCTACAAACCAAGGTGAAATGACGTACTAGAAAAGTATTCGAATAAAAAAAAATTAAAGTGGGTAGTTACCGATATTAGATCCAAGACATCAGCGTGTATAGAGTCATCACTGTGGACGGTTAATGCAGAATGAACGCGCACATCCACCATAGTGTTCTGTGCTTGCAGTCTCTCGGGATGCAATAGCAGTGTTCGCATAATACCATCCGCGAAGCCTACCATTATTATGCATGAAGTTTCATCTACCTAAAAGTACCGAAAATGTTTTTAATTCTTTAGCACACTTTTTTATTTGATTTTGATAATAGCAGTAAGAAAAATGTATTTTGCCAATAGCAGATGCGTTTCTGTGCTACGCCATCAATGCGCCATCTTGTCCCGCTGAAATTAGTACCTGAGGTGCGTGCATTTATCTGCTTGTTTTATTAGCAAGTGATATACAAAAATCTAGGAACCAATTCCACTTGACCAAACCTAGAAGGAACAATACAGATGTCTTGATGGTAAGACTTACATCGACCGGTGGATAAAGCATACACGTAATAGCGGTAGGGAAAATGTATCTCGCCAATAGCAGATGTGATTCTGTGCTATACGCCATCAATGCGCCATCTTGTCCCGCTGTTATTAATAGTACCTGAGGTGCGTGCATTTATCTGCTTGGTTCACTATATAACTACTTATGTATATACTATGTTATGTTACTCTGTATGTAAGCTGGCACACAGACGTTTTGGCCAAGGCTGTTAGTTTGTAATGCTATTGATAAATATAAAATAAAATAAAATTTGCAAGTAATATAAAAAAGGCACCAGTTCCACTTGAGCTAACCTAGAAGAAACAATACAGATGGCCCCTTTGAAGACTTACATCGACCGGAGGATAAAGCATACACGTAATAGCAGTAGGGAAAATGTATCTCGCCAATAGCAGATGTGATTCTGTGCTATACGCCATCAATGCGCCATCTTGTCCCGCTGTTATTAGTATGGGATGTGTGCGTAGGGCCGCCATAGCAATGACTGCGCCGGCGTGGCTGGTCATGACTTTCCGGTGGTTGCACTCTATCTTGTCTATTTCTAGCTCTACTGTCCAAATGCCGCCGTTGCCGTCCTAGAAAGTAAGCAAGAGTGGTGAAATCTGCTAAAATGAAATTGTTTATTGCTTATGTATGCAAATTTGTGTCTACTTTTTAGTTTTCTTGCGTGAAATTTTTACTGAGTAAATACGACGTTCAAAATAATTACAAACGGACAGAAAAAAGAAGACACATTAAAGATACTGCTGACTTTTCAGTTTACTTCTACCTCCTTTATTTACAGAGCACTGAAAACATACTTAGATAGAGCTCAAGAGCGAGTTAGCTCTATAAACGTCCTTAACATGACCGAGAGACTCGGCATAACAACTGCCGGGACAAATTGGTCCCGGCAACAAATGCCGGGACCAAGAGCAAACTGCTGGATGGACGAGTTCAGATGTTCATACAAATACATAACTGTTGCAGTAATCAGGTGTAAAAGATTTAAGGAGCTTTGGAATGATTTGACCTCTGAGATAAATATCTTTGTAAAAGTACACTAACCTGAGCATACCAGTACATATCTTTCTGATGCTTCAAGCACATTATTTGGCAGCCAGGCACCTGCAAAAATACTTCTATATTATAAAAGAAAGTCGTGTTAGTTACACTATTTATAACTCAAGAACGGCTGAACCGATTTGGCAGAAAATTTGTGGGGAGGTAGCTTAGAACCGGGAGAAGGACGCTTTTTATCCCGAAAAAGCAACGGGAACGGGCGAGCGAAGCCGCGGGTGGCCACTAGTATGTAGGTATAAGAAAGTCACAAACACACAAATTATCAGACATGATCGGCCCTAAGTAGCATACTGCTTAGGGCTTTGAACACTATTTTAACGGGATAGGCAGAGCTCATGAGTTTTGACTTCTGATATTTCGGCACAGTTGCTTACACCAAGATCACGGGTTGAGCATAACTATCATGTGCCCTTCGGGTCCCATTGCTGAGTAAAGACCCCCCCATTCTCTCCAGACATCGCAACCCTGGTCTACGCTTGTCCAGTCCGTCAAGAAACCATTCAGCTCGTCTCGGCATCTCTGTATAACTATCATATGCCCTTCGGGTCCCACTTCTGCTGCCGTGTGAATCCAATACACTGTAAGTTTAAAAAGTGCGATTTGAGTAAACGCGCAAATAAACTTTATTTGGTTTTTAGTCCATTGTTCTCTCATTTCACTACTAAAGATTACCGTGTTTGGTGTCATATTCAAGGAATTACAATTGTCTACCTGGTCATATGACTTTTAAATAGAAATTTAAAAAAATAAGCGGTATATCATCAAAAAAGTGTTTTGTCATGATACAGTCCTGTGTCAATAGTGCTATTGTTGTGGCAAAACACTATACGTGACAATAAAGTGTTTTGCCTTTTCAAATAAGAGTAATCTATTTAATACTTAATTAGGCGAATTATACGGTTTTTCATACTAATTATCATACAGCCCCAAAATTATATAAATACTAGTGGCCCGCTCGCGACTTCGTTCGCGTAGTCCCGGTGGTCCCGGTAATATATTATATTATAATACTGTAAAGTTTCAACAAAATCCGTTCAGTAGTTTTTGCGTGAAAGAGTAACAAACATCCATCCATCCATTCATCATCCATTTTCACAAACTTAGACATTTATAATATTAGTATTGATGGGTAGGAGAATAAAAAGACAGTTTGTATATTATTATATTGTAATAAAAAGTACCTTACAAATTATTATCTTCTGGAGATTCCGTTACTTTAATATTTTCATAGAAATATGATCTTGATTGCGGCATAGACTTACAGAGCAATAATAACTCCTTTTTTTTTTTAGCTCACTGATTCCCCTTGGTTCAGTTTCTCTTGGAATCGCATCTAACATATCAACTTTGCCAGAATTTATATCACTTTGCAATTTTGAAGAAATGTTTCTTTTTAGAAAGTTATTTTTTTCGTATTCTCCATTATAATCATTCTTGGCAAACATCGAAATTCAATAACTTTCAGGTTTTGGATATTAAGAATCATATCCTTCCGGCCCCCGCACCCCGCTCCCCGCCAGGCCGATCGGTTGCATAACCACTATTAACTGACCTCCCCGCCAGACTCACGCGCTGCCACTAGAATCGCGGTGCGCGGGTCTCCATAGATTGGATTACTGGATACTGTATCTTTTTTGCGGGTCAATTTGTTTTGGTAATACACGGTATATTTGGTTACCGTATTTTGGAATTTTAAACCTTAAAGATTTTGTGAATACAGTGTTTTCTAAATCGTATTTTATCAGTGTAGGTTTAGCTAGCGGAAAAAAACAAATTGAGTGATATGAAACAGACTTAAAGAAAACGATTGAGCCCTGTTAAGGCAATACACTGTAACTTAAGATACAGTGTATTGGATTTACACGGTAGTCTGGGTAAAGACCGCCCCCCCCCCCCCTATTCTCTCCAGATATCGCAACCCTGGTCTACGCTTGTCAAGTCTGTCAAGAAACCATTCAGCTCGTCTCGGCATCGCCGTATAACTATCATGTGCCCTTCGGGTCCCATTGCTGGGTCTTTACGCAGATGATTCTTTATCCAGAGATGACTGGAGAGAATGGGAGGGGGTCTTTACACCCCCCATTCTCTAGATATCGCAACCCTGGTCTACGCTTGTCCAGTCCGTCAAGAAACCATTCAGCTCGTCTTGCCATCTCCGTTTTGGTCTGAACGTTTTGGGTTGAACAAATCATGTCATCTTAGGATGGTCCAAAATAAAATCTTTTTTTTTATTTTTTATTGTATTATTTTACACACTTATAATATTATAAATAATGTATCCTAATAGATTACGATCTAGCCATAATGTGGGCTAATGAGCAATTTTATGCTGACTTAAATTTCTACATTGAAAAATAAGATAATGACGTCTAGAAGACTCACACAAGTCTCAGCGACGGGGTTGAGCTCTACATAAGGATCCTCTTCAGGTGGGTCCGCTTGTTCCACTGTATCCCAGTACCACGCACGCACGCAGCCGTCCCGGGCAATGGTCGTTACTTCATCTCCCGCTGGACTTAACATGAACTGGATCTGGAATACAGAGAATTTCGACCATGATGCAAAAACAAAATCAAAAGTGTATTTATTCAGTAGGATCGCAAGGATCACTTTGAAACGTCTTAAAGCTAGGTGAGTCTAGGTGCCAGTTCCACGTGATCCAAATTTATTTATTTACCAAAAGAATATAATCAAGGCTTACACAAATTACTATACACAGTAATTACACATAGTTATTTCTGTAACCGCACTAGGACAAGTCTGGTATCGCAGGAGGCCAAAGTACAAAAATTATGATTTCTATGGATATGAAAAACAAAAGCAGTTATCACAGAAACAAGGCAAGACACGAGAAAAATAAAATAATAGAACCAAAAAAAAAAAAATTAAATATCATGTAAAATTGGATTGGCAATTTCGGTTATTACATTCCTTTTTACTGTAGATTTGTTAACTTAGTTTTACAAATCGTTTTGGCTCAAAGCGAATCTACAAATAAAGCTCAAACTCCTATCTAAAGTGAGCTAAGAAATATTCAAACTTTACAAAATAGAAATGCCAGTCAGTTTTTGATGCTGACTTAGGTCAGTGTTTGTCTTACCACAGGCGCGGCATGACAAGTTTTCCGTCCTCGTTGAGTCACTTCCACTTTCACTAGACCAGCCTCCCAAACCAGCACGTTACCCCACTCACAGCCAGACAACACCTAGAGAACAAAATAACTTGGCAGCTCCACACGATTTATGTTTTATAAGCAACAATAATAATTGTCAACTTTTTTCGAAGCGTTGATCATGTGCATGTCTCCACCTTCCTCATAGGTACATTAATTGCCAAACTCTAGAAACGCCAATATTTAAAGCACATTTAGAGCAATCATAGATTTGAATCAAAATTTAGCAGAAAAAAACTAAAAAGCGGCCAAGTGCGAGTCGGACTCGCCCATGAAGGGTTCCGTAGTAACAAGTAACATAATATTAAAAAATATATGAAATAAAAGGTTCTTGTAGTTCGTCGAAAGGTAAATTGCGGTTTACGATTTATGACGTATAAAAAAAAAACTACTGACTAGATCTCGTTCAAACCAAATATCGTTGGAAGTTTGCATAGTAATGTACAACATATATTTTTTTTAGTTTTATCATTCTCTTATTTTAGAAGTTAGAGGGGGGGGGGCAACTTTTTTCCACTTTGGAAGTGTCTCTCGCGCAAACTATTCAGTTTAGAAAAAAACGATATTAGAAACCTCAACATCATTTTTGAAGACCTATTCATAAATATCTCACACGTATGGGTTCGATGAAAAAAAATTTTTTGAGTTTCAATTTCAAGTATTTATGGTTATTGATTAAAATTTATTGTTTTTTTTCTATTTTTGTGTAAAAATCTTAATGCGGTTCACAAAATACATCTATCTACTCACCAAGTTTCATCAGTCTAGTTTTTATAGTTTCAGAGAAAAATGGCTGTGACATACGGACGGACAGACAGACAGACAGACATGACGAATCTATAAGGGTTCCGTTTTTGCCATTTGGCTACGGAACCCTAAAAAGATTGGAAATATTACAACAGCAAACACACCTTCAAAGTTTACCTTATTCGTTTTTTAACTTTCTTAATCTTATCTTATACCTTTAAACGAGAAAATCTTGTATATATATATATATTATATATATTTAGGATCTCGTAACTGCACCAACGATTTTCATGAAATTAGGTATACAGAGGGTTTCGGGGGCAATAAATCGATCTAGCTAGGATTCATTTTCAGAAAATGAGTCTATACGTTAAAAAAAAACTATAAACATAAACTGAATATGTGACTGCTCCTGCCATCTATTGACGATTGTGGGCAACTAACTGCAAGCATGTCCAGCAGATGGCGTTGCTCAGTAAGAATAAACCAGTAAAGATAATAATAATGACTCATAAGATTTCTTAAAAATGCAAATTAACGAAAAATATTCCGAGCGAAGCTCGGTTACCAACTAGTACCTTTAAACGAGAAAATCTTGTATATATAATATATATATATATATTCAGGATCTCGGAAATGGCACCAACGATTTTCATGAAATTTTGTATACAGGGGTTTTCGGGGACGATAAATCGATCTAGCTAGGATTCATTTTTAGAAAATAATGGCTTTTCTCAGCTGAGAACAAATAACTTTATCGTAATATCATTACTCCTAGCGCCATCTGTTGCTCAGAAGCAAAACTAAGCTCTGTGAGAACCTGAGAACTCAAGGGTTATGTTTCACACAGAACAAGGGTTATGTTTAGAGTTTTGGAACTGAATGACTACGTAAACGCTATACCTACACACGTTCCGGATGTTTCAATCTCATTGCACTCGTGATTTTTTTTTAAAATAACCAGTACTTATTTTTTTATTATGATGTAGTATATGTTAATAAGATCGAAAAATATTATTTCATCATTAATACGTTATTAAACAATACCGAGCGAAGCTCGGTCACAAACTGCTAGTAATTATTTTATATATTGACATGGCTTTGCAAATTTCAATATTGCATGCCTAGACATAAGCAGAATAAATTGGAAATTGCCCATTATAATTAATAAACATCTTTTCAACGTGTATTTCAATCAATAAATATGCTTTGACTTTTGACTTTTATAGAATCGTTGTTTTTTTTAAATAATGCTTTAAGTATTGGCGTTTCTAGAATCTGCAATTTCTGCATGAAGAAGTTGGAGGCATACACATGATAGCATCTGCAAACCTTTTCATCTGGCATTGGATAGACGCCAAGAACATCGCAAATTTCGGTTTTACCAAATCGACCTAGTTCACCCTTCAATTTGAGGCCCGTAAATGTTTCTGCCATTTTCCAAAACTTTATGTGGGCTGCACCTAAAATACATAAACTGCTGTAACCTGCAAACTTAAATATAACTTAGCAGTCAAAATAAGATTGAATTTACTTTCAAGTTTCAGTATGCAAAAAAGATTCTTCTACATGCAAAAAGATTGTTTATTAATTTTATAGTGTTTACTACACTTAAGGAAATCACAAAGATTTTTATAATGTCCCAAAAGTTAAGAGCCGAGCGGGATTTCAACCCGCGAGCTTCCCCTCGAGGGGAAGGGCGCGGGTTCAAATCCCAGATAATAATAAAAATCTATGCAAAAAGATGTCACGCAAAAAACACAAAATCCATATTTAGATGATTTATCTGATAAGATTTTTTTTTAAGTTACGACTGAAAACTTGTCGTACCATGCAAAAAGTGGTACAATACAAAATTTGAGAAACCAACTCCGTGGCCAAACGGTTGAACCGATTTTGATGATATTTCTATGGTAATCACGAAGTAGTAATAAATAAATACAAATAAATATTGTGGACAATCCACACAAGACTATCTAGCCCCAAACTAAGCAGAGCTTGTACTATGAGAACCAGATAGCTGATATAAAACTTAAATACTTTTTTTTTTGTAAATACATACATAGAAATGAAATGAAATGTATTTATTCGCTTGAAGTAATATGGTCAATTTTGAAAGATTTCTTATTAGAATACAATATATAAATATAAATATTATATTGATCAATTTATAGTGATTATTATCCCACCTGCAGTAGTAAGCTGTCCCGGACAATAAGGAGAGAACATAACCGCGTTCACATCAAAAGTGAAAGCGCTAGTTCGGAGTAGAATCCTATGACGCTTCCACGTCCAAATGGTGAGGTTGTAGTCCGGTTCCTTGCCTACTGACGCGAGGAGTTCGCCGTCTGGACTGTGGAACCAAATCACCACATATGTAGGAAGTTCGGCAAGTTTATCATGCGCACTTGATGTGCGGGCAGGTTTTTCCGCAAGTAGGCCGCAGGTGGGCCCTTTTTGCGTGACCCTTGACACGTGTTGCTCGAACTTTTTTAGGTTCTACAACACGCCGGTTTTCTCACGATGTTTTCCTTCACCGTTTAGAGTACTGGCATAGTGTACATAAATTTTTCGACAGAAAAACTCATTGGTACACGAGTGGATTTAAACCCACGACCTTCGGATCGGAAGGCGGGGCCACTACCACTAGACCATCAGTGCTCTCACATATGTAGGAACTTGAACCAACTTTTTGACATGATAACGTCTTATAACTCGATGGAGCCGGCTGCACGCATGAAAAAACATGACTCATGCGGCGTTACCTCGCTCAGAGGCGTTCCATTTAAGGCTTGAAGTGCAAGCGAGAGCGCGGAACGAGCGACATACAGGCACAATCGGCCTCCGCGTTCGGAAGCGTTCGACATCTGTCTCTCTCCTACTTGAGTGAGCGATGCGTCCGCGTGGACAGCTGTATGGCGTTGTCACGTTCAACTATCGTCAGTAAACCGATCAATTGTACAAATCAGTAGTACAACTGACACTATGGTCAATTTTTTCGTGAAATAAGGTGTAAGGTAAATAAAGCTAAATTATATTATCATTAACCATAGGTACTGTAGTTTACGTAATTAGCTTACCTAAAATCGAGAATAGAGAATGCATTCGTAGTGCCATCTCTGAGAACGGCATCGATCTCCATCTGAGGCCACGTGTACATCAGAATCAAAGGGTCACGGTCGCCCTCTCTGCCTTCTGCTATGGCGATGCGGTAGTTCGGATCTTTTCTGTACGACTGATCAAAAGTTGTTTCCAAAAATTACCTAGGTCTATTCTAAAACAAAATCTTCTATTATTATGTTTTCCTATATTTCTGAATACTCTGTACCCGAAGTCCCAGTGCATTTACAACATTTCGTTACCAAATGTTGTTTTCGTTTCGCCTATTAGTCGTATGGAGAAAAGATGAGACAACAACTCTAACTACGTAACGTATTTTTGCTGTTTCATATTTTCTCCTTGCAATAGAGAGAGACAAAAAGGCGAAACGAAAACAACATTTGGTAACGAAATGTGGTAGCAAAACTTCGACTTCGGGTTCTGATCACTGAATACTTTGCTTTTGTAGTTCAAATGGCATGGTATTCAGTGGAGCCCAACTCAAGAAGCTCTGCTTTCTCAACGATTTCTCATTCGACTTCTCACTGGAACTTATCTACTTATTTCGTGCCACTTACTGCAGTCACTAGCCCACTAACGGTGGCGTTAGGTTATACTAGGTATTCCTTGACTTTTTTTAAGGCTACATGCCTACACACCAAACATTTTTTTCAAAATATACCTACATATTATTAATTTATATCAGAAGAATATAATTATAATCAGAAATAGAATCCACCAAATAGTTGACAGAAACTACGAAATCTCAAGTACCTACACTCGACAAATGTTTCAGTTGAGAAATCATATTTTTTGGGCAAAAAATTAATAATTTAGCAAACTATAGTTGGATTTCAATTTATTAGATTTAGTTTCATACTGAACTTAAACCGGTTATACCTATAATGAAATGTCGAAACATTTCAATATACCTATAACCGGTTCAAGTTCAGTATGAACAAAGCAAGGTACCGTAACAGCTCCCACGGAGCCCCCAGTGGTAGTCCTCCGAAACCACGTCTGCTTCGTGTTGACGTCCAAGAACGTAATGATACTGCCGGCGGCATAGCATACCACGGTGTCGTCACACGCGCAAAGGTTGAAGTACTTATGGCAGTTGTAGCCGTACGAATGTCTATAATATCAGGCTCAGGAATAAATTGTTGAGATGACCTCAAAAGCCGTAAATCCATTCATAGCAAGAAGGTTGGAAACCCATTTAAATAGAGAGGACATGTTATTGGTTTGTCTATAAACGATGCGCGCGTGCCGAATGTATTCGGGGATTCATAGGTCTTTGACAATAAGTCGCTTAACTTAACATAACTATAAGTATAACATATCGAACGTACCTAATTAGCGGGCCCACTTCAGGTAAGGGATATACCTACCTAGGATAGCTCTACGATATAGAGTTATTATTTATTTTATGCGTATTTGTTCTCGTTGTGCCTTTACGCTTTCAAGTGCGCCTCTACGCTCCATTACCGACATACCATAGTTACCTACCTAGGCATTTCTAGTAGACAGGGTTAATAATGCAAAGGATACTGAAACTCAAACAAATCCAAGGGGATTGTGGAGTCCAATGTGTTGACAGCGCCGGAGTGGAACTCATCGGGGTCGTACTCAGTGAGAACTGACTCCGCTTCCACTTCCTCTTCTTCTATATCCTCAGGGAGATCCTGCGGCGGCAACTCTTCTTCTTCTCCTTAAAGTAGCAAAAGTTATTTGATCCGTAGGTAAGCGGACTGGTTTCCGCAAAGGCCGCTGGCGAGCTGTTTTGCCTTACACACGCATAACTTTTAGGTTCTACGACTTGCTGGTTTCCTCGCGATGTTTTTCTTCTGCGTTTGAAAGTACTACCAAGCGCGCAAACAGAAAAACTCGTTGATGCACGAATGGATTGTCTTAGAAGGCGTGGCCGCTACCACAAGAACACCAGCGCCAAAAACAGTAGAAGCATTAAAAACTAGAATGAATCAACATCATTTACAAGGTAATTATGTAAATAGGTACAAAATACAAAACAAAACAAAAAAATACCTAGATCTTGACCCTCTCGTTTGCTGGTAAAACTGAGATATATCCAAAATATAGGTAGCTAAACAAATGTATACACAATAAGGTGAAGGTGAGAAAACCAACTTACCTTCCTCAGGAGCATTTGGTTCGTCAGCCATAGCCACACTCGCTTCGGAAGTTTATTTTAATCTTATTTCAGAAACTAACAAATATATTATTCTAAGCTCGTTTGTCCCTTACAAAAATATTGTATTGACAAGAAAATAGAAAACAAGAAAAACAAAGCAACTGCATTGCCATGGCAGCGCTGACAAAATACTTATTGGGTGTTATTAATAATCCTGGCGTAGCGTTGGACTAGTTAATCCGTGTTTTGTCACATTTGCTCGAGTTGACAATTGCATGTCAATGCAAGAGACAAAACACGGATTAACTAGTCCAACGCTACGCCAGGATTATTAATAACACCCATTGGGTTTGGCCTGTTTGGTGGATTAAGTTTAAATTTGCCGCTTTTCTCTTTGACATGTTTAATCCGTTCGGAAACCAGATATTAATATTTTGCACTGGAAATTGAATTATTATTTTATTGATATTGGGTCCACACGAACTTTCATTCATTTTGAAAATAAATATTTTTTCCAAAGCTCTTTACAATAAAATACAATAAATCTTGCCAAAACTTGCCATGCCAAATAAAAATCTGATTGGCTAACCAAGATTTTGAACAGATGCTAGTTTGGCAATGTTGGCACTCCTGCATCTATGCCAAAATAGGACAAGATGTCAACGTCACTTACATCACATGCAATGGTAGCAGGCAAAAAACAAGTTGTTTTTGTTTCGGAGTTGGATTTGGAGATTTAGCATTAAATCTATTGTTTTCTTTTACTGTCAAGTGCATTTCAATATGTTCTATTCTTAGGCTGTCTCCCTTTTTAAGAAGCATTTTGTTTTTGTATTGTATTGGATTGCATTGTAATTTTTTAATGGACTATGAACTTTGGTTTTTATTACAAATACAAATAAACATGGAATAATGTCGCAGCCACAGAGAACCGCAGTGATCAATTTGTACAAAACTGTAAGTTTATTTTAACGAAGGAACCCTTTTTTCAAACAAACAATATCATTTTGTTTTCATTATTACCTCACACTTCCCATAGTCCCTTACTAGAGGTATCTGGGTATAGGTACACTTACCTGTGTACTACTTTATAATATTGCAATTAGAAATGTATCGAAAAACATGTACCTTTTTAATTAACATTAATTTTAACATGAACCTACCTAATTATTACTTCTTTTGTTTGTTCCAGCTATTATACTTAGGTCGAGACTGGCCTCAAGGTTATGACATGTTTAGAAAAAGATTACACAAAGTCTTCCTCAAGAACAGCGAAGAAACAGATCCTCAAAAAATCAGCACCATGATAAAGCACGGAGAGTATGTAGTGAAGGAAATTGAAGCACTTTACATGCTGAAGAAGTACCGGGCAATGAAACGACGGTACTATGATGATAGCTAACTGGTATGAATATTACTTTCACTGCACTGCCCTTATATCCCTTATTATGGTGTCTGTAAACACCTATGTTTTCACTTATAAAATCTTTCGAAGGCTTTTTCTAAATGAGATCAATTGTAGAGCTATGGCGGAACTTATGGTAGCTACTAATATTATATAGGTAAAGCATTGCTCAGTTAGTGTAAACCTTAGTGTAAAGACTAATGATAGCCTAACCTAGAAAACCTAATCTTCGTTAAGAATTAAATAAAAATTTGTCCACTTACAAGGGTTTCTTTTAAGATAATCAGTGTGTAAGCATCTCTTACCACTAGGTGAAAGAGTGACAGAGTTAATTTTAAGCAATGTCCTATGCAAGTAACACTTGTTAGTAAAACCATTAATGTTTTAAAAAACATGTATTGTGCCTAATATAGATAATGGAATAATAAAACAAAATGATCTATGTAATTAATGTATTATAGACATTCTTTGTTTTACATAATTCATTTCTATAATAAACTCTATTTAAATAATTAAGTGTTGTAATAAAATAAAATATCTAACATTTCTAAACAAAATGTTAATAAATATTTAACATAACATGAATCCGAAATGTTTTTTATTTAAATGGCGAATGATATGATATTTTTTATCAATTTCTGAGATAATTATATACATTTATCTTTGTTACCAGATGTTATCACATTAGTACATACTATTGCATGGTGCAAGAGATGTCAATGAAAATACAGATAAACCCTGCATTAGCAAATCTGATTACATTGGTAAAACAACTTTGATTAAATGGATACAATATCTAATTTAGCAAAAGAGTTGTAACAAACAGCAATAATTACAACAGCACAACACATTCAACACCAGCTAATATGATAATCAAGGTGTTGAATGATATAACACTTCAATTTAGTGACATTAAAAACTGGATTAAATATTTTGTTATTTCTACAATAGCCTACTATGTCTTGGTCAGTTGGTAGTCCTTTGATGTAGGCAGAAACTCCAGAACATTAAAGACAAGTTACAAGAGTCTAGGTACTTTTTAGATTTAGGTAGGTATATATAAAATGGCCATTTAACTAACTTAATCCAGAAACTGAGTGTTGACATAAACCGATGACTAAGCATGCATAGAAGTATGTAGCATTGCTTGTAACACCTCATGTTTTGATTTTGGACTAAGTTATGGAAAATGGCCATGAAAGAGTAGGTTTTTTAAGCTTAAATTAGTTGCTGCAGCTTTAAGGACCATGTTCTAAGTTGGTCTTTCAATCTGTTAACACTCTAAACTCTCTGCTGATATGATTCCTTAAATAATTCACAGAACAGAATAACTAGAGAACCATTTCATAGGTGTGAACCAATTTACAGAACACATAAGAATACAATGACACAAACTAAAATTGGTTTTAATAAGTTGGTAATAGTAATCTACTCTGTAATAAATAATCTTTGTAGTGTTTGTAACAAATTATAGAATTTGTTGCCATCAAACACTATCATAAACTTAACCATATTTGTGTTATTGTTTTTGTAGGTAGATTAGGTTTTATATTTTTGTTTGTGTCATACCATAATCTTCTGATCTTCCGTTACGTTCCGACATGTAGGCAGGTATTGCAAGACATAAAAGTACCTAAAAGGTAGACCAGTTAATTTTAATATTATTCTAGCGATTATTCACATACCTACTTCGTGGTTTTTATTAACAATATTACAAAATGGTACTTATATAATTTATTTAGCGATGGAATGTCTATATTGTCAATTCTACTGAGGCTCGATCGCTCATGCGATCTGAGATTATAAAGTTGAGTGTTTTTGCAACAGATTCATTTACAGTTTTCAAATAAGAATAATGTACCTAGCTAGTATCTGCTTAGTAAATTATTGGAGATGGAAAGTTAGTATGTTAGGCACCTAAAATATATAAGTAGGTATTTCAAAAAAAGTAGGAAGGCCTTGACCACGCATTGAGACGTTATAGGATAATAATTAAATAATACATAATAATATATAGGTATATAAATTAAACTGGCAATAAATCTGTTGCATTTTCCTATAAATACAACCTATATTATATTAATATATAATTTAAATTTATTATTAGACAGTATGTACTTGAACCACAATTCTATTCCTACTCGTGTTGGTGCACTTCTAATATTACATCAAGCCCGATTCCGTTAGTTCTATACGTTTAGATATAATATTACGTGATCGTGAAATTTAACATGTGATTACATTAGTTTATATACACAGTAAATCGTACATTTGAGATCAACAGTTAAGCCATGACTAATTAAGATTATGAAATAGTCAATTATTTCATTTAATTTACTATTTGCAAAGTTGATAGCACACACAAACACCGCAACAATACATACTTTATTAGTAAGATTTTTGTAATCTTACTCAAGTTAGATAATGTTGAATTAGATCACAAAAACTTTGAGTATATTAGCTTATACCGAATCATCATCGTTTAAAATAAAATTCAGTTTTGTTCTACAATATTATTTTGGATATTTAAGTCTTTTAAATGTTCGACTAGTTTCGATGATAGGTAGGACATCATTTCTTGTTTATGTAAGAATGCTTTTCTGTTTAAATTTTGTGAAACTATTTAACCAAGTTTAACCATTATATTATTTTTTTTGAAATTTTAATGAAATATATAAATAAACGTTATTAAAATATATCCTGCCCAAACAATAAAATATATCCAGATTCCTATATAATTTATAGGCCTAATATTCCTCCCAAAATCAGAAAAATATTAATTTAGGTTTTTATATAGTACCTATTTAAATGATTTCGAACACAAAGTTTAAACTCAATTTCTACTAAACATACTAAGTGACAATTATACAAAAAGATATACATCTCCTCTTATGAGGAACATGTTTTTTAGATTATAATAAAAGGATATAAATACTTTAACACTTACACGATAGTAAAATAGAATGTAGTAAATTTAACAGGTAATAACTTATTTACAAAGTGTTAAGAATTTAGATAGATAGGTATAAATAGATGGACTAAATCATATCGTTTCGATTGAGAATTAGCTTCTTTGTAATATTCATAAATAGTATTTTGCTACAAGTTACTGATACATTTAAGAATCGTAAGTAATTTTTTATAGTCAACAATAATTGTCTGAAAATAATTTAATACATACCTACTATGTCGCCAAGAACAGGGTAAAATAGCAAAGGAATTTTACTATAGGTAAGTATTCTATTCTTTCTACACACTCTTCACACACGTTACATATTTCCTGACTTTTAACAAACTAGCCACATCCGAGTATTAATCAAGGAGAAAAATTTGTACGCCTGGATTACCAAAAAAAAATGAAAACCGTTGGTATTCTATAGGTAAGTTTTATACCTACGAACGCTGACTCGATCGTTTTACTAAAATAAATGTATTCAAAACTTATTATCATACCTGAAATAGATCAACTTAACTGATAAAGCATGTTTGACACATAAAAAACAGTTCCACTAACGCATATTATTAAAATGTACCAAATTAAGAGAATTGCAGAGTCCAGGCAATTTTCAAAGTTTTCGTTTCTTTTTCTTGAACTCCTCTTTCGCGCTGTTAATCCACCCTGAAATTTAAAATAAAATATTACTAGTAAATTTCTCAAGCACAAGCTATCGACTTATTAAATTTCATGCAGATCGGATCAACGGTTCAAGAGTTATCGTCGGACAAACATACATAAATACATACGCACATAAAATGCCAAATCACCCAAGTTGTTTGTAAGATCTTCGTTCGCTTCGCTCACTCGATCAATAATTTCATGATTTTATTGAAGCAGATTATGAGCTATTATAAGATCTGATGGCCAATAGTTTCCCTCTTCATTTATTTTAGATATATTACAATATATGAAAACTCCATGCAATATTACCGACAATTTATCATGAATGTTCAATAAAGCGTTATTGTATGTTTCAATTTAAACAAAAATGTTTGTTCTCTGTCTGGGTGTTCTATTGTATTCTAGGTATGTATTTACAAAAAAATATACACATAAGTATTATATCAGCTATCTGGTTTCCATAGTAAAAGCTCTGCTTAGTTTAGGATCCTTAGTTTAGCTCTGCTAGATAGTGTTGTGTTGATTGTCCGCAATATATTTATTTATTTTACCTCATCGACGCTTAGTCCTTCTTTTCTCCATCCTCGGGGTCCTTGAGAGTGTGCCACTGTGCTATCGGGCGCCGGGGACTGGCCAGCATATCGGACCAGTGACGCAGCTCGGTGCCGGACGCATTGTATCCCAGGCACACCTTTCCGATAGGCTCAGACGTACCGATGCGATCGTAGTCGACCACCGTTACCACTAGATTCACTTTCTACAGTACAAATTCAAATTAGTAAATGAAATTAAATAATATGATCAATAGCGCTATCTAACACTCAACTGCGTGAATGATACAAATGCTGACGTAGAGATTGAAAAGAACATCGCCGAAGTGTTAGTGATAAACTATTTGGTGCGAAGAAAAGTTAGTCATCCTAGACTAATGAGAGAAAGTACACGGAATGTAAAGTGTAAAGTAAAGTGAAAGCCTACTAATAGTACTAAGTACCTAAAAATTGTGCTTGTCTTCACACTGGTGGATCTAGAAAATATTACACTATGGCAATCATTTTGTCATTTCAGTGTCAATTTAAATGCTAGCATCTAGAAGAGTTGAAGTGACAGCTTAATTATTGATATTGCAGCAGTTTCTATCAAATTACCTACGACTTAACATTAAGATCTAATGGTTGTACTAAATGGTAGTTACGAACGACACGAAGGCAAGCAACATCAACATGCATTCAGTATTCATAATCAAGCAGCACAGAAAGTTACATGCAGTTGTTATTAGTATAAATAAATCAACCTACTGAAGCAGTTTACTAAGCTAAAAGAAAAATAAAAAATGAAAGAGATGCAGAAGAAGAACGAGGGACTGGATTCCTCAAAACCATAAGTAATTACAATTTGAAGTCACCAAATTGCAATGCAGTCACGAGGGGAGATTGTTGAACACCACTTCGCTTAGGAACAACAGTTTTTCAAGATAGTAAAATAAAAGTTTACTGACAAAATGAAAACCTTTACACGGAACATCTAGTTGCACATAAAGGTCAACTTTTTGCTATCGCAAACCCCAAAAGTACTGTCTATGAACAATACGTTGCAGGAAAGGAGGTAAAAGGATAGACGCTAAGATACGACAGAGTTTAAAAAAAGGAAGTAGCAAAACACCGAAGGACGACTACTAACAAACTACAAACGAAAATAATCAAACCAAGACACTTTTTTCAGCTAAAACATCATTTCAGGTCTAAGTAGGTACTTTAATTATTCATACAATTGTTAGGGAATAGTACCTACGTAGGTTATTGCTTTATCAATAGTAAATTGCATACTGATGTTACATTAGTACCAAACAAAAAATATACAAACAAAAGAAAAATAAGGAGCTATGTTTAGGAACAGGATTGGCATGGATGCAAGTGGTGTGCCTACCACCAATGTATACTGACAAAAACAAGTACACAACATCAAATGGCGCACAGTATAGACAATATCGAACGAAGAAGACTCAAATAACGATTGGAGTATCGATATCTTAGGATCACAGAGGCTTTCTTTATTCTTGTTGTCCAAGCCGTGCGCTACAACATCGATATTTTGATAAATCTCGGCTCGCACCTGTATTTGTTCGAATGGTACTTCAAAAGTAAATGACTCGTTGTAATAGGGATTCAGTGTGCATTTCTTGATGCTTGTTTTCTTCTTCTTGAGACGTTTGCCATTTTGCATGAGTGCTATCTTTACGTACGGATCTGATGGCAGGTCACGAAGTTGCCGGATATGAAAAAAGATAAATCTCTTATTAGTTTAATAGGTATCAGATCTGAAAGATTGTAGGTATAGGTATGTGGTAGTAAATCAGGCATGTGAGTATGTTCAAACTGTTTAATAATGAAATGTTCAATTGTTAAGTAAATAGATTTGTTTGAATTAATAATACTTACAAATCTTTATTAATTTAAATAAAAGCTGACACAGTGCGGACTTTTTTATAATTGTACGGTTCAACATATTGCGATAAATTTGACTACAACATGAAAGGTAGGTAGGTAGGTAAAGGTACTTACACATATGAACGATAAATTGTGTAAAATTAATCATGCACATAACTGTATGTATTTTGTTAAGTATTCACTATCTCCTAAAGTGTTCTAAGATCTACCCTGAGAAAAACACACAAATATTGATAAAAAAGTACCAAAACATTTAATTAACCTAAGCCCCTGTGAAATTAGACATAGGTGTTAGGTAAATATGTTATTTGTTCAGTAATTGTACGGTCTGGAAGACAATGCATTAGACAAGTCAGTAAATAAATCGTACCTGATAGACCGCCGACGTCCATTTTCTTCAAGTTCTTAGCTTCCAAGATTACAACGGTAAGTTTGCCAGCCGTCGGTACATAACGCAATGAGAAACAAATGTCTCCCAACTTGTTATCCTGTAATACGCATTAATTACTTAGTTTATAAGCATAAACTCTATGATGTTCTACACATAAAACAACAATTTGTAACTTAATCCACAGCTACTTCTTCATGTTTAATGTCATGAAAAAACTAAATCTTATATTTTATTTTAGCTTTGTCGTTGATAACCGTGTAGGTAAATATGTTTTTGTATTCTAGAATTTTCTTTATACCTACATCTCAAATACTTATTAACTTTGGCGTTTTCTATGTGTTATTATATAAATTTAAAAATATTGCGTTTTAAATAGTTTAATCGGATGTGAGTATGGAATATTTTATAGGATTAAATTGTGTGAAGGATGCGTCCACATAACGGGTTTGGAAAACTGTTTGTAAAACATAGTAAAATATAATATGGGCCATAAAAAACGCGGCTTAGGGCGGATCGGGGCACTCAAAATCTCGTTACACAAAACAAAAAAGAAACAAACATAACAATAGCTCCGTGTAGTCACCTATAAGCAAGTTATAGTTGAAAAACATCAGCACAGGATTTCAGAATAACTATACGAAAATGTGCAAAATTGAAACTGAAAGTCTGTGATGAATTACGTGCTCAAGACACAATAGTCCACAAACTCATGAACAGTTCAAATTATAGCCTCGAACATATAAATTGAAGATTGCATCTAGACAAACGCACATCTGACGAACACTTTCATTGCGTTACATATAACGTTTTAGCACATATAATCATCTAATATAAAACAAAAATAATCTAGACGCACAAAACCAAAAATTCAAATGTCATATCAAACCTAATATAAAGCATTTTCCGCTGTCATTTATATTATATCGTTTGTTTGATATAAAATATTTAAGGAGTGTTCATTATTACGATCTGTTGCCGAAATGAAGAAGCCAATTTCAATTTTGTGACACCCAGCTCAGATCATCAAAATGTACCAGTAGTTATAAGATGCCTATTTCTCTAACACCTAATCTAGTGTGATGTATGTCCTGACTCAATCCTAAAAAACAATATATATTACGACTCAGTTCACCTTGTGAAAGACTTACCATTTTAGAAACAGATCGCAATTTACTGATATTCATACACAAATATATAAAACGACACATACCTAATAGACCACTAAAGATTTGATTCAATAGAAGAAGTGGACATGACTGCTTTATCATAACAGCTCGAGCTCTTTAGGGGACTATTAGCTATTTGTACACTTACATACAATATATTCACTACAGGAGGTGCAGCGATAAATACATGTCACTAGTAGGTAAACATACGTATTTTGTATAATAGCATAGTGACTGTGGGTTATAAGATATAAGCAGCGCGTGTTACAATGGTGCAATTGGTGGTATGTGTGGAGGCCAAGTTTTTTGTGCACTTTGTAAGATTTAAAAACTTAGAATACTCTGACAAATAGTTGTATAGTTTTTTCGAATAGTATTAGTTGCGAATAAACGAAACGCCATAATATTATGGCCGCTTATAATAGCGAATTCAAAGAGAAATATGTTGAACCTTGAGAACTTGAAGAGTCGGTTTTGAGACCAAACTGAATATACATCATATTAATTTTGCTAAAATTAAATTATAGTTCCAAAGTAGATAAAAATGTAGAGCATATTATGGCAGATTATGGTATATATCAAATCCTCTTCGTATATAACATTTAAATTAAAGTTACTTTGCACCATGCACATCATTGTAACAAATAAGTACTACCATGCAGGAGCATACATTGGTTCAAAATTAAATGAGTATTATTAGACAGACTTTCCTTGTTTACTGTTCAGGCAGAGTAACACCTGCAACACTTTAAAGTAAATCATCAGAAAGTACATGGTATAAAATGATGAATATTGTTGTAAATTATAAAATGTCATGTCTTTTATAGGGATTAGGGAAGGGCATTCAGAATTTTGAATTTGTATTGAGTCCAAAAGCTTTATAATAATTGTACGAACCAGTGTAGTCTTCTTGATATAATATACAATACGTTTTATATAGCCAATCAGTGAGTTTTTGTGATCCTGAAGTATCATTTGCTTTAATCAGTCTAAGCAGTATGTAGGTAAAACGTGTTAGCACGATAAAACAAATGGCAATTCAGGAAATCGTGAATACAACATTTAGACAAACATGCAACATTCCCCAGCCGCAGTAGTAAATTAAAACAAAAGTGTTGGATGGATAAAACAAAAGATAAATAAACAAAATAATACGTGGTATGACGGGTGATTAGGTAAATATGAACTTTTTTGTTTTGATTGTTCTTTTTATATGACGATGCGCCCTACCATCCTAGATCGCATCAACGACAGTAACTTCTTCTCTCTTTCCCTCAATGGCGAGGTTGATATTTAATGCAGCATTTTTTCGTTTCAATCGTATGTATTATCGTTGGTATAACACTTTTGCCAATTATCACTTCAACCGTAGATACAAATAATTTTGATGTGTCACAAAATAATACTTACGTGAATGATCATTTCGTTTTGAAGCGGCATGCAAGATTGTTCAGGACACAATCAAACACAGCCAAGCAGAGCAGAGAAAATATGGAGAAAAAGAGAAAAACCAAGTAAATACATTTTTGCTGTCGAAATTAATTATTATCAGAAAAATAAAATACTCAATCCATAATATTGAGGTTCCTTGACTCCAGGCAATGCTGTGCAGCATCACTTTGAAAATATCATAACGCTCGCTATGAATGATAGTTGTGTGACAATATTACAATGGTCAAGGTTCCTCTATTCAAAAAGTGCAGTAAATTTTTTAAAATGGTCACCATTCATTCAACGAATATAACGTAGGATAGTCAGAAGGTACTGTTTCTATAAAACAGATGAATATTAATTTTCTAGTAAATTGTTAAAAGTTAAAAATGATAAACTATGTATTCGTCGAATGTATAGCAAAAGTTATCAAAATTAATGCTGTTCTGCCAAAACACAAAACTAACAAAGATTTCAAATAAAACCGTTTAAAAATAAAGAACAAGTTCATACTTACTAGGTTATCATGTCGGAGTTAGTAAGTAGGTACATATTAGTATAGTAAAATCTGTGTATGTGTTTTGCCAGCCTAGCCTAAGCTAAGAAAAAGATTAAAGTCTCCTTAAATAATACAGGAGCGAGTTTTTGTATAAAGAAGGTAATATCATTTTGTAATATTGTTTGTTAGTTTAACTGCTATAAGTAGGTACCTAGTATGTGGTAAGGTATCATTCCCTAAATATCGTGTGTCTGCTGATGTGACCTGGGTGTTCCTTGTTTAATCTTTCCAATCATGATTTTGTGCAACATTCAGTGCTATTTGCACAATTTTCGCTTTTCCCTAAAGCTAAAAAAATATAAGTATCGCCAAAAATATATTATCTTTAATGGTTTTTTGTTAATGTTGTACAAAATAAAATACAAGGCATGCAAAAACTACCTTGTTCAAAAACAGATTAAACTCTTTCATAATGGTACCTATAGCCTTCACTGATCCAGTAAAGGCATCGTCAACGGTATATTTAAAAAGTAAATATTCACTTTGTTTGCGTAAAAAGCAAGTGTTTGGTCATTAGTTTCTGTGATCAATATCCATAAATTTACATTTTTACATTTGATAAGGCATTTGTAGTAAGAGAATGGTAGTTTTATAGGTGGAGCATGATTGTGTGAGTGTGATCGCACCTGTCCACCCTCGCCTTCCACGCTCTGCAGCTCACGCCATTCCTCAATGGTTTGCGCCAAATCCACCTGGCACAGCGGTACCTTCACTTCACCAATCTGGTCGTGTTTCGAGAAGCGATCGAAGTCGAATATGGCGAACACAAGGGTTTTGTTCATAGCATCGGCATACGGCACATTCTGGACAGAAACAAGGGTCATTTTGCTACACTACACAAATCAATATTATTGGCAGCGTGACCAACTCAAAATTTCACTTGCCTTGAATTGGAAGATCTCGTTGAAGATTGGGCTCAGAGTTTTGCGGTGGACCTTGGTTTCAAACTTCTTCTTCTTGTCAGGAAGCAGGTACACCTTCACGTAAGGGTCAGAAGTCCCGCCCATGTCGAGTGCCGGTAGATCTTCAGCTTGGATAACCGTTACAGACAGGCTGTTGCTGTTAAAGTCATACTCCAGCTGCAAAACATTATGCAAGACTGTTTTACTTTCTGTTAGTGGTTGAGATTGTCTGAATCATGGTTGTCTGAGCAAATAAAACTTGATTGAATTGGTACAATCCTAAACGTACTACGAACAAAGTCATAAATGGTTAACGAGTTTAGGAGCAATGGCATTACGACTACAAAACAAAACGGTGTGGTTAGAACGAAGAGTGAGGACCGCTGAATGTGTTCACTTGGATTGTACCGACATGAATGAATTTAACAACGTTGTACATGTATTGTGCTGGTTGAAGTTTGACAAAAGACATCGTGCTAAATGTGAGTTAAAGCGGTGTAACTTTTTTATGATAAGTACGACTGTGAAATCCATCACCTTTATGTTGAGGACCAAGCACAGTGCGTCTAGGTGGGTCATCATCCTCCGTTGTGTTTATAACTTTTCTCTACAAACCTTGTACTGAAGTTTTCCTAACTTCTGTTCTTCCTTCTTGGAGTCGCCGTCGTCAGGTTCCTCAGCGTTCTCCGTCAGCTCTTCCATGTCCGGCTGAACCTACATGCACGTCCCGCGGCAAATTTCACATGAATATTATAGTTCTTATCAGTAAATGGCCATGAATATCATCGTTTTATAAACTGCCTGTTGACTTTTAAGATACAAAAGTTAGTATCTCGGAAAACTATTTGTAGGTATTTCAGTTGCTGGTGAGAAATTTCGATTATTGATGTATCTAAGCACCAAATAATCGAAATGGATTTTTGGTCCGCTGTCGTATTTTGAAATTCAAATCAACATTCGATGTATTTGATACTCTGTTTTGTCATCAATCGTCGTTTTTTCCACTGTAAAATTGTAAACCGTCAATCGGCTTCCTGTTTCCAAACAAGTGAAAGTTGGAGCTAATGATGAATGAAACATCTGTATGAAACATTACCTTCTCCTTGTATGCCGAACCTAGAAGTTGAACTGATTTGAGATCGACTCCCTTCATTCCTTTCTTGCCATCCTTGGAGCGCCTCTTGCGGAAACACCGCCTGATGCAGCAGAAGCATATTCCAAGAACAACCACACCCACACCTGTATAACGCAAAACATGAAGTGATAAATTCAACAAAAAACAGTGGCACTCCGGGAGTGCCTACAGAAGTAAAAAAAATGTTTCCCCCCCCAGTTCTCTTCTTGTTTTGGTGATGCTTTTCGCGGTTACGTAACGTGACGTGAAAGTGTCACGGGTTCATTAGTTTTTTCCCATCTCAAAATCTCTCAAGCCCTTGTAAAGAAGTTTTCTCTTCAAAAACCTTAGCCGGTTTTATTACAAACTATAAATTTGACCCTTTCCAGATACTGGTCGAGAATAATAGGTACTTTGTACAAATTATCAGTCACCTCGCTGTAGGTTCTCAGTATAACGGAATAGTTTTCAACTTTAATTATGGCAATAGCGAACCAGAAGACGAAACGTAGGGCGCCTACCGCACGATGGACCGACGGCACGTGAGAAGATTGTAGATGTACTTATTTCCAGGAAGAACGTTTCTGAGCACTCTATAGAGTGCTCAGAAACGTTCTTCCTGGAAATGTAAGTATAGGGGAGGCCTAAATCCAGCAGTGGACTTCTTCAAGCTATGAATGATGATGAACCTATAGCAAAGATAATGCAAGCTAATTCTTCCTTACCGACAAGAATGGCGACGAGCTGCCAAGTTTCCATGTTCATTTTGCGTGCCATCTCGGCAGTCTTCTCGCCGAGAGACTCCTGCGTCGGAGCCATGGTCGTGGACCCCGATGATGTCGGCCCAGACTCAGCTGCAGTAATATTATTTAATGTAGTGTAACTGGCATTTACGTACATCAAACTTTATTAGTTTGGGACTGCGCCTCTGGGATAGCGTTGTGTTCAAATTCAAATTCTGTTTATTGCAATCATTAGCATAACATTACAGAATTATCCAATGCGATAGTATGTAGTAACGTACTATATAAATTTGAAAGTAGTGTTATATTTCCACAAATATTTATACGTTTACCTGCATAGGTATATACGGATGATTTTATTTTATGGATATAAAATAAAATCATCCGTATGTACCTATTATATATAGTCGGCCTTATTCAATTCCAAATAGAGAAACTTAAACACTGTCGGGGAACTGTACGAAAAACCATTTGATTTCAGTCAGCATAAGAATTATTAATTTATTAGAAAATCTATAAATTGTTTTCTTGCTCTAACATGTATCTATATATTATGTATACAGGGTTATTCATTATTAGCTGCAAATACTCAGGAATTAGGTTCAACAAATAAAATAAAAACAATTTATGTAATGATTTTTTTTAATTTTGATTTAAGTTTTTGTATCAAAATTTTATTTTTATTAATTTCTTTACGGCTATTGCATAATGATTGCCATGGAGAACAGGACGATGACCCACCCAGGTGGTGACTGAACGCAGAGTGTCGCTCACGGCGCGCGGGCGCGGAACAAAGGTCAAAATAGGTCAGGCGCCAATGATTCCTTTATCGATTTTCTCGGGATTTTCATATCAAAACTTTAAAAAAATCATTTCATAAATATTTTTTATTTTATTTGTTGAACCCAATTCCTGAGTATTTGCAGCTAATAATGAATAACCCTGTATATAAGTACCTACCTATTATGCGCAAAAATAACTTGGCACCGTCTGGAGGTTTGTCCTCATCCGCCCAATTGTAATAAATAAGCTTATCTACAGACGTATACACGCTAAGAATAAGAATAAGGTTTATTTCCAAACAAAAAAGACATAAGTAGGGACAGTGTACATTTGATACTAGTACTAATGGCATTTTTGTGCCTTTTATTTCCAGAATCAGCATCTGTTGACCGTCTTAGGGTTGCCTATTATTTCCTAAGTGCTAAGAACATGGGAATAATGTACTTACTCATGCTCTCCACTGTTGTGGAGATCACATCTTCGGCTGTGCTCTCGACCACTGTCGCCGCCTCGCGACGCCACCGGAGCAAGGCTCCCAGTAGGGGTGACATGTCTGAAACAAATAGTCAAATCAAACCTAAGGCTTATTTATAATTATCCTAGCTTAGCAGGCCGCTAAGTCTGCTGCCATCTTTATTTTTTGACATGAAAGAGACCGTAACAACTTTTCGCCGCTAAAAAAGTGTGTCATTAAGAATGTGGGGGATTAGCAACTCCTAAGTGGGTGCTCCATTGGCGGTTTATACCTTTAGCTCGCAGGCTCGTTGATTTTGGCTCGCCAATGGATCGCCTCTTTATTTCGACATCAAATTTTTCCCACCCAAGATCACAATCCCCAGATATGTGTCTCAATTTTCTCTATTTAATTAATAACCCACTTTTGCCTACATTACCATTTTTTAATAATAAGAACATCCCATCTAAAAGTAAACAAAATTTGTTGAAACTGATAATTAAATAAATAAAAACTCTTGAAGCCTTTTCTTATGATCGATTTAATTTTAAGTTTTTACTGCACCTTTTGCCCTCTAATTCAGTAGCAGTAGAACTCTTTGTGAAGGGCTCGTCCGGAGAAGTACTACCGCCATGCCTATAATTTCTGCCGTGAAGCAGCAAAGCTGTGTTTCAGTTTGAAGGGTTTGGATGCCGGAGAAATTACTGGCACGTAAGGCTGAACATCTGTATGCCTCAAATTGATAGACGCGGAGCAGTGCATCGTAGGGCACGTTCCTGACGTGCGTGACCTTTGTTAGAGGCGATGTTCCATGTTCAGCTAGTTGTATAAAAAAAACTAACACGAATGTTAGAATCTATCTAGAAGAGTCTCGTATGGCTTAATCTATAGGCAAGCTATTTTATAATTCTGTAAACTTTTTTGTAAATCGCTTAGAATGTTTTCTAAGAAAGACAGCTTTGTTGATCAGCTTGTGCCTAGGTCTAGGTAGGTTACCCACAGGTGGTATGGTTAGGCTTGAGTATCGATGGCGATAGTATTATTTGCAATACATTCCCTTATTCAAACCTACCCCTTATATACCTTCCCTTCCCCTCCCTTCCCTTATCTTATACCTTTAAACGAGAAAATCTTGTATATATATATATTTAGGATCTGGGAAACTGCACCAACGATTTTCACGAAATTTGGTATACAGGGGTTTTCGGGGGCGATAAATTGATCTAGCTAGGATTCATTTTAAGAAAATGATTATTTCTTTCTGAGTGTAATAATTCAACATAAACTGAATATGTGACTGCTCCTGATATCTATTGACGATTGTGAGCAACTAACTGCAAGCATGTCCAGCAGATGGCGTTGTTCAGTAAGAATAAACCAGTAAAGATGATAATATGACTCTTATGATTTCTTAAAAATACAAATTAACGAAAAAATTTCCGAGCGAAGCTCGGTTACCAACTGCTAGTTATACCTTATTCAAAAAATATAGTTATTAATATTGATCTTAGTTTCCCGTACAGCATTTGAATTCAAATAATATGGCTTAGCTTATAGTTGACCTCTCGCACTGATAGGTTATGTAACAATTTATTTTATTTATGTCGCCTTCACCATATTTTAAAAGCTAAAACACCCTGTATCTATATTCATAATTCATAGCTGACTTCTTAATACTTTGTAAATTTTCACGCTTGTCAAATCATCAGCGATTCGATTTGATAGTTTTCCAATAAATACATTCAGAATTCAAAGCCTGGAAATTGAAATAGGCATACTCGTAGAATTGGACCACAGATTCCAGTTAAATTGAAGGCTTTGCAGCTCTCATTCTTTTGTGCAAGCAATAATGGAACGTATGGCCAGTTATTAGAGTTGGAATTTGTTATTGGGTGTGCAGGATGCTTGACCTAGAATTTCCTATTGTACATGGCACTCAGATCTTTTCTCGAGAGAGGTATAAATCACATCGACTTTCTAAAATGAATGAAAGCAATTTGTTATTTGATAAATTTTCTTTTCTATTTTAAAGTCTGCGAACTTTTTAGATTCACGAAAGGGAAGTAGAAGTGAGGGAGATTCCGGTTCGTATTAAAAAAGGCTTCACGTTTTCGGGGAAGTAGCGATGACTGTATGGCGGATTAATTCAATGTAACATAATTATTTCTTCCTTATGACTACAGCTGAACTAAAGTAATTTCAATTTGAAGACAGGTAGAATGAGTAGGGGTGCTAACACTCTCCAACTCTTCAAACACAACAAGAAGTAAATCCTGAATTCTAAATCTAATCTGACCTATAACACGCCTACACAGTTTTCGCGATGAACAGAAGTGCCCTCAGCGAAAACGTAAACCGTCATGGCTGGAGACGCGAAATCCAATATGGACGTTACTCATCACTAACCTTTTTCTTATTCCTCGTCACAACTGATTGTCACTTGTTCCAGCAGTTCTTATGGCCGGTGGATGGTCACTTTGCACAATTTTTGTACATTTCTGTCGAAATTTATATTCGACTGGAGCCTCGGCTTTAACCAGCGTGAGGATGGCAGAGGTGCGCGCGCATACGATCGATTGCCGCTGCGCGATGCGATGCCACTACGATCACAGTTCCTGGCCAAGTCACGATGTTTACGTCATTCATTGCGTACATTGACGACTTAGCTTAAAACGCTAAAAGCCTGGATGTATGAAGAGTGGTTCAGAACTTCTAATGTACCTACCACAAATCTCAAAAGTCATCTTTCACGATTCGAGTAGGGACGTCAAGAAAGTACCAGAGGAATACTCAAGAAAATTGCCCGATTACTATAGGCTACTTTGAAGAATGGTAGCGTAGAAAACCTGATAATGAAAACAGTTTTTAAAACGAGAAGGGATAGAGCTGACAAATGATTTATAGACTGATGTTCTGTTCACCTTCCCTTTTTTATTAAGTTTGTTAAAAATAACCAATCCTTGTGAGCTACATTTGAGATTGATTAAAAGATTAAACATTGTTTAAGTAAAGCCAAAAAAATAAACGTTTTAAAAGTCCTCTCTTAACTTCGGTAATGAGAGGACCTAGCCAACGAGTACCTAAACTGACTGAGAGAACACTAAAATTAAGTTTTATCTAACAATTTGAGATTTGCCTACGCCTTACTAGGCTTTCTTACTTTTAGCGGGCAAGCAAATCTCAAATTGTTATGTAAAACCTAATTTCTTTGTATGATGACATAGATGTTTGTTCTCTGGGTGTTATTTGTGTTCTAGGCATGTATTTACAAAAAAATGTATGTAAGTATTATTATCAGCTAACTCAATTTTATTGTGTTTACTACACCTAAGAAAATCACAAAGAGGGGAAGGTTGCGGCTTCAAATCCCGCTCGGCTCTTAACTTTTGGGACATTATAAAAATCTTTGTGATCAGCTATCTGGTTCGCATAGTACAAGCTCTGCTTAATCTGGGGCTAGTGTTGTGTGAATTGTCTACAATATTTATTTATTTATATATTTTATACTCTGCCCCTGACTGTTTCATAGAACTTTCAAAGAAACATTTTTTCACGGAATCTCTCTTATGGAATATTTTCTTCCCGTTTTTGCAACATTTTGCATTAATGATCAGTTCTTATTTGTCGTAGAGTAATGTTTTATAGCCTTTAGCCTTCCTCGAGAAATTGACTATCCAACACAAAAAAAAAATCAATTCGGACAAGAAATTCCCGTGATTAGCGTTCAACCAAACAATCAAACAAACTCAAGGTTATTGATGTAAAAAATCACCAGCTAGATTTCATAGATCGTTGCCCCACCTTGTCGAAGGGCGTCCTACACTACGCTTACCTAAACGTGGTCTCCACTCTAGTATTCGTTTAGTCCAAGTTAGTCCAACGATTGTCTGTTCTACGGTAAACATGTCCGGCCCACTGTCACTTCAGCTTACTAATCTAATTGTGAGATGTCAAGACATATTTATTAACCGACTTCCAATCAAAAAGGAGGAGGTTCTCAATTCGGTTGTATGTTTTTTTTTTTTTTTTTTTTTTTTTTTTAATGTTTGTTACCGCATAACTTCGTCATTTGTGAGCCGATTTGAAAAATTATTTTTTTATCTGAAAGGTACTGCTTCCAGATTGGGCCCATTTTAATTTTATTAAAATCGGTGTTGCCATTTTTTTTAAATAATTTTTTTAATGTTTGTAACTGCATGCCTCCGTCATTTATGAACCGATTTAGAAAATTATTTTTTTTATTTGGTTATTCTTACGTCCAGATTGTCCCAAACAAATTTGATTAAAATCGGTTTAGCCGTTTGACAATGAAGTCGGTTTCTCAAGTTTTTTAAACTTATAATTATTTATTATTATTGTTAGTAATCACCGCTACCATGCGAGCCAAGCAGCGGGTGGCCGGTTTATATTTCTATTAATAAAACTCCTACGCATTATATGGTAATGATTCGAATGAGCAGGGAGGGATATCCACGTGTAACTTAGGCCCGTATTCCGAAACAGTGCTCGAGTCTGAGTCGAGCCTCAAGCATAGATTTTATGACAGTTCTCCATTGAAAAGTGTCAAAAATGTGCTTGAGGCTCGACTCAGACTCAAGCGCTGTTTCGGAATACGAGCCTTCTGGAAAAATAAGATCTAACGCTAAATATAGAAATAAATTAGTGCAGGATATAACAGACAGACGTCATGGTTCAGTTGGTTGTAGCCCTGCCTTCTGTGTGGGTGTGTGTGTTGTGTGGTCGTGGGCTCGATCCTCACTGAGAACAAACATTTGTGTGGTGAACACAGTTTGTTTTCTGTCTGGGTATCATTATTGTATTCTAAGTATGTGTTTACAAAAAATGCATATAAGTATTATATCAGCTATTTGGTTCCCATCGTTCAAGCTTTGCTTCGTTTAAGACTAGATAGTGTTGTGTGGATTTTCCACATTACTAATTAATTTATTAAGTACTTTGAGCTTATGGGGAAGTCGCCATGACCTATTTCTTTCCTTAGTCTCTTTGCTAATACTGGTGAAATTACACAGCCACATGAGTTTTTTACACAAAGAGCTCTAATTTTATACGCTATGTAAAAAAATACTATTGATTTTCGTAGAGGGTTCGTAGCAATTTGCTACGAAAAAAATATTTGAAAGAAACATTGACAGACATTTCTGTTGAAAAGAATGCTGTAATTTCGAAACATAATAGCCACCCTTTTAGGTATTTTTACCCACTTCAAAAAAAGAAAGAGGTTCCCAAATCAGCTGTATTTTTTCAATTTGGAAAGCCTTCTTCTCTTTCTAATTTCTCTTCGCGAGAAAGAGAAATAGTTGATGGTCCAAAGTCATACGTTTAATTTAATAAATTTGTGTATGTATAGTATAATAAAACAAAAAATAATATCCACAATATTTATTTATTTATATTTTAAGGTTCCATTAAAATGGTTGTTTACGTACCTACTAATTATGACCGGGATAATTTATCTTTTTTTGAATAGCAAAATCAATTACATATTCTAAAAACTTGTCAGTCGCAATAAGATAGAACAACCAAAAAACGAAGGCGAAAATAAAAAGCTTTATCTTCTAATCAACCTGAATGTTTATGAGTAAACAGTTTAAAATAAGGATATGTGCAGGCTCCAGGTAAAGTAGCATTTTAATATGATCTTAGCTCAGAAGAGCCCCCTCAGGGTGTTAAGTTAGCGAAGCTAACAAGCATTACTGTAATGAGATCCTGCGCTTATGAGTATCTCTGCTTGCTTGGGATCATAACCTGTTTAAGAAAACAAGCTGTTAATAGTCTATTAGTTTCCTCTTTGAACTTTCACAAGCTTAATATATATATATTTTAATACTATAGCTGATGGAACAAGCTTTATGACCCACCGATGTTAAGTGGTAACCGTGGCCTATAACAAAGCACGGAAGTCAGGAACGTGCCCTACGATGCACTGCCTGCACATAAACTTGAGGCATACAGATGTTCAGCCTCACGTGCCAATAATTACACAAGTAGGTTGTGATAGGTAGGTACATATATTTTGTTTTCTTTTATTGTTTGTACAAATGCTTCCAAAGTTATATTTATTTTAGTTCTCTTTGATCTCCAGGTGCATAGCGCATTGGATATTATTCTGTAATGTTATGCTGATGATTATAATAAACTGAATTTGAAAACACAGAAATGCTGCTTCACGGCAGCACCTATAGGTAATAGTTATCACTTTACATCAGTAGTCCATCTGCTTGTCCAACGGGAAGTAGTATTATAAAAACAATCAATATGCGTCGAAAACGTCGAGCGCGTGTGTGCCATATGTCCGCCACCTCATAGATAAACACTTGTGTCCATGTTCAACGATATTTATCGGATCGAACTAATAAAGTTATGTTTGAGTGCCTACGAGTTCATGATTGTTCCTATTTTTAACCAACTTCAAATAAAAAAGGAGGTTTTTGTATGTTTGTTCGTTGTCGTCATTTATAAGCGGTTTGAAAAAATCTTCTTTTATCTATCTATCTATTCAGCTTGTATGCACCCACTGCTGGGTATAGGCCTCCTCCCTAATACGCCACTCTCTTCGGTCCTGTGCCAGTCTCCGCCATTGCTGCCCAACTACTCTGACAATGTCATCCGACCAACGGGCGGGTGGTCTGCCTCGTGGTCGCTCTGCGTCTCTTGGCCACCCTTAATTGGCTTGGCTCTTCTTCTAATTTGAAAAGTAATATTTTCGGGTTGATCCCATACAAATTTCACCAAAATCGGTTTAGCCATTTTGTTTTAATTGTTTTTTCAAAGGTTTGCTATTGCATACCTCCGTCATTTATGAACCGATTGAGTAAATTATTTTTTTTATCTGAAAAGTAATAAATACTTCAAAATTGATAATATTGAAATTTCATCAAAATCAGTGGAAAAGTTTGTCCATGAAGTCGGTCCAAGATTTTAAGCTTATATTATTTAGAATAGAAAGTTAATGTCTTGAATTAAATAGGTACGTATCATTTTAGTTATATTCCTTGAAAAAAATGTCCTAGAAAAAGTTTTCGTAGCAGGCAGCTACGAATGCTCTACGAAAAATCAATAGGTTCGTTTAACTCTAAGATCTAACGTTATAACTGGGCATCTGCGTCATAAAAATTCTTCGCTCGTGTAATACGCCTCGCTTCAATCCATAAAAATAAACCTATATTAAGTTTCTCTGTGGCTTTGGTATCTTAATTTCTAGTACTTAAACAAAGACCTGGATTACTGGACACACTGAAATTGAACCCACACTGGCTGCTCCACAGAGGTCGTCAAACGTCATCAACATCAGCTTGAAGAAGTCATGACAAAGGCTATATATCGGCTATGCGTCGCTAACCATCAGGTGAGATAGAAGTAAAGGACGGTCTATTCAGAGCAAAAAAGGAGGTCTATTCACTTTTAAAAGAATAAAAAATGGAGTTCTATTCGCTTCTAGAAGAAACGATTCTGAGTCCTCTCCATCCACCGACTTTCCACGATCTTTACCATGTTGCCTTTCCATATGTCTAACGTCAGTTAACAAAAGTAATGTAAACAGGCCTTTGCATGTATTGGTGATGATTTAATTTTATAAAACGTCAGGGGCAACTTGGTGCCATGAATCTACATACTTATAGTATATAAATTCCTTGCATGGTGCTTACTAATACGTTCCGTCTAACGTCAGAGGTACCATACGATTCTATACGTAGGTATTTACACATATATTTATGATATACAATGTGTTTCTCCGTATTAATCAAATTAAATAAAGAGTAGTTTGATATCGGAGCATCCGTGGGCGAGATATCATTATTTGCAGAACGATAACCGCAGCGTCACGGACATAAAAACCTTTTCGTAAAATGTAAATATTTTATCAATATGAATAATCTGAATATTTATAGCTTTAATTATTTTTATTTTATTTATTAATAACATTACAAACTAACAGCCTAGGCCAAAACGTCTGTGTGCCAGCTAGCTTAAAGCCTGCGCACATCTAGGCGATCGCGATTAAACTGCAACGCTGTCAAATATCGCTGTCATATTTGACAGCGTAACAGCTGATCACC
Source organism: Thera obeliscata (assembly GCA_947578465.1). Lineage (NCBI taxonomy): Eukaryota > Metazoa > Arthropoda > Insecta > Lepidoptera > Geometridae > Thera > Thera obeliscata. The sequence continues at coordinate 3,747,034 of OX387927.1, forward strand.
ATCGCCATCGCCTAGATGTGCGCAGGCCTTTACATGCGATAGAAAATTTCAAAACTAAATAATAGACACAGAATAACGAAGAAGCAGTTTCACGACTTTGATAAATATAATTAGATCGAATCCCAATGAGACATCAAGAACTCCGTTCATATTGTATTAAAAAAAATATTCTAGGCCTTGAAAAAAATTTGTTTTGCTTATGCTCAGCGACTAAAACAAAACCAATCTTAACCTAACCATGCACTTTTAACATGGGAGCACTGTCAAATCTGGAATCATGACATTCATGGTTCAAATAATCGGGGAATCGGTCCTTCAGCAGCTTGTTCAGCTGCGACTAAGAGCCTCTAGCGCTATTTACCCTAGCTTCAACTCTGGAAGCTAAGGCCGAGATTCATAGACCGAATTTTGACTTTACTTTGATGGAAAGTTCAACTTTCAACCAAAACTATATTTCATAGTTCTGTCAAGCTCTTCTTTATTCAAAATATTGATAGGAAACTTCGATAAACAAAGCTTACTTTGCGAAGACTGCTTTGCTGTAAATCAAAGTGTGGTCTATGAATCCATGTTATGTTTCCATGCGTGCCGTGCAGCCCGGCAGGCTGCCTGGCGGGCTGCGTGGCATGCAGCCCGTCCCGGGCCGGCGAACATTCAAGCTGTTTACATGCATGCCGTGCAGCCCGGCGAGCTGCGCGGCATGCAACCAGTGTTACCAGGTACACGGTAATTACCGTAGATGCACGGTATTTTTGGCTTAAACACGGTATACGGTAATGTTTCACTACCGTGTCATTTTCTACGGTATTTTTAATTATGAATTACCTTGACAGTCAATCAAAACATGAAGACATTTGTCAAACAATAATTGACTCGTTGTCTTAGCAACAGTCACAGAGGTTTTATTCTAACTGATGCAACCTCAACAGTAATCTCCGATCGTAGCGACTTTTTTTAGCAACGTCCACTCGTCACGAAAGCGCGAGAAAGACTGACTGCCCACCAGTGTTGCCACGTGCCAAAGCAAAATATCTGGGGACAGACGGACAGATAGACAGACAGACAGTCAGACGGACAGACAGTGAAGTCTTAGTAACGATATTAACTATACTAATAGCATTATCAAAAGTGGATCTAAATGAATATTTTTTGCCTTTATTATGTTTAAAGATGTTCATAGACTAAATCAGATTCCAAAAATCTGTATAAAAGTAGGGTAAAATCTGTAATCTGCTTCCCATCGCACTGATAACTTTTTAATTTTTGTTTTCTTTATAATAATGTAAGCACTACTTAGTTTTAGCTCACTTCTCTTATTTTTATTTTTTGTATACTTACTATTTAATTTTTTTATTAGCTACATCGTCCGTGACATTACTCGCCCTAGGCCCGGCAGAATACCAGTGTTGCACTGAGTGGGGTGACCTACACAGTGCAACAAATACTGAGCCGGGGCCTAATTGACCTGTAGTGTAGTATCTAAAGACAGCTGCCTACCTGCCTATCCTATAATGATTATTTTCTTTTTATAATTTTTTATGTGATTTTATTTTTTAAGTAGGTAGGTATTCCTGTGTATATGAGTAGGTCAATAAAATGCTTTTCTTTCTTCTTCTTTCTTTCTTTCTTTCTAATCTGTAATACTACCCTAAATTCTGTATAAATACAGATAAATCTGTATAATTGGCAACACCAATTTGGCCCGCGCGCGTGTAAACAGTCACCGGGCGCCCGCACATTCATCAAAAAACCGACACTCGCCCGGTTCGCGGCATTCACGTTCACGGGCGCGTTTACGGGCTCGGGCGTACCGTAACCACGCGTGTGAATGTGAATGTGCACGTTGAATGTCGAGTTGAACGCACGCGTGGAAACGTGGCATGAGCCTATGAATCTCGGCCGAAGACTTCTAGGTCACGGGGATTTACATTCCACTCATGTCAATTGTCAAAAGCTCATGGTTTGGTTTAGATTGGTTTTGTTTTAGTCACTGAGCAAAAACAAAACAGCAAAAACTTGCAAAGTCTAGATGAAAATAATATTCTTACAGAGAAATAGGAAATATTCTACAAAATTGTCAATGCAAAACCGTTCTTAAGTTGAGACTCGAGAGTGCTATTATTTCTTCTGTGGTTTAGGGGCGTGGGTGGCGCTAAGATGGTCTATTAATAGAACATCTAGATTTCCATCCCCTTCTTGAAATTCCGTCCTTTCATTATATTAAACTAGTAGTTGGTAACCGAGCTTCGCTCGGTATTTTTTTCGTTATATTATCATCTTTACTGGTTTATTCTTACTGAACAACGCCATCTGCTGGACATGATTGCAGTTAGTTGCGCGCAATCGTCAATAGATGGCAGGAGCAGTCGCATATTCAGTTTATGTTTAATTATTGCACTCGTAAAGAAATAATCATTTTCTTAAAACGAATCCTAGCTAGATCAATTTATCGCCCCCGAAAACCCCTGTATACTAAATTTCGTGAAAATCGTTGGTGCAGTTTCCGAGATCCTAAATATATATATATATACAAGATTTTCTCGTTTAAAGGTATAAGATAGACTCACAGCATATTTAATAGTTTGTAAATATATAACTAGATATTTTAGAACACCCAGGGAGAATGTAGGTAGGTACCTATGTGTTCATCATACTTCCATGATAGATAGAGACCTACATTCTCTCTGAACGTTTCTCTCTCGAAGGCTCATATTTAGAAACAGTACCTACTTGAGTCTGAACCGAGTGTCAAGGCTCTGAAACATAGGTTTATTGACAGTTTTTCTCAGCTCAGTTGGTAGTAGCTCTGCCTTCTACGCCAGAGATCGTGGGTCCCGATTCCCACCGAGAACAAACATTTTTGTGGCGAAATCAGATGTTATATAGTTCTCTGTCTGGGTGTTAAATTGTATTTTAAGTATGTATTTACAAAAAAATATATATAAGTATTATATCAGCTATCTGGTTCCCATAGTACAAGCTCTGTTTTTGTTTGGGGCTAGATAGTGTTGTGTGGATTGTATGCAATCTCAAAAAACACGCAAAAATGTACATGAAGTCGTAATGAAAAGAATATATACACATATTTGTATGTATTAGTTCTTTTCTTGGCAAAAAAAGCATCAGAAGATCAGAGAGGATCGAAGGTTGTAGCATCAGGTCAAGGTCACAAATTAGTCGTCGTAGGCCTAGGTATGGTAAAACTGTAACTGTTATTGCGTGGTGACACAAATAGTGATAAATTACTTATGAAATAAAGTATATTCCTGCTGGTGGCATAATTTTTGTGCAGGTAATTATTGTTCAAGTATAGTACTCCAATATCAATATCGAGTAATAAAAATTAAAACATGATTATAATCAAGAGCGAAACTCGGCTTCGTATATCTCAAATTACCTACTCTTATTAAACTATTTAAGCAAATAAATATATTATCGTATGAAAGGTACAAGATAGATCTAAAAGATACTCTCCTTGTCTACTGATTACACTTTTCATAAAAAACTAGACATATTTTATAGGTTTGTTAGAAGCAATGCGAGTTGCATGAAAGGTGTTGGTCTTGCTTTTATCGATTTAACCGAACTCCGAAGCCCTCACTACCCCCTCCACTCTATTTTATTCGTGATATCCATTTCCAAGCTAAAGAAAAACTATCATGAAACCTCACTCATAGAAATGACAATTACCTAGAGTATTTTTTATTTCGATTGGAAAACCAATCAGCTATTTTTTGAAAGAAGAACGCGCTGAGTTCTTGTGAAACAGAAGAAAATGGACTTACCGCTTAGATTAGTAGGCACTATAGATAAATAATAACAGAATTAAGTGGTAATCCCATCACGGTGGACCACAACAGGACGTAAAGGCCAACCACACGCCTTTCACGGGTAACGCGCAAATTCTAACTGGATTGGGGCGCTGCTGTCGTTTACTCAATTTTCAGCGATTCCAGCCGCTGAGAACGCTGAAAATACATCCAGCGTATTTTACGATAACTCAGCTAAATTCTACATTCTGTATGTTATTTTACTGGTACAATTACAATATACAAACGCCAGAGAGTTATATTTCCTTAAAATTGTTGCATAATTATGAATGTTGATATGTTATATTCAATCCGACTAAGCTGTCAGGGTGTTAGGTATAGGTTATGGGCAAGTCTATTCCATCTAAAATCCTATCCCAGGCCCTATAGCGTCCCGTAAGCTTTATCAATCATCTACAATAGATGCAAAGGCCTGTTTTAGAGATGATAGATAAAATATGGATTTTATCTCTAGTTAAAAATACCTATTATCATAAGTGTTATGTATTTGTGTTATCAAGCAATAGTTGTAATGCGTGGGAAAACAATAGTGTTATCTTTTAAATAACTATTAAACATAGATTTACTCTATTTACCTAGGTGCCTGTTTTAGCTAGTAGTTAACAATTTGTGTGGTGATATAGTTAGTAGATGGACTAGTAGATGTAGCCACGATACACTTATTTCATATGCCAACGAAATTCACAATAATTCAATCCAGTAAAACGAACAAAATGTATGGAAATGGGAAAATGGCTGATTTTTGTTTTTCTTAGCGCTATAGAGAGCTGGAATGACAATTTGGCTAAAGAAGCTAGTCTTAATTAAATAATAAAAAAACTAGGCTAATTTGCTGAAAAGTTCAAAGTTAAATTCAGTTCAGAGAGAGAAAGTTTCAGAGTTTTCTTTTTACTTGAATGAAAGGTGCGCTTTGTTATACTAAAAGGTTGTAGCAAAAAAAACCATTGAAATCGGTGTGTTAGATCAAGGATTGATCGTAACTATTTCATTTTCAGCAAAAATCTTATTGCGCTGTAAACCAAAGCGCTTCAAAAGCTGCAAGCGACAAATAACACCCGTATAACTTCATTGATTTCGAAACGTATTCTATCGTTAAATCTAACTTTTGACCTTAAATATTCCAATGCAAAACAAATTAAACAAATTAAAGCTCACGAGGTCAAAAAGTTTTTCCACGTGAACCGAATACGAAATGTCATTTTATGAAAATTCTCTTCTTCTTCTTATTTAAGAGCAATGCTTTTGTCGGTGTAATGTTTGCAGCTCTTTTCATCAACGTCCATCAACTTGAGGCATACAGATGTCCAGCCTCAGGTGCCAGTAATTTCACCGGCTCCCACACCCTTCAAGCCGAAACACTGTGATGTTGCTTCACGGCAGAAATAGGCATGGTAGTAGTATATTTTTTTATTCTAGGTACTGTGATATGTTTTACCTAGACTGAGATTACATCTACAATGCCGGTAAGCCTTGCACTACTTTAAAAGTTTTAGCTGTTGATGTGGGCGCTTACTGTGGGTTATAACGTGTTTTTTTTTACAAAATCTCCTATCAAGATGCTTAATCACACCTATCGCTACTGAAAACAATCCATAGCTGATACCCCAACGCCCGGTTGACAAATCTCAGATCTCTTGGACTGTATCAAAACTATTTAAAGTACGTAATCTCAGCATTAAGTGGCTCCATTCAAGGCTTCTAAATGGCGTTTTTAAAATCTTTGCGTGACCTCTGTTAAAAAGCTTCAAAGTAAGTTCACACCAAGTGGTTCCTGAAAATATTTCAGGCTCGGGCTCACAGGCATTATGGTTCCTTTTCTAACTTGCGCCTAGCGACCTCTAGTGGCAGAGTAACAGTAGAAATATACCTCGTATTATTTAGTTTGGACACTGCTGTTTGGCTGTAGAGGGTTCTCCCTGAAAACGCACTAGATTTCGTTTAGCATTTTATCAATAGATGTCGCTAAAAGGCTTGAAAAAGTTTCTTACTTTATATCACGCCTCAACTTTTTTTGTTTAAACAACTAGCTCATGGAATAAAGAATATGGGCCACGTCCTGGTAAGTGGTAGCCATCGCCAATAACAAAACATTGCCTCGTAGGTCACGTACGTCAGGAACGTGACCTACGATGCGCTGCCCTGCGTCCATCAGCTTGTGGCATACACAAATGTTCAGCCACATGTACCAGTGATTTCACCGGCATATTACAAACTGAAACACAGAAATGCTACTACTACTGTGAAACTTCTGTCTTCTGTATGTTATTACTTCTATGAAATCGAGTTTTTAAAGGCGTTTCATGGGTTACTGAACCCATGAAGTTACCGAAATATCTACATGAATAAGTGAAAACCTACTATGATACTATAACACGTAGGCTGAGTCTATTTTTTGCATGATAAAGTAACTATATACCTACTAAGGACAACGGTAAAATACATTTTTGAAAAGCCAGATTATATCATTAATTATACACGTACATACTTCATTATGTGTATGCTTGCACCTAAATATAATTATAAAAGCGGCCGCCCGCGGCTTCGCTCTTCCCGTTCCCGTTAGGTTTTCGCGATAAAAAGTATAAAATGTCCGTCTCCTGAATTTAAGCTACCTCTCCACCAATTTTCAGCCAAATCTGTTCAGCCGTTCTTGAGTTATAATATAAACACGACTTTCTCTTATACATATGATTAAAAACAAATCTATGCCACAGAAACCATACATTTTACCGGAATAAAAAGTAAACTATGTGCTATTCCAGACCATAATCTATATCTGTGCCAAATTTCATCTAAATCCGTTCGGTCGTTCTAAAGTTATTGAGTAACAAACATCCATCCATACTTTCGCATTTATAATATTAGTGGGTAGTGTAGTAGACAAGATCGTATTTTATTGTGCAAACGAATGTAACGGGCTATTGTTATGTGAAAATCATTACTTTAGCGAGATGGATGTGGGGCTATGAAATAAAGTACCGCGCTGGCCAATCTTACAATGAAGTAGGTACAATCATTTATTGTTAACGAGATGATATCATTATTTATTAGATTTAAGCACTCACTTTGCAGAACAATGCAAAACAGAAGATGTCTGAGGAGGTAATTGATTGTATTTCATTGTTAGTTTAGACAAAACCTACACAAAGTGATAGGTACTTTGAGACAATATTACTGTGAAAGTTCTCTACGGCCTAACAGTTACGCTACATAAACAAAGTGATAAATACTTTAAGACAATTATTACTGTGAAAGCATATACAGGGTTATTCATTATTAGCTGCAAATACTCAGGAATTAGGTTCAACAAATAAAATAAAAAATATTTATGAAATGATTTTTTTTTAAGTTTTGTTATGAAAATCCCGAGAAAATCGATAAAGGAATCATTGGTGCCTGACCTATTTTGACCTTTGATCCGCGCCCGCGTGCCGTGAGTGACACTCTGTGTTCAGTCACCGCCTGGGTGGGTCATCGTTCTGTTCTCCATGGCAATCATTATGCAATAGCCGTAAAGAAATTAATATAAATAAAATTTTGATACAAAAACTTAAATCAAAATTAAAAAAATACATTTCATAAATATTTTTTATTTTATTTGTTGAACCTAATTCCTGAGTATTTGCAGCTAATAATGAATAACCCTGTATATACCTATACGGCTTAAAAGCTGCGTTTAAAGGTACTACTATAAAAACAAAAAACCATGAACAAGTTAGTATACATGTAACCTCTTTACAACTAGGTACTCATTCTCTCTTTACTTTTTTTTGGTAGTCTTTTTGAGGCGCACTTAAAATCCTTTCACCACACTTGATTTAAAAGAACCAGTGAACTGATAAGAGAAAGTGATGATCTCTTGATACTAGCTAAAGTTGAACAGTTTAAACGCGTATTTATCATATGAATGACAGGAATACATCATCTTTTCAATACATGAAAATATCATGGTTTATCTTGATAAAAGCTGACACTGAAAACCCTCTGGAACTTCTTTATCATCTCGAAAATCCTCGAGAATATTTTCTATTCTCACCACATCATTATTCTCTACCACGAGACCCTCTACGAAAAATATTAAGCGATATTTAATATCAGGCTGCGACATTATGAAGGTTACAAGTTAACTCGACACCCGGAGTCACTCAGGCACTAACCGCTGTTTAAACCCTTTTCTTTAAAGAGTTTTCTGTGCTGTTTTCTTAGCCTGGAGACAAGATAATCTTCGGTTAGTGTGTTGATGAAAACGAGCATAAAAAGGTAAAGTTTTTTCAAATGTCAGACCAAACGTAGATTGGAGCGCTTACCCACATTTGTTAGCAAAATTGTAGCGATTTATTTTTCCTTTGTTATCTCGCTCTTTTATAGATAGTTTCCATCTATTGGAGATAAAGAAAATACAAGATCGACTATATTTGAAATGTTATAGGGTTTAGTTTGGGACACAAACAAACTTATTATTTTACTCCGAGAATGGTTCCGAAAAAAATCAATTCACAATATTTGTGAGTGTGAGTGAAATTCATTTATTTAGTTGGTAGTGCGATTATAGTAGGTACATTTTATCATATTATGTGTGTAATAGACTATCTGATAAGTCCATAAAAGTAAACATTATTGTTATATTTTTCATACTTACATTCTTTTTACTCATATTATTTGTATCGAAATCGAACAACCATGTAGTTTTTTCATTCATCCATTGTACTTTTTTCATATTTTAATTGTTTAGTAATTCAATATATCAATAAAAAGACACCCACAGCAACTCGGTTACTGAAAAGAGTTTTCTTAAAAGAGCAAAGCAATTTTAAGGCCAGTAAAAAAGTTAACCAGTATTAAAAAAATGTAAACTCCTAAAAACTCTGCTAAAATTACTTTCATCCAGAGAAATTGTTAAAGTATCTGCAAGGACCGTAGGCGATTAGGGTTGGAATTGTAGGGAATTTTTGGGACATTCACATACCAATGTCCCCCGACACTCTTTAGGACTACCCTACGGCATAACGCAACACCTACCTTTCAGCAGAGCTTATCGTAAATATTATGAAATTTATTTGTATAGCCACGATAACCAAATTCAATATGCAATTGAATATTTATAAGTAAGTTTGCAAAAGATACGTAAATTGTACACATTGAAAAAAACTAGGATCACGCGTTTGGGGGCCAAACGCGTGATCCTAGTTTTTTTCAATGAGCAAAACAATTTTTTCTCAAACCTGCTCAGAAATTTGAGCATTATTTTGACAACCTTCTTTGAGATAAATCGAAATTATTGTACTGGCTGTAATGCGACCGTGGCCGGCACGAGTTGTATGAAAATCCATTACCGTCGTGTTTAGCAGCCAGATACAGAGCTAGGCTTGGATGCGTGGAGCTGGCACCTAGACCTATAGCTATAAAATGTTACAAAGTGATCATTAAAGAACATTTTAATTTTGATAAATTACATATAAATTATTATCAGTCTGTCGGGTAATTTAAAAATGGAATGATCTTTTACTCGGAAACATGGACACCAAGGAGGTTATCAAAACTTTAATTAAATTTCGAACTGGCATGCAAAGTGAAATAATGTTTACCGAAAAAAAATAACACTTCAACGCTAGAAAAAAGTGTTGTTCGTGATTTATCGTAATAATAGGCAAAATGAGTTAAAGTTCATAGTAGATAGTATATCAACTAAACTTTAATTTCCTCCATAATTTCAATTTTAAAATTATACTTAGCACAATTAATTCGGTTGACGAAAAAAATATAAAACTCCAATCCTTTTAGCATTTCAGCAAACCGTGCAGTAGGTATAAATAAATATTGTTTACGAAAAGGAGCTCAAATTAGTGTTATCTCGCGTCGCAATCCCTTGAGCCTGACACATTCGTGCAGCGTCATACATGCAATGCATGCACGTCGCCAGGCGCTATATTTCAACGACGTTTGGAACTTTACAAACATTGCGACTAAAGCATTAAAGGTATAATTCCAACCTAGGCAGTGCTACCATAGGCCAAGGAAAACTTTCCTTAGTCTATGGTGCTACGCAAAATCAAAATAAACGAAAAGATTATTACGTAAGTTTGAGGCGTAATTTCGCCTTTTATCACACGAAGTGTTGATTTTAAGTAGCTCGTACAGACCTAAAGCCTAAAAATAAGCTTAATCTAGTTTTTTTTATCTTTTTCGTGCTCCTGTTTTGTTTTGCTTAAAAACGTTTAAATTTTGCATCGTTTTCACTATTGACATGTTCCTGCTAAAGTTCTACTGGAATGTTAAGTTATACTAGCAGTTGGTGCCCGAGCTTCGCTCGGTGTTTTTTTTTGGTAAACTGTTGTTGTGAATTATATTTAAATACGAATTACTTACATACTGAATAAATATTTCAATCTTACCGACATAATAATAAACTCCACTACTCGTCAATAGATGGCGTTCTCTGTCCCACTAACTCATGACTTAACCAACAGATGGCGCTAGGAGTTATTATTTTATGATAAAGTTGATTATTTACTTTACAATTAAGGGGACGTTTTCTAAAAATGAATCCTAGCTAGATCGTTTTATCGTCCCCGAAAACCCCAGTATACTTAATTTCATGAAAATCGTTGGCTCAGTTTCCGAGATCCTAAATATATATATATATATATCTTATACCTTTAAACGAGAAAATCTCGTATATATATATATATATATATTTAGGATCTCGGAAACTGAGCCAACGATTTTCATGAAATTAAGTATACAGGGGTTTTCGGGGACGATAAAACGATCTAGTTAGGATTCATTTTTAGAAAATGTCCCCCTAATCGTAAAGTAAATAATCAACTTTATCATAAAATCATAACTCCTAGCGCCATCTGTTGATTAAGTCATGAGTTAGTGGGACAGAGAACGCCATCTATTGACGAGTAGTGGAGTTTATTATTATGTTGGTTAGATCGAAAAATATTAATATTTAATCAGTATGTAAGTAATTCGTATTTAAATATAATCCACAACAACAATTTACCAAAAAAAATACCGAGCGAAGCTCGGGCACCAACTGCTAGTATATAAATATACAAGATTTTCTGGTTTAAAGGTATAAGATATGAATCAGGTTTTCACGCCTGCATAACTTTCACATCACAATATGTAGGTCTTTTTTGTTCATTTATATCCTAGCCTCGCTTCGCTCGTACAGGTTGAGCGCCTTTAGCTAAAGATTAATTGTGATCCGGCTTCTCTTGCAAGAGACCAAAACTTAATTTTGTTTCTGAAACTAATTACTTACAGCTAAGCGGCAGCTTAAAATCTTTTGAACTTTTAAATCTTATAGCTGCAAACGTAAATGGAAAAGACTGACGTTCTTTGAAAAAGTAATTATGTATTTTACAAATGTTCATATTTTGCAAAGATTTTGTTATACAATAAGCAGCGAAAACCAGCGTTGCCCGGGTATGGTACATCGTTTGTTTAATGGCATCAATGTTCTTGAGAATTCTAGAACATATTGGCAAAATCTAGAATTTTTGAAAAGTCTAATATCTCGTTTGTGATAAAAAAGGATAGACATAGGTTTCAAAACATTTCCCCACAAACATACTCTTATGAAAATATCCAATTTAAAAAGAGATCCTTTAAGTTTTTTTCAAATGTTGTGACACATCGAAAAAAACTGTTATCTCCTATAAATAAACAAAAAATCCTCCTATGGCAAACAACATCTAATTATTTCTCATTGTGGTAAAGAAAAATACGCAATCGATAAAATACAAATCGTAGTGCTAGATAATTTGAAAAAGGCAGGGGTTCAACTAAGACTTCCGACAGAAACTTTCCTCCTGATTACTTCGTTCTGAAATACATTTGTTAAATCCCTTCTCGTCCATCGGCCAAGATCTGAGACTACGAGGAAACGTCCGTGGGATCTTATTAGATTTTTTCTGGGACAAAGTTGAGGGAGGTTTCATGATAGGATTTTAACCCGCCAACGGTGACGTCAATTTGACTTACATTTTCGGTGACCCCGGTCCCACGCACCGGGTTTTTCAATGTAAGATTTCTCAGAATCTTTTATTAATTTACAATTTTTTTTATGAATTATAAATTATTTGACAATAAAACAATGATACTTCATGAATCACAGCCTCGTTTATTTACTTTTTCTTATGATTAGACAACTTCACATAGAACCTATAAAATTTGTTCGTTTTTACACATTATAGCTTTTTAAACATTTAAAACACAACAATCAACACATTTATGTTTTTTTTTCAGTTTTTTCAGTTTCTAGACTCTCCGAACTTACTTCAAATAAACAAAAAATGACAAGCTACCAACAAAAAAAAAATTTGAAAATCACGTTTCTCCAGTCAACACTGCAATACTGCAATAAGGCCCTACATGCTCAAAACACAAATGTTTCTTGCAGTTGTGGCAAGTGTATACTTTGTTCTTTCTGATGATCGTCTGTCGGCATCAAGCAGTTCATAGAGAAGTGGTTCTAGACGATGTTATTCGCTTTTGTACGACCAGCTGTAGCAAAGTTTTTATTTGAATCAAGATGAAGAATAATTTCGTGTTATTACGATAAAATTTAAGAAATCGTGCAATAAACTTACTGATTATAAAATAATACAATAACACACTAGCAAAAGTAAGTAAAACATGTACACAAACCTGTCAAAAAACGAATTATCAATAATTAAACTCTGCCTATTTTACTTACATATTCGGTGACCCCGGTCTACCGCACCGGGTTTGCACCAAAACTCAAAAACTTGCGCCAACTCCAACGTCGCGGGTTGAAATTACGGTGTGGGAGGGGAAATCAGGCAGCTACTCGAAATCGCGATGAAAATCGCCGGCGAGGGAAAAAGTTATTCGAATTTTTCAAGTCACCCGGTCTCACAGACATATAGGACACCGTTCCCGGGTTAAATATGCCATTATTAAAAGTATATTGTTCTCTTTGAGGTTTTTGGCGCTGCAGATAATTTGCCGTGAGGTATATTAAAGCTTTGCTCATGGTTTTGCTTGTTATGTGAGAAAAAGATATGATCTATCGCGTTGCTCTACTTACATTAATAATAAAAACTTTAACAGTTTACAAAAATGTTTATGATAAATTAATCAAGGAAGGCTTCTGTGACTGAAATGAGACATGTGGCTTCGATTCTTGAGTGGAGAAATATATTGCAAGTCCTGCAATGTTTGATATCTAACAATTTCTGAACTTTAGCATTGGTGGCTTTTTTTCAAAGTTTCACAATGTCCTCGTTTTAAAAATAACCTTGAAATCAAATGCTTTGCATCTTTATGCTTTGATATTTCAGGCGACTTAGAATTGCTTTTCATTTAAAATGTTCGAACAAATATTCAATTACTAGTTAAATACTCGGCTAATTAGTAGCTATGATTAGGTATCATCCATCATGATATAATTCTGACCAAAAGCTCATCACAAAACCACGGGTCGTTTACGAACAAAATTTGTAATACTATGACCCAGTTTAAAGTCATTGAAAACGTGGTTACAAATAAAACAGGTTACCTGGACTGGTTGTATAGTTTTACTCGTAAAAAGTTAGTTTATTAAGGTGTAGTGGCCGTTATTCCTAATAGCAGCTTTTATAAAGCGCTTACCAAAACAATACTCATATACTGTCGACCACAAACCCTCCCAAAATGATAGGCAAGCGTTCGCCTAAACACTGTACAAAGATTACATCAAAAAATCTAAGCATATAGGAAAAAAACTAATTAAAAAAAACTGAAACTGTAATTTGCAGACACAAATTTTGCTCATGTTAAGGATGCATTGTGAAAATCGCGGGAAGTCGATGAAGTCGATGAATGAAGTAGATAATAAAGGCTAACTATAAAACTACAAAGAGGTTTATAAACTTTTTCAGTCAAGTGATGGTGATGTGGTCCCGGCATTCAGTCGAAAGCTTTTCACGTATGTGGCCAAATTGTATAACAATTTATGAAGTGGCTGAGTTATGCGCAATCAGGATCGCTCTCACCGGCCCCGTGTGAATGGACGCCAAACGAGCATGATTCCGCTATGTAAAGACCCTAAATACCTGCATGATTTTTGAATTTCTAGAAAAAATTGGCGCAAGTTACAATATTTTTGAGATGAAAATTAAACACTCGTTTGTCTATAAGAGTTTTATGCATAAAATTATTTCTTAAAATGATTTGAACCACCAATAATCGTATGGCTAAATATTTATATTTCTTAAAAGTAAAATTAAAATCGCTTTCTCGTAGCGATCTAAATTGTGTACCGTCCAGTGATCTTATGGAACTGCATTCGAATCGCAAACTTATTTTAGTTGAAGGTACTTATTTGAAATAGTCAAACTAGTCTGTAGTAGTAAGTCATATAAAAAATAAATCTTATGGATAATCACACAACACTATCTGGCCCCAAACTAAGCAGAGCTTATAATATGGGAACCAGATAGCTGATATAATACATAAATACTTTTTTTTGTAAATGCACACATACAATACAATTAAACACCCAGACACAGAACAAACATCTAAAATAATTTTCACCACACAAATATTTGTTCTCGGTGGGGATCGAACCCACGACCTACGAAACAGAAGGCAGAGCTACTGCCAACTGAGTACTGTCAAAATAATAGCGTATTACATCGATGGCGGCGACTGCGGTAGAGTGGGGCACGCCGTGGTGGAATAATCGGGGGTCGTCGCACATAGCGCAAGCGGCCTCCAGGAGCTGAAAAAATAATAAATTACAAACCACTACTGGGTAGGTAATACAATAATCCTATGATACTCTACAAAATCCCTCGAGTTTAACTACCTCAGTGCCAAGTACCAACTCAAGATTCTTAGAATTACAAAGTCTTTTTCTAATTAAACTTCCTTTATGAACTTCAACTGTGTAATACCTTCCTTTGAAAAAACAATAAATGAATAGCTCTCATTCAAAGTACCTCCGCAGATACCTACTGACCAAAGGGGATGGTATCTGATCGGGTCAAGTTATTCTTTGAAGAGCGCCATTACGGCTTCCTTTTATTCCCCCTACTCAAGGGGATGTAACGCTTTGTGGTGAAGTGTAAGTAACAACTGATGCTTCATCACCTTAGATCGAACTTACTCATAAGATAAGCTATCTAGTTTTATAAAAAATATACTGTGGATCATGAAATGGTAAAGACAATAATATAAATATGATATAAATATTAGGGACAATCCAAACAACATTATCTAGCCTTAAACTAAGCAGAGTTTGTACGATGGGAACCAGATGTCTCATATAATACTTACACATTATGATATGAGCCATTCATACTTTTTTTGTAAATACAAACTTATAACATATAGTAAAACATACAGACAGGATAGATCAAACATCTACATTTGTTCACCACACAAATGTTTGTTTTCGGCGGGATCAAACCCACGCTCTCCAGCGTAGAAGGCAGAGCTACTAGCAACTGAGCTGGGAAAGCTTTGAAAGATAAGTAAATTACCTTTTCAGTTTATTTGATGATATTAAGAACTTTTATGTCCTCGTCTAATTATATTCCCCAAGTAATAATACTCAGGTATTTCATGTAATAATATTTAGGTCTACAATTTTAGTCTTAATCTAATTCGAAGGTTTAGAATTTAGATGTTCGGATATTTCGATGTTTGTTACTCAATCACGTCGGAATTATTAGTACAATTTGAATAAATCTTGGAGGAAAAGACTTCGTGAATCGTTATAACTTTAGAAATAACTCATAGCGTGGTAAATAAAAATAATGTTCGTGACTTAGGCTATTAGCAAATTCACACTGACGAAGCCATGTGCGAAATCTAGTCTCGCAAAAATAAACTAGAATCTAACTGGAATTTAAGAGATAATTTCAAAGACACCTAATCTCAAAATAGACTACTTCTTATCGTTTTTATTAAATCTTCTTTATCATGAACACCGGCACCTAATATACTATCTGCTCCTACATTTACCTGTATCCGAAGAACCCCCAAATTAAATTGCGCCTATCTCGGAGCAAAATCTATTTCCGGCGTGTTTACAATCTTCGTTACTTCGCGACTCTATAACAGAATTGAAAACTTGTCGGAAGCAAGCGTCACGAACAAAATCTAAGTGAATTTGTCAAAACGTAATAAGCTTCCCGTAGGTAAGCCGTCTATAAACTTTGAGCCAAGGTTCTCTCGTAATTGTACTTTGCTACATTGTTGGGTGGTAAGCGAGTACCTACGTCCTTTGAAAGTGATTTTTAATTATGATTCTTCAAAGCTTTCCGCCGCCGCCTGAGATGTTGACCAGTTTCTTATAAAAACTTTTATCACTTAGGTTCTTGTAATAATAATTCTTGTTAGATTCTTGTGTACTTGTAATTGGGTTGCTGTGGTATATTTTTTGAATTGAAAAACTTATTTTAAGTAGGCTTGAACATTTTTAGAGTTAAGAAAAAAAAACTAACTCTTGGTACCGCCAGCGCGCTCTCTCGTCTCGTAAGCGAAACCTCTTCGGCAAAGATCGACAAACTTCGCCAGAAGTCTGTTTGCCCGCAGACAGCCAGGGAGGGATACACACGTAATTGTTCAAGTTGTCACTTCTGTCAGCATTCCCAGATTACCACTGTTTTTTTTATTTTTACAGCTTCTGAAAAAAATCATAGCATATATGTATATAAATTAAAACCTATAATCCTCATACATGGTTTATGTCTTTATACGAAGTCATGTGACTAGGAGGGTGATGAGTATGGATATGGATGGAATGTGAGCAGCAGTAGACCAAAGAAAACATGGATGAACTGTGTGAAAGATGACATGGATAGGAAAGGAGTGAATACAGAGATGACGGCTGACAGAGGGGAATGGAGGAGGAAGACATGTTGTGCTGACCCCACATAAAGTGAGATAAAGGCAAGAAGAAGAATGCAAAGCATTAAGTGGGTATGCACTTAAATGCCCACTTTTTATGAAAAGCTTATTGTTATTTCATTCTTATTCCAAATTCATTTATAAAATCTCATGACTTCAATATTTAGATTTCATGCTAAATTCTAACAATCCACGTTTCAGTATTCCTTTCGATATCAGCCTCATGAATAAAATTTGAGTGCACGTTCCCAACGAGAGTTAATTTCGGAAACTTATCAAACATCTTGTCATGCTCGGAGCTATTCGCCCGAAATGATTTATGTGAAACCATTACATCCTTAACGACAAACATAAAGAAAACATCGAGCATCGAGGGGTCTGCGGGAAGATTCCCTCGATATCCGCGGATCGGGAACTCGAGATCAATTTATAATAGAGACTAAAATTTTCGTTGAAAGCCGCTATCCGATTACCTAGGGGATGTATTCTATACGCGTATTGTTTGAACGCGCTGAGCTGTAAGCTTTCAGCGGTTTTTCAATTTGCCCTTGAAGTGCGAGTGTATTTTTAACCTAGTTTTAGTACATTTAAGTATAGGTATACTTTTTTGGGGATCAATACTTTGAACATTTCTATAAAATATACTAATATGATATATTTTTAAAGATTTTTTTTATTGTTATACATAATTATTGCTCATAAAACAGTCAGTAAAAATATCTTAGGTATACGAGAAAATACAAATCCGGTCAGTAGTCGACGCACTCAAAACAGAATGAAGTTTTCATGTAATCAAATTGAATTAAAATCATCGCAAAGTTAAAATTACAAGAACTTCACCAATGAAAGTCATAATATTATTCACTTACTAAACTCCTACTTTTGAAGTAGATCGTTATTTCTTCAAGAATTGGTATCAAAAACTTTGAACTTGTTTCTTTTTCTAGCGCTTATTAAAAAGTGCCAGTTACCCAGAGAAATATCGAAGACGCCTGCGTATATACATATAAACTCTACAAAGTCGTATGCAGTTATGGCCGTTCAATTTTGTTGCGATCGCTATCGTTCGTAATTTGCGTATATCTGGAATCACGTTCATTTGGGTGATAATCGACAGGCGCCAGCGATCCAACCTCGATTGACTTCACTCGCTCACAGAAAACATTATAGTTGTTACACCATACACATATTTCACTATTTGTATAGTTCTTGCAAAACTACAATGTATTAAAATGACTATAACATATAGCTTTTGGCAAAGGATTTAAGATGGAATAGGCCCTACAGCGTCCCGCAAGTAGAGCTTGTGTAATCACCAGGTGCCCCTGACGCTATATAAATCTTCTACAATAGATGCAAAGGTCTGTTTACTTTTTTTTATAACTTTTGGGATTAAGTAAATCTTTGTACGCCCAAATTAAATTACCCGTTAATTTTAAAAAACTTATAAGCCCCCTGACCGATATGAGGAATAACCTCAGAGCAAAAAAATCCTTGACGACGCCACATCAGATAGGCAGAAAAACAGACAGCCACAATAAGACCTCAAACTTATTCAACCTTCTTTTCGATCGGGGTATATAAAAACACTCACACCAATTCTTATCCCACATCTGAACCACCATTAAAATGAAATATGACGAATAAAACTAGACTAGACCAATTAGACCTAGAGAAAAAATAACCCAGTGCGGATGGTCAAAGGCGATGCGCTCTAAGTATTTTCGACCAGTAAGTCGCATCCATTTCAAAAGAGCTTTATATCTCATTTTATGTTGAAAGTGATACCAATTTGAAGTGGCACAGGCCCGACTCGCCTTCAGATTTATGACGTAATAACTGAAGATCGAACGGGTACCGTTATAGCGTTACCGGCTTAATACTTACCGAGGAATAACATACAAACACCAGCCTTACTTGGTCCCTCTTCGATGAAAATATCGGAAAGTTCAGAGGAATTTGTGTACTTATAATAATTATTAATAATATACCTAGATTGTGGTTGCGGCTGCCGAGGAACTACGGCGCATCGAGTATGTTTGCTGACGCGGCACGCGGATGGCTTCGATGCGACTTGCGACCTTCAGAAAGAGAACTGGCTCGGTGCTGCGTTGTGTTCATGTGTTCATTTGGAACTTGGAGAACATTCTGTGACCGACCTTTGAAGCCACCGCACGCGCTTAGATCGTCTTTTGTTTTTTCAATAAAAGGAAGCCTGAAAAGCAGTTTCCGTTGGAGTCCCTGTAGACCTGCCTACCTAGGTCTGCTAAACATGGTAGCGCGAACAGCATACTGAACGTGATTTCTAACAAGGTTAAATTGTGGTGCTTATCGCAGCTTCACGTGAAGGTAAACAGTGTGGTTTAGTTTACGTTTACAAATTTTGTTGTTAATTTTGATTATGATTGTATGTTTTAATTTAATTTTTGTTTTAATTCATAGGAACGTGCTTTTTAAATGTACTTTCCGACTTTTTAATTTTATTATTTGAATATTTTGTAAGTATATAAAATATAAACTACTAGCAAAATAACACTACAGTGCTTTTACCTACTTAGATACCAACTCGTAAACCATTTTGTTAGCACATTTTACCAATGACCCGGTGAGTACCTGCTAAGTAAAATACCCCTAAAATCACACAGATGTTCGTAACTTGATCCATAGGATTAGCAAACTAGGTTAAACTATAAAAACCAAATCCCTGGTCATATAAGAAGAGTTAAATAAAGCGTGTAAAAAGACCCCTAACTTTTACGATTGGCGTTTATACCATTTATAGCTTACTAAAGATTGACGATGTTATCGTATCCGCGTGCGTTGCACTAAATAAAATAAATTATGTTGGTTTGGTGCAGTATTTTCATGTCTGCAGGTGCGTATTCGATTCCGGTAGAGATAAATCTTTTAATGTTCTGGTAGATTTAGTTATGGGTCGTGTTTGCTTTTATTTGTGGAGATACTTATAGAAAATATTGTAAATAATAAAAATGGAAACAGGTACAATAAATCTGCGGAGCTTTTATGTTCACTGAAGAGACAACATCCCTGGTTCGTAGGATAAGGGTGCAACTCCTTTTATGTCTTTGTAATTGTTAAGGTAAATATCACTGGACTTTGCCTTGAAAGACTTTGTCTACTTGCACACATACATTTTTTCAGTATCTGTATGCCGTTCGCACGTGTTGATACAAAATAGAACCTGGACTCAGAGCTGCAATACTATAGTTAAAAAAGGCTACTAATAGCATGACAAAAAAAAATCAGAAACAAACATGTATTTAGATTATTTTTTATTTGTAAAAGGGTCATATAAAAAAACGGTCGGAACCGAGCTGTAGTTTATTGCCTGTTCTTCTATAGGCTTGGTCGCGTGGAACTGGAACCTAGACTCACCTAGCTTTAAGACGTTTCAAAGTAATTCTTGACTAAAAACCACAAATAGCATAAAGAAAAAAAACCGGAAGCAAAAATGTATGACAAAAAATCACACTCCGAATAAAGAAGTATGATAAATAAATAAAACGTAGCAAGTGGAAATCTGTGGTCTTTGCCTATTCCTATGAAAGGGGAATGTGGCGTGACTTTATGCATGTATACCTGTGAATTTTATTGCAATAAAACGGTTTACCTTTCGTTTAAGCAGTCCGATATTTACCGTATACCAATAGTCGACTCATTCTGCTGACTGGACCTGAAATTTATGAATTCGTTTCGCCTGTTGACCCAGTTACCGATTTCCAACTACACGGCTCAAACTTGTTTTTAATATACAGATGAGCGTTTTCGCAAGTGAAGCTGGCTCGATGTAATGAATATTCACAAATAAACGCTACGACATAAGTAGTTGCCGCCCGCGGCTCTGTTTGCGTAGTAGTGATTACTAACATCAATTATTTTATTTTATAATAGCTGATTTTTTTTGTATAGTATATAGGTATACTTTAGACTCCAATATAACACCCGTACAGAGAACAAACATCAGTGTTTTCCACACAAATATTAGTTTTCAGTGGGGATCGAACCCACGACCTATACGGCGCAGAAGGCCGTACCCGTACCGTCGTACCGCCGTACCAACTGAGCTAAGAGGCCAATCAAAAAACCCAGAAATATAACACCCAGAGATGTATTTATTTATTATAATGTCATCTAAACTGTTCAATGGTTTGGGTAACTTAGCCAAAAACATCCAAACTTCATTGGGTAGGTTAAATAAAAATGTTACTTTCCTCAGAAGCTCAGCGATGGCAAATTGTTGGGTAAACTCAATGAAACTTAACTGAGATTTTCGTTGACCCTGGCTGCCGGGAAATACCTCGCTGGCTTTAATACTGCCATTCGGCCGGCCAGAAAGGTCCACTTTTTGTGTCCGGGCTTTTTCCTACAAAATAATATAACATTAATAAGTCTCACCTCCCCTTTCACTGTGAGATGTCACGTATTTAGGTCAGTCCGGTATTCGTGTTGCCTTGATAAATATTATTCAAATTAGAAAATGTACGTAGTGGCTATCCATTTGAACGTGCCTCGTTTAACGTAGGTAGGGTGTTCGGGTGACTGACAGGACAACTTTTAATACTTTACAAAGTGATCTTACTGCTTCTGAATGTTAATATTTGCGTACAGAAAACTGGGAAAAGTCATTTTGTTTTCTGATTTAAAAACTTTCCTGAGGTTGTTTCGTAAGTAGTATCATAAATAGATTACATGCTTGTTTGATCTTGGCCCTAGTCCTTATAACCAATGACCTAAAATCTAGCCATTAACTTATACGAACTATTTAGAAAAGAATTGAAAACTCTTTAATATAGAAAAACAATTAACAATAATTTTAAAAGATAGTAATGTCCAAGGGGCGGTCTTATCGCTAAAGAACGATGTCTTCCAGACATTCTTCCAGACTATTTAGGTCTATTGCTAATTGCTATAAAAGATAAAGTTCGATCAAAAGAATTGGAAATTTTGATTTTCTGGCACAAGTTTGTTCTCCAGGCATGGGCCTCCAATGGAAACTTTCAAGACGAAAGCTTTTGGGTCTTCTCCATGCACTGATTTCTCGCGCTTACAGTGTCGGTCATTCAAAAGACTTTTCATCTTCCGGTGCGTGGCCGCCATTCAAAAACCTTTTCAGCAAAAGTTGTATAATTCCTTATTTGTTTTGCTGTCAAATTATTCACACTCATATTTCACAAATAAAATAACGATTCATCATTTCATCCTCGTCTACCCGAACCTACGCAAAGCTTTTTGCTGACAAATACACCCGCTATCAATATTGGTATGTACATATGAGCATAAATACCCAGCTATGACTTATATGATGTATAGGGTAGAATAGCAATGTTCGCGGGGTTTTTCCTTCGTATACCCAAGTACACCCTTTATTTGCATTGGAGCGAAAATATTTAATCAGCCGTATAATCTTAGCTTTTCCTGTGCTTTTGTGGCATAAATGTGTATACCCTGTCAACCTAGCTAGATGTTGAAAAATAGGTACCTATAGGATTAGTAAAGTCAGGTGTGAATAACTATTATGAATAAGAGCTTGGAAAGATCCAGAAATAAAAATGAAAAATAAGGTCACTAAGCCTTTATTCTTACATCGTCAGAATGCCATTTTTAAATCGAATCCAAAAAATCTCAATTTGGCCGTGTTATTTGAAAATTTTAGAGGTGACTCTCTGTACTTATATCATTTTGAACATGCTTCTTTAGTAGGCATTATCGTGTCATTTAAATATAAAAAGATTATCATAATAATAAAGCACTAGTATGTAACCAAAATATTTCATAAAAATTGAGCTCACAGCTACAAAAAGTACGTACTTAGCACGCGTTATTCAATTTCAATCTATCGATTTTACTTCAGCGTTGTTAGAAAGCGGGACTTTCGCGATTTTCCGGACCATTAGTGATGTGACAAACGGCGGTTTGTAGTCACGATGTCGTTTTCGTCCATTACGAGATTTCAAAGATCGTACAATCCCATTCGCTCTTTTAACTTCGATCAGATATCGCACTTATCTTCAGCGTGAAACGCCATAATCCTAAATAGTAAATTGCTGAGTCATTTGAAGCAGAAAAATAAATCACAGGAATTTATGCTCTGAAGCGTTTTTAATAGGTTGTGAAAAACGACTGTTATATTTCTAAGGATGTCACTTGTAGTGAGTCTGCGACGCCTGGCGCGCTTCTCGGAATGGGGAGATATGACATGTGTGAGTTTATTTTCACGGTCCCTTATTCCTGAGCCTGAGTACCAAAAATGTCCGCATAATTTTGTCATAGTGTGCTACATGAAAGGCAACTAAGAGGCGGGCGGGCAACGGAAGAACGCGCCGCAGCGCAGCCACTGTCGCCAGCCGTGACGTCACTTCCGTCCTCACAAGCCGAATTATTTTAACGCTAGTAAAAGCTTTAGAGCATCTCTCACCAATTACATTAAGGGCCTTTGACGCAGGTTATATTGCAACATGTGAACCTCCACGCTCGATATAGACTCCGCCTGCTGTGAATCGACTGAATATGAACCCATGTAAATGTGCACGCCTTTTGTGAAGCTCGTATTGCACATATTTTTCAATACATCGGGTATTGGTATGGTAATTATTTCGAGTTTGTATGCGTGCCTTTTAATGTTTGCCTACAGATGTTTTATAAATAAAATAAATAAAACATTCCGTTAAAGTTAAGCTTTGCGTACATCTGAAGGCCTGCGCACATTATAGGCGATGGCGATGGCAATCTGCTGAAACGCTGTCAAATATGACGGTGATATTTTACTGTTTCGTTGGCAATTAGTGAAACGCTGTCAAATTGCGCTGTCTATTTACCAGCGTTTAACTGATTGCCACCGCGGAACACTTAGATGTGCGCAAGGCTTATCTTTGTTAAATAACATTATTAGACAATGCCGTAAAAAAAGCTTTATTTTTGTTTTTGGAATAAACAAACAACAAAAAGGAAAGGAGACGAGTTCAATAAAAGCGTAAACACGAAATGGCCACTAGAAGGAAGACCGATGAGATACATGACTTGAATATCGTAAGTTTGTATGGATTTATTGTGCTACATGCGACCTAGGTGCGTTGTTTACAGCAGTTTTGTCCCTTAAAAACAAGATACCTTTGCGTTTGTAAGGTCATTATTATTACTTGTTATTTTTTAATACAAAAATAATATCTGGCCATAAAACGAAAAACTCTACTTCTAAAAGCCGGCAATTGACGGCAAAAACAAATGCTAGATAGCAATCCGTTGCTTGTCCCAAAAACAAGTGAAATAATGTCCCAAACAGTCCGGGAATAGAGACACACGCCCGCGTCCATCATTTTCACTGTGAAAAAGTATCACGTGCGGGTAGCGCGACGTAGCCGCCGCCTAAACGGTCGCCTAGCGTTAGCCTCGTAATAAATAAAAAAGGTGATTTAGGAAATCCCGACATGACTCCGCGGATTTATACAGAGTGTTCCAACGCAAACTTTTCCTAGGGGTCATCAAAATTCTCCCCTCGTGCGGACGATTGAATGTTATGGGCCGCGAGACGCTCTCCTCTTCTGAGTTATAGGTTGTTACCCCCTGACATGCTTACGGTACTGATTTAATTCAATGATTATGTTGTGGCCGCCTGCGGAATATCTCGCAAGGCCTCAACTTTTCAGCTTGTGATCGCCCTTTATTTTGTTATGGCTGAAGTTTTGGTTTTATATTACAGATTATCTCAATTTATTTAAGACAGAAATGAATTTGCTAGTAATTATGCATTAGCTAAGCGGGTTTCACTTTTCAGAAACTTCGACGATTTTAGCAATTATTTCTTTCAAAGTGGCTGACGCATTAATTACCTCCGTCCACAGAGCGTTGTCAGTTCTTCGAACCGTTAACCGTTAACCGTTGAAACCGTTGGGGAATAAAGGTACTGGAATGGCGACCGCGAACCGGAAGACGAAAAGTAGGGCGCCCACCCACCAGATGGACTGACGACATTGTTAAGATCGCAGGAAGTCGGTAGATGGAAAGGGCTCAGAATCGTTCTTCCTGGAAATGTGTAGGGAAGGCCTATGTCCAGCAGTGGACTTCTTCAGGCTGATGATGATGATGGTGATGGTGATGACAGAGCGTTGCGCGGTGGTGGTTAGTTAACATGCTTATGTGGACTGTACAATACTCATGGTACACAACAAGTACAAATACTCAAGGTATTTGTTGTAACTTATTGTAAGTAGCGACTCATTTCTTTTTTAAAATCCGTGGCAGTGAGTGGGAAAAAAGCAACCGTTTTTTGCTCCTATAAGCAATGACAGTAAAAACGACTGTAGGCGTACCACAAGCTCTGTCTGGCTTTGCCTCTGGCTCTGGTTTTGAGTCTGTGTGAGTGTTGAACTGTTGACTAAATAAATCCAACGTCACACACAGTATAATATATAATAGTATAATAATACACTGTGTGATATACACTGAGTGCGGTGAGCACGTGAGTGCTCACCGCACTCACCAAACTCAAGGTCTTATCTTAAAACTCATTGGCATAATGATTTAGTTGCTTTTAAAGAAAAGATTATTCAATTCTTCATTCAACGAAATCAAAAACTGTTTTTGATTATTATTTGAATAGACACATATAACGATTACGGTATGGGATATAAGTTAATAAATAAATAAATAATGTGGACAATTCACACAGCACTATCTAGCCCCAAACTAAGCAGAGCTTGTATGATGGGAACCAGCCATACAAGCTCTGCTATACCATTACCATTTATGTAAATATCTCTATGATAGACACTTGTACGT
Organism: Thera obeliscata; assembly: GCA_947578465.1. Lineage (NCBI taxonomy): Eukaryota > Metazoa > Arthropoda > Insecta > Lepidoptera > Geometridae > Thera > Thera obeliscata. The sequence goes on from OX387927.1 coordinate 3,772,533, forward strand.
GTGTCTACGTGTTAAATTTAGGAACAGACAGGAGGACGAGAGGACGAGAACAGAGGAAAACTTATACAATGGCCGGGTACCACACAATGTCAAAACTTGCTACGCTCATGCTCAGTCATCGCAACGGGTTGGTCTATCCCCGTAAAGGTCTATCCCCACACATCCGTGGCGTGTCAGGGACGAGGCCGGGCCGTGGCGGTACCGTCGATTACATTTGAATCCTGTATCTGTGCAAATTGAGTGGAATTCTCGTATTTAAAGAAAAAAAGAAAGAAAGTAAATACATTTATTTGACATAATAATTATACATAGGTGTAGACTTTCACAACATATAACAGTAATGAACATAATTATGCCAAATAGGCCCCGACTCAGCTTTTTGCTGCCTGACAAGGTATCATCTACCATGCCAAGCAGCCCTGGTTTTCAGGCAGAGCCTTTGCGAAGAGGTGACGTCACACGAAAAATAAAAATAAAACAAAAATGGAAGAATGTCAAAGGAATAAATACATAATTCAATTTCAATTTCAATAGCCTTTATTAACAATCTTAAAATTAGTTTAACAAAATAAATGTAGGTACTTAATAATCTATAGGTAATTAAGGTTGTTTTGCTTGCCTCTGGCCTCCCCCAAACTCCATAATTGATGTGCTTCCATAGTTGGCGATCGCGCGCAAGTTCAGCAGATCTCCAAAACTTTTCCTTTTTTTTTTATTTTTTTTTTAAGTTTGTAAAATGAGTCTTTTACTTCTTTCAGGCATATCACTCAGACCTAAGATTTTCCATTCCTCTCTTGAATACACATTGTTTATTTTTCCGTTTTTCAAATATAATTCTTTCATTTTTTGCACAATTATATACATAAACTGTGTATTAAATATTAGTATAGTATTTGGCTCCGATCCGGCCAGAGCTCGGCCGACGAGATATTATCTTGTATAAATTCAACTCATTGTGTGGACAGTTACGGTTAAAATTCAATCGACGGCTCCGCCACGGCTCTACCCCGTCCCTGCATGACACGGCACGGATGTGTGAGATAGACCTTAACGGTGCCCTTAGAATTTAGATGGTGGTCTGTTTATTATAGTACAGATATACACATAACACGTTATGTTATGTGCGACTGCATCATCACGTCAGATTAACCATTCGCCTAACTAACTAATACTTGTTTAGTTTAAAATACATGAGAAACCAACTTCATGGCTTAACAATTGAACCGATTTTGATGAAACTTCTATAAATAAATATATTGTGGACAATCCACACAAAACTATAGATAAGTGTTATATTATCCACTATACACTTATCTATATTATTTTTGTTAATTCTTAATTAGAATACAATATAACACCTAGACAGAGAACAAACACCTGCGTTCATCACACAAATATTTGTTCTCGTGGGGATCGAACCCACGACCTACGGCGTAGGAGGCAGAGCTACTATCAACTGAGCTGAGAGGCCAGTCAAAATGTCAAATCTGTGGGACCAATTTGGAAGTATCACCTTTCAGATAAAATATTATTTCAAATCGGCTCATAAATGACGAAGTTATTCGATAACAAATATAATTATAAACAAAAAAACAACAACCAAATTGAGAAACTCTTTTTTATTTGAAGTTGGTAAAAAGAGTATCATGCGTGAGAAAAAAAAAGTTTTACACTCTGATATTTGGTTGGCATCCGTTGGTAGAAATGGAACTCTTGCAAATTGCGCTAAATGTATTATGTAGGTAGGCACAGAGTCTGATGAACTAATTTGCAAGGGGACGGCACGGCAGGATATTGGACCACGATTTACACAGAGCCAGAATAAACAGTTCTATAACTACAGGGATTTCTAAAACACCCTGTATTAACATGACCTATGCAAGATTATTTGTTTGGGATCGCATACATTATTTAAGCTTTGTGGAATACCTAATAATGAGTATCTTTATAGTTTTAGGTGATCTGGGGATAAATTACTACAACCTCTACTTATATTAGAAAACATCGCTCACACGAAATACTAAGAGACGTGTAAAATAATATTGAAAAAAATGGGTCGAAAAACTTGTTTTTCCATTTTCCATCATCCACTTAGTTTTATTGCGATTATTAAAAAAATATTTATCTAAAATCATTTTTTTATCTCTCTTTCTATACTGTTTATCTCTATCGGAAGCTGTAGCTAATTTTAGGGTTGTCAGTTCATGTAACATTGTATAACAGTAAACCAAACTTTTTTTTCATTTCAGAACACGTTGTTCATGCCCATTGTATTAAGCAAATAGTTCAAGTTTTTTTTATATACATTCTTTTACTATTATTTATATTATTACTATTTTTATTCATACTCATGCAATATAAATGTTCTTTCCATTCAAATGTTGCCTGGAAGAGATTGCTCTTAGCGATAAGACCGCCAAATGTAACTCTAGTTTTTTAAGTATTCTTATTTTGTTTTTTGTACTCTTTCACTATGGTTTACAATTAAGTTATATTCTATTCTATTCTATTCTACATAGACTTACTACCCATTTGTTGTGTGCAATAAAGCATTATCTATATATCTATCTATATTTATGAAACCGTATGTATTTCCGAAACCCCTCCTTTAGCTATAGCATAATACTCTCGTAGAGCAGATGTATAAATTTTCCTTATCGCACAGGTATAACTGGAGCTCCATACATTGTGTGCGACAACGCTCATGCCTCACTCAGTAGTTAGCAAACCAAATCACGCGATACTGCATTATGAATTACGAGTACCTAGCAATGAAATAATTTCATATCGTTATGGCGTTTATACTTACCCTCATTCATAATCCTTGACACTTTGCTATAGTTCATGCATTTCACGAATACGCATCCAGTGATATTTATCTGGTTGTAATAAGAGCCAAAATGCTCTAATTGACGCGTCTTCGTGAAATGCATGAACTATACAGCTCTATAAAATTTATACCTAAAGTCTTACCCTCATTCATAATGCTTAACACTTTGCTACGGCTCTAAAGTCTCTTCTTGGTATTGTCACAAAAAGAGTGCGTGCAAATTAAGTCTGTGCTTGACTGTAGGTCTACAAGCTTTGTCTGGCTCTGCTCTCTTGCTCTGGTTTTGAGTCTGTGACTGTTGACTGAATAAATCATACGTCGAAACGTCACACACTGGTGACCACACATAGGTACTCAAAAGCAGAGCCAGAAACAGAGTCAGACAGAGCTTGTGGTAGGCCTACTAATGGCGGAAAGCATAAAAAAATGAACTGGAAAATATCTTCTGATCTTACGGAAATCGAACTTGCATTGCGTTTAATGCAAGTTCAGGTTTGTTGCGGCACAGACATCTAAAAAAAATCCAGATCAGTGCTTAGCAGTCTACCTTTTGGGGTCTGTTTTTTCACTCAGAAGACACTTCGTATATTTTACTTCCCTTAAAAAAAATAGCACACTAGCGGGAGGAATATAAAAATGTCTAAGAAACAAAACTTCAAAGACGTGTGCTCATGAGAGTCTCATTAAATCTTTACACTCTTGGTTCCCAAGATTTTTAGAGATATTTTTCACCAACCTCGTTACTGACCATCGACTACCATTCTCCGTCGTACTACTTACTGGGCGTTATACGTGTTCTTTTTTTATACAACTAGCAGATGGAAAAAGCATATGTTATGTGGTAACCATGGCTTTGCCAACAAAGCATTGCCTCGTAGGTCACACACGTCAGGTACGTGCACTACGATGCACTGCGTCCATCAACTTGAGGCATAAAGATGTTCAGCCTCAAGTGCCAGTAGTTTCACCGACACTCACACCCTTCAAACTGAAACACAGCATGGCATGGTAATAGTATTTTTCCGGACGAGCCCTTCACAAAAAGTTCTACTACTAACCACGCAGAAAAAATTGAGCCTTCTTCCACCGACTAGCTGCAATCTTACCTTCCTAGTTCTACATATCCTACATACATATACATATATATGTTTTAATCTTAGGAGGAAGCCGCACCAATATTCATTTCGCAGTCCCCATAATTCACAAGACGTAGGTACTCGGAATTAATTTGACGAAGGGCGGATTAAGATGATCACTTGCTTCCTATACCTACGTAATCTGTGACGCACCATTTTTGAACAGTTGTCAGTTGTTGAGTGTCTGCGGATGTGTTCGCTCGCGTAGTAAAAATATATTGTAAATTTAAAGCTTGAGAGATGTGGTTTGTGTTAAATCCACACAAACGTAATCGTCTGTTTCATATCTGGATAATGACACTAGATGATAATGACACTTTTATGTGTACATAGCTCTAAGTGACGTATTGGACATGTCTGTAATGTTACTTAATATTTTTTGCAATAAACTAAACTAAAACTGAACTAAACTAAACTAGAGAAAATATTATGTTTTTAAGGGGCCGACGGAGGGCGAGTTTTCATACAAACGTAATACCAAAATGATTACTAATTTAAGCAGATTTTCACTATATTATTGTAATCATTGTGTGCATGCAATCTTTAAGCAACACTGCTTGCCATTTTCCCAAAAAAAATATTTTAAGAACTAAAAACCTTCAAAGAATGACCCAATTTTACAGCCCTTCAGACGACCAGTACACTTTGACGAACATAAACATAAAAAGAAAACATACAGGCTTACAATGCAGATTTACAATGCAGACCCTTCATAATATTATTTTGAAAGAAGAAAAAATATAAGATCGATCAAGTTTTGGAGGAGCAAACAGGGAAATACGAAATATAGGTAAAATCAGTTTGAGCTTTCGGGCAAAGCGCTACAGCAATTATACTGATTTTAAAATTTATTTTAGCCCGCAATACATCAAAAAAAACATTTTCTAGTATACTCCTTTTGTACAAATTCTTGACAAAATCTCTTTCTATTTTTGTGGTTAACCAGTTCTATCAAACCAATGGAGAAAGGATTTTAAGAATAGTAAAATTATATAAAACACATAAAACTATAACATGGCTTCTTGAACATAAAGGTTCCTGCATATTTTGGTTGAAAAAATGTTATTTTATTTTTATTTTATTTTATTTATTAACAAAATCCACAGCTCCTAAGAACAAGTTAAATAACATATCTTACAACCAATTACGGATTTACATTTTTCGTGCAAAACAGATAGGTAATTGAAAACCGATTTGAATTTTCCTCGGCAATGGCTCTGCTTCTACAATAATCTGCAAGCAATTACCTAGTCCATGAATACCCTCACATTAGCATGATATCGCTAGCCTAGTAAAGGCTACGTGATCGCAGCTATCAGATTGAACTGTTCGACTAAAATGGACAACCACACAGGCAATTACCATAAATAATGTGTCACATCTAAATTAATAAACGTTTGGACAATAAATCACACTTAATTTAACGCAATGCGGGAATTACATGAGCCAGTAATCGACTTGTAATTACTTCTACTTTTAGTTTAACGAGAACTTTATTTTATCCTCTACACCGTTATACGTTTAATTCCAATATTAAAAGTGTTCAAGCGACACAAATCTTCGCCTCTGGTTTTGACAAAAAATTAAAAAAAAAATGTTTTTTTTTTTTAATTCTTTATTGCACACTAAAAGACAACATTTAGAAAACTTAAAATTAAGACTTGTACGAAGGCAAGCTTAACGCTAAAAAGAACTATCTTCTAGCAAACATTTAAGGGTAGAAATACAGGGTGTGGAAATAGAGGTGCGTGCACAAGGGGGTTTGAAAAATATTGAAATAAAATATGTATTGGGTGATAATAAAAAAATATCTAGACGAAATAATCTTGCAGATAATGTACAATACATTGAGAGAGAGAGAGAGAGTAAATTGAGAACTGAGAGGAACATAATTCATTATTGAAATAATTTGAGATCTTTCTGGGTATATAATTATATAGGTCACATTGTTAAATGCCGAAGTCAGTCGGGAAGCTGCTGATATTTTTTTCATTAAAAATATATATTTCCCTCAAACTACAAGCAAATACTTAATTAAGAAAAATAATTACAACATCACCAAAGTTGATTTTCTGAAATAAAAGATTGCCAACTAAATCAGCATGGCTTCTTTGAAGAACAGGAAAGTAAGTTAGAAATAAATAAAAACATAAATTAAAAAGATTGTGAATTTGGAAATATCTAATTATTAATTTGTAAAAAAACTAAAAGAAACAAATAACCAAAAGTCATTCAAAAGTCAAGTCTTGTGTGAATAATAAGGAATGGCCTGCGAATATCTTGGCAACGGCGATGGCGATCAGCTGAAATGCTGTCAAATATCGTTGTCATATTTGACAGCATTTCAGCTGATAGCCATCGCTATCGCCTAGATGTGCGCAGGCCTTAAGGTATGATCCAATATTTTGTATTAACATTGATCAGATAAAAAGAGCATTGACCTTTTTTTGTTGCTAACGGTACTGTTGCTGTTGCTGTGAGTTTTGATCGACTTGAATTGAGGAACTACTATCCCAAAATCCCAATTCATTTAGGGAACTGAATACAATTATAATACTAAACTCAACTCAAATCCCTTTTCAATTAGAAACTTCGAATGAGCGGGTAATTTTCATTGGAACCCACTTTATTAGCTTTCGGCAGGGTTTTTGTGGAACAAAAACAAACGTTCTATCGCATGAATATGTATGACCCTCTATAGGCGCTCATGAGTTGCACATACCTATATGCTTTTATAAACATACTCCTTCAACAAAAACTTTTTTGGTGTTGAGTTTCTCGTGCAACCGCTGTCATATTTGACAGCAATATTTGACATTTCACTGATCGCCAACGCAGAACACTTCGATGTGCGGAAGGCATACCGAAGGTTTTGAGAGGTTTCAACATGAGTTGTAGTTTGAGATTTTTAGGTTATTAAGTATTCAGTAGATATTATTTATTATGTATTTAAATAGATCTAAATAGATAAAAATCACTTTATTGCACGTCACATAATATTAACAAAAGATTATCTGTGCTTATACTTATTGTTTTTCGTAAAAACACAGATGATTTATCTTGAGCGTATAACCAAAAATCCACTGGAAAAGTTAAAAGAAAATAATTTCAAAATGGCGATTTCCATCCCAGTCAAGCGTACAAAGTAAAATTCAGGTCAGTGCTTACGATACGACTATAAGGATACAACCCGGTTATTCAAACAGTCTTTATTAGCTGTCTAACCCGTCACTTCATCTACCTCTTCATAAATGGCCTGTATTCCGAAAAAGTGTCCTATACCTATCTTTAAGTGCATGTGTATGCTATTATCAGTTGTTTATCTAAATATATAAAACTCTTACGTTACTGACTGACTGACAATCAACGAGCAGCCTAAACTAATGGTCTTAGGAGTATGAAATTTGGAGGGTAGAATCCTAGTGTAAGGTAGGGATGCACTAAGAAAGGAATTCCCGAAACTCAACCCCTAAAGGTCTGCAGCGGGGGTTGAAGTTTGTATGGTAAAACCTTAACGCGAACAAAGTCGAGCGGGATTCCACTAGTGGAAGATATAACACAAAACCATGACATCTGTATCCACACCTATGTTCACAATAAAGTTTACGAGCAAATTTAGAAAACAACAAATTATATTGTAACGTGCACGTACGGTGATCATATCTCCTCTGATCAAACTCAATACTTGGGAATGTCTAAGAGGTTTCCCAGTGTTGGGGTTAAAGTACAGTAAATCTATCCAAGCCGCGCCTCTAGAGCGATGGCCAAACAGTGGCGATCAGCTTTTTGTAGGTACAAACAAAACGCATTGGTGGGAAATCATTGTATTGTGTGTTGCGATTCTGAGATTGACACTGAGACTTCTTTTTCCAGCAGTTTTTGTATCACGGAGATACGATAAGCGGCGTATTTGGAACTTCTTTTGCAATAAAAAGCAGCTGAAAAAAGGGTTCACACTCATACTCACACGGCAACACTAGTAAGTTCACACCAATGCAATCTCAGAATCGTGGCTCTCAACGCGTCGTTGTGCCCAGCACTTAATAAGTTTGCATAAGCTTTCAATAATCAAGTACCTATCGATCAAGTGAACGAAGTCAGACGAAGCGAAATGAAGTCATCCATTACCGTACACGACGTAGGTACCTTTGCCACTTTGCCGCTTCTCTAGAGTTTAAAGTTGACTGCGTCGAACGTGATGGTACAGTCACTTCCTCTCTATGATTTAAAATATTATACGTTCATGTTTGGTCTGAAACTAAGATATTTGAGGGTTAGGTATTTACCGTGCCTAAGAATCAAAGTCGTGCAGCCAAAATTGGTTAACCGAGCTATCTTAGAGCATATGAAAGACAAACTAATAAATCAATCACTATTAGATTATATTGATTTGTTTAATAATACGTATATGTATATACACACACCAGCTTTTTATAATATTATAAAAAGCAAGTGTGTGTATGGTACGTATGTCCAGGGTTTTCTCTATCACCGCCAACTAGGATCTACTCCCCGTTGTGATGGTATACCTACCTACTGTGAGTAGAGGAGTTTCGGCGGAATTGGTGGAAATGGGTGGTTTGTGAGGCAAAAGTTTCGAAATCTATGTCTAACCTTTTCTAGCACGTAGGGTTTATATATGTCTATCCTTTTCTATCACAAAATATTTTTTCTGAAAATTCTCGATTTTACTAGAAAGGAAGATTTGTTGGAAAACATGTTAAATCGCCATCAAACGATGCTAGCAATATTTTTCTGAAAAGAACTGTGCTAAATCCCGAAAGGTGGAATGCGAGGTGCAAATAAATAAATAAATAGATAAAATAAAAACGGCCAAGTGCGATTCAGACTCGCGCACAAAGGGTTCCGTACCATTATCTATAAAAAACCAGCAAAAACACGTTTTTACGAGAGCTCCTTATAAATATACCACCACTAAACTAAACCATGTGCGTTGATTGTCAGTCAGTCAGTCAGTCAGTCAGTCAGTCAGTAACGAAAGAGTTTTATATATTTAGATTGAGTATATTTATTTTATTCTGCTTTTTAGTATTTGTTGTTATAGCGGCAACAAACACTAAATTAATTCACGGAAAATTTCAACTGTCGAACTATTACGGTTCATGAGATACAGATAGACAGACGGACGGATAGTGGAGTCCCGTTTAACCCTAAAAACTACTGGTTCTGGAAAACGTTTTGGGTACGGAACCCTAAAAATAAGCTCACGGCTGTAATCCCAACGGGCACTTTGAGAGCATGGGCATTGCGCATATACATTTTTTCACTAGAAACTTTCATTGATACACATACTTGGATTGGTGGGGTTGCTTCCAATAGATAAAATTCCAATAGTAAAACTTACAAATCTATTGTTAGTGAATACTTAACAATAGCGACCGCTCCCGGCTTCGCTAGCCCCGTGCGTGTCACGGCCCGTTCCTGTTATTTTTTTGGAAAAGTATCCTATGTCCGTCTCCTGTGGTTTTAAGCTACCTATTTTTAGCCAAATCAGTTCAGCCGTTCTTGAGTTATCAATAGTGTAAGTTAAATGTGGCAATGCACGGCTGTCGGTACCAGGCTATCAAATTATTTAATGCTCTGCCTACTGAGTTGAAGTCTGTCGGCAACCCTAATGCTTTTAAAAGACAGTTGAAGAAGCTTTTGTTGGAGAAATGTTTCTACTCTATTGAAGAGTTTTATGATAGTAAACTCCACAATCACCAATCAGCCTGACATTTTTATTATTATTATTATTATTATTATTAATGAGTGTCTAAGTATTTTAATTTTAATTAATTTGTTTGTTATCATATTGTGTTTGTTATATTATTATTTGTCAGTGTATTTTTAAGTAGACATTCGAATACGATAAGTTATTGTTTCTGAATAAATAAATTGAAATTGAAATTGGTATCAATGACAAAGTTTATGTATCTGCCAGAACAAAAAAGCAAAAACTTTATTTTGAATCCCGCTGTGCTCCCGTGTGCATGAAACTTAACTGGCATCGTAATAACGGGGTGTACAATAACGTGATGTACATTTTCGCCTCCCACCCGAACACACATCGGCGAACAGCTGCGAAGTGCTGATCCCGCGAACTTTGTGCGAACAGTACCCACACACACCACCACGAACAGTTTCTTCGCATTGCCTTCACATTGGTCATCATTACCAACGTTATGGCGCTTGTGGAGCGAGTTCTTGATGACAGTTCGGAAAAGTATAAGCAAAACCCTATGGCGAAACCGATTGCCACCGCCATCGTTTGCAATTAAGTTAAGTATTTTAGCAATTATCTGGTCTCATAATACAAGCGCTGCTTACTTTGGGGATCTAGCCCCAAAGTAAGCAGCGCTTGTATTATGAGACCAGATAATTGCGATAATTTAAGTGTGGTGTGGATTCTCCTTAATATTTATTTATTAATTTTATCGATTATTTAAGGTTGTTCGATTCCGATACAAACTGAATTTACACAACTATGGGCAAACAAAGTATAAATGTACACTGAAATCGCTGTAATCGAATTTTACAGTGGTCTTTATTGCCGGCCAGTTATGTAAAGTTGGAGAAAACTGTAGGATAACAGAAATATTAATAAAAAACTAAAAAAGTATTTTTTTCGTCATTCTTTCTAACGGGTACTCGGCATTGAATACGTGAATGAGCTTAAAACATATGTCTCAAAATAGTCGTAAAAGTCTGTTAGTTTTTTTCTGAAGCCCCGACTTCCACGACCAACGGCTGACACTCCAACTTTATATAACTGGCCGGTAATAGGGACCACTGTAAAAGCCTATTACATTTATTTCAGTGTACATTAATACTTTATTCGCCCATAGTTGTGTAAATTAAGTTTGTTTGGAAATCATAGCCCCTTAATTAATTTGCGTAAGGTACAGATTATTTTAGAAAAATAATTAGGTTCTCATTCGAAAAGTTCCACTTAGTTTGGGACTAGATAGCGTTCAGTGAATTTTCCTAAAATATTTATATATTATTATATTTACTTCAGTCACTTGAAAAAACGAAATAAAATTTATAGCATAAAATGTGGCACGGTTTTAGATGTCAGTTATAAAATTTATTTAGCACATTTTGCTCAGCATGCAATTATAACTAGGTAGGAGATTTAGTAGTACAAATAGTCATAATAAATTATTGATCGTCCTTTGATTATAAAATGTCAAAATAACGTTTTTCGTTGCCAACGCACCATTTTATGCTACATCCTTTCAGCAGGCTATAAGTACTTACTTGGGCTTGCCAGGAACGAAACACCTTTGTTAGAAACTTGGGTTTTCTTATAGTTAACGATGAAGTTAAGTTGCCAAGAAACTGTGGTTTTATAAGTTAGTTTTGAATTAATAGCATTTTCATTTTTAACTAACTCTACGACAGGCAGCCATGATTTCTTTAGCCACGAATTTAAATTGATCATTAATAGGTACTAGATAGATTTTCGGTGATCTGAACTCTGTTTTCTTCCTGTAATATCTGGTGGAGAACAGTGTTAATTATTAAATGGCCATTGTTATTTGAAAATGTAGTTTTTTATTCTATTAATTTAATGTTTTCATCAATCATAGTTTTTGTAAATAATGCATATTCTAAAAATTAAAGAGGAAACAAAATCTTGAAAAATCATAAAATATATTTGGAATGGAATCTCTAGACAATGTTGATGTGTGAAATAATCACGTTTATTTTCCACAGGGGAAGGTGGAGACTATTTTATTTTAGAATATTTTAATTTCCAGTTAATGTCTCTTTTTAGCTACCAGAGTTTTCGGCATTTTCAGGACGACAAATAAAAAGCAATAAGTTAAGCATTTTTAAGACTAAAAATAAAAGGCTTGATAGTTTAACGAGCTTCATATAGTAGTCCCTTCTTGATCTCTCGGGATTAAAACAGGTGATCCCTTTTTATAGCCGAGCAGACTAACTCAATATAATATGCGTTTAGCGGCGGTTTTACCACAGCAATTTGCGAAATTCGAGCTGTGGGACCGTTTGCCACTCTCGGACAGAAATAGCTGGCTTGCTCCTAACCTGACAGCAATGTACTACAATGAGGGACATTACTAAAATAAATATTCCCAAATCGATGCCTAGATGGCGTTGTTCGATCGAAAGATTACGTACGTCTGTTCGATTGATTGAGTAGATTTTTGTAGAATGCTCCTCGCTCGTCACCTATGGTAAGCTACCAAGAAAACATACAGCAATATCTCTATATAAATGTTAAAAAAATTCAAAGGTTCGATCTGGTGTTCACTGACACTTCGTAATATAACCAACGATGAATAATTAGTAGGTACGACTCTCTACAATACTTATTTATTTTTGCAATGTGGTTGTAATACAAGACACAAAGTAATGGTAAATATGCCGTTTTATTTGCACAGTTCTTTATTTATGTATGGTTTCATCATTTGTTTTCATCCACAGCACAGTTTTTCTGTTACGACGTCTAAACGATCCTGTGCTAGTCAAACCCATTTCGGACCCGCAGCGTTAATAATAATATAGCGAAAATAATAATATATCATCCACCCATCTCTTCATGCAACACACTTTTGTTTTTCTTTAAAAATAGCAGTCCATTTTAGGGTTAGGTTAGGAACACACCTAAATAGTCCGGCAAAGTATAGTTCCGACCTTGCGGGTGTCCGAAGAATGTTGATATTAGCGAATTCACTTGGTAATGAACCTTGTGCTAATTTTATTAATACCTTTCGGGACTCACCTAAGGCCGGTAGGCTCTTCTTAAATTATTGTAGTGGTGTAGGCATGGGGCCTTTACTTTAGAATTATGTAAAAGTACTTACCAAGCTTAGCCTGAGTGAGATAATCGGTAATTTTTGTGATTTAGTTTTTCCGTTGTCTATATCGTCCCACTGCTTGACAAAGACTTCCTATACAACGTCTCACTAGGTGAGTCTAGGTGCCGGTTCCACGAAACCAAGCCTAAAAGAACAAACTACGGCTTGGTTCGTACCGGGAAAAACAATGAGCAGAACTGTAACTCAGAAAGCATTTTGGGATAAAGAAAACAAACTATCTCCGGAGAATAAAAATTCGGGAACCTGAAGACGAAACACGTGACGCCCCCACCACCCGTTGGACCGGTGACATTGTCAAGATCGCGGAAAGTTCGTGGATCCAGCAGTGAACTAGTTTCTTCTAGTGGATTATTCTGATGAACCAAACTTTTCCGCAAGAAGTTTTTAAGTATCCTTAGAAAGCTTGGATCTATTTTCAGCTGGTCGTAAACCAGTTTTATTCTCAGCAGAAACCTAATGCAGCAAAAAATCAAATTCGATATTCAACTTTTGCTCAACGAAATTTTGGGAGTAAAATATAGAAAATTTGCAAAAAGCGAAGTGCAAAAGACTCTGAAAACTCAATTTCAATAATCCTTTACTATTGATGAGCTCCTGGAATATCTGGAATGAAAAAGACATCGTCGGGATGATGACAACGCCTGCTTCACTATCTTCATAAAACCTGAGTTAAAACGCTGTGCTACGAGTAGAAAAATGTTAATTTTAGATGAAAATGGATATACTATTACAAAAGAATAGTAAATTTTTCAGTTTATTTTAAATTAGTGTACTGCTTGTACACTAATTTAAAATAACCTGAATAATTCTACATTTCTGTGTGAAGCTTGTGTGCCGCAAAACGGACTCTAACTCAGCCTAAAAATCATAGACATAAATATTTCATAGTTTAGTACATATTTATGTACAAGACTGGTCCCTCACATAGTTGTTAGTAGCTTTGCCTTTTCCACCTTTGGGATCGAACCCACTGCGGGTTCGATCCCAACTGAAAACAAATGTAACCAATAAAGTATTTACAAAAAAAGTATGCAAAGTAGGTATTAGCTATCTGGTTCCCTTAGCACTGTTTAATTTGAGGCTAGATAGTGTTGTGTGAATTGTCCACAACATTTTTTTTTCATATTTACAAGTGAGAGGCCACTGTTCGAAGAACTACAATTCGTTCTGTGACGCGTCGACGATTCACGCCTGTTTCTTTCATTTCCTTTTTCGACTTCGACTCTTCCTGCCCGTAATGGACTGTGACAACTTTATCCAAACGTACTTCAAGTTATGTAGAATTTAAATATCACCTGGTATTCATGATTATGACTTTTATATTGATGGATTTTATTTGGATTGACACCTTTTGGATGAGATTTTATTTTGTTGGCTCTTCATTTGAAGCGACTTCAAATAAAAAATGAGCAGGTTCTTAATTCGGTTGAATTATTTTTATGTTAGCTGTTGCATAACTTCGTCATTTATGAGCCAATTTAAAAATTATTTTATTTAATCTGAAAGGTTTCAGATGCTGCTAAACCAATTTTGACGAATTTCTTGGTTCTATGGGTCTACCATAGAAAATTCGTCAAAATTAGTTTAGCAGTTTGGCCATGAAATCGGTCTCTCAAGTTAAACTTATATTATTAGTTGTAGATTGTGGGTTCGATATCTATCGAGGACATACATTTGCGTGATGAACTAAATTCTATTCTAATAAAAATTATATTACTAAGTGCTAATATTAACATTTAATATAAGTTCCCAGATAACATGAAATATAAATGATAGCCCACATTTCTGCCGCACTCTACCAAGCGAAGCTTGAAGTAAATTATACATACATTTTTATACAGAGATACTCGTAATGCAAAGTTAATAAAATACACTGAAGCTAAAATGGTACTTTTATGTTCTCGCACTTTGACGACGTTTTTTACCTGGGAAGCTTCCTGGAATGCTGCAAGAAAATGAAATACAAGATTAATCTGAAGTTGTTTGGTGAGAAAGCCCCTGTAATGTCTAAGTTTTACGAAAGGGAAGCACTGACGTCACATCCGGCTGACGAGACAATGCCCGCGGTTACACTCTCTGTAAAAGTGCTAGACATTCGTTTGCGCCTTTGTACACAACTTGAAGGAAGCTGAACTATACAAAAAACCTTACAAAGAGTAAGAAATTCCTATGTTTTATGTACTCCTGACCTGGCATTTCTCTAAATCATCTGCTGTCGAGATACATGCGCCGAGGTCTTCCCCTTATAGCAGTTCCATTCACACTAGCCTGAAACACTGTGACTCTTCTTATTTTTCCCATCGTCTCATTGATTCTTTCAAACCATGCGTGGTGAAAGGATTTTGATTTTTTAACACTGTGACTAGAAATAAGCCATCCGAAACATATCATAGGTAATTGTTCAAATATTAAGCATGTTTCGGCAAAATTATCGCCACCACGGATATAAAATTACACGCATACGTAGGCAACCGTGCCATGAGCCAAGAGTCAGTAGTAGTTATAAGGAATTGATGCTTCACTGACACATTTTTGCAACACTTGGGGCGGAGACTTCGTGTAGATAGATAGCTAGATAACTCTTTATTGATTACCATAACACACAAAGTGAGTAGGATAAGTACAGTTCTTAGCTTAAAAATAACAATGGGCAGCCTTACCGCTGACAGCGATCCTGAGATTGCTGGGTGGCACGGTAACAACTCTGAGGGTCTTATTAATAATCCTAGCGTAGCGTTGGACTAGTTGATCCGTGTTTTGTCTCTTGCATTGACATGCAATTGTCAACTCGAACAAATGTGACAAAACACGATTTAACTACTCCAGCGTTGCGCCAGGATTATTAATAACACCCTGAGAGAGCACGTTGATCGCATGTTATTACAAGGACTGAAGGGCTACCACGAGTTCCATATAGTTATGGCTATGGCTGTCAAATTGTGTATAGATAGGCTGACCCACACATTCAATTTCTTCTTGGGTTTTAATGTGTTGACACTGTTGACACTGTTTTGACAGCCATAACCATAACCATATGAAGCTCATGTTAGGCCAGCTGGTACACAAGGATACGCATCAGACTATACACTGCTATCTCTTATGTTCTTGCAGAAAGCGTCATTTTTAGGTAACTTGACAGCTCAAGTAACCACAATCAAAGAAATCTGACGCTCATGTATCCTACTCTACTAAAGAAATTGTAATCGCTAAAAGGCACCTAGTTGACTATCAAAACAGGATAAAATCAAAAATCAGAACAACAGAGTTTTCAGAACACGTTTAAGTGACATAGAGCAACCTCGAACTTTCCAGAGACCCCATTACCGGCCACGGTCTGCCAGAACTCCGACATAATCCTACCTATAATACTAACCAAAATCACTACCTACTGCGTAGGAAAATACACTATTTCCCAGGATAAACATACTCTTTGAAGAGTTAAACCAGAACCATCATGAAAAACAATGGTTTTGTTTGAGGATAAAGCCTTGCGCATACATCTAAGCGTACTGTGGTGGCGATAAGTGAAACGCTGTCAAATATCGCTGTTATATTAACTGATTGCACACCGCAGAATGCATAGGTAAATGAATGAATATACTCAGCAGTGGGTGAAAATGGGCTGAGATGATGATGATGATTAAATAAATATTATGGACAATACACAACACTATCTGGCCCCTAACTAAGCAGTGCTTGTACTATGGGAACCAGATAGCTGCATTATTTTTGTAAATGCATACTTAGAATACAACAAAACACTCAGACAGAGAACAAAATTAAATATCTATGTTCACCACCCAAATATTTGCTCAGTTCATGTTTATCACTCAGTTTATGAATAAGAGTTTAACTACTAGACCAGATAAAAAAAATCCAGCGTCTAAGATATTTCTAAAATGCATGATAAAATATCAAACTAGGTATTATATTTTTATGAAACAACGCGATATTTACCATGATTAAATTTTGTTGAGTTGACTTCCGATATTTCAGCACAGTTGCATGCACCATGATCACGGTTGAACTGAACAAACTAAATATCCCGTTGTTTCATAAAAATAGTGTAAAAAACCATGACAGTTTCAAAAGTTATATCAAACTATTCACATCGGGAAATCACATCGGGAGTTCCACAGGGTTCTATATTAGGCCCTCTATTGTATGCCTGTTACTTATGTGATATTGGTAAATGTTTTTCCCATTCGAGGTTCCTTATGTATGCGGACGACACAAAATTTTTTATGAAAATTACAACTCAGCTGGACTGTGAGAAGCTTCAGGATGATCTTGACAGACTTGGACAATACTATGAACAAAACCGTATAGGCATCAACGTTATTAAGTGTCATTATGTGTCCTTTACCCGAAAACGGAAGCCTATTAAGTCTCTTTATAAAATAAGTAATATAAATATTAGCAAGGTCGATCTAGTCCGAGATTTGGGCGTACTACTCGACACGAAGTTGTCGTTTGCTCAACATACTGAAACAGTTATAAACAAATCGTTCAAAGGCCTGGGATTTGTTTTGCGCGTTACTAAACCTTTTTCTGATATAGCTTGTATAAAATTGCTTTATTTTTCGTATGTCAGAAGTATTCTAGAATACTGTGCTACTGTATGGAATCCGCATTACATAACCTATATAAGTAATTTAGAGCGAGTCCAACATAAATTTATTAAACATTTAAATTTTAGAGAGCATATTTATTTTCAAAGCTATGAGGAATCTTGAAGCTATCATAAACTCACAAGCCTTCAAAACCGACGAAAGCTTATGGATATGACTTTCCTTCACGGTCTTTGTAACGGTGGCGTGGATTGTCCTGAGCTGACGAGTAGAATCTTGCGTTTTTGTGCACCTAGGATTCGCACCCGGCATACTAAGTTGTTTGCTGTCTCGCACTCATCTACGAATTATGCACAACACTCTATTGTTAATAGGCTGCAGAAGACTTACAATAAAGAGTTCTATTCAAATGATTTGTTTCACAACAGTAAAGGCATCTTCAAAAGAGAAGCCTTAAAAATAATGGATGTTTGTTAGTGGAACTAAATAGAATAATAATGATTTATAAATAATGTGTACCTACCTATATGTATGCTACGATGTATTAAAATAATAGTTTGAGGTGTGTATTTTTAGCAACAGTTTAGGTAAGCATAATATACTACGAGTTGGCATATATTTTTGTTAGGTTAATTGAGATAAGTTATTAAGGTTAATTTTTTCACTTGGTTATAGGTAAATTTAATTACATTAAAAAAAAAAACACAATGTATTTACATTATGTACAAAATACGCAAGAAATCGTTGAGCTATCTGCAGACCGTTGTGAACGATCTGGAGATAGCTCAACTGATATAATTCACTAGGTTAAGTTTATATCATTGTATAAGTATACTTACTTTTGACTGCCGGTTTACAAAACTAACTTACATAAAGTAAATCCGTAATTGGCCGTAAGACTAGCATAAGATCATTATTGTACTACTTTAAGGGCTGTGGATTTTGTAAAATAAATAAAATAAAAAAATAAAATATTCCTTGCCATACCTTCATAATATGACGAGCGACGCTATTATTTAAATCTGGCTGCAGAATGCAGATATTGATTGAATTGTCAGATACATACCTGAGCAGTGAGTATTGTTTTTCGTGAGCTATTGTTCAGCCAACAATAGTAGTAAACGGAAAACTGTTCTGAGAAGATACGATTCAGAACGGCGAAGGTCGGGAAAAACTCCTTGTTCTACGTGGCCGTAGCGATGCGATGCC
This sequence comes from Thera obeliscata, assembly GCA_947578465.1. Lineage (NCBI taxonomy): Eukaryota > Metazoa > Arthropoda > Insecta > Lepidoptera > Geometridae > Thera > Thera obeliscata. The sequence continues at coordinate 3,791,131 of OX387927.1, forward strand.
AAGCAATTTAATATAAAATGCTTTTCTTTCTTTCAATTTAATCACCAAATTAGTAGTACAATAAATTGGAGGATACTATTTTGCTGGATTGAGAACAGAACACAGAACAGTTATCTTCTGTATTGTTACCTATCTTCCGTTTGGGTAAATATGATAAGAAATAAACAGTTTTGCCAACAAGTTTCTAGAATAAAGACGAGTAACGATGGGAGAACGAAACGGTGGAAGTGGGTTGTTATGGTTTTTGAAATCTATGCATCTATGCCTATCCTTTTCTATCACAAAATAACTTTTCAATGAATACTTTTTTTTTTATCAAATAAGTTTTCTGAAAATTCTAGATTTTGCCAAAATCAGTGTAAATACTAGTGAATATGAAAGGCTACCGTTTAGAATAAAATAAATAAATAGCAATAATATAATATGTTGTTGGATAGAGTAGCACCGCGGTCCCCTCTAGGACAATGCGTGAGTGTCGACGAGCGCGAACCTGCAGGAAGGTATTTGTCGCCCCACTCGACGCTCCTTCCTTTCGACTTTATGATTAATGACACGTTATTTTTCATTGAAACAGCTGCTGCGTATTTTTTCTACTTTCAAGTCTTCTGTTCCATGACGAGTACCTATTAGTCACGCTCTGAAAAGCTTTCGATGTGGATTTTAAAGCTGTTTTTTTACTTTGTCTTCGGCATTTGAACGCGTTCCGTCCGGTTTCAGTTTGACTTTTTCGTGTCCCACCATTAGGTACCTTTCTATTTCTGTTCGTTTTATCCTTGTTTCGGCTCCAAGCTTTTTGCACTGAGAAAATCTGCGGGAAGCGAGCGTAGGTACGTATTTGATACGACGTACGTACACCATGTAGTACGCTACGTATCTACACTCTGTGAATGCTGAATTTATTTTGCTACTCACGCGGCTTATTTTATTTGCTTGACAGGTTTTGCAAATACGAAAGTGGATACAAATTGGTTCCAAATTGGAAACTATCTATATTGAAGCGTTTTTGTCAAAAGTTTTAGAGGATTGGTTTGAAATTTATTGCAAAACAAATTTGGCATGCTCAACTTAACACAGTATGTATTTTAGTGCTCAACTGTAATAAACTAATAGGTATTTACTAAAGTGTGTCCTTATTAAATATCTTAAACTACCACAGAATATTTGACTAAATTTGATCGAGCAATCTTAAAAGTTAGACAGTATGTAGTTTCTGATTTTAACTTATGCCACCTTCATTACAAAAGGTTCCATAGACTGTGTGATTACCTGCTATCTAGCCCATACTGCTATCCCATACAGTGTAGTTACGGATAAACTCATAAAGCCTACGAGCGTGCTACAGCGTAGTAACGTGGCGTAGGCATGATCTACGACGTAGGCTATGCTACGGTTTTAAATCAGAAAGTTGCATTGCAAGTTCTACGGTTCTAATTAATTTGTCAGTGGAAGGAAGTAGATGCAGTCACTCGTTATTGATGATGCACGGCGCACTGACTCACAACTTTGGCCATAATTTTAGTGCGGTCTCCGGGTACACTCAGCTTCATACATATTCATCTACCTGCAAACGCCCTTTCAGTTGGCAACTGAACTATTCACTATTTTACTATCAGAATCATTTAACTTGCTAATTAAATAAGTGCGGAGAAACTCCGCTGCTGGTAATTACTGAAAGCGACCGAAAAGAAAATGTAAAGTTTCTTGGCAGCACAATAATTAACAGTATCTCAGCTTTTAAACGCGTCCTCCATTTAATACAAGAGTCTTCCACGGTATCTGATCTGGCAAGGTTTTAGTCCACGTTAGGTCAAATTAGTTACAGCCTCAGGAAGCGGTAGTCAAGCTCCACTTGCTACTAACTAACCTGGAATCTTCATTAGGGTTCCGTACTTTTACAAGAAACTTTTCTAAAATCATCGTCTGGTCTTTTTAAAAGCCTGTCAACTAAAACTTTTTTCATAAATAATTCACTATCGTTTTACTTTGTACCCAAGGTTTAAGCTATTGATCGTTAATCGCTAGAAATGTTTTTTTGGCTAAATGTAAACAGAGCTTGTTCAAATATTTGTTCTGTATTCAATTCTGTGTACTGCAAAATAGGCCTCGCACATTTCCAGGAAGTAGAATTTTGCGCCTTTTTCATCCTCTGAATTCCCACAATCTTTAATGTTGTTGATCCATCGAACGGAAGCCCTTCCTTAGTTTTATCTTAAATATCTTAAACCTTTAAACAAGAAAATCTTGTATAAATATATATATATACATATGTATATGTATATATTTAGGATCTCGGAAACTGCGCCAACGATTTTGGTGAAATTATATATACAGAGGGTTTCGGGGGCGATAAATCGATCTAGGATTCATTTTCAGAAAATAAGTCTGTTCGGAAAAAAAAAAAAAACATAAACTGAATATGTGACTACTCCTGCCATCTATTGACGATTGTGAGCAACTAACTGCAAGCATGTCCAGCACATGGCGTCGTTCAGTAAGAATAAACCAGTAAAGATAATCATATTATGACTCTTATGATTTCTTAAAAATACAAATTAACGAAAAAAATTCCGAGCGAAGCTCGGTTGCCAACTAGTTACATAATAAATACCGGGTTCTTAAATATTACAAATAAAAACTGTCTTGTTAAATTAGGCAGAGTTGTTTTACATAATTGCCTTCTGCGTGGCTGCTTTACTAAAAAAGCAGCCAAGTGCGAGTCGGACTCGCCCATGAAGGGTTCCGTAGCACGACGAACTACAAAAACCTTTATATTATGTTACTTGATGTAACATAATAAGGTTCTTGTAGTTCGTCGAAAGGTAAATTGCGGATTACGATTTATGACGTATAAAAAAAAAACTACTGACTAGATTTCGTTCAAACCAAAAATCGTTGGAAGTTTGCATAGTAATGTACAACATATATTTTTTTTAGTTTTATCATTCTCTTACTTTAGAAGTTAGAGGGGGGGGGGACCAACTTTTTTCCACTTTGGAAGTGTCTCTCGCGCAAACTATTCAGTTTAGAAAAAAACGATATTAGAAACCTCAACATCATTTTTGAAGACCTATTCATAGATACCCCACACGTATGGGTTCGATGAAAAAAAAAATTTTGAGTTTCAGTTTCAAGTATAGGGGACCCCCGAAATTTATAGTTATTTTTCTTTTTATGTAAAAAACTTAATGCGGTTCACAGAATACATCTACTCGCCAAGTTTCATCAGTCTGGCTCTTACGGTTTCGGAGAAAAATGGCTGTGACATACGGACGGACAGACAGACAGACAGACAGACAGACAGACAGACAGACAGACAGACATGACGAATCTATAAGGGTTCCGTTTTTGCCATTGGCTACGGAACCCTAAAAATGTGGTTGTCGTATTAAATTCCTACAACTTTATGCAAGCATGCAAACAAAACCGCACGCGTAAACAAGTTTCAAACATTTTATTGCCGCGGCTTTGCACACGTGGTACCAGTGTGAGGTGATTACGTACCTATCTTTTGTTGCAATAAAACCTAGTAACATATGTATGTCAGTTTTGACATAGCTTTGAGTACTTGAATGGCTGTGTACTGTTGAGGAAATGGGTGACTTTATCCATGGCGGAAGGCCCTGGAGACTTGTATTACAGGTTATCTAAGCCTATCTCAAGCTCCAGTCTCTTGCAAAGTGGGTAGACACATCCCAACTAATTACTTTCCTAATAAATCTACACCATATATTGTATCACTACCTACTTTGTAAAAAAATACGGGTTGCACTCCGGGAGTGCCGGCAGAAGTGAAAACTTGATTATTAACGTAGGAACCCTAAAAGTTGTTTATTTTATCAAGTTCCTCAATGTAGTAAAACCCCAATCAAAGTCCTAAGGAACCCTAAAAATTTTAGCATTATTAAGCTCCTAAGTGTAGTTGAAATTCCAATCAAAGTGCTAAGGAACCCTAAAATTGTTTACATAATCAAGGTCCTAAGTGTAGTTGAAAGTCCAATTAAAGGCCTAAGGAACCCTAAAAGTTGTTTATTTTATCAAGTTCCTCAATGTAGTAAAACCCCAATCAAAGTCCTAAGGAACCCTAAAAATTCTAGCATTATCAAGCTCCTAAGTGTAGTTGAAATTCCAATCAAAGTCCTAAGGAACCCTAAAAATGTTAACATTATCAAGCTCCTAAGTGTAGTTGAAACTCCAATCAAAGTCCTAAGGAACCCTAAAAGTTGACCACTTAATCAAATTCCTCAATGTAGTAAAACCCCAATCAAAGTCCTAAGGAACCCTAAAAATTTTAACATTATCAAGCTTCTAAGTGTAGTTGAAACTCCAATCAAAGTCCTAAGGAACCCTAAAAGTCGACCATTTAATCAAATTCCTCAATATAGTATAACCCCAATCAAAACCCTATACGGAACCCTAAATTTTACGTAAAGCCAAATCTTCAACGGGTCGGAACCGCTAGAAGGGACCTTGTCGCGCGACCTACAAGTAGGTCCTAAATGAAGTAAAACGGCAGACATAGGAGGAGGGGGTTCTGGGGGGCTAAGGGGGGTCACAGAAAGGCTCGCTTCGCTCGCCGCGCTGTTCCCCGTGGTCGCGTGGCGGCTCGCTTCGCTCGCCGCGACGCTCCCCCCGGGTTTCGGAGGAGGGGGTTCTGGGGGGCTTAGGGGGGGTCACAGCACGGCTCGCTTCGCTCGCCGCGCTGTTCCCCGTGGTCACGTGGCGGCTCGCTTCGCTCGCCGCAATGCTCCACTCGAAAAATAAATACAGTAGATCTATAAAATCATGTACCAATGACCACTACTACCTGCCGCGGGCGGCCGCTAGTTCATAAAATCTATAATAGGTATGTACCTATACCTACTACAGTCACGAAAAACGCCTTGGTATGCTTGCTACTAACTATTATCTATTCTGTGACGTTACCGTGGCATAGTAACTACTAGCGTATCTGTAGCGTCGCTTTTTCGATTTTTATTATGAACTCTACGTTGTAGTCTTAGGGTACATTTCTGCAAAAAATCCGTCCTACGCTTTTTCGATCAGGGTCACGTGATCCTGACGCGAGTTTAAGATTTTATCCCCATTCAGAAAGTGCTCAACGCCGCTAAAGAAGTTTTCACTTCAAAAAAAAAAAAAAAATGCTTTATTATTATTATTATTATTCGATTGCAATAAAAAACGATTTGAAACAAAACTTATCTTTGACAAGGAACGATTGCTACAAGACTGAATGTTGACGATAAGTAGTAAGAAGATAAAAATGGGATAGCAAATAGGATCTTCGCTTTGAAAAACTAGTATGGTAACAGGTAGACAGTGATTGAAAATCATGGCAACAAGATAAGTGATCGCTGTTCCTTGTTAGTTGCAAAATAATTACACAGTCGCCCAGGTGGTTAGGACGAGTGGCTATCATGCCACATTAAAACTCTTTCGCGTACATATATTACTTTGACTTCAGCATTGCACACATCTAAGCGTTATCAGCCATACTTAGAAACGCAATTTTAATTTAATCAATGCTTTACTTTAGCCCTGTCACTGTTTGCCATTACCCAGTGGTAAGAGATGGCAATAGTTTAAGCACTGTTTATCTTTTGACATATTTTTATAGGTAAGGCCATATGCGGTTGAGATCTGCAGGCCTACCATGAGCTCTGTTTGGCTCTGTCTCTGGTTCTGGTTTTGAGTCTGTGTGAGGTTGACTAAATAAATCCTACGTCAAAACGTCACACACACAGTATAATGCACTGGTGAGCACAGTAAAACACTGTCAAATATGACAGCACTATTTGAAGTTTTGAAAAGTTCATGCTTCATGAAGGCACGCGTACCGGCAACAGAGATACCGCATAGAATGCAAACAAGTTTTGCAATATGTCTTGACTAGACTACATAATAAGTTGATACCTTAATTTTAGGTATGTGGGTGGGTAAGTAAGTGTATTGGTTTGTTTATTGCGTTATATAGCAAATACAATAGATACAAAAGCCTGTTTACTCGTATAAGAATACGAAGCAATACACCTGCGTGCCTACTTACTTTACTTTATTTTTTATTATTTATGCATGCATTCATACAGCCCGATATTTCTTGTCTCATTTGCGGATAACGGGGCTGATTACACTCTAAGAACTACTTAGTATACTTTATAATTAATTTGTAATATGTGAGTGCAATTGTTTGTTGTCCTAAATAAAAACTATAAAACTATGATACTTATCCAGAGTTCGTAACATCATCATTATTATCAGCCGGTTGAAGAAAACTTTAACTTTAACTGACTAAACTAGGTTGTTATTAGGCTAGGTTGGTTAACTTTTGGGACATTATAAAAAAAAATCGGTTGTCTGTAAAGTCGGTTTACTGACGATAGTTGAACGTGATAACGTCATAAGAAAATACTGATGGAATGGTTGCATTTTTCAAAAGAAAATTTTAGTTTTACTGAATTGAATTGAATTGAATGTGAATGAAACTGAATGATACTGAATGAAACTGAATGAAACTGAATGAAACTGAATGAAACTGAATGAAGCTGAATGGAATTGAATGAAAATCCCTTACCCTTACCCTCATTTACCTTTACCCTCATTTACCCTTACCCATTACGGGCTCGGGCTCAGGTAAATGGAACGACGAAACGACGTAACGACGCATTAGTCATGTTTTTTCGTGCGTGCAGCCGGCTCCATCGATTTATAAGACGTTATCACGTCAAAAAACCTTTGAGTTTGAAGAAATTTATTATTTTAATCACACTACGCTACATTGTGGGCATAGCATACATTATATAATTTTCCTATGTCGTCGGTCTATTTGTAGTGTCATAGTGCGCCCTACCTACCTTTAAAAATGTTCAATTTTAATTAAGACTAGCGGCCTGTCCCGGCTTCGCACGAGTAGACATTTATTTTTTAAACACCAGAATATGCCTATTTTAATGTGCATTTCTCCAGCTTCCTCATATGGAAATTGCGAATTCTGAAAACGCCAACATTTAAAGCATAATTATTATTGGAGCAATCATTGATTTGAAGGAAAATTTAGCAGCAAAAAAAACAACGACTCTATGAGACTTTATAGGTGTGTTAGCTGGAGAGCGGCTCCACAGCTTCCTCATTCAGTGTGGGCAAACGGCTAACGATAGAGCTATATAGTAAACGCCAAATTTTAGAGCATAATTAGAGCACCCGGCATAAAAAAAATCAAGTCTCTAGCTCGAAAACTCTTTGAGTTAGAAGACTATAACAACGTGTTTGCTGGGAAGCCATTTCTCCAGCTAACACATCGCTCATTAAATTCAAAAGTGCCACATTCCAAAAACTTCATTTTTTTCAGGAGAGCGTTTTGAAGTTTTGGGCGTCGTTTTTTCGTATTATTTTGTAAATCATATTTCGTATATACATGTGGGATATATCATTCAATGCGTATTTTAAACCGCTATTTACCTATAGTATAATTTTTACTGTAACTTTCACCCAGAAACGTACAGAGTCAAATAAGTCCCTATTGTATATAAAAATGTTCAAAATATTATATGAATTTATTAAATGAAAGGCCACAAATCATACATAAAATAAGTTTAATTTCAAATTTTACGTCGCAGTTTTGTTAAATGCTTAAAAAAAACTAAAATAAAGAATCACGCACTTGTGTTAGAACCAAAAAACATAAAAACTTGCAAAATTAATTACAAAAAATGGTTTAATTGAAAAAAACAACGTAGATGAAGATTCATCTGAGTCGCTATCTGATTTAAATTCGGTCAAATTCAATAAACTTCTTAAAGCTAGGTGAGTCTAGGTGCCAGTTCCACGCGACCAAGCGTAGAAGAACAGGCAACAAACTACGGCTCGGTTCCTACCGTTTTTTTATAATGATCCGTTTACAAATCAAAGATAGTCTAAAATAATAGCAGTGAAGTTCCAGTGTGGTGCCACTTCACTTAGTCAGACGTATGCAATGCAATAATACAAAAGCAAAAGTTTCAAAGATAGCACACGCTACGCTTCAAAGTTATAATAAAGTATCTACACAGATATAAAAATAAGATAAAATAATAATAAATAGATAGGTTAATAGTAGGTACAGACATTGTAAATTGACATGTTAGCTTCCTATGGGTAGAGTGACCGGGACATCGGGCCACGCAGTTTTATCATTCATATAGCTATCTAGAGTATAGTACGCTTTCTTTATTAAATTACTCTTAACATAGGCTTTAAACTTCCGAATAGGAAGCTTAGTTGCATTTTCCGGAAGTTTATTATAGAAAAAAAGAGCTGATTTCGTTGTTGATGAAAGTACAGAACACTGTATTTTCTGTACTTTCCTCAACAACGAAATCAGCTCTTTTTTTCTGGAGTTCTCACATCAGATGCAGTACTTTCATCAAGTATTGACAGATGAAGGTTATTTTGGCTGCCTGCTATTGAATTTTTATCACAAGAACTATCAGACAAGAATGACGGGGACAGCAATCTTTGATCGGCGAAGTTGGAAGTTGAGTCAAAGTTTGTGTTATTGTGTGTTGATGTTTGAAGATCTTCATTTTTTGTTCTGACCATGTTCAAAATCCGATGTGCACGACTAAGCATTCTATGAACAAAAAAAAAGATGTGAGTTGCTGTAGGTACTTGAACCCCAAAAGTAACTTCAGCAAGTTACCTAAATAGCACCACAAATAGGCAAATACCATTTATTAGATCTTATATTCATATTGTCATAATTTCATGTTGAGGTACATCATCATTCGAAATTTTCATATTACAGTGCAGGCCAGCAAATTGAAATATTAACAGGACGTCTGTCGGATCAACTAGCAGTAAAGAAATCGTTTAATAAAAATACTGTTATATCTCACGAACATCAAAACAGCCATGAAACAAAAAGCTCAAAAAATTCTAATCAAAATCAAGGTAATTTTATACGCAAAACAGACATATTCCATGTACTGCACTTTTGTTTCAATAAAATTATTATCAAACTTGCAGTATTTAAACATAAAAGAAACGCATTCTGAAATATGGCATGCTTCCTTATAAAATAATATTGTACTCACGTGTTTTCTTTAATTAAAGACGGTCACATTTCAAAATATGGCACTTTTCACTGTGTTTTTACACTCTAACACCACTACTTTCCGGAATATGGCCCTTTTTAATAAAATTGACGTGCGCTTACGCAGACTGCCGGGTCGCAATTAACAATATGGCCGTTTTGCTCTGAAGTTAGTCGTCAACATGACAAAATGGACCACGGGCAGTTGTGTGATTGGACCATTTTAAACTCTAAAGCAATGGGTGTCTCTTTCGAATATAAAAATTTGGACAATTTTGATATGTTTTATGCAATAAAAACGATTTTGATTTTTTTCGGAATGTGGCCCTTTTGAATTTAATGAGCGACATGTGGATCTCAGGAATGGCTATAGCTAGAAAGTTGCTTGATATCTCCAAATTTAGAGCAAAAAATATCATGGATGCTCCAAATATTTCAAGTGTCTAGGTTCAAAACTCACCGAGTTAGAAGCTTTGATGACTGTGTTAGCTGGAGACACGTTTGTCTGGCACGCACATGCTACATCTGAGGATCTACAATAGCTACAGATTCGGTTGACGTGTCCAAACCGAGCTATGAATTAGAGCACTCGGCTCCAAAATTTTGGACTCTCTAGGACAAGTAGTTTCCTAGTAATGAACAAAAGAACATTTTGCCGCCAGAATTTTCAAATGTATGTTCGCACCCGTAAAAATGCGGCGTTGCCGCTCTGAAAGTTTGGTATCAGCGTAGGAATTTGAACGTTATTCGGTTTATTTTAGATCGCGATACGAGTCATTTTCGTATGCGCTTAGCGGTTTTGATTTCTGAAACCTCAAACTCATATTTTCTCTTTTTGTTAGGTTGAGAGCTTTCTCTCTATCTATATGAGAATTGTGTGTTGCCCGTTCTTGTTCGTTTTATAGTTTCTTTAGTAATGCGTGTCTTTTATTAGAAAGGTATTACTAAGGTATTATTACTAAGGTATTCTTACTAAGGTATTCTTAGAAAAAAAACTTTATTTGGTTCTGTAAATAGGTACCTGCTAGGCCAGTGTTGATGATTCTACCTACTCTGCCTGTTGTTAGCCGTCTGTTCTCTGTGTTTTACTGTATTCAGTCAGGTTTTTATGAGCGTATCGAGTAAACCAGGCGGACGGAAAATAGGTATTTACTGCGGCTTGCTAGTTGTGTGCGTACTCACGCACACTTGCCCCCTATCACTTGCCATCTCACCAGATGGCAAGTGATAGGGGGGGCATCTCACCATGTTGTGCCGACCCCACCTGGTGGGTAAGGGCAGGAAGAAGAAAAAGCACTTTTTGGGGTTTTTTGTTTCATTTTCAACTATATTCCTATATTGTGAATTGGACATAAGTTTTTGAATCCAAGATGGCGGCTTCATTTTTTTTCTTAAAAAATGGATATGGGTATCGTTTAATAGGTTTTTGGGGGCTCTGGTTGTGAATTCGACAATAATTTTTGAATCCAAGATGGCGGCTTCATTTTTTTTTCTTAAAAAATGGATATGGGTATCGTTTAATAGGTTTTTGGGGGCTCTAATTGTGAATTCGACATTATTTTTTGAATCCAAGATGGCGGCTTCATTTTTTTTCTCAAAAAATGGATATTAGTATCGTTTAATAGGTTTTTGGGGGCTCTGGTTGTGAATTCGACATTATTTTTTGAATCCAAGATGGCAGCTTCATTTTTTTTCTTAAAAAATGGATATGGGTATCGTTTAATAGGTTTTTGGGGGCTCTGATTGTGAATACGACATTATTTTTTGAATCCAAGATGGTGGCTTCATTTTTTTCCTTAAAAAATGGATATGGGTATCGTTTAATAGGTTTTTGGGGGCTCTGATTGTGAATACGACATTATTTTTTGAATCCAAAATGGCTGCTTCCTTTTTTTTCTCAAAAAATTGATATGGGTATCGTTTAATAGGTTTTTGGGGGCTACAATTGTGAATTCGACATTATTTTTTGAATCCAAGATGGCGGCTTCATTTTTTTTCCCAAAAAATGGATATTAGTATCGTTTAATAGGTTTTTGGGGGCTCTGGTTGTGAATTCGACATTATTTTTTGACTCCAAGATGGCAGCTTCATTTTTTTTCTCAAAAAATTGATTATGGGTATCGTTTAATAGGTTTTTGAGGGCTCTAATAATGAATTCAACATTCTTTTTTGAATCCAAGATGGCGGCTTCATTTTTTTCCTTCAAAATGGATATGGGTATCGTTTAAAAGGTTTTTGGGGGCTCTGATTGTGAATTCAACATTATTTTTTGTATCCAAGATGGCGGCTTCATTTTTTTCTCAAAAAATGGATATGGGTATCGTTTAATAGGTTTTTGGGGGCTCTGGTTGTGAATTCGACAATATTTTTTGAATCTAAGATGGTGGCTTCATTTTTTTTCTTAAAAAATGGATATGTGTATCGTTTAATAGGGTTTAAATGGCTCTGATTGTGAATTCGACATTATTTTTTGTATCCAAGATGGCGGCATCATTTTTTTTCTCATAAAATGGATATGGGTATCGTTTAATAGGTCTTTGAGGGCTCTGATTGTGAATTTGACATTATTTTTTATCAAAGATGGCGGCTTCAGTTTTTTTCTCAAATAATGGATATGGGTATCGTTTAATAAGTTTTTGGGGGCTCTGATTGTAAATTCAACATTAATTTTCGAATCCAAGATGGTGGTTTCATTTTATTTCTTAAAAAATGGATACCTATGGATATCGTTTAATAGGTTTCTGGGGGCTCTGATTGTGAATTCGACATTATTTTTTTATCAAAGATGGCGGCTTCAGTTTTTTTCTTAAATAATGGATATGGGTATCATTTAATAAGTTTTTGGGGGCTCTGATTGTAAATTCAACATTAATTTTCGAATCCAAGATGGTGGTTTCATTTTATTTCTTAAAAAATGGATACCTATGGATATCGTTTAATAGGTTTCTGGGGGCTCTGATTGTGAATTCGACATTATTTTTTTATCAAAGATGGCGGCTTCAGTTTTTTTCTTAAATAATGGATATGGGTATCATTTAATAAGTTTTTGGGGGCTCTGATTGTGAATTCAACATTAATTTTTGAATCCAAGATGGTAGTTTCATTTTATTTCTTAAAAAATGGATGTGGATATAGTTTAATAGGTTTTTGGGGGCTCTGATTGTGAATTCAACATTATTTTTTGAATCCAAGATGGTTGCTTTTTTTTCTCAAATAATGGATATGGGTATCGTTTAATAGGTTTTTGATGGCTCTGATTACGAATTTGACATTATTTTTTGAATCCAAGATGGCGGCTTCATTTTTTTCTTTAAAAATGAACATGGGTATCGTTTAATAGGTTTTTGGGGGCCCTGATTGTGAATTCGACATTATTTTTTGAATCCAAGATGGCGGCATCATTTTTTTTCTCATAAAATGGATATGGGTATCGTTTAATAGGTCTTTGAGGGCTCTGATTGTGAATTTGACATTATTTTTTTATCAAAGATGGCGGCTTCAGTTTTTTTCTCAAATAATGGATATGGGTATCGTTTAATAAGTTTTTGGGGGCTCTGATTGTAAATTCAACATTAATTTTCGAATCCAAGATGGTGGTTTCATTTTATTTCTTAAAAAATGGATACCTATGGATATCGTTTAATAGGTTTCTGGGGGCTCTGATTGTGAATTCGACATTATTTTTTTATCAAAGATGGCGGCTTCAGTTTTTTTCTTAAATAATGGATATGGGTATCATTTAATAAGTTTTTGGGGGCTCTGATTGTAAATTCAACATTAATTTTCGAATCCAAGATGGTGGTTTCATTTTATTTCTTAAAAAATGGATACCTATGGATATCGTTTAATAGGTTTCTGGGGGCTCTAATTGTGAATTCGACATTATTTTTTTATCAAAGATGGCGGCTTCAGTTTTTTTCTTAAATAATGGATATGGGTATCATTTAATAAGTTTTTGGGGGCTCTGATTGTGAATTCAACATTAATTTTTGAATCCAAGATGGTAGTTTCATTTTATTTCTTAAAAAATGGATGTGGATATAGTTTAATAGGTTTTTGGGGGCTCTGATTGTGAATTCAACATTATTTTTTGAATCCAAGATGGTTGCTTTTTTTTCTCAAATAATGGATATGGGTATCGTTTAATAGGTTTTTGATGGCTCTGATTACGAATTTGACATTATTTTTTGAATCCAAGATGGCGGCTTCATTTTTTTCTTTAAAAATGAACATGGGTATCGTTTAATAGGTTTTTGGGGGCCCTGATTGTGAATTCGACATTATTTTTTGAATCCAAGATGGCGGCATCATTTTTTTTCTCATAAAATGGATATGGGTATCGTTTAATAGGTCTTTGAGGGCTCTGATTGTGAATTTGACATTATTTTTTTATCAAAGATGGCGGCTTCAGTTTTTTTCTCAAATAATGGATATGGGTATCGTTTAATAAGTTTTTGGGGGCTCTGATTGTAAATTCAACATTAATTTTCGAATCCAAGATGGTGGTTTCATTTTATTTCTTAAAAAATGGATACCTATGGATATCGTTTAATAGGTTTCTGGGGGCTCTGATTGTGAATTCGACATTATTTTTTTATCAAAGATGGCGGCTTCAGTTTTTTTCTTAAATAATGGATATGGGTATCATTTAATAAGTTTTTGGGGGCTCTGATTGTAAATTCAACATTAATTTTCGAATCCAAGATGGTGGTTTCATTTTATTTCTTAAAAAATGGATACCTATGGATATCGTTTAATAGGTTTCTGGGGGCTCTGATTGTGAATTCGACATTATTTTTTTATCAAAGATGGCGGCTTCAGTTTTTTTCTTAAATAATGGATATGGGTATCATTTAATAAGTTTTTGGGGGCTCTGATTGTGAATTCAACATTAATTTTTGAATCCAAGATGGTAGTTTCATTTTATTTCTTAAAAAATGGATGTGGATATAGTTTAATAGGTTTTTGGGGGCTCTGATTGTGAATTCAACATTATTTTTTGAATCCAAGATGGTTGCTTTTTTTTCTCAAATAATGGATATGGGTATCGTTTAATAGGTTTTTGATGGCTCTGATTACGAATTTGACATTATTTTTTGAATCCAAGATGGCGGCTTCATTTTTTTCTTTAAAAATGAACATGGGTATCGTTTAATAGGTTTTTGGGGGCCCTGATTGTGAATTCGACATTATTTTTTGAATCCAAGATGGCGGCATCATTTTTTTTCTCATAAAATGGATATGGGTATCGTTTAATAGGTCTTTGAGGGCTCTGATTGTGAATTTGACATTATTTTTTTATCAAAGATGGCGGCTTCAGTTTTTTTCTCAAATAATGGATATGGGTATCGTTTAATAAGTTTTTGGGGGCTCTGATTGTAAATTCAACATTAATTTTCGAATCCAAGATGGTGGTTTCATTTTATTTCTTAAAAAATGGATACCTATGGATATCGTTTAATAGGTTTCTGGGGGCTCTGATTGTGAATTCGACATTATTTTTTTATCAAAGATGGCGGCTTCAGTTTTTTTCTTAAATAATGGATATGGGTATCATTTAATAAGTTTTTGGGGGCTCTGATTGTAAATTCAACATTAATTTTCGAATCCAAGATGGTGGTTTCATTTTATTTCTTAAAAAATGGATACCTATGGATATCGTTTAATAGGTTTCTGGGGGCTCTAATTGTGAATTCGACATTATTTTTTTATCAAAGATGGCGGCTTCAGTTTTTTTCTTAAATAATGGATATGGGTATCATTTAATAAGTTTTTGGGGGCTCTGATTGTGAATTCAACATTAATTTTTGAATCCAAGATGGTAGTTTCATTTTATTTCTTAAAAAATGGATGTGGATATAGTTTAATAGGTTTTTGGGGGCTCTGATTGTGAATTCAACATTATTTTTTGAATCCAAGATGGTTGCTTTTTTTTCTCAAATAATGGATATGGGTATCGTTTAATAGGTTTTTGATGGCTCTGATTACGAATTTGACATTATTTTTTGAATCCAAGATGGCGGCTTCATTTTTTTCTTTAAAAATGAACATGGGTATCGTTTAATAGGTTTTTGGGGGCCCTGATTGTGAATTCGACATTATTTTTTGAATCCAAGATGGCGGCATCATTTTTTTTCTCATAAAATGGATATGGGTATCGTTTAATAGGTCTTTGAGGGCTCTGATTGTGAATTTGACATTATTTTTTTATCAAAGATGGCGGCTTCAGTTTTTTTCTCAAATAATGGATATGGGTATCGTTTAATAAGTTTTTGGGGGCTCTGATTGTAAATTCAACATTAATTTTCGAATCCAAGATGGTGGTTTCATTTTATTTCTTAAAAAATGGATACCTATGGATATCGTTTAATAGGTTTCTGGGGGCTCTGATTGTGAATTCGACATTATTTTTTTATCAAAGATGGCGGCTTCAGTTTTTTTCTTAAATAATGGATATGGGTATCATTTAATAAGTTTTTGGGGGCTCTGATTGTAAATTCAACATTAATTTTCGAATCCAAGATGGTGGTTTCATTTTATTTCTTAAAAAATGGATACCTATGGATATCGTTTAATAGGTTTCTGGGGGCTCTGATTGTGAATTCGACATTATTTTTTTATCAAAGATGGCGGCTTCAGTTTTTTTCTTAAATAATGGATATGGGTATCATTTAATAAGTTTTTGGGGGCTCTGATTGTGAATTCAACATTAATTTTTGAATCCAAGATGGTAGTTTCATTTTATTTCTTAAAAAATGGATGTGGATATAGTTTAATAGGTTTTTGGGGGCTCTGATTGTGAATTCAACATTATTTTTTGAATCCAAGATGGTTGCTTTTTTTTCTCAAATAATGGATATGGGTATCGTTTAATAGGTTTTTGATGGCTCTGATTACGAATTTGACATTATTTTTTGAATCCAAGATGGCGGCTTCATTTTTTTCTTTAAAAATGAACATGGGTATCGTTTAATAGGTTTTTGGGGGCCCTGATTGTGAATTCGACATTATTTTTTGAATCCAAGATGGCGGCATCATTTTTTTTCTCAAAAAATGGATATGGGTATCGTTCAATATGTTTTTGGGGGCTCTGATTGTGAATTCGACATTAATTTTTTAATCCAACATGGCGGCTACATTTTTTTTCTTAAAAAAACGGTTTTCTGTATAGTTGGTTTACTTACGATAGTTGAACGAGACAACGTCATACAGCTGTCCACGCGAACGCATCGCTCACTCAAAAAGGAGAAACAGATGTCGAACACTGCCGAACGCTGAGGCCGATTGTGCTTCTTTGGCACTCTTTCCACGCTCTCGTTTGCATTGCGTGCATTTGGCTCTATTGAATTATAAGACTATAAGATATAAATGATATCTACATATATCCATTTTATAAGAAAAAAAAAATGAAGCCCACATCTTGGATTCAAAAAATAATGTCGAATTCACAATCAGAGCCTCCAAAAACCTATTAAACGATATCCATAACCATTTTTTAAGAAAAAAAATGAAGCTGCCATCTTTGATTCAAAAAACAATGTCGAATTCACAGTCAGAGCCCTCAAAAACCTATTAAACGATACCCATATCCATTTTTTGAGAAAAAAAATGAAGCAGCCATCTTGGATTCAAAAAATAATGTCAAATTCACAATCAGAGCCCTCAAAAACCTATTAAACGATACCCATATCCATTTTTTGAGAAAAAAAATGAAGCAGCCATTTTGGATTCAAAAAATTATGTCAAATTCACAATCAGAGCCCCCAAAAACCTATTAAACGATACCCATACCCATTTTTTAAGGAAAAAAATTAAGTTGCCATTTTGGATTCAAAAAATAATGTCGAATTTATAATTCGAGCCCCCAAAAACCTATTAAATGATACCCTTAACCATTTTTTTTGAAAAAAAATGAAGCTGCCATCTTTGATTCAAAAAACAATGTCGAATTCACAATCAGAGCCCTAAAAAACCTATTAAACGATGCCCATATCCATTTTTTGAGAAAAAAAATGAAGCAGCCATCTTGGATTTAAAAAATAATGTTGAATTCACAATCAGAGCCCCCAAAAACTTATTAAACGATACCCATACCCATGTTTTAAGGAAAAAAATGAAGCCGCCATCTTGGATTCAAAAAACAATTTTGAATTTATAATCCGAGCCCCCAAAAACCTATTAAACGACACCCATATCAATATATTGTAAAAAAAAATAAAGCCGCCATCTTGGATTGAAAAAATATTGTGGAATTCACAATCAGAGCCCCCAAAAACCTATTAAACGATACCCATACCCATTTTTTGAGGAAAAAAATGAAGCTGCCATCTTGAATTAAAAAATTAATGTTGAATTCACAATCAGAGCCCCCAAAAACCTATTAAACGATACCCATATCCATTTTTTGAGAAAAATATGAAGCCACCATCTTGGATTCAAAAATTGATGTTGAATTCACAATCATAGCCCCCAAAAACCTATTAAACGATACCCATATCCATTTTTTGAGAAAAAAATGAAGCCACCATCTTGGATTCAAAAATTAATGTTGAATTCACAATCAGAGGCCCCAAAAACCTATTAAACGATACCCATATCCATTTTTTAAGAAAAAAATGAAGCCACCATCTTGGATTCAAAAATTAATGTTGAATTCACAATCAGAGCCCCCAAAAACCTATTAAACGATACCCATATCCATTTTTTAAGAAAAAAAATGAAGCCACCATCTTGAATTCAAAAATGAATGTCAAATTCACAATTAGAGCCCTAAACACCTTTAGAACAATAGGTATCTACGTTAACAACTTTTGAAGAAAAAAAATAAAACGTTTTCCGGAATAGAGCCCCCCCACTTTTCTTCATAATTATTATATTTATAATATTTCCTTTCGCTTTCCCGTGAGTATTTACTGCAGCTCGCTATAGATAGTGCAACCCACGAAGGCGCGCCCCACTATTCCTCCTAACCGTTTATAGTATATGTGTGCAAGCTTCCGTCAACGTTTGAGTGTTATCGGTACACACTAATTACCTATGAGTGCACACGCACACTACAATTAATAGACTACGGTTGGCGACTGCCGCTCGGAGCAAACTCCCCGCACCCCGCGAGGGGCGCGTCTTCGTGAATTGCACTATCTATAGTTATGTACGTACTCACAGACACAATGATAGTTTCGCACGATGCCATTTACACCTAGTGTGACAAGAGTAGGTAACTCATGATTTGAAAACATTGTTGGTTAGTTGAGAGACTTAGAGATATAATTTCATGATATTTGAAACTAAAAATAAAAAATCTGAAGTCAGGTTTCTTAATAAATACATATTTAAACTTAAACTAACCATTATAAAACTTTTCTTTGGTGTTTTTTTGTTTCATTTTAACCTATATTCCGCTTCTTGAGCTACGTAATGAGTGTTTAAGACATTAATCCTAGGGTAACTATTTACCAGGCACGGGCAACACACAACTCCATCCGACTAACGTTCAAATTCCTACGCTGATACCATACTTTCAGAGCGGCAACGCCGCATTTTTACGGGTGCGAACATACTATTTGAAAATTCTGGCGGCAAAATGTTCTTTTGTTGATTACTAGGAAACTACTTGTCCTAGAGAGTCCAAAATTTTGGAGCCGAGTGCTCTAATTCATAGCTCGGTTTGGACACGTCAACCGAATCTGTAGCTATTGTAGATCCTCAGATGTAGCATGTGCGTGCCAGACAAACGTGTCTCCAGCTAACACAGTCATCAAAGCTTCTAACTCGGTGAGTTTTGAACCTAGACACTTGAAATATTTGGAGCATCCATGATATTTTTTGCTCTAAATTTGGAGATATCAAGCAACTTTCTAGCTATAGCCATTCCTGAGATCCACATGTGTTAGCTGGAGAAATGGCTTCCCAGCAAACACGTTGTTATAGTCTTCTAACTCAAAGAGTTTTCGAGCTAGAGACTTGATTTTTTTTATGCCGGGTGCTCTAATTATGCTCTAAAATTTGGCGTTTACTATATAGCTCTATCGTTAGCCGTTTGCCCACACTGAATGAGGAAGCTGTGGAGCCGCTCTCCAGCTAACACACCTATAAAGTCTCATAGAGTCGTTGTTTTTTTTGCTGCTAAATTTTCCTTCAAATCAATGATTGCTCCAATTATGCTTTAAATGTTGGCGTTTTCAGAATTCGCAATTTCCATATGAGGAAGCTGGAGAAATGCACATCTATTTTACTCAGGGTGAATAGCTTTCCAATGGTGTAAGAATTTTTGAGATCGGCACAGTTATTTTTGCGTTTATTCACTACTAACATACACACAAAAATACCAATCTTTCTAATATTATTATGGATATATATATATATATAGACATATATATTTTATTTATTTATTTATTTATTTTTAGCCTTAATTACAGATGTACTTTTATAACTAAATTTTATTTTACACTACGACATCGACACTGTCACTATCTGTTTGCCCTTTTTTGGCAAAGGCCTTCTCCAAGCTCTTCCACTTCTCTCTATCTCTCGCTATCCGCGTCCATGTTTTCCCTGCAGTATACTTTATCTGGTCCTCCCATCTTTTAAATTGTCGCCCCCTCTTTCTTTTGTTGCATCTTGGGAACCAGTTTATCAAAATTTTGCTCCATTTCTCTTTTCCTCTTACTGTATGTCCTGTCCATCTCCATTTGAGTGTATTCACTTTGAGTGTAACATTTCCTATTTTTGTTCTTTTTCTTAGTGTTTCGTTTCTAATTTTGTCTAATTTCCTTTTTCCGAGCATACTTCTAGACATATATATTATAGAAGTATAAATAAAGACTACCATCAGAACTTTTAACATTTTTAATTTTCATTCAGGCTGACATTTTGCAATGTGGAGTAATTGCACCTACATTTGGCACATTAATTACAAAGCGGCAGCGTTTATCTCTAATTAGCCCATCATGATTTTGGCACCTTTGATAATATAGTCAACACAATTAAACACGTAGGATGCAGGTACACCTACTAAAAATTTGCCAGTTCAAGCATTTAAGAAAAATGTTTCGACTGTTTTGACTTTTTGTTGAATTCAAATACATAGTGAAATTCAGTACAATTTGATTGCCCTGCTAGACCTCAGGGCCTTAAATGACTGACTTTAGGTTAGGGTTGCATCACATATAATTTGACATTGTCGAGCAGTAGTGGTATGAAAAGTAAATAATACTGGTATAATATTATCATCGATATGCAGACCAAATTCCTAAACTAGTTTAAAATATAAGTACAACTGGCTGCAAAGACGTCAGTCCTACAGAGTGGCCGGCCATGTCGCGAATCCGGAACAAACTAACTTTGTTCAAAATCGAGATTCGGTCAACAACTTGACTTGGTCCAGCGGAGTTTCGAGAGCTGGGCTATTCGACGGACGGTTAGTTACACTAACTTATTTGGAATTAGTTGTTTTTCTGAACTAAATTGCGGGTTTTTGATTTGTTTATGCGATAGGTACTGTTCACTGAACGTTTTTTTGACTTCTTTAACGAATGAAAATATCTACTGCAATAAATATATAGGACAAGAAGTAGCTTTTATTCACCTAATTGGTTTATTTTTGAATCTTGGTACTGTCACTCATCTGGTGTCTTGGTTCGTCTTGTTACTATAATAACAAGTGAAGTCAAAAAAACTTGAGAAACCGACTTCATGGCCAAACGGCTGAACTGGTTTTGATGAAATTTATATGTAGGCCCTACACATTTCCAGGAAAAACGATTCTGAGCTCTTTCTATCCACCGCCTTCCCATGATCTTAACAATGTCGTCGGTCCATCTGGTGGGTGTACAATCATACAAAAAGGTAAACTAGCCTTGCCTACTATATGTTCCAAATATTTTCTTAAAAATATCGCAGAAACTACCGAAACGAGCTGATGCAAATTGAGCTTGTCTTCGCACCTGTACGCACTTTTATTAGTATTACACAGGTTGTCATCATGAAAGTTTTCGCTGCGGCAAACATCCCTTTCTCACAGAATGTATTAAATTTATAACAGTTCGAAATTATCCGTCATCACAGCGACTGATGATCATAAGATAAATTTGTTTAAGTTGTGGAAAAATATGAATTTGACTTTTTGATTTGGCAGGTTTTGACGTAAAGCACACGCCTCAATAAAAAGGCCCCCTTATAATAGGTATTTTTTTTTTACGCCGTGATTGTTTCACACATCTTAACTTCGCAGTTGCTTCCGACTGGAGAACCCCATACCCTTTTTTGTATAAATATAAATAAAAAACACTGTGCTGGACATCCACACAACCTTATCTGTCCCCAAATAGAGCAAAGCTTGTAGTATGGGCATTAAACAGCTGATTTAATGCTTAAATTCGTATGTTCTTATAATACAATAAAACACCCAGACTCAGAACAAACATCTGTGTTCAACACACAAATATTTGTTCTCGGTGGGGATTAAATCCACGACCTATGACGCAGAAGGCAGAGCTACTACCAATTCAACTGAGAGGCCAGTCCATGCAATCCGATGTTATAAATTGAGTGTGTTAGTACTGCTTAGTTAATATTTTTATACTGTGCGGAACCTTTCATTCAAGCATTACTCACACTGTGGGTCACAGATGGCGCACTCTGCAACAGTTCGTGTACAGAAGCGACAATTTAAATATCCCCAGCCAACTTCCCTACTTCTTGCCGCTCTCCCTCACAGAAATAATGCGAAAACTTTACCTTCTTTTTACCACTCGCGCACAGAACAGCTTTAAAATTGGTTTATTTACTGCTAAAGTGCTGTAATGATGAAATAACGACGACGGTGTCTTTGTAATTTTATAGTAAATCTCCCAGTTCTTATCGATTTGGGGATTGAAACTGATATTTTTATTCACCAATACTCTTCTAATGTTTTTAATCTTAACATTTAGATAATCTAATTTTAGACGTATTTATTCAGTACCTCTTTATACTATACTAGCGGCCTGTCCCGGCTTCGCACGGGTGGACATTTATTTTCTAAACACATAAATATAGCCTATTTTCCTGAGTAATTCATTTCTACAATAGTTTAAGCTTGAATCACCTAATTAGAATCAAAATCAGCCTTCCAGTTCCCCAAGTGTGCGTGTTCAGTAGTGTTCACCCAATTACCCCTGACCATAAATTGCTATTTGCGCTTATAATTGACTAAGCTCGGGTTTACCATTCAACCAATCTACTGAAGATGTATTTGGTATACTAAAATCAAAGGGCGTAAGCCTTATCAAGACTATCTATACTTCTATATACTATAATACTAATATCTTAAAGAGGAAAGATTTATATTTTTATACGTTTGTTATGAACAAACTCAGAAACTACTGTGCCGATTTCAAAAATTCTTTCACTATTGCAAAGCTACATTCACCTTGAGTAACATAAGCTATATTTAATTTTATGTGCTTAAAAAATAATGTCCACCCATGCTGGCATCAGCTAGTATTTTATAATAAAGCGGCCAAGTGCGAGTCGGACTCACCCATGAAGGGTTTCGTAGCAACCAGTAACATAATTTCTTGTAGGTAACAACCAGTAACATAATTTCTTGTTCAAAGGTTCTTGTAGTTCGTCGAAAGGTAAATTGCGGTTTACGATTTATGACGTAGGTATAAAAAAAAACTACTGACTAGATCTCGTTCAAACCAAATATCGTTGAAAGTTTGCATAGTAATGTACAACATATATTTTTTTCAGTTTTATCATTCTTTTATTTTAGAAGTTAGAGGGGGGGCGGGGGACCAACATTTTACCACTTTGGAAGTGTCTCTCGCGCAAACTATTTAGTTTAGAAAAAAACTATATTAGAAACCTCAACATCATTTTTGAAGACCTATTCATAAATACCCCACACATATGGGTTTGATAAAAATTTTTTTTTTGAGTTTCAGTTTCAAGTATTTTTCAGACCTCCAAAATGTATAGTTTTTTTTTCTATTTTTGTGTAAAAATCTTAATGCGGTTAGAATACATCTACTCGCCAAGTTTCATCAGTCTAGCTCTTACGGTTTCGGAGAAAAATGGGTGACATACGGACGGACAGACAGACAGACAGACATGACGAATCTATAAGGGTTCCGTTTTTGCCATTTGGCTACGGAACCCTAAAAAAGATGAAATAGTAAACTTAATTCCTCTAAGTCAAATACCATAGGTGAACTAAGTCTACGGCGCCGAACCCCTCACAATTATTTGCGTGTCTATCAGCTCGGCCTAAATGCCTAACTAGGTCTTCACACTTGGACCAATGCGTCTACTCGTACCTACACAAATCGTAATAGATCAAGCGCTCGTGCAATTCAATTTTGAGTTGACAGGTTTCAGACTGCGGAGTAAATTTCAAATGGACTCGGAGAGAAACCATTAAACCGGATTCCTCGAATAATTGCATTCTCGTGTAGCATCGTGCTGACACCCTGTTCAAAGAGTTACCCTGCATTTCTACAAAAAATAATTTGAAGGATAATGAGCACAAGTGGTCTAAAGTATTAATTCAATTCATTTATTCATTGCTGACATGTAGGTATATGAATATATATAATTAGCTTAGTTATGTATGTAGCTTAGGTCAAGTACCATCAGCAAAAGATCTGCCTAACGATCTTTTAAAGGGGGCATTTTCTGTGACGCTAGATATCGATATTCCCGCTGTGATTTGATTGTAACTAGGTTTTTAAAAAAAAACATAACTTTTTACAGCCTTTTTCTCACTTTATAGTGGATTGGCACATCACGTTCTGTTTCCGAAAAAAAAAACAACCCATATTATAATCATTTATTTGTTCGATAATTGTTTTCCCGTGTATTTTGTTTTCCATTTTATTAATGAATCGCTAGCTTTTGTTTATGTGCTGATGTCACCTTCAGCGGAACGTGGTTGGGGTTTTGCTCAAAACAATAACAACATTGTTGTAAGCGTTTTACACAATATATTTTTTCTCTTTTTCGCATATAAACCCTTAAAACTTCATCAGCAGAACGAGTTGTAAGTTAGTTTGCGTGGGTCCCTTTAGACCACGGGTAACTAAACGCCTTCAATAAAATAAATTACGCGTAGGAGGGATTTTAGTAAAGCACTGAACGAACATAATTTTATACCAAGAGTAACAGAAATTGACGAAAATTGAGGATTTAGGTCACTTTGCCTACAGTCCTTCAGAAGGGTCTCCATCTTGGGAGAACAACGTTTACCTTTGTAAGCATTAACGCACCTTCGGGTATTTAAAGTAGGTATGTAAATACGAGGGTAGTAAATCAGGGAGAATAGAATTTGGGCAATCGCAGCGAGCAGGGTAAACAGATAAGGACGTTTTTGTTTTATTTGGATGTTTTGTTTGGTAGTTATTTAATGTTGAGTGTCATCTTCTATAAAAAAGGTATGCGTAATAGTCTCAATTTGAGTACAAATAAAACAGATTTATCTCAATCATTTTGACCCTCCTTAAAGGTCAGAGTAAATAGGCATTTGCCCAAAATCCGGCGTCATGGTCCTTTTCTTTTTGTCATGACTTTTCCGGGTCTCAAACGGGATCGGGACACTAATGAGGGCAACTTAATGAACGGTATTATTCACACATTTACCTTTAAGTATTTCCTTTTTATACTGAATTATTACGTTATTTGTCTAAGTATTTTTGCATGGTAGCTAGGGTGAGTAAGTTTGTTATAATTACCTATTTTGATGATAGACTATGCGAGATGCAACAGCCGTAATAGGTTCATACAATTCTGGGTCCGTAGTGTGTACATACATACATATATAATAAGTGTAGAGTCCACGTAAGATAATTTTACGCCTTGCTAATGGCGAAAAATGAAAATAAACTAACTTGGATTAATCTTCCAATGACAAAAATAATAATAATAAATATTCTGGACAATTCACACAACACTACCCAGCCCCAAACTAAGCAGAGCTTGTAATATGGGAACCAGATAGCTGATATAGTACTTGAATACATTTTTTTTTTTTTTTGTAAATACATACTTAGAATACAATATAACACCCAGACAGAGAACAAACATTTATGTGCATTTAATGAACTTGCATTAAACGCAATGCAAGTTCGATTTCCTCATTCTTGTTTGTGATCGAAATATATAATTCCAGCCCATTTTATACATGTTTCCCGCCATCTGTCACGCGCAGACTTACCTAGCGCAGACTCTAACATGAAATTTATAATCGAGCTTTCCATTTCCACAAAAAAAATTACTAAGTCAACTTGTTTTCTATAAAATTAAATAAGAAGAAGATATTTGAAATACAGTTTATATCACGTCTTTTACCCATATCCAGTGTCTTCATTGTCAGCGTATATGCAATTTACAATTCGCGCCATAAACTACCATTAGTGTTGGTAAATAATACACTTGTTTTCAGAGTTAATGTGTGCGTAAGGTATTGTTGTTGTTATCGTTCCTTCAATTAACAAATAATTACTTATGCTGTGTTTTGATAGCGTTGTTTTCCCTATTCATGAATCATGAGCTGGATATGTTACGAGTATCTTATACTGTACATGTATAATCAATAATCAATCAACGCCAACGTTTCGGAATCAGAAATAACCAATTTTTCGAGTAATGTTGACGTATTTTATTCTATTTTTTTATTATTATTGATAGCTAAACATTTGGCTGCCATCACACCTGATGGAAGGTGAGGATGCAGAGAGATGGACCATGTTTAGTCATAAACCACCGATTCACTCTTGTTGATAAAAATGCCAAATTTAAACTACTACACTACTACTACTACTTTTATTATTATTATTAAATTTAATTTATTTAATAATAATAATAATAATAAACGTGCCGGTTCCTACTTAACATCAGGCTAGAATTCACTCTTAGGACAAATTTCTTAATTTTCTTAGGGAGTGAGTAGGTACTTAGCAAATGGTTCACCATATGCTTGTTCTATAAGCTAGTTGTATATAAAAATACTGACGCCGATACTCTGAGATAAAATCCAAAATAGTTGCAATGTTCATAATTATATCCGCTCTTAGAGCACAACAGGCACTATAAAGCCTTTGATGAAGTCCTTTGATGGAGCCGAATCGAACCGTGATCATTGATTGCTGCTGATTGAATCACACTCGTTAGTTGGATCATATTTTCACGATGATTTATTTCACCGCACTCTAAAAGTCTTTCGTGTGGAATAATAGATGTTAAATTGTTAAGTTCCACTTTATTTTATACACAAACCCTAGCACAAAAATTACAGCTGTATTATTTCAGAAGCAAGTTTTTTGGAATCTGTTACTGAAGCATAATGTTGCTAAACTTCATATCGTTCGTCTGATACCACAATCTTCTTCTTATCGAGTGACTGTTTCTTCCGAAACAGTGTGGTGAAACAATGTGTGATCAATGTAATGAACATACTAAAATGTGAATACCAAAAAAAATACGACGTATTTTGAAATGAATCATTTATTTTGATACTAAAATACACATCGCGCTTTTTGCAATGGTGCAAGAATACAAAAAAATAGACTCATTAGATTGATAATTAGAAAAATTAGTTAGAACTAAAATTAAATCGAAAGTAATAGCTAATTATAGGAGTGCCAGCAGTTCTCATTACCCCAAGTTTTCATAGTATCTTTAGGTATTTGCGAAATAGTATTGCAAGGGAATAGTCGGTGTCTGGCGCTACGCCAGCGTAATCATTGCTGAATAATAGCTAAGCACTTGTATTTGCGAACTGTTTGTGTTATTGCCAAGCAAAGTGTATTTCCTATCGTACTATTAATATTCCGAGCCGAGACTATGCAAGTTGTAATGGCAGTCAGCCTAGTCAGAATTAACAGCTTGTGATCCAACGAATGTTGGTTTATACTCGTACAATCAATATCAGCATTTCCAAAATACACAGGAAAGTTGAGTAATCTGGAGCCCGTAAAAACGATCTAGAGATAGCTGAACTGATCCAAATCATTGCTAGACGGAAAAGTCCCCAAGACACTGGCGACATTGCCACGCGTCGTCGCTTTGATCAGTCGCCTAGGCAACATTTTAAAGATTCCCAAGGCCTCGGTTCTCCTCGAAATCAGAGTCTCAACGTCTTCTTGGGCAAATAAGTAGGCTCTGTCATGACTAAAGCATTTGCGCCTCTTAAATATTAATATTACAATAATTTATACCATGAGTAATCAAAAAAACAGTGTCATAAATTGTGTCATGGGCCTTTAGCAGAGTAAGGCATTATTTCACCCATCTCAAATGAATTTATTTCAGTATAGGAACAACTCGTTTCGAGGTAACGGTAGACAACCCCATAGGTATGTGTGCCAGATTTCTGAACCAAGTTTTGGGGAAAGGCAGACCTTTTCCCAAAACTTTCAGTGTGATAAAACCGTCACAGAGAAAAAGTAAATTTTATGTATCATACCCGTCACTCGGAAAGGACAACTTTCCTACAAGTTGTGGATATTCCCCAGAGTACTGGAACTTGAGATCTTCATATAAATGGGAAACGTTACATCCGCAGTGGAGAAGTCAATCAATTGCGCCACCCGCCAGTGTAGCGGCAAATCGAAAAATCTTCAAAATGTCTCTGATTTTGTCAACGCGATGCGGAAGAAATACGTAAAGTACTTACAGTATCTACTGGCATTGCTACTCCGCTGAGCAAATACTACAGTTCGTTGGCAAAACAAAAACGTAAAAAAACGCAAAGGAAGCAATAAGGTTGCTCTTTTTTATTTTATATAATTTTTAGTTTTTGAGTAGGTATGTTACTGAGTACTTGTATTAAGTAAAAGTCACGCGAAATTCTCTTTCATTTTCTAAACCGACTTCATGTATTTATTTGCTCTCACTAAATGTCAGTCAAGAAATTCGCGTAGGTACTCAATCACGCAAACTAGTTGTCTGTATGAAAATACGATGAGAAATTGCATGAACGATATACGACCAACTTTAGTTGGCTTCGCAAGTTCTATAGTTACAGGAATGTTGTTCCTCTTATCGAATTGGATACTAAAAAAAAACACGACTTTGATTCCCAGGCACGGTATATAGGGGCCAGAAGCAAAGTTGCCAATAAGCATTTTAAAACAAAGTAAAAAAAATACGATTTCGTCTCGAAGCGATTTGAAGGAGAACTTGATTTGCCAACGCGGATGAATAAAGTTATGTAAACAGAAACACTCGAGTTGACGTGGCTTTGAGAAGCATGACGAGGTAATAATTGAAGCTGTTTTCGCGTTTCTTCCTATTCGGCATTTTCCAAGAAAACGTAAATATTTTGTAACCGTCAGTCTCAAAAGGCATCTAATATTTTTAAGATGTAACGCTATCTCTTTCTGACGCATACTAAGCTCGATGAAGCCGAACTTAGCTGCCGATGTGCAATATTTGTTTGCTTACTATACCTAATCATGAAGCCACACTATGGCGAATTGCAATGGCGAACTGTTCCTGTGATCCATGTACGAACAGTACCAGCACACACCGCTGCGATCAGCTGTGTCCACGATAATCCGCGATCATCATTACCACTATTTTAGCGCCGCACGTGGTTCGCACGATCAGTTTGCCATCTCAGTTTGCTGCTGTTTGCCGTGGCGTGGCCGATCCTTTATTTATTTTCTGTATTCAGAATTTTGTCACGATATGTTTAATAATTTGAAGGTCTATCTTTCGCCAATAAATTCTAATACAATAAAATTTGCTAATTTACAGTTATTACTTTTATTTTATTTATAGTATTTATGCAAAGCTCCTTTACCCCAAATACCTACGTTTTTTTTTTTTTTTTTTTTTTACAATTTATAGGTTTGCGTTTGACCGCTATCTCACCTGCTGTTAAGTGATGATGCGGTCGACGATACTGGGTAACCTACAATTATTGTTACTGTTTTAGTTAAATTATGAAGTAAGCTTTATACGTAGATATTTAAAGTTATTTACCTACTTAGTTTACGCTCTGTATGCCCGCTGTAAAGCACTTAAAATTAGTTATTAGTATTTCTCATTAAGTGAAAATGTTTTTTTTTTTTGAGAATAAAGTTCTTTAACCACAATTATGTTGCTTGATAACATTTTATAATATTCCAGTAAAAAAAATTATTTAGTACTTTTTAAAATAATAAAGGCTTATCAGAATGCATACATTTTCAGCTCATTTGGAATGCAAGCCGAGTCAGCCATTGGCGCAGCAAATGTAGTTAGAAGTTTAATTAATCAAGGTACCTACATAGAAGTCCACAATTCACATTATATCTTAGTTAGGTATTAATTGAAGTAGAAACTTTTAGTTTGTTTTAGAATTTCAAATGACTATACAGAAATATGTAATTCAGGTTCTGGCGAACGTATATAGTCATCACTTTATTCTATCGTTTTAAAACCACAAAATAAAAATAAAAACAGAGATTTTATAAAGCCGCATTAATTTTTTTATTGGGGTGTGTCATAAAAATAAAAATATTGTGGATAATCCATAACTATCTAGCCCCAAATTAAGCAGAGCTTGTTTTAGGGGAACCAGATGGCTGATATATACTTTTTTTTGAAAATACGTACTTGGAATACGGTATAACACCCAGACGGAGAACAAACATCTGCGTTCACCACACAAATATTTGTTCTCTGTGGGGATCGAATCCACGACCTACGGTGCATACCTCAAGCAGAGCTACTACCAACTGAGCAGAGAGGCCAGTAAAAAAGGATACCTAATAATACTTGTATAATATGTATTTCCTTTTATAAAAAAACAAATCCTTTTATAAAACAAAAAAAAATAGGAGTAAAGTTCCAGTGTGGTGCCAATTTAACTTAGTGAGACGTACTAATACAACAGCAAAAGTTACAAAGATATATAGAAACAAAACGATCGTTCAATCATAGTAAGGCACAATCTTAAAAAAATAATAATAATAAAAGTTTATTTCAGAAATAAGACATACAGAACAGTTGGAGAATAACATTTACGCAAGAGTGAGTTGCTGGACAATGTTTGCACATAATGTGATATGCAGAGCCTACACTAAGATTAAAAACCTTGTGTCGCAGGTCCTGCGTTGCCTTCAATTATTACAATATTGTTGTATTCAATTTGACTTTGAGGTTCGGAAGCATTATGAGAACGCACCAGAAGATGGGCATTAGGTAGCATTTTCTGAGTGCTTAACAGCGTTACAGAGGTCACTAATCCACTTACCAAGCCACTTAGCAAACAGGGGCAGGTATATGTGTAAGGGGCAAGTATGTAGTCTCTTAAGCTTTACACACATCTAGATCGCCAATTATATATGCGCAAGGAAGGCTTTAGTAATACAAAGACTGACCTCTAGCTCAGTTGGTAGTAGCTCTGCCTTCTGCGCCGTAGGTCGTGGGTTCGATCCCCACCGAGAACAAATATGTGTGGTGAACATAAATGTTTGTTCTCTGTCTGGGTTTTATATTGTATTCTAAGTATGTATTTACAATGAAAAATGTATTTAAGTATTATATCAGCTATCTGGTTCCCATATTACAAGATCTGCTTAGTTTGGGGCTGGGTAGTGTTGTGTGAATTGTCCACAATATTTAATTTATTTAAATTTAATTATATATAAAAAAAAGAGCTATCTTGAGGTCTGTAACGGTCGACCAAAGGTGGCGAGGCCCGCATGGATGCGACTGGCAAGGGACCGCAGTCAATGGAAGCGCATGGAGTGGGCATACACCCATTTTTTGGTGCCCAAAGTGATAGTATGTAAGATTTTTTTACTGGTACGTTGGTCACTATCCATCAAGGAAGTTCGGGTATCTCATGAAAAAACTTGATTCATCAAATTGTGAGGTATGTGGAGCATTAGATGACGTGCACCACCTCCTGATGGATTGTGAGAAACATGAAGAGGATAGGAGATCAATGATGCAAGAATTATAATTAGGTATGTACGATGTAGGTGCCTTTCATTGTGTTTTGTCTGATCCTTCCTCAGAGGTTGCAAAATTATTAGCGAATACTTTTTTGCATAGTTGATTACCAACCTTTTTTTAATTTAGCTTAAGTCTGTGTAGATAATATAAGTTTAGGGTAGGCACAATGAGACTGGCATGCCATGTAGGTAAAAATCCCTAAAAATTAAAGAATTAAAAAAAAAAAATTATACTTAAATGTTTAGTTGTAAAATAATTAGTAACAAGTACCTACTCTCTTTGGAAGTAAATGCCTTATTTATTTACTTCAGGTCTGGCAAGTATCAGCGGTGTATTGTAATTTTTAATGAAACATCAATATTTTCGTTTATACAAAATGTCCAAACAATTTCGTAAGCAAACTAAAAAGAAAATGTTATCCTATAATGAAACCGGAGACAAAACTTATTACAACGTTATTAATTTCGTTAGGAGCCGTCCGATGTTGTCCTGAAATATTGATGGCCGTGTTGATTACGAAATATTAAATGAAGTTTCATCAAAAGGCCTCTTTTTGGTATAAACTGAGTAACCAGCTTGTTAAGACAAACTTTTGATGTTATTATATGAATTCTATGAAACGTGCCGGCAAAATTACTGGCACGTGAGGCTGAACATATGCCTCAAGTTCTTCTTCTTCTTCTTATCGTGACACTGATTCTTTCGTACCAATATAAAATACAAAAAAAAAATAATTGCGCCTCAAAGAGGCTTTTTTCGTTCAAAGAGGCCTTAAGTTGATGGACGCAGCGTCATTATAAAGACATAGACAATCATTTATTTGCTTCTTAGCACACAACACACAATACATGAATAGATGAAAAAAACAATAAAAATAAAGATTATTAATCAATCAAACCTATGAATATACCAGGCACGCGCAAGTCAAAAATATTGTTCAGCCAATATAAAGTGCTAGGCACATGCACCAATGCATTGCCTCGTAGGTCACGCACGTCAGGAACGTGCCTTACGATGCACTGTCTTGCGTCCAACTTGATGCATACAGATATTCAGCCTCACGTGCCAGTAATTTTACAGGCCCTTCATACCGAAACATCACAATGCAATTGTAAAACTTCTCTTTTTTAAAGTTGGTTTAAACTGAACGCATGCAAGATGAATGAGAATGTGCACGTTTTCACATTAAGGTCAACTTATTTGCCAAAGTACAGCCTATCAAAGCGTTTTATCATACGCTTTCTACGTGAAAGAATCTGGAGTCAATGCAGATGAGCAAAAACTTTCAATTTACGAGTCTCACGAAATAAATATGAAACAAACGTCCTTGAAATTTGAAATGGATAAAATAACCTACTTTTTTAGACTCTGGCTCGACCTTTTTTACATAACGAGGTTGAAAACCGAGACGAAGGTATTTCGATCCCTCCATACCCGGCTAGGGTACATTTTTGATGCTTATTGAAATTCATTCCATTTTTGGAGGATAAACGTTTAGAAATTGGCTCTTTAATAATGAGGTAGTTGGCACTTGCGCCAAATTGAAACGTCAAATTGAGTTTGTCATTAGGATAATCTATAACCTGGCATTACCTTTCTATCGGTCTAAAATTTAATGTGGCAGTCAGGGGTCTTATACTCGTTTCGACCGAGAAAATTTCACAACAGAGAAAAATACATAAATATTGTAGACAATTCACACATTACTATCTAGCCCCAAACTAAGCAGAGCTTGTACTACGGGAACCAGATAGTAGCTGATATAATACTTATGTTTTTTTTTTGTATATTTATACTTTGAACTAGCTGATACCCGCGACTTCGTCCGCGTGGATATTTGAATTAGTTTTTTTAGTTTGATATGACCAACTGCTAGTTACCATTGTTTTGAACTTGTACTTTTGAGAGTATTTGAATTTGAAGGTGAGTGCTGTTGTAGCCGATTTTTTTGAGCAGTGTTTAGTTTAAGCATTATAGATGTTTCCCGCGATTTTGTCTTAGTGGTTATCATCGGTTTTTTTGTGAACCTTTGTGTGTAATCGAACCTGGTGCCAGTTGCTGCGGTAGCTGAAATTTTTTTAATGTTTTTTTTGCGTATTTTGTAAAGCTCTTTTTCGTGATTTTGTTGAAGTGGCTAATTTGGGCTATCGTATTTATCGTTTGTGTATAATCGAATCTGTTTTTTTTATTTGATATGACCAACTGCTAATTACCATTGTTTTGAGCTTGTACTTTAGAGGGTATTTCAATTTGAAGGTGAGTGCTGTTGTAGCCGATTTTTTTAAGCAGTGTTTAGTTTAAGTATTAAAGATGTTTCCCGCGATTTTGTCTTAGTGGTTATCATCGGTTTTTTTGTGAACCTTTGTGTGTAATCGAACCTGGTGCCAGATGCTGCGGTAGCTGATTTTTTTTTAATGTTTTTGCGTATTTTGTAAAGCTCTTTTTCGTGATTTCGTTGAAGTGGCCAATTAAGGCTAACGTATTCGTCGTTGGTGTATAATCGAATCTGTTTTTTTTATTTGACATTACCAACTGCTAGTTACCATAGATTTAAGCTTGTACTTTAGAGTGTATTTGAATTTGAAGGCAAGTGCTGTTGCAGCCGATTTTTTTCAGCGGTGTTTAGTTTAAGTATGATAGATGTTTCCCGCGATTTTGTCTTAGTGGTTATCATCGGTTTTTTTGTAAACATTTGTGTGTATTAAAACCTGGTGACAAATGCTGCGGTAGCAGAAAATTTTTTAATGTTTTTTTTTCGTATTTTGTAAAGCTATTTTTTGTGATTTTATGTTATATTAGTGGCTAATTTGGGGTTTCGTATGCGTGTTGGTGTATAATCATGTCAGATTTTTTTAATTTGACCTGACCAACTGCTGGTTACTATAGTTTTGAGCTTTTACTTTATAGTGTATTTGAATTAGAAGGCGAGTGCTGTTGTAGCCGTTTTTTTTCAGCGGTGTTTAGTTTAAGTATGATAGATGTTTCCCGCGATTTTGTCTTAGTGGTTATCATCGGTTTTTTTGTAATTATTTGTGTTTATTAAAAACTGGTGACTAATGCTGCGGCAGCTGAAAATTTTTTAATGTTTTTTTTTCGTATTTCGTAAAGCTATTTTTTGTGATTTTATGTTATATTAGTGGCTAATTTGGGGTTTCGTATGCGTGTTGGTGTATAATCGTATCAGATTTTTTTAATTTGACATGACCAACTGCTGGTTACTATAGTTTTGAGCTTTTACTTTATAGTGTATTTGAATTTGAAGGCGAGTGCTGTTGCAGCCGATTTTTTTCAGCGGTGTTTAGTTTAAGTATGATAGATGTTTCCCGCGATTTTGTCTTAGTGGTTATCATCGGTTTTTTTGTAAACATTTGTGTTTATTAAAAACTGGTGACTAATGCTGCGGCAGCTGAAAATTTTTTAATGTTTTTTTTCGTATTTTGTAAAGCTATTTTTTGTGATTTTATGTTATATTAGTGGCTAATTTGGGATTTCGTATGCGTGTTGGTGTATAATCGTATCAGATTTTTTTAATTTGACATGACCAACTGCTGGTTACTATAGTTTTGAGCTTTTACTTTATAGTGTATTTGAATTTGAAGGCGAGTGCTGTTGTAGCCGATTTTTAGCGGCGGTGTTTAGTTTAAGTATGATAGATGTTTCCCGCGATTTTGTCTTAGTGGTTATCATCGGTTTTTTTGTAAGCATTTGTGTGTAATCGAACCAGGTGCCAGATGCTGCGGTAGCAAACATTTTTTTAATGTTTTTTTTTGCGTATTTTGTAAAGCTCTTTTTCGTGGTTTCGTTGAAGTGGCTAATTTAGGCTAACGTATTCGTCGTTGGTGTATAATCGAATCTGTTTTTTTTATTTGACATTACCAACTGCTACCATAGATTTGAGCTTGTACTTTAGAGTGTATTTGAGTTTTAAGGTGAGTGCTGTTGGAGCCGATTTTTTTCAACAGTGTTTAGTTCAAGTATCTATCATACATGTTTCCCGCGATTTTGTCGTAGTGGTTATCATCGGTATGTTTGTGAACCTTTGTGTATAATCCAACCTGGTGCCAGATGCTGCGGTAGCTGAAATTTTTTTAATCTTGTTTTGCGTATTTTGGAAAGCTATTTTTTATGATTTTTCTTAAAATCATTTTCCGTTTTTTCTTCTTTTAGGGGAAGAATTTTCCTATTTTTCTTTCTTAGTGCACCTCTGCTCTATTAGAGGAACACACCTTCTAA
This sequence comes from Thera obeliscata, assembly GCA_947578465.1. NCBI lineage: Eukaryota > Metazoa > Arthropoda > Insecta > Lepidoptera > Geometridae > Thera > Thera obeliscata. Next base: position 3,826,358 of record OX387927.1, read on the forward strand.
GTTTCATGTTTCTAGGGCTAACGGTTTAGGCTGTGCGTTGATTTTTCTTTAAACCATTTTTCCCCTTTTTCTCCTCTTAGGAAAATAATTTTCCGTTTTCCTTTCTTAGCGGATGCCTACGTCATAACATCTACCTGCATGCCAAATTTTAGCTCGATCCGTCCAGTGGTTTGGGCTGTGCGTTGATAGATCTCTATGTCAGTCAGTCAGTCAGTCACCTTTGAGTTATATATATATAGATACCTTAAGAGATGACGTCAATCTGACGTTTCTGACGCCAAAACCCCGTGTCAGCCACCTACAGGTATAATCTTAATGGTCCTCTAGCAGTCATTTAGCTTAGCAGATTGTTAATTTTGCTGCTATTTCTAGTTGTTGACATAAAAGTGACAGCGACCAGAGACTTTTAGTTTAGTTAAAAGTGTCCGGCATTTAAGGGTATTTGGCCGAGATTGACGTCATCTCTATCGTGAGATTTTCTCGGTCAAATCGAGCATAAAGCCCCTGAGCAATCTCCTTTACATACTCATAGTATAAAAAATCACGGTGGCCGTTAGTTAGATCGTTACCAACGATGTAATATCATCATATCATAACCTCTATAGGCACCAGATCTCATCTTAAACAAATTTGTGAGAGAAATAACAAACTACTCAAAAAGATGGACGGTGAGTCAATTATAATAATCATATAATATGCATAATAAGCTCACATCAATTACAATTTATGTATATGGGACCAATATAAAAATATTACCTTTTGAATAAAAAAAGGTTTTTTCTAATCGGCTCATAAATGACGAAGTTATATTATTTATACAACTAGCTGATGGAACAAGCATATAGCCCACCTGATTTAAAGTGGTAACCATCGCCTATAACAAAGTATTGCCTCGTAGTTCACGCACGTCAGGAACGTGCCCTACGATTCACTGCCCTGCGTCCATCAGCTTGACGCATACAGATGCTTCACGTGCCAGTAATTGCACCGGCACCCACACCCTTCAAACCGAAACACAGCAATGCTGTTATATATAGGCATGGTGGTACTACTTCAACGAACGAGCCACACACAAAGAGCTCTACTGCTACTAACGCTAGCTAAGCTATAACAACCATAAAAAACTGACTTACTCCGCAGGCCACGCATTCTTTAAAAACCCGACGTTTAAAGTTTTCACGGCACTAAAACTATTACGAAAGGAGAAATTTCCTTAAAAATAATACAATTTGCCTCAGGGAAAAGAACGTACTCAATGCTAAAAGAGGTTAGGAAATTGAAAATTGTGCCGCGGAATATAACTCCATTACTAAGGAAATGAGGTACGTGCGCATGTTTCGGAATTCTGCTCCGAACCGGGTAAGTTTCACCTGAGGATCTGCAGCTATATCAATGCAGAAAATTGTAATATTTAATAGCTTTTGCCTTTGCTTCGTCTGAAGAGACTTTCAATTTTTCGTTATCGCGCTGCGTTGAAAACATAAAATTTATTATTCATTTGATTCGTAAGGATAACTTTGAAATGTCTTAAAGCTAGATGATTCTAGATGCCGCCTAGAAGAACAGGAAATAAACTACGGCTCGGTTCCTACCATTTTTTGTATGATTCTTTTACAGGACCGATTTGGCTAAAAACTGGTAGGGAGGAACCAGAAGACGATACTTTTATCCCGAAAAAGTAACGGGAACAGAGTGTTTCGTTAACGGAGCGAGTGAAGCCGCGGGTGGCCGCTAGTTACTAATAAATATAGTTAGGTAAAGATGTATTTATATTCAAATTTGTAAAAGAAAATATTTTAAACACCAATTTTTTTAATACTTTTAGCTGATGGAACAGGCTTTATGACCACTAAAAACAACGCCATAAAACATAATAAATTACAAACTATTAGGACTAAAACAAAACGAAATTAAAACTTTGTGATGAGACAAAACTTCCACCGGGCAGCAGATGGCAAAATCAGAGGCTATGAATTAATTTACCTAATGGAATTAGATTGTGTCGGATTGGATAATGTTCACAAGTTTGTGCACATCCAGAGGAAAAACGACAACGAAGCGATTTGTGCGATTTGCAACGTGCATTCGCATTTTGCTAATAGGCAAAGCCATCTCATCACGATCAGCTTCATGAAGTCTGCTAGATATACCTGTATGTGAATAGCCACATCCATAGGACAATAATTTCCTGGAAGTGATTAGAGAGACCAGTAGGTAGGTGAGGTACCTATCTAGTGATGTTTTTTTGTTTTATATTTTTGTTAATATAATATACCTATTTAGTATAAAATTGTAACCTGACCTGTGGAAAATATGCATCAATAAATGACTATCTGACTATCTGACTATCTACCATACGACCCTACGACCATTCAGCGGTTGCCGGTTCTTCAAGCTATATTACCTCTTCCTGTTACCGCTTCAAATTCTGCGAACTAAATTAATGATCTTGATTCTACCAAGTCGTATAGAAATCTGTCTGTGATTCTTTAATTATGATTCTACAACGTAGTGAAATTCCCACTATCTAGGTATGGTATATTTAAGGATAGGAAAATAGAATTTGAGATGATTCATGGAACTATGGAGCCCATGCCAGGTCTCTGTACACCAATCAATTAAATACAGCTTAGCAATGTAAAATTCCGTTTAAAATGGTTATTTTTCAACTCTACTTCGTTTGGTAATAAATATAAATTTTCTTGGTAAAAGAGAGCAACACAACGCTCCCATGGCTGCCTGACATAACATGGACATGACGAGAAGTAGTAGAAATGTCGTATTGACAACTAAAAACACTGTCAATTAGCGTGACGCTGCGGTAAAACTGGCATGGCGGCGCCTTTTGGTATTCACTGCTACAAAAAATCAAAAACCAACAAAAAAACAAACTTGGCCAACCCCACCACCACGACCACTGCTGTTGCAACACGGTCGAAAAGTCGGGAAATAATAAAGGTAATCGCGATAAATACCCGTTTTTTCCATATAATGTATAAGTCATAAATTTATTTCATATGTATATTGCTAATGATTTTGAATTTAATGTTATTATTTATATACGATTGTACCAAGTACAAGCTATGTTCAATTGTTTTTGTTGTAGTAGTGGTTATAATATTTATAAGATGAATAAAAAATATTAGCAGTATTCTCCGGTCCCAAAGCATTCTACGGGCTAGTTAGTCTCATGCGTTTAGGTACTTTGTTCCTGAACTTTGACTTCACCCTGATAAATTGATGAATGTTGGTACTTTGTATAGAAACGAGTTTATTGTTTATTTGATAACGTTCGGTAATATCGCGAGCGTGTCGACGACGGCGCGCCACAACAGATCGTCCTAATGAGAAAAGTTGGATAGCCTTCGTGAGCCTCGGAAACAATGCCGACACCCTACAATCTCGTAACGCTGGACAATCAATTCAAAAGCTTTTTACAACCGCTAGAAAGCCGACTTTGCAAACTTTTTTGTTTTCGACACTTGAGCTTTTTGAAATTCTATGAAAATGAGTTATCGGATCTTTTGAGTAACCATGGTATTTTTTTGGAAAGAGGCCTTTTTATTTTATCGGTCAAATTGACATTTAAAACGTTATTAAAGTATAAGGACAATACGCTAAAAGAACCTTTAGTCACTAAACTAAGTTAAATCAAAATGAATGAAAACCGGTATTTCTATATTACTGGCAGAGAGACAGATTATTGTCTGAAATAGCACATAGGCTGCTTTTTATCCACAACTGGCTTCTTTTTAAAATGTATGGTTTCCGAGAGATGGGATTTCTTTTAATTTATCATAGAGCACCATTCAAAGGTTGCCTGGAAGAGATCGCTCTCAGCGATAAGGTCGCCCATTGTTTTGACCTAATTGTTATTTTTTTATGTCCTGTACTGTATATTTTGTGTGGTGAACAATAAAGAGTTATCTATATCTATCATCCACCCAACATCACGTGGACCATCAAACCGTCACAAATATATCATGTTTATTATCCTCAACATAAAATTATTCTCTGAAATGATTGTAACAAGAAAAACGTTCACCGATAACTTAAAAATTAAATGAATTAAAATAAAACTTGGCGAAGTTTTTTAGCTTGACAATATAGGTTATTATAATATCAAGGTTAAAAACATTGCTACATTCCCTATAAATAATAATAAAAAAGTCGTGCCTCTTCGATAAGGGCCGATCCACAAAGGGCTCAATAGAAAGGAACAATATTGCTTAGCTTTCTTTTGGAAAAAGAGGTAAATACCGAAATATAAATTTGAACTGTCAGGTCCTGCCTCAGATGCCGTCCCTTGTCAAAACAGGCTGTTCTGTCACCATTGCGGGTTCCTTACTCAAAAGATGGTAACTGGCCCAACGTATTTTATTTTTTCTCAATCGAATCAGTAAATGCACGAACTTTCAACAAATTGAGCAAAAGGAGTAGTAGTAGAGCTCTCTGTGAAGGGCTCGTCTGGGGAAGTACTACCACCATGCCTATTTCTGCTGTGAAGCAGCATTGCTGTGTTTCAGTTTGAAGGGTATGGGTGCCGGTGTAATTACTGGCACGTGAGGCTGTATATCTGTATGCCTCCAGTTGATGGACGCAGGACAGTGCATCGTAGGGCACGTTCCTGATGTGCGTGACCTATGAGGCATTGCTTTGTTATAGGCGATGGTTACCACCTAGCATCAGGTGGGCCATATGCTTGTTCCATCAGCTAGTTACATTAAAAAAAGGCTTAAAATTGAGTACTCACACCAAGTTCAACGTGACTGTTAAACAACAAAAATATGTGTAACAAAAAAAATGTGCTCACGAACACACCCACAGCCACCCACGCATCCCACACCTATGCACCCACGCACACACACCCACGCACCCTTACCTACTGTAAACTCCGTTTATAGAAAATAGTTTAAAGCATATATTTTTTCTCATTTACCTACATAATTTTTAGTCATAACGATTATGTTACGGAAGAGCGAGACCCTCTAACACAGGTATTTTTATGCTTAAAAAAGGGTCTCAAACCTATGATGTATTCTAGATTAAGTTGAAATAAAATAAATATTTGTATTTATTTGTGGTAGGACTGATCTAATATATGTCGTGATAAAAATATAGTATTATTAATTTATTGTTATCCCCGTCAATAACGTTACGCAACGCAACATCGAGGCAACTTTGTGAATCTTTGATGAATAGCACAATTTGTTCCCCTAATATTTTTATAAAGCCATTTCATCCCCAAACTCAGCCGGGTTACCTTGACTTCACCATTTACATAGAAAATTAAATACTTTTTGCAAGGTGCGATATTAATATTACTTAGTTAAATTTTTTGCATGAAACAAAGGAACATTATGCAAATAATAAAATAAATATTTTAGACAAGCCACACAACACTATTTAGGCCCACACTAAGCAGAGCTTGTACTATGGGAACCAGATAGCTGATATAATACTTGCTTACATTTTTTTGTAAATACATACTTAGAATACAAAATAACACCCATGCAGACAGAGAACAAACATCTATGTTCCCCACACAAATATTTGTTCTGGGGATCGAACCCACGACCTACGGCTTAAAAGGCAGAGCTACTACCAACTGAGATGAGAGGCCAGTCATAATTATTATGTACGTAGTACGTACTATGAGGAAATATAAAGACTTAAGGACTTCAGACGGAAATGGATTAGACTGTCACAGCATCGAGATAGATGTCAAAAACTCACGGAGGCCTATACCCAGCAGTGGGTGAAGTCAGGCTGTAGATGATGATGATGGTGAGAGTATGAGGATTGGACAGTTGAAGATTCCAACTACTGTATGGTGAACTGAACCGTTACGTAAAGTTACGGCCTTTTCTTTTTAGATTTATGAGTCTCTTGTCGGGGTTTTGATGCCAGTTTCTCCAATTAAGTCTTTCGAATGCGGCCTCCTTCACTTCCTTATATGACATGACAGCGACCTACTGGAAGCTTTCGAAATGCACCAGCTTGCAGAGAACAGAGAAAATTAGTTGACCGGAAAACGTTACGAACGAAGACGACTTAGAGCGAGTAAAGAAGAAGAGAGTTGTACTTGAGGCGATACAAAATCGAAGAGGAAACATGCTTCAACATCTTCTACGACATGACAGCTACATAAAGAACATCATTAAAGGAACGTTGAAGGAAAATGGGGAAGAAGAAGGTCTAGAATAAGTTACGTGAGCCAGATAAGTAACGGTGGCCTTGAAAAAAACTTAAAAGGCCAATAGTTTAAAAACAGGTCTGTTGCGTGTGATATTGCGCCCGCCCCGTACCAAACTTTGGCTATAAATTGGGTTTATATTAAAACTGTAGGCCTTACAAGCTCTGTTTGGTCTGTCTCTAGCTCCCGTTTCGAGTCTGTGTGAGTGCTCACCGGTGTATTACACTGAGTGTGTGAGGTCTGACGTCGGATTTGTTTAGTCAACACTCACACAGACTCAAAACCAGAGCCAGAGATATAACCAGGCAGAGCTTGTGGTATGCCACTGTGTTCCCTTGCAAAAACGCCACGGTGTTATTCGGTGATGGAACGGTATAGTATAATAAGCTTTTGATAGTACTTATTACAATAGTGGATTGCTAATGGTTAGGTATACCATATTTTATTAAAAGAGGTTTAAATATTGAATCTTGGAAGGAAAACATCAGCTGGATGGAGGACTTTTGTCTTACACTTTGAGAAAAGGTTAGTAGATAGAATAGTAGTTAGTAGTAAATACTTAGTCAGGTCATAAGTATTGTCACACAGTCAAAACTTTTCTTTTAGAATGCTGGCCACAAAAAAGTTTATTGAATTCGAATTTCGAATTGTTCATGAAAATAAAAATGTATACTTTTTAGAATTTTACTCATTTTTAAATATGGAGTGGACGCTTAAAGAAGACCGTGTTGCAGTTATTACGTTGCATCGTTGCGGTTACGCGCCAATTCAAATTTTTGACATACTGAAAAATTTGAATATAACCAAGAGATTTGTTTATCGTACCATCAAACGATAAAATGAAGACTCTAGTGTAGATGACAGGTCAAGAAGTGGTCGCCCTCGGTCTGTTAGGACTCCAGCAGTGATAAAAGCTGTGAAGGCGCGAATTCAAAGAAATCCCAAACGTAAGCAGAAACTGTTGGCCCTTCAGATGGGATTAAGCAGAACCACGGTGAAAAGGGTGTTAAATGAAGACTTAGGGCTTCGGGCATATCGAAGAAAAACAGGACATCATTTGAATGCTCGTCTAATGGACCTGAGACTGAAGAGATGCCGCGCTTTGTTGAAGCGGTACGCGGGAAAAAAATATCGGGAAATTCTTTTTTCGGATGAAAAAATGTTTAACGTAGAAGAGAGCTACAACAAACAAAATGATAAGGTGTACGCACACAGTAGTGAAGAAGCGAGCAACCGTATTCCACGTGTCCAACGAGGTCATTTTCCATCCTCGCTCATGGTATGGTTGGGAGTGTCTTATTGGGGCTTAACAGAGGTACATTTTTGTGAGAAAGGTGTAAAAACGAATGCAGTTGTGTATCAAAATACAGTCCTGACGAACCTTGTGGAACCTGTTTCTCATACCATGTTTAATAACAGGCACTGGGTATTCCAACAAGATTCGGCGCCAGCTCATAGAGCGAAGAGCACACAAGACTGGCTGGCGGCGCGTGAAATCGACTTCATCCGGCACGAAGAATGGCCCTCCTCCAGTCCAGATTTGAATCCGCTAGATTACAAGATATGGCAACACTTGGAGGAAAAGGCGTGCTCAAAGCCTCATCCCAATTAGGAGTCACTCAAGACATCCTTGATTAAGGCAGCCGCCGATATTGACATGGACCTCGTTCGTGCTGCGATAGACGACTGACCGCGCAGATTGAAGGCCTGTATTCAAAATCACGGAGGTCATTTTGAATAAACTTTAGTGTCATAAGAATCTATGTTTTGTTAAGTTCATTTTGGTATATAAATAAAGGTTACATAATGAATAAACTTGTTTCAATTATTTTATATAAAACATGTGACAGAATTTATGACCTGACTAGGTAGTTAGTAGATAGGGTTCAACTGAATTGAAGTTCCAATTATGCGGATATTAAATTGTAAATACCTATGATTTCAGACGTATTTAAGTATCATAAATACAGTAGATATATGACACAATGACAGAATTATCTATGGTAATCAATAAAAACATACAGATAATTTTTGTATGATTTTTTTAATTTAGAATACAGAAAAAAATTGCTAGGTGGCCAGAAACTAAGAATAATGTTTGTTTATATAGTTGTATGTAGGCCTACCACAAGCTCTGTCTGGCTCTGGTTTTGAGTCTGTGTGAGTGTAAGAATAAATAAATCCTACGTCGAAACGTCACACACACAGTATACACTGGTGAGCACTCACACAGACTCCAGAGTCAGAGACAGAGCCAGACAGAGCTTGTGGTAGGCATAATGGTTTTATAAGAATGACTAAGGTTATGCTTATAATTTTAACGGCTTTTAACACGCCTTTGTAACCTTTTTGTGCGCAATAGTTCAAATAATTTGGTGGTATCGATTTCCTCTTTGCCATCACAGTAATAAGGTTATAATTAGCTGAACTATTCAATGTTCGCGTTACGAGTGTGCGTTGAGTTTTAATCAATTGAATAGGTTTTTAGTTCAATCTATAGTAAAAATAAATGGAATAGACTCAGGCCAGTGTGTGGACATTGCTTCAGATCATCATTATAAATAAAATTAATAAATAATTAATAATTCGGACAATCCACAGAACACTATCTAGCCCCAACTTAAGCAGAGCTTGTACTATGGGAACCAGATAGCTGATATAATACTGAAATATTTTTTTTTGTAAATACGTACACAGATTATCATAATAGATCACCCAGACGCAGAGAACAAATATCTTTGTTCACCACACAAATATTTGTTCTCGGTGGGGATCGAATCCACGACCTACAGCGCAGAAGGCAGAGTTACTGCCAACTGAGCTAAGGGTAGTCATCATCATCATCAGATCAGGGCGTCGATTCCAGCAACACAGATCACTCAAGCGATCGCGTAAATCAATGTGAGTTGTCAATTTTTGTTTGAAAAATTTGAAAATAGAACGCGGATTCAGCGATCACTCAATCGAGCCGTGTTGCTGGAATCGACGCCCAGATTATCATCATTTTAGCCTGGTATCACCCACAGGCCTCCTTTTCTGCCAGCCTCCTCTGTCCTGTTTTTTTTTTTCTTCTGATATCTTGACTTTCTTCTTCTTCCTTTCTTTATCCCTTGAATAATAATTAATGTTTATAGGACAATCTACACAACACTGTCTAGCCCCAAACTAAGCAACACCTATTTTGATTGACAATATTTGAAGAATCCCAGTTAATTTGGATTCCATAGAATAGGACAAGGTTTGTACGATAGCGTAGAAGCAATATCAATTTTACCGGAATCGTGCCTGTGTGATACGTATCCCTTTGTTCGGCTTCAGCCGTGTCACCCGAGCAAAGGCCAGTTCACGGTAGATTCACCTCCAAACTCTATCAAATTCCACACATACCTTCGGGATGTAATTGAGCTTGATTTTTACACGACTGCTCGCGAGAAGGGCTATGTTTTTGGGGCTTATGATGGATTTTGTCGCATAACAAACTCCAACGAATTAAAATGGCTGTGTATTAGTACACTGCTATTATTTTAGATTTGTAAAAGGATCCTATAAAAAAACGGTAGGGACCGAGCCGTAGTTTGTTGCCTGTTCTTCTAGGCTTGGTCGCGTGGAACTGACACCTAGGCCCGTATTCTGAAACAGCGCTTGAGTCTGAGTCGAGCCTCAAGCATAGATTTTATGACAGTTCTCCATTGAAAAGTGTCAAAAATCTATACTTAAGGCTCGACTCAGGCTCAAGCGCTGTTTCGGAATACGGGCCCTAGACTCATCTAGCTCCATGACGTTTCAAAGTGATTCTTGGAATTGAACTGAATAAATACACTTTTGATTTGATTTAGGTTTATTTTTACATTTTGAAGAGTGACTTTCGTCTAACCCAAACTATAACAGTAAACATCAAAGTATCAAAGCTGCAGTTTGAAAGCCCATGTATTTTTTTAAATAGATAACTTTTTTCAGGATTGGTTAAAAAGTAATCACGGTTTTTATAAAGGATTTTGCGAACACGCGATGTTTTCAATATTGTACGTTCAAAGCTTACAAAATCGGAACAAAGTGGTTGATGAAAGAAGCAAGTTTGCATAAGGGCATTAAAAATAAATAAGAATATAGATTAATTGGTTGGTTGGTCGATTAATTGATGTCATAAGTATTCGATTATTTTTATTATTTTTGCATCGCACATTTTATCGGTCGAAAATTCATTTAATTCATAGTAAATTTTTTGTAGGAGAAACAATTTAAATTATAAAATAAAAAGAAGAAGTTTATAAGATTTTAATTTTTAAAGTAAAAATCAAATGCTATATTTCGAGCCTAAAAGATCATAAATAACGAAACATAGGGACTATTATTGGCGATCCGCATGCCACCTATTGTTTTACATTCGCAGTCAGAGTGGAACACATCGCACAAATCCTACAAAGATCGCTGAAGCTGCCTCAATGTTCCAAGTCAACGAAGGCAAGCGACAACACCGCTTCACCTCTGACGCTTGTGTCACTTCACACGCACCCGGATTTTTTCTATAAAACTCATGGTATTTTCCAAAGACTAAAAGAAATAATATAAATAATAGAAATAATCTTTTTAGTTTTCGTTTTATTACTTTTAGCATAAAAGTTGTAGCAGTTATGTGACGTCACAGTCCAATAGAACAAACTGTATTACATATTTAATTTTGATATTAACTTAAGTTAATATCAAAATTAAATATGTATTTATTCGATAGTATCACAAGGATTATTTTGAAACATGTTAAAGCTCCACGCGACCAGTTCCACGCGACCAAGCCTAGAAGAACAGGCAACAAACTACGGCTTAGTACTCTGGCTTTTTTATTTGATCCTTTAACAAATCAAAATAAATAATAGCAATGAAGTTCCATCGGTTCAATCCCAAACTCATCAATTAAGTTAGCATCATCAGCCTGAAGAAGTCCACTGCTGACCCGAACATTTCCAGGAATCCAAATTGTTAAAAAGCAAGGAATTGGTAGAAAAAATATATCGGAAAAGAAAAATAATGATTGTGGTATAAAAATAAGTCAAATGCACTATGGTAAGCATGTATTTTTTTAGTTTACAAACAAAACTGAGCCGCTAAATCGCAAAGGACAAATTACGCAATTAAAAAAAATACTTATTTTATTATCGCAAAACTCCTTTTTGAAATTGCGGAGTGAACCTTGTACGGTAGTTAGTATTATGGAATCTGTGACTCCGTCTTATTTTTCAGGGAAGAGAACCCGTTACAACGACAGAGATTTACATTTGAAATAGGCTAGAGCTGAGACTCTTTTATTCGCCTTGTTTATTTTTTCTTCGTGTTGGAGTACCCATGAATTCTTAATACTTAACATTACTGGAAATGAGACGCTTGTATCTTTCAAATTCAAATTCAGTTTATTCAATCATTAGTATTACGTTACAGAATTTTCTAATACACTATGACACGTACTATAAAATATTAAATATAAAGTAACCATGGAGAAAGGATCCTAATCCTAAAAAGCAAGGCTAAAATTAAAACATAGGATTTACACAAAAAAGAAAAAAACTAAACCATGTATCTACTTAAACATGAAGCTACAGAGTTAGCTATATAGAAATAAAGACAGTCTGCTGTGCTAATACATACATTATAATTCTGGAAAATATCCCATCGTACATGCTCTGCTTAGTTTGGGGCAAGACAGTGTTGAGTGGATTACCCACAATATTTATGTAATTACTGGCACATGAGGCATAACATCTGTTTACGCAGGACAGTGCATCTTAGGGCATGTTCCTGTCATGCGTGACCTACGAGGCAATGCTTTGTTTTAGGTAATGATTACCACTTTACATCAGGTGGGTCATATGCTTTTTCCATTCAAGAAAAACCTTCGGTCTTGTTTAATTAACAAGTCATAATTCGAATAACAACACATAGGAATTAAAGCTAGTGTTAAGTTTTTCAATATTCAGCTATGTAGCGTTTTTGTATAGTTAGGAATACCCACCTAATTGGTTGTCGTGTTGGAATCTTACCACTGATTGGCAGCAATTAATGGCAAAATACCTTCCTTCCGTGTACACCGCAACAGTGCCACTTCATTTTCATAGGAATTGCGAAGCCTTTTTACGTTCTATACCTATATCTATCTTCGTTTTATCGTGTCACTGATTCTTTCGAACCAAGTGTGGTGAAAGGATTTTAAGTGCGCCTCAAAGAGGCTCCTTTCGTGCACTCTACACGTATTTTCAAACTATTTTGGTTCTACGATATGCCGGTTTCCTCACGATGTTTTCCTTCACCGTTTGACACCACTGGCATGGTGTATACATACTTTTATGGGTAGAAAAACTCATTGGTACACGACTGGATTTAAACCCACAACCTTAAGATCGGAAGGCGGGGCGCTACCACTAGACCACCAGCACTCTATAATATACCTACATATATCAATATGGACGTATCTCGTAATCGTATCGCTGGAGCAATCGAATGTTTGAGTGGAGACCGCGTTTAGGTAAGCGTAGTTTAAGACGCCTTCCGGCAAGTTGGGGCGATGATCTGCGAAATGTAGCTGGCAAGCACTGGAGGAGAAGAGCCGAAGACTGGGCTCAGTGGCGCGTCTTGGGAGAGACCTACCTTCATTAGTGGACAAATATAGGTTGATGATCACCAAGAGCAGGTAAATATAATCATAATAATATTACCGTTTAGCGAGGCAAATACTGGGTGGTAACCAGGGTAAAATGAGTAGAAATTATCCAATAACGTTCATGACGTTCGTGAACTACGAAGCAATACGCCTACTTTGTTATAGGCGATGTTACTTTCCATCTACTAAAAAGAGTGAAGCAGACTTGAAGTTTGTATGAAAAAAAACTAACGTGAAAAAAGTCGCGCGGGATTCTAGTGTTCTATAAACTAGTTATTTGGACATTTTTGTTACTAATGATGATGATGAAGAAAGATGTCAAATTAAATAATTTGACATCCTTCGTCTGTAGAAGTCCACTGTTCATCATAAGCCTCTCCTATACATTTCCAGGACGAACGATTTCATTCATTGTCTTCCCGCAATTTTTACAATACTTTCGGTCCATCGGATGGGCGTCCTACGTCTCGTCTTCCGGTTTATGGCATTCTTTGTAGAGCTTAATTTAGTGTGGCATAAGTACCACGCAACAAAAAAAAAGAAAAGGCAATTCAATAAAATAACTAGGTAAAGGAAACGCCCAAGTTCCACGCAACCTAGTCTAGAAGAACTGGCAACAAACTTACAGCAGCACAAAGAGCTTTGTACTCGTAGTAAATAAACAAGAAATATGCGGTCGCTTGTGTTTTGTTTTAGCGTTTATAAAGCGGAGAGCCTTTATGGTTTATAGCTCAATAATATGGATCGTAAAAACCCAAGCCCTCGACCGATCTTACTGTGTTTCACAATTGAGTCGCCAGCGAGTCCCTTCGACTCCTTTAGTAGGTACTTCTTGAATAATTCCGCTTTGTGGAAACCTAACAAGATGGAAATGTTCTGTGTTCGTTCCTTTGTTATCAGCCTTATAAAGAGGCCGTTATATCTGTTGTTTGGGAGTGCCCGAGGTGTGGTTTGATGTGTTGCGTCTGCGATAATTTCTACGTTATCTTCATAGAGTTTTTGCGTAAAAAAAATACTGTTCATCTTTTAAAATACCTTTCATAGCTCAATGGGTAGTAACTCTGCCCTCTGCGCTGGAGGGTGTGGGTTTGATCCTCGAAACAGATATTTGTGTGGTGAACATACAATTTTGTTCTCTGTCTGTGGGGTTTTATATTCTATTCTGTTCTACCACTCCATAAGTTTAAATCCCGTAAAATCTATATTGAAAATATATTATGCGCAAACCAGTGATCTGAAACAATAAAGAAAATCACCGTGAGAATACTTGAGACATGCTCAGCTGTGCAGGTTTTGGCTTCGAGTTTTCTATAGGATTGTACCCAATTGACTCCAGCAAAATCTACTGGCAATAGAGAGTCTAACCCCCGAATACTGAAACGCAACTCTGATTTTGAGCACGTCACAAATTGCTTTTTTTTATAGTTTTCAATGAAAATCTGTCAAATATTCGTCGCCTGAGACGTGCTTAAGTCTGAGTTGCGTTTCAGTATTCGGGGGCTAGAATGTTAGAAGGATCATTAACTTAACTTTTCAAATGTGTTAAAAAACCCACCATTTTCAGCAATTACTGATCAAATATACCAAGGGTTGCAATAATACGAAGTTATCTCATTTTATATCACACTAGCGACCCGCCCCGTATTACTCTATATCTATTCAACAAAAACCGCTTCAAAATCAGTTGCGTAGTTTTAAAGATTTAAGCATACATCGGGACAGACAAACGACAGCGACTTTATTTTATAGGTACTATATATTAATACATTTAATGCAAAATAACTTAGGAAAACTGTTTAAATTGAGACCCCACTCGCTACCACCATGTTTCTTCCATGGCGGTCCTTCGAATCACCTTCTATTTTTTTTAATTAAATCACTAATATGCTAAATAACTGTTAAAGGCATGCGCACACCTAGTTCGCTGGCGGTAGTGATCAGTGAAACGCTGTCAAATATCGCTGTCAGATTTGAGATTTGACAGCGATATTTGACAGCGTTTCTTTGATCGCTACCGCCAGCGAACTAGGTGTGCACACTGTGCGCAGGCCTTAAATGTCAAATTAAAACCTTCAACAATCAAACCTATTATAATATAAACTAAAATTAGATATTTAATAATATACAATGTACTGAAATAATTATTTATACAAGCAAGTAACATCCTAGGAATACGATTATGCTAACACAAACACACGTAGGTAAGTGAATGTGTCTTTATTGTGAATTTATTTAAACCTATCAATTACCAAATATTAAAACAAACTCTTATGTTACCTCCAGTATCAGTATTGCTTTATTCGCTAAGCAATTTTTTTGGGGTCTCAGAAGTCATCATCATCATCATCAGCCGGCAGAAGTCTGCTGGACATAGGCCTCCCCTACACATTTCCAGGAAGAACGATTCTGAGCTCTTTCCATCCACCGACTTCCCACGATCTTAACAATGTCGTCGGTCTATCTGGTGGGTGGGCGCCCTATTTTTACTTCTACTTTTCGTCTTCCGGTTCGTACTCAGAGGTATACCTCTGACTATATACATATAGTTACGTCCTAATACATTACGACGACGAGCATTGTACATTACGAACATAAGTTTCACAATATTCCCGTAAAAAGCCAACCGACAAGTTTGAACACAATAATAAGAACTTCCTGTTTGCTGCCTTTTAGTTATATTGTTTGTTTGTTGTTTGTGGATTTGTTGGTTTGGGTCAAACCTCGCTAATAGACTGAAGGCTGCCTCACAATTAGTTGGTAACCGAAAATGACATTATATTCCATCCTTTAACTTTATCATAATTAAAGTAAACAAACCTTTGATATTATTATTTTTAGATCATATACAGGGCGTCCCACGGATATGCCACATGGAGGTAAAGTACCTTGAATATTGTAGATAAGACATTTTACTGAAAGAACACATTATTTGAATTTAAAAATAATTTAAATTGCATTCATAGATATTTAAATAATTACATGGGAATCGAACCTGTTACATGAGAAAAACAGTTTTATCATACGGATCAAAAGGCTTCATCATAATGATCATTTATTGCTAAATATAACATAGTGTCAGAAATAATAGGAAGACCATGAATTTAACCATTTGATGGGAAATTTTGTACAGAAAAATGAAAAGCTGACATTGCCATAAGGAAAATAAACTAAAATAAAAAAATCTATGAATGCAGTTTAAATTGTTTTTAAAATTCAACTAATGTCTTGTTTCAGTAAAATGTTCCATCTCAAATATTCAAGGTACTTTCCCTCCATGTGGCTTTTCCGTGGGACGCCCTGTATACATCGTCAAATTTTCACTCATGCCCTAATAACGGGAGACTATAGTGCCTGGAGCAAGATTTTAGATCGAAACTTGCTTAGTACGTACACCTATTTGGCTTAGTCGGCCTAATCCACAGGAAGGACATCGTCAATACGTGCGAACCTGACTAAGCTTATTAGGGTTTCCGCACAATGTTTTCCTTCACCGTTTTAGAACACAAGTATTTTGGGCATCTTTTTATACAAAAACAAATTAATTCAAAGATAATTTCTGGTTATGTATTATTTGTGTTTGTATTGTATATTATATAATAAATTTTCAAAAATAAATCTTTAAATAGCTCAAATTTTATTTGAAATATTGCATAAATACTTCAAAAAACTATTTAAACTCCGCTTTTACTACAAATTATTTGCAGAAACCTATCAAATACTATTACGAGTAACATGTGAATTTTGTGACAATGTTTACGAGACGATATTATCACGATACCGTCTAGCTATCTTGGGTCGGAAACACAATTTAACTGTAAATTTGAGCAATATTATAAGAATCTAAGTGGCTTTAGCACGATTTTTGGACACAATTTTTATCACCTGTGATCATGGTGCATACAACTGTCACAAAATTAAATCATGTTATTCGTAAATATCTCGTTGCTCGTAAAAATAGTGCTAAAAACCATGATAATTTCAAAAGATTTATTGTTTATTATTGATGGATTTATTATTTGGACAACTGAAAAATAAGTACTTTTTAAACTTTTGCTATCATTAATTAATAAATTATTTAATTAATTAGAATTGTCTACATTTCGACCACTTACACTAATTTTATTAATACAAAAACTAAGAATGTCATAAGCCATACTGATTCTATCAGAGTCTACCTGTGACCACGGCTAATGCAACAGAGCCGAAACGTCGGGAAAATAAATAAAATAAGGTAACATACGCTATAATTCAATTTATCTAATCGTGTTGCGTCGTAGGCTTCTATTTTAGAATAGTGATTTTTACACAGTAAATAATATGTTTTTGTGAACTTATGAAACTTATAGTTTAATGAAGAGTATTGGTGACGAGTATTTTGTCCAAAACTATTATTTAGGACAACAAACACAAACAATTGCACTCACATATTACAAAAAAATAGCAAGTACTAAGTAGTTCTTAGCGTAATCAGCCGCGTTATCCGCAAGTGAGAAGCGCTAAAAATGGGCTTGTGGTTTCACTTTATAAGATAAATACAGCTACAGCTTCGTCATCTTATTAGACCTCTGCCATATATTTAAGCAAAACAATTACAAAATCAATATTGTTCGAGTTGCATATATGTATGCCTGGCGCACACCGAGATCAACTGCGATGGTGATAAGCTGCCAAATACAGCACTGTCAAAGTTCGTGGCAGTGTGTGCAGATGTATGCAAAATCCTATGCTGAAATTAATCGCCATCTAAATCGTAGATCTTCTTACTACTTCTTATCGTGGGTTTAATATTGTTCTATTTTAAAGGGCGCCGGGCGCCGCTCGGGCGAGGCTTTTTCGTGCACTCGACGCAATGTTTTCGATCTTTTTAGATTCTATGGCGCTGCGCTTCAGTTGCCTATTGTTTATTCTGTCATTTTTGACGTTTCAAAACGATATGTTGCAAAAGACTCGTCAAAAGATCAGAAACTGGTGCTCAGGGTAAATAACTTAAGACAGAGCGTGTATATAGGGGTGTTTACTAGTGCGTAACACTCGGATCGGCCGATAGATAAGTCTAGAGGAGTAGTTATCGGACCACAAGGGCAGTAAAAGCTAATTGGTGGGGAGGCAGTAACTGGCGTAACAATTGGGCTGCATTCACTTGGAAAGCAGGTTATCGGCGCCTGCTTACCCACGCTTCTTTTTTTTGTCACTCCTAGGTTATATTTTTGTTTTCACTAGTTAGTCTAGTATATTATTCGTTTATCGGTGTTTTAGGCCCGGTTTTACGGGTGACTAATCGCCCAATCAATATTTTTACAGATCATTTCAAAAATATTTTTTATTTTATTTGTTGCTAGGCTGTTGCTGTTATATCTAGGCTGGCACAGCAAATAAAATCGTCTTTCGAACCAGATTTCTATATAAATGCGGCCTCTCACCACTACGATTGGGAAAATTAACCTCTTTCTCGGCCGGCAAAGCAGCATTGCTGTGTTTGGTTTGAAGGGTGTGAAATTTCTGGCCGATTTTGATGCCTCAAGTTGATGGCTGCTGGGCAGTGCATTGTAGGGCACGTGCCTGACATGCGTAACCCAATGCTTTGTTATTAGGCGATACCACACAACATCAGTGAGCCATAAGTTTGTTCCATCAGCTAGTTGTATAAAAAATAGTCTATCGAACCAGATTTCTATGTGGCCTCTCGCCACTGCTATTGGGAAAATTAACCTCTTTCTCGGCCAGCCAATTGGCGGCCTATGATTAGTTTGTAATTTGCGATGGGCTTTTGTGAGTTCGGTTTGAATTACGGCTTCGATTTGTGCGAATCCGAACAGGAAATGGTTTTCGGAATGTTACTGCACTAGTTTAATTTGGCTTGCCTTGATTAGATAATCAATTCATCAAGCATTTGTGATGAATGTGGATGTTTGTTTTCCGTATGAATATGTTTTTTTTATAAACATGAAATTAAGTTTTCATAAATTTTATTTATTTTTTGTAATGTATTTATTATCGATAAGATACCTGTTGTAGACTCATGTTTATTTAAAACTAGCGGCTGCCCGCAGCTTCACTCGCTCCGCTACTTATTCGGGTTGCAAAGTATTCTTTGAACGTCTCCTGGTTCTATAAGCTACCTCCTCACCAATTTTCAGCTGAATGATTACTACTAAATATCAGGTCCGCCCTAGGCTTGTACCATCAAGATGTTTAAGAAATATAAATAAAAGTCTATATTAATTCAGTGGTGCCTAACCTAAGCGTTCGCGAAGCGTTAGTGACTACCTCCAATAACATAACCGTTTACAAGCCCTCACAAACGCAGTCAACTGGTATTTGTTATAAAAAATAGTTCAAGATTTATGTACTATTTAGGATATGTCTGTAGATAATGTTCTTGCCAAATAATTTGTATATATAATTTGTTTTTATTGTTATTGGGCACAAACTTCCCATATTGCCCTTGTATTGTACGTCTGGAACGGACAAACTGTGAAAACTGTACCTACCTAGCCTAGCCATTAAGATCTTTTCTGTATAACAGATATGCAACAAATATTTATGATTTCTGGATTTTATGTCTAATAAGTGTTTCAGAAATTTAAAATAAAACATGTACATGGGCATGTACCTACTTTTGAGCATTGATATATAGTATATAATTATACTTGTACTGTAGTACAAGTATAATTAGGTATTAGGTTAGGTGTAGGTCTAGTAGGTTAAGTGATCACTTACTATTTGGCCTCATACACAAACTCAAAGTCGCGCAACGAGCTATGGAGCGAGCTATGCTGGGAATTTCACTACGTGATAGAATCAGAAATGAGGATATCCGTAAAAAAACCAAGGTCACAGCTCGTAGAACCGACAACCGTTGGGGAATAAAGGTTCTTGAATGGCAACCACGAACCAGAAGTCGAAACGGCGCCCACCTACCAGTTAGACCGACGACATTGTTTAGACTGCGGGAAGTCTGTGAATGGCTTTCCATCTAGATACTTAAATACATACATACTTATACACATCTATATTTATACATATAAATAACTTTAACGACACCGACAGAATCGTTCTTCCTAGAAATGTGTAGGTCAATGATCCCGCAGTGGACTTCCTCAGACTGATGATGATGAGGTTATTTGAGTATGTATAAAATGCAGTAGATAGGTGTCGATTGAAAATTTAATATCTAGTGAAGACGTGAACGGGTTGCGCCTGGCAGGTAAATCGTGTCTGGCTATCTAGACATTTTTCATATTGCATCCAGACTTTTATTATTAACACGACGTTTCATTACGTGATGTCACATACAAATGGTTTATTTCGACATTTAATAAACTGCCTAGCTTTTAATTAAACGGCATTGAACAAATCAACAAGCGTCGCGGCTCAGTTGGAAGTAGCTCTGCCTTGTCTGTCGTGGGTTCAATCCACTGAGAACATTTTTTTGGTGATGAACGCAGGTGTTTGTTTTCTGTCAGGGTGTTATATTGTATTGTTAGAATGTATTTACAAAAAAAGCTGATGTGGACCTTTACCGTTGTTATTCATAGATTTTAAGTACCTACCCTAGCGATATTTTTTCTTCTGTTTATTTTCATATTTGTATTTACGTGATTGGGGAAGGTGTTACTTCTTCCTGCAACACAGAGCATGTTAAAGCAGAAAGGCGCGTTGCACAAAACACCAAACAACATGCCTTTATGGAAATAAATATTTTTACATTTTGCATTTTTTTACATCGTACAAGCTCTGCTAAGTTTGGGGCTAAATAGTGTTGTGCAGGTTGCCCACAATTTTTAATTATTGATTTATTTAAATATCATACAAATATTAGTCTAGTGCTGCTAATTTGAGCCCTCATCTTTTCCATCTCAGCCACCATCTATGCCTGAGATGCTAGAGCAAAAACCTTACCATCAAAATGAACTAGCCTGAAGAGAATTGGTTTGGCTCAAAGTGACGTACGCTCGACAAAATTTCGTTTAGAGAACAGCGATGATCGACACCGTCGCAAATTGGTCCGATAATTCAACATCGTTTCACGCTTGTGCCTCCGCCCGTATTTTTAGAGGCTGGTTGCAAACACTTTGATGAATTGGTTCTGTGACAAAATATACACGTTTTATAAAGGAATGGTTACACCGAAAATTATGATTTAAGTATGATTTTAGCTGGTAAAAGCAATATTTGTTTTATATTATCCAGGTTTCAATATAATTGCATATTATATAATAATAACGTATGTCATTATGTTGCATATTAATGGAAAATAGTTTTACGAGGGCTTTTTTGATGAATAATGTATAGACATATATTTTTTTTCACACTATCTGTGTGTCCTATAAACCTACCTATCAAGGTTGCCTGGTAGAGATCGCTGTTAGCGATAGAGCCACCCATTGTATTACTGTGACTTATAATGTGTGTGATTTTTAAGCTAAAAACTGTATCCTACTTACCTTGTGTGTCATTGTAATCAATAAAGAGTTTACTTATAAATGCATGATTACCAAGAATTATAATTTAAATTCATTAATAGCTTCCATTTATTAATTCTTTTATACATTCTACAAGTAATCATGCAAAAACAATCAGCTATACAATACGTACTATGAAAAACGGTGAAGGAAAACACCGGGAAACCCGCGGCTTTGTCAGCTCCGCACGTATTGACCAGGTTTTTCCTGTGGATTTGGCTGACTCGCTTGTCAGGATGGTATAGGTGCTGGGCAAGCCCATTCCATCTAAAATCCTCTCCCAGGCACTATACCGTCCCGCTATTGAGGCTTGTGTAATTACCAGTTGCCTCTAACACTATATTAATCATCTACAATAGATGCAAAGGCCTGTTTAATTTATCTTTACTGACTATAAACATCTAAAATAAGCTTTACCCAGACTCGATAACATTCCCTGGTACTTCAGTTTGAGGACGGTATTAGCGTTAGTGAGCAGCACGTCTATTTCAATTTCTTTATCAGAAATAGCGCCTCAAAATAAACACTAATTCATAGTCGAAGCATCGTGTGCTACGACATAGCAAAGCTTGCTACGCCGTAGCGTTTTTCTTATGCTGCCTTCCTACGGTGCGTGGTTCTGCAGATCATCACGCACAGCGCACGACGACGCACGGCAACGCACACAGAAAGGGCTCCTGTGCTACCGCGCACCTCAGCGCACGAGACCGTTCCCATGGTGTGTCGTGCGAGCTGATCCGCCTCCGTGCGCGATATCACACACCGGTGGGAAGGGGCTATAAGAGGGATTTCTTACATTTGGCAAATATTGAACATAAACCCTATTTAATAAACCTAAAATGAATTACGACGGAACGAAATTAAAAAAAAATCCTTATTTCCATCCGGCGTTAAAATTTACACGTCTCTAAAATTCATTAAAGAGACGAAAAATATAGGCTGGGTATATAATTATTTTAATGATCTCTGCTACAGTGGATTGTGTGGAAGATTGCAGGTTTTTATTTGGTGAAATGTAGGTTTTCGTAATGAATATAACCTTAAATTTTCAAGAGGCGAGTTCAAATCTCTTGACTCTCTACCACGACAGGCAACTGTCTAAAGCACGAGGGGTGCGAATTCAATTCTCGCGGCAAGATATTGCACGATTTGCATATATTTACCAGATCTTGATTTTCTTCTCTCTACTCATCCTCAAGTACCTACGCGAGAAAGTGGTGAACAGAACAGGTTCGATATGATTTTTCCTAAAATCATGTACCTATCTTGTATCGGACTCCTGTTTACGCAATTAGACTCAAAAGTCGGTACATAGGCCATTATACATTTCCAAGAACAATGTTGATCCCCCCCCCCCCCACCTGCTGACTTACCAATCTTGGCAATGACGTCATTACATCAGGTGGGGGGTAGAGGGGGGTGCTGTCTTAATGTTTCATTATCCAGTCCATATTTAGACGCCATTTAAGAATTGGCTTGATTGAATTAATTTTATTGTCCCCAAAATTAATTTATTAAATTAAATTAATATTAATTAATTTAATTATTAATTAATATTAATTTAATTTAATTAAAATATTTATTTAATTTAATTATTATATTAAATTCTAATCAGACGCAAAATTGTTCGTTGAGTGACGGAAAGGTATTTGATAATTCGAGCACGATTTCATTGATCGATTGAACGCTCCGATTTACATCGTAATAGTAAGCTTCTTCAGGTTAATGATGATAATGATCCCGTTGAACGTAGCCAACACTTGAATGGACCGATGATTTACATCGCCTTCGACCTCCCAACTCTCCGAGGTGAATATAAACGTGTTTTTATTACGCTTCCTTTAGTAAAACGTTAAAATTAAGCCGCGGCTATGTAGTCTTGTTGAATAAGTGCGCTGTGGGACCGAGGATTAGTTATGAGAATTATTAAGCTCGCCGAAACCACGAGGTAAAGTGTAGAAATTAAGGACTACTCTAGCGAACGTATACCTACTTACTAAGTAGGTGGCTTATAAGCAGAATGTGGCATTAGGGATTCTACTGACGATATCCGTTTATTTATTTACAACCCTTTTGTAGTAGTTCCGGCTGGCTCTTTTTTTTATACAACAAAGTAGACAAACAAGCATACCTGATGGGAAGCGGTTACTTTAGCCTATACCTTGTTGCCTGCTGTTCTTCTAGGCTTGGTCGCGTGGAACTGGCACCTAGACTCACCTATCTTTAAGACGTTTCAAAGTGATTCTTGAAATTCAACTGAATAAAGACAATTTTGATATCATATAGACGCCTGCAATACCAGCGGCATCACAAGCGCGTTACCGAACCTGTAAAACTTTTAAAACGCCTTTTTTCAAGAACCCCATGCTTTAGTCCTTAGGGAAAACCTCAGCAGGGAGATCATTCCACAGCCTGAGTGTTCGTGGGAGGACGTTCCTCTGAAACCGAACGGTGCGCGACCACCCAGGCTCCAAGGTGTGAGGATGAACTCTCTGCCTATGGCGAGCAGTGTTTAAACCCCCACGCTTTTTACTTTGACTTGAATTATTCCCCTAGTAGGGGAAGTACGTCCAAAATGACATACTGTTTTGTATTTCTTTCATAACTTTTTGATTTTTGTTACAAGAGCTATACAAATTTACAAGTACAAAGTTTACTTATTTATTAATAGAATATACATGAAAAATTAACAATAAAAACATAACTTATGAAAATAATTGGCGTTAAACAGAGATCAATGAAAAACCATTTTGTCCATATAGCATGGACAAAATGGCATAGACTTAATGGGTAAAATGGCATACACCTTTACTTTTTTATTTTGTGCTTTATTAAACACATATTACGCATATAACATTTTTGGGTGCATCCGCACATTCAGCGTGAGCTCAAAGAGAACAATTTTTGCACCGTAGCCAAAATTCTCCGGATCTAGAACGCGAAAACAAGTCATTGCAGTAAATGCAAGCGCAGTCATCATTTTCATTTTGGGTGGGTCCCGAATGGTTCTTCTTCACTGTCCGATTGAAAGAGGTTCTTTGTGACCTGTTTCTTTGTCTTGTTACGAAGAGTGTCATTTTTTTAAACAGCCTTGTTCTTGATCTCTTGCATATTTGGATATGCCATTTTGTCCATAGTATAACTATGCCATTTTGTCCGAATAGGGCTTTATTTACCTAAAAGCCTAAGAGTTATTGAAAACTTAAGTTATTCATTAAAATTAAACACAATAACTTGTGCAAAATGTTAAGGAATGTAAATAATACGCTACCATTAAGCTTCAAACCGAAACACATACCACAACTTTAAAAACTCTTCGCAGTGATAAAAAACTCACAATGACCGAAAACTTGTATAAGACGACTGAGTGAAAATGATTGCGCTGACAATGACAGTATTTTGATAGCTCACTTAGAGACAAATAGGGCACGCTCTGTAATTGTCACTACGATGAGAAAACCAACCAAATTTGAAATACAGCAGGTATGCCGTTTTACCCGTATATGCCATTTTGTACGTACTTCCTAACTTAAATTTTACTATAATTTTATTTTGAATTAGTAGTTACGATTCATTGCTCAATCTTCTACTAAAACTCTGTAATTAAAAAATATTTTCTATTTTAGTTCGCGTGGTTTTTTAGTTTTTTCAAACTATAATTTATTTTTGTCAATACATAATTGGAATACAATATAACACCCAAACAGAGAACATAAATACTTTATTCTCTGTCTGAGTAATATAATATATAAAATCCCATCAGTGTCTGAAACTACTTACTTTCTAGCCTAATAATCTCCTCAACTCATCTCCTATCATATCGCGTCAACTCTTCCATAGTTCAAGTATATAAGATAAAATATCGAGGTTCCCTACACAAAATTGTTATCGAAACATTTACCACGTAACCTTTATAAGAACGTCATAATACAGTGTGTAAAATCCTCTGATCTCCATACGCTGTGTAAATTACATGTCAGTGGGTAAGCTCAGAAAATCCACTCTATACAGAGCCACCACACAATATGACTTAGAGTGTATTTTGCGGTTCTCAGTTGGTTTAGCCTTGAAAGTTGTAGTTTTTTATTATTATTTGAGAAACCAACAAACATAGTCTAAGGTCCGTATTCATTTTTCAATGGAAAACTGTTTTTTAGACAGTTCTCCATTGAAAAATGAACGAAGAAAAGAGAACTGTGTTTGCTTGAGGCTCGACTTAGATTTAAGCACTTTTTCTGAATACGTAGCCTTAGTAGTCGAAAAACTGATTGTTCAATCAACGGAATAACGCTATTCGTCATATAAAAAAGTCCTTGTCTTTGACAGGCATTAAAAAGAGATGGATATATACATTTACTCCACGAATAAAATCTGTAGATTGAAAAATTAGCCGTTATTTTAGTAGTAGTAGAGCCCTTTGTCCGGGGAAGAACTACCATCACCATGCCTATTTCTGCCGTGAAGCAGCATTGCTGTGTTTCGGTTTGAAGGGTGTGGATTCAATTCAATACGATACAAGAATCAAATTGAAACGTCTTAAAGCTAGGTGAGTCTAGGTGCCAGTTCCACGCGACCAAGCCTAGAAGAACAGGCAACAAAGTAGGGCTTGGTTCCTACCGTTTTTATATATGATCCTTTTACAAATCAAAAATAGTCTCAAAAGTCCTCAAGGTGCTGGACGTAGAGCAGTGCATCGTAGGACACGTTCCTGACGTGCATGATCTTCGAGGCAATGCTTTGTTAAAAGGCGATGGTTCCCACCAAACATCAGGTGGGCCATACGCTTTTTCCATCAGCTAGTTGCAAAAAAACTAAGACACAAACTAAAATAGCCTCAGCAGTCTAACTCTAATAAATAAAGTTTGCCGTAAACAAATACCAATACAAAAGCCATCCATCGTCATTTGTAGTTATTTCCGTGTACAATTATACTCTCTCTAAAAACAATTTAATGTTGTATGTTAATTGAACCACCAGTCAAATGTATTTAGACTAAAATAGATTACTGGGTGTTTCAACGACATAGAATCCCGACAATAGTTCCATTTTGCAGCATTTCACATTGCAAACAACGAGGCAAGCAGTGATTGAGCCGTACACGTCTGTGTATGAACCAGATGTTACCAAATTGCAACTACAACAACGTGTAAAGACGGGCGTTTAACGGCAAGCATTTCATTAAGCAGACTTTTTGGTTAAACAACTCAACAAACTTACAGTGACAAGCATTTTTTGTTTAGTTCTCTTTTCAATTACCTGATGAAATTGAACCTTATTTTTGAAGGCGTAAGCAAGCATACTGGTTGCACAATCAAAAAGTTGATAAATATGACCTCACCAAATTAAACGAAGACAATTGCATACATTTATGTTGAAATATTATGATCTTTTGGATATGTTCGGGTTATAAAATTATATTCTGCTTTTTGCTTTAGAAATGTGAGAAAAGTAAAAAAATATTTGAACAAATAAATGACAAAGCAACTTGCAAATTTAATTTATAAAACTAAGCAGATGTTTCAACAACAGTGGAAAACACAGAGAGAGGCATATACCCAGCAGTGGGTGTAGTCGGACTGTGGATGATGATGATGTTTCAAACAATTGAGCTTTTATTATCTTTCAACCCAAAATTTGAAACGCCACTGATCATTTTTTATCACTTTCCATTAATTTGGTAACCCATACTATAACGTATATCAAGATTATCGTTTCTACTAGATAAGAGCAAGACAGTTATTATAATGTCAGTTGTTTAGTTCAGCTCCAGCATCAGTAAGATTGCCACGTACACAACATTAATATCGTAAACCGGTTTTAGGTAAAGTTTAGGATATACCGCTCCTAAGTTGTCTGTATTACAAATCACGGTTAGTGTGCTGCATCAACGAGTATGTGAACGTTGCTCGGGAAGCTTAAAAGCTTTTTGCTAACGTTATACCTTTAGTTAAGCTATATGATACTAGTAGACATAGACTTTTATTTATTAACTATCACTTAACAGCAGGTGAGATTGCGGTCAAACGCAAGCCTATAATATGTAAAAAAAAAAAAAAAAAAAAAAAAATAACTAAATAAGCACACGTAAACCAGTAAAAAACAAGGACACTAAATAAGAAAGATACAAATAATACATCGATACTGAAGAAGTGCGTTGTGTTTCTGTGTGCTACAGCAGCAATAGGGCCTTGACTCAGCATAATATCTAGCTACTGTGAGGAAGCTATGCGCTGGTATTCTGTCAAGACCACCAACCACGCTAGGTACCTTTTTGACTGTTTATGTTATTTATTATTTATTCATTTATTAACACCTAGATATAACCTTACAGATACTTATCCAAACCATTATAATCTAATAAAAAACATAAAATTGAAAATAATTCTTCAGTTTATTTTGAATTCTTAAAAACTGTATACTACTTATTGTGTCATGGTAATCAATAAAGAGTTATGTGTATACAGGGTTATTCATTATTAACTGCAAATACTCAGAAATTAGGTTCAACAAATAGAATAAAAAATATTTATGAAATTATTTTTTTAAAATTTGATCAAAAATTTTTTCAAGTTTTTGTATCAAACTTTTATTTTTATTAATTTCTTTACGGCTATTGCATAATGATTGCCACGGAGAACAGGACGATGACCCACCCAGGCGGTGACTGAACGCAGAGTGTCACTCACGGCGCGCGGGCGCAGATCAAAGGTCAAAATAGGTCAGGCGCCAATGATTCCTTTATCGATTTTCTCGGGATTTTCATAACAAAACTTAAAAAAATCATTTCATAAATATTTTTTATTTTATTTGTTGAACCTAATTCCTGAGTATTTGCAGCTAATAATGAATAACCCTGTATACGTCCCATTATTTTATTATTTATTTACCGTTTGTAACGGTCTGCAGATAGCTCAACTGTTTCTTGTGAATATTGTTTATTATGTAAATATTTAATTGATTATAAGTTTACTTTGTTTTCAATTTATTGCACAACCATAAAAAACTTTTTAACACCGAACTCCCAAATCCATTGCTAGACTATAATCTACAATTACGAAGTTAAAATCCGATTTCATGCTGCCGAGTTTGAGCACAAAATAAATTGGATTAGTCACTAATGATCCACGTTTGATTCTAAAGCTTATGGGATCAAATTTAATGCTTTTGTCATTCATTTTAATTGCAAACATTTTTTAACCAGATCCCGTACGAGGTTCCTGCAACTGGCCTGCGAAAAGGCTTTCAATCGCCCAGTTTTAATTGAAAACTCTTATTGGAGCGAAGCAAACGCTCTGAGCCATTTAACTGGATGACAGTGATTGAATTCATTCGAGATTATAATTTAACAATTGATTGAGACTTTGTTGTGTTAATCTTTTGAACAGCCAGAAACAGGAACGGTACAAAAGGCTGGTTTTTGATCAAGGGTTACAATTACTGCTCTGAACACAATGGAATACGGTTTCCGTTTAATATTTGTGTTGCTGAGATGAGTTCGTTAAGTATCCAACTTTATAACATGAGCAAGTGTCAAGTGCACGAAAGGAGTTTTTTTGAGGCGCACTAAAGTCCTTTCATCACACTGGTATGCGAGAACTGGTGACACGACAGGAATAATGAAAACATGAACATGGAAAACACAAGTATTTTACTAATGTTACGGTAATTCATTGCATATAAAAAACTTTATGAAACACAGCCATTCCAGGGTGCAAAAATACAATGATTTTCATACAGAAAAATTACCCAATTCACTGACTTATTTTTCTTCTTGCGACACAGCAGACAAGTTCTTCAAAGATGCTTTTTAGGGTTCCGTAGCCAAATGGCAAAAACGGAACCCTTATAGATTCGTCATGTCTGTCTGTCTGTCTGTCCGACCGTGTCACAGCCATTTTTCTCCAAAACCATCAGAGCTACAATGATGAAACTTGGCGAGTAGATGTACTCTGTAAACCGCATTAAGATTTTTACACAAAAATAGAAAAAAAACTATAAATTTTGGGGGTCCCCATACTTCAAACTGCAACTCAAAAAAAATTTTTTCGTCGAACCCATACGTGTGGGGTATTTATTTATAGATCTTTAAAAATGATGTTGAGGTTTCTAATATAGTTTTTTTCTAAACTGAATAGTTTGCGCGAGAGACACTTCCAAAGTTGAAAAAAGTTGGTCCCCCCCCCCTCTAACTTCTAAAATAAGGGAATGATAAAACTAAAAAAATATATGTTGTACATTACTATGCAAACTTTCAACGATATTTGGTTTGAACGAGATCTAGCCAGTAGTTTTTTTTTTATACGTCATAAATCGTAAACCGCAACTTACCTTTCGACGAACTACAAGAACCTGTTTCCTGTTTATTTTCTGTGTATTATGTTACTTGATGCTACGGAACCCTTCATGGGCGAGTCCGACTCGCACTTGGCTGCTTTTTTAGTGCACTATTGACTTAAGCTTAGACCTGGATTTTATGACAAAAAATGGTTACTCTAGAGGCATTATCCAGGGAGGAAATAGGGGACTACGTTTGTATGGAGAGTCGCAGGTGTGATGCCCTCTTAATATTGAGTTTCTACAAACGGACAAATTTCATAATACGAATCGTGCCAATTGGCAACAAGGCATGTTTGTTGAAGAGTTTATCGAAACGCAATCAAACGCTTATTCAGCTTCGTTTGGGAATTAGGATAACGGTGCGAGCTACCAGGTGAATCCTCGAGAGTTTCGCAAACAAATATCACAGTCCTTACGTAAACAGCGGCGTGATTGCGCGAATATATACAGGGTTATTCATTATTAGCTGCAAATACTCAGGAATTAGGTTCAACAAATAAAATAAAAAATATTTATGAAATGATTTTTTTTAAGTTTTGTTATGAAAATCGCGAGAAAATCGATAAAGGAATCATTGGTGCCTGACCTATTTTGACCTTTGATCCGCGCCCGCGCGCCGTGAGTGACACTCTGCGTTCAGTCACCGCCTGGGTGGGTCATCGTCCTGTTCTCCGTGGCAATCAATAAGCAATAGCCGTAAAGAAATTAATAAAAATAAAATTTAGATACAAAAACTTGATCAAATTTTAAAAAAATAATTTCATAAATATATTTTATTCTATTTGTTGAACCTAATTCCTGAGTATTTGCAGTTAATAATGAATAACCCTGTATATCTAGATAGATAAACAGACATTTGTACTGACTGACTGAATGAACATTGCTATAAAGTCTAATGACTAAACATGATTACCACTATCATTGTTGTTGCGTAATTAGGTAGGATGATTTTTTATATATTCAAGTCCTTTATAAACAGGCGACCGAAGATAATCATAATACTAATAACTTTATTGCGAACAACATAGGTGTGGATACTGATGTCAAGGTTTTGTGTAAGATCTTCAATATTAAACTAATAATAGCATGCAATAACTTATCGATAGGGAGGTACAACTAAAATAACACAAAATGTAAAAAAAAATACAAATTAAAATTCAAAGTCTACGATTTAATTAAATAATACAGAATAAAAGTTAAAAATCCAAGGACAATAAAAACTAAAAATAATAAAGTTATATATAGATATACCAGTTTCAGTGTAGTGACATAAGTGCGGTACTTAGTCCAATAAATCAGACAGTCTCTGATTTATTGGATTATGTACCGCACTTATAGGATTTAATCTGAATATGTAAAGGGAATTCAAAATATCGGATACATTCATTTGTTGAAACAGGAGGTGAGAGAAGAGAGACAGTCAAATATGATCTCATGAGTTCGATTCAATTGAAACAAACAATATTCAAGTGTTAGAGGAAACATTGAACTTCATTGTCTCACGATGCCAATAGATCCAATAGCTTCAAGTTCGTCGTTTATTTGCCTTCTCAAATAGGTTAAATATTCGAGTAAATGCAGAGTTTGTCAATAAATATTCGAGTTTTTACTAAAATGTTATTGAAACTATCTGATAAACCAATGAGAAACATTGATTAAAAAGAAACGTGAAGCTGAACATCTGTATGTCTCAAGTTGATGGACGCAGGGCAGTGCATATCGTAGGACACGTTCTTGACGTGCGTTACCTACGTAAGTTACCTTACCAATTAAAACGGTCAAGTCAGGTGTTCCCCAGCTTTTAATTTTGTCATTTTATGTCACAACGAGTGAAAATCATGGTAGGTGGGTATGGTATGGATTGTATAGCTCTGGGAACTGACGGTCGCTGTGGCAGAAACTTAATCAAAGGACACACACTGGAAAGCTCAGGGTAAATCATTCCCCATCACTAGATAGAGAAAAAGACCTAGTAAAGGTTAGCCGATAGGTGTAAATCACGCAAAACCAGTGGCTCTAGACACCCAAATAATTTTGTTAAGCAACATGTATAAAATAAGTACCTACGTAATTAAATTATTCAAGAATAATTTTGTCTAGAAGGTACATAATAAGTAAAATTTCAAAAATTGAAACTTCAAATCAACCAAACCTTGAAAAACATCAAACCTCACAGTAATCCACAAACATTAATATCATTAAAAGTTTAAAAAAACGCAATCGTTTTTCGAAGGTCTTGTTTAGTTTTTTGGGATGGTAAAAAGTAAACGAACCATACAAAAAAACGGTGAGAACCAAGCCGTAGTTTGTTGCCGATCTTTTAGACTTGGTGGCGTGGAACTGGTTCCTAGGCTTATTTAGCTATAAGACGTTTCAAAGTGATCCTTTTGCTACCATTTTTTTTTAAATTTGGTTTTGATCATTTTTACACCCTGTATTAGTCCGCTGTCTAAGCAAAGGGAAATTTGCATTTAACTCTGATTTGTGGGCCGAGACAGCCGCCCATATATTCGTTCTAATCAACAATATTTATTCGTACAAGTTACTTTTATAGCGCACTTACAAGCACAAAACGCTGCATCTTACGAGAGCCTTTGAAAAAGTACTGCCATATGTTACACTCATTTTTAGGGTTCCGTACCCTAAAAAGATATCTTTTTGTTGTAATCTGTCTGTAAAGACCCTTTTCAGGGACAGCTGAAGGTTAGCTGGATCTTTTTAACATAAAGTTCAGTAGTTCTTACGGTTTGATAAGAAATACGACCCCGTGTAAGTGATTTGCAGACATAGTATTGTATTCCATGTATTTACAAATAAATGTATATAAGTATTATATCAGATATCTTGGTTTTTATAGTGTTGTGAAATGAAATAAAAATTTATTGCTTAAAATGTGGTAAGGTATTAGATGTCAGTAATTAAATTGATTCAGCACATTTTGCTTGAACTCAGCATGCAATTATAAGTATAGTTTAAGCATTTAGAATTACAAATAGTCATAAATTGATTGTCTTATTATGTCTGTGTGCATTGTCTACAATATTTATTTATTATAAGTTCCAAAAGAATTCTAAGAATTAAATCTAACTATCTTTATGTGCCTATAAAATAGTATGCAGATGTTTAAGGGTACAAAATCAACTTGTCAGTCCAACCCTCTTTTTCATTAAAGTCGATTTATTAGAATTTCAGAAAGAAAAATTGAAGGATGTCTTTATCCAAAGGGGCCTTAGTCTCTTGTCACTGTCACTTTTATGTCAACAAATAGAGATAGCAATAGACTTATCGGTATGCTAAGCTAAATGACTGCTATAAGACCATTATGATTATACCCGTAAACATCTATCCTACTTTATAATAGTACATTATTGCAAAGGCAGCGAAATAGGCAATTGCAGATCGAGTATGATACGAGACAGGCAACTGCCATTTCGGCCGAGGCATATATAGTGCTTTTCTTAAAAAAATACAAGGAAATAAAAAAGGGTCTTTTAAATAATAAATTTATTTTTAATTAACCAAATAACAACGAACTCCGCTTTACCGCCAATTTTTTTTTTTTTTTACATTTTGTGCCGAAAGGTAAACGCATCTGTGGCTATACAGCCACGAGAACGCAATGTGTACGATAGATGAAAGAGTTCTAAATTCAAACAGCACACCGTTTCATACAACATTGCCGGAGCGAGAACGCGCCGGGAAGTGATTTTGGTTTTTCAGTCTACGTAAATATGATACTTCGCGTGTTCTATATTCAAAAGTAATGACAATATTTCCGCGCATGTTTCTATGTTTCCATGCGTGCCGTGCAGCCCGGCAGGCTGCCTGGCAGGCTGCGTGGCATGCAGCCCGTCCCGGGCCGGCGAACATTCAAGCTGTTTACATGCATGCCGTGCAGCCCGGCGAGCTGCCTGGCGAGCTGCGCGGCATGCAACCAGTGTTACCAGGTACACGGTAATTACCGTAGATGCACGGTATTTTTGGCTTAAACACGGTATACAGTAATGTTTCACTACCGTGTCATTTTCTACGGTATTTTTAATTATGAATTACCTTGACAGTCAATATGTAAATAATTACGAAGTAGGTATTCCCCGATCATCAAAATACGTCTAAATGTAAAAGTATGCCCTTTGCCCTGCCCACTAGTTAAACAATTAGTGTATATGAAAATTAGAGATAGTAGTTAGATATAGTTAGATATTTGTATTTGTATTTGTATAAGATGTTCATCTTATCATAGACTAAATCAGATTCCAAAAATCTGTATAAAAGTAGGGTAAAATCTGTAATCTGTAATACTACCCTAAATTCTGTATAAATACAGATAAATCTGTATAATTGGCAACACCAATTTGGCCCGCGCGCGTGTAAACAGGGCGCCCGCACATTCATCAAAAAACCGACACTCGCCCGGTTCGCGGCATTCACGTTCACGGGCGCGTTTACGGGCTCGGGCGTACCGTTTCCACGCGCGTGAATGTGAATGTGCACGTTGAATGTCGAGTTGAACGCACGCGTGGAAACGTGGCATGAGAAAATAAAACTAAATAATTTCTTGTGTTTTTAAGGCTAACATACGAATATGATATATACCTAATTTAGTAAGTGCAATTAAAACAACACAATATAATAATAATGTGATTTCATGCTTAATAAGTGCTTCGCTAACAGTTCTATTTTTTGTTTCACTAATTTGTTCGATCCTGCCTGAACCTAACAAATACAGTACTATAAATAAATAAATGTTTAAGACAATCCACACAACACTATCTGGCCCCAAACTAAGCAGAGCTTGTACTATGTGAACCACATAGCTGATAATACTACTTACATACATTTTTTTTTTGGAAATACATACTTAGAATACAATATAACACCCAGACAGAGAACAAACATCTGTGTTCCCCACATAAATATTTGTTCTCGGTGGGAATCAAACCCACGACCTACGGCGCAGAAGGCAGAGCTACTACCAACTGCGCTGAGAGGCCAGTCGAACTATAACAGTAGCTATAGCACTCAGCCAGAGGAACGTAGCAGCAATCGCTCTCAGCAGTATCTTCATAGGTTGCCGGGAAATATATTATTATATTACCCGTTATGCTACGGGTAGGTACTGTAGCCAAATGAGATATGGCTACAAGGAGGGGGAAGTTCAGTTCCGGCTCTCAATCTACGTTCCGACGACACGCTTCGTTGAAACTTCGTTACAAGTGAGTACGTTTTAAGGTAACGAAGTTGTACGGATTCGTTTAAATAAATAAGCACTGTAGTAACGTACGTAGTTTTGACCCGTATTATGTATCCCTGTGTTATGGGTATTCACGGAAGAAGAAACATATCTAGGGTACTAACCGGATAGACCTGTCTTCATGCCTGTTTTCCAACTTGTCAGTTTGCGAGTCTGTGTGCTACCAGTGTATTTTATGCTATGTAATTTTGAATTTGGAAGACATTGCACATTGTTACATGATGATGATGTTGTTGATTACAGGCATTGTGTATGTGTGCGATTGACTAGCAAACCTATGCGCATGCGTACGCCGGCATCGATTTCAATTTCGATTTTTAAAAGATGCCTTTTGGCCCCCAATGTACTCGTACAACCTACAATACATCCACCATTTAAGCTATCGGTGATGTTTTGTATGTGTGAAAAGCGCAGCCTTTCACTCTCTCATTGTTGGTTATAATAGCGTGTGAGTGAGAGGTAATGCTTAGCAGTGCTATTGTAAGATAGATTCTTTATTGGCGAGTTTCAGGAAAATCACTGAAGACATTATTCCTAAAACGCGCGAAAAAATCAACGACACTCGATTTATTTTTAGGTCTCTGTAATATTAGATATTTGTTCCAACTCATCTCGGTTGAACACATTTGGAAGAAACTTCGGGTATTCATAGTTTGTGACAGCAAACACATTTTGACCCGTCGCGTCGTCGTGAAAATAAAGACACACTTTTTGTCTCTCTGTCCATAAATTTTTCATTGGTTAGCCCCACAACTTTTTTTTAAGTCTAAATTCGTGTTGGTAATTTTCTCTGCGTCGCACACGCTCAATTCACTCACAATTGAAAAAGTTTAAAGTGTAAACTTTCGCGAACTATTCTCGCTTCGCTTCCTTGAATTGTCTTTATTGATTCATTGAGCGCGCACTCTGATAAAAGATGGTGGTTTTTTGTTTATACTTAGATGGGTGACACGTGCCACGATTTTATTATTCCATACTTTTAACACAACATACTTGTCTATACTAATAGTAGTAATATTAGTATAAAGACAAAAGATTTGTATGTTTAAAATAAATCAACCGGTTTCAAAAATTATCTTACCATTGGAAAGCTACATTCACCCTGAGTAACACAGGCTATCATTATATGTTTAAAAAAAATGTCCACCAGTGCGAAGCTTCGGATTGAACTCACAACCTTATTGTATATATTAAGGTTATATATATATATATATATATACTATATTAGGATATTAGTCATCATCATCATCAGCCTGAAGAAGTCCACTGCTGGACATAGGCCTCCCCTACACATTTCCAGGAAGAACGATTCTGAGCCCTTTCCATCCATCGACTTCCCGCGATCTTAACAATGATTATTAGGATATTAGTCTATATTAGTTACTATATTAGCCTATTACAAAAACACAAACAGACTATAAAAACTATAGCAGTTGAATAACATAAAATGGAACTCGAGACTGCAGTGCCCAGGGTACTTACGAACCTACTAAATAAACTGTACAAGGGGTTTATACCTACGAACCTACTTAATAAACTGTACCGTTAATATTAAGACCTAATGTGTACATGACTTTATGAATAAAAATACAAAAATGTTTGTTTTGTCTGTCTGAAACCACAATTTTCTTTTACTCAGTTAATAGCTTTGCTTTGACATCGGGAGTTGGTTTAACGTTGGTCTGGCACGTAACGAGTTCTTGCAGTGGTTCAATATTAACTCGTATTCTCATTTATGTGGTAATAATTGCGGTAGACGATTCACTTATTTGTATCACATGAATGTGGAATATTTAAAACACATGGAAATAAAATCATGATAAATATTCTAGTCGAATCCTGTGCATTTTTTTTCATATAAACTTTGACATAAATTTTTATTCATTTAGGCTGCCATTTTTTTAAATCGAACGCTTACAACTTTTCTATAGGGACTTGAGGTTTCTGCCACAGACCACAAAGCCCCTTAGTTCCGAAGGTTTTATCTGAGATACTTTGATTGTTAGGTAGAAGAAGCCACGAGCGGAAGCAAGTAAGAAATATTATACTACGTGCTTACATAAGCTGATTGCGTGTGTATAAAAAGCAGTGCTTCCAGTGATTCCGCTGTAAAGCAATTTATTTTATTTAAATACTCGCACTCAACACAAAATAAGCTCTCATTAGTAATTGCATCTCTTTTGTAGTGCTATAGTAGTTTTGCAAGAATAATTTGCCTTCTGCTTCTTCTTATCGTGCCACTGATTATTTCGCACCAAGTGTGGTGATAGGATTTTAAGTGCGCCTCAAAGAGGCTCCTTTCGTGCATTTGACACATATTTTCAAACTTTTTAGGTTCTACGATATGCCGGTTTCCTCACCATGTTTTCCATAGCACTGGCATAGTACACGACTGACTTTGAACCCACGACCTTAGGATCGGAAGGCGGGGCCGCTACCACTAAGCCACCAGCGCTCTATATAATTTGCCTTTAGAAACAGCAATAAGAAACCGAAATTCTTTCATTTAAACGTAACCAGGTTTTGTGAGTGTCTTTCAATTGAAGGAAATCGTTTGCAACTTAAAATATTTCACTAGGATGCTTGCACTGTTCGAGGCAAACGTCTTGCTCTGTTTTGCGCCAGTCAAAAGATCCAATTGGAGTTGAGGATTAATGGTGTCGTTATTTAGACCTGTACCACTCTGTATTTACTAACAGGCCTTTGTTTTTGTTGTAGAAAATGTATCCAGTGTCAAGAGCAACTTTTCAGACACGCATTATCTTCTAACTAATAAAACTCTTACGTTACTAACTGACTGATAATCAAAGCAACGCACAGCCTAAACCATGGCATTCTTCTTTCCTCATAACATGTCCATAACACGCTAGCCGATTACTTCTCCTCTTCTCCGTTACTGGCGCTACTTTTAAACTTCCTCTGATGATCTCGGATCTGACAAGAGCAAGATTTAAAATTCATAGCAGTTAGAAAATCGCCCTATAGAATTTTTAAGATGGAATCTAAAAAGGCTCAACCAATTCGTTCATGCAAGTTTGCCTCACTTGTGGGGCTTTTGTAGGGATATACTATTCTCTATTCTACGGCTGGGAGACAAAACAGGAGGGTCGAAGGCGAGGAAATAATTAGAGGAACTAGTTGTTCTCTGTGGACGATTAATGCTCGTTCACCAGCGAGATTTACAACTTAGCTAGCTTCTAGAACTTACTAATGGAAAGGTTTGATTTACTTTTGCAATATCTCTTTGTTTTTGTGCTGTAGGTACTTGGTCGTCTTCTTTGGTGTCAAAAAGCTATCTCACATAAAATACTGTTAGTATCTTATTTTTATTGATTTGTATCGCTGCGCCATCGAATCCTAATCACACTCGACAAATAACTCATAAGGACTGTTTGGCACTAACGCAACCGTGGTTTCA
Source organism: Thera obeliscata (assembly GCA_947578465.1). NCBI lineage: Eukaryota > Metazoa > Arthropoda > Insecta > Lepidoptera > Geometridae > Thera > Thera obeliscata. Next base: position 3,864,674 of record OX387927.1, read on the forward strand.
TCTACAGGTTTGACGTTACAGTTAGTACAGAGCAGCCCCGTACCAAGGGGAAGGTTGCAAGCTTCCATAGAATTTTTCTTTACTTTTGCGAATATTTTCAAAATTCTGTTTCGATCGAAGTAAAAGTTTTGCTACATTTGTACCCATATAAAAGTTCTGCCAAGACGTTCACAGAAGCTATAAGTTATCATTGAACTGGAATTTTGTTCCATGGGAGAAGCGAAAGCAAAAGTTTTCCGGATAAAGGCAATGGCTTCGATTTCGCGAAAACCTCTAAATCCCTTCCTCTTATCATTTCCTGATTATAGAAATGTTGCTGACTTATACTTTTCTTTCCCATGAAAGCAACGAGACATATTTCAATAGGTTTCTTTTATACCATACCCCCTCTAAATAGCTTATTTTATTCACTGAAAACAGTGCATAAAAGCATCACTGTGTTTGAGCCATAAATACTCTAGATTTGATTGATTGAAGTTATTGACAAGGAGTTTCGCATTGGATTAAATACTGTTTTGTGTTCTTTGTTGTCCTATTCATACATTAGTTAATTGGCGCTATTTTGAATACTGTGTGTTCGATGATAATAATAGATCGAAAATGCATTCTAGGGATGAAAAAGATGTGCTGATTTGTTTGTTGTTCAATTGAGTTGTTGAGTTAATGAAAGAGATGACAACCAATATCGTAAAAAACTTGCATTATGTGGCTAGAGTTCTTCACTTGCTCGTGATTCCTTATTTATTTTCCCTCAATTTAAATCAGTCTTCTATTCACTAGTTGCATAATGTACTATTTAACAAGTACTTTATCTACCTACTACTGACAATTTTTGTCGTGTCAGTAGTTACGAACTAGTTAGAACTAGCTTGCAGTATCTACAACACAAGTTTATCACTTAGTGTTGATAGATACTACAACACAACAATAACTGTGCACAAGCCAATTTAAATAGCATATGATTAGGAACTTCTGAATAAGGATTTAGAGTAGAAACATATGTTTATATTTTTATTGAATTGCTTGATTTGGAATAAAGCTTATCTTATGCCTCAAGTTGATAGACGCAAAGAACTGCATCGTAGGGCACATTTTTGACGTGCGTGACCTACGAGTTTGCTTGTTTCATCAGCTAGTTGTACAAAAAATAAGCTTAATTGACTGTAGTGTAATAATTTTAAATACGTTACGTTGAGGCAACAAAACTCAAACGTAAATAGGTGTAAATTTTGAATGAACTTCACATAAATACAGATCAATGGCAGCTCTATACAGAACTGAACATTTCCAAAGGAAAAATTAGCTATGTTATCCTTTTGATCGTGAAAAGAAACTTCTGTTGACATTGAGGGGACAGCCGCGTGTGTCGATTCAAAGTACAGACGCACTCATAAACGTGCGTTTATTTACCTCCTTTTGAAATAGGTGATGCGTTGCCTTCACGCCTTTCGAAGGCAAAAAGGTTTTTTCACACATTTTCCCATCTTTTTTCTTTTTGCTCAAACGGTTCCTGTATCGTAGTGTGCTGGCTGGAAAATACTTCTTTGTTATGCCAAGAAATGTTTGCATAGATCACGGTACCTGTTCATAAGCATATGATTACCGCAACAATAAAGTGAATTAATTGTCCATACTTAAGTGAAGTTTAAAAGACTTGAGAAACCAACTTCATGGCCAAACTGCTGAAACGATGTTCATGAAATTTCTTTGGGACTAATTTGGAAGTAAAACCTACCAGGTTACGAAGTTAGGCGATAGCAAACATAAAAATACACACGAATGAAGAACCACTTCCTCTTTTTCTTGAAGTATCTATTTTTCATTAAAAAAATGGCGTAGGTATTAAATTTCCTTGTTTTGGGTATTTTGGGCTGGTCTATATGGCTGGGCTGACAAAGTACTCGGTGTAACTCAAACTATGAAGAAGGAAAACATGTTAGAATAAAAAAAATATATGGTAAGCGGTGTGCGATCGGATTACGATTTTCAATAAATAAGTTGCTTTTAAAGCATGAAGTACATCGCTTTTATTTAATACTAATACTGTGTAGCTTGTGGTTTTCGTTTCAACTAATTTTTTACAACCTTACATCACATTTTATAAACAGATCTGATATACGCGGTCTCATTAAAAATCCTAAAGTTTCCAGCATCCGAACATCAACGTACACGAAATGAGGTTTTCACGAGATATAGGAACTTAGCTTGCCTTATACTTCCATAGGGCTCTCAAAAATCCCCCTTGCATGCACGAAAGCGATTCATAAGGCTTGCTTCGTTTGGCCCAACTCGTCGGCAATCTTGTATCTCCGGAGTTTAAGTGTTTGACCTCCCTTTGCCCAAATGAAGCTCACGAACATGTCTGCCAATATATTACATGGTTTTATATGAGCTTTATTTCCTTCGCCGCATAGTGTATATTTCATTGACGTGAGGTTTGTAGTAATCTTGTCCGTTTGCGCCTTTTGTATTTCTTTACCGTTTTTTTGCTTCGCTACCAGGAGAATTTACCAGCTCCAATCCAAGTCTGTAATACTCGTCCGTGAGAGGAACGGCAAGTGAAAGCTGAATATGTACGCGATTTAGTCATTTAGTTTTTGTAGAAGCTCGGGTTTTCCTTGGAAATGTTTGATGGCTCGATTAATGATATCATTTCTCATCGTATTTTCCAAAAAACTTTTTATTATGCTTTCCATGAAAAATTCTTCGATGTAAATAATAGAAAATATATTTTAATATTCCTCGAAGGTTTTCATATAATTAAAAGTTTCGCCATGTTGGTCTGTACGTCTGAAATATTAATACATTTATGCAATAACTGATTATGTAAAAGATACAGCTCATGTACGCATATTTATGATAAATGAATATCGAAGCCGAACAATGGTAACACCTGCTGAATGCGTATAATATGACAGGCCTCCTATTAGAGCAGTTAGGTTTGCCTTCTGGCTATGTGGATTAGATTTCCACCGAAGGATTTTTTTTTTGTGAAGATAAATGTTTGATATGACTGGGAGTTGCACTCTGCTATTGCAATGTAGAAAAGGCCTGACGACTAATTTTCAAAATCTCTTCTATCATATTCAGAAGTATCTATTATGTCTAAAATATAGGTATCATATTTCTGTAGAAAATTAAGGCTTTTGTGCAATAAAAGTACATTTAAATTTAAATTTTCAAATTCACGCCAAAACGCTCGCTGGTGTCATGGCGTCTGTTATTACGTCACGGTGTTACGTAATATGTATGTACTAAATCAGAATGACGTTTACGTAAGCGTGACGTAATTCGCTCTGACCGGTGTTTTAGCTATCATGGCGGATTGTTGTATTTTGTAAATTTATATTATCAAATAAATTGTCAATCTCGACATTAATAAGAGTATAAATACATTTTTCAAAATCTTTGAATCCTTTTTCATTAGATCAGATAAATATTTTGGCGATACTTGATTACTGTCTTCATGCCTAATATAGGTTAGGTATATAAACAACTATGAAGCTTTTTATCACCCATCTATGGTTTCCATACTACAAGCTTAGCTTTTATGGACTGGATAGCGTAATGCGCGAAAGATCCAAAAATAATATTTAAAGCTAAAATATTCAAACGTCATGTTATTAATCAGCCAATTTTTCCCTTGTGATTACATTTATCATTTGTGATAGTTTTCCGATATGTTATTTTCCAGTACGCTTAAATAACGATAACCTATAAATAAATAGTTTTTAGACAAATATTATTCACATATTCAATTTTTCTATACTAGAGTACTGGTGGTCTAGTGGTAGCGGTAGCCTTCCGATCCTAAGGTCGTGGGTTCAAATCCAGTCGTATACCAATGAGTTTTTCTATCAAAAAATTTATGTACACAATGCTAGTGCTCTCAAACGGTGAAGGAAAACATCGTGAGGAAACCCGCGTCTTAGTCAGCTCCGCACGTATTGACCATGTCTTTCCTGTGGATTAGGCCGACTAAGCTGTCAGGATGGTATATAGATAGTTGCTGGGCAAGCATATTCCATCTAAAACCCTGTCCCAGGCACTATAGCGTCCTGTAAGTAGGGGCATGAGTAATCACCAGTTGCCCCTGACGCTATATATATAAATCATCTACAATAGATGCAAAGGCCTGTTTACTTTTTTATATTGTCATACACAATATTGTCATTTCAGAGCAGTTGTAAAGATTCTCTAACAAGTAGGAAAATGAAGCGTAGGACGACCTATTGGGTGGAATACATTGACGAAATTATGTAGGAGAAGTCGGTGGAAGGATGCTAAAATAGTATATTTCATTACAAGTGCGGGAAGGCTGTCATTGCAAAGAGTTCCGACAAATGTCTACCCGAGCCGAAGGCGAGGGTTGACAGTCGGAACAAGTTGCACTGACGGTTCCGCACGTGTACTGAACGACTATTTTTAATACAGTTGCGAAAAAATTAAGCAATTTAATAAAATAATAAAAATACCATTTGCTTTTTTCTCTTCTCTCCACGCAATAAGTTCGTCGTATGTATGCATGTAGCGACTTTTTGACTTTTCCGGTAAAATGTTCTCCGAAGCATTTTGTGCAATTATACTGAGTTCCGGTGGTGTTAATTCAAAAAAACTAGGGTCGTAATTACTCATTTTGCAACAAACAAATAAACTCGCAAAGAAAATTTCTGAAAAATGGCGCCAACCGTAAAATATAAGCAGAGATTTTTTTTTTCTTCACCCATTCTGGAAGGCAAAGGGAACTATACCCATACAGCCAAGTCTTCAGTAGATTTTTTTTATTGATATGAATTGAAAATGAAATTTAATGAGATGAAATGAAATGAAACCTAACATAACTCATTAAATCTGCTAATGAAACAAATTAGTAGCTTCTTTTTAGAAATAATACGTATTTGCATGAATCATAAAAACTTCGATGAATTTTTTTAGTAAAAACTTCATGGTTGGTTTTTCTTTTTAGACATTATTTTGACAGTTGGGAAAGAAAAAGCACTAGTGCGGGAATGGTAAAAAAAAAGCACGCGTGTGTAATAGCCCACATCCCGAACGCTATACGTCCCTGCAATACGCCACTTTTTGAGCAACTGTATTAAAAATACTTTTTCCTAGAAATTTATTGGAGAGACTCATGATGATGGTAATAAAATATTTTGTATCTCAAGGCCTGCGCACATCTAATTGATGGCGATGGCGATCAGTGAAACCCTGTCCAATATCACTGTCATAATTGGCAGCTTATTTATCAGATCGCTTAGATGCTGTGCACAAATCTTTACTCGTAGTTTTGAGACATCCAGTCTAAACTCAGTTTTTCCCAACCACTCGCGACTCGCACTAGCAACGCAACGGCAATTGTTTTAAAACAAAAAAAGCAAGTCCTCGCTCTAAAAATAGGTCAATAGTGAAACCATGTTGACCTCTTGCCACCTTTTACTTTTTTTTTTTTATGGGTAAAGCCAGTGTTGATTTCAGTAGTACGTCTTTTATAAGTATTAGGAAAGGTAACTGAAATAAAAGTACCTACCACGGCACATAGACTACGAGTCTGTGTAGATTGTACAGGTTCCCCAAAGCGCTTGCGATCGTTATAAATGCCCTCTGAAACGACGTATTCCACTACGGTTACTTGCACGTAATAAACTGGTTAGGTTTGTTGAGTACACTATACGTACCTACGTCGTATACGCGGATACGCATCAGATTTAACAGTTTGGATTTGAAAAGTTTCCAATGTAAAAAAATTGCAACAAAACAGGTACCTATGAAGTTTTTATTAAAACTATGGTTCCTGTTAGGTCCCAAATTAGAACCGATGGGTGGTACCAATCCGGAATAACCAGTTTATATATATTTTATCGTCCGCCCTGGGGTTCTCCCCATTAACGTACCGCCCGCGTTCACGTATGCAGCGTAGCTATGAGTTTAAATGTGTTTAGCCTGATGTGTAGCCGTCAGTACAGTGTTTGTGCAATAGTGCCAATGTTGACCGATCGCGACCGACGCGACAGTCAGCGATTACCGCGTCGCGTATTGACGGATTTTGCGCTCACTGGCGCCGGCCTACACGTTTATAAAGTGACTGGACTGAGCCCGTGTGGTTTCGGAAGTTGAGTGCACATGCCTTGCTGGCAGAAATAAATTAAACGGGACTTTATCGGGTCTAAATGTTTTATACGGCATATAGAAACGAAACAGTAAATTACTACATTTCCTATATATAAGAATGGAACTATTCATGTAAAAATGATTGATTTTCATTTGTGAAGTTCGTTTAATCATAACATACTATCATTTTTGTTTGGTATTTTATGAAAAACTAAGAAGCCAATCAAAAAGTATGGCTGTTTTATTATTCTTTCTGAAGTTGATTGATAGTTCAAAATGGAAATGTTTTAAGTAGTAATGTACGTACTAAGAAACCTTTATCAAAAGCCTATGTGGATTTGTGTGAACTTCTTTCGTGCGGAAAGTAGATACTTTGTAAAAATAGAAGCATATTTATTAGTCTTCATGTAGCTAGAATAAAAGTACAGAAATATAATAAAGGCTACGTATTAAATGCGATACTTTCCATAATACGGTCGACGCTAACGAGCCAGCCATGAATATTCTCGATTTCTTGCATATTCAACGCGGTATGAATCATAATACTTTTATATTTTAGATATTAAAAAGGGGTGAGCCTAAAGTTCTTTGTTGCTTTATTGCTATTGAAGCTTTATTTGGCATATTTTTGTTATAAAATAGCAAAGAACTTCGTCGTGAAATATTAAAATATAAAATAGGATCGAGATTCTTGGAAAAATATTGTAACTAAATAGTTATATTTCCATCTTTGCTTTGAATTTTATTTAATAATAATATATTCCTCTTCTTCCTAGAAATGTTTATAGTCTGCATATGACTGGCTTCTCAGCTCAGTTGGTAGTTGCTCTGCCTTAAGGTCGTGGGTTCGATCCCCACCGAGAACCAATATTTGTGTGGTGAACACAGATGTTTGTTCTCTGTCTGGGTGTTATATTGTATCCTAAGTATGTATTTTCAAAACAATGTGCATAAGTATTATATCAACTATCTGGTTCATATTAGAAGCTCTGCTTAGTTTGGGGTTAGAAAGTGTTTTGTGAATTGTGTATAATATTTATTATTTATTTATTTAGTCTATAGTCCGTGCTTGGGATCCATCTAACAGAGATTCACTAGGTATCGAAGTTTTTCATTACGCCATGCTTGTAGAGACATCGTTATGAGAGAGACAGATGTCGAACGCTGCCGAACGCGGAGGCCGATTGTGCCTCTTTGTCGCTCGTTCCGCGCTCTCGCTTGCACTTCATAGAACCTCATCACGGGAAGTTTTCAACAGTAGTGTTACGACTCCATGTGTGATAGACGATGTGTGTTATGTGACTCACCCAAACTGATAACCAAAAATTCTATATGTTCTCGAATTAATCCTTTAGGCCTACCACAAGCTCTGTCTCGCTTTGTCTCTGACTCTGGTTTTGAATTTGTGTGAGTGTTGACTAAATAAATCTTACGTCGAAACGTCACACACATAGTATGTGACTCACACAGACATAAAACCAGAGCCAGACAGAGCTTGTGGTAGGCCTACTTATCTCAGAAAATTCTTTATTTTTAGTTTGGATAAACATAATTGACAGGCACATCTAAATGTTACATTTTCGGGTATTGCAAACATATTGAATAGAAGAATGAACCATGACCGTTTTCGAACTCAATGTTTTTGGTTTAGAAAACGGAATCATTCCCAGTAGGCCAGTGTTCGGCGAAGTAATAAACAAACAGATCAGTCGGATACATTTGCTAAGACCCTGGCTCTTATCCAAATGATAAGAGAGCGTACGTGTGGATTAACAAGGCCTGGGTGCATTTGAAAGATAACTTTGTATCGACAATTTTCGTGTAAACAAAGCATTGTGCATCTCATCTATAATCAGAAATCATTTTTATTAATTTCATTTTCAAAGAATTTTGAGTTACCTACTCAAATAAATATATACCGTGCCTCACTGCCTCATCATTTTTTGACGTGACAACGTCTTATAATTCGATGGACCGACTGCATGCACGAAAAAACAGGACTGATGCGGCGCTACCTCGCTCTGAGGTGTTCCATTTAAGGCTTGAAGTGCAAGCGAGAGCGTGGAACGAGCGACAAAGAGGCACAATCGGCCTCCGCGTTCGGCAGCGTTCGACATCTGTCTCTCTCCTACTTGAGTGAGCGATGCGTCCGCGTGGATACCTGTATGACGTTGTCACGTTCAACTATCGTCAGTAAACCGACTTTACAGACAACCGATTTTTTTTGTCCTTATCCCACTTCATGTAGAGTCAGCACAACAGGTTTTCGTTCTCCACTCTCCTCTATTAGCCGTCATTTCAGTAGTCACTCCTTTCTTACCCATGCATCCTTCACACAATCTATCCATCTTTTCATTGGGCTACCTCTACTTCTATCCACATTCATATCTCCTCTACTGGCCTCTCAGCTCGCCTTTCTAAGCCGTAGGTCGTGGGTTCGATCTCCACCGAGAACAAATATTTGTGTGGTGAACGCAGATGTTTGTTCTCTGTCTGGGTTATATTGTATTCTAAGTATGTATTTACAAATCAATGTGCATTAGTATTATATCAGCTATCTGGTTCCCATAGTAAGCTCTGCTTAATTTGGGGCTAGATAATGTTGTTTGGATTGTCCAAATATGTATTTATTATTATTATACCCCTCCACATTCATATCCAGCACTATTCTCGTTACATAACATTCTTACCTTCGCATGAAATGTCCGTACCACGCTAACTTACAGCTTTTTCTAAATTCTGTATTTATCTGGTGATGACAACTCATAACATACCTGAGTGAGCGTGTAAAACATATGCTTACCCACGAGAGTATGTACGTGTAAAATGTTTTCTTCACGTTTCCCGGGACTTGATAACTGCAGTGCCGGATTAAGCCAGCGCGGGGCCTGTAGTAAATTCTGTTAAGGGGCCCCTGGTTTGTTTTACATTCTCAAGTTTAGGGTATTAAATAAAAAACTGAGTGCCCACGTGAGTTGCACACAGCGCCACGTCACAGTATTCGAAGCAATGTCAAAACAACTTTTCTCAAAAATGGCTCACATCTAGAGTGCTTTTGCTTTTTACGTTGTGCCAAAGGTAAAGTATAGGCATCAAGTTTTGCAGGCAGCGCTTCGCGTATATGGCATGCAAGATATTATAAGCTCCTATCCAAATTAATATCCAATGGTCAGACAGGCTAGGCGTTGGAGCGCGGGGCCCCCAAACTTGCGGGGCCCGTAGCATTTGCTACTCCTGCTACGTGGCTAATCCGGCACTGGATAACTGCCTTATTCATGAAACGAGATAGCAACGTTTTAAGTGGCAAGTTGGGAAAGGATTCTTCCTTCACAGCTATTACAGCCTACGACTAGGCTGTTTAACGAGATAAGTAGCTCATACAATATTTATGAATGTTTTCATCGAAAATGATTTTGCTTTGTTCGTGTTCGTTCATGTTTTACTAGGACAGGCTTACCAAAAGTAAATCCTTCCAAATAATCTTTGGTCCATCTATAGTTTTCAATATATCTGCTAGTGTTGAATATTGGATGTGAAAGGGGAGGATAAGATTTAGTGTCTAGATACGAAAAATTAGTAAACATCGCGTTTTCATAACGCGCAGCAAACGCGTAGTCATTGCAAAACTCAAGTGTGTATTTTTGTTTTTGTTGTTTTTTTTATTACGAGCCCGTTTTTTCGTTTTTTGGGGTTCCGTAGCCAAATGGCAAAAGCGGAACCCTTATAGATTCGTCATGTCTGTCTGTCTGTCCGTCCGTATGTCACAGCCATTTTTCTCCGAAACTATAAGAGCTAGACTGATGAAACTTGGCGAGTAGATGTATTCTGTTAACCGTGTTAAGATTTTTACACAAAAGTAGAAAAAAAAACAATGAGTTTTGGGGGTCTTCACTTCATACTGAAATTTAAAAAACTTTTTTTCATCAAACCCATACGCGTGGGGTATCTATGAATAGGTCTTTGAAAATTATGTTGAGGTTTTTTATATTGTTTTTTTCTAAACTTAATAGTTTTTGCGAGACACACTTCCAAAGTGGTAAAATGCTGGTACCCCCCCTCTAACTTCTAAAATAAGAGAATGATAAAACTAAAAAAAATATATGATGTACATTACTATGCAAACTTTTAACCAACGATATTTGGTTTGAACGAGATCTAGTGAATAGTTTTTTTTTATACGTCATAAATCGTAAACCGCAATTTACCTTTCGACGAAATACTTATTGCTACGGAAAATATAATATAATATAATATGTTACTTGTTGCTACGGAACTCTTCAAGGGCGAGTCCAGCTCGCTCTTGGCCGCTTTTTTTTCATTCACGAATCTGAATTTTTGTCATTCAAAAATTTTGAATTTGAGATCCCTAAAACATCAATAAAATGTCGATTCCACAGATTCACCGAACCACAAAACAGTACCTACCTATTTGTTTTGTGACCGAACCGCGCAGCAATCGCACCGCGCCCACTCAGCTTCCGCGCGGTTTGTTGATTACCTACAAGGAATTTATTAGTGTTGTGAAGTGGATATAATTGACAGTTGGTGTTGCTAAAGTAAGTAGAAGAACTAGAAGTAAAAGGTGGCCGCTTCGCGGGATTGGTTTTCAAAACCAATTAGAACCGATTTGTCTATTGACTGACTTGACTTGACTATAAACTATTTTATTTAAGGTGGGTGGACCATGGAAGGCCATGCTCCTTTGAAGGCCAACTATAAAAAAGTCATATTTATAGTCACGTGATGACAAATTCCTTCCAATCAAACAAAGCTCTATCAAAGTCAAGGACACAGACGCGGCGGCGAGTCGCTCGCGTTGCTATTTTGTCGGTGCGATCCCTCGCTTGGTAGACTTCGGTCAGTGACGTTAAAATTGCAATTCGCGCGCTCAGCTAAAGGTAACTTTTTAAGTGAATCACCTATTATTATCGTATTCTTCTTACTGAAAATTGTTATGTAAGGATTTATTGTGGTACTAAAGAAAAAATATAATAATTTTGCTACGATTTTAGTTAAAATATCGGTAGTGTTCCTATGAAAGCCGGTGGTTCCTTATAAGGCCAATCAAATATTTCATTGGGAATTACAGGTAAAAAAAATAAATTATAATTTCATTGTAAAACGCATTGGAAACGTATTTGTTATCGATATAACACTCATTACTATGTTTTTTATATAATTTCCATTAATATATCCTTAGTTATACGATGGTGTTCAAGGAATATTCATTAAGTTTTTTTAAAAGAAGATTATAATGTAATAGGCATTTATTTTTCATTTAAATGAAACAGCTTTTTCTGTGGTTTTAGTAAAAGCGGATATTTTGATTATTACAATTCTAGTTTCAAGTTGAACAACTGATTTATAATATTGGCCTTGTATGGAGCCTTATTCCTTACAAGGCCATTTAGAAGAGCTTTATAAAAGTTAAGTTTAAGAAATAGCGATTACAACTAGAATAACAAAAAGAAGTTTGCATGATACTCAATAAAACAAAGTGTTAATTAACGATTAGTTTCTTTTATTTATCCAGTAAATTAACTAATAAAAACTGTTTATTCGTTAGAGTGGCCTTCCATGGTCCACCCACCTTATGTAATATTAATGACTCACTCACCTCACTCGACACTGGCAAAATTGATCCAAAAATGAACAGATGCCATAATTAAGAAGAAGATGAAGAACTAAAATGGGTCCGTTTAATGTCGTGCCCAGTTAATGTACTACCCGTTAAAATGAATCCACTTTTTTCGACGAACAAAATTTTAAGGCCTATGTACACTGTAGCAGTTCAATAATTAAATTATTCCTTTTTATCTAACGATGGATAATTGCTCTGAAGAGGATAACTACTTTGATTTTATTGTATAAAAAAACCTTTTTTTGGCACGCTCACTCTGCTTGCGTAATGTTTAAGTTCTAACATAACCAATCCTACTCGAATCCGTCTTATAAAGTTTCAAGGACACGTGCAAGTATCAATTGCCCGAACAAAAAAGCAAAAATCAATCATTAAATCGCTACAGTGTAGGTACATGAAGCCTAGCTGGCATCGTAATAACGTGGTGTACAATATCGTGATGTACATTCCCTCCAACTAAAATAAAGAACTGTCTGAAATAACCTTAAACTTTATTTCTTTATATTCCCTCTGTAATTTATCATTTAAACTTGCATCTATTAATCATACAAGTTTTTGCACAGATTGTTTCAAACGCGTTTGTTTCAAACTAGATCTCGTTCAAACCAAATATCGTTGAAAGTTTACATAGTAATGTACAACATATATTTTTTTTAGTATTATCATTCTCTTACTTTAGAAGTTAGAGGGGGGGGACCAACTTTTTTCCACTTTGGAAGTCTCTCTCGCGCAAACTATTCAGTTTAGAAAAAAACTGTATTAAAAACCTCAACATCATTTTTGAAGACCTATTCATAGATACCCCACACGTATGGGTTCGATGAAAAAAAAAATTTTGAGTTTCAGTTTCAAGTATGGGGGACCCCCAAAATTTATAGTTTTTTTTCTATTTTTGTGTAAAAACCTTAATGCGGTTCACAGAATACATCTACTCACCAACTTTCATCAGTCTAGCTTTTATGGTTTCGGAGAAAAATGGCTGTGACACGGCCGGACAGACAGACAGACAGACAGACAGACAGACATGACGAATCTATAAGGGTTCCGTTTTTGCCATTTGGCTACGGAACCCTAAAAAGGTGATTAAGCACAGCAGCGCCCTCCAATCCCACGACGGTTCTCTTTCTGAACAGACTCTACAATGTAGAGTCGTGGGAGTCGTCGTGTAGAGCCTACATGGTACATCTTGTGTAATATTGTGACCATTCTATTGGTTGACTGTGGGGTATTTATGGATAGGTCTTCAAAAATGATGTTGAGGTTTCTAATACTTATAGTTTTTTACTAAACTGAATAGTTTGCGCGAGAGACACTTCCAAAGTGATAAAATGTGCCCCCCGCCCCCGTTACTTCTAAAATAAGAGAATGATAAAACAAAACAAAATATATGATGTAACATTACCATTCAAACTTTCACCGAAAATTGGTATAAATGAGATCTAGTAACCAGTTTTTTTTTTAATACGTTATAAATCGTAAGCCGACACCTTCCGACGAACTACAAGAACTTTTATATTATGTTACTTGCTGCTACGGACGGAACCGTTCATGAGCGAGTCCGACTCGCACTTGGCCGCTTTTTTATGAAGTCTTTTAAAAAGTGTTATTTTTTAGTTACACAAAATGGCGGAATCATTCATGCGTGGTCTGGATCTAACTGATTTTGATTAGCTTGCCCTGTATAAACTCACGCGTGCAAATTATTTCGGCTTTTCTGTTTATTTAGGCACGTAGCCGGCATTGAAGGGTGGGACAACTAATTCAAATTGAATTGAAAAACTTCTATCTCGTTAAATTCATTGTTTTATCTTTGTTAGATCGAATAACTTTACAAATATTACAGGAAATTTACGCGATTATTAGACACTAGTAGTAAGTGACCGAGCTTCGCTCGGTATTTTTTTGATAACGTACATACGAATGATGAAATCATATATTTCGATCTTACTATCATACTACATAGTAATAAAAAATAAGAACTGGTTATTAAAAAAAAAACACGAGTGCAATGAGATGGAAACTTCCGGAACTTGTCTACAAAGTGTTTACGTAGTCCTTTAGTTCCAAAACTCGACAATAGATGGCGTTCTCTGTGAAACATAACCCTTGAGTTCTCAGGTTCTCACAGAGCTTAGTTTTTGCTTCTGAGCAACAGATGGCGCTAGGAGTAATGATATTATGAAAAAGTTGTTTGCTCTTAACTCCGAACGCCGATATTTTCTAAAAATAAATCCTAGCTAGATCGTTTTTACGTCCCCGAAAACCCCTGTATACTAAATTTCATGAAAATCGTTGATGCCATTTCCGAGATCCTAAATATATATAGGTATATATATATATACAAGATTTTCTCGTTTAAAGGTATAAGATATTTAGATGTAACCTGTAAGCCTACCACAAGATCTGTCGGGCTCTGTCTTTAACTCTGGTTTTATGAACTGTGTGTGTTGACAAAACATATCCTACATCGAAACGTCACACACACAGTATAATACTGGTGAGCATTCACACAAACTCAAAACCAGAGCCAGAGATAGATCCAGACAGAGCTTGTGGTAGGCCTACGGATTTTTATCGGGATTCAGTAATATTTGTGGTAAGTATAGTCACTTTATTACTTGCAGTAAGGTAGTATATTACTCATCCACACATTGAAATATGTGTCAAAAAGTTGAAAAGAAATGAAATTTGATTTTTGCCTAACGTCAGCTACATACATAGTAGGTAGCTTAAAAGTAAATGTCTATGATTATAAGTAATTATAACACCTAGTAATAGATGTACTTATTTGGTGGGCACTGTACTAGATAGGTAGCTAGAATAGGCAGACACCCAAGTAGGTGGATAGTAGGTAGGAGCCTAGGAAACATGCACTTGATTTGGTGGCATTAAAAACAACGCTATAGGTTGAAAAACCTGTGTTGTGGATTTTGATCCTTCCTTCGGTTAATAAGGGAAAACTATGCGCTTTGACGTTATTTTCTTCTTTATTCTTCTTATTTTTTTTCCTTTTATTTTGGCGTTATCGTCATTGGGCAGGTAGAAGTTGGATAGGCTAGTAGGTAAAAAATGTATTACTAGTGATCGTGATTTTTTTATGCTAGCTTAGCTGGCAGACGAGCACACGGGTCACCTAATGGAGAGCAGTCACCGTCGCCATAGACACTTGCAACACCAGAGGTGGTGCTGATGCGCTGCTGGCTTTTTAAGAAAAGATAGACCCGCTCTTTGAAAATCCTCATGTCGAAGCTCCAAGGAAAAACCACAGAAGGCAGGTCATTGATTTGTTGGTGTTACCAACTTTTACACTTGAAATAATGTAGTGTTATTTATCTATAAAATGTCTTAAAGTAACTAATTTCTACAAAGTTCTGTTCTTATTATAAAAGTCAGCTGTGAATTTTCATGAAAGTATAAAATTCTATTTGTCGTAAAGTGTCCAAGTCTGTAAGTACACCGCGTCTTTCCTAGTGACAGGCGCAATCTGTTTTCAAATAATTACTTCTGAAAGCCGAGACGAAGGAAATTAATTTCTTTGTTACTTTAACAGCATCGATGCGGTATCAACTTTGTACTTATTTAACTTCAGAAAAGTGGTCTACGTTATAATTTATCATTCGAGTGTCTTTTGTGAATGATTACAAACTTTTTTGTAAAGCTTTTGTAAAAGAAAAGAAAAAATGATTATAAAAGTCTTTAGATAGAACATTTCAAAACATTTTTAAGTTCGATCAAATAAAACAAAAGACGGTGAAAGCTTAGTAGCGTCTTTATTAGTCATCCGAAATTTTTAAGAGACTTTTTTCTCAGGCTGAAGAAATATCACAAAAGGTAAAACGACCTATACAGAACCTAGACCTAGACGTTCATCATAATACTAGGCTAAGGTTAACAATTATTAATAATATACAATATTTTTAATTTTTAATTTTAATTTTAATTATTAATAATATATAATACACAAATAACAATTATTATTAATATACAATTAAGGAAAACAATTATTTAACCTATAGGTTAAGTCGCTGTTTGCAGCACTTATTAGAAGTTATTGGAGATTGAAACACGATGAACCAATAAAACATTTGAGCAAAAACCAAAATGAAAACGACAATCCATTTCCATGTACGAAAGAAAAAAATAAGCAACAGGAAAAGCGGGATATCCTGATTACATTTTTCACAGTGGCCAACAAAGGCACTTACTTCGAGTCACCTTAAACCACTCTAAGCGGTGGCCTGTCTAAAATCATAATGCGGTTATTATTTCACCCGGGCTCGTAGCAAGGCTCTGGTGTCGACAAGGCGGCCATTTTCCTAGAATTATCGCTACTCGCCCGCTCTACGACAGCGTCGAGGACGTCCCCGCGAACTTGCACGACGCATTAGCGAAAAATATTATATCCCAAGAATACCCTTTCTCTATATCCCATCCCGGCTCCACACCGTGCTTTGTTTTCTGAGAGCTTCAGCAAATAATATTCGAATTAAATCGCGCTGAATGCTTTTTTTACTGGTATAAAATTACATTACATTCCGCCATTTTACGAAATGACTTATTCCAAATTTTTTATTTGCGAATTTTTATTTTGATATTATGCTTGTTTGTTTTTTTGCGAAAATTTATTTTGATATTATGTTTGTTTGTTTTATTGTCTTGGCTATAGTGCAAAATCGATCGATGGAATTTGCCATAGTGAGTTGAGTACCTTATTTCTATCACGAAAGAAAGCAAACTACGCTGATGAAGAGTCGCTTCCTTAATAATATTGTAAAATTATTTCAGAAACCTACAAAGCGTCTGATTTGCGGAAGTTTGTTTTCAGGTTTCCCTGGTTGGCGTTTCTTAGAAACCAAAGCTTTACAGAAAACGACGCTGGTAAAAGTTGATGGAGGCATTACAACGATATAGGAGTAAATAACGTACCTACCTAATGTTTGCTTACTGGTAACAATGGATTGTAATTAACCCACGTCAAATCCCAGCGTGAGAAGGGAAAGTTAAGCGAATATTTATTTTAGGATACTGAGCGCCTTTTGGCGTGTTATTCATATTTAACATAAAAAAAATATGAGCGTATTATCATAACAAAAACGAACACAAATTTAAGGTTTTATGAATGGAATATAAATAAAAAGAGAAATTAAATAATCGAGTAATTTTGGCAATGGCACGTTTTCAATAGACTGCGTCTAGATATTTTTCTTTCACAAAAATGCTAGAAATTGTTCTCGATCTCAAGATTCTGAGGAATATTTGCAGAAGAAAGCAACTAAATTTAAGGGAACCAAGATTTAGTGCTATATGATGACAAAAGCAGCGGAACCGCGCCGGGGTGGGCGGGCCGCAGTGAAATATCTCCTGCACTTGCCAAATCTCCGGGTTCAAATAAAATTTGTCATGATATTACCTGGATAGATGGCCTATTTATACTATAAAATTTAGACAACCCATTAAATTGATGGGTAATATATGCGTATTGCAAATTATAATAGCTCTCATGGGAATATTATAATTTTATGTATTTTGATACCAAAAATGGACCGTTTATTTGGGCGGTTAGATTAACGGTTGATTGAGCATTATGCGCCTTTAGCATTTTGGTATCCCGCATTATCAATCGTTATAAATAATATTTATCTACATTTTTAGGTCAAAATAATCTCAAACTGAATAAGTTCTCTGTTACTTTTGCCAGCAAAAATTTTAAGTAATTTTTTTTCAGAGATATAGATTAAAAACTACTCAATACACTTACACCCAACAGTGTCGGACAAAGGTCGGCAACATAAATGTACGAAACACTAAAACTATTTTATGACACCACGTTTCGGGTTAGCATAAACCTTACAATAGCGTTCTTTGAGAGACGCCCTAACTTGATCGAATCTACATTGTAAAAGTGGAACTATAGTGCTCCGCCTTTACACTAGCTTTACGCAAAGCTCAATCTTGCTGTAGCTTTTTAAAAACAACAATATAAACTACCTACTAACGACCTATGTAGATACTCTTAACCTTCATTTTTCTTTGTTGACGAGATCTCAACCTTTACTAAATATGTGAAAAGCCCGTGAATTTTATCCCTCTCAGTAGGCCTACCATGAGCTCTGTCTGGCTCTGTCTCTGGTTCTGAGAGCCATAGACAGAGCCAGACAGAGCTCAATACCTGTGTATTAAGGTGGCTTATGGTTTATTGATTTTATAACACCATTAGACAATGACTTTGAGTAAAGATTTTTATAAAAATTTAAGAGCCGTACGGGATTTGAACCCGAGACCTATCCCTTGGTACGGGGCTGCGTTGACCGCTGTGTCATCGGATCCTAATCACACTCGACGAATAACTCATAGAGACTGTTGATACGTCACTAACGCAACAGTTCAAATTCCGCTCGGCTCTTACTTTTGGGACATTTTAAATTTATTTTGTGTGTCACTACACACCACACACCAACACCTACACCCACACACACCACACACCATCAGTGTACCAGTATCCGCCATTGCAGCCCAACTACTCCGACATCCACCAACGGGTGGGTGGTCTGCCTCGTGTGCTGTGCGTCTCTTATCCACCATTCTGTAATCGCTGTTGTCCACCTTCCATTATTCTTTCTGGCCACGCGTCCAGCCCATTTTCCCTTCAGACCATAAATATAAATTTATACAGTAAGCCAAAAACATAATGTTTACTGCTTAATGTATAAAGTACCAGACGTTATTAACGTTAGAAATATTGCCAAGTTACACCATTATAACTTGGCAATCTGCCTCATTTCGGATACTTCGGAAGACTTTTTCATCACGGTATTCAACAGTCAAAGTTGCGAACAAAAACTAGTGAATACTTCTTTTTTTTTACAACTAAGTTGACAAACAAGCATACGGCCCACCTGATGGTAAGCGGTTACCGTAGCCTATGGATACCTGCAAAACCAGAGGCATCACAAGCGCGTTGCCGACCCTTTAAAACTTTTAAAACGCCCTTTTTGAAGAACCCCATGCTATAGTCTATAGGGAAAGCCTTAGCATGCCATTCCACAGCCTGAGTGCTCGCAGGAGGAAGTTCCTCTGAAACCGAACGGTGCGCGATCACCCAGGCTCTAAGGTGTGAGGATGAACTCTCTGCCTATGGCGAGCAGTTGATGATAGAATGTAGCTGTGGGTGGGTGTGTTGTGTGTATGTGTGTGTGTGTATACTATACCTATATTATCATCATTATCATCAACCTATAGGTCTCGGTAAGACCGGGCTCAGCCATGGGAGAGACCTATACCTATATACCTTTTATTAATTGAACTCATCGAGATAATAATATAAGTACTACGTACTAGAGAAGCTACGTCAAATAACTGAATTGTCCTATTCTTCGTAATTTATTCTCGGCAAAAAGGTCTTAAGCGCCATGTAAATCACTTTTTTTTTTTTTTTTTTTTTTTTTTTTATGTTTGTTACCGCATAACTTCGTCATTTGTGAGCCGATTTGAAAAATTATTTTTTTATCTGAAAGGTACTGCTTCCAGATTGGTCCCATTTTAATTTTATTAAAATCGGTGTTGCCATTTTTTTTTTAATAATTTTTTTAATGTTTGTAACTTATTTTTACAAATTTCATTAAAATCGGTTAAGCCGTTTGGCAATGAAGTCGGTTTCTCAAGTTTTTTAAACTTATAATTATATCTTGATGATTGAACTTGTTTTTTTTGTGATTGAAAGTGCTGATGGGCAAGTGGTAGCGGCCCCGCCTTCCCATCCTTAGGTCGTGGGTTCAAATCCCTCGTTCAGTCGTTCTAGAGTTATTGAGTTACAAACATCCATCCATCCATACTTACAAGTTTTTGCATTTATAATATTAGTGTGAGTGTGATAAACAACACACAACTTTAAGTAGGTATCATTTGTCATGCTTTCATACGAAACAGATTGTACCTTGGTATGTTGTATTTGTTCTAGTCAATACTCAATACATTTATTGCATAAACATGGTTTAGTTTAGGTACATACTCGTACATAGTTCTTAGGTGTAAGTCAGTATCACATGGACCCTGTGTATAGAGTAAAAAGTATGTATGTATGTGTGTAGTATGTATGTAGTAGGTGTATAGTATGAAAAGTTAGTGCTTTTTTATTATTAGTGCTAAATACTGACTGAAACAAGAAAAAAAATCAAAACAAAAACGTCTGACAAAAACTTACATTTTAAAAGGATGGTGGCATATAATTTCAGACAGCTTCTTCCAAAGCTTGGAAGCCTTGCACACATCTAAGCGTTCTGCGGTGGTGATTATCAAAAATGACAGAGATATCTGACAGCATTTCATTGATCGCCACCGCAAAACACTTAGATGTGCGCAAGGTTTAATTCATTGTAAAGTTACTTTACAAACTTTGAAAAACTTTATAAGTAAAACAGTGGTATCAACAAACTCTTCATTTATTCTGTGTCTTGAAAAGGTTTAATATTTTCATCATAGGAGTTGGAAACTTTGAACTTTATGGCTTGAAAACTTAAAGTTATTTACCAACAACGAACCGCGTAACGAGGTATTTACGTCACACGAGATTTATGTTTTACTACGGTTTTACGGAATTGTAGTACGTCTATAACTATATATACGTCTGCACTTATGAGCTTTCATCTTAAACCTCACACACCTAGCGCGATGGCGATGGCAATCAGTGAAACGCTGTGAAATATGAGAGTAATATAAGGATATCTGGTTCCCATTGTACAAGCTCTGCTTAGTTTGGGGCTAAATAGTGTTGTGTGAATTGTCTATAATATTTATTTGATATTTTTATTTATTTTAATATTTAAGTGTTTTACTGATCGCCATCGCAGATCGCTTAGATGTGCTCAAGGCTTTAATCATACGTTTTCAATTTTTCCGACATAATAATGCAGCCAGTGACGTAGCTACCGGAGGGCTGGATGGGGGGCAGTGCCCGGGCTCGGGCCTAAATTGAACTAGTCAAAATCTACCCCATTCGGAATAAAAATAAACCAGATTCCAAGAACGAGACTTTAATAATGACAACTTACATAGAAATGTTCGAAAATATGTGTCAAGTGCACGAAAGGAGCCTCTATGAGGCGCACTTAAAATCCTTTCACCACACTTGGTTCGAAAGAATCAATGACACGATAAGAAGAAAAAGAAGATAGAAAAAATGTGAAGTTACTTTGAAACTTTTGCGTTTGAATTTTTCCACCCGTGCGAAGCTAGAAAGGATCGCTAGTCAAATGTAAACGAATGACGTCATTTAATTTAGTTGCTGTGATTTGCTATCTTTTGTTTCATATTTTTCGATTCCATCTCTTTCGTGCGTTTGATGATATCCGGCTAAAAAACCTTAGACCGGGTCTTCATGCTCCAGCTAGTAACCTGCCGAAGATCGACTCCACAGATAAGCTGGCGGCCTGTTTACACCAAGCGTGTAAACAGCTTTAATGTCTCTTTTGTAGGTTTAAACATTGATTATAACTCTAAATAAGCACACCCTTGCCCATGTGACTTAGAGAACTGTATTGCTGAAGTTTTAACTACTTACTTTATGTAAGTATAGAACTAGCTATGTAACTTCAAAGTTACTTAACAACACAGCACTTTAGTAAACTCTCGCAGAACTAAATAGGTAACTGAATTTAAGGGATTTCAACAGTTTAAGTCCCTTAAAGCCAGTTATATTACTCGTAGTTAGGTAATGATAATTATCTTTTGAATTGTAATATTTTCAAATGTGAATTATAAATAAAATTATGTACTGTCATTGTGTATCAATCATCATCATTCGCGGTCTAATTTCACCCACTGCTGGGATCTGTTTCAAGTTCTCAAAAAAAATATTCCATTTTGATACATTTTGTACACTCGGAAAAGTCACATAATACAAATTCAGATTTTTCAAACAAAAATAACTTTCAAATAAAAATAAATAAAGAAATTCACATACAACTTTCAGAAATTCACATACAACTTTCTTTGTGCCAGTTCGGTTCTCTCTGCTAGTCTAATCTATGCCTTAACTATGTTTATACCACGTCATTTCGTCGTCTCCCCATATCTTAAATAATTAAAAGCAATTAAAAAATTTGTACAAGTCATGCGAAACTGCGCAAATGGCGTTCGTTGCAAAAAATATTTGTCATAATATATATGTTTGTTTGTTTGTATTTGTTTAAGCTTTTGCAAATATTATGTTCTCTATGCGTAATCACAAAAGTGGCAAAGCGCACAATGGATCAAACTCTCTGTTCAATCTTATACTCACACAAAACGTTTGTGTGAGTAAGATTGAATGTGTAGCCAGGGTCTTCGAGAACGTATTTCCCGCCGTGTATTGATACACTCGACACGTCATATTTTCTTACACCGTACACTGTATGGAACGCCAACTGAAGCATTTGAGCCACAGCGTATTGCAAAGTGAAAATAGTGCAAAAATACAGAGGAAAATAAGGAAAACGGTTTTCCCATTTCCCTCTTCTGTTGAAAGTATTCAAATCGTATCCACTGGGTAGCCATACTGCGGTTAGCATTGACATCTCAAGAATGTGTGTTGTGCACTCAGCGTCACAAGTTTCACTTCTAGTCGTGGTACAGTCAACGGTATAATTTGTAAACGTTTGCAAAAACCCAAATCTTTCTCCAGCTTTAAGACGTTTTTTTAATGTTGGATTTTTGACACGCTTTAACAACTACTTGTTTTCGGTATTCGTGACTAATAATGTTGTAATAAGTTATAAGTTGTATGATAAGGAACAATTTGAAACGTCTTATAAGCTAGGTCTAGGTCTTTCATGATAGTGTGACGCAGCATTGCAAAAATTTTAAATCTATAGTTAACATATTTTACAGCCATTTTGTTCATTGCAAACTGTGACAGTAAACGTTAGTTTCGAATTGTATACATTCTAATGCAGCCAACTGTACATACCTACTACCATTATTTGCGATAGTTTAGAGTGTAAATAGAGCTAGCAAATACCTACAGGATACTGGATGTATAAAGTCAGCTCCTGTAGACCTACCATGAGCTCTGTCTGGCTCTGTCTCTAGTTCTGGTTTTGAGTCTGTGTGAGTGTTGACTAAATAAATCCTAAGTCAAAATGTCACACACACAGTATAATGCACTAATGAGCACTCACACAGACTCTAAACCAGAACCAGAGACGGAGCCAGACAGAGCTCATGCTAGGCCTAATGAAAATGGAAGGACCCACACAAAGCCATATTCAGATATAGCGGTTTCATACAAGATTTTTTTAATGTAACTAGTTGATGGTACAAGCATATGGCCCACCTGATGTTAAGTGGTAATCATCGCCTATAACAAAGCAATGCCTCGTTAGTCACGCGCGTCAGAAATGTGCCCTACGATGCACTGCACTGCGTCCATCAACTGGAGACATACAGATATTGAGCCTCACGTGCCAGGTAATTTCACCGGCACCCACACCCTTCAAACCGAAACACAGCAATGCTGTTTCACGGCAGAAATAGGCATGGATAAGGATGTTTTATTTATCATTTTTAAAATATAGGTGAGAGGTGCCCGAAACCGCCACAATAACCTTGATTTTGTTTTTGACGTGACAACTTCTTATAATTCGATGGAGCCGGCTGCACGCACGAAAAAACATGACGTCATGCGGCGTTATCTCGCTTTGAGGCGTTCCA
The DNA here is from genome assembly GCA_947578465.1 of Thera obeliscata. Classification (NCBI taxonomy): domain Eukaryota; kingdom Metazoa; phylum Arthropoda; class Insecta; order Lepidoptera; family Geometridae; genus Thera; species Thera obeliscata. The sequence goes on from OX387927.1 coordinate 3,888,111, forward strand.
TTTAAGGCTTGAAGTGCAAGCACAATCAGCACAATCGGCCTCCACGTTCGGTAGTGTTCGACATCTGTCTCTCTCCTACTTAAGTAAGCGATGCGTCCGCGTGAACAGCTGTATGACGTTGTCGCGTTCAACTTTCGTCAGTAAACCGACTTTACAGACAACCGATTTTTTATCGAATGAATTATCAAACACAATTTCGATACTTTTGTTAACTAATTCAACTTCATATTCTTCATATTCATATTTTATTTATAACTAGCGGCCACCCGTGGCTTCGATACCGCTTCTACGATATCACCTATATCCCCACCGATTTTCAGCCAAATCGGTTCAGCCATTCTTGAGTTATAAATAGTGTAACTAACAATACTTTTTTATATAAAGTATACTAGCAACCGCCCGCGGCTTCGCTCGCTCCGCTCCCGTAATTTTTTCAGGATAAAAAGTATCCTATGCCCGTCTCCTGGTTTTAAGCTACCTCCCCACCAATTTTCAGCTAAATCAATTCAGCCGTTCTTAAGTTATATATAGTGTAACTAACACTATTTTCTTTTTTAAATATATTTTTGTCCAATCGGTTGAACGGTTTTTGAGTTATAAATAGTTTAACTAACAAGACTTTTTTATCTTAAGGTATAAAGATCAAAGGTATTGTCATTCAAACCCCAACGACCATAGTTTGTTTTACTTCCTGACTGACAATTCGGGTGAACAAAAAAAATTAAATCGTAAGACCATATTCTTTTTTCACATAATATTTCTTCTAAACGATTTTGCTTTAAAATTGTACTGGAATCTCTAAGAAGTTATTTAACGGTTAGTGGTTAACCGGTCACAAAATGGGTCTTATATTTTATCTAGGCGCCTGTACTTTGCATTTTAATGATTTGGCAGTTTTCCAGATCGTTCTCATATTTTAGTATTTCAACTCTTGGGTTAACCGACGAAATCGAGCCTATTTTTTCTCAAAAGAGTATGTTAACCGGTTTTGGGAAAAAGACATCACTACTGCGACCTGTAACGAGACACAGCACTAGTTGGGATATCGAAGAAAATGGCGTAATGATTGTTTTCCATGTTTTATAAATAAACAGAGTTCTAACTGTATTAAATAGATAGTTTTTCGCCATATTAATTAAAATATATTTTTATTGCTAAATTATGCCTACATTTTTATAATGTCTTAAAAGTTGAGAGTCCAGTGGAATTTACGGTCCGGAGCTACGCTGGTCACTGCACCATCGGATTTTAATCACACTTGACGACTCTTTTCCTTTTTTACTCTTTTTTAAAACGTTTTCTTTTCACCTAAATTTTCCTCAAAGAGGCTAAAGGGCCAGGGGGCTGATTCTCGGGCCGATCTCGATCATTTAGCAATTTTATTTTATTGCTTCTTTACACAATACTGCACTTTTTCTACGTTTTCCGTATATCATAGCTGTCGAGGCTTTTACGATGAGGTCGTTGATGAATTGCTAAAGGAAATCATCCATTCTCTCTTCGAAAAGAAGCAATAAAATAAAATTGAAAATGATCGAGATCGGCCCGAGAATTAGCCCCCAGGTAGTTTGGAAGATGACAAATATTTTGAATTTCTTCTTTGTCAATATTAGGTAGAAGAAGATAATCACCTCAAAAACCCAAATTATCGTCATTACCTGTTGCACTCATAACCACATAAGTTGGTTACTAATTAGACGAAAGAAGCTAACTACCCACAACACAGGTTCTACTAGGGGGAAGCTAGCGTATTTACGCATTTAATTTTTTCATACATAAGTATAAGAATAATTTTTAGCTTACATAAGTATAACAATATTATATAATATGTATAAGTAAGTAGCTGTTTGTAAAATGTAGTTACTTTTGTAACATTGATATTTGTTACCAAATAAATCTTAAAAATTAAAACTGCTATTTTATGCACATGAGCTCAAAGCAATCACAAATCTAAATCGCGTAAGAAAATACAAAATCAATAATATCTTTACTGGAGGATCAAATAAAATTTAGGGCGAAGCAAAAGTAATCCTCACACAAATTGAATACACGTTGTATCGACTGCTGTTTGCTTACATCTCCACGTATTTCCCTAAACCGTGTCGATTTCATTGAAATGCTCCCTGATTGAAATAAAATTCAAATTCTCCAGAATCTGTCGCTTACACAGATCCAATCAAATAAGGATCATTCCTAGTACCACACATTGGCTCGTTTAAATAAAGAACACGAGCTACTTTCGATGCTAAGCTTCACAGACAAGTGAAGTTTTTTTACGGGGTCGTACAATTTTGTCGTTACCCTGAAAGTCCCGTTTCTTTGCATTGAACCGTTGCATTTATCAAAGAAAAGAATAAAAATAATTTATGGCAATGAAAGAAGCTGGTAAAGCGGGTAGATGCCATTTTTAATCACAACTTACTTTTGAACTTGCTGCACAAATGCAAGAAAAATTAATGGCTTGAAAAAACGTTGGATGTCTGCGGGATAGATTTAACTTTGCGGGGGTTTTAAAGAAAATATTTGTTCTGCAGAAAGTCGTTTTACTGAAATTCTATAAATGATATTTATTATTTTTAGACGAAGCCTTGGACCAGTTCCAGGCACTACAGCATCCTGTAAATAAGGCCATAGGGGTACGTTTGTGAATCATTTTAATACAATAGCCCCAGGGTTATCCAGGACGAGTCTATCCTCATCTCATTTATCAAAATCTGTCAAGCCGTTGCTATGGACGAGATAATAAAGATATACTTGTGGAGAGAGTTAGTCTGCGATTTTTCTCAAATGGAAGCTTTGAACATGAAGACGAAACATAGAACACCCCGCACCCCATAAACCAACGTCATTGAATCTCACCTTCCTAATTATTCCTAATTTAGGAATTTACAGGACAAGAGTGTATAGTTGGATTATGGCTAAGCATGCTCCATCTTAGGCTGCATCCTCACTTTCTATCAGCCTGGCTAGCACACGGGGAGGACAAGTTATCCCCGGGGAAAGGATAAAAACTTTTTCCCCGCTGTCAGTTTTATCCGACCTCCGAGCTGGGCGTCGATTCTAGCAACACAAATCGCGTAAATCAATGCGAGTTGTAAATTTTTGTTTGAAAATGGAACTCAGATTCAGCGATCACTCAATTGAGCCGTGTTGCTGGAATCGACAGGCTGGCCTCGCCAGTGGATAGCGTATCCACGGGGAAAGGCGTAGGCGCGGCGGTGGGAATAGCGTTTCGAAGGTTTCCTATTTTCTTGTTGCCATTATAAGAAATTAATCATTATTGTCGCATCAACCATCAATATTATTCGTTCTTTTTATGACTATTTTAAATCGATGTTGTTGAAATATTGTATGTTGTTATATTGATGTTGTTGTTTGTTGTTTTAATTCACTTGAAAAATTATGGTGCTGTTCACCGCAGTGGCTGCCTTTGTTTGTACTCCGGCGTCACGGACCAGCGTTATACCTAGTAGGTAGTGCACCTAGTAGGATTACTAGCATCTCTTAGAGCCCTCCTATGTAATTTTCTTTGATGTTTTTCCATTTGTTGGGACAAACGAAAATTATAAAATGCTAGTGACATATTGTAAACGAGGAAATAGACTTTATACCCACCTTCAAAGTTAGGTGATAGTTATTCTCTGTCTTAAGTCAAACGGAGAGAATTTTATCCACGTTTTCCCTAGTCCATGCTATGAAGCGGGAATAGCAATACATAATGTCCACGATAAACATCAAGTGGAAAAATTATATCCCTGTTGCTGTGCTATGTAAGGTGGATAGGAGAATTATTTCTACTGTCAAGTAGATAAAAATGGTGGAAAGACAACTTATCCTCCCCGTGTGCTAGCCCCGCAGGTGTGATGGCATGCAGCCAAATGCTTAGCTATCAATATTTAAAAAAAAATCGGTTGTCTGTAAAGTCGGTGTACTGACGATAGTTGAACGTGACAACGTCATAAGAAAATACACAGATGTCGAACGCTGCCGAACGCGGAGGCGGATTGTGCCTCTTTGTCGCTCGTTCCGCGCTCTCACTTGCACTTCAAGCCTTAAATGGAACGCCGCAGAGCGAGGTAACGCCGCATGAGTCACGTTTTTTCATGCGTGCAGCCGGCTCCATCGAATTATAAGACGTTGTCACGTCAAAAAAAATGTGAAGAGCACCTTAAACCACTTTTGATCAGCTAACAAAATAGGTAGACACGACTTAAATTATACCTACCGACTAATAGTCATTCTTGGGCTTCCAAATTACAACCGCGATGGACAGAAGACGTGATTAATTCGACTCAGCCCTCTTTTGCGGAATTACCTTTTAACATGACGCTTTTCGTACAATCATGCACGAATTGGAGATAAATTGTCAAAAATATTTCTCACACTGATTTTGTAAATTTGTTACCCTTAAGACAAGTTATTGAAGCATTACAGTATACAGCAATTTTTTTATGTAATAAGCAATAACCAAAAGTTTTTTTTAATCACATAGAAACACCTGAAGGCCTACCACAAGCTCTGTCAGGCTCTGTCTCTGGCTCTGGTTTTGAGCCTCTGTGAGTGTTGACTAAAGAAATCCTATGTCGAATCGTCACCCACACAGTATTATAAACTGGTGAGCACTCACACAGGCTCACCAAAATCAAAAAAGGCCTGCCCACATCTGGCACAAACGCTGTCAAATATTGCTGTCATATTTGACAGCGTTTCACTGATCGTCTTGGCAGATCATTTAGATGTGCGCATGGCTTAAGAACTTTCAATCTGTATCTACGAAATACTTATTTCATAGCAATTTAACTTCCGTTTCCGCTTCTCGCCGTCAAATCAGAGGCGTTCGTCAAGCGTTGAATTGAAAAGCACTCATTAGTTTGTGCAATCGAGTGTGCGACGCTCGATTCACAGCGAGAAGTTCTACTCGTGGTACTAAGAAGTCGGGCTGCTTTTATGTAGACAACAAGAAACAATGGTGGCTCTGAAATTCCCTAGTTTCCTTAACAAGCACTTGGATGACAGCCAAAACAACTAGCTTTATTTTAGGGTGGATTCAAATACAAAAATACGACCAACTGTTTGCCTTTAGTTACTTGAGCACGCAAATTTAAATGTGCTTAAGTAGTCTGAATGTTACAGAGCCCTAATATAATAAGATGGAAACAGTATATTATAAATGGGTATGTTTATAAGTTTGGATGTTTCTGGCTCAACTGTGCTTTTCAACTGAACAGATTTGAATGAAATTTTAAAAACTCGTTTACAGAGCGAATAGTCAATTCAATTCAAAAAACGAATTATATTCAAAAAACAGTCAGCAAATAATACATAAAGATAAATAATCATTGCATGTTAAATAATTAACTACTACCCATAGTATGACTACTTTTATACAAAAAATAGCCAGTAGGCCTACCGAAAGCTCTGTCTGGCTCTGTCTCTGGCGCTGATTTTGAGTCTGCGTGAGTGTTGACTAAATAAATCCTACTTTGAAACGTCACACACATAGTATGATACACTGGTGAGGTGTATGATACACTCACACAGACTTAAAACCAGAGCCAGGGACATAGCCAGCCAGAGCTTGTGGTAAGCCTACAGGTGTCCGTTCTGCGTAATTTAATGTATTTATGCACGCCTTTGTTGTCAAAAAAAGTATTTTCTTTCTTTCTTTCTTGTACGCCGACGAAAGCTTATAAGCCACATAATTCATTCTGAGAACAAGACTCGTTTCCTACAAACAGTATATAATTTTATTTTATAGGTTAGACAAATACAGTAGGCCTACCACAAGCTCTGTCTGGCTCTGTATCTGGCTCTGGTTTTGAGTCTGTGCGAGTTCTGACCAGTGTATTATGCTGTGTGTGTGACGTTTCAAAGTATGACTTATTTAGTTAGCACTCACACATTCTCAAAACCAGAGCCAGACAGAGCTCGTGGTACCTACTGGTTTATTTTATGTTTTTCTTTAGAAAACAAATTAAAATGTTTTTGCTAGCCCGTAGAACTCGGTCTAGAGACAGAACCATTAAGTTTCCTTTAGAAATCTATAAACGGCCGTCCCGTGAGCGCTGTGACCTTAAAGAATTTAATAGACCATTCCGATATAAATCCCTGGTAAAATAACCCATTTTCAAATTAAATGTTTTGGTTCTGTTCGATAGAAAATGATTTTAAACTTGCTTTTCTAAACGCTTGAAGTTATTTTGTAAGTTCCGTTCAAACTTCAGTTCCAGTTGCACCCTGTTAGGAGTTACGTTATTAATTTCTAAGTGAATCCTAAGAGTAGGTTCAAAAGTATACTGCATAAATATTAAATTTCTCAATTTGCTTAGTTTGTTCTTAATTTGTATACTCTAAAAAATCATAGATAACGCGCAATAAAGAGGAGGCCTATACTCAGCAGTGGGTGCAAACGGGCTGATGATGATGATGATGATGAAATCATAGATAAGAACCTATACTGGATGTAGCAACTCTCAAATCAAAAAATCAGTAACAAAAAAACGGTGATATGAAAGAAAGAAAAACTTTTTTTGTCAATATTAAAACAATACAAAAAATATGTTTTTTTTTCTACGCACGTTCTATTTAATTTTATTCATGGGCTATATTCAGATCATTTTATATGCCACAACATTTAAATGCAGTGCAAAAGTAGTGGAAGTACAAATATTAATTAAAACAAAACACCACAGAATCACATCACGGACCGCAATCAATCACCTGGAAACCTATGGCTGTTTTCACATTAAAAGCACTGAGCACAAATAATTAATTTGTTGTGCTAAAAAATTACAATTGTTTTTACCCGTCTTTTTTAACCGTATTCATTGTTTCATTAGCTATTGGTAATTTACGCTTGCACACTCGTGAATGGTTGTGGATGTATTTGGTGCTGCCGTGATTTGGTTGTTTAAGGTTGGTTGAATAAAAGTGTATTTATTCAGTTGGATTGCAAGAATCACTTTGAAACGTCCTAAAGCTAGGTGAGTCTAGGTGCCAGTTCCACGCAACCAAGCTTATTGTGTCGCGATCACGGCATGTACCCGTTCTACATTCATCACTGATCCTAAAATCCTTTTCCAAGCACTGTAGCGTCCCATTAATATTGAAAAATGGGTCTTAGTGCTGTATATTATCATCTAACAAAGATGTAAAGGCCTTTGTTGGGTTATCTTCTTTGCCCCTATCGACTGAACAGATACAAATGTTGGTGGTACGTACAATGATGTCACTTTATCTGTTATTTTAGAATCAAACATTTGAGGAATGAGTCCCCCCACAAAATTTAATCACTATCATAAGCTCTATCTAGCTATGTCTCTGGCTCTGGTTTTGAGTCTATGTGAGTGCTCACCAGTGTTTTATACTGTGTGTGTGCCGTTTTGAAGAAGGACTTATTAAGTCAACACTCACACAGACTCAAACCCAGAGACAGAAACAGAGCCAGACAGAGCTTATAGACCTTATAGGCTTATAGGCCTACTAATTAATTGACAGAGGCCTCAAACTTATTGCAGCCCTCTAACAGCCGTGGGTAAAAATATAACACGCTAGCGGCCTGCCCCGGCTTCGCTCGGGTGGACATTTATTTTTTTAACACATAAATATAGCCTGTGTTACTCAGGGTGAATGTAGCTTTCCAATGGTAAAAGAATTTTTGAAATCGGCACTGTAGTTTTTGAGTTTATTCATTACAAACATACACACAAAAATAAAAATCTTTCCTTTTTATAATATTAGTATACAGGGTTATTCATTATTAGCTGCAAATACTCAGGAATTAGGTTCAACAAATAAAATAAAAAATATTTATGAAATGATTTTTTTTAAGTTTTGTTATGAAAATCCCGAGAAAATCGATAAAGAAATCATTGGCGCCTGACCTATTTTGACCTTTGATCCGCGCCCGCGCGCCGTGAGTGACACTCTGCGTTCAGTCACCGCCTGGGTGGGTCATCGACCTGTTCTCCATGGCAATCATTATGCAATAGCCGTAAAGAAATAAATAAAAATAAAATTTTGATACAAAAACCTGTAAAATTTTTTGATCAAATTTAAAAAAAATAATTTCACAAATATTTTTTATTCTATTGTTGAACCTAATTCCTGAGTATTTGCAGTTAATAATGAATAACCCTGTATAAGTCTAGATTACATAAAGAACGGCGGTGGCGCGGCGCCGACAATCTATCTTCAATGCGGATGCGACCTTATTACCGAATATTACCGCAATTTTGTTAATTGGTTCGCAGTGGTAAACCAATATTTTTATGTATCTCAATTTGTTTGCCGACAGTTTAAATTAAATTGAACGAAGTTACATAATGGAAATGTTTTCATGTAGTGAAATGCAAGTGAAGGCTTTAACAATTAATTTATATATTTACTTTATTTGAAGCGCTTGAAGGGACGTGAAACACAAAATAAATATGGCGTAGTTATTTAAAATTTATCTCATTCCTTAAATTGTTTATTTGCTTAAAAACATGGTATAAGAAAGCACAAAGATATCAATTAATATACAGATCATGCTTCTTAGCATACGAATTTTTTTTTTTTTTTTATTTTTTTATTGATAACCTTACAAAATAATACAGATTTCATTTACATATTGTACCCTATAAACCAACGTATGGTTTGTGTGGGTACTCACACTCGACGGAGTATACACAATATTTTATCGAGCACGTCATTAACAAAATACATAGTAGGTACATACCTATACCTACCACACTTTATCAAAAGTTTCACAACGGTTTCACAAGGTACGGTCTACGCATAATCATTTCACTCATTCACCCAGCTGATCTTCACTCGCAACACAAACGAACATAAGCATTTTTTTTTTTTTTAGTGTATAAGACCATTCCTTAATTTTAAAATTATAAAAAGCTTAGGTAGGATAGAAGTGGGGCGAAAACAACTTTAATATTGATAGTTATGTGGAAATGCAGACGTTATTTCGAAGATAACGACGTTATTACCGTGACATGGTCACGGTTCATTCGACTACTGGTTCTATTTAGACGCAATTTGAAGCAAATGTAATTTGTAAATAGATTACCTAATAAGTACCTACGTATTAGCTACCTTTTATGCCAAAAGAAAAATCTGTTAGCAGTGATGGAAAATAAACACACATACTGGTCCACTTAGAATGTTATTTTCGTGAGGTCCTCCTCACACCAAATTGCTAGGGGCTTATCACTGTCACTTTTCTTCGCCAGTACTTTTCCTGCCTGGAACCACACGTATTTATAGGCGGGACGTAACTTCTGGTGCGCATTCCACAGGAGGGTCTTGTTTGCTTTGGATAGGGCACGCCTAACTACTACCTTCGATTTTGCGGCTTCCTGTTGAATATAGGGTACTACGTGCTCCGCGAGGATGGGCTTGGTCTCTTTCTTGGAGGTTCGGGCCCAGTTGGTGGCGAGCTCAATATCCGCCAATTCCACCACAAGCGGTCCATCAGATCCAATCTTTCCCTCGACACGCTTCACGTTTACTACATTTTTAGGATCTAAATTCAGTAGTTTCGCTACGCTGTAAGTTATTTCTTTAATGTCTTCGTTTAAAGATTTAGGAATACCCGCAATCTCCACCTTCGTATCTAAGTTAATCTGTTCCATCTTTCTGACTTGGATTTCAAGAGAAGATACCTTGGTTTCTAAATGTTTGTTTTTGTTTACAAGAGAAGTTTGTTTATTTTCTAATTCCTTTATTCTTGCAGTAAACATTTCCATGATTCCACCAAACTCTTCCATCTTTTTTCCAAAGAAGTTCATAGAGTCCTCAATAGCTTCAATTTCCTTCCTTACGATTCTCTTCACTTCAGATGAGATATCCCGAAGTAATTTTCGCGCATCGATTGGGCCCATGCCCTGCGAGAGGGCACCATCTTCCAGATCCTCATCGTCATCTTCCTCAGGCACAATGAGCGAGGACTTCTTTTTAGGAGAATTACGACTGCATTCTTTACAGGTCCAGCCCAGGTTGTCTGCATTTCGCAGTGCGGAGAGCTGCTTAGTTGGAAAGCCACCACACAGCTGGTTGGCGTGCACTATCTTTCCGCACTTGCTACACTCCAGGCCAGGGCTCCTTTTAGTGATACTTTTCTCACACGAATCACACTTAGACATCTTGCTTACAATTTTTTTTTTTTTTCTTGTGAGGGTAGATATATACGGTATAATAAGAAACGCGTACGTGCTCGCGCTACGACTAACCAGAGCGGTGGCTCTGCGACGAGTGAATACAATAGTAGATTGATAAACGAAGGCAGTACGAGTAAATGAGCTATTGCAAGACAAGATACTATTTGGAACCCGAGCGAGCGAAGCGAGTGCGTAGTTTGAGGGTGCAATAGATACTTACAACCGAGGTCAGCCGACTTGTCTTTTGGCTGACTTGACTAATAACTGTTTTATCTATGTAGTATATAATACCCTCTCTTGATATTGGCAAAATTGACCAAATAGGCAGATGCTATTTAGTTAAGAAGAAGAAGCTAGTTCAAAGCTGTTAGATTACCAAGGTTTAGCTCACATCTAAGCGTTCTGTGATGGCGATCAGTGAAGTCAGATATGACAGCGATATTTGATAGCGTTTCACTTGTTGCCATCGCCATTGCCTAGATTTGCACAAGCTTTGAGTACTTAACAAGTGCCAAAGTTGTTGCCAAACGGATCCGTGAAATAGAAATAATGGGTTTCTGAATAAAAATACGACTAACTACTGTTAACACATTCGACTGTATACAATCTAAATTCTTCAAATAACAGATTAATGAATGAATTTTTAATATGTTCCTACGCGAGTGTTTATGAATATTGTGACATTGGTAGAAATACACTGTGCTTATGACCAATTCTATAAAAAAACTTCATTCACTATTTTATTTTCTCTTATATTGTACATACATTTTCCGAACAGAAAAATCCATAGGTACACGACTGTATTCGAACCCCCGACCTTAGGATCGGAAGGCGAGATGACTACCACTAGGTCACCAGTGCACTCAGTCTCTATCTGGAAGACCTTGACCTTCCAGATAAAAAAAAAACTTTTCAAATCGGCTCATAAAATGCCGAAAACATAAAAAAAAATTACAACCGAATTGATATCATTTTTTATTTGAAGTCTGTTAAAAATAGCTCTATTAGGACTCAAATACATATAAATACACACATACATACATACATACATAGTAGGTCGTGGGTTCGATCCCCACCGAGAACAAATATTTGTGTGGTTAACTTATATGTTTGTTCTCTGTCTGGGTGTTATATTATATTCTAAGTATGTATTTACAAAAAAAAAAATGTATTCAAGTATTATACCAGCTATCCGGTTCCCATATTACAAGCTCTGCTTAGTTTGGGGCTGGGTAGTGTTGTGTGAATTGTCCACAATATTTATTTTTATTTTTATTTATTTATTTATTTATAGTTATGCGTTTGCGTATACTGTGGCAGTTAAAATGATTCATATACATGCGTACATCATAGGCAATAAAATTGAACTTGTAGTCGTAAAGCGAAATTCGTTAGTATCGTATTATGTCTCGCTTGGCTTATGTCGAAAACGTTTCCTTATCCCTGAGTTGTTGAAGCTTACAACTCAATTTCCTTTAGCAAATCCTGGATCAGTGGAGGTGTACGCTCCTCAGCTATTTCATGAATATATCAATTCTCAAATCAAATTATTGTGCGAGTAATCAATACATTGTCAGTGGAGATGAATCTCGCTTCCGGCAGGTAAATTGAATGTTTACTGTGTTAGCTTCTGAAATTACAACATGTTTCTTTTAATTGTTGACAAAGGCGAAAGTGGGTGAAATTTTTCGGAGAACAGTCGAGTGTCTATAATTTACCGATACATTGAGGAATGTTATTGGTTTTTTGTGTCACTAAGGGCTTTTTTTTTAACCGACTACGACTAAAAAGGAAGAATTTATCAATTGAATTGTGTTTTTAGGGTTCCGTAGCCAAATGGCAAAAACAAAACCCATATAGATTCGTCATGTCTGTCTGTCTGTCTGTCTGTCCGTCCGTGTCACAGCCATTTTTCTCTGAAACCGTAAGAGCTAGACTGATGAAACTTGGCGAGTAGATGTATTCTGAGAATATCTTAAAGGTTCCAGATTGGTCCCATAAAAATTTTACCAAAATCGGTTCAATAATTCGAGCATGAATGGTCGGTTTCTCAAGTTTTTAAAAGTTAACTTGTTCCATCTATAGAGAACTTAACACTATTCGTCAAATAAAAATATATCCTTCTCTTTTTAAGGCTTGTCAAAAATAAACACTGTAATTTTTGATTCGATCAATAGCATTACTCCGTTGTTGAAAAAATCTGTCTTCAGCATCGAGATATAAGTACTATACTTATATCTCGATGGTCTTCAGTTTAAGCAATGTTTAAATTCACGTAAATGTAGAAACGTTTATAAAGAGGTAAATTTCCACGTGAATCTTTATTTTGACACGGGATGATTATGTCACTCGTCGTTACCAAAATGGCGGTGGTCGTCATTAAGTCGGAGTGCCCTCGTTTAGGTCTTTGGCGCGTATACGGAAGGAAGGCAGGCTAAAAGCCAGCCTCTGCGCGGAAATTAGCCACGCTTGCTGGAGGTAACACGTGAGGCTAAGAGATTACTTTCGAGCAGGATACCTATTTGCATATGTATCTTTTTGTTTCTTGCTCTCGTTATGTTGACCCTCTTGTTTGTTTCTGCTTTGAGAGCACTGGTAGCCTAGTTTAGCTTAGCTGTGGGGTTAAGTCCAGTCGTGCACCAAAATCAAAATAAAAAGTGTATTTATTCAGTAGGATTGTAAGAAAGAATCACATTGAAACGTCTTAAAAACGTCTGACCCAGCTGGTGAGTCTAGGTGCCAGTTCCACGCGACCAAGCGACGACCAAAGCGACCATGTCACAGATTTTTTTGACCAAGTGTGGTGAAAGGGTTTTAAGTGCGCCTTAATAAGGCTCCATTCGTGCACTTGACACATATTTTTGTACTTATTTACATACTTATTTTATAAATAATATATCTTAATAAGATTACGATCTTGCCATAATGTAGGCTAATGAGCAATTTTATGCCAACCATTGTTATTCTAAGAATGTGAAAAAAGCCACACATTAATATTTGACTAATGTATGGATATGACAAAAGTTTTAAAACTCGACGGCACTTTCATTAAAATTCTGAAAATCATAATGGCTGGCGGCTAGGTTTTCATGACATAAATGTAGGAACAAGTCTGATATTGACGCATTTTGACTCATTTTCCCCGAAAATAAAAAGTTTGTAGAAAAAAGTGACTGAAAACCATAACAATATTTATTTATTGATTTTGCGGTCAACAAATATTATGCAGGAACAAAACCCTGAGGCGCAAGTACTGCTCGCACTGTTTTGTTTTATCTTCATTTGTTTTGGCAATATCCATTCGTCATTGAGATTCTAAATAAGCTCTCGTGTGGGCGTTTTATGCAAATAAGGAACGCTCTCTAGAATTAACTCGTAAGGCTAAGTGATTGCTTTCGAAAAACTGGGTATTTGCATAGGACGGTCGCACCTTCCATACCTTTTTGTTTCTTGTTCTTGTGATGATGGTGACTCTTTGACTCTTATGTTTAAGTAATGGTAATGTGTAAAATGCTAGACTTTGCTGGGTGATTGTGTAGTTATGTTCCAATCAAAAGTTTTATTCTAACAAATAATATAATTTTTCAACAACTATCAAGCGAAGTTCCTATTTGCTATCTAAAGTTTATTACGTCAACATTCAGTCCTGTCGCAATAAATTGTTCCCTGTCCAAGATAAGTTAGGTTGCAATTTGTTTTTTAGTGCAATCAAAGGTTAAAATAATGTAAAAACTATGGTATGGTATGGATGGTGGTATAGACTGAAACAGTTTTGATTGCAACAAAAGAACTGTGGAGCGTATCTTCACTCACCCCACAGTTCTCAGAAATTCAATAAAAGCTTTAAAGCAATTTTTTTTCCTGACCGAAATTAAAAATCCCACTTTTGAGGACTGGAATGGTGAACCAGATCTAATAATTAAATTCTTCTAATTCCAAAACGAAATAGGCTTATGAGTAGTACCTACATGCAACTGTAGTTCCAACGCTTGTCGATATCCTCTCAAATTCTTAGTACTCGAGATCCTGGCAATGTCAAATAAGAGTATAAGTGATCTTCTAGGTGAGCGTTCTAAACGTCGACCGCATCATCACTTAATAGCAGGTGAGATTGCGGTCAGCCTATATTATGTAAAAAAAGTACTTTTTTGACATTGCTGCTTTTATTGTCCGGCCTCTCAGCTCAGTTGGTAGTAGCTCTGCCTTCTGAGCCGTAGGTCGTGGGTTTGATCCCCACCGAGAACAAATATTGTATTCTAATGTATTTACAAAAAAAATATATTTAAGTATTATTTCAGATATCTGGTTCTCATAGTACAAGCTCTGCTTAGTTTGGGGCTAGATAGTGTTGTGTGCATTGTCAATAATATTTATAAATCCATTTATTCGATGCTCAAGAACATTTTCATTTTTTTTTATAATGTCGCCTCAGTTTCACAATTACTGATCCAGATACTATTTTTAACCTATACATGTAGTTTTGTTACATACATATTTTTAATTAATTTGAATTTTATCATTATAGTCATCTCAGCCCGTTTGCACCCACTACTGACTACATGCTTCCTCTTTATTATACGTATGCCTTTCTTTCCGGTCCCCAGCTAGTCTCATCCATCATTCCCAGTACTAACAACAATGTCATTCGACCATCAGGCAAGTGGTCTGCCTCAATTTGTGTTTGTAGTCAATAAATATATTTTATTTCTTCTTTGTTTCGTTACTGCAATGTTTTCTAGATAAATCTTGGTAACGTCTTCAACATAGAACAATGCAACCGTCATGTCAGCTTCTTATCCTTTGTTGTAAGTAGTTTGTATACATTGTGTAGGTCATAACTCACTATTTGTCCCGAGAGAACTGTCTGAATGTGGAACAAGACGCGAGGGTACAATGTAACGGAGCCTGGCCAAGATTTACCGCGGTCAAAGTTTGACGTTACCCCCAAGGGGGGGCAAAACCGACTGTCGACTTGTGGAAGTGTTTGAAGTTCATACTCAAAGACATAAACGACTGACTGTGCTTAATCCACTTATGTTAATAGTTAGCAAAGTTTGCTCGACAACCGATAAAATATTCATACGATGGAGAAACCAACGGAAAATTCACCCGAAACACAACATTGAAATAATATTATTTTAGTTAATTAGTTCATGTTATAAAATATGTAAAATCAAACCAAATACCGCTTTATCTGTCAATAAAGCAAATTATGATCGCATTTATTTTCGTCGGGTCAAATATAGTACTTAATTAAATTATCAATGATCTATTCATTGAACAGAGATTAAAATAGATCAACTGATTAATTAGAAACTTGTGCAAGCGTCCGTTGTAACATAACCGCGCTGAAAATTTTAAAAAATTGAATTGAAATTGCAACTACACTTGCAACTTCGACCACCCTTGAGACTGACCCTAAGTCCGAGTTTTCTTTAGTTTTTAGTTTTCTGTATTGCGAGTCACGTCACTAGTCACAAACATTCTCAGCACGTCAGAACAAGCCGTAGCAACAACAATAAAAGTACTAAGTCAGTAATTTGAGTTATTAAACTAATCAAAATATAATGTACCTACTAACAATAATGGTTTTTGAAGGCATTATAGACATATCGATTGTGGCTTGTTTATTCAACACGCAGATACTCATTGCTGTCGTTTTAATACCCACGGGGCTCAAAATACAGGACATACACAAACAAAACTGGGACTTGAGGTACTGTTAACAGGTGTTGATAGTAAGTAGGCCACGTCCTCGGCGATATGGAAGTTCTGTTGGGAAAAGTATCGTTTTACGTCTAATCCTATCGTGAGCCGTATTATACAAACTTCAATATGATATTACCGTTTTAGGCTCTATAGTAAGCCAAACAAGTTGCTAAATAAATGAGTCATAAGAAATAGGTAATAAAAAAATTAAGAGGTATTAAAGACTCCGACACTCACTCGTCAGAAGGCAACCTTCGTAGTGACGTTTCAAAAAGTTGATAAAAAAATAAGTCGTTTCTTTTCAGTCTATAGAAGTTTTTTTCAAGACTATGATCCCTGAGATTTTTCACTAAAAACTTCTGTAATTTTATATCTTTAAAATATTATAGCGTGCGAGTGTGAAGGTCAAGAAGTTTTCACTTCAAACAATGATGCAATCAGTAGGCCTACCATGAACTCTGTCTGGCTCTGTCTCTGGCTCTGGTTTTGAGTCTGTGTGCTCACCAGTGCATTATAGTGTGTGTGTGACGTTTTGACGTTGGATTTATTTAGTCAACACTCACACAGATTCAAAACCAGAACCAGAGACAGAGCCAGACAGAGCTCATGGTAGGCCTCTACTGCTGTAAACGCTTCGATTTCTACACTTGCACCTGTCTACTTCGCATAAAATGCTACAATTTTCCATATTTTTCTAAATCTAAAGCTCGCACTTTCCAAACACACAAATACAGTTAATGGTCACAACTCTAGGTTCTGACATGTTTGTATAGAGGCTGTCTGTCGTTACACGCGCATGTACAATTTACTACGCTGGGGCATTGTGTCCCGTGCGTACTTCCGACGCTGTAGCGGATACAATAAGAATTGATATGTGCGAGTGTATGAAGACAGCAATATGCGCTATTTCAACCCTCCCCGAAGGCTCTGTTCACGTAAACTAGTGCCTACCTTTCTAAAGGCCGTCGAAACAAGCTTGTATACAAGGTGTATCTAAATATGTGTACTATGCGAAGGTGGGGGGTTTCAGACCACAATGGTGATCAGTTGTGGGGGGGAGAAAATTAAAAATTCCTATTTTCAGTTTCCCATACAAAAATGTTAAATTTCATAATGCCTAAATAAATTGACAACCCTATCCTTTTAACCCCTTGACCCCTTGACCTACTACCTCTGTAGGTCTACTACTACTACCTACTACCTCTGTAGCTGAGTTTAGGGTTGTCACTTTGTATAAAGTCAGCTGTTAATGATGAAACTTCGTTGCAGTTTTTTTCAGAGATACCAATCGAAGTTCGAAAAGTCGTTTAACAAAAGTTGTTCCCCGGGGGGTGGAAATTCACCCCCCTTCAGGATAGTACACATATTTTGGTACACGTTGTATAACGTATATTATTATTTTCTTGTGACTTATGCCTTGCGCACATATAAGCATTTGTCAGTGAAACGCTGTCAAATATCGCTGTCATATTTGGCAGCGATTTAGGGTTGTTCTCAGAAATTATTTGTCAAAAAAAAAAAAAAAAAACACAAAATGTTTGTGACAGCCTTCCAACAGCCTTCTCAGCTCAGTTGGTAGTAGCACCGAGAACAAATATTTATGTGGTGAACGCAGATGTTCTTTGTCTGGGTGTTATATTGTATTCTAAGTATGTATTTCCAAAATCTATATATATATAACTCAAAGGTGACTGACTGACTGACTGACTGACTGACATAGTGATCTATCAACGCACAGCCCAAACCACTGGACGGATCGGGCTAAAATTTGGCATGCAGGTAGATGTTATGACGTAGGCATCCGCTAATAAAGGAAAATGGAAAATTATTTTCCAAAGAGGAGAAAAAAGGGAAAAATGGTTTAAAAAAAAAACAACGCACAGCCTTAACCGTTAGCCCTAGAAACATGAAACTTAGAAGGTGTGTTCCTCTAATAAAGCGGAGGTGCACTAAGAAAGAAAATAGGAAATATTTTCCCTAAAAGAAGAAAAAACGGAAAATGATTTTAAGAAAAATCACATAAAATAGCATTACAAAATGCGCAAAAAAACATTTAAAAAAATTCAGCTACCGCAGCATCTGGCACCAGGTTCAATTACACCCAAAGGTTCACAAATAAACCGATGATAACCACTACGACAAAATCGCGGGAAACATCTTTCATACTTAAACTAAACACTGTTAAAAAAAATCGGCTCCAACAGCACTCACCTAAAAATTCAAATACACTCTAAAGTACAAGCTCAAATCTATTGTAACTTGCAGTTGGTCATGTCAAATAAAAAAAATCTGATACGATTATACACCAACACGCATACGAAACCCCAAATTAGCCACTAATATAACATAAAATCACAAAAAATAGCTGTACAAAATACGCAAAAAAAAACATTCCATCACATCCACACTCCCCCCTGTACTCCCCTCCATACCCCCACATCCCTCCTCGCACCTCCCCTCCACTATCCCCCTTGTACTCCCCTCCACACACCCCCACATCCCCCCTCGCACCTCCCCTCCACACCTCCCCTCCACACTCCCCCTAGCAACTCCCCTCCACACTCCCCACTGTATTCCCCTGCACCCCCTCGCACCTCCCCTCTACACTCCCCACTGTACTCCCCTCCACACACCCCCACATCCCCCCTCGCACCTCCCCTCTACACTCCCCCCTCTACTCCCCTCCACACACCCCCACATCCCCCCCTCACACCTCCCCTCCACACTCCCCCCGCACCTCCCCTCCACACTCCCCCTCGCAACTCCCCTCAACACTCCCTCCTGTACTTCCCTCCACACTCGCACCTGGACTCCCCTCTACACTCCCCCCACATCAACACTCGCAATTCCCCTCCACACTCCCCCTGTACTCCCCTCTACACTCCCCCCACATCACCCCTCGCACCTCCCCTCCACACTCCCCCCTGTACTCCCCTCCACACTCTCGCCCCATACTCTCGCACCCCCCCCACTCCACACTCCCTGTGTACCCTCCTCCCTCTACTCCCCCAGCACAAACTTTGAATGTCATATTTTTTTATATCAAATCAACAGACTAAAAAATAAGTTTCAAGTTTCTAGCTCTAAAAATGACGATACTTCCATACAACTTTCAACCCCTATTTTCAACCCCTTACAACCCTTTTTTCGCAATAAAAAGTAGCCTATGTCCTTCCTGAGGCCCTCAACTATCTGTGTACCAAATTTCATTTTAATCGGTTCAGCAGTTTTGGCGTTAAAGCCGGACAGACAGACAGACAGACAGAGTTACAAACGCTTCTATAATATTAATAAGGACTATTGATAAAATATTTACAACAATCAAAATCAAGCCCCCCACGCTTTTTGTACAATAATATACATTTTTCAATTGATTATTACATTTTTATTATAACGCTTTTATTAGCTTCACCTGTATGTATGTTTGTAAGTTTGTATGTAATCGACCCCTTTGAGCTAAATTTTGGCCTACTTTGAATGATCAGATTTGATTCAAACTTTGCACACCTGTCGAAGGTCGATGACAATGCAATAATATGAAAAAAAAAATATTAAAAAAACTAAAAAGTAAAAAATAAATTATAGTTTAAAAAACTAAAAAAAAAACGCTTTTATAACTAATTGAACTAAAAAGTTAAAAATAAAACTGTAATAATCAATTGAAAAAATTATAATTATTGTACAAAAAAAGCGTGGGGTGCTTGATTTTGATTGTTGTAAATATTTTACCAATATCTGAAGTTATTATAAAAAGCACCCCACGCTTTTTTGTACACTATTATAAATTTTTCAATTGATTATTACAGTTTTATTTTTAACTTTTTAGTTCAATTGGTTATTTAGTTTTATAAACTATATTTTTTTTTTTTTCATATTATTGCATTCTCATCGACCTTCGACAGGTGTGCAAAGTTTGAATCAAATCTGATCGTTCAAAGTAGGACAAAATCGAGCTCAAAGGGGTCGGTTACATACAAGCAAACATTACTTACATACAGGTGAAGCTAATAAAAGCGTTATAAAAACAGTAACCGCAGCAGTGATCTGTTACCCGATTTGAATACACACAAAGGTTGATAACAGCATTTGTTTTGTTTTCGTTTTAGTTAAAGGTTTTGTCGGTTAGACTTTTTTAAAATGGCTAAAGAAAATCTGAACGTTAATGGAGAAGTTGAAGAATGTACTGTCGTCCCTATTGTTGGTGACGGTGCATGTTTATTTCGTGCCCTCTCTTATTTAATGTACGGAACACAAGATTGAGCGATGGAGGTGCGTTTAGAAATTGTCAGATATGTGGTTAATGACTGGAGCAAGTTTTCAATTATGACCCACGACAGGAATGGTGATAACTACGTAACACCTGACGAATATTTTGCTGATATGATGAAACATGCTACTTATGGCGGATTTTGTGAGTTAATAGCAGCAGGATTAATATTCCCATTTAAGTTTGAAGTTTATAGAAACTGTCTCATATATACGGAATCTGGATCTAATGACTATCCGGTAAGGCGATTACGATTCAGCCAAGATTTGTCCAGTGGGCATTTTGATGCCTATCTTCCTATAGCAGCACAGAAAATTACTAGGCGTCGTGTGGAGGTAGCTGCAGAAGAACATGATTTTGGAATTGATACACCTTCGCAACTTAAAGTTAATAAGGGTTGTCAGGAGATACCTGTTTTAGAGCGTGAACATTCACCTATAGTGTCTTCAATAAATTATGATGAAAATTTAATAAAAAGTTTATTGTCCCAATCTGAGTCTGTGACATTAATAGAAAAAAAGAAAAACAAACGTAGGGCAAGGTTTACCAACTACTCACGAAAAAATCAAATAAAAAAGGCACAAAAAAAATATCGACAGACTCTACCTGAATCCCACCGTAAAGCTGTGTCTGAATATAAGAAAAAAAAACCTGATGTACAGAGACAAGCTGTCGCCACCTACCAGGCTGCACACCCTGAAAAACACAGGCAAGCTGTCGCCACCTACCAGGCTGCAAACCCAGAAAAACACAGGCAAGCGGTCGTCACCTACCAAGCTGCACACCCTGAAAAACACAGGCAAGCTGTCGTCACCTACCAGGCTGCAAACCCTGAAAAACACAGGCAAGCTGTCGCCACCTACCAGGCTGCAAACCCTGAAAAACACAGGCAAGCTGTCGCCACCTACCAGGCTGCAAACCCTGAAAAACATAGGCAATCTGCTGCACTATATCAGGCCAAAAATACCGATGTGCATAGAGTGATTCAGTCACGGTATAGAGAAAATACAATTCTGCGTGTATGGAGAAGCAAGTTGCTTTCGGGTTTGGCGTATGACCCAGATATTGCTTATGGAACTGACAGCAGTGTAGTCTTAGGTTCTATGACGTACAAGTGCCAGTGGTGTAACGCCTTGAAGTGGAAAGATGAGACACCTGGCATGTGTTGTAGCGCCAGTAAAGTACAACTTGAGCCGTTTAAACAACTGCCTGAACCACTTTACAGTCTGGTTAATGATTTACACCCAAATCATGTACACTTCATGGATAATATCCGAAAATATAATGCCTGTTTTCAAATGACTTCCTTTGGTGGAAAACAAATAAAAGAAGGCGGTTTTTCACCAACTTTTAAAGTTCAAGGACAAGTCTATCATTTAATTGGAAGTATATTACCGGAATCTGGGCAGGATGCACAGTTTCTGCAAATTTATTTCGTTGGTGAAGATGATAGAGAAGCTAATATTCGATGTTCTAAATTTCCTGATTTGAGACCAAATTTAATCAAACAATTGCAGCGTATGTTACATGAGGTGAACCCATACATAAAAGATCTAAAAACAGCCATTGATAAAATATCGCCTTCAGAGTCATTCAAGGTCGTAATACATGCGGATAAAAAACCACAAAGAGAACACAGTGGCAGATTTAATGCACCAACGGCAAATGAAGTGGCTGTTGTATTGGTAGATCAGCATTTTGATCGAAGAGACATTATCCTTGAAAGCCGAATAACTCACTTCAGCGTATCAGTGAGATACATCGAGCTTATGACGCGCTGCAGTACCCGTTGATGTTTTGCTGGGGTGATAATGGCTATTCCATCAACATACCACAATGCGATCCCACAACTAAGTTGCCCTTGAAAAAAACAGTCTCTGCTGTAAGTTTTTATTCATACAGAATAATGATCAGAGAACGAGAAGATAACTTTTTGGTTAAATATCGCGCTCTTTTTAGTCAATATTTGGTAGATGAATACGCAAAAATAGAAACTGAAAGACTAAACTACATAAAATACAATCAAGCCAAATTGCGCGCAGATAATTATATTCATTTAA
The DNA here is from genome assembly GCA_947578465.1 of Thera obeliscata. Lineage (NCBI taxonomy): Eukaryota > Metazoa > Arthropoda > Insecta > Lepidoptera > Geometridae > Thera > Thera obeliscata. Next base: position 3,910,301 of record OX387927.1, read on the forward strand.
AAGATGCAATTGGACGGCAAGATACTGAAGCAAATCAGCTGGGACAAATGGTAGTACTTCCATCATCTTTTACTGGTGGACCAAGATACATGCATGAAAAAACGCAAGACGCCATGACCTATGTTAGACATTACGGTCGTCCCGACCTTTTTATTACTTTTACATGTAACCCACGCTGGAGTGACATAAATGAGCACTTACTTTCAGGACAAAAAACTCATGATCGATACGATATCATTTCGCGTGTCTTTCGATTAAAGGTAAAAAAGGTCATGGGTTTGTTGATAAAAGGGAAAATATTCGGTGAAGTGAGATGCTATATGTATTCGACGGAATGGCAAAAGCGAGGTCTTCCGCATATTCACATACTTTTATGGCTTCAACATCGCATCACTCCGGATCAAATTGACAATATTATTTGTGCTGAAATACCTAACCCCGATCGTGATCCTGAGCTTTACGAAATTGTTAAAAGTAATATGATACATGGCCCCTGTGGAAATTTAAACCGAAATTCTCCATGCATGAAAGATAATACGTGCAGCAAACGTTATCCTAAGGCTCTTATTAAGGAAACTCAAACCGGTGATGATGGTTATCCGCAGTACAGGAGACGTTCTCTGGATGACGGTGGATTCTCTGTCAATATCAAGGGTGTTACAATAGATAATCGTTGGGTGGTTCCTTATAATCCAGTGCTATTAAGAACATGTAACGCTCACGTGAACGTAGAGTATTGCCATTCAGTGAAGTCAATCAAATACGTTTGCAAATATGTTAATAAAGGGTCAGATCAGGCTACGTTTACTTTAGAGAATGGGAAGGATGGGATGGATGAAGTTACAACCTACACAAGTGGTCGATATATAAGTTCAGCTGAAGCAGTTTGGCGAATCCTTGAATTCCCAATACATGAGCGTTTTCCTCCTGTAGTGCACCTTGCTGTCCATTTAGAAAATGGACAGAGAGTTTATTTTAATGAGCAGAACTTGTATGACAAATTGAGTAGTCCTCCTACAACTACACTCCTCTGCTTTTTCAATCTGTGTAACGTAGATGACTTTGCAAAAACATTGCTATACTCGGAAGTCCCTACGTATTACGTTTGGAACAAGCGATCGTTTCAGAGAAGGAAGAGAGGAGTGAATGTTGAAGGATGGTCAGGGGTCAAAAAACAACACGTTCTAGGCAGGGTTTATACTGTTCATCCAAACAATACAGAATGCTACCACCTTCGAATGCTTCTACATGAGATCAGAGGCCCAGTTTCATTTGAAGCGTTGAAAACTGTAGATGGTCACTTACATCCCACTTTTCATTCCGCGTGTAATGCTCTAGGTCTACTCGAAGATGATCGACATTTGGATTCAGCTCTTGAAGAGGCAGCACTTTGTCAAACACCGCATATGATTCGAGAGCTTTTTGCTATCATGTTATTGTTCTGCCAGGTTTCCGACCCCTTATGTCTTTGGGAAAAATACAAAGAATACCTTTCTGAAGACTTTAAAAAACAACTGGAAAGACAAGGTGACGTAGATGTAGAGCACTCATCGGACTTGATATTTAACAAATGCCTGTCGGTATTAGAGGATGCCGTATTATCATTAGGCGGTCGGCCTCTTAAAGAGTATGGATTACCTCAGCCAATAACATCAATACATTTTGAAAATAGAGAGTACGTGAAGGAGACCAGTTACGATACAGTGGCCTTAGAAGACGCCGTTAGAAAAAATGAAGCATCCTTGAATGACGAGCAACAAGAAGTATACAATAAATTGATCACAAGTGTAGATGCAAATGACGGTCGAATATTCTTCTTAGACGCTCCAGGTGGAACTGGTAAAACCTTCCTCATTAATTTACTTTTGGCAAAAGTAAGAAGTACTCACGGCATTGCCCTGGCTGTGGCGTCGTCCGGCATAGCTGCAACATTACTCGAAGGTGGTCGAACTGCTCATGCTACTTTTAAGTTACCACTCAATTTAATTACTGCCGAGACTCCCATTTGCAACATCTCCAAACAAAGTATTTTGCTGAAGTTTTAAAGAGTACAAAAATAATCGTGTGGGACGAAATAACGATGGCTCATAAAGGGGGCATTGAAGCCTTAAACAGATCACTAAGGGATATAAGGGGTAATACAAAATTAATGGGTGGCGTAACAGTTTTGCTGGCCGGAGACTTTCGGCAGACTCTACCAGTGGTGCCAAAAGGAACCAGAGCTGACGAAGTAAAGTCGTGCATTAAGAAATCTTATTTGTGGCCCCAGGTTAATATTCTTAAGCTCTCTAAAAATATGAGAGCACATTTGGGCGGGGATGAGTCTGCTGGTAGATTTTCAGATCTTCTTCTTAAAATCGGCAATGGTGATTTTCCATCGTTTGATGGAATGATAACGATCCCGGAAGAATTGTGCACAGTTGTTACTACGGTTCAAGAATTGCTGTTTAAAGTTTATCCAGACATTATTCATATACATGACAAGCCTATTGAATGGTTATGTGAGCGCGCCATACTTACTCCAAAGAACGATCAAGCAGCAGCTATCAACGATATCCTGCTTATGTCGTTTGAGGGCGAAGAAAAGACCTATACTTCGATTGATACTGTGGTTAATACAGATGACGCTATTAATTTCCCTGTAGAATTTTTAAATTCATTGAAACCACCAGGTTTGCCTTATCATAACCTTATTTTGCGTGTGGGCGTTCCAATTATGTTGTTGCGAAATTTAAAACCACCTAAGCTTTGTAACGGTACGAGACTGCAAGTGAAAGCGTTACATCGCAATATAGTGGAAGCCACTATATTAACTGGGTGTGCGAAAGGGGAAACTGTATTTATACCACGAATCCCATTAATACCTAATGACATCCCGTTCGAATTCAAACGATTACAGTTTCCCCTAAAAGTCTGCTTTGCCATGACAATAAACAAGTCTCAGGGGCAAACTCTCAAATTTGCGGGTATTGACTTGAGAGAACATTGCTTCTCTCATGGACAGTTTTATGTTGCTTGCTCACGAGTCAGTTCACCCAAAAGCTTGATAGTTTTAGCGCCTAATGAAAGATTAGTAAAGAATATTGTGTACAAAGAAGTTTTGTAGGCCCTAATTTTCTACACACGCTATACAAAAGTAAAGCCGCAAAAACTATACCTAACTGTTGTTGCTGTTGCCCGCGGCTTCGCTCGCGTTAAGAAGTATTATTATTAATTAGGTATAGTAAAATTTGAGAGTTTGCCCCTGAGACTTATTTATTGTCATGGCAAAGCAGACTTTTAGGGGAAACTGTAATCGTTTGAATTCGAACGTGATGTCATTAGGTATTAATGGGATTCGTGGTATAAATACAGTTTCCCCTTTCGCACACCCAGTTAAATGTCTCCCCTACTGGACTATAGCTGTTATAGAGAAGTAGTAAGGATTGATTCATTCTGGCTCACTCAAAAAAGTGCGCGGAACGACGGACATACCATGGCGCCGACTAAAAAAAAAAAAAAAAAAAAAAAAAAGTTTGGAGTCTTTCTGTATGTTTTGGCACACGCCCAATCGATTGAGCTAACCCATTTTAACGCATCTCTTTCCATTCAAAAGTTACAAAGCCACTTGTATACTCAATAAATGAACAATAGCCTTATAATGAGGGTTGAGCCATTGTGTCCGGCTTGCGCCGCAGGTAGTAGAGATAGGTGCAGTCCCTAATGCATGTTCACTTCATTTAGGTATTTAATTGAGAACTTATGATAATATGATAATCAATATTTATTATTAGCAATACACCAATATATTTTTATTTTATATGTATATTATTTAATATTGTACGGCCCCCCACGATGCATATAATATGAAATTGTTATTTAATAAGTATGAATTATTTAACTATTATCAATTATTTTTATTATTTAAATAAACTAACCTAACACCTTAACTGTGATGCACTGTTCGACGCCTGATTAACCAGCAGTGGGCATTAATTATAAGCTGTGGATGATGTAATTGCAAATAAAATTTTCGTGAAGTTCATCGTTCAGCGTCATGTTATATTGCGAATCACTATACATTGAATGCAAATATAAAAAAAAAGACGGGTTGCACTCCGGGAGTGCCGGCAGAAGTGAAAACTTGCCGCTCGTATTAAAACTTATAAAGTACTCACTCATTTTCTTTCGCTATTCATAATACCTTAATAAATACAGTAGATCTATAAAATCATGTACCAATGACCACTACTACCTGCCGCGGGCGGCCGCTAGTTCATAAAATCTATAATAGGTATGTACCTATACCTACTACAGTCACGAAAAACGCCTTGGTATGCTTGCTACTAACTATTATCTATTCTGTGACGTTACCGTGTCATAGTAACTACTAGCGTATCTGTAGCGTCTTACGCTTTTTCGATCAAGTCACGTGATCCTGACGCCCTGACGCCCTGACGCGAGTTTAAGATTTTATACCCATTACAGAAAAAGTGCTCAACGTCGCTAAAGAAGTTTTCACTTCAAAAATCGATAGATAGTGACCACCCAAAAAGGCATTTTGCTTGTCGAGACATGACGCCAGTTTATTGCTACCTACGCTAAAAGCATGTCAGATTACATCTTAGATAAATCAATGTGAGTTATGTGACGCTGCATACCTGTTGAAACATGTCATCAGTTTTTTGCAATACTTCTCTGCTATAAATGTCCAAAACCCCGAGTTACTGTCACAGTCTTACGCCATTCGTGCATTCGTATTGTTATAACGTGTAATAACATCTGCGTGTATTCTAAAATTATTCGTTACTCAGCACACAGTCTTTGCCACAATAAATAGTGTTTCCGTGTTCTACCGTATAAAATGGTAAGTTCTGATTTCACCTTTGTACTTAAACGCTATCAATACCTATAAGCTAAACCGAGTTCAAGATACCCTTGATGACAAATTGTTGTAGCGCCACTTAAACTTTATTTGAGCTCGATGTGATCTATGATTTTGCATTTATGTTGTATGTCTACTTGTATCTATGTATTTTATAAAAGTAACATGTCGTTACAGGACACGCCAAGTTACTCCCCCGTGGAGCAGGTTGATGAAGACAACACTTTCAAGCAATTCTATTATAATACTATATCTGATGATGAGGACGCCACCAATTGCGTACCATACTACCTTGCAAAGAAATCTATGTGTAAGCGCCCCCGCAGTAGTCTCAGCAACATAGATGAGTTCTTTCCGGAAGTGCCGCTAAAAAAGAAGAAAGCAAAAAACTCATCAAACGTTGGACGAATGAACAAAGAGGGTGGTACATCATACATATCAACAAACACAGACGACAGTGTTAATGCAGCACATCTTATAAAAATTGATGTGTTTGATGTGAAAAAGCTGAGCAAAATTCCTCCTCCCCAACATTGGAAACACGCTGACGTTCGTGTCAAATATTATTGCAAGGAATTGAATAACAAAAATTATGAAAATTTGAAAAAAATTGTTTATCAAATCACCAAGGAGATATCGGAATCCGAAGACAGCAAAATATTTTCTTTCAAAAATCAATAGCTAACTAACTAGGTGAATAACTTGGAGCACTGGTGGTCTAGTGGTAGTGGCCCCGCCTTCCGATCCGAAGGTCGCGGGTTCAAATCCACCCGTGTACCAATGAGTTTTTCTGTCGAAAAATTTATGTGCACTATGCCAGTACTCTCAAAACGGTGAAGGAAAACATCGTGAAGAAACCGGCGTGTTGTAGAACCTATAAAAGTTCGAGCAACACGCGTCAAGGGTCACGCAAAAAGGGCCCACCAGCGGCCTACTTGCGGAAAAACCTGCCTGCACATCAAGTGCGCATGATAAAACTTAGGTGAATAACTAAATATGTAATAATTATTTTTAGAATAGGTCATTGTCAATATTTTCTTGTGTATCCAGGTATTTTTATTTTTATACTTTAATAAAAAACTTTTTAATTTCATTAAACTTTGTTTTATTTGTATAATGATTCACTTTTAACCACATTTATCGATTAGTTAACTTAGTTAATTTAGTTAACTTTAACTATTGGTATCTGGTCCTTTTTTATTTTTCAAGCATTCATTAAACAACTTGTGTAAAAATAGATCGTTATTGAGGGTATTGTTACTAAATAATTCAGTAAAATCTGTCATAGTATTACCATAAAACTTGAAATACAGATATGTGAACAGTGTGAGAAACAATATTCTCCACACACTGTTGTTAGGTCGTGCTGCAGTCTATATCTATTAAAATCCCACTGTCTTGAGTTCCTGCGCAAGAAGTTTTTGTGGTAGTCTTTAGGTGCATGTCCATATGAATCAAAATACTGACCAACACCATTTTTATCTATGTGCATGGCCACCCAATGTGAGCCTGGCTTGTTGTCCGGATCCAAATTACTTATTAGATACATCGGTTTTTTTACATGCAGCGGTAACCTGTTTGCAGCATACACATTTTTGTGTAAAGCTGGGTGAATGTAGTGTAAATATTTTTGAATATCAATTGTATCCATTATTCTTAATAAGGTAAGCTGTATCAAGTTCAATCTTCAAACCAAGAATGAGACAAGGAAATTTATAAATTACTTTTTATAGCGAAAAAGTAAAAAAAGAGGTTTCAGGAAATAAAACTATTTGTAGGTATGCATACATCAATGTTTTATTTATTTATTATATACTTAACTAAATACAATTTTATCCAATTTTGACAATTGATAGTCTAGGGTCACATTTCAATAACATTATCGAACTTTGCATAAATAATACAATTTATGGTCTGAAAAGATTCAAAACAATACAATTTAATAGTCCGTGAATTGGAATACAATTTTATTACATCCTAACTACTATAGTCTACAGTTACATTACGATTCTTATCAATTTCAATAACATTATCGAACTCTGCATAAATAATACAATTTATCGTCTGAGTCAGAGTAGATTCAAAACGAACCTCCAGTCTAACGCTACCATGTTTTATAAGATTCCAATGAGTGTTTGAATTAGAGCTGAGGTCAGCTGTTAGATCAAACGCCAACATGCAATATCCTTTTGCATATTGCTCCCTAGATATACCATTACCTTCATTCAAAAAATGTATACCTGTCCCTGAAAATAGTGTGTGATAGGCTGCTGTGTAAATATTATTATCGAATGATGGTTGCAAAGCTTTTGAAGGTATTTGTTGACCATCAATGTATAAACAAAATGTATTTATATTGTAGTTTTCAAAATTGAATGGATTTTTTGTTAGACCCCCATTAAAAGCTGCATTGTTCACAAATCCGATTATACACCTTTTGGGAACTTGCCCCAAAAAAATATTATCTAGAGTCTTACCCTGAATCCCCGAAGGAATAGTTAAAACTTTGACTTCAGCTCGAGTGATAGGATATTTGGCTGTAGTAGAGGCTAAAACTTTTTGATGTGCAAGTAATACAGTAGGATTGATTCGTGCTCTACGTATAATAAGTGTTGCATCTGTAATGCATACTTTAAATTTCAAGTCGGATGTTGAAGCCATTAGGTTAAATGTTTCTCTCGAACGAACTAATTTGACACTCATTTCAACACCATTTATTAAAAACTTTTCTTGATTAAATATATCGCCATGGAGATGACCAATCATTTCTATCTCCTTACTTTCACATGCTAATTCTCGTCTTTTATCAAATCCCTCATTTTTTTCATCAGTTGAATCCATTTTCCCAGCCGTATCTTGATACCAAAGACCGCAAGTCAGATGAGATTCCTTAGCTGCAGGAGCATAATTTAATAAAGTTTCCATGTAAGCTCTATAGGCATATGTATTGTTTGGTGGTGATACTAGCTTTTGATTCAAATAAATATCCAGTTGGGTGAAAAGAGAATGGAGCCAATTGTTTACTGGAGCTACAACAGTTGAGTCGGTTAATTTCGTACCATCCTGGTTTTGTATCTTGGCTTTTATGTGCAGCAATGTATGGGATAAATCCATGTAGTCATCACCTGTTCCAGGTACTTGAAATTCTATGGGTCCATCATCAGCTAGAGATGAAATGGGTTTGTAGTGTATCCATAACCCGTTTTCTATACTAGTTTGCGTGGATGGTAGAGCAAATAAATCTAACTCTGATTTTATACATTCACAGGAATGGCTATGCAAGAATGACATTTTAAAAATTATTTATGAGAATATATCTTTTTGATTATTAACTCGTAATTTTTTTTGAGCTTTCACTTTGACAGCCGACGGTGGAATGACTGAACTAAGACGCTTCCTTTTGGTTATATATCCAGAACCAGACATATTCAATCCGTCAATTTTATCATGAGCTTTTCTTTTCAAGTTTGAAGTAGCTACTTTTAATCGGCTTTTAATTGATTCTTCCATGGGGCGGGCAGTAGCCATATCTGATAGAAGACCGACACCAGCATTTAGAACCTCCTTGCCTATAACGCGAGCGCCACTAGAAAGTAAGGGTAAAACTGATCTAAACAACCCTCCTAAAAAGCTACCGATCCCATGGCCACGTTGGTAGGGTGCCCCTTTGTAAATCACTCCAATACCAGAACCAGCTTGATGAGAATAATAATGTTCATATGGACAAGTTATGCTGTTACGGGGATACATTATAATTTTTTGAAATGAAGTTTAACACACACTGTTCCAAACTGGAATGGTATTTTTTGACCTGTGCTGGATCTTATATCTATTTCAATGGTATCAAATTCTCTACGCATTACTGGTAAATAGTGAGGAGGTGAGAAAACATGCATTTTATTTGCACCATATATATACTTCGCTGGATCTAAAGGAATGATTCTCAGGAGAGGAGACATAACATCTCCTACTATCTGAGGATCGATTATGTCACAATAGATAAATAATTGTGATGGCAACCCTAAATGCAAATTTGCGGGGCATTTTCCAAGACCATTATCTACAAGATTTCTATTGGGTTCAAAACCGAGTTGAACACCCAATTTGGGTTTTAGCATCACCGATTTTACTGAATCATCCATCACTGAAACTGACACAAACTTTGATATTTCATCATAGCGAAATTTTACTTTTTCATACATATTATTCAACGCTGTTAAAATATGATTAATGTTATCATAATTTGTAGCTGGAATGTGTTTTTTATAATAAACCAATGAAGGTGTTTTCATATTAGGCATTATCATCGTTTGAGTTATGTAAATAATATTTTCATGTTCTTGAACAGTAAACATGGTACATGGATATTGAAATTCGACAACTCCGACGGTCCATTGTCCTTCCAATTTTATGGCTTTTGGTAATTTAGTTGAAAATCTTGTAGTAACATTGTCTGGAAAATATTCCATAGAACTGTTACTAGGTAATGTTAAATAAAAACTTTCCTTATTCATATTTGTTTTAAATCGGAAACTAGAACCCAACTATTAAATTTATCTGGATAACCTTTCCACTTCACTAACACTTGCTTTCTGTTACCAGAATAGCGGGAACTAATTATTTTATCTAGTTTATAATTTAGAGAGGGGTCATACCCCACTTTTTGCAATTCCTTTTCATAAAAGGTTCCAACAATGTTTTCTTGCTGTAAATCTCTTAGTGTGTACACAATCCATGGAGTCCGATCTATCACTGAAGATATTACAAATATTTCATCACTCCAATTAGATTCATATCCTTTTTGAAATATATGTTTATATTTTGTTATTCTTACATAGTCTCCAATATGAAATTTGGGCAGTGTTGGAGATGTTTTGGTATTATTTTGAACATGTTTGCGTGTATACAAATTGTTCCACACTGTCATTATATTTTTTGAGTTTACATCACAAGGACACATCTTAATGCTGGAATGGTAGCTGTGGTTATATGAATATATTAAGTCCTGTAAAATATCAATGTATTTTTGTGAGTAAAGTAACGCCACATCCTCATTTTGAGTGTCCTTTGAAATCTTTCAACTACACTAGCCTTAATATCGGGGTTGTTTGTAGTATAGTAATTGACATTCTTCGTTTTAAAGTATTTTTGAACATCTTTCGAAACAAATTCGGTTCCTTTGTCGGATTGTATATGGGTTGGTGTTATATCGGCTTCACGAAATATACTTTCAAAACATGTTTTAATCGATTCAGAATTTTTATTTTTCATTGATCGAGCATAGGCAACTTTGGTAAAAACATCAATAACACGAAGTATGTAATTAAAACCATCATTATATTTTGAATAAGTTCTCATGTCGCTTAAGTCAGCCTGCCAAAGTTCATTAAGATTAGATAAGACATATTTGTTTCGTGGAAATTTTTTGTGAACCGGTTTATGCAGCGTGTATGTTTCTTGTGATTGTAGCCATCTTTTAACATCTTCTCTGTTCATTTTACCTTTCATAGCACTAGCCAGTTTATCAACACTGGCATATCCCGCTGGGTGTGAAGGGTTATAGTAAATATTGTTTATTTCTAATAAGGACTCCATTTTTCCCAATCTATCTTCTGTCTGTTTTTGCTAGTAACTGGTGTTGAAAATTCTTCCTCCTCTTTCCGCGATGTGTATTCTTTATATGGTGTAATCGGAAGCTGCTGCATATAGTCGACTCTTTGTGGATTTCCAATATAAATCATTGGTATTTTAATATCTTTCAGTGCTTTTGCAAATTTCTCCCATCCTATTGGAGCACTTCTTTTTAGCGGCCTCAATGAATCATTTACTAAGTCAACAATATTACTCCCAGGGATTTTTTCTTTGTCTACAGTAATTATACCATCAGCATCCCAATCAATTTTATTTTTGTTCGAGGCCAACAAAAACAATAATCTCTCACCCTTCCTTATATATGTTTTAGGCACCAAGCTGAGTATGTGTTTTGGGGTGTAAGCAGTTGGTTTTTCATGAGAAACAGTAATGTTTACCTGTTCCTCACCTTCGTTTGGAGACTGAACAGTAACTGAATCTTTAACACTGATTTCATTGTTTTTATTATCAACTGTGTCATATCCACTATTATTCCTATCAGATACTTCATTATTTGATACGATGGCTAATTGAATTGGTCGACGTCCTTCTTCAGCAAAATGTAAATATCGCTGCAAAACTTGCATATATAGAGTACACTTTTTTCTTTCATCCATATCACTTTTTAAAATGTATTGCATTTCAATATCTAATCGTGATAGGGGGTTATCAGCCGTATTATGCTGATTAAGTTTTTCTATTACACTTGGATCAACAAGCAACAGTTTCTTGGCATGTTCCATTTTTCAAACAAGAGAGGCAACTAATGCACTTAAAATTGAACCCAATATCATTGGTAAAAAGGCACCTCCTTTTTGAATGATTATGTTTTTGCGAATTTTGTTTGTACTTTTACTTACTAGTTTGCGAAGTATGTCTTTATATTTTTTCAATTTTTTTCTAGCTTTTTCTTCTAAGGGCACTTTTCCTTTTAAAACGTTATGAATGCATTCACAAATACAATTAATTTCTTCTTCATTACACGATTTTAAAAGAGCTTTTATGTATTTTGGTTTAAGTGTATGCAGGGCTCTAAGTAAATCCGTATGCGTCTTTAGTCTTCGATGCATTATTTATGACTGATATGAATTTGTTGATTTTTAGCATATTTAAACACTTTTGTTGGGATGTACACGGTACAATATCCGTCTGAAGGGAATATTTTTGTCTTAAAACGACACATGTCATTAGTATCTTGTTTTAAATCAATCATTAGGTACCCATGAGCTTCATTAGTCGCATCTTTGTAAGAATCTTCCATAAACTTCATATTTTCTGGTGAAACTTGTCGTGCTAGGTATCGAATTTGAGTCTTATCACGAGGATTTTTGAAATAGATGATATAACTAGAGTTCAGTGATATGTCTCTTTGGCCTTTACCTTGATGAAATAAGTTTTGTGTTATGTAGAAAACACTCAAATTTCTGTGATGACTACCTTTTGTAAAAATATCAACAATGCGTCCATCGGATTCCCTCATGAGATCATCAATAATTATTAATTGCGGATCCTTTCCATCGAACATACACTAAGATCTGGTATTCCTTGAAAATAATTTACGTTTCTCAAATTATACAACGGTTGCATTTCATCAAAACACCATGTAGTTTGAACAAAATTCACACTGCAAACTTCTTTTACATATTTTATAAAGTTTGTAACAAAATTAGATTTTCCACACCCACTTGGACCAGCCACTATTGCAGTAAATGGATGATTGAAATGAAACATTTTTTACTACCAACACGTGTTTCTGGTATGAGGTAAATGAAAATAATGAAACAATGTATCGAAAATTTAAAATATATATATTTATGTAAACTTAAATTTAAAATAGAATTAAAATTTATATTGTCTTAAAATAAAGGAACTGTATAACTATATTATTACATTAACAACTAGGTACTTTACAAAGGTGCGGTGAGGTAGGTACCTAACTAGATACTTAAATTCTAATATTACTTAAACTTAGTTTCTTAAACTATAATGCCCCCATGCTAAAGTATTTACAGAATTCGATAAAATAAGACGTTTAGTATCATTATGTGAAAGACATGTTTTGTTAATTTTTTGAGTGAAAATGACATGCTTTATTGACTTAAATCTATACATGTGTGAAAATTGAATATTTTTATCAAAGAGACACGTCTTATAGTTATCCATTGTAAGTTTTTTAGTTACACATTTATTGACTCCTTTAGCCTTTGTTATGATTCTATTCTCAACCAGCATTGCATACATTTTCGATCGTAAGCCCACAAACTCTGTAAAGATTTTACCGTTATTTTCATCTTTAAATAACCCTACTCTTTTTTTGTTGACAAGTGAAAAATTAAATACATTGTCTGGTGGATAATCAGATGTATCGAAGTATGTTTGAATATCGTCTTTAATATCTCTGTAAAAATCGTTTGTAAATATTTGGTAAACCAAACTGTCTGTATCTGTGTATAATAGATTGATATTGGTTTGAAATTTATTTTTCATGTAATTATAATGGAAATCATACATCAAAGTTTTGGAAATATCTAAAACACACAATCCTAAATAGATGGGTTTGTTGTAAACCAATTTTGTTTTACGAAGTTGTATTGCAACTAATTCTTCTGAAAATATGGAAAGACTATGAAATTCAGGTCTTGCTATTAAACTTTGAGCCCCTTGAATCTTCCCTCGATTTTCCCAGTGAGTGAGCAATTTAACATTTACCCGTTTCTCAATGTTTTCCATTGTTTTTCCAAAGATTGCATTGTTCATAAGCTTATAGAAATCCTTTTCGAAATCGGATTTGGCTTTGGTTCTTTGATTTGTATTTAATTCTATATACTTACTTAACCATGGACTTTGATCAAATTTTAAAATTCTATGAATTTTTTTAAGTTTTAACCCCATATTTAAGCATTGTATTAAATTTCTGTAGTGTATTACGTAGTTACTTTTATTATTTAGATTTGGAACCAGTTTAAAGTCTTTTGTATTTCCTATACAAACATTTTCTTTTATAAAATACATAGATACAAGTAGACATACAACATAAATGCAAAATCATAGATCACATCGAGCTCAAATAAAGTTTAAGTGGCGCTACAACAATTTGTCATCAAGGGTATCTTGAACTCGGTTTAGCTTATAGGTATTGATAGCGTTTAAGTACAAAGGTGAAATCAGAACTTACCATTTTATACGGTAGAACACGGAAACACTATTTATTGTGGCAAAGACTGTGTGCTGAGTAACGAATAATTTTAGAATACACGCAGATGTTATTACACGTTATAACAATACGAATGCACGAATGGCGTAAGACTGTGACAGTAACTCGGGGTTTTGGACATTTATAGCAGAGAAGTATTGCAAAAAACTGATGACATGTTTCAACAGGTATGCAGCGTCACATAACTCACATTGATTTATCTAAGATGTAATCTGACATGCTTTTAGCGTAGGTAGCAATAAACTGGCGTCATGTCTCGACAAGCAAAATGCCTTTTTGGGTGGTCACTATCTATCGATTTTTGAAGTGAAAACTTCTTTAGCGACGTTGAGCACTTTTTCTGTAATGGGTATAAAATCTTAAACTCGCGTCAGGGCGTCAGGGCGTCAGGATCACGTGACTTGATCGAAAAAGCGTAAGACGCTACAGATACGCTAGTAGTTACTATGACACGGTAACGTCACAGAATAGATAATAGTTAGTAGCAAGCATACCAAGGCGTTTTTCGTGACTGTAGTAGGTATAGGTACATACCTATTATAGATTTTATGAACTAGCGGCCGCCCGCGGCAGGTAGTAGTGGTCATTGGTACATGATTTTATAGATCTACTGTATTTATTAAGGTATTATGAATAGCGAAAGAAAATGAGTGAGTACTTTATAAGTTTTAATACGAGCGGCAAGTTTTCACTTCTGCCGGCACTCCCGGAGTGCAACCCGTCTTTTTTTTTTATATTTGCATTCAATGTATAGTGATTCGCAATATAACATGACGCTGAACGATGAACTTCACGAAAATTTTATTTGCAATTACATCATCCACAGCTTATAATTAATGCCCACTGCTGGTTAATCAGGCGTCGAACAGTGCATCACAGTTAAGGTGTTAGGTTAGTTTATTTAAATAATAAAAATAATTGATAATAGTTAAATAATTCATACTTATTAAATAACAATTTCATATTATATGCATCGTGGGGGGCCGTACAATATTAAATAATATACATATAAAATAAAAATATATTGGTGTATTGCTAATAATAAATATTGATTATCATATTATCATAAGTTCTCAATTAAATACCTAAATGAAGTGAACATGCATTAGGGACTGCACCTATCTCTACTACCTGCGGCGCAAGCCGGACACAATGGCTCAACCCTCATTATAAGGCTATTGTTCATTTATTGAGTATACAAGTGGCTTTGTAACTTTTGAATGGAAAGAGATGCGTTAAAATGGGTTAGCTCAATCGATTGGGCGTGTGCCAAAACATACAAAAAGACTCCAAACTTTTTTTTTTTTTTTTTTTTTTTTTTAGTCGGCGCCATGGTATGTCCGTCGTTCCGCGCACTTTTTTGAGTGAGCCAGAATGAATCAATCCTTACTACTTAGAGAAAATAAAAAAACCATAGATACTAAAACCATTTTTTCCGCATGAGCGTGGGAAAGTGAATAAGTAATGAAACCCACCTGATGTTTAACGGGAAAGTTCGCCAATTACCTACCAACACATAACTTCCTCGGCAAGTGTGCTTAGAAGCGAGATAGCATCTGTTAAAACGTTATTGCATTGCGTCCGTTCATTTTGTGCTTTCATATTAATAAGTTTCAACTACTGGTTCGATTAACTACTGGGATACTGTTAAAAACACCTAGTAAATGATTGATATCGCATCGTGGAGCACGTTTCTGGCGTCCGTGACCTACGAGGCAATGGTAACCACGCAACATAAGGTGGGCCATGCTTTTTCCACCAGTTAGTTGAATAAATGTTGCAATTTGGGCTTACAGCTTACGTCAAATCGTTTTTTTATAACTTTATTTATTCATTTTATAGTATTTACTATATTTAAGGAAATCACAAAGATTTTTATCAAAAATCAAAAAGCCGAGCGGGATTTGAACCCGCGACCTTCCCCTCGGTACGGGGCTGTGCCGACCCCTGCGCCATCAGCACACTCGACGAATAACTCTTAGGGCGCTTGTACACGCTAAGAAAAAACGCCGGGCCTACCCAAGAATTCTTGTCGTAACAAGAAAATTACTGTGTACACGGCTCGCAGCGGTGCACGAAAAAAATCTTATCTGCGCAAGACAAGAATTTTGTCTTTTCCACACACGAAAACGCAACAACGTTCGCCGCGTCGTGTCTTGCGCAGATAAGATTTTTTTCGTGCACCGCCGCGAGCAGTGTACACAGTTATTTTCTAGTTACGACACGAATTCTTGGGTAGACCCGGCGTTTTTTCTTAGCGTGTACAAGCGCCCTTAGGGACTATTCGGCACTAACGCAAATACCGCTCAGCTCTTAGCTTTTGGGACATTATAAAAATCGTAGTTTTTTTTAGTTTTTTTAGTATCGTCTATTTTCATCTGTAGAACAGGTAAATGCAATCATAAAGCCCGGTTTCCACTGCGAGCGGAACGGACCCATTAATGACTCCGTTGAATTCGCAAACGCAAACTGCATACTTGTATTTCCACCAACAAATAGTCGGACGGAAAGAGCCGAGCGTGTAGAAAGAGTAGAAATGGTCCGTTCCGCTCGCAGTGGAAACCACGCTTATGGTTTTGAATTAGCTTTCATCACTTGCTGGCATGATTAGATGATAATAAACTTCACACACAGCGACCTGCACATACCGTGAGCATCTGTAGGCCTACCACAAGCTCTGTCTGGCTCTGTCTCTGTCTCTGGTTTTGAGTCTGTGTGAGTGTTGACTAAATAAATCCTGCGTCGAAACGTCACACACACAGCATACTTATGACACAGACTTAATACCAGAGCCAGAGACAGAGCCAGACAGAGCTTGTGGTAGGCCTACTGGAGCTTTTAATCCTATCAAAATGATGGCCGGAAAAAGATTTCAAAAATGAAGCCAGCCAATCCTCTAAAATTAAAAACAAGCAAGTGTCCGTTTAAGGGTTTTTTTTTTTTGTAAAGTTATTATTGTTTACTTCTATAGGTACCTACTGTGATATTATTATGAAGAGAAAATATTTTTATTTTTGTGTGTATTTTTCAAAAGATCTTTCACCATTGGAAAGCTTCATTCACCCTGAATAACATATGGTCTATATTTGTGTGCTTATAAAATAAATGATTATCCATGCGAAGCCGGGACAGGCTGCTAGTAGCTTATAATTATCCTTACGTTCCCATGAGATTTATATTCTGATCAATTAGCTCCAAAAACATTTCATCTCAAATTTATTTATTTTTATTTATAAGAAAGAGTTTAATCATAAAAAATTTATATTGTTTTTCTTTCTAATAAGTAACTTAACTATAAACCTAAACTACCAAGAAACCAAATCCAGATTGAATACTTTGAATACTCGCAAGTATTCAAAGTACCTGTGAATGAACACATGCCTCTACTATGCTGTTCATACAAGAAGCTAGTAAATGGCACCCTCTAACTATTCACGGTTGAGTAATGCGACCACTCCACCATCCACTCCGGTGAAATGATTGTTCCAACATTTATTAGCAAAGTTTATCAGACGTAGACGTACCACATCTAGAATAATCTACATTTAAATTGGGAATAAAGCTTAGATTCATGTATTTTTGGTCGCTCTAAACTTTACTTAGCCTTTTATATAGGCATACCATAGACAAGTTTTAGCTTAGTTGGGTTTTAGATCTGTGTGGTTTTGGGATTGAACCCAAAATAGAACAAAGATTTATTGCGATAAAATTAAGCGTTATTCAATACTCAATACTCAAAATTTTTATTGTAATTACATTGGTAGTAGAACATTATGATGGTAATAAAAGTTTAGTATCACAATGTGTACCCTTATGGACATTACAATATGTGGGAGGCAGACTGAGGTTCCGAATTATAAATAAATAAGTAGATTAATTGGTGTCATATTTGATTAATTATATTTGCACATTGTATACATTATAATATAATATTACTATTTCTGAGTCTGAGTGTATTATTTAAAAAAAGTACCTGCTACAGTAACAACAATTAGATATTTTTATTCCGTGGAGTATTTAGAAAGGCCCAGAAAACATTGATTATAGGTACAGTATTCTGTATTCAATTCTACAAAAAACGTTACCTATGTCAAAATTTTAGCAACTAGCAACTAACACAACTAGCAAGCCGCAGTAAATACCTATTTTCCGTCCGCCTGGTTTACTCGATACGCTCATAAAAACCTGACTGAATACAGTAAAACACAGAGAATAGACGGCTAACAACAGGCAGAGTAGGTAGAATCATCAACACTGGCCTAGCAGGTACCTATTTACAGAACCAAATAAAGTTTTTTTTCTAAGAATACCTAAAAGACACGCATTACTAAAGAAACTATAAAACGAACAAGAACGGGCAACACACAATTCTCATATAGATAGAGAGAAAGCTCTCAACCTAACAAAAAGAGAAAATATGAGTTTGAGGTTTCAGAAATCAAAACCGCTAAGCGCATACGAAAATGACTCGTATCGCGATCTAAAATAAACCGAATAACGTTCAAATTCCTACGCTGATACCAAACTTTCAGAGCGGCAACGCCGCATTTTTACGGGTGCGAACATACATTTGAAAATTCTGGCGGCAAAATGTTCTTTTGTTCATTACTAGGAAACTACTTGTCCTAGAGAGTCCAAAATTTCGGAGCCGAGTGCTCTAATTCATAGCTCGGTTTGGACACGTCAACCGAATCTGTAGCTATTGTAGATCCTCAGATGTAGCATGTGCGTGCCAGACAAACGTGTCTCCAGCTAACACAGTCATCAAAGCTTCTAACTCGGTGAGTTTTGAACCTAGACACTTGAAATATTTGGAGCATCCATGATATTTTTTGCTCTAAATTTGGAGATATCAAGCAACTTTCTAGCTATAGCCATTCCTGAGATCCACATGTGTTAGCTGGAGAAATGGCTTCCCAGCAAACACGTTGTTATAGTCTTCTAACTCAAAGAGTTTTCGAGCTAGAGACTTGATTTTTTTTATGCCGGGTGCTCTAATTATGCTCTAAAATTTGGCGTTTACTATATAGCTCTATCGTTAGCCGTTTGCCCACACTGAATGAGGAAGCTGTGGAGCCGCTCTCCAGCTAACACACCTATAAAGTCTCATAGAGTCGTTGTTTTTTTTGCTGCTAAATTTTCCTTCAAATCAATGATTGCTCCAATTATGCTTTAAATGTTGGCGTTTTCAGAATTCGCAATTTCCATATGAGGAAGCTGGAGACATGCACATAAAATATCAGTGCATACATTTTCTATGAACTCGATCTCATACGTCCGTGCCAATGCCGGCAACGGAGCTTCAGTGTTCAGCTCCTGATGTGCCACGGATGCTTGATCTTGCCACGGTCACGTCCCTGCCCCGTCCTTGACACGCCACGGATGTGTAGGGTACCTTAACGCATCAAAATGTTTCGGGTCCAAAACTTTATTATTTGCAAAACCTCTAGGTAGTATTTATTTTAACAGCCTTGAAATAACTGGTAGTTACGACTACTAATTAACACAAGCTGCCTGTACTTATTCATGTTCACTCGCTTGCAATAAGACGTAAGCAATGTATACGTGTGTGCATTCGTCTTCACTTTAAAACTATTTTGTATTCACGTCTTTCAAATATGTCTTTGATATTTTCTAACAAGCTTTTGCGTATTCTTAAAGGAAGAATTCGTTCTTCTTTACTCTTTCGTCTCTTTTTACCTACTTTTAATGCAGAAATCGTATTTCCGCAATCGCAAACCTCATTCTCTCATTATAAATTACATCAGTTCTCACCCCGACAGGGGGTAAGCTCATAACCCCGCCTAAATTGGGGTCGGTTGATTGTTTTATAGGAAAATGAGAATTTTCATAATTGGATACAGTTATGCATAAGGAGTCCAAGCGCCAAATTTCATTTTTTGATTTTTTCGCATTTTCGTAATCACTAGGGCATAATTAAGCCATAGAAAAAACACTCTTGCAGCCAGCTTCACTCTAAGTGGTATTTTTTGATACCCAGTCCAAGCGCCTTCTATAGCAAACTAAGTATTTTGAAATGCAATACAAGTCCAACAACCAATTTAAAACTAACAACCAAATTTTATGATGAAAAAGCACATTTCCATTATACATTACTAGTCCAAACGACGTAGTGTTACGCATCAGTAGTCTACGCGACAGTTGTTTGTAACTTCTGAACGTAATCTTTGTTTGGGTGGAAGGAGAGGCTGGCAGAAGAACCCAAGTCATGTTTAAGGAAGCACATATTATACTAGTTTACCAAAGTCAAAAACTTAATTCTTAGGTCAACTTAATTGTTGCGGAGAACAGAATAAAAAAAAATAAAGGCCAGAATACACGTATAAAGACAAAGATTAAAATATTTTATTGTAAAACTGTGTATAACAGATCTTAAAAGTAATGATGTTCCAACAGCTTACCTATTTCGGGCGTACAATATAGCAAAAAAGTATAAAAATAGACCTGATGATCTCTCCTCGAGAAGCACCCTATATTTCTGAAACTGCAATTAATACTTTATACTCCACAAGACTACAAGAAAGTTATGGCAAGCTGCAGAACAAAGAATCACAAATACTGAAGAAAAGGAAAAAGCTATTGTCAACAGAAAAAAGATAACAGTGGGCGAGAAGGTCAATAATAATTGGTTAAGAATAAACCAGATAAAGGAAACCTAAAATCATCCATTGCCTCATTATGTCAAGGCAGGAGCAGTAGAAGAGGAAGAAAGCTTAGAAATTGATGTAAAGAAAAGAAAGGGTAGGAAAGGACAAAATGTTTCAGAGAAAAAACTAAACGATTTAAAATCACTGTTTCATAATATCCCAAACGACGCTACGTAGCATTTGACAAAGATTTGATTTCTGATGACACGATTGAAGATGATATTGTTGTTGAAGGTGTGTTGATGGCCATTTAGGTTTTTGATCCGGAACTTATTGAAGAAGAGTAGATTTATATATTATTTACCTACTCCATCCTACATCCTACCCGATATGTTCTGGGTTTGGGGTTGGTGTTGACCAATAATATCATCAATCATTTTTCTGTCTGTCTGAAAGCTGAAGATATATCTGAGATAGTCCTTATCTTGTTTTAAATTATTATTGTTTATTAAATATATTTTTTAGATAATTATATTGTTTTATTTTCTGGACATACTATCAGTGCCATTTTAATAGTTTTTTATTTATTTTTATCAATCCTCTGTAACATCTAATATAAGATGCTGAGTAAATACGGAAATTCAAGGGTTTTTTATTAAACGATAGGAAAATAGTCCAGGAAACATTTTTATGTTATACTTATTCTCATTTTGCAAAATGAGTACATCATATTAATTCGTTTCCACGTGCACTTAAAGCTAATCTTCCAGAATAAATAATTATTTTGTCTCTTGGACTCGTTTTGCAAAATGAGAACATCATATTTATTAGGAGTCCAAGTGCATTTTTAACGATATATTCCAAAATAAAAACTTTTTTTGTGTTTTTTTCTTGTAACATGCTAAATTACAAATATAAGCTTCGATGTACACAGATTTACTTTCTGACGATGCAAATGCAAATCTTCTACCAATAAAAACGCGTTTATGTAATTTCCCAAAAAACTGAAAATGGCGCTTGGACTCACTATGCATAACTGTATCCAATTGAAAGTGAAAGCTCTTGACCAAAATAGGGTTTTAAAGAAATATAGTGCTTGAAAAAGGGTGATAATGAAAAAAATATGTTATCTTTATACCTACTGCTGTCTAAAAACTTCGGCCTACCTCCATGTTGCTTTACCATATACATGGTCCATGTAATACTGACATACACCTAAAAACAATGTATGTTTGAATTGCAAAAAAAAACATTTTTGTTTCGTTTAATGACAAAAAAGCTGTGAATATTGTATAATATAAAGTCATTCTGTAGTATATTTAGTATCAGAATTGCACCCGTGTGAAGCCGGGGCGGGTCGCTAGTGTATTCTAAATGCAAAATATAATTGTACAATGTTTAGATGTTTGTGGTTAAATCATACTCTAACCACTGAACCGGTTTGTATGAAGCTTAGAATTCATATAATATGTAGTTACACGGCTGAATCGGGAAACCAAAGTTTTTTGTTTTATGTCTCACCTTGAAAATATACTGTGCGCAGTGAACTAAAATTCGCAGCCAAAGTGACAAAGTAACTTTACATTTTCGCCACAAACATTCCTTTCGCCCGGCCGACTACTAAAATCAGCCTTGTTTAACTTAAACCATCAACCCTGGCCCTATCTGGAATAAAATCAAAAATGTAAAAAGTCCTAGTAAGCTAAATTCGTCTGAAAGGCAACCCTTATTTGGAAGGGTAAAATTTACCACGAAACACTTCAACCCTTTAATTTCGCATTGTGTGCTGCCAACAACCAATATGGATTCTAAATGGAATGACGTTAGGGCGAGATCCCACTGCGCATGGGGTGCACACAAGAACGCTACGTACGAGCCCGCTACACTCGAACACGCTACGCACGAACGCTACGCACGAGCACGCTACGCACGGTGACGGACTTCCTTTTTGCACATAAACCCGAAGCACTAGGTTACAGGCTGTGCTTGCCAAAAAATCAAATGAATCAAAGTCAAGTAAAGTAAAGTGCACAAATACTGACTACGCACAGCCTACGTACCAGTGGGACCTCACCTTTAAAATGGACGGGTTATTTTATTTGCTTAGCCTATTTTATTATTTTAATTAAGAGAAAAGGGTGAGTTATTACTGAATAACAATGGGATTCAATGTGTTGGATATAAACAGAAGGTAGCGGTTTATTGCACGCCTCATGTTTTTACGGGCGCGAAAAATCATGTTTTATTTCAGGTTTTACGTTGGTCACCATGTTTGTGAGTATTTTATCACTGAAAAGGGTTTGCATACAGCAAATAGCTGATCGAATTGCAATGAAACAAAATCGCGCACGTTGTTATTTAATTTGTTTCAAATAAGTACCGTCAACAGATCTGGTTGGAATTGAGAAACACTTTTACCAAGCAGACAAGCAATTAAGCTAGAAAAAATAAAAATATTTTTTTTATAAATATATATTATTATACGTACAAGATGTGATATAATCTGATATTAATTTTATCTTCTGGTCGTTACCTAAAATATGTTTATGACCAATCCCATCCAGGATTTTTACAACAGCAATAAACATTTTTAAATGAATAACAAAGAAGCATTTAAAAGCAAGATAAATAATAAATTTCTGCGTGTTTTTGTTGTCAATAAAAATAAATAGGTCCGTGGTCCAATGCGGTTGCTGTTAGGCGTTAAATTGAACGGCGCCGCGGCAGTAAAAGGCAGTAAAAGCTAATTGAGTGTATGTCCATTAGGGGAGACGGAATCATCACGAGATATCAGACGATTCGCAAAGGGTACACGGTTTTTCCTTTTTTCGTGCTACGAGCTACAACGCTACGCCGTAGCAGCTACGATATTTTTATTCGGAGCTTTAGTGCTGTGCTCTGTCCGTTGTATTGAAGCGTCTCTAGATAAATCTGTAAGTACTTAAAGAAATGGATACGGTATTAACATTTTTCTCATGTGAAGTTGAGTCAACTTACTTATTCCAGTTTATGTTTTATGTAGCCATTTCAGTAATGAAGCTAGTAAATGGCTCTATAGGGGTTGCGAGTAGACAGCCTCAAGCGGCAACTGGCAGGGGTGCTCTAGCTACTTACCTCCACTCGAAACTATTTTGCGGGACACCCTTCATTGCTTTACTGCTTGCGAAATACATCGATGCGGTGGTTGGGAGCTACGAATATTCCAGCATCGTGTCGTTTAGGTGAAGCTCGGTGAACTGTCAGAAACCATTGTTCGGAACCAACAAAAATTCAATTCTGTAAAGGGTGCGGAACCACTTCGAGATTAAAAGCTGCTGCCGGTGTGCAATCACGTTGATTGACATGAGAAAAAGCTGGTCGAATATGCCATCAGATTTATTTTTGAGAACTGCGGCTTTGTTTTATTTGGATCCTTCAAATACGTTTCAGACGTGACTGACCTCTCAGCTCAGTTGGTAGTAGCTCTGCCTTCTGCGCCGTAGGCCGTGAGTTTGATCCCCACCGAGTACAAATATTTGTGTGGTGAACGCAGATGGTTTTTCTCTGTCTGGGTGTGTTATATTGTATTCAAAGTATGTATAAAATTTTAAACAAATAAAAATGAATATACATATTATAATAACTATCTGGTTCCCATAGTACAAGCTCTGCTTAGTTTGGCGATAGTACTGTGTGAATAGTCTTGAAAAAAGTAGCAAATAAGCAGCTGTTTGCTTATTGACAGGTTTGCTGTAATAAGTCAGTGTGTCAAGTGTTCGTAAGTCCTCTGTAAAATTAAAAATAGGGTTGATAAGCTCTTAAAATATTAGTGTTAGTTTTTCTATAACGAATGTCGCGTGTTTTTGGAAATAACCCACAGAGCACGCATGCTATGCACATTGTTACACACAAATGTGTGTTCTCTGTCTGGGTGTTATATTGTATTCTAACTACATATCAAAAGAAGTATTTACATATTTTATCAACTATCTAGTTCCCATAGCACAAACTCTGCTTAATTTGGGGATATGGCTATGCGTGAATTGTCCAGAATATTTACATTTATTATTGATTTGTAACAAGTTTAATATAAGATTATTATATAAGCCTATGTCACAAGTTTTTTTTATACAACTAAGTTTACAAACCAGCATACGGCCCACCTTATGGGAAGCGGTTGCCGTAGCCTATGGACGCCTGCAATACCAGAGGCTTCACAAGCGCGTTGCTGACCCTTTAAAACTTTTGAAACACCCTTTTTGAAGAACCACATGCTATGCCACAAGACTAGGTACTTATGCTAAAGCAGAACTTTGCCTACCACTTCACACCCAGGTGAGCTACCTTGTCTATTAAATAAAGCGTGTTTCACATCACACGAGCCCGAGTCAATTTCATTTAAATCTCGCATTTACTAGACCCCACGCAAGATAACTTTGCGCGTTATAGCTGTCAGAAACATTCTTCTTCTTATCAAGTAACTGATTCTTTCGAACCAAGTGTGGTGAAAGGATTTTAAGTGCGCCTCCTAGAGGCTCCTTTCGTGCACTTGACACATATTTTCGAACTTTGAGATATAAACCTCACGATGTTTTCCTTTACCGTTTGAGAGCACTGGCAGAAAAACTCATTGGTACACGACTGGATTTGAACTCACGTCCTTAGAATCGGAAGGCCAGGCTGCTACCACTAGGCAACCAGCGCTCTCGGCGGAAACATGAAAAAAATGGATTGGAAATACATCTTACAATCAGAAACATAAATGGAGAAATCGACCGTAATGCAAGTTTAATCCAAATTCATGTTTGTGGTTATGAGATTATATATTATCTAAATAATGACAATAATATATGTATAGGTTCTATATATACAAGGTGTATCTAAATATGTGTACTATGCGAAGGTGGGGGGTTTCAGACCACAATGGTGATCAGTTGTGGGGGGGAGAAAATTAAAAATTCCTATTTTCAGTTTCCCATACAAAAATATTTAATTTCATAATGCCTAAATAAATTGACAACCCTATCCTTGTAACCCCTTGACCCCTTGACCTACTACCTCTGGTAGGTCTACTACTACTACCTACTGCCTCTGTAGCTGAGTTTAGGGTTGTCACTTTGTATAAAGTCAGCTGTTCATGTTGAAACTTCGTTGCAGTTTTTTTCAGAGATACCAATCGAAGTTCGAAAAGTCGTTGAACAAAAGTTGTTCCCCGGGGGGTGGAAATTTACCCCCCTTCGGGATAGTACACATATTTTGATACACGTTGTATAATAGATATAATTTGAGTTTATTCTAGCAAGCAACTTAGATTTCTGCTCCCCTGGTACCTTTAATCAAATCTAAAGGTTCAAATAGGTAGATATTATTTAAAATTTATTCTGGCGCCGGGCTGAATGAACATATTAAACAGCTGATTTAGACTGTACTTGAGTATTTGTATATTTGTCGAGTAGCGACTCATTTGTTTTTTTTAATCCATAGCTTTGAGTGGGAAAAAAGCGTGGCATTGGCATTGGTGTAACCCTTCCCAATGAGGTTTTTTACATATTCCGTCATCAGCCACGCGCAAAGTTATCTTGCGCGAACTCTAGCTCATGCTTCCAAGAATATGTCCCTGCTTGAAAATAATGCGCCAAAAACAGAGTTCGTCGTACAGTTTACTTACAGTTTATTAGTCTACTGATCAAATATTCAGCGTAGCCACTTTAACTTAGCTTTTGCGGTAGCACGGAGCATGAGAGGTTCATCCGACCAACAATCTACGTAGTGCTTACACTGACTACTGAGTGACTCTGGTTTTGAGTCTGTTTGAGTGTTGACTAAATAAATCCTACATCGAAACGTCAGACACACACAGTATAATACACTGGTAAGCTCTTACACAGATTCAAAACCAGAGCCAGAGACAGAGCCAGACAGAGATTGTGGTAGGCCTACTGGGCTGTTTACTGATAATTATATGACTTTGATTTTGAAGTTAGAATGTTGGTATAGGTATAATATTATAAAATTAAAACTGAACTGTCTGACTGTCTACGTTAAATCTATGGTAGATGTATCGATTTGGGCAAACTGTTATGATATTATCGGGTTACATAAAAAAAACCCAACCCTGCAGCTTGGTTCCGCACGTATTTATCATGCCTTTCCTGTGGATCAGGCTGACTAAGCTGTCAGGATGGTATAGATGCTGGGAAAGCCTCTTCCATTTAAAAATCCTGTCCCAGGCACTATAGCGTCCCGTAAGTAGGGGCATGAATAATCACCAGTTGTCCTTGACGCTATATCATCTACAATAGATGCAAAGAACTGTTTACTTTCTATAACCAACACCTGGGATTTTATAACGGTTTATTTCCAAAGGGTCACTCGGTCTTAAATAAAAATAAAAAGTGTGAAGTAAATACAAAGTCAGTAAAAGTCTTTATTTACGCGCCCATTCAATAGAAAAATAACAAATCACTTGCTAAGGAGTAAACGCTTTTATCGGAATCTTACAGCATCAG
Organism: Thera obeliscata; assembly: GCA_947578465.1. Taxonomy (NCBI): domain Eukaryota; kingdom Metazoa; phylum Arthropoda; class Insecta; order Lepidoptera; family Geometridae; genus Thera; species Thera obeliscata. Next base: position 3,937,106 of record OX387927.1, read on the forward strand.
TCGTAAAATAAACCCTCCAATTAGAAGCCAAAGAAATCAGGCCGAAGCCTAACTCGGGATTAGGGACCGATAAACGGACCGCGCTAAGCCAAGGGCCACATTCACAAACAGAAAATTGGAGCTACAAACGCCAATGTGGCCTTAGCCGTTTGGACTACATGTACACATAAGACTTGTTTTTAAAAATTAAGCCAAATCAAGTATTTTATAGTCCAGTTGATCTTTATCATCATCAACATCCACAGCCCGATTTCACCCACTGCTGGGTATAGGCCTCCCTTAGTCTGTGCCATCTACCTCGATCCTGTGCCAGTCTAAACCATTGCCGCCCTGCGACCCTGACTATGTCGTTCATCCATCTTCCTGCAGGGCAGGATCTTTGTCTCATTAGGTTTATTATATTTTGCGTAAACATATTTTTAACTGAGTGTATTCAACAGCTTCAATAATTTGATGGTTAGTTAGTATAATAAATAGATAGTAAATAAAATATTAAAATCAAAAGTGTCAATTGGGACAATGTGTTCCCAATAAATTTTGTCCAAATCGACAGCTTTTTGTCATTTTCGTAAAAGATGGCAATAGTGTTAGCATTGCTTATTAGTACCTATAACTACGAAAGTTTAATGTTTTTAGTAGAATTAATTTCTCTTTTTAAGAAACTCAAGCTTAAAAAAGTTAAGCGCTCCTGCCGGGCAGAAATATTAATTAACAAATTAATTTGTCGTTAGTCGTTATTAAAAAAAAAAACGTTTGATGTGATCTTGTTTAAATGACCAATCATATCGCTTCGTTTCATTACCTTCTTAGGTTATTCGTGGAAGCGGAGAAAAGGGACCAATAAACAAACTTCAGCCAGTGCTTTCAAAGCGGCCATTCACTGGCCTGTTTTGCCTCTTAGCTGGCTATAAATAGAAGGTTCCTCAATTATATTACGATTTTCCAGAGATTTTGAAGTTCACAACTGCTTTGTTACCTTTCTTGCATGTTTTCTTATGCGTAAAGGTAACGTGGGCCATGACATTATAATAAGACCCCAAAGTTTTTCAGTAGACCTACCACAAGCTCTGTCTCTGCTCTAGCTCTGTCTGTGGCTCTGGTTTTGAGTCTTTGTGAGTGCTCACCACAGTTTATACTGTAATTATGTACGGCCGTCAGGGAGGATACAAAACGACCAGAGTTTGTTTTATTACTAATTTAATAAAAATAAGAATTACAAATTAATTATAATTATGACCAATGCTCGATATTAGAGACAGAGGTAGAATGAGGTGATTCACTGGAATTGTCACACGGTAAAGGTGGGATCTGCCGAGGCAGCAGATTACCCGCGGTAGGTGTCGCGTTGCGAAGCGCGACGGATTCACAGAAAACACTTGCACTGGTGTCGATAACTTAACACTGTGTGTGTGACGTTTCGACGTAGGATTTATTTAGTCAACACTCGATTTATTAAGTTTTTATTACTTGTTACTTTAAACATTAAATAACGCCTTATCGGCCTTTTCGGTAAAATAACGGTCTTTTGCAATCTCCAAAACCAAATAGTTTACCTACTTATTTATCATTAAGATTGTTTATCTATTTGCTTTTCAAATAAGACAAAATAAATAGAAGTATTATTGCTTTGGAAAGCTTTGGAAAGAGATTCATTAAAATTTTGAAATCTTTTTCAAAAGTCTTCACTATAATCCACAGCTTCACAAATGTCAAAGGAGATATTTTCTTACCAGTTGGGTGGGAACTGAATCTTGAGACGGTCGTTTTGCTAAACTTGCCGCTTTGCTATTCACAAAGAAGTCTGCATTTTTGAAGATTACTATGAGAGGTTTGCTGAAAGATATTTACCCACTTGAAAGTTACATTTTAAAGTTTTAGTAGCATCCGCTTGGCTCTATGAAATTTATTCTATGGCGTAGGTAGCAATCATGGAATTTTTAATAAAGCATCTATCCAACTTCAAAAATATGTCTTTATGCAGTTGTATCACATGGTTCATATTGATATATCATACAGCTCGAAGAACCAACAACCGTAGGGGAACGGCGACCACGAACCGGAAGGTGAAACGTAAATCGCCACCCACCAGATGGACCGACGACATTGTTAAGATTGCGGGAAGTCGGTGGATGGAAAGAGCTCAGAATCGTTCTTCCTGGAAATGTGTAGGTGGGGCCTATGTCCAGCAGTGGAGTTCTTCAGGCTGATGGTGATGATGATGAAAAAAGCTAGGTGGTGTCAATGCCACGCGACCAAGCCTAGAAGAACAGAAAACCCCCAACTTGGTTCCTACCGTTTTTTGGTGTGATTCTCTCACAAATCAAAAATAAAAATAGTAGTGGAGTTCCAGTGTCATTAACGCCTCTTATTTAGCTAAACGCATCTATGTGTTTATACTAGCGGCAAACTCTAATATTCTGGCCACCTTTACGCCCCCGAATCAACTTAAGAGCCAGGGTCCATAAGTCAACATACACTTTTCAAAGTACAGAAACAAAACAAAAATATTAAAAAATATTATGAAGTCTAACCATCTTATATAATATATAGCTTAGTGCACCGGCAAGTATTGCAACGTAATCAAGGCTGTTCAACTTTGCAAGAAAATGAAGCCAAGTAATCCGCAGTTTTCTTTTAGTACATACTAACCTACATTACTTCTATTTAACGCTAGTTTTATATCTTAACTACGCCTGTAGAATATGAGTACCTGCTTACATGTAATTATTATGTTATCAGAAACTATTCACGTATCTAAAACTATACTTTGAGCGATGCTCGTATATTTCATCTGGCCTCTCAGCTCAGTTGGTAGTAGCTCTGCCTCCTGTGCCAAAGGTCGTGGGTTCGATCCCTACCGATAACAAATATTTGTGTGGTGAACACAGTTGTTTGTTCTCTGGGTGTTATATTGTAGTCGAAGTATGTATTTACAAAAAATTAAATGTATATAAGTATTGTATCAGCTATCTGATTCCAATCATACAAGCTCTGCTTAGTTTGGGGCTAGATAGTGTATGTGAGGATATCCGTAGAAGAACCAAGGTCACCGACATAGCTCGAAGAGTTAGTAAGTTGAAGTGGCAATGGGCAGGCCATATAGCTCGAAGAACCGACAACCGTTGGGGAATAAAGGTTCTCGAATGGCGACCACGAACCGGAAGACGAAGCGTTGGGCGCCCACCCACCAGATGGACCTGGAACATCTAATGAAACGCCGAGTTAGGAATCTGACTGGTTTATTCATATAATGCGTCTACCCACATGCTATGCATCTGCGGGTAGACATCGACACTACAATTTTCCCCTTTCAAACAGAGGAGTAGGAAGTCACTGTACATATGCACCTATAATTATATACTAAAATCCATCACCCTTATAGTAAACTTAGGATAAAACATAACTACCTATTTCTAAACTATAATATAAAGTGGAATAGGTACATCATCATGGTTTGGCTCGTTTGTAAGCTCGCACAGCACGAGCCGAGGCCTGTTGCGGCGGCGCCGGCGGAGGCGTCGGCGAGTGCGCGGCGCGCGTCACTGGCACCGGCGACGGCGGCGCAGCCGGTCCGCACGCGACACTAGCCGGCTGACCCTTAGGACTATGCACTACTTCCGACCCCTCCCCCGTAGCATCCTCAAATGTGTCGTCGGCATCGCTGTCTGGCCTCTGCGGGCTAGAGCTCAAATTAGCGCGTGAAAGTGAAAATCTACTTTTCCTTGGGTTTAAAGAAATAACTTGATCTTGATGCCTACGCCACTGCACCCCATCACCCACATTGATTCTGTAAGAGACCGGCCCCGTTTGATCGGCAACCCTACCCTCGACCCATTTCTGTCCCTTGTTAGAGTAACCGCGGACGATCACCGGATCACCGAGGCTAATGTCTCGATGTTGGCCTCCCTTATTGGCAACCTGGCGATCCTGAGCGGTGCGCACGACGGCCGCCACGTCCGGCCGCAGCGCGTCGAGGCGCCCGCGCAGCCGGCGGCCTAGAAGCGCCACGGCCGGCGGGACGTTCGTTGTCGCATGCTCGACGTTACGATATTGAAATAAAAATTTACACAAAGCTTTAGACACGTTTTCGCCCTCATACATAGCCCGTTTGATAACTTTTTTTACAGTTTTTACCGCATTCTCCGCTGCCCCATTTCCCTGTGGCCTGTACGGTGCCGACGTCACATGTTTGATACAATTTTGACTACAATATTCCTTAAACTCTATTGACAGGAACGGTGGACCGTTATCAGTGACGAGTTGTGACGGCAACCCAAACCTTGAAAATATGGATCTTAACACTGCAATCGTAGATTCCGCATTCGTCCGATTCATCGCAATAGCCTCAATCCATTTTGAAAAAGCATCAACTAAAATCATATATTTCTTACCGCCACATTCTGCAAAATCGGCGTGGATGCGATGCCAGGGTTTTAAGTCAGATTCCTAACTCGGCGTTTCATTAGATGTTCCACTGGCGACGATTCGAATTTACGCGTAATTTCGTGATTTAAAGTGCGTGATAGTGCAAATAAAATGCCGATTGGCAAGTTGGAACCTTTTGACTTGAATTCCAAGCAATGGCCAGCCTATATCCGCCGTGTAAAACAATATATTGTGTTGAACGAAATCAAGGAAGAGTTACTCGTGTCGTTGTTGATTACGGTGGTCGGTGAAGCTACGTATTCTCTCATGTGTGATCTGTGTTCCCCGGACCATCCAGAAACAAAAAAGTTTGATGAGTTGGTGAAGTTAGTGACCGATCATTTAGAGCCACAGCGATCAGAAATCGCCGAGCGTCACATGTTTCGCTTGCGTAGACAAAATGGCACCGAGTCCCTCACAGAATATTTACAAAATCTTAAGCACCTCGCGACTACATGCAATTTTGGTGCATCCTTAGAGGAGAATCTCCGTGACCAGTTCGTGTCGGGCTTAGCAAACGAGACGATGCGGTCTCGTATATTTGCGGAGAAGAACATAAAATATAAGGAAGCTGTGGAACTGGCTCTGGCGCTGGAGGCCGCCGAGCGCCACGCGGAGGTGAGCGGCGCCACAGGGGCCGCGGCCTCTAGCGTGGTGGCTACGGGCAGCAGCGGCGCGGTGGGTGAAGGCCTGCATCAGGCGAACGTGAGGCGGTGGAGCAGCGGCGGCGGGCGCGGGGCAGCCGCGCGGACGGGGCAAGGCGGCAGCGGCAGCGGCGCTGCGGCCGGCCAGCCCCGCAGCGCCGCTGAGCCGGCCGCGCGCTGCTGGCGGTGCGGTAAGGCGCATCGGCCGGACAAGTGCCGGTTCGCGCAGTATAACTGCGATGAGTGTGGTGTGCGTGGCCACTTAAAGGTGATGTGTAAAAGAGGGCGTCCAGGTGCGCGGCAAAATTATGTGAGTGACGACGACGAAGGCGAGGACTTCTTCAACATCAAGGTGGACGGTACAGGTGATCAACCTTACATTATTATGGCACTTGTAGATCGTCAACCCCTCGAGTTTGAAGTAGACACCGGTAGTAGAATCTCAACTATTAGCGAGGACTTTTATAAACGGCATTTTGCGAACAAGGTCATTAAACCTGATCATTTAAGGTTACGTAGTTACGTCGGGTCAAAAATGGAATCGCTAGGGTTCATTGCTGTCGATTTAGTTCTTGGAAATGTGTCAGCGTCGGGTTGCAAGCTACACGTGATTAAAAACGGGGGTCGTCCTCTATTGGGAAGGGAGTGGGTGCGCGCTTTAGGAATTCATAACATAACGATTGATTTGAATGAGATAAGCGATGAAACCTGCGATCCGAGTGTGACCCGACTCATAGCGGAATTTCCGGAAGTGTTTACGGAAAAATTAGGAACATGTAAAAAAACGGTTCAATTGTATTTGAGTGATGATAAGCCGGTGTACGTACGCGCGCGGCCCGTGCCGCTCACGCTGCGTGCGCGCGTCGAGCTCGAGCTCGAGCGCCTGGAGCGCGAAGGTACCATCTACCGCGTCGAGTCCTCAGACTACGGTACGCCAATTGTGCCAGTCATAAAGGAATGCGGTGATATTCGAATTTGCGGTGATTACAAGATAACGATCAATCCAAAACTCAAACGCGATCCCTATCCTCTTCCTCGAATCGAAGAATTGTTTGCGACATTAAGTGGGGGGGAGGAGTACTCGAAAATCGATTTGAAACATAGTTATCAACAATTAATGTTAACCGATGATTCACAACCGTATACCGCTATAACTACGCACGTAGGTACTTTTGTCTATCGCCGCACACCTTTCGGCTTATCTTGCATTCCAGAGAAGTTTCAAAAGATCATGGAGGAAACTATTCGTGGGATACCTCATACCGTAGTGTTCCTCGATGATATTTGTGTGACAGGCCCCACGAGACAAGAACATTTAAATAATTTACGGGCTGTTTTAGGAAGACTAAGTAAAATGGGTTTTACTGTAAAACGTGAGAAATGTAGTTTTTTACAAACAAGTGTAAAGTATATTGGGTTTATTATAGATAAAACCGGCCTCCGCCCCAATCCGAAAAAACTGGAAGCGATTCGTGATGCCCCGCAGCCGAATGATGTAACTCAGTTGAAAAGTTTCTTAGGCATGCTAAACTATTATGGGAAATTTATACCTAACTTAAGCATAATCTCATCTTTACGGGCGAAATACGGCGAAAAACGACGACATTGTTAAGATCGCGGGAAGTCGATGGATGGAAAGAGCTCAGAATCCTTCTTCCTGGAAACGAGTAGGCCTATGTCCAGCAGTGGACTTCTTCAGGCTGATAATGATGATGATAATGATGAGTGTATGTGAGTCGTCCACATTATTTATTTAACCCTTAACTGTAGTGGTCAAAAATAGTCACTTATCTATAGTCGTGGGTCCATGGGACCCACCTATTTTAGATTGTACTTTTTGTGTAAAAAACAAAAACCAATTATATTTTTACACTCTTTTATTATTCATTTATATATTTAACAATCATAGTTTTACAAAAAATCAACTATAGGAACTTTTATTCTTATCTTTAATGGCACTTCTTATAATCAGTCGTTATTTACATAACCTAAAAACATGCTTACGAAAAAAAATCACATTAAATGGAAACACACGATAAAAAAATTAAAATCAACTCTTTTCGTACACATAAGATAACAATTTTTAAGATAACTAAAACAAAAACAAATATACTTCTTCTATAAAAAATTTGACATCACCAAATGATGAGCCAAGTTATAAGCATGAATTACACATTGTTTTAGCACAAGTCATGCAAATAAGCAGTCTACACTTAGGACATAAATGTACAGTCTTCGCCCTTTTGTTTGGCGGACAAAAAGAGCATCTCTTTCTCTTACTCCTCTCCAATTTCAGGTTTTCATCGTGTGTTGAAGTTGTCTCTGCTGAATGAAGTTTCAAAGCTGTAGCAATGCTTGTTCGGAGTTGTGTAGGAAGTCTATCGTTATAAGACCTTTCTTTCATAACATTCCTTCGGTTTGCCATCTCAAAAACCTGAAAAAAACGGTAAAAGGAATATATAACATCAATGAAAAAAGTTACGCATCTATAGTCGTGGGTCCCATGGACCCACTCGCACACCAATACTCACCTTAGGAATAGCGAGCGAAACGCGTCCGTCCACTTACGCGCGCTTCGGCCTACTGTCGGAAGGTACCTAGGCGCGGGAGGCGCTCGGGCACGCGCTGTGATTTTTACACGAGTTCGAAGATTGAACCTGGGTCCATTGGACCCACAACTACAGTTAAGGGTTTAAAAAAAAAAATTGATGTGGTAAACATATAGCTTACTACTAATAACTTTTAGTCAATTATCTTGATAGTTTTAATTCATTTATTGGCAAACAACAGCTTATTTAAATTTAATCAACATTCCTGGCATTGAAAAGAGAGAGCCAACAACAAGAATTCACGGAAAAAGATAGTAAAAAATTTCAGCAAAATTCAGTAGCCTAAATAACTAAATTTAATTTCAAGCATTGTTTACATGATATTAGTGACTGGACTCAGTATCACAAAATGTAATCCCAGGCACGGTTCGTAGGTAAGAGGTAAAAAAAGATTCCTTTTACACGTTTGATTTCATTTACAAGAGAAGCCAAGAGTCCGAAAAATTTAGTAACGTGCGAGCGTAAAAAAACTAAAAACTAAATTTTCTGGCATAATATATACAGCTGCAAGTCAGCGCTGGACTGCCCCTTTACCCCTGGACTGGTCTCTCAGGTCAGTCGGTAGTAGCTCTGCCTTCTGCGACGTAGGTCGTGGGTTCGATCTCCACCGAGAACAAATATTTGTGTGGTGATCATAGATGTTTATTGTCTGTCTGGGTGTTATATTGTATTATGTTGTGTTACAAAAAAAAATACTATATGGTTCCTTTAGTACAAGCCCTGCTTAATTGGGAGCTATGTAGTGCTGTGTGAATTGTCCAGAATATTTATTATTATTTGTTACTGGCATAATGTAAACCGATTTTATTCCCCTGTTGAATGAAAATGTCAATGAAATATAATTTTAGGGCGCCATCTAAAGCCACCGCTGAAAATGATGTTTAAATTATGAACACTGAAGCGTATTACGATCTTATAATTAAATTTCTATGAGAAATTGGAAAACCTCCTACTTTCGTGTCAATTTCATCAGGGCCTTTTCTTCTTCTTCTCTTCTTCTTAATTAATGGAATCTGATCATTTTGCTAGTGTCAAGTAGTGAGGATATAATATTACATAAATAAAAAAGTTTTTAGTCAAGTCAAGTCAGTAGTCAATAGACAAGTCGGCCCTAATTGGATTTGAAAACAAATGGTGGCCGTTTTTACAAACCATCAGAAACATGTTCGATCAAATCAAAATATCACATAAAACACTTTCATTCCAACTAAATTACACAACAGAACTCAAAATAACACCAGAAAAACAATTAAAATGAAAAAGCTATGTGACGTCCCAAAATGACAGAAAACGAATCCCCAATAGGCCTGTCCGTGTTTGGAGGGGTTTGCTATCAACACTTTTGGCGTAAGAGATTTGGTGATAGGTATCAGTGACTTGTTGATAGTTTGAAGGATGACATGCATTAGAAAGAAGTAAATACAGAGATGACTGATAGAGGAGGATGGAAAAGGAGAGCATGTTGTGCCGACCCCACATAAAGTATAGGATAAGTAGGCCTACCAAAAGCTCTGGTTTCGGCTCTGGTTTTGAGTCTGTGTGAGTGCTCACGCTCACCAGTGTATTATACTGTGTGTGTGACGTTTCGATGTAGGATTTATTTAGAACACACTCACACAGACTCAAAACCAGAGCCAGAGACAGAGCCAGACAGAGCTTGTGGTAGGCCTAAAGGGCAGGAAGAGGTGAAAAATGTTGCTACTTTTTCCCATAGTTGTCACTACAAATTCCACGGAAAGTAAATGTCGGAACCACTACAGATACTCCATCTTCAATTACAAAATTAAAATTCACAGCGGACATTGGAAAAGTTAAGAAAAAACATCGTTATAATAGGCAATAAGAATAAGAATAAAGAGCAATCCTTTGCATGCGGATTAAGTAATACAATATGCAATTCTCTTTTAGTAGTAGTAAAGTTTAAACTTTATAGTATTTCTCGGTTTCGGTTTTGGCATATTTAGGCCGAAATTTTCGGTTTGTGGAATTTATACACAGTTTCAAATCATCATCTGCGTGAAGAAGGTTACTTCACACTGAATAGGCATCCACTATACATTTCTATGTAAAATTATTTTGAATTTTCTCTAATCCACCGACCCGTGACTTTCCCAATGACTTCGAATATATGCTATTTTCCAAACCCACAACAGCAATGCTGCTGACCAGCCACTCAATAGTACAAATAAAGGATACTTCTGAAAGAATAGAAACTTCTTCTTCTTCCTGCCCTAATCCCACTTTATGTGGGGTCGGCACAACATTGTCTTCTTCCTGCATTCCCTTCTGTCATTCACTTCTCTCTTAACCATGGCATCTTTCACACAGTTCATCCATGTTTACTACTTAAAAATATCCTCCAACGGCTTATAACTGAAAATTTTGAATTTAATTTCAGCCACCTATGGCCGAATATAAAGCCGAAAATTCGGTCGACAACTGTTACTTTTATTTAAATGAAGTTCGAGGCTAATTCCCTGCGCGCTCTATTATAATTGTCTGGGGCGTTACGAGCGGGTCTGGAAACTGCGGCCATTTCACAACCGCGAGCGCCCTGCCCTTACCCCAATCACAGAATATCACACAGTACTGATACTAACAACTGTTGCTATCTAAAGGTATATAGTCTGCGACTATTGTGGAACATACCTAAACTTACGCACACGAACAATGTTGGAATGTTTGGAAAGCCCTGTCAAATTTAACACACACTAAAGGCCTGCGCACACTTAGGCCGCTGGCGTTGGCGATCAATGAAACGCTGTCAAATTTGACAGCGATATTTGACAGTGTTTTACTGATCGCTACCGCCAGCGAACTAGGTGTGCGCATGCGCAGGCCTTAAAAAAGCTCTTGTTGGATGGGTGTTTTTATTCAATTGATGAATTCATTGACTCCCAGACGTGACATTTTGATTTATTATTGATATTGTAATTTATTCTGACATTTGATTTTGTTTGTTTATGTGTATTTATTTTATTTGATGACCGTGTATTTAAATGTTTTATTGTTTTTTTTTGTAGCATGTTAGTTTATAGTAAACATTCAAACACGATTTATAAAAGGATTGTTAGTGATTAAATGAAATGAAATGAAATGTATCCGAACGAATTTAAAACGTGATTGTAAACAGGCCTTAGCATCTGTTGTAGATGATTTATACAGCGTTAGGGGCAACTGGTGTTTACTCATGCCTCTACTTACGGGACATTATAGTGCCTTGGACAGGATTTTAGATGGAATAGACTTTCCCAGCACTTATACTATCCTGACAACTTAGTCGGCCTAAACCGCAGATAAGACATGGTCAATACGTGTGGAGCTGACTAGGCCGCAGGGTTCCGTTTCCCAAACGGTGAAGGAAAACGTGATTTAGAGTTAGAGTATTATATCGCGTGTTTTTTTTCGCCAGAATTGACATCATAACTTAGCGGTTATCATAATTTTGTCAAAATCATCCAGCAAACATTTTTCGGTAGGCTCCATTTGCATAGATAGGAAATTTCACGGTAATTAATTAGTCGTCGTTGCTTTGAGAAATGAGGGTTACGTCTGACCACTTCATTCTCGTTTGACAAGATTAATGGGACAATGCCACGCGAACACCGTGCCGTAATCACTATTGAATAGATTCACAGATAACTGCACAAACTATGTGAAACATGGAAAAGAGAGAGGTTACTCCTACCAATGCCACGCTTTTTTCCCAACAAAGCAAAATAAAGAAAACAAATAAGTCGCTACGCCACGGCAAGTACAAATACTAGTACAGTCGTCATCAGCTTTTTAATAAGTTAATCCTAACCTACCACCAGAATAAAGTGAAATGATATCTATTTCAACCTATACATTTGATTAAAGGTACGGAAAGCAGAAATCGAAGGAGTTGCTTGCCAGAATAAACTCAAATCATATCTTCCTATTTGAACCTATACGTTTATGGCTTGGCGCAAATGAGCCATGACATGTTACAAACTGTTTTTATGCTTATAAACACATTTTTTAAGGAATGGCCGCACCAACGTGACCAAAAGCAGAAACTCGCCTTCCCTATAAAATGCATGTCGCTTTGACCATCAGTGACATTTCCGCCGAAATAGAAATAGCAATAGTGTAAACCAGACAGATTTTTGTAAGGCACTAATTTATGATCACAAAGTAGGTACTTTTGCTGTGTCATACTTTTCCTATTTATCGTTTGGTGAGAGACCTAAGTTTCCACATTGAAAATAATAATAAGGGTGATGTCATTGTATTCAAGTAGTGCAAAATGTTCCAAATATTTTGCATAAACGTAGATCTGACTATCCTTCCTAGACACTCTTAAAGATAGTTAAGTAAAGTAAGTGCTAAAAGATTTAAAAGCCTATTTTATTATTATTTACTTTAGCTGAATAAAAAACTGAAACAGCACAAAAGCACCGTAACTTGTTAGAGAGCACAATAAATGTACCCAAAATTTTGTTAAAAAAGAAAAATCTGTTTTCATCCTTCTAACTATTTAATACAAATCCTCCACATGGTTCTGCAATTTCAGGTTGAATTTAAACTGTTTAATCCACTGGTGAAAAGCTGGTTTTACTGTAATCCTCAACTCACATTCTACAACACAAAGTATAGTGTCCGAGATGTAATCGCGTTGAAAAATTGAATCCCATTACTGTAGTTCCTTTGTCCGCTTTCAATAGTAATTCTTGTTCGCTTGCAGTTCAAATTTATCCTGAAGACTCTTCACAGTAAAGTTTTGTATAACATTTTTTCATTTGAGTAGTTCCTACAGTCGAGTGCACTAAGATATAGATATACAATTCAGAACTTCCAATGGTGTTAGAGCGCTTCAAAAAATATTTGACAAGGAAAATATTTTAAGAATAAGAGAACTTGGGTTTTTGACATTTTAAATTAGGTAATAAAATAAACAGAGAGGCAACACTGAAATCATTTAAATATTTACAAAGGATTTTCTTTTGCGTTCTAATTTATACAGTCTCTCTCCTGGATTAACACATTTTGTTTTCTTTTTCTCCATTTTGTGCCATCTCTTGCTTTTACGAAAAGGTTTAAATCATACTGGTCGCCGAGAGAAAACAAGTAGAATTTATTTAACACGTAATAAGTTGTAACCTCTTTTTTCTTCCAAAGTACCCAGGTGTCTAAAATGTAACGTAACTCGCGAACCGCTTAACCAAAAGAATCCACTGCGTTCTTGGCATAATATACCCAGTAACATCAAGTACTGTTAACGCTATGAAAAGCCTTTGTTTTGTTAATTACGGAGCTCCGGGCCAGTCCGCACCTGCTTTCACCGCACCAGAATAAACTGGGGACAAAATTTCCTCTGTTTAAAGGAGATTGGGCCAAATTGGCCCAATTATTCGAAAAAGGTTTAAACTCGAATGTTTTTTTTTTTGGATAAAAAGTCCTGGCTAAACGACGGCTAAAGTTAGGGACAGTACATTTTATAACATGAAAACGTGATTTTATTTTGTTAATTATTTAACATCTAAAGATAAAATAAGGTGTGTATACCTACTATTGGCATATTTTACAGTTATTTTGCGTGATAGTAAAAGCTGATAAAGGGCCAATTTTAAGCAATTTTAATTGAATTTATACAACGTTTTATAGGGATTCGGTAATGTAACACTGTAACCATCTCGATTTTTCTGGAATCATAATATGAAAATGTGTTATTTTTTGTAGTTAGAAGCAACCTGATTAATATATTTCTTCAAAAGGCTCTTTCTTCTATCATAATAAATATCTCAAAGAATTTTAATTTTAAGATTTATCTGGTACCAGCGTTGCCTCCTTTCCCTTCCCCTATTTTAAATTAAAAGATAGTCCTGACCAATAGTTACTTCCGGCCGCACAGAATGGAATTCCAAATTAACTTGCATTTGTGGTTTTCGATTGAAAACTTTAGGATAGTATGTTTTGTGAAGCGGCTAAAACGTTCTGTGGAACGTTCGCTTGCGAAAACGCTTGCACTGCATAAATAAACACTGGCGATACTAGAGTAGGCACCAGTTGTTGGTTTACTTTATATCGGCATTTCGACCCAACATAGTTGGATTTGTATCGAGATGCCTAAGCCGAACTTTTTATTTAGAAAACATAGGCAACTTTTCGAATCAATCCCTAGGCTTAGGCTGAGATTCATAGACCGCACTTTGCTTTACAGCAAAGCAGTCTTCGCAAAGTAGGCTTTGTTTATCGAAGTTTCCTATCAATATTTTGAATAAAGAAGAGCTTGACAGAACTTTGAAGTATAATTTTGGCCTATAGGCCCAGATTCATAGACCGCACTTTGACTTTACTTTGATGGAACAGTTCTACTTTCAACTAAAAATATATTTCATATACTCGGAATTTTAATTCGATTCCAGATTTGACATTAGCTACTGTCATTTTGTGAAATAATGATACCACATATAATAGTGTAGTGATGAACACAAAAATCGATAAACAATATCACAGACACATTTATAATAAATGTTACAGAAAGTGACAGCGATAGCGATAGCGATGACGGCGACAATTTATAAAATAAATTATTACCATTATCATCTATCTGTTTTATTTGTCATGTTTCTTCATGATCACATTTTTTTATTTATTTCACACACAATTATAAAAGAAAAGTCTCAGATCGTTAATTAATCGTCAAAACTAAATTATCGGTTCAGACATATTTAATTTCCTGATATACTTAGTTTACGAGAGTAAAATTATAAACGAGAAGAATCGTCCTGGAAATATTCCATTTCCATATCGAATAATTTCGCAACGTCACTATTTAGTACTTGTCATAACGTTGCAACACTGAAATTGTCAAATCTGGAATCGAATTAAAATTCCGAGTATAGTTCTGTCAAGCTCTACTTTATTCAAAATTTTGAAGGTAAACTTCGATAAACAAAGCTTATTTTGCGAAGACTGCGTTGCTGTAAAGCAAAGTGTCTATGAATCTCAGCCTAAGGCCGAGATTCATAGACGTGACTTTGCTTTGCTAAAGTTCGGTCTATGAATCTCGGCCTTAGACTCCTGTAAGCACAAGTATCATATACATCAATTCACTGCACATTGTTAACACCACTTCTGTCACCAATCCCTCTCACACGGCTAACGAGTACTCTCTGTTAGCTTACGAGTGTACTTTAAAATAACACTAGAGGTGGGCCGCGAGGGGTTGCGTACAATGATGTTATTTAAAAGAGAATGTATCCTTTAAAGCCTTGCGCACAACTAAGAGTTATGCGGTGGTGATCAGTGAAAAAATGTCAAATATCGCTGTCATATTTGAAAGCGTTACACTGATCACTACCGTAGAACTCTTATGCCGGCTGTACACTCTCGACGAGACACCCCGAGACAGGCCGAGAACGAGAATGTACATGGGGCTCTCGTCGTGTCTCGCTCTCTCGCGCCTTGCCTCGGTCGGTCTCGGTCGCTTGTCGGTTTTTTGTGCCCGAGTCAAAGGATCTCGTTGGGTTTCGCGAGGAAAACGAGAGCGTGCATGTACACACTCGTTATTTAGTAGTTCGTTGACTGTGTTTGTGTGAAGACGCGTTTTTAAATACACAGAATTAATAATACTCTAGCTAGGTATACATATACAATACACATATCAACAGTAACTGTTGTTCAATTTGAAGTAGGTACCGGTTTCTATTGCGGTGCATAGTAACCATCCACCATCTTCTTCGCCATGGCTTTTTAATTTTCTTTTTGAGGTAAATGTTTATCAAATTATAATAGGGCACAAAGACAAACAGCAGCAGCAATTTCTACGTCCATTACTGCGAAAATCTACAGTACTAATGAAAAACGAGAGTGTACAGGTATGCTCTCGTCGAGAGCCTCATTGGCCGAGGCTCTCGGGGAGACTCTCTCGCCGAGAGTGTACAGCCGGCATTGGATGTGCGGCATGATAACATTTTTCATTTCAATTTAAGTTTTGACATAATAATTATGTTTTGTGAATTGGACTACCAGTCGTCTGGACGCAGCGGCCCTCCGATCGTAAGGTCGTGGGTTCAAATCCCAGCCGTGTACCAATGAGTTTTATCAGTTCTTAACAAAATATATATTTGAAGTATGCTTGCACTCTCAAACGCTGAAGGAAAACATCGTAAAGCAACCGGCAAAGGAACCGAACACCGAACTGAAAAGTTCGAAAAAATTATGTCAAGTGCACGAAAGAAGCTTCTTTAAGGCGCTCCTTAATATCTATCACCACACTGGTTCAAAAGAACCACGTGACACGATAAGAAAAAAAGTTTTTTTTATTATTTATAGGCAATTTATAGGATATAACTATAATTACAATGCAGTAGCCGTCTCTTCAGATAACATTTCAATATTATCTACTCCTGAATAGGTAAATTTGGCAGCACATTCACCATTCCATGCTTACTTCACCAATTGAGAACTTGTGTGATGAACATATTCGTAAAGGTGCCATGTGTTTTTTTCATGTATTTTACTAAGGCATGGTAACCCCTCTTTTCTATTCATCATTGGATATACGAATCGCATTAGTCCTTGACGGGGCCTTGGGCCCGCGGCGACGCGTGCGCTATCAGGCATTCGGCCCGACTGGAGGGTCTTTGAGGACCTATGAGGACTTGTAAGGGCCTATGAGAGTCCTGGAGTCCCTCTTGCCCTGCCGACACGTCTCGTCCTTAATCATACCTTGCACTCAAATTGTTAAATAGACAAATTAAAGTTTGGTTTATTTTTCAGTGGCGTATCAATTAATTTAAAATGATCAAGTCGATCTTCAGAAACCTTGCAGCTTACTCCTGTTCATACTAACTTAAATGTATGATAATTGTATGAAAAACAGGGGCAACTAAAAAAATGTATGGTAAGTCATTTACTATACAAGCTGTACGCCTATGGAACTATTTGCCTCGATCTGCCGTTTTTCTAATTTTCGTTATCCTAAGGTTGCCTGGCGATAAGGCCAGTCATTGTACCTTTATTTTTAATGTTTCTTTTAAATGTATTATTTTGTGTACAATAAAGTATTAATCTTTTATGCATATCTTTATTATTTAATCAATCGTAAAAAGAAGAGTTATTTATTTTTTTCCAGTATGAAGTTTCTAGAACGTTCTAACTATATTGTTTCCTTTCATAAATTCAGCGTAGCGTTTTGTATAGCTAACTGGATGTTCGAATGATTTGTTTTTTTTTGCCAGCACTGGATTTGTGCGTCAAAAAACATTCTGAAATACTCGAATAAATAGCTATCTGTCGACGCCCCTGATATATGTGACTAAAAATGAAAACTGTAGTTTACAGTTCCGGGTTTATTCAAAGCAAATAATATTCAGGACTCAATTCAATATGTACCACGTAGGTTACATTGGAAGTAAAAACTAAATGAATACGCAAAATACGTATTAAATACCGTGTCATGATAATAAATAGATAGTTAAGTCTCTTGTTAGTTTTACAAAAAGAAAAACCAAACTTTTCACACTATTAGTCATGCTAAGAAACAAGCTAATATTAGTCATGCTAAGAAACAAGCTAATAAATAAAATAAATATTAATCAATATTGTGGACAATCCACACAGCACTTTCTAGCAAATAAAACAGACCTTGAACTGTGGGAACAAACAGCTGATATAATACAAACATTTGTTCTCGGTGGGGATCGCACCTACGACCTACGGCGTAAAAGACAGAGCTGCTACCAACTGAGCTGAGAGGCCAGTCAATGATAGCCTTGGACTGAACCTCATTTTGTAATAAGACCGCTTCTGCATACTCGGCAATATCATCCCATAGCAGCCTTTAAAACGACTCGAGGAGTAAAACATTCATTCATTTAATTTAATGTTAACCCTAGCCGTCTCCGGTGAAATTGCTAGTACCTCTCTAGGGTAAAGTAATTCGAAGAACCCTTATCGATAGAGAAAATGTCCTCTGCCTTTCCTTGTTTAGGTAATTTTGAGATGTTAAGGCGGGAGCTGCGGACCGCGATCTTATCCTTATTGCAAAGTGTATTACACAATTGCACATTTACAAATCTTCATACTGAATCTAGCTAATCAATGGTTGGAGATTGTGTGATTATATTCCTACTGCTTATATCCTTTGCGACAGTTTTCGAAGCTTAGTTGATAGTAGCTCTGCCTTTTGCGCTGGTAAGTCATGGGTTTATCATAATTATGTTATATTCATGGTTTTTATATTTTTTACTCAATTTTAGTGTAATCATAAAAGTATCATCACCATCATACTTCTTCCATATTTTTCGTTGAGCTATCATTAGATCGTTTGTAATGGTCTACAGATAGTTCAACTATTATTGTGTATTTTGTAAATACTTGTGTTAATAATTGTTAGTTTGTTTGTATAAATAAAATGATCAGCACAAAAACATCAGCACAGCTTAAAAAATCTGTTGTCTGTAAAGTCGGTTTACTGACGATAGTTGAACGGGACAACGTCATGCAGCTGTCCACGCGGACGCATTGCTCATTCAAGTAGGAGAGAGACAGATGTCGAACGCTGCCGAACGCGGAGGCCGATTGTCCCTCCTTGTCGCTCGTTCCGCGCTCTCGCTTGCACTTCAAGCCTTAAATGGAACGCCTCAGAGCGAGGTAGCACCGCATGAGTCATGTTTTTTTGTGCGTGCAGCCGTAGCCGGCTCCATCAAATTATAAGACGTTGTCACGTCAAAAGTAGCGGGAACGGGGCGAACGAAGCCGCAGGCGGCTGTTAGTATGTCAAAAAAAAATTTCTGCGTCTCTATTATTGAGGCCGTCGAGCGGTCCCAATTTTCACAACAACATAGCCTACTTATAGCTCTTGGATTCCGCGTAATTGTTAGAATGCATTCCATGATTAGATGCGCGCATTTAGTAAGCTCACAAATCATAAAATATGAATGTTATGTATTGTAATCCCACTGAGAATGCATAGCTAGGTTTAATGGTAGCTTTGTGCATTAATCCTCATTATATTAGGTCTTTACCTATGAAATTGCCGTTTTGTATGGAATAAGTAAAAGTACTTTTTTTTTTACTTTTTTTATTTCTTTTATTCAAAGTTATCACCCATGCAATCGACGCATTTTTGCCAACGCATTGGCAGTTTATTAATGCCCTTCTTGTAAAATTCAGCTGAACGGGAGGCAACAAACTCTTCAATAGTACATTACATTGTTACCTGAGTGTTGAAAGTCACGTTTTTTGAGTCCCGAGACGGGTTTGGCGCCAGAGCGTTAGCAAGGGCGCCAATGGAGCTTGAGGGACTCAAAAGACTTTCACCCGAGGTAAACACTGTGCTTTTCATTACGAATACAAGGAAAGTAAAAATAAAAACATGAAAGAAAAATTAGTGAAAATGAAGATTGAATTGCCGCCTTCCCGGTTTTTTTTTCTTTTTCTCTGGCGGGCCTTTGGCTTCGGCTCGCCAGCATTATTCAGCCATTATTTTCATTTTCATAATTTAAATCTATGTTATTTTAAATACATAGTTGAAGCTATACACTAATCAAGTAATTTACAAGATATATTATTTATTGAATACTATCTTTATGTTATTTAAATTTAAATATTACATTGCGCTCTAATTAGACTTTTTAAACTTCTTACCGTTGTAATGGGTTTCCAACCTACTTGCTGAATAAAAAGTTGGAATTTGGTTGAACAACCTCCTTGCAGTTAGAAAGACTTTAGAAAGTTGGAACATGGTTGAATAAAATAGAACTTTTTTTTTTTATAATTTAACAGCTGTCAGTAGAAAGCGATTCTCCCTAGGGCTGAAAGTTTTACTTTCAATTAGGCCCCTCAGGCAACTTCAGACCTACTTTCAGAGTTTGAGTAATGAAAAGGCATTTTGTACTGCCTCTTGGGAATTGAATTGTTTACCCACTACAAAGTTGTCTAAATTTTGGAAAAGATAATAGTCGGTAGGTGCAAGGTCTGGTGAGTATGGCGGATGAGGGAGAGCTTCCAATCCCAGCTCTTGCAGCTTGGAGACTGTCTGATGTGCAGTATGGGGTCGCGCGTTGTCGTGAAGGAGCAGTGGGGACGACCGATTGACCAAAGCTGGTTGCCGATGTGCAAGCTTCTCCATCATTGTTTCCAGTTCTTCACAGTACACATCTGCAGTAATGCTCATGCCGTTTTGTAAAAAGCTGTGGTGAATCACAATCGCCTTTAATTACTCATTGTTGACCAAAGTCTCCGGACGACCACGAGCTTCATTTTTCAAGTCAAAATTTCCATAACGGAACCGAGAAAACCAATAACGGATTGTGCGTTCGTTTGTACAGTTCTCTCTGTAAACGTTTTTGATGTAACGTGCCGTTTGTGTCGCATTGGTGCCACGACGGAACTCATATTCCATAATTACCCGAATTTTTAAAGTATCCATTATGACGAAAAATGTTCAAAAGTAATGAAAATACAACGCTAATCAATAAACAAAAGACTGATTTTGTAAAAAGAATGTCATGTTTTTAAAACAAAATTAATTTGAATTTAAAATACAAAGCCATTCAAAACTTTTTTTCTATTTGAAATGACCAGTACTGAAGAACGGCAATTTCATAGGTAAAGACCTATTATTAGACGTTTTACATTATGTGTCCTATAAAAATAGCCAGCTTAGTAAGATATGTAGTCCTGGAGATTAGCTGTGGTACATCTGTGGTACACCACGTTTAAGTTTAGTGGTCATCATCATCACCATCAGCTTGAAGATGCCCACTGCTGGACATAGGCCTCCGATGTCGTCGGTCCATCGGGTGTTAGCGTTTGTTAGGCTTAAATATAATTATCTGAATTCATAGAAGTGGATTTATTTAAAAAATAAATTGATATGTACTGAATTATACCTACCTATATTATTTAAGGAATCGGTAGAAACATGCGCTTGATAAGTTTTTATTGTCGTTTTCTATATAAGTCATAAGTTTTGACATTTGTGAACATTTTGCAATAAATATAATAAAGTAATAAAGGGCAATGTAATAAAGGTAATTTTATATACACAGTGCTAAAAAAATCAAAGGGATCTGGGCTCTATGAACTTACCTTTTGGTAAATAAAAAAATATCTAGCCTTATTAGAATATTTTTCATATCTTTATAATGAAACGGAGCAAACAGACTTCGCTACTAATAATGGCTACGCTTCAATGACGGTCCCCCACTTTCCGGAAACTGTAGTAACATTTCAAGTACTTGGGATTCTGTGACTCCATCTTGCGGTCTAAAGCTCGCCACATATCAGTGTATTTAGGGATTAGCAGTTAACTGTTAAATATTCTATGCGGAGCATGAGCTTGTTTGTAGAATTACAAAAGCATAGCATGAGATCTTAAAGTGCAACTTGTTTATTATGCTAGGCCACTCAAGTTTTTCCAGGATTAGATGGTTTTCAGCACTCAGCGACTATCCGCGATCTTTTTAACCGACTTCAAATAAAATAGGTAAGGTTCTCAAGTTGGTTTTTTTATTGCATAATTTCGTCATTTATAAGATAAGTCAATTTAAAAAAATCTTTTTTTATGTGTAGGTAGTAATATTCCCCGATTGATCTTATAGAAATTTCATCAAAAATCGGTACAACAGTTTTCTTTAAATAAGGTTTTTTTTTATAATTGTTACTGCATACCCCCGTCATTTAAGAGGGCATCACACAGGCGACTCTCCATACAAACGTAGTCCCCTATTTCCTCCCTGGATAATGCCTCTAGAGTAACCATTTTTTCTCATAAAAAATGGTGAGGCATTATCCAGGGAGGAAATAGGGGACTACGTTTGTATGGAGAGTCGCCTGTGTGATGCCCTCTTAAGGTTGTTCGATTCCCATACAAACTGAATTTACACAACTATGGGCAAACAAGGTATAAATGTACACTGAAATAGCTGTAATAGAATTTTACAGTGGTCTTTATTGCCGGCCAGTTATATAAAGTTGGAGAAAATTGTAGGTTAACAGAAATATTAATAAAAAACCAAAAAAGTAATTTTTTCGTCATTCTTTCTAACGGGTACTCGGAATTGAATACGTGAATGAGTTTAAAACATATGTCTCAAAATAGTCGTAAAAGTCTGTTAGTTTTTTTTCTGAAGCCCCGACTGCCACGACCAACAGCTGACACTCCAACTTTATATAACTGACCGGTAATAAGGACCACTGTAAAAGCCTATTACAGCTATTTCAGTGTACATTAATACTTTATTCGCCCATAGTTGTGTAAATTAAGTTTGTATGGAAATCGTACCCCCTTAAGTACCGATTTAGTCAATTATTTTTTATCGGAAAGCTAATATACTTCCAGATTGTTCCCATTTAAATTTTATGAAAGTCGATTTCTCAAGTTTTGGTCGTGTATCTAAGGATTGTATACTTTTTTTTTCGGTTTCCGATAAATTTACACAAATTCATTATGACCACCGTGAATCCGGCAAAAAACACGGTCCGTTATCCGGGGTAAAACATGGATGTCTACAACCGGCCCTTAGCCATCAAGCTACATTGTCCATCCTTCGGCGATTATCGTGATATTTTTTTCTCTTGTAAAAAACATAGGGGTACAGTAACGAGTTAAAAACGATTCTTTTAGATCTCCGATTTAATAATTTTGAGATTCTTCGTTCAAGTTCGGATCAAATCGTCTGTGTGAGACTATTTGTTTGGAGCTTCAGCGGGGAACTTTGGTCGATAAGTAGGTATCATACTATGTAGGTTGTCACAAAAATCTAGGCATTGTATTGTATTATACTAGCCCTTTGACATGTAAGTAAATTTGAATTCTACTGTCTTATGCTGCCTTCCTACGGTGCGTGGTTCTGCAGATCATCACGCACAGCCGACGACGACGCACGGCAACGCACACAGTCAGGGCTACTGTGCTACCGCGCTCCTCGGCGCACGAGACCGTTCCCATGGTGTGTCGTGCGAGCTGATCCGCCCCTCCTTGCGCGATATCACAGACCGTGGGAAGGGGCTATTAGCAGTTCTGTGATGTTATGTCAAATTAATACATTTTTATTCTTTTTTAGGGTTCCGTAGCCAAATGGCAAAAACGGAACCCTTATAGATTCGTCATGTCTGTCTGTCTGTCTGTCTGTCTGTCTGTCTGTCTGTCTGTCTGTCTGTCCGACCGTGTCACAGCCATTTTTCTCCGAAACCATAAGAGCTACACTGATGAAACTTGGCGAGTAGATGTATTCTGTAAACCGCATTAAGATTTTTACACAAAAATAGAAAAAAAACTATTAATTTTGGGGGTCCCCATACTTCAAACTGCAACTCAAAAAAATTTTTTTCGTCGAACCCATATGTGTGGGGTATCTATGAATAGGTCTTTAAAAATGATTTTGAGGTTTCTAATATCGTTTTTTAGGGTTCCGTAGCCAAATGGCAAAAACGGAACCCTTATAGATTCGTCATGTCTGTCTGTCTGTCTGTCTGTCTGTCTGTCTGTCTGTCTGTCTGTCTGTCTGTCTGTCTGTCCGACCTTGTCACAGCCATTTTTCTCTGAAACCATAAGAGCTAGACTGATGAAACTTGGCGAGTAGATGTATTCTGTGAACCGCATTAAGATTTTTACACAAAAATAGAAAAAAAACTATAAATTTTGGGGGTCCCCATACTTGAAACTGAAACTAAAAAAAAAATTTTTCATCGAACCCATATGTGTGGGGTATCTATGAATAGGTCTTCAAAAATGATGTTGAGGTTTCTAATATCGTTTTTTTCTAAACTGAATAGTTTGCGCGAGAGACACTTCCAAAGTGGAAAAAAGTTGGTCCCCCCCCCTCTAACTTCTAAAATAAGAGAATGATAAAACTAAAAAAAATATATGTTGTATATTACTATGCAAACTTTCAACGATATTTGGTTTGAACGAGATCTAGCCAGTAGTTTTTTTTTAAACGTTATAAATCGTAAACCGCAATTTACCTTTCGACGAACTACAAGAACCTTTATATTATGTTACTTGATGCTACGGAACCCTTCATGGGCGAGTCCGACTCGCACTTGGCTGCTTTTTTTCCAAACTGAATAGTTTGCGCGAGAGACACTTCCAAAGTTGAAAAAAGTTGGTCCCCCCCCTCTAACTTCTAAAATAAGGGAATGATAAAACTAAAAAAAATATATGTTGTACATTACTATGCAAACTTTCAACGATATTTGGTTTGAACGAGATCTAGCCAGTAGTTTTTTTATACGTCATAAATCGTAAACTGCAATTTACCTTTCGACGAACTACAAGAACCTGTTTCCTGTTTATTTTCTGTATATTATGTTACTTGATGCTACGGAACCCTTCATGGGCGAGTCCGACTCGCACTTGGCTGCTTTTTTAATAAGAAAATATGGATCCCGCTCTAGCTGAAAATAAATGATATGAAATATAATTACCTAATTAGGCAATTAACTAGACCAACACAACCTAGTTCAGGTCCTCATTAAGCTTAGACGCTGTCCTAATTGGCAGGTGAAGCGATACGTGATCACATTGATCGTGATTCCGTGAATAGCTACTGTACAGGGAGCTGGGGGACCAAGACTCGGATGATGACGGAATTAATAAACAACTTAGTTTTGCTCCGAGAATATCTCTGTTTATATTCTGTTTCCGAGTGATTTTTAAGTGGACTGTATTTTACAACATGATAACTTCTTTTATTTATCTTCTTCTTCTTCTTTTATGGCTCTTTCAACCAGTGTGGTGAAAGGATTTAAAGTGCTCTTTTCGTACAATTTTAAACTATTTTGGTCGTTTTTGAACTTTTTAGGTTCTACGACATGCCGCATTCCTCACGTTTCCTTTATAAGGATGTAACACGTTATCTAAGAGTTATTATATTTCATATTCACATTATTACGTACTGAAAACGTATAAAGCGTGAAAATAATTAATTTATGAAGTCCTTACCAAGACGTTTACCGTCCTACATAAGGCAGAATGACATAATTTAGTTAGCTATTTGTTATGCCAAGCCACGCATCCCCGCTATTGGGGACGTGGTGCGCTTTTGACAAACAGAAGCTGTGGTAGGCGTATTTCACATTTATTCGACTACAGTGTAAAAGGGGTTTTAAGACGTTCTTTTTATATTCAAAATGGCGTGATCGCATTTGATTTTTAAATATAAGCCTCAATTATAATCTGTTTGACAAAGGCAATGGTTAGGTTTTTATATTTATGTGTGTCGAATACGTGCTTTCAAATAAGGAGCGGTATTTTTTTTGTGTTATTGTATAAAAAAACAAAAAAGACCTACGTCCAGCTGTGGACTGTTATAAGTTTGATGATAATAAGACATTGCATAAAGTTAGTCCAGTCTCGGTTTGTCATTACCTATTGGTAAGAGATAGCAGTCGCATAAACACGAAACCCTTTTAGGTAAAGGGATATCTGTATCATCATCAGTCTGAAGAAGTCCACTGCTGGACATAGGCCTCCCCTACACATTTCCAGGAAGAACGATTCTGAGCCCTTGCCATCCACCGGCTTCCCGCGATCTTAACAATGTCGTTGGTCCATCTGGTGGGTAGGTACCCTACTTTTCGTCTTCCGGTTCATGGTCGCCATTCGAGAACCTTTATTCCCCAACGGTTGTCGGTTCTTCGAGCTATGTGACCTGCCCATTACCACTTCAACTTACTACTTCTAAGAGCTATGTCGGTGACCTTGGTCTTGCTATAAATATCCTCATTTCTTATTCTATCACGTAGTGAAACTCCCAGCATAGCTCTCTAATATATCTGTATAATTAACTATCATGGTTGTCATTTTCAGGTCCAATTAAAAACGGGTCTTGTCCAGCGTAACTTAAACAAGCAAGCCATGTTTACTTTATTAATGACAGTTTATGCAGAAATAATATCCATAGATTTGGATCCCAGGGAACCGTAGATTAAAGTTGTTTTGGTTGGCAATGGCGCTATCAAATATGACAGCGATATTTGATAGCGTTTCACTGATCGTCATCACAGAACGCTTAGATGTGCGCAAGCCTAAACTCAGGATTTTTAAGTAATGACAAGTTATACACCGCGTGGGATTTCAGTCTATGATCTTTTGAAAATAAAATAGATAAAAACAATTAAACAGCTCAGTTGTAACTTTTAAGCATTGCAACTGGAAGAATAGTTCAAAAACAATAACTATCCCGTCTCAGATCTTATGAATCATTCTTTTGTATTTTACTTTATAATTAATCATGTTGGCTGTTCTTCCTTAGAGCATTTTCTCAGCGGTCCCAGCTGAGCTACTTCATTTATTCTACAGAGCCAAACCTGCGTCACTATCTACTGACTCAATTTACTTTTCTAGATCTTCTTCTTCTTATCGTGTCACTAGTTTTTTTCAAACCAGTGCCAGTGTGGTGAAAGGATTTTAAGTGCGCCTCGAAAAGACTCTTTTCGTGCACTCGGCACATGTTTTGAAATTTTTAGATTCTACGACATGCCGCCGGATTCCTCACCATGCTTTCCTTTACCGTTTAAAACTTGGTACAAAAGTGACTAAGTCAATTCATACATACATAAAATCACGCCTTATTCCCATGTGGGTAGGCAGAGATCAGCTCGTCGGTTTAGGGTACTCATAACCTGGCTTTTCTCTAAAACGTCTGCGATCTGATCGAGATACATGCGCCTAGGTCTTCCCCTTCCCGCAGTTCCATTCACACTCGCCTCATGCAATTGTTTTGTCAATTGATTAAGTCAATTCATTCAGTCTAAAATATACATAAAAATAGACAACCTTCGCCAAAAAATCACAAAAAGCACATAAAATCATTACCTCTCATCACCCTAAGTATAAGTGTTATAAAAAGTGACACAGCGAATAAAAATATAAATTTACTCAAAGTGGTATTCGGATTGCATAAACACAGTGAAACTTTTCTAGGAACAGTTATTTCTTCAACGCTACCTATTCATTGTTACGTAGAATTGCTTAAAGTTTCTTGAACTAGATAAATTAGCTTAGAGTACTGCCGCTGCGCCATCCATTGCAACTTTATTATTCTGCAAACCATGCGCTTTTCCAACACTTTCTTATTTTTTATTTTGCACGAAATAAGTAGTCGTATTCACAAGAATACTAATATTTATTTCACTAAAGCCTTGCGCACGTCTTAGCTTTTTGCAGTGGTGATCAGTGAAACGCTGCCAAATATCGCTGTAATATTAAAAGACAGCGTGCGCAACGCTTTACTTAAGGTTGTTCGATTCCGATACAAACTGAATTTACACAACTATGGGCAAACAAAGTATAAATGTACACTGAAATAGCTGTAATAGAATTTTACAGTGGTCTTTATTGCCGGCCAGTTATATAAAGTTGGAGAAAACTGTAGGATAACAGAAATATTAATAAAAAACCAAAAAAGTAATTTTTTCGTCATTCTTTCTAACGGGTACTAGCTTTTAGCATAGAGTCAATTTTGTACATCACTGTTTCAAAATAGACGTAAAAGTCTGTTAGTTTTTTTTCTGAAGCCCCGACTGCCACGACCAACGGCTGACACTCCAACTTTATATAACTGGCCGGTATTAAGGACCACTGTAAAAGCCTATTACAGCTATTTCAGTGTACATTAATACTTTATTCGGCCATAGTTGTGTAAATTAAGTTTGTATGGAAACCGTACCCCCTTAATTAACTACATTTTTCAATTTCACTGGCTTTATACTAATTTTTTTTAGATTATACAGAGTGTTTCAGAAATTAACGTAAGCCGAAAACGGGCGATGGGCCAAGTCAAAAAAATATGTGTCATGCACTTCTTCTTCTTTCGTGTCGATGTTTCAGTTACTGTCATGTCATGTACTGTAATGTAACGACCAGGCAGATGGCTCATCTGATGATGCGTTGAGCGCTTAGAAAAAAATAAACCTCTGCTTCGTAGAATTACATTACCTCATCAAGAAGTCACACTATCGTAGCGAGAACTCTAGGAAAGAGAGAGGAAATCAAAAGAAAGAAGAAAGAATGGATAGCACACGATATCGACATTAATTATTTATGGCCCGAACACACCTAGTTCGCTGGCGGTAGCGATCAGTGAAACGCTGTCAGATTTGAGATTTGACAGCGAATATTTGACAGCGTTTCACTGTTCGCTACCGCCAGCGAACTAGGTGTGCGCAGGCCTTTACTCTTCAAATCGGAACGCAGCAATGCGACCATCATTGCTTGGCGACAGGAATAGATACCTCCCTGTTTGACGTCCCTATTATTTATGTGAATCCTGTCGGTCATTTCAACGGACAATCTTGCCAATACGCCAGACGACTAATTTTCAAAATCTCTTCTATCATATTCAGAAGTATCTATTATGCCTAAAATATATCATATTTCTGTAGAAAATTAAGGTTTTTGTGCAATAAAAGTACATTTAAATTGAAATTTTCAAATTCACGCCAAAACGCTCGCTGGTGTCATGGCGTCTGTTATTACGTCACGGTGTTAGTATATCAACAGTAAACATTGGTGCTTTTGTACTAAATCAGAATGACGTTTACGTGATGAACGTGACGTAATTCGCTATGACCGGTGTTTTAGCTATCATGGCGGATTGTTGTATTTAGTAGATTTATATTATCAAATAAATTGTCAATCTCGACATTATTAAGAGTATAAATACATTTTTCAAAATCTTTGAATCCTTTTTCATTAGATCAGATAAATATTTTGGCGATACTTGATTACTATCTTCATGCCTATTCCAAGTGATTATAAATGTTTAAAATACACCCGAGTCAGCCAAACGCGTATAAACTTAATAATTACACTTTGTAAATACCAAAGCGTCTGTCGGGAAATACCGCTTGTGACATTGGGATGTGGATAAATTGGCAAAAAATGGTTGAAAACATTAATTTTGTCCATTGCCAGTCTGAATCCCAGTGGCGATAGTCTTTGGGGAATGCCTTAACTGGACACAAGTAATATTATTTCATAATAAAAAAAAGCAGCCAAGTGCGAGTCGGACTCGCCCATGAAGGGTTCCGTAGCATCAAGTAACATAATATAAAGGTTCTTGTAGTTCGTCGAAAGGTAAATTGCGGTTTACGATTTATAACGTTTAAAAAAAACTACTGGCTAGATCTCGTTCAAACTAAATATCGTTAAAAGTTTGCATAGTAATGTACAACATATATTTTTTTTAGTTTTATCATTCTCTTATTTTAGAAGTTAGAGGGGGGGGGGACCAACTTTTTTCCACTTTGGAAGTGTCTCTCGCGCAAACTATTAAGTTTAGAAAAAAACTATTTTAGAAACCTCAACATCATTTTTGAAGACCTATTCATAGATACCCCACACGTATGGGTTCGATGAAAAAATTTTTTTTTAGTTTCAGTTTCAAGTATTTAATAGGGACCCCCAAAATTTAAAGTTTTTTTTCTATTTTTGTGTAAAAATCTTAATGCGGTTCACAGTATACATCTACTCGCCAAGTTTCATCAGTCTAGCTCATATGGTTTCGGAGAAAAATGGCTGTGACACGGTCGGACAGACAGACAGACAGACATGACGAATCTATAAGGGTTCCGTTTTTTCCATTTGGCTACGGAACCCTAAAAACACAGTGCACCTATCATCTTGGCTGTACTTTTGTTTGGTAGAAACTTATAGTACCAACATGCCAACGCTGAGTAGGCGATGAAAACCGTGAAACACGTTCTCGTTAGCACACTTGAAAGATGCAAAATTAATGAACTTATTTATGTTCTAAGCTTTTTTTTTTTAATATGAATGTGGATTATGCGAGCAGAGAAAGACCAAAGATCATGTATGGATGAACTGTGTGAAAGATGACATGGATAAGAGAGGAGTGAATGCAGGGATGGCTGACAGAGGGGAATGGACGAGGAAGACATGCTGTCCCTACTAAAGTGGGTTAGGGGTAGGAAGAAGAAGATTTATAACTATTTTGTGTGCAATCCGATTGTACACAGTTTAGCAATCAAATATTTTTTATACGTTTTCCTACTTAAAAGTTTGCCTAACTTGTTGTCGTACTGAAGCAAAGTTTTAATATTTAGTTGCCCGCGATTTTCGATGAATAAGTAAAAGGTCAAAGTGTGCCACGTGCGAGCGAAAAGTAGATCAAAGTATGTTTTTTAAGCTGAAAAATCCGTTCAACTAAAAAAATATAGTTAAATTACGTACCGATTTCTGTAACTTTGGTGCTTATCCTATTTCGTGCAAATTATCAATTAAGTGCTAGCAGATGTAGCTCACTATAATATTGCCTAGAACATAATCTTGAAGCATCATAATACCTAATAATTGTCACAGCACATACCACGCTAGTTAGGGTACAATACCAGTTAATCAAGGCAGATACGGCTCGCTTTGTGGGCATAATCAGTTAAGGCTTGCACGAATACCTACGCATGGAAATGGTTGCATTCACCTAGAAATAAGATCACTAACTAACGGGTTTTTTGAGCATAAACTATGTGTACTGTGAGTTTCAGCCAGGTCCTCAAGAATAGACAGAGTTTTGACGTGACAAAAAAAAACATGACTCGTGCGGCGTTACCTCGCTCTGAGGCGTTCCATTTAAGGCTTGAAGTGCAAGCGAGAGCGTGTAATGAGCGACAAAGAGGCACAATCGGACTCCGCGTTCGGCATCGTTCGACATCTGTCTCTCTCCTACTTAGTGAGAGATGCGTCGTCGTAGGACATTGTCACGTTCAACTATCGTCAGTAAACCGACTATACAGACAACCGATTTTTTCAATTAAATATGATTAAGTTAGTTCCGACGCACGTTTTTATTACTGTGCAATGGTTTTGGTTCTTAGGATATCTTGACATTGTATATTCGTCTGACCGCTATATTACGGCCAATGCTTATTAGGAAGCTGTTCAACCAGCAGAAGCTTGTTTTCTACAAGACTGCATTGCCCATAGCTATATACAGCATCTGCACAGGTCAGTGATTGTAATCCAAGTATGCACGAATCATGCTATATTGGCAAGCAACGAGCTACATTGCTTTCAGCTTTATATTGGACTCACTCAAGGCAGGCTGTCGTCCAGTGTAATATTTTAATATTAAGAGACAGATCAAAAATAAAAATAAATAATATATTTTCTCAAACATACTAGGTATTTCGAGAATTTTGAAAAATTACTTCGAGATAAATTTAAATTGCTGTAATGGCCAAATACATACGAGCAGCGGCTGGCAAAAGTTGTATAAACATCCATTACTGACGTGTTTAGCGGTTAAATAAAATAAATATAATATAGAAAACGCATATCCTGCCGTGTAATTTCAAAATGGAACGATAGTTTACTCCGAAACGACATATCAAAGGTTTTATTTAAATTTTGAACTGGGTTGCAAAATTATACTTACTGATTTATTGAAAAAAAAAAACAAATGACACTTCTACGCGAGAAAAAAATTTGTTGTTCGTTGTTTGTCGTAATTCTATTTGGCAAAATTAGTTGAAGTAGTACTATGTAGTTTTAATTTCCTTGCATTATTTGAAAAAGTAGGTACTATACTAGCCTTGGCCACAACTTAACATTGATGGACTTACATACATAATTATGTATACATTTACCTACAGGTTCATCCATCAATGCCTCTTTTTCTGGATGCTCCAGTAATGTATACTAGGTATATCAGATGAACAGCATTACTCTGAGATGTTACAAACGCTTTTAGTAAGTTACGTACCTATCTATGTTCTCATCATCATCATAAGACTGAAGATATGCACTGCTATAGATAGTGCAATTCACGAAGACGCGCCCCTCGCGGGGTGCGGGGAGTTTGCTTCGAGCGGCAGTCGCCAACCGTAGTCTATTCATTGTAGTGTGCGTGTGCACTCATAGGTAATTAGTGTGTACCGATAACACTCAAACATTGACGGAAGCTTGCACACATATACTATAAACGGTTAGGGCGCTTGTACACGCTAAGAAAATTTGCCGTTCCTGCGGCAGACAAGACAAATTCTTCGTGTAGACGACAAGAATTTTGTCTTTTCCACACACGAAAACTTTTCAACGTTCGCCGCGTCCTGTCTTGCGCAGATAAGATTTTTTTCGTGCACCGCTGCGAGCAGTGTACACAGTTATTTTCTAGTTACGACACGAATTCTTGGGTAGACCCGGCGTTTTTTCTTAGCGTGTACAAGCGCCCTTAGGAGGAATAGTGGGGCGCGCCTTCGTGAATTGCACTATCTATATATCGATAATAATTATGTAGTCCTCAAACGTTGACTGCAACAGAATTACACACTCGTTCAGCAGGTTTGCTGTTAGTTGCAGGCATTAGTTAAATAGTGCCAAAAGCGATAAGCCAAAGAACACGTTCTCCAGCAGTTGATAACGTCAGAAACAACTGCTCAAGGCACAGATGTATAATGGAATACCTCATGCGCCCCTAATTCCACCGTCAATCCTGGCTCTCGTCGAAATGAACCAGGAATTACATTATGGGAACAGATAGACATTGGGTGGCAAGGTTACTGGTTCAATGAATAATAATGTCATTTATGAAGTACCCTCAATAATAATAAAAATCGGTTGTCTATAAAGTCGGTTTATTGACGATAGTTGAACGTGACAACGTCATACAGCTGTCCACGCGGACGCATCGCTCACTCAAGTGGGAGAGAGACAGATGTCGAACGCTGCCGAACGCGGAGGCCAATTGTGCTTCTTTGTCGCTCGTTCCGCGCTCTCGCTTGCACTTCAAGCCTTAAATGGAACGCCTCAGAGTGAGGTAACGCCGCATGAGTTTTTTCGTGCGTGCAGCCGGCTCCATCAAATTATAAGACGTTGTCACGTCAATAAATCCAGTAATCTCAATTGAAGAAAAACTGAGGAAACCAGTTCGTGTGACGGCGACAACGGCGATAGGCTTGTAACCTGACACCTTTGAAATAATCAAAGCCTGACACGTAGGCCAACTAATGCAAAATGTCAGAGAAACTTCAGTATCATTTTTGAAGACCTATCCCTACACGCGTACCTCGGCGGGTTTGATGAAAAACATAGGAATCGTTTAATATGTTTTTGGGGGCGCTGAATGAAGGTTTGCTTTTCTATTTTGAATCCAAGGTGGCGGATTCTTTTTTCCCCTAAGCCCTCATTTTTTTTGTTTTTTTTTTCTATTTTTGTGTAAAAATCTTATTGCGGTTCACAGAAAACAACATCATATTTACTTATCAAGTTTTAACAGTACCTATAGTTTTTATAGATTCGAAAAAAATTGGCTGTGACATACAAACGGACAGAAACAGACAGACATGACGAATCCATAAGGGTTCCGTTTTTTGCCATTTGGCTACGGAACCCTTAAAACCATGTTTGGGTAAAGCCATAAAGTATTTGTAAAAGGAAAATAACTTAAAAGTTCACCCACGGCACCGTCAATATTACTTCTAGCGGTAACCGATACCCAGTGAGACAAAATAACCTTAAATTTCCATTAGGTCTGACGACGGCTAATCCTTATGCCTCCAACTTCGTATTAGATTCCCTGCGGCTAACTGTACACACGGCTACACATCAGACTACCCAGATAGCTTTGAGCTATTTGAAGATAAACGCTGCTAATTGTGCGAGGAAGAAATCCTATTTACCGAAAAACTACCCTTCGTTTTTCGGTAAATAGGATTTCTTTTCGATTAAGGAAGCATGGTAAACTCATGACATTTTTTCGTGCTGTATTTATATGAATTGCTGTATATAGGTTATATTAAATCGATTATATTGCTTCAACAACTATGAGCGTAGTGCTTATTGTTATTTCGATCCACTC
This sequence comes from Thera obeliscata, assembly GCA_947578465.1. Taxonomy (NCBI): domain Eukaryota; kingdom Metazoa; phylum Arthropoda; class Insecta; order Lepidoptera; family Geometridae; genus Thera; species Thera obeliscata. Next base: position 3,970,583 of record OX387927.1, read on the forward strand.
ACTAGCACGCCACTAAACTTTCCTGTCTTCCATTATCTGCATTGTATTTAGCTTATTTATGTGCGCAGGTATAACTTGATGTGTGGCCAACTGTATCACAGTCATTTCTGACGTTGTCGGCTCGATACCGTTCACCGCCCGGTTAAATTGGATTTGAAACCACATTGATGTAATTGGTTACTATTTGACACTTGCGGGCTCCACAAGGCTGGACACTGAAGCCATTGCCATTGATAACAGAATATTGGGACGGGCAAAAACATTTTTCGCTCGCACATTTTTTAACGCAATTTTGCACTAACAATTTCTGTGAATATGGCATTGTGTCTATTAATATTGAAATTCGCGGGCTACATGTGAATATAACATCCAAAAATCCAGTAAGAACCAAAGCGTAAGTTTCTTAGCTGCTCTTTTAGGTTTGGTCTCGTGGAACTGGCGGGCGGTGCCTACATTCCTCCTAAGTATAAGTTTCAAAGTGATCATTGTGATTCATCTGAATGTGTTTTGGCTTTGACGTAAATAATCAAAAAACTTAAAACTGTTTCTTATAGAAAACAGATGTTAATAACTTGATATTTTGTAAAAGTTTTTTCCTCCATTTTGATTTTTACATTGTTTTAATTTTGTCACAGAAAATAGTTTGAATGACTGTCTGCAGAAGGAAAAGCGTGTCACGAAAGAGGAATGGTTGCTGGAAAATGACTGTAACATTTTCAGTTACGCAAATATTAATTACCCGTTATTGAAATAAATACGCAACCTTCGCCTCTTTGAACACTGGCATCACGACTTTGCCCATACAACGTTGAATTATTATGAAAAGGATAATCCATTTCTGTTTGAAAATGACACGTTTTCCTAGAATGAGCACACCAACGAGCTTATAAATGAAATTGTCGAGTTAGTTTATGAACTGTTATATAGTACAATTTTCATTTCCCTAAGTATATTCTAAAAAGTATATACAACGTGTATCAAAATATGTGTACTATCCTGAAGGGGGGTGAATTTCCACCCCCCGGGGAACAACTTTTGTTCAACGACTTTTCGAACTTCGATTGGTATCTCTGAAAAAAACTGCAACGAAGTTTCAACATGAACAGCTGACTTTATACAAAGTGACAACCCTAAACTCAGCTACAGAGGTAGTAGGTCAAGGGGTCTAGGGGTTACAAGGATAGGGTTGTCAATTTATTTAGGCATTATGAAATTAAATATTTTTGTATGGGAAACTGAAAATAGGAATTTCAGTTATCTCCCCCCCACAACTGATCACCATTGTGGTCTGAAACCCCCCACCTTCGCATAGTACACATATTTAGATACACCTTGTATACAAGTCTATATAGTCGGTTAAAATCACATCTGAAACAGTTCTCATCATCTACCTGAACAAATTCACCGCTGGACATAAGCCTCCCCTTGAATCAGACAGAACGATTCTAAATTATCTTCATACATCTACTTCCCGTAGTATTTACAATGTCGACGGTCCATCGTTATTGCACTTTGTTTTCCGGTACGTAGTCGCCATTCGATTTTTTTTTCGCCGGTTTTCGGATATTTGAGCTATAGGACAGTAAGTGATTCTCGTACGGATTTCCTCATTTTTGGTTCACTCACATAGTACACCTCAGTTCCATGATATTATAAAGGTAAGTCTACGCTAGAGGAGCCGAACACGAGCGGAGCACGAGACGAGCCCAAATTCGTGTAGGGTGGACCGACTTACAAGCCATGACGAGCGCGCTTCTAGCGTTTGGTTCGTCCTCAACTATGCTTCGCCTACTGTCGGTTTTTGACGAACACAAAAATTTTTGCATCGCGCTCGCTACTTTCGAGGACACTGATTGTTGTAGGCTCGATCGATATACGTCCAAACTTGAAACCGCGAGTATTCCGGCTCAGCTTGAGCTCAGCTCTAGCTTAGCTCCTCTAGCGTAGACCCACCTTTAGATTGAAGCCTCGTTACATTTTCTTATATATACCAAACGTTATTTTATTACCGTTTGATTCTTCGGATTTCTTTGTGAATCGCTCGCTTAAGACAAACCTTTCTCCTAAAGTAAATTACGAGAACTTCCAAAGAAAATATTTAGTAACTAGAATGTCTAAAGTGGATTCAAGAGCTTAACTGAATTGTTTTCTTTGCGTCGGTGGAATACAAAGCAGTAACAATTTGTAAAATACTTCTGCATAAACAAAGGAAATAGTGCATTCTCAGTTATAACTAAGAAATAATATATAACTACATATGCAACTAATAATATATAACTACGTTCTTCTAGGCTTGGTCGCGTGGAACTGGCACCTAGACTCACCTAGCTTTAAGACGTTTCAAAGTGATTCTTGTATCGTATTGAATAAACGCTTATTGAATCTTGAATCTTACAAGAATAATATTATAACTAAGAAGTTATAATATTATGTCATATTTAAATAGAAATGTATTATTTCCTTTGTGAGATATCTTACAGTACTTATTTGATAAGAGACCAAGTTACATCAAGCAGAATGTCCCCCTGATGTTGAGCAGTACCTTTCTCTATTCCTTAAACAAATGTAAAAGAAAGAAAAAACCACATGGAATAAGCCACAACATAGTAGTCCCGCCTTAAATCATATCAAAATAAACTTCATTTTAAAACCAAAACAAGCACACTTTAAGTGAACTGAATATTAACTTCATTATAAACATTTAATTTACTATTCTGCAATATAAGGTCATAATTCTTAAACTTGGTAGAGCTATCTGCTATCTACAAATATACGAAACTTTAAACTCAAACTGAGACCTTTAAATCATGCACGTATATTCTTGAGTAGACTCTGTAGTACCATACTATTAATAAGTATATCTGTCACCCAGTAGTGAAACTAGCTACTATGAGTACCGGGTTCAATAACATACCTTGACGTCACTTAATCACTACCATTTCAATCTGTTTTTACTCTTTTATTTAATTATACTTTTATTTTACTCTTGTGGCATTGCACTGTATCCAGTCAATGCCACAAGAGTAAAATAAAAATGCTCTTAAAATATCTCAGAGGGAATGATTCAACTTCAGGTAGGTACCTTATTCTATAATTTTTTCCCATTAAAAACACAGTAACTTGATGAAGCGAACGTTGTATAAACAAGATGTTACAAAACTACCTGCAAGCCAAAGGGAGTTTAAATGGGGCCTTATAATGAGTCCATTCACAATATTCAAGAACCGTAGTAACGCTTTATATCATACCCCAAAAAAAAAACTAATATTTGTGAATGCAAAATAGAAAAAATATTAAAGTAGATTAGGTAAAATAGGTACGTAGACCATTCTGTTAAATAACCTGGTTTCCTGACATGACAATTTACGCGGGTTGAAAAAATTTTTGGATTTGATAATTAATTATATTTTTTAGGGGGTATTTTGTAATACGTTGAATAAATCTATGAACGTTAAACTCAAGCAAGACCTTTAAATCATGCCCGTATTCAGAAATGGTAGCTCTTAAAGTAAAAGGGCTGGATGCATAACCGTCTCTGTTAGCGTACAGCACTTTATTTAAGCGTCATCAGGACTTGCTTCCCTCGGCTCACACATGAATTCGGGGATAGACAAAGAACGCGCGATGAAAGGGCTTTTCATATTCCAGTTGCTTGTGCTACGATAGCGGCTTACGATCCACAAGTTTGTAAACTTCTGGATGTACGCGACTACGCGTGTTCACAATAGGCCGTTAGCGTCAGATAAATGTTTTGTTTGCTTCGTCAGTTGAAATACTGAGGGATTGAGATGCGGCGTTCAGCGGGTTTATTTTTTCTTTTTGGATGATAAGTGATAACCATCGCCTATAACAAAGCATTGCCTCGTAGGTCATGCACGTCAGAAACGTGCTCTACGATGCACTGTCCTGCGTACATCAACTTGAGGCATACCAGCCTCACATACGAGTATATTTTCTTACGGCGTATCTGGAGTTGTAAAGCGTTACGCACGTCTAAATCCACATCTAGAACCACTCACCGTAGCAAGGCAGCATTCACGCACAGTCGATGACGATGCTCGGCAACGCACACAGACAGGGCTCCTATGCTACCGCGCACCTCGGTGCACGAGACCGTTCCCATGGTGTGTCGTGCAAGCTGATCCGCTCCTCCGTGCTATATCACAGACCGTGGGAAGAGGCTATAAGCGTGTGCGATCAGTGAAGCGCTGTCAAATGTAAACCGCAATATTTGATAGTGTTTCACCTGACCACCATCGCCGACACCTAGATTTGCGCAGGACTTATGTCAGCCAGTTAAAACTTTGTACCCCTAAAAATAAAATACCTAGGAACTACTTTATAAAAATAAAGCTTCCATCCAACTGTAAAGCGCAAGCATCAAACTCAATCAAGCTCTACATAATGTAATTACTTGGTCATTCCTTCGTACAGAGCCGAGTATTGATGCGGTTTGAGCGTCTACATTATTTGCGCCACTTTCCTTACAGTCGTTTAACAAAATGACGGGACCTTTTTATCTTAGTCGGGCTGCAATTTGTTTCTCGCTCTATTTTCTCCAAACCGCAAACCCACAGCGGTTGCTATTTTGAATATCCCTTTTCTCCAAAATTAAACTGTATTTGTCAGGTTCCAAGGGATTTGGAAAAACACAATTTTAAAACAAATCAGGGAGTTGTTATTGGTTTTGGACTTTTTAGACTGATTGGCGGTAGAAAAAAGTTATTTACATACTAAGTAGATTGAGCGTTCATCATGAACATGAATAAGTAATACGATTAGTAATATGATTCTAAATTCAAATATTTTAAATGACTTTCAACAATAAGTAATGGGTAGAACAAAATTCAACTGCTGCCTGAAATCGAAAATATTTCAGTAGGCACAACGAAAACTTCTTGACTCCAAACCTCCATCTTGAAACCGAGACAGAAGAGGATTTACACTCTTTTTATTGGCATTTTCATTTCCCAAAGTCATTGATCACTACGTGTAAATTATAAATTACGAGAAAGCCAATTATTATGAAAATAAAATGGCTTTTATCTGTTTTATATTATGGTATGGCACTCAAGAAATTTCTCGGAATCTCTATAGCCTCGTCGGCGAAGGCAAAAATACATGTATAAGTAACGAAACACAAATTACTTGATCTTCGGAGTTCCAATAAAATTATGTCCATCAGGCAATGTCAAAGCGAATCAAAATAGTATACCTATTTTGATTCGAGTAATTTCCATCGTTTAAAGATAGCATTGTATCAGCTAAGTTACAATCTATGGATTCCTAGGTAAACATAATTATGTTAAGTTTGCTTTTGTGTGTACTTAGTAGGAGTTTGTGTGGTTCGTGTAGTAGTGGTGAGAGTAAGTTAAGAGTGAGAGATTATAGGTAGATACAGCCAGCCTCAAAAATAGATTGGCAAATCACGCCGACTAAGCTGTTAAGATGGTATAGGTGCTGGGCAAGCCTATTCTATCTAAAAATCCTGGCCGTGGCTTAACGCCCCGCGATGAGGGCTTGTTTATTCGCCAGTTGCCTCTGACGCTATATAAATAATAATAATAATAATAAAATCATTTATTTCTCTCTCTTAAAACTAGGTTACATTTTACAATGAACAAGGTAACATATTATTAATAAATATAGATAAGTAGTAGGTATTTTAAGTAGGTAGGTTTGTGTTGAACAAATTTAGGTAAGTCATTAAAGTTTTAGGTATTTTTATAATAGGAGCTATGGTTACATAAGTGAACCTGTTTTGCGAGAGACTGGTGCCTGAAATAGGTTTGCATGAAACCTGTGCTACAGGACACCAGGGCCCCACTCCGCTGTCTACTTATTTAGTACAGATACCCAAGAGGTAACTGTAGCTTATATTTTATGCAAGTACCTACCTAGGTACTTCAATTATAAATAGATATTGTTAAACTTAGTGTGATATTGTGTGTGTGAGTGAGTGGTGGAAGGGGGTAAATCATCTACAATAGATACAAAGACCTGTTTACTTTTTACTTATCATGCCCTATAAAACTCCTCAATTCTAAGCTTAAACCGTGTTTTTTGAGTTCGTGTAAATCAATTTAGAGTTTTTGTGGTTTCGACCCGAGCACCTTAAAGTTGAAATTCAAATTATGGCACTTAACAGAACAAAGGCTTGTACGGCAGATTTGATTCATTCAATTTAAAACAATGCAGACTGGATCATGAATTGGTAATACTTATTTGTATTCAAATCCACAAAAACCTTTTTATAGTGCCTAGAACTTTTGATGTATCTTTTGAAATCTTATCTTATCCTTATATATATCCTATACCTTTAAACGAGAAAATCTTGTATAAATATATTTAGGATCTCGGAAACTGCACCAACAAATTTCACGAAATTTACTATACAGGGGTTTTCGGGGGCGATAAATCGATCTAACTAGGATTCATTTTTAGAAAACGACGAGAAGTTGGTGTTTTGCAGTAATTAAACATAAACTCAATATACGACTGTTCCTGCCATCTATTGGCGATTGTGAGCAACTAACTGCAAGCTATTCCAGCAGATGGCGTTGTTAATTAAAAATAAGCCAATAAAGATATGACTCTTCCTGACATCTATTAGCGAATAATAATACTATTTTTTTAACCCCGAGCGAAGCTCGGTCATACCAGCTCGTATAACTATATATATATCGACGCATGAAAAGCAAACCTTACTAAGCGACAGTATGGGGTCAATTGAGTTTTATATATCAATCGAATCGCCAAAAAAATCCGCGTCGATTGGTCTGAGTCTCATAGCGCTGCGATGAGTTTTGCTGTCGCTTAAGAAGTACGTGAATTCTTAGTATTCTAAAATATTCGGCCCACTAAGCGACACAAAAATACGCATTTTACTTTATTCGGTTGGTTGAACAAGTTGACTTAATATTTTTTGCGGATAGTAATTTGTTCATCATTCGAATTTATTTTATCCATTGACTTAAATAATTTTTCTTCAGTAAAAATCATGAGTACGAAGCAGTAAGGTATTTTTACCTGAATTACGCTTTTCCGTCAAAGTCGCTTCGCAAATTTTATACGAATACAAAAAAGATCCAAGTGTTTCCTTATGCACTTGTTACTGTTATTGTGTTTAGCTCTATTTGTACTTATATACTATTGCTTGTTATGAAATTGGCATAAAAATCAACTTGGACAATTTTACAATAAAATGAAATATTAACTTGGTGTCGCTTAGACAATTTTACTTGACAAATTCGTTCGAAACTGAATGTCGGTTAGATATTTTTACCAGCGTGAATATTGTATAAAGAATGTCGCATAAATTATTTTACGTGAATTGAAAAACGAGTGATGATGGTGGTTAGGAAGCGCAGTTTTGTGTCAAATGTCGGTTAAAAACATCGCACTGCGTGAAACAAATGAATCCGCGCGTCGGTTAGAGAGGACGCTGCGCGGTGCGCTCGCCGCTCTTCCTTCGATTTTGGCGCGTAGTAAATAAGAAAACTGTAAGTAAAAATTCTTATTCACTTATATAAAACTATTCAAGCTCTAAGGAAATACTTGCCAAGTATTTAATTAAATTAGGTATAATTGCGTAGTTAACTAACTACTTTATTTTTATTTTTTTAGGTACGGTTTTACATCATCATCATGCACAAAAGACACCGCTCATCTAGAATCATCGACATAGCTCTCGCTTCTGCTGGAATAGGAGCATCGCCCAAGTGTCGACAAAAATTAAACAATGAGATCACATTTAATAATCAGTCTCAATATTAATTTAACAAGGCACAGTTCAACACACAGTTACTTATTTCTAAAATGATCACGGGACTCATCCAAGTTTTAAAAGTTTTTGGACAGTTAAGTAGATATTTGTAATTACAGTAAGTACCTATACTAATTCTTTCTTACTTTTCTGTACTAAGATACATAACTATAATTCTTGAATGTGTAATGTAATATTCTATGAACTTATCACAATTTTTTAGGAACCTGATACATTATGTAACATTATTTCGTAAAATTATAAAAGTTATAACAATCAAAACAATCGAAGTAACTATAATAATATCACAACGTAACTTTTATCATCTTTGTTCAGATATTATTTAAGATTGGTTACTACAGATCGATCAAATTAACTTGAAATTGAAAATAGAGACAGCGTTACACAAACATCGAGCTTATCTTGAAATTATAAATACACACAGTGTTTATTGAATTCACATGTTTGTATAATGCTATTTAATTTTTTAATTTCTAAATATTACCTTTATCTTAGTCAATCTGTATCTCTAATACTAATAAACAGGTACTAATTATAACAGCAAAGGAATAAAAACTTGAGTAAAATCAATTAAACATAATCAGGGTATTCTATATCTGATTCAGGTAACATGTCTTTGACATTCGCATCTCGTGGAATGTTTTTATACTCATGATGGAAACAATCTGGAATTATGTGGTCAATACATAGTTTATGAAGATCGTCGTATTTCTTTTAAGAAATGGGTAGTAACGACTTATAGCATGACATCAGTGGAACCCTCGTTTTAGGCTGGACTTCAACATTAAACGACTTGGCAGCAGCATTCATAGACGTTTTTATTGACACAAATTGTTTGCCTCTTTTAAAAGTTGCGATCCGGACTTTACTAATTTTCCCTGTAAGGTTTCCTTTGAAATATTTGTCTCCAATATTATCCCATTTTTTGAACTGCTCATAACACATTCGCTCAACATTAAATGGTGATGGATTCTTTCTAGCAGTTAAAAATATGGTAAACCATTGGGAAGGTGCATAAACAGTGGTGTGTTTGAGGTGGTTTTCAATAACGGCGTGAGAACTATCTACTGGCATATAAGTATGCCCAGTCAAGAGGAAATTCAACTGAATTGTTTCAATATTGTCACATTCCTGTAAAGTTTGATGAATCATACCCATAATAGTTCGGTTCCGGTTTTGACCTGGACAACAATCGCAGTACAACAGCAATCGTTTGATGTTTCTTCTGGCATCAACAGATTTGATGTATTCAGTCCAGCCTAAAACGAGGGTTCCACTGATGTCATGCTATAAGTCGTTACTACCCATTTCTAAAAAGAAATACGACGATCTTCATAAACTATGTATTGACCACATAATTCCAGATTGTTTCCATCATGAGTATAAAAACATTCCACGAGATGCGAATGTCAAAGACATGTTACCTGAATCAGATATAGAAGACCCTGATTATGTTTAATTGATTTTACTCAAGTTTTTATTCCTTTGCTGTTATAATTAGTACCTGTTTATTAGTATTAGAGATACAGATCGACTAAGATAAAGGTAATATTTAGAAATTAAAAATTTAAATAGCATTATACAAACATGTGAATTCAATAAACACTGTGTGTATTTATAATTTCAAGATAAGCTCGATGTTTGTGTAACGCTGTCTCTATTTTCAATTTCAAGTTAATTTGATCGATCTGTAGTAACCAATCTTAAAGAATATCTGAACAAAGATGATAAAAGTTACGTTGTGATATTATTATAGTTACTTCGATTGTTTTGATTGTTATAACTTTTATAATTTTACGAAATAATGATACATAATGTATCAGGTTCCTAAAAAATTGTGATAAGTTCATAGAATATTACATTACACATTAAAGAATTATAGTTATATATCTTAGTACAGAAAAGTAAGAAAGAATTAGTATAGGTACTTACTGTAATTACAAATATCTACTTAACTGTCCAAAAACTTTTAAAACTTGGATGAGTCCCGTGATCATTTTAGAAATAAGTAACTGTGTGTTAAACTGTGCCTTGTTAAATTAATATTGAGACTGATTATTAAATGTGATCTCATTGTGTGTCAAATACTTTTTTAAGAGTAGATACTACTTAATTAGGTTGTTTGGGATTTTTCAAGTATAAGTTTTTTTGTTTTTTACTAGTAAATTAAAACCTGAAAAAAGGAACCTATGTTTGTTAAACTTATTAACTTTCTAATACATGCCATTTCTAATTAAAATTCTTGCAATAAATACACTATGAATACAAAAAATTGTTTTCATTATTTAAGCTCATACAAAATGTCGGTTAGTTTTGCAAATATTTCAGTATAATTATTATTTGGGTTTATTTTCTTGACGATTCTCCCTGAAGTTAAATCATTAAAACAAATTTTCTCAGTTTATAAAATAAATATTTTTATGACTGATACATTTTTACCTATTCTCATAGACATTTGCTTAAGTAATATAAAGAAATAAACCTGCTGGTAACTGAGAAGATTCTGGCGTAAAGATAGTTTTACCTGAAATTTTTGTCGGGTTAATTATTATCTAACCGACTAAAAAGTATGAATTTAAAGTGTTACGGTAATAATTTATTTGTGAGGTTAAGGCCTACAATATTATAATGCCTAGGCTGTAACAATTATTTCTTTATGACATAAACTCAAATTTTAAAAGCATTTTTTTGCAAAAAAAAAACTTTTATCAGCCCTCCTATACATTTAAATCCATGTCGGTTAGTAAACTTTGCCTTTCAAGCGTCGATATATTTATGGACTAAAAACCAGAGCCAGACAGAGCTTGTAGTAGGCCTACTGTTCCCCTGTGTCCAGCAGGGGACTTGTTCCAGCTAATGATGATCATGATGAGGAACTTACTTTTTTAATGACTGATCACATCATTAAAAAGTTCAATCTACACGGTGTCATAAAAACCAAGTAGTTTTTCTTTTAAAAATAAACTATTCGATTGGTGCAGATGATGCAATAAAAACCGATCTTCTGTGATGGTCGCACGGCAGCCGTATCTACCGGCAAGTGATTACCTAAAGACAAGCAACAGCGATAGCAGTTAGCAGTAAATGAGCCATTGCTTCTTGAATATACAAATTTTTTTTTTTTTTTACGAAAAGTAGGGCGCCCACCCGCCAGATGTACCGACGAAATTGTTAAGATCGCGGAAAGTCCGTGGATGGAACGAGCTCTGAATCGTTCTTCCTGGAAATGTGTAGGGGAGGCCTATATCCAGCAGTGGACTTCTTCAGGCTGATCTTTTATTTTACCATTTATTTCTATCATTTCTCGCTCTACATTTTATTTGTGCAATAAATAATTTTCAATCTATCTATTATATAAAATATCAACAACGGCAACGATTAACTTTAGTGCGAGTGCTATTGCTGTTGCTTATTTTTAGATGATGAACCTGCCGTGTCTCCAATAATTGGTTCAGCTGTCGTCGGCATCGACCACTCCCGTCGTATTGCGACGAAACGACTTCAATATATCGTCTCAGAGCAATCATAATGTGATTTACCCAAGTTTTAGTAGCTTTTTGATAATAAAAAGCTTTTTTGTGGCTTTTTAGAAGTTAGACCGTCAAATAAGTCTGATATTACTATTAAACTGACCTCTTCAAACACAAATTTAGTTTTTTACTAAGTAGGTATCATATGTCCGTCTTGTTGAGAACTCTTGACATAATATTTTATTAACGGTGGACTCCTTGGCTGATGATGATGATGATGATCTTACATCATCATCATCAGCCCCAAGAAGTCCACCATTGACCATGAGTCTCCCCTATTTCCAGGAAGAACAATTTCTCCATCCACTAACTTTCCTCGATCTTTATAATGACGTCGGCCCATCGTGCTACTCTTTGTCTTTAAGTTCTTAGAAGTCATTATTACAACCTTGGCAAATAATATGGAAGGTAGGTATCATTCGCATGACTGCTGTAATAGTGTCTTCCGACACTTTCGATTTTTCTGTACAAAAATGTATGTGCACTATGCCAGTACTAAAACAGTGAAGGAAAACATAGTGACATAATTATTATCGTAGAAACTATAAGGTTCGAAAATATGTATCAAGTGCATGCATGCACTTAAAATCATCTCACCATACTTGGTTCGAAAAGAAGAAGTTGCATATACAAATTATTTGTATAATAGTTTTGGCTAATCATGTTATTATAAATAAGTTAATTAGCTGTCTAAATCAGGAGTATTTGTTCGTTGAACACAACCCAACAAAATTAATGTTCATTGCCGGAAGGCGTAACGGTCTGTGGTAACGGTGTAGTATTCTGCACTATTGCACTGCTTTAGTCCGGTGGTTGTTTTTTCAAACAACAACTTTAACCCAGAGTTCAGTCTTTTTTACTTTTAGACGATTTTCATATTTGGAATCATTAATATTTTTCAAAAATATCTATACTTACTAACTAAGTAAATAATACACTCTTATTCTAATTCTCAATCAACATTTTCTTTTTAACTGAAAATTTCTTATGGAAAGCTCGTTGATTTTCGTCTCATGGTTTCTCGGGTTTATAGTGTTGATTTACTATTGTGGTAGATTGTTTGCCAGCCTGTAGCATAACATCTTCATCTAATATTTAGATTGTGATCCCAGCGGTTGTTACGAGGTAACTACTCTCACTAGGCTTATGTTTAAACATCACGTGCTCACATCTTTAATCACCCATTATCCCCAGAATTCAAACTGCCGATCGATACACATGCGGTTACTGGTTTCCGAAACTTTATAACACAAACAAAATAACAAACGCGTTGCTAAGCCTAAACATCCGGATCCAATTTATACGTTCTCAAAGTTTGGCACCGCATCCTTAGCCAACAGCTCGTGCCCTCAACAAACGGTCTCCGAGGTATGTGCCAGATTTTTTGCTCCCTTCAATCTCAGCAAAGCGAGCGTACAGACGAGGCGAGCTAGGGGGGTTCACTTCGTTTGTCGCGATATCGCTCATAAGCGCGCTATCTCGGCGCGCCGCCGCTCCTATTCACCCGAAATAGTACCTCAAGGAGTTCGGTAATGAGTTCCCTTGAACACTGTTACTACATCCTCACTATTTTTAACGATGCCATTTTTGAAAATTGTCTCTATATGCCGTCTACATGCTGCCGTCTGGGACAAACAAAGACCATTGAGGTAGTTTTTGCTCGGGGCGTAGCGAGTAGGTACTTACGGTGCCTTGAGTGTCTATTATGTAGCTTTGAAAACCTCAAGTAGTGTTTCAGTGTACGGATCGACTTACATGTTTTTGCTTCTAAAGATGTGACGTAAGAACTTTTAAACAATTAACATTTATTTTTCATGATAAAAGTGAAATTGGTGGACATGTATGTTTTACTCATTAAACGAATTTATTTCTAAGTTATTGTTACATTCACATTAATTATGGTTTATTTACCATACAACATAAATAATATGCGATTGCCAACAAAGCTGCTGTAGGTAACATTGTTGGCAAATCACAATGCTGGAGTTAACAGTTTACAGGCAGCAATCCGGCTCTCTAAGTGGCATTTGGGCTATTCCGGGCATCGGACGTCCAACCCGGCGGGCCCGCTAACTAAGGAAAGGTAAATTTACATTACAAACGAGCAAAATACGAAATCTACGTACGAACAAACGTCCTTGTGTTTTCATAATAAAGCGTTCTTTGATTTAAAGTTAATGTTATTTCTGTAAATTTGATGTTGGAGACGATTTAAAATATTTTTTAATCAACTTCCTGTATTTTTGCTTTTTAAGACGCGTCCGGACGAAAAAACGTTGTAGCAATAAAAGGACAAAATGGTAAATTTGGTGTATTTCGAGTGATTTTTATAGTTTAGAATACATTACCTACGGTATTACGTTTCAGTAAGTAGACACATTAAGAAGTACATTAAACCCCTATAAAAATACTGAAAGAGGAAAGTTACTTCGAAACACCTACCAACTATAAATTATTTCTGGTATGCTCGTTTATTATGGCTATAAAAAATACGAATAACCCAGAAACCTGTGTTACGAAGTTTAAACGAACATTTTTCGGGCACCTTTCTCCACGAGTTAGAAAGAAAACACACCTATGGGCACACTTAGATATTGAACCAAACTTATATTTCATTGGGGCATATCAAATACTTACCCACTGCGAATATTGAAAGCGTCGGAAACTAAAGTAAAAAAAATGGCTCACTTTTAAGGAAAATAATATGAAACATGATAAATTGAAAAAGTTTTCCGAGGAAAATCCGCTACGACGCAGACACGCTCCATTGTTAAAAACGACACAGTACTTTTTGAAAAAGTCTGTATCCGGATCGCCAAGTTACACATACATCCAGGCAAGAAATCTCAGAACTTGTCCTGTCTTTGTACCAACGCGTACAAAAGATCATGGTGAACAATAAATACAAAAAACTGTTTTCATGCAATACTACCCAAAGTATTCCAACAGTCAGGTCCCGCTGATACGAATACTGAATACTCAATTATATCTAATACATATGCCGAGGTTTTTGGATAATGGTAGGTAAAGGTAAATAGCATGATAGCGTTGTTAGAAATGAAGTTAGGCCGTTTTTATGTACCTACTCATAGTTGGCGTGATGAGCTTTTAGTTTTTTCATTTAGCTTTTTATATTGTGTTGTTGCTAGGCATTAAAATAGAGATAGGTTTATATAGGGATATATAAGTTGTGAGTCTATGAAATAAGAATCTTATTTAAATAATAACTTTTTACTTTCCCATAAATCAATCTACAGCAGAATATACATTATTTACAAAAACTATTATTATACAACATGAAATAATTAAAAAGAAAATATAATAATAACTTAATAAAATAATAACTTATACAAAACAAATCGACCAATGTAAGTGGTGTGAGCCGAATGCTTGAGCTCTAACTCGTTTGACCGCAAGACCTAAAAATCCAAATGTATCGTCGACATTGAAACGAACGTAAAGAAATATTTATGGAGTAGAATTTTAAATGTGTTCGGGAACGCAGCCGAGTTTGGTGTATCGCAAGCAGAGATCGCCAGCAACAAATTGCGGTTGGACGAGATAAAAAAGGTCCGTCCGTCATTTTGCTAAACGAGCGGTCGGAGTGTGCCGTGGTCGAGCAGAGGCCCAAAAAACGACGGCAACGACCCTCGCCCGTAGCTAGCTTCGTCTTCAACGAAAATAATACCCAATGTCAATTTCTATTTACGATAGGTCCAACCGAACTCCCCGTAACTTGTACCGACCGCACTGAAGACGGAGCCAGTCAGGTTATGGACCCAAAATTGAAATAAACATTTGGCACACTCGTTCTTCGCACGGCAAGAATGTGAATGCGATGATTATTCAAATTCATAACATTCTTTTTTATAGCAAAATGCTTTTTGGTTGAAATCTTCTATTTCATGAGCCAATTCAGCTGAATAAACCACAAATATTTCTTTAATTTGCAGTTTAAGAGATTTCATTACTTTGCCTTTACTCCTTTATAAGTAAATCCTTGCTCTAGAAAAATATTTTGGCTCAAAATATAATCAACATCACATGGAAATGGCTAACGAATTCACTTTATTTTTATTCACCTGACTAAATGATTATTGAACGAAATTGAGAAATGATCTTTTATCGTTTTATAAAATTTATGAAAATCTTTCCACTAGTCATAAATATTTCTTATTCAGATAATAAACGGGGATACAGGGTACAAAGGTCATACCACTGGGATATAAAAAGAACTGATATGTTAGTCTGAACCCCTCTCGGTCTGTGTGTATCTTTTTTTAGGTTACTATTATATTATGCTCTACGATACTTTTGTGGACATTTTTATGTTGATAACATTTGTTTTAAGGTAGTTTTTTGTTACGTCGTCATTTTCTTGTTTATGTGTAAATGTATTTCGTATTATTTGTTTGTTAATCTAATTCTACTTAAGGCAGCGTAACTCTTATTATAACCAAATCCAATTTTATCCACACTTTGATAATATTGGATCCTTACCATAATTATATTCGTTTTTCATACCGACAACGCTAACTGAAAATTCATCAATCAATCAAAAGTGTTACAACCGCGTCTAAGCACAGTTTTATCATTCCATATTCAAAAAGCCGTGCCACACCGCCATTGCAAACTACACTGCTCGATGTTTTGTCTGTAATTAAAATGTCACCGATTTCAGCGTATAGAAAAAGCTTCATAAATCGTCCAGTGCAATTGAGTATTTGAAGCATTGATCTGTTCCAGTGCCGGATTTACTGGACTAATAACATTAAATCAACGTGAAGTTTTAGCGAGAATACGCAACGGGGAGCGACGACGTTGTCTCGGAAAGGCAATTTACAACAACAATAAAAGTATCTCTTTTATTGTCGAACACACAATTCGCCTGGACAGCTGTAATTGCAAACTCTCGTAGTGTCTATTGGTCGCGTTATTTTCATTCTACTGGAGCTGTCTGTGTTGCATCGGGGCAAGTACTAATAGTTCAGCATTTTTCTAAATACTTTAAAATACAACCTAATTTTGCCACTGTGGTCAACTATTGTGGTGGCCGAAGTCGGGCCGAAGAACTTTGGGGCGTCCGAAAGCGCGATGGGTCGACGACATCGTAAGGGTCACAGGAAACACCTGGACAAGAGACGCACAGGACAGAGGAGGCTGGCAGACAATGAAGGAGGCTTATACCCAGCAGTGGGTGATACCGGGCTGAAATGATGATTATGATCAACTATTTGTTTAAATGTAAAGCCTTGGCTATCAATGTATAGCTGTCAAATATCGCTGCTATATTTGAAAGCGACACACGCATGGCCAAGGCTGATCGCAGCTGATCGCCTAGCTGTGTCGCCAGGCTTAAGAAATCGAAAAATACGTCCTTACATTTAAGTATTCGACACTCAAAACATAGAGCCTAAAGGCCTGCCCAAACCTAGCGCGATGGCGATGGCGATCAATGAAACGCTGTCAAATATCTCTGTCAAATTTGACAGCGTTTCACCGATCGCCATTGCCAGCGACCTAGGTGTGCGCAGGCCTTAAACGTTCTACGGTGGCGAACAGTGAAACACTATATTATAATTTATAATACCACTGTCATCATTGACAGCGTTTCACAGCGGCTTTAAAAAAACAGTGCCTACTGTCTTTTACTCAGGTCAGGCAGGGTAATGTGAGTGCATTGAAAATTTACTAAATAACAAAAAGTAGGCCGGTAAACCTGACGAAAAAGGTGGGCCTCCTATTCTAGTCCTGCACCGCGTTGGTTCGCAATAGTTTAAGTGACTACAAAGCACACAGTCGCTCAACCGAAACAGCTTCGTTTATTCTGGTCCACGTAGGCTGCATCAGCAGGGGGCAATGACCGCTTCACCGGGTCCTGCAGGTGACTATTATTAGAACCTATTACTTTTGCACGGAACTGTAATAGTTACACGTTAGTGATACTGTAGCCGTTTATTTCAGAGGATTATTTTACGATAATCCAGTAGGCCTACCACAAGTAGGTACGCTTGGCTCTGTCTCTGGCTCTGGTTTTGAGTCTGTGTGAGTGCTCACCACTATTGTGTGTGTGACCTTTCGACATATGATTTATTTAGTCAACACTCACACAGACTCAAAACCAGAGCCAGAGACAGAGTTAGACAGAGCTTGTGGTATGAAGTAAAAGGTAGGTTAGCCTTCAAGTCATGATGGATCGACTACATTGTGGAGAACGCGGTAGATGGTAGATGAGAGGGTTCAAAATAATTCTTCCAGGAAAAACATATATGTAATCGGTGACCTTTTTTTGAGGTCTACCGTCAGTCGTGACCCAATTTATTTAGTAGGTAAACATTTTAAGAAGCGCTGATATTCAAGTGGTATAATAGGTATATGCCCCACAATCTGTGGTTAAGTCCCCACAAAAGTTGTAGGTTCGACTCCTATAGCGCACCAATGTATTTCAAAAAACCTTTGCTTTATTTATGTCATTCGGAGTTAAATGGTGAAGAAAAACATTATGTACCACCAAAAAGCCACAGTCAGTAGCACAAAATGATTATTTCACAAACAAATTAAAAATGTTTTCGTTTATAAACGATGTTTTCTAATTAGATACTCACCTCATCTTTTCAGTCTTAACTTAACGCTCAGAATAAACTCCAAAGTTTTGCCTTTAAAAGTTATTTTCATACTTCATACAGACCTATTCGAGCTCTGTCAGGCTCTGCCTCTGGCTCTATATAGTTTTGAGTCTGTGTGAGTGTTGACTAAGTAAATCTTACGTCGAAACGTCACACACCTACCTGCACCTACTGTTATCTGAATTTGTCAGTGACTGTACCTCGCTTGGGTAATTACTTCATAATGTTGTCGAAGGTGGCCACCACACCTGCCGCTGTCAAACACTCTGCTTTGTTTAGAACTATTACGTCGGTTACATGCAACGATTAGGTTTTCCGCTTTCATCTGCAGCTTTTTTAAACCGTCTTTAAAAAAGAGGTTTTCAAATTAGGTTTTATTATAGACAAACGGCCCGTGGCTTTACTCACCTCGTTCCCGTTATCTTTTTACAGTAAAAAGTACCCTATGTCTTTCTCCCTGTTCTAAGCTACCTTCTCACCAGTTTTGAGCCAAATCAGTTTAGCCGTTCTTGAGTTTTAAATAGTGTAGCTAACACAACTTTATTTTATATATTATAGATATCGTACCTGGGGAACAATGTCGTAAAGCAATATTCTTTATTCTCAGAATTTTCTACCAATTTTCTCACAGGCTTAAACTCAAGGTTCAGCTAACCAATTTTATAATTAGTAAACAGTTACCAAATCACTTATTATCGAATATGAAATACTTGATACTTGAAATATTCAATATTAGCATTCTGGAGTCATTCCCAATACATATTATTTGTTTGCTTTGATTGGAATGTTTCGAGATGCTATCGAGTAGCTCATTATTTTTCAAGAGCCAAAGAGAAAAAGGAAAAAGTACCTGCTTACTTTGTATTAAATAAACCTACGGATTTTCTTTGCATTCTATTGAGTTGTGGAATTATAAATTATAATAAAACACTGTATAATATAACTTGTTCATCATCATCAGCTTGAAGAAGTCCACTGCTGGACATAGGGTTCTTCTACACATTTCCAGGAAGAACAAATATGACTATAATAATAACTAATTTGAATACAACTTATTAAGAGCGCAATATACTATCCATTTTATGCTAACCACTTTGTAGCAATATCAATTGTGTCAATAACAAAACGCGGTATTTCCAAGTGATTCTCTTTATGCCGGTATTTTGGTCAATAAATCGATTATCGATAATTAACCTGAATGAAACCGAAACCAACAACGTAAATTGAAATTAATTTATTTCAACATTAAAAGAATGCTCATTCGCATTTTACTTATAAACAACCTTACCGCCAACGTCAGTTCAATTATTTACAATCCATTACATCTAATATGTTGTCTAATTGAATTATGTTATCATCAAATGATTTAAAATGTTGAAAAGTTTATATACGGTACCACTGGGATGTATTATAAAAAAATCTACTAGTTTCGATACAATAATGACTTGAGCCACTCTGGCCGAGGCTGTTGGGGTTTGTACTCCGGTGGGCTGAGAGCCAGCGGAGACGCCGAATCGGCCATTGCTACTGACGATGAAGTCTCAGTCACGGCTATGCTAGGCTTCCCTTTCAGAATAGATCTCAGCTCATCACCTTCCACTGCCCTAGCCCTTTGCAAGTTCTCTCGCGTCTCCTTCATCCTAGACAACTGTTCTCTTAAAGTTCTGTATTCCTCCAAGAATTTTTCAAGTTGGGAAGCGCGAAAATCATAGTCCTCCGTTGTATGAGCTGTACTTGCTCGTGAATAATCTCTCAAACCGGATAAATCGAGTAATGGAGTGGCGGACGGCACGGCAGGTGGTTCCCTGGAGGGTGACGTAGGGAGGCTAGGATTGCGACGCATATGGCTGCTCCCCGCTGACAGATCTAAAAAACTATTTGATCGTCGGCTGTTTGTTTTCTGTCGAGACTTGTCGTATATTCTGTTATCAAGGAATGTGACTGAATCGCCACCGGAACTATTTCTCCTGCTGCTCAAGAGAGGACTGCGGCTGTCACCATCTTTTCTTCGTGGCATTGTGTAGAAGCAGTACGGGTCATGTTTATCGTTGCGTAGGTATGAGGAAGCTCCTAATGCGCTCATTTCTATAAGATCTGGGTAGTTTTTCTCGCTATCGCTGCCAGATAGGTCGTTGTCGAGGCGGTCGCGAGTTCGCACTCGAGGACATTGGCGTGGGTTATTATTGTATCTGCTATTTTCTGAAAGTATTTCCACGTGCGGGTTCATGGTGCTTGCTGAGTTGGAGCTCTGCACTGATTCGGAAGTCGCATCAGATCTGTAACAAATGAGAATAATGTCTAGGTCTAGGTATAATACAATGCTTCCACTGTATAAAATAAAAGGTACTAAAACTGTACTGATAGGCAGGTAAGATGGTGCACTTTCACAATGAATGTAATAGATTTCCATAATCCATGCAATAATTTTGAAAAAAAAACTGATTTAAGATTTTTTAGGTAATGCGTTTACTTAGAACGGATAATTGGCTGGTTAAATCGATTATCGACTGATAAACCAACCTAGACCAGATTACACCGAGACTAAAAATAATAAAATTATTACCGTAGGTTGTAGTCGCTGAAACGCGGTATATGAAGATCACGTTCAGGTATGTTCCTATTGCCGCTTGGCTCGAACTCTGCTCGACGCCAGCCAGACTCAAGCGGCAGTGGACTTCTAGACCGCTCCTCTCGGACCTCCCCTCTGGCGTACCCTTCATAGTCATCCTCTGGGTCATGCAATGGCACATTCCTATAGTCTCCACGTTTGCGACCACCATCCGAAGGTAACACACGAGGCACTTCTACATTGTTCTTAATATTAGCGTCAATTTTCTCGTAACTTTCTTCACGATGATTGTTAGTCACTATTTGCTCATTCCATCTATCTAACTGTCTCTTTTTACGAGTTTCATACGCGCACAACCCTCCCAGACACGAGCTTAGCACTATCACTGCGGTAACCGCCATTCCTGCCATGAGCGCACGTCCACTAAAACTTTTGCTTTCCGGTTTTTTGTCTACAGCTAAACTTAAAATCACTTCCGCTTTTCCAGCTCTATTTTCAGCGTTGCATGTGTATGAACCAGAGTCTTGGATGTCGGCAGATTTTATGGTTAAATTACTAGTTTGACCTTCACTACGTAACATAAAAGCTCTACCGGAATTGACGTTTGTCGTACTGTTGCCAAGCAGACGGCCACCGCGCACCCAGCGTACGCGTGGCGCCGGCACACCTGTCACCCGGCACACGAGAGTCACTGCGTCTCCCTCCAGCCCGTAGTAATGACTGGTCAACGCACTCACTTCAGGCTGACAAGCAAAGTCTTCCAAGTCGAGGCGATCCCAGGACTGAGTCATCAAGCGTGGAGGTAGAGCGCAATCAGGAACAACCGTTGCCGGAACGTTCTTCCTGATCATCCAGTCGCGCAGCGGTCTCAGCGCGCAGGTGCACTCCCAAGGATTACTCGCCAGCTCCAGACCTTTAAGTGTTCGTAACGGTGCCAAAACGGCCACATGTAGCACCTGCAGCTTATTTTTACTCAGTTCCAAATATTCAAGTGAGGACTCTAAGCCTGCAAAACCTCGCGGCTCAATTTCTGATATCTTGCAGGCGACGAGAGATAGCCGCACTAAATGCGTCAATGTGCTGAAAGATTCATCTTTAATTTTAACAATCTGATTACCACCCAGTTTTAGCTCTCGTAGTTCTTTGATCGACTCAAAAGAGTGCGATGGAATAGCAGCGAGGCTATTGCGCGAAAGGTCGAGCTCGACGAGGTTGACCAGCGCTCGGAAAGCGTGCTGGCGGATGACGCGGAGCTTGCAGCCGGGGATGTAGAGACGCTGGAGGTTGAGCAAGCCAGCTTTAGAGAAGACGTCATTCTGTAGCGTGGGCAGAAGGTTCTCGGAGAGGTCGAGCAGCTGCGTGGTGGGGTCGAGGCGCGGCGGCACGGCGGTGAGCGAGGCGCGTGCGCACAGCGCGGACTCCTTGCCGCTGCGCCACTTGCACTCGCAGTGGCGCGGGCAGTCGGCGGAGGCGGCTGCCGCCAGTGCCAGCACCACCCACACCCACATCGAGCGAGCGCCGGGCGCCACCTCACCCTGCGCCACACCGTTCGTCCTCGGCCTCAAGCGACATCCCCTGAATTGATTCTGACCTGTGAACAAAACCTTTCATCATTATGATATCACTAGATACCTGCAATCTAAGTTAAATAAGCTTACAATAACAAAAAAAATATTTAAAAAACTGTAAAGGTGTGTCTGACAAACTTGGCGATAAATGTTGCAGCGTAAAATGCGGAAAAGGCTTTGAAAGTTACATCCTGCGCTCGAACAGAAAAGAGTTTCTAAACTCGCAGAAGTTATTGTCAGTTTGATGAAACTGGCACTCGTGTGAATAGAACAATAGGAACAAGCAGCTGTTGACGTAGGTAGGCAGACTTTCATATTGGTAACAGATCAGATTTACAAACGGACTTTGTATGTACCGTACGAGGCAAACTCAACATTACTCGACTACGAGTATTATATTACTTAGAGAACGCGTAGTCATAAAAATGCGTGCAGTGGTTGTTAACTGGGAGCTTGTCGCTTAAATATACCAGGAAAGTCTGTCTGTGCTCAACCTAAAATCAAATACGCCTTCCTACAATTTTGAATAGTTAAGCTTTCGTGCCAAGTATTAGTTTACAGCTTTGCGGCTGTTATGCAAATACGAATGGGCGCCTAAAGTACCCACAGCCATTGTTTCACCTCGTAGCCTGACACAGGTACTTCAGTATTGGTATAGTCACAAGCCTTCGCTTTGAACCCGGTTTGTATGAGCACTTCAGATGGGCAATATACGTAGGTATGGAGATGAGAAGACGGTATCAAAGAAATTCACGTCGCCATTTTACACCATGCTACACATTTCCACACGTCTATATCCTTACCTTAAACTCGGATAAGCCAGGCAAAGTGTTTTAAAAATGAATCCCGTCAAATTAAGAGCTCGTATACATTTAATATCTGTTGTTATGGTTCCCTTTGAGTCACGCAATGCTCGCGTGCTCCATATTTCTACATACTGTTTTCATTACAACACGATTTTTGCGTAGACCGCATCCATTTGTTCACTCTAAACCTTTGTAATAAACACTATTTTATATCACAAATTTATATAGTGCTGCGGTTCATTTTGCTCCTTTCCCAAGCTAATGGAGTAAGGTCATAATGTGCATTATGAACATTATGAACGTCTATTTAGACAATCATAAAATACACTGCAACTGCATGGGAATTTTGTGGTGCAGTATGAAAGTATAATCACTAGTATGTACTACTTGTATCAATAGAATTAAAAAAATGTTTATTGTATATTTTTTTTAATAAGGTATACATTTTAGATTTTTAGATGATATTATATAGTGTCGGAGGCAACTGGCCACTCATGCCCCCACTTACGGGACGCTGCAGTAAGTATACATTTTATGTAATAATGTTTTGACTGGCCTCTCAGCTCAGTTGGTTCTCAGCTCTGCCTTCTGCGCTGCAGGTCGTTGGGTTCAATCCCCACAAAATAAAATATATGTGTGGTGAACACAGATGTTTATTCTCTGTCTGGGTGTTAAGTATGATTTTAAAAAATCAACAACTCCATCAAAAGTTCAGTTCAGGTTAAAAAAGTATGTTTGTACCCCTATTTGCCTTTGAAAAAGAATACTCGTATATGAAACGTTTTATTAAGGTAAAAGCAAAAAGTGCAAAACATCGAATGCGAATTAAAAGATATGCTTACCAAAAACAACGCCACGTAAATTTTTGCAGTAGTGCAAGTTTACTTTTGTAGTAGTAGAGCTTTTTGTTTGTGGCTCGTCCAGTACTACCACCATACCTTTTTCTGCCGTGAAGCAGCATTATTGTGGTTCGGTTTGAAGGGTGTGTTGAAAATAAAGGCACAAGGAGCTGACCATCTGTATGCCTCAAGTTGATGAACCCAGGGCAGTGCATCATAGGACACGTTCCTGACGTGCGTGACTTACGAGGTAATATATAAAAGTTATAGGCGATGGTTACCTCTCAACGTCAGGTGGGACTTATACTTGTTCCATCCGCTAGTTATATAAAAATATAAGAAAATCTGGGTTTCAACTACGTTTCAATTTCTACTTACCTCTCTATCACATTTGGCACAATTTCAGAATCGTGAAAGGTTTTCGGTACACGTCAGTCAATACGGCGGACTTCGTCACAATATTGTATAGCGGCGACCATCGCCATTGTTCCGATAAATTGATGACCAAATACATTTTTTTGTAACCGTATTGTCGTGATTTTCCTTGTTTTCAGGTAAATATATCCGAAGGAAGGGAGCAAGATCAAATTACATGTGACTATTATCTTCGTTCTGCCCTAACTGTTCGGAAAATTTATCGTGTTATATAAATGGGTACGGTGTTTTTCTATACTGGGATAGTATGAGAAATTCCAATAAATATATTTGGTATTTTTTTCGACAAAAAATAGTTGTAAATAAGTAATTTGTGCAATGTTAGTAAGTTTTTTTACGCAGATCATAAAACGAGACACAAAAAGTGGAACTGCAAAAAACCTATGTAAAAACAGATAAGCGAGCTAAAAAAAACTTTAATTGCCTGAAATTTTTTGAGCTAGGTAGGTAGGAAAGGCTAAATCCTTTTTCTAACCTGCTATTATCTGGCAGTATTTTTAAACTCGTTAAATAAATAATACTATACGCACAGGTAAAAAAGCAATCTATCACAGACTGAATAACCTAATTGTACAATACTTTTTTATCTGTGGTGAATATTGATGCCGCTAAATAAATAAGGGTCTAATAAAAAATCAATCAGCACACGTTTTAGGGAACCCAAATTCCTTGATCCTTGGAAATCTGTGAATAATTTAACATCAATTGGATTGCTCCAATGCCTTCCTCAAA
The DNA here is from genome assembly GCA_947578465.1 of Thera obeliscata. Classification (NCBI taxonomy): domain Eukaryota; kingdom Metazoa; phylum Arthropoda; class Insecta; order Lepidoptera; family Geometridae; genus Thera; species Thera obeliscata. Next base: position 3,995,474 of record OX387927.1, read on the forward strand.
CTTCTGATTGTTCTTTGAGAGTCCATTCTTTCTTTGCTAAGTTATTATATTCTTATAGGCACTTTGTCTACGTTTACTGGTGAATTTCATATTTTTTATGTTTATAGGCAGCCGAATGGCGTCAGTGACGTAGAAAAGATGGACAGGGAAGATAAAATAAGAACATTTTTACCGCGGACGCGGGATTTTTACTACCAATTTTGTTGATAGTTAGAATACATTATCCTGTGTTTTTTGCATCACAAATTATAAGAAATTAACGGGCAAGTCCGATCTTGTAGGAATTATAATCGTAAATTGTTTTGTTGGGTAGTGAACACTAAGAAAGAAAATCCTGAAACTCAGTATTCGACAAATGCAGCGAGGGATGAAGTTTATGAAAATAAACACTGACAAAGTCGTAAGGAATTCTGAAATGAGAGGCCAGTCTATGCATTATGTACACAGAACTTCATACAAACTATTACATTGCGACTAGTCCAAATATCTAAAGGCTATACTCGTAATAACAGTAAATAACAACATGTATATACTATTATACGTCCTTCGTCGTCCACATCCGATCTTTTCGTTATTCCTTTTTGACAGTACGGATGTGTGTGAATAGACCTTAATAAAAAAGTAGCCCGAAGTTGAATATGCCGATTATTTACGAGCTTGCCTTCGACCTCCGACTCTCCAAGGATAATATAAGCGTGGTTTTTATTACGCTTCCTTTAGTAAAACGCTCAAATTAAGCCACGTTTATGTAGTCTTGGTGAATGAGTGCGCCGTGGGACCCAGGATTAAGTAGTTATGAGTATATTATGTTTTAACTTCCGCTGTGGTTTTGAGCTACGAGATAAGATAAATTGAGTTAAATCATGTAGCTGGGAAACATTCAGTTTTGTTTGAGTAATTTATGTTATCTTTTGAAGCCGCAATTTGAAATGTTGGTGCATTTTTGTGTTGTAAAAGAATGATACAAAAACCGGTGAGACCAAGCCGTAGATTGTTGCCTGTCGCCTAAGCTTGGTCGCGTGGAACTGGCACCTAGCGTTAAGACGTTTCAAAGTGATTCTTGTTATACAACTGAATTAATTAATTTTCTTCGACTTTGACATCGGCAAATTTTGTATCATCCGCACTTGATGTGCGGGCTGGTTTTTCCGCAAGTAGGATGCTGGCGGGCCCTTTTTGCGTGACTCTTGACACGTGTTGCTCGAACTTTTTTAGGTTCTACGACACGCCGGTTTCCCCACGATGTTTTCCTTCACCGTTTTGAGAGTACTGGCATAGTGCACATACATTTTTCGACAGAAAAACTCATTGGTACACGACTGGATTTGAACCCACGACCTTCGGATCGGAAGGCGGGGCCGCTACCACTAGACCACCAGTGCTCCACTTTGACTTTGATATCTAACGGAGCTTATAAAAATGTGCCAATAATTAGCAACGTTGAAAATTAAGGCAGTTGATAGGCTACTTCCAACGCAAATTAAAGTTTCAATACGGTTTGTCAACATACCATAATTAAAAGGCTAATATTATTACATAAACAAATTATAAAGAAACCTCCAAAGTATCTATTAGAGCTAAAATGGACAGCCAAATTCTGATAATCATCTTTAGTAAGCGCAAGCGTCCCCTAATGAGTAAAACTACCTAAACAAATTGCCGTTTAACGCAAATCACGGGATTTTGTACCTTATCGTGAAAGGAATAAGGTAGAATTTATTGAAACAAGCTGCATCATGGTGACGATGGGATAAATTTATCTGTAGAGGGATGGAGAAATACTAATAACTCTCTGTCGTGAGCTTTCAGATTCGGCACTTTTGATAAAACAATTGTCGTTCATTTTACGAGTTTAAGATATGAAATTTGAAGAACACTCTGCTCATATTGTTTTAAATTTAATGTTGGTACTAACTTGGTACTTGGTTAGAACTGATTTTCGCAAGTAGGCCGCTGGTGGTGGGCTTGTGGGGGATGCTAAAGTTTAATTCGCTCTTAGATAATCTTCCTAGAACTTTAAGCACATAAAGTAATTATATTTATAAGTTTAACGTGGAAAACTACTCGAGACACAGGGGTATTCTAGCGTAAGAATTAAATTTTATGTCCATTTTTTTTTTTTTATAGTTAAGAAAACGGTTTCTGCTCCAGCGAAGTACGTGCCAGAGTTAGATTTATTCCTTCTTTAAGACTACAATTTACCATACCTCATGCAAATAAAGATATTTCATTTCAGTTTAAAAAAAAACGTCAGAACCGATTTGGCTGAAAATTGGTGGGCAAGTAGCTTTGAACCAGGAGTCGGACATAGGATGAGTTTTCATCCTGAAAAGGTTACGGGAACGGGGCGAGAGAAGCCGCAAGCGGCTGCTAGTTTGGTATATTTTTTTATTTTATTGCGAATAGTAAGTTTGTACCTACTTGTAACTTTTGTCAAAGTTTCTTTTTAACGAATGAAATACGCAAGATTGGTATTCAGTAGATTAGTTTGTATTATATTTTATCAAAGTGCACACAATTTTAAGCCGTATTATACAAAAAGTATAAAATAAACATCTTGATGCTTTCATTCGAGCTTTATATTTATAAACGGCTGAACCGCAAAGCTTAATTTAAAACCTGCAGCGAATTTAAAGTGAAAATTATTTAAAGCTAACTTGTATATCATTTGGATACACGAAATACAAAATAATAATGAAGATACAGCTAATAAGCCGGTGAATAACTCAAAAGGTCATAATAATTCGAGCAGTTGATAATTACCATTATTATATTAGTAGGTAGTGGTAGGAACCCCGACTTCCAATCCTATGAAAAAAAAGTACACAAAGCTAGTGCTCTCAAACAGTGAAGAAAAACACCGTGAGTAACCCCGCGGCTTAGTCGGCTCTACACGTATTGACCATGTCTTTCTTGTGGATTAGGCTAACTAAGCTATTCCATCTCAAATCCTGTCCTAGCGTCTCGTAAACACATGAGTAAACACCAGTTGCCCCTGACGTTTATAAATCATCTACATTAGATGCAAAGGCCTGTTTACTTTACTTTTAGATGATTACACAATCGTGAAATGTTATTTTTTTTACAATTAAGTAATTGAAACTAAACTAATTGTGCTCAGAATCTTGACAAATAAAAAAGTTCTTTGTCTTCGCCATCACAGATCGCTGAGATGTGCGCAAAGCTTTCGATTCAACCAAATTTACTTTTGACTTTCACTCTGTGTATCATTTTAAATTCACAATGAATAAGGCGGCACTAGCCAACTTAAGACGCTGAGAACCGTAAAAACAAACAACACAAACTCATGAACACCTAACGATCATATTATTCATAATAGTACTATAACAGTCATGAAAACCTAATGCTCATATTCATAATGGTCCTATAGCAGTGATCTAGCTTATCAAGCTGCTAAGTCTGTTGCTATCTCTATTAAGGCGCGGGTCCACCAAGGTGCATGCTGTGTATGGACACGTGGCGCCATTTAGTTGCGGGTATTAATTTGTTTGACAATGAGGGTCTAAGTTTCCTCTGTGTCCACTCTGTGCTCTGTCCTTTAAAAAAACGGTAGGGACTGAGCCGCAGTTTGTTACCTGTTTTTCTATATAGGCTTGCTCATGTGGAACTGACACCTAGACTCACCAAAGTGATTCTTGCAATCCTACGGAATAAATACACTTTTGGGGTTTCGATTTTGACTGGCGTACGCGAAGACTACGTATAGCGTGGCACGGCGTACGGAGAGGCTACGCACGTGCCACTACATTCTACGGACACGGGCTATCTAGCAAAGTCAGTGCCAAGTGCCAACTCTATTATAAGAGAAGCTCGATACGATGTATACGAGAAACAAGAAATGCGTCCATTCCACAAGTTCTATGTCTGCAAACTGCTCTGCGTTATGCGAGCTGTACATAGCCGTGGGTCATGTTTGTGTATTCCAGTGGAAACGTATAAACCCACGTCAACAGCGTTGATAATCGCATATTAGAGAAAGCCACGCGTGTGTCAATGACGTCAATTCATGCGTAGCCTCTCCGTGGGTTGCAGTGGATACAACCACATACATTCATTTTGTTTCAAAGCGAAGCTCCATACACGTGCATAGCCTTTCCGTGCGCAGCGGTGGGCCCGTGCCTTTATTGACATGAAAGCATCAGCGACAAGAGGGAGGTTAGCATTTTAGTAATACACAGAAAAACAACACACTTCTCTAGTGTTGATACACCTTTTTCTGGTGCAAGATTTTCTGGTGATTCTCAAAAGACATGATAATAACTATCTCTTTGTATTTCCCTTCTTTTAGTGTCCTTGTTTTCTACTGATTTATGTATCTTTATCTGGTAAATAAGTAAATGTCCAAGCATCATAGTTAAAACGTGCAAGCGAGTCCCATCGACGGTTGTCTTCGCCTGAACAAAACCAGAGCATATCGCACGCAAATAAGCTTAGCCTCCGTTGGGATCAGATGAGGTCAGGCTGGTCAGCGTGTGTGACGTAACAGGTTGATGATTGTGATCGGATCCTATCTATGTGGTAATTCTGTTTACTACAAAGTGGTGACCAGTAACTGAGAGGTATGTTATGGATATAACGTTTTCTATAGTTGATAGTTCCCACTGCACATCAGGTGAGTCATCTGATCGAAAAATAAAAGCAACCAAATAATAAAATAAATATTCAGGACAATCCACAAGACAATATTATTATAGCCCCAAATTTAAGTAATCATGATATTTTTATACATTTTTTTAGTAAATACATACCTACTAAGAATACGTTATAAGAACTAGACAGACAACAAACATTGTAATCATGATATTTTCATACATTTTTTTAGTAAATACATACCTACTAAGAATACGTTATAAGAACTAGACAGACAACAAACATTTGCGTTCACCACACAAATATTTGTTTTTGGTTGGGATCGAACCCATGACGCAGAAGGCAGTATTACTGAACTGAAAGGCTAGCCTGTAGTAAGTTAAATGCATTGGCTTACTATATAAAAATAAAAAACTCTGTTTTCTTTAATATAACGATTTAAAGAAAACAGAACATTCAAGATTATAAAAATATGTTTTTTGTTCGAATAAGCTTGTTTTTATTTCATAACTTGCTCACTCAACTATTTCAGATAGTGGTATAATATTAAAATTGAACTCATTTTAATGATTATTCTGAAAATGCAAATCTATGGAGAGGGCCTATGTTCCGCAGATTTATGCCACGTTGATAATCCAATAACGCGATTCGCTTAGTTGCCAATTATTAACTATGTCATTTAAGCGAAACTTATTTTAACGAATTCGTTTTTTACAAAAAAATGTGTTTGGACATCAATTTATCGGAACAATGGTCGCCGCTATACAATATTGTGACGAAGTCCGCCGTATTGACTGACGTGTATTGAAAACCTTTCACTATTCTGAAACTGTGCCAATATTATGTGTTTAATAGAGCGGGTAAATGTAAATAATATACGTTTCAAACCGGTTTTTTTATTCAACAAGTTGATGGAACAAGCATATGGCCCGCCTAATGTTAAGCTTGTTCTTGATTACACACTCTATTATGAGTGGGCACAGTAATGTAGCGTCGTAGCACAATACGTAGCACTTAGCAAAACGGCGCCGACTCAGCTTAACCACTTACTACTGCTAGAAGTTGCACATCTATGTATTACATACTCATATTATTGCATAAATAATGTGTTTAAAATATTATAGTATATACAAGTACCTACCTACCTGTTTTGTGTATGAGCTTAACTTTTAGCCAACTCTTATAAAGGTACATTATAGTATGTGAAATTTGCGAGCTGAAAGTCATATAATACGAGTAGCTTAAAGTAGCGTCGTAGCATTTTGTAGCACAATACGTAGCACGGCGTAGCACTTTTAGAACGGCGCTGGCGCCGGCGCCGCGTAGCCAACTAGTACAGTTTGCAATGCCGTATCCAAATAACTTATCGCTCGCACATCAACGTCTTTGAAAATAAAACATCTGTTTATTCGTTATTTAAAAATAAATTTGACGATTTGCAGCTTCTTAATTGAGGCAACATGAGAGTAAAAACTCGTAGATTGTGGAATTGTGGATCTTCATTTCTTGCTCAACTTCCATTTTCTTGGTGTAAAAAGAAAATTGTGAAAGAAAGATGAAAGATTTTGAAAAAGCATTGACCAAAGAAAACAATACATTTTTATTCCTATTTCAAGAATTCCATAGGGATACCCTGTATTAGCCACAACCACAACCAGTCTTCACAATATCCAGCGGGCAAAATTCTCTCATCCCTAAGGAGTATACTGACATTTGACAAATCTTCGGCACATAAATTTACATACAATATGGTTAAAGTATACAAGCATTTTAGAACAACATTATAACAGCTTTTATTGAGTTTTTCTCAAATTCCAAATAAACATGTGACTACATAATTATAATTATTTCCGCCAGTTTATAAATAAAATAGGATTTTGAAAAGTTTTTTTCCAACTTTTTTGTCAAGCTGATTTAACAAGCAGATGGACCCACCCGATGATAAGTGGTAGCAATCACTTATATCTACTGATAGGACAAAACTCTTCATTGAAAATAGCTACAACTCTGTTTTACATAATACACGGCAAATAATACAACAACACATACCGACGCCATATTATCCTTCCTCTGCTTCTTTTTTCAACCACTAGAGATGTCATCCCTTGCTTGATCCGATTAGGGATGTCCTATTCCCAAAACTGGTTAGCACTACGTATACAATATAGTACACAATATTACATAGTCTCGGTTTGCTAGCGTGGAAAGTTTCATAAGCTACCTTCTAATTCTGTAGTAATGTCGATACAGCCGTGCACCACTTTGCCGTACGATGTCAAGTTTTGTAGTAGAAAGTTGGGCTTTCGATTTAATATTGAACTCTTTCAGTCTACCAACGTATGAGTGTGCATGTTAAACCTTCAGTTTTCATGAAACCGAAGAAAGTTTATATCCATTATCTAATAATGAGCAGCTAGACTTCCGACGGAATGCTTTGTGATGATATGATATATTAAAATCGCAATGAAATTAATAATATATACCTACACGTATAATATTAAATATTACTTATACGTTTTTAATTTGTGCATTATACATTAGGTTATATTATACAAAAAAGTCGATTCCGTTCCATTCCGCGGCGGTGTAAATTGAGCCATACTTGTACTTGTACGTCTGGTCAGGCCTGATTCTATTATAAGAGATTTATATCTGCACAGAACGAGTAAGGATAAAGAGCCCACGTATTTTGCGCACTCTAAAATACGACTGTACGACTGCTTCAATATAAATTCCTTAAATCTAAAAATGACCCACATAGAGAACCTTCAAGACCTCGCGTCAGAACCATAAAACCGTTAATAAAATCTATAATAAAACCCACAAAATGTGCTTAACCGATATAAAAGCTCGGTGGGTGTTCCAAATAAAGTGGGGCAGAACGAAAGGGTAAGAAACTATAACTCGTTGCTGTAATATCTATGTACAATAAAAGTGTCTACTTAGCTATGAGTATGATATTGATATTTACTGGCTCTGGTATTTTTTCGAGCTTCATAGCTTTTTTGGTTTATGGGTTTGGTCTTCACCAAGGACAAACCTTTGTATGAATAATAATATGATCATAGATGCTTGATCTATGTACTGTTGTACTGTATGTATGTATCATCTTCTTTTACAATGATACAAAACGGAATTCCAATTCGCTATATCATGATTATTACGTGAACATTAGTCTTGTTGCAATCGATCCTTGTCAAAGATAACTTTTGTTTTTATCAGTTTTTTACTTCTTTTAAAGTAAAAAATAAATATAGTAGCACCGTACTATACTTTTTCAACAAACGGAAAGTAACCACAAATGCTGCCTTCTTACGGTGCGTGGTTCTGCAGATCATCACGCACAGTCGACGACGACGCACGGCAACGCACACAGAAAGGGCTCCTGTGCTACGGCGCACCTCAGAGCACAAGACCATTCCCATAGTGTGTCGTGCGAGCTGATCCGCCTCCGTGCACGATATCACACACCGGTGGGAAGGGGCTATAAGCGTTCTGTGGTAGTGATCAGTGAAATGCTGTCATATTTGACAGCGTCTCACGGATCACCACCAGCCACGCACGCCATGATATTGGCCAACGAAAAGCCGAAGGAGAAAACTGTAAAAGAGCTGGCTGAGTCGTGTGAATTAGGGATTGTTGTCCCTGCGAGTAGAAGCCAGAGCAATGGGTCTCACACCCGAGGCTCTTACCTGCAACTATCATGGAGACTGTGTTGTAGAAGACAGGATAATGATGATGATTATATGGTCGAAACGGGTATTTATCGCGATGCCCTTTATTATTTCCTTCCTTTCGCGTTAATTTAAAAAGTGCTATGATGATGATGATCACCACCGCGGAACGCTAAGATGTGCTGGGCTTCAAAGGCACTCTGTTAAATAACAGTATTATGTATGTAGACAAGTGCCCGTCAGTTTGTATTACGAAATATCTCCAAGACCCTCACTCTGTTATCGTATATCGAGAGCGGAGGACCATTTGTTATCAATTCCGGGCCTATCGTTAATCTTCAGATAATTGTGTTTAGAGAGGTGCGTCCTTCAAATGTCACGTTAGATTGAAATTCTGGGAATACTCAATATCATCATCATTAACATCATCAACCCTAAAAACTCCGATGCTGGACAAGGCATTCCCTATACATTTTCAAGAAAAACAATCTAATCAGTTTCCGTCCACTTACTTAAAAAATGATACTTGATATTAAAATTAAGACAATGGACCCTTGTTCGGAAGAGGAATTTAATTCCTTATAAATTTTTAGGAAGAACGATTCTGAGTACTTTCCGCCCACTGACTTCCCGCGATGTTATAAAATGATACTCAATATAAAATCAATTAAGACGTTTGTCTTAACCCAACACCTGTTAAGACAAACACCCAACGTGACCAAAGCACACGAATTACATCTTTGTGATTCTTAAGAGGAATAGTGAGAAAAATGTGTAGGAAAAACTATTAAACTGAGGGAAATAAAAATATTTCATTAAGTTGTCGTCACCGTCACACCGTGGTCATTTCACCGTCAAGTAAAGAAATAATCAATAGTAGGTAAATGTATTCTATATCTCACCTCAAATTTTTATTAGTCTTGGTCTTCGGTTGCTCGTCGTGATCTGAAACAAAAGCACTCCAATTAGACAAAACGTTTATAATATTTCTAAGACCATAAATTATAAAAGCAAAATGTACTGAACCGTTTTTTCATAAAACCCTGTTGATTTTACAAAGAAGTTTGTTGGCGTAGGTACTGCTGATACTTTACGGTCAGTGTAAACTTAGACGAGTATAGTTCTTGGAAACCAGAAGTTAAGGTATGATTCTGAACTCGGCAGCAGGCAGCAATTGCTGCTGCAGCACTGTGGCACGAGCACCGAGCAGAGCACTGGTGGTCTAGTGACACAAGCCTCGATTTCAAATCCAGTCGTGTACCAATGAGTTTTCCTGTCGGAAACCGTATGTGCACTGTGCCAGTAAAAACCATGAAATCAACCTTGAAACCACACCGGTTCAAAGGAACCAAAGACGCTGTTTTTTTTAAACAAATCATAAAAAAAATAAACAAACTTAGCGCACGCGGCGGGATAACAGCATCAGGGCTACCGCGAGCTCCATATGGTTATGGCTATGGCTGTCAAATTGTGTATAGATTGGCTGACCCACACATTCATTTCTTCTTGGGTTTGAATGTATTCACACTGTTGACACAATTTTGACAGCCATAACTATAACCATATGAAGCTCATGGTAGGCCAGCAGCGTCGCACAGCAGTGCTGACGCGTCGGTGCCGCTGAGCTCAGAATGTACCTAAATCTAAATATATAAAACTCTTTCGTTACTGACTGACTGACTGACTGACTGACTGACAATCAACGCACAGCCTAAACCGTTAGTCCTAGAAGCATGAAACTTAGAGGGTATGTTCCTCTTATAACGTAGAGGTGTACTGAGAAAGGAAATTGGAAAATTATTTCCCGAAGAGGAGAAAAAGGGGAAAAATGGTTTAAAGAAAAATCAACGCACAGCCTAAACCGTTAGTCCTAGAAGCATGAAACTTAGAGGGTATGTTCGTCTTATAACGTTGAGGTGTACTGAGAAAGGAAATTGGAAAATTATTTCCCGAAGAGGAGAAAAAGGGGAAAAATGGTTTAAAGAAAAATCAACGCACAACCTAAACCATTAGTCCTAGAAGCATGAAACTTGGAAAATGTGTTGCTCTTATAGAGCAAAGGTGCATTAAGAAAGAAAATCGGAAAATTATTTCCCTAAAAGAAGAAAAAAAAGGAAAAAAGTTTCATGAAAATTCACAAAAAAATTGCTTTACAAAATACGCAAAAAAACAGTAAAAAAAATTCTGCTACCGCAGCATCTGTCACCAAATTTGAATACACACAAAAGTTTACATAAACCCCACCGTAACCACGAAGACAAAATCGCGGAAAACACCTATCATACCGAAACTAAACACCGCACAGCTTCAAAAAACGGCTAAAGTACATGCTCAAAACTATGGTAACCAGCTGGTCATGTCAAATTAAAAAAATCTGATTCGATTATACACCAACACGCAGACGAAACCCTAAATTAGCCACTAATATAACATAAAATCACAAGAAATTGCTTTACAAAATACGCAAAAAAAAACATTAAAAATTTTTCTGCTACCGCAGCATCTGTCACCAGGTTTGAATACACACAAAGGTTTACAAAAAAACCAATAATAACCACTTAGACAAAATTGCGGGAATCATCTATCATACTTAAACTAAACACCGCTGAAAAAAATCGGCTACAACAGCACCTGCCTTCAAATTTAAATACACTCTAAAGTACATGCTCAAAACTATGGTAACCAGCAGTTGGTCATGTCAAATTAAAAATCTGATTCGATTATACACCAACACGCATACGAAACCCCAAATTAGCCACTAATATAACACAAAATCACAAAAATAGCTTTATAAAATACGCAAAAAAAAAACATAAAAAAAATTTCAGCTACCGCAGCATTTGTCACCAGGTTTTAATACACACAAATGTTTACAAAAAACCGATGATAACCACCAAGACAAATCGCGGGAATCATCTATCATACTTAAACAAAATGGTTTAAAGAAAAATCAACGCACAGCCTAAACCATTAGTCCTAGAAGCATGAAACTTGGAAGATGTGTTGGTCTTATAGAGCGAAGGTGCACTATGAAAGAAAATAGGAAAATTCTTTCCCCAAAAGAAGAAAATAGGGAAAAACAGTTTGAAAAAAATTCACAAAACATTGTTTTACAAAATACGCAAAAAAAACAGTAAAAAAAATTCTGCTACCGCAGCATCTGTCCCCAAATTTAAATACACACAAAAGTTTACGTAAAGCCCACCGTAACCACTAAGACAAAATCGCGGAAAACACCTATCATACCGAAACACCGCTTCAAAAAACGGCTAAGGTACATGCTCAAAACTATGGTAACCAGCTGGTCATGTCAAATTAAAAAAATCTGATTCGATTATACACCAACATGCCTACGAAACCCCAAATTAGCCACTAATATAACATAAAATCACAAAAAATAGCTTTACAAAATACGCAAAAAAAACATTAAAAAAATTTCAGCTACCGCAGCATCTGTCACCAGGTTTTATTACACACAAATGTTTTCAAAAAAACCGATGATAACCACCAAGACAAAATCGCGGGAATCATCTATCATACTTAAACTAAACACCGCTGAAAAAAATCGGCTACAACAGCACTCGCCTTCAAATTCAAATACACTCTAAAGTACAAGCTAAAAACAATGGTAACTTGCATTATATCATGTCATACTAAAAAAAAACAGGTTCGATTATACACCAACGAATACGATAGCCCAAATTAGCCACTAAAACAAAATCACAAAAAAAAGCTTCACAAAAAACGCAAAAAAAAACATTAAAAAAATTTCAGCTACCGCAGCATGTGTCCGCAGGTTTTAATACACACAAATGTTTACAAAAAAACTGATGATAACCACCAAGACAAAATCGCGGGAATCATCTATCATACTTAAACTAAACACCGCTGTATAAAATCGGCTACAACAGCACTCACCTTCAAATTCAAATACACTCTAAAGTACAAGCTCGAAACAATGGTAAATTGCATTATATCATGTCAAACTAAAAAAAACCAGATTCGATTATACACCAACGAATACAATAGCCCAAATTAGCCACTAAAACAAAATCACGAAAAAGAGCTTTACAAAAAACGCAAAAAAACATTAAAAAAAATCAGCTACCGCAACATTGTCACCAGGTTTGAATACACACAAAGGTTTACAAAAAACCCTATGATAACCACTAAGACAAAATCGTGGGAAACATCTTGCCAGCACTTGCCTTCAAATTCAAATAACTCTAAAGTACAAGCTCAAAACTATAGTAACCAGAAGTTGGTCATGTCAAAATAAAAAAATCTGATTCGATTATACACCAACACGCATACGAAACTCCAAATTAGCCACTAATATAACATAAAATCACAAAAAATAGCTTTACAAAATATGCAAAAAAAACATAAAAAAAAATCAGCTACCGCATCATCTGGCACCAGGTTCGATTACACACAAAGGTTCACAAACAAACCGATGATAACCACTACGACAAAATAGCGGGAAACATCTATCATACTTAAACTAAACACTGTTGAAAAAAATCTGCTCCAACAGCACTCACCTTAAAATTCAAATACACTCTAAAGTACAAGCTAAAATCTATGGTAACTAGCAGTTGGTCATATCAAACTAAAAAAAACGAACTCAAATATCCACGCGGACGAAGTCGCGGGTATCAGCTAGTCTAAATATATAAAACTCTTACGTTACTGACTGACTGACTGACAATCAACGCACAGCCTAAACCGTAAGTCCTAGAAGCATGAAATTTGGAGGGTATGTTTGTTTTATAGCATAGGGGTGCACTAAGAAAGGAAATTGGAAAATGATTTCCATAAGCGGAGAAAAAGAGGAAAAACTTTTAAAAGAAAAATCAACGGGGCGTAACGGCTACGGGGCGAGCGAAGCCGTGGGCGGCCACTAGTGTCGTATAAACCCGTAGAAAATGTATAAAGACCAGTAGTGCTGCGCTGCTGCGTCCTGCCGAAGCCGGAATACAACCTTAAAGCAACGTATCTATTGCAAAGCCGCGCTGGCGACTGAAGGGGCCTAGACAGCATGGTAACCAAATCAATAATATTGTGAAGCCTTTGTCGTACCGAGACGCTCGTTAGGATAAGTTCCTGTTTGTTTGCAACGTCACAAAGGTACAGTCAACATGAAACGCTGAAGGTGCTCACATAATAATTTGTTTGTTTATTTTATTTCTCAACTTACGGCAGAGCACATTCACTCGCTAGCCTTCTATTTGCACAGTTATCGAGTAAAAAGTAAAAGGATTTTTATTTTTAATATTATTAGGGGCTGTGCGGTACATTGCCTAATCATAAATATTGTGGACAATCCACGCACCACTATTCAGCACCAAATTAAGCGGAGCTGATACTATGGGAAGCAAATAGCAGATATAATATGATTTTTTTTTGTGTACTTACAAATAACAACATTTGTTTAACATCTTTAAATTTTAAATAAATCTCTACCGATAGTCTAGTAGTAAGGCACCAACCTTTGATGTTTATTGTACTACCAGATTATGTACTAAATATAGCTATCTCTTGTTACGTGGACTCGAAGGAGGAACACTTCAGCAGAGACAATGGACAGTATTCTATCTATAGCTTGTTCTAGCTGTTCAGTACTAAAACGGGGACATTAACACTGTACCATACAATGGGCAATATATCCGTATCCCTATGTGTCAGTTTATTACCTATGCCTGACGTATACGACACGAACCTAGAACTTCCAAAAATAAATTGTGTAATACTCAGCCAAAGGTGAGTTTCGTCACTTTGTTTTTCTTCTAGCACGTTCAATCTTGTGCAGATAATTCAAACAAATAGACGAATCAGTGTTTGTATGTATTATATTTTTTATTATGAAGATTCGCTGGTAACATAATGTTTTATTAAGTTTCAAAAGAGGGCTAAAACAACGTAATACAAATATTATAAGGAGTAGGATATCATATGAAATAACTTTGTTCTTAGATACATGCTAAAAGTATGTTTATTTCAAGCTTCGTAACTTTTAAAATAAAACGAATATAGTATTCTCGGAAAACCAATAAAACGAGAGCTCCTATTTGTTAGAGTTTCAATAACTTCGCAGTTCAGGGGCCCGACCATGAGGTTTGTAAACCAGATAGAATTGACCCACACATTCATACTTTGACCCACACGTTTAAACCTAAGAAGTTATTAATGTGTAGGTTAGCAGACTTGTACACACATTTGTAATTTAACTAACATAGATGATTGTCTTTGGATGTGTACCAAACTTTTTCTACTTCTAGGACTTTTTTTTCGGAAATGTAAGATTTTTTCGATATTCCACGTCGACTCCTTTAGGCCGGTAGCACACACACGTTTGGAATGTGTTTGAACGGCCATGTGGCCGGAAAAGTGTCGTCAAAACACATGAGCATATATTATGTCCATACATGCTCCATTTCTCGATACAAATTCAAAAGTTTTTTCGGGAGTCGTAAAGTGAAAAATGCCTTTCAGCAGCGCATGAATTACTTTCCGAACAAGTTAAGCGACAAGATAAAACATAGAATTTTTTTTTAACATAATTCTTTCTTCCTTTTTCTTAGAATCCTCATATTTAGTGATATTCTTCTAAATATATAAAACTCTTTCGTTACTGACTGACTGACTGACAATCAACGCACAGCCTAAACCGTTAGTCCTAGAAGCATGAAACTTAGAGGGTATGTTCCTCTTATAACGTAGAGGTGTACTAAGAAAGGAAATTGGAAAATTATTTCCCGAAGAGGAGAAAAAGGGGAAAAATGGTTTAAAGAAAAATCAACGCACAGCCTAAACCATTAGTCCTAGAAGCATGAAACTTAGAGGGTATGTTCGTCTTATAACGTTGAGGTGTACTGAGAAAGGAAATTGGAAAATTATTTCCCGAAGAGGAGAAAAAGGGGAAAAATGGTTTAAAGAAAAATCAACGCACAACCTAAACCATTAGTCCTAGAAGCATGAAACTTGGAAAATGTGTTGCTCTTATAGAGCAAAGGTGCATTAAGAAAGAAAATCGGAAAATTATTTCCCTAAAAGAAGAAAAAAAAGGAAAAAAGTTTCATGAAAATTCACAAAAAAATTGCTTTACAAAATACGCAAAAAAACAGTAAAAAAAATTCTGCTACCGCAGCATCTGTCACCAAATTTGAATACACACAAAAGTTTACATAAACCCCACCGTAACCACGAAGACAAAATCGCGGAAAACACCTATCATACCGAAACTAAACACCGCACAGCTTCAAAAAACGGCTAAAGTACATGCTCAAAACTATGGTAACCAGCTGGTCATGTCAAATTAAAAAAATCTGATTCGATTATACACCAACACGCAGACGAAACCCTAAATTAGCCACTAATATAACATAAAATCACAAGAAATTGCTTTACAAAATACGCAAAAAAAAACATTAAAAATTTTTCTGCTACCGCAGCATCTGTCACCAGGTTTGAATACACACAAAGGTTTACAAAAAAACCAATAATAACCACTTAGACAAAATTGCGGGAATCATCTATCATACTTAAACTAAACACCGCTGAAAAAAATCGGCTACAACAGCACCTGCCTTCAAATTTAAATACACTCTAAAGTACATGCTCAAAACTATGGTAACCAGCAGTTGGTCATGTCAAATTAAAAATCTGATTCGATTATACACCAACACGCATACGAAACCCCAAATTAGCCACTAATATAACACAAAATCACAAAAATAGCTTTATAAAATACGCAAAAAAAAAACATAAAAAAAATTTCAGCTACCGCAGCATTTGTCACCAGGTTTTAATACACACAAATGTTTACAAAAAAACCGATGATAACCACCAAGACAAATCGCGGGAATCATCTATCATACTTAAACAAAATGGTTTAAAGAAAAATCAACGCACAGCCTAAACCATTAGTCCTAGAAGCATGAAACTTGGAAGATGTGTTGGTCTTATAGAGCGAAGGTGCACTATGAAAGAAAATAGGAAAATTCTTTCCCCAAAAGAAGAAAATAGGGAAAAACAGTTTGAAAAAAATTCACAAAACATTGTTTTACAAAATACGCAAAAAAAACAGTAAAAAAAATTCTGCTACCGCAGCATCTGTCCCCAAATTTAAATACACACAAAAGTTTACGTAAAGCCCACCGTAACCACTAAGACAAAATCGCGGAAAACACCTATCATACCGAAACACCGCTTCAAAAAACGGCTAAGGTACATGCTCAAAACTATGGTAACCAGCTGGTCATGTCAAATTAAAAAAATCTGATTCGATTATACACCAACATGCCTACGAAACCCCAAATTAGCCACTAATATAACATAAAATCACAAAAAATAGCTTTACAAAATACGCAAAAAAAACATTAAAAAAATTTCAGCTACCGCAGCATCTGTCACCAGGTTTTATTACACACAAATGTTTTCAAAAAAACCGATGATAACCACCAAGACAAAATCGCGGGAATCATCTATCATACTTAAACTAAACACCGCTGAAAAAAATCGGCTACAACAGCACTCGCCTTCAAATTCAAATACACTCTAAAGTACAAGCTAAAAACAATGGTAACTTGCATTATATCATGTCATACTAAAAAAAAACAGGTTCGATTATACACCAACGAATACGATAGCCCAAATTAGCCACTAAAACAAAATCACAAAAAAAAGCTTTACAAAAAACGCAAAAAAAAACATTAAAAAAATTTCAGCTACCGCAGCATGTGTCCGCAGGTTTTAATACACACAAATGTTTACAAAAAAACTGATGATAACCACCAAGACAAAATCGCGGGAATCATCTATCATACTTAAACTAAACACCGCTGTATAAAATCGGCTACAACAGCACTCACCTTCAAATTCAAATACACTCTAAAGTACAAGCTCGAAACAATGGTAAATTGCATTATATCATGTCAAACTAAAAAAAACCAGATTCGATTATACACCAACGAATACAATAGCCCAAATTAGCCACTAAAACAAAATCACGAAAAAGAGCTTTACAAAAAACGCAAAAAAACATTAAAAAAAATCAGCTACCGCAACATTGTCACCAGGTTTGAATACACACAAAGGTTTACAAAAAACCCTATGATAACCACTAAGACAAAATCGTGGGAAACATCTTGCCAGCACTTGCCTTCAAATTCAAATAACTCTAAAGTACAAGCTCAAAACTATAGTAACCAGAAGTTGGTCATGTCAAAATAAAAAAATCTGATTCGATTATACACCAACACGCATACGAAACTCCAAATTAGCCACTAATATAACATAAAATCACAAAAAATAGCTTTACAAAATATGCAAAAAAAACATAAAAAAAAATCAGCTACCGCATCATCTGGCACCAGGTTCGATTACACACAAAGGTTCACAAACAAACCGATGATAACCACTACGACAAAATAGCGGGAAACATCTATCATACTTAAACTAAACACTGTTGAAAAAAATCTGCTCCAACAGCACTCACCTTAAAATTCAAATACACTCTAAAGTACAAGCTAAAATCTATGGTAACTAGCAGTTGGTCATATCAAACTAAAAAAAACGAACTCAAATATCCACGCGGACGAAGTCGCGGGTATCAGCTAGTCTAAATATATAAAACTCTTACGTTACTGACTGACTGACTGACAATCAACGCACAGCCTAAACCGTAAGTCCTAGAAGCATGAAATTTGGAGGGTATGTTTGTTTTATAGCATAGGGGTGCACTAAGAAAGGAAATTGGAAAATGATTTCCATAAGCGGAGAAAAAGAGGAAAAACTTTTAAAAGAAAAATCAACGGGGCGTAACGGCTACGGGGCGAGCGAAGCCGTGGGCGGCCACTAGTGTCGTATAAACCCGTAGAAAATGTATAAAGACCAGTAGTGCTGCGCTGCTGCGTCCTGCCGAAGCCGGAATACAACCTTAAAGCAACGTATCTATTGCAAAGCCGCGCTGGCGACTGAAGGGGCCTAGACAGCATGGTAACCAAATCAATAATATTGTGAAGCCTTTGTCGTACCGAGACGCTCGTTAGGATAAGTTCCTGTTTGTTTGCAACGTCACAAAGGTACAGTCAACATGAAACGCTGAAGGTGCTCACATAATAATTTGTTTGTTTATTTTATTTCTCAACTTACGGCAGAGCACATTCACTCGCTAGCCTTCTATTTGCACAGTTATCGAGTAAAAAGTAAAAGGATTTTTATTTTTAATATTATTAGGGGCTGTGCGGTACATTGCCTAATCATAAATATTGTGGACAATCCACGCACCACTATTCAGCACCAAATTAAGCGGAGCTGATACTATGGGAAGCAAATAGCAGATATAATATGATTTTTTTTTGTGTACTTACAAATAACAACATTTGTTTAACATCTTTAAATTTTAAATAAATCTCTACCGATAGTCTAGTAGTAAGGCACCAACCTTTGATGTTTATTGTACTACCAGATTATGTACTAAATATAGCTATCTCTTGTTACGTGGACTCGAAGGAGGAACACTTCAGCAGAGACAATGGACAGTATTCTATCTATAGCTTGTTCTAGCTGTTCAGTACTAAAACGGGGACATTAACACTGTACCATACAATGGGCAATATATCCGTATCCCTATGTGTCAGTTTATTACCTATGCCTGACGTATACGACACGAACCTAGAACTTCCAAAAATAAATTGTGTAATACTCAGCCAAAGGTGAGTTTCGTCACTTTGTTTTTCTTCTAGCACGTTCAATCTTGTGCAGATAATTCAAACAAATAGACGAATCAGTGTTTGTATGTATTATATTTTTTATTATGAAGATTCGCTGGTAACATAATGTTTTATTAAGTTTCAAAAGAGGGCTAAAACAACGTAATACAAATATTATAAGGAGTAGGATATCATATGAAATAACTTTGTTCTTAGATACATGCTAAAAGTATGTTTATTTCAAGCTTCGTAACTTTTAAAATAAAACGAATATAGTATTCTCGGAAAACCAATAAAACGAGAGCTCCTATTTGTTAGAGTTTCAATAACTTCGCAGTTCAGGGGCCCGACCATGAGGTTTGTAAACCAGATAGAATTGACCCACACATTCATACTTTGACCCACACGTTTAAACCTAAGAAGTTATTAATGTGTAGGTTAGCAGACTTGTACACACATTTGTAATTTAACTAACATAGATGATTGTCTTTGGATGTGTACCAAACTTTTTCTACTTCTAGGACTTTTTTTTCGGAAATGTAAGATTTTTTCGATATTCCACGTCGACTCCTTTAGGCCGGTAGCACACACACGTTTGGAATGTGTTTGAACGGCCATGTGGCCGGAAAAGTGTCGTCAAAACACATGAGCATATATTATGTCCATACATGCTCCATTTCTCGATACAAATTCAAAAGTTTTTTCGGGAGTCGTAAAGTGAAAAATGCCTTTCAGCAGCGCATGAATTACTTTCCGAACAAGTTAAGCGACAAGATAAAACATAGAATTTTTTTTTAACATAATTCTTTCTTCCTTTTTCTTAGAATCCTCATATTTAGTGATATCTTCTAAATATATAAAACTCTTTCGTTACTGACTGACTGACTGACAATCAACGCACAGCCTAAACCGTTAGTCCTAGAAGCATGAAACTTAGAGGGTATGTTCCTCTTATAACGTAGAGGTGTACTAAGAAAGGAAATTGGAAAATTATTTCCCGAAGAGGAGAAAAAGGGGAAAAATGGTTTAAAGAAAAATCAACGCACAGCCTAAACCATTAGTCCTAGAAGCATGAAACTTAGAGGGTATGTTCGTCTTATAACGTTGAGGTGTACTGAGAAAGGAAATTGGAAAATTATTTCCCGAAGAGGAGAAAAAGGGGAAAAATGGTTTAAAGAAAAATCAACGCACAACCTAAACCATTAGTCCTAGAAGCATGAAACTTGGAAAATGTGTTGCTCTTATAGAGCAAAGGTGCATTAAGAAAGAAAATCGGAAAATTATTTCCCTAAAAGAAGAAAAAAAAGGAAAAAAGTTTCATGAAAATTCACAAAAAAATTGCTTTACAAAATACGCAAAAAAACAGTAAAAAAAATTCTGCTACCGCAGCATCTGTCACCAAATTTGAATACACACAAAAGTTTACATAAACCCCACCGTAACCACGAAGACAAAATCGCGGAAAACACCTATCATACCGAAACTAAACACCGCACAGCTTCAAAAAACGGCTAAAGTACATGCTCAAAACTATGGTAACCAGCTGGTCATGTCAAATTAAAAAAATCTGATTCGATTATACACCAACACGCAGACGAAACCCTAAATTAGCCACTAATATAACATAAAATCACAAGAAATTGCTTTACAAAATACGCAAAAAAAAACATTAAAAATTTTTCTGCTACCGCAGCATCTGTCACCAGGTTTGAATACACACAAAGGTTTACAAAAAAACCAATAATAACCACTTAGACAAAATTGCGGGAATCATCTATCATACTTAAACTAAACACCGCTGAAAAAAATCGGCTACAACAGCACCTGCCTTCAAATTTAAATACACTCTAAAGTACATGCTCAAAACTATGGTAACCAGCAGTTGGTCATGTCAAATTAAAAATCTGATTCGATTATACACCAACACGCATACGAAACCCCAAATTAGCCACTAATATAACACAAAATCACAAAAATAGCTTTATAAAATACGCAAAAAAAAAACATAAAAAAAATTTCAGCTACCGCAGCATTTGTCACCAGGTTTTAATACACACAAATGTTTACAAAAAACCGATGATAACCACCAAGACAAATCGCGGGAATCATCTATCATACTTAAACAAAATGGTTTAAAGAAAAATCAACGCACAGCCTAAACCATTAGTCCTAGAAGCATGAAACTTGGAAGATGTGTTGGTCTTATAGAGCGAAGGTGCACTATGAAAGAAAATAGGAAAATTCTTTCCCCAAAAGAAGAAAATAGGGAAAAACAGTTTGAAAAAAATTCACAAAACATTGTTTTACAAAATACGCAAAAAAAACAGTAAAAAAAATTCTGCTACCGCAGCATCTGTCCCCAAATTTAAATACACACAAAAGTTTACGTAAAGCCCACCGTAACCACTAAGACAAAATCGCGGAAAACACCTATCATACCGAAACACCGCTTCAAAAAACGGCTAAGGTACATGCTCAAAACTATGGTAACCAGCTGGTCATGTCAAATTAAAAAAATCTGATTCGATTATACACCAACATGCCTACGAAACCCCAAATTAGCCACTAATATAACATAAAATCACAAAAAATAGCTTTACAAAATACGCAAAAAAAACATTAAAAAAATTTCAGCTACCGCAGCATCTGTCACCAGGTTTTATTACACACAAATGTTTTCAAAAAAACCGATGATAACCACCAAGACAAAATCGCGGGAATCATCTATCATACTTAAACTAAACACCGCTGAAAAAAATCGGCTACAACAGCACTCGCCTTCAAATTCAAATACACTCTAAAGTACAAGCTAAAAACAATGGTAACTTGCATTATATCATGTCATACTAAAAAAAAACAGGTTCGATTATACACCAACGAATACGATAGCCCAAATTAGCCACTAAAACAAAATCACAAAAAAAAGCTTTACAAAAAACGCAAAAAAAAAACATTAAAAAAATTTCAGCTACCGCAGCATGTGTCCGCAGGTTTTAATACACACAAATGTTTACAAAAAAACTGATGATAACCACCAAGACAAAATCGCGGGAATCATCTATCATACTTAAACTAAACACCGCTGTATAAAATCGGCTACAACAGCACTCACCTTCAAATTCAAATACACTCTAAAGTACAAGCTCGAAACAATGGTAAATTGCATTATATCATGTCAAACTAAAAAAAACCAGATTCGATTATACACCAACGAATACAATAGCCCAAATTAGCCACTAAAACAAAATCACGAAAAAGAGCTTTACAAAAAACGCAAAAAAACATTAAAAAAAATCAGCTACCGCAACATCGTCACCAGGTTTGAATACACACAAAGGTTTACAAAAAACCCTATGATAACCACTAAGACAAAATCGTGGGAAACATCTTGCCAGCACTTGCCTTCAAATTCAAATAACTCTAAAGTACAAGCTCAAAACTATAGTAACCAGAAGTTGGTCATGTCAAAATAAAAAAATCTGATTCGATTATACACCAACACGCATACGAAACTCCAAATTAGCCACTAATATAACATAAAATCACAAAAAATAGCTTTACAAAATATGCAAAAAAAACATAAAAAAAATTCAGCTACCGCATCATCTGGCACCAGGTTCGATTACACACAAAGGTTCACAAACAAACCGATGATAACCACTACGACAAAATAGCGGGAAACATCTATCATACTTAAACTAAACACTGTTGAAAAAAATCTGCTCCAACAGCACTCACCTTAAAATTCAAATACACTCTAAAGTACAAGCTAAAATCTATGGTAACTAGCAGTTGGTCATATCAAACTAAAAAAAACGAACTCAAATATCCACGCGGACGAAGTCGCGGGTATCAGCTAGTTTTAAATATAATAGTGGAAATGTAAAATCTGCGATATCGGCTCCCATACAAACGGCGCATGATCGCCCTTCTACTGTATTCTGTGGGGACAGGACAGCTGGACAGCACTGCTGTGTTGTATGGTTTCGACGCCTTCGAGTCGCCGGATCGGTTAACGGAATTCGGAATACCAATGGCCAAACCCGACTGCTGTTGCCGTCCTAAGCCTTGGAAAAACTTTAGATAAGTTCAATATTTTATCTATAGCTTGTATGTAGGTATAGTTCGTCCAAGATAAGTTTGCATTTTTCGAAAAACTGTGGCATTCAAACATTTATATTTGGAAATACCTAGGGCTAGATTTAGGGGAGGGCAAACAGGGCAAGCACTCAGGGCCTCCACAAACGGAGGGCCCTCACAATAGAAACTTCGGCAAAAAAATCTTTCAAATTCCGACAAATTGACACTAGTAAACATCTTTCCTTTGATATTCCTTTTTTCGCTGTGTTACCTTTACCTACAGTACGCTGTACTTACATGATTATATTATTGTTGAATATTAACAGAAATAATTTATCCATATTTGTTCACTCCAATCAGCCAATCAGTAAAATATCAAAATCTGAAATGGCTCATAAGCACTTGCAATTTTTCTATTTTTCGGCGAAAAAAGCTCGGGAGGTTCCGTCCATCAACAATAAAATTTAATTTCAGGTAATTCTTGCCTCCGATTATAATTAATGTAAGGTTTTTAGATACTAAGAGAATCTACTTGATTTCACAATAAATTATTTATTGGAAAACTCGACTCAACTTTTTTTTTCATTTTATTTGGTAAATAATTTGGGGCCAGGGGGCCTCCACGTTGCGTTGAGGCCTCCACACTTCTAAATCTGGCCCTGGAAACACCGCATGTGTTTCCAGCTTCAAAAGAGGGTTTGATACTTTTGTTTTGAAAGTTATTGCACCTACAATCTGATTTTTTCTCAATAAAGAATGGTTACATTTTCGTGATGCAGTGCCAAATTTGATACAGAACTGCCAGACGGCTATAAATAACATAAAATAAATAAAATAAACCTTTATTTTACTGTCTTAAAACAAAACAGCATTGCTTAACTTAACTTGTACTAACTCTTACTTACTAAATATTACTAAGAAAAAGTTTATTCTAATAGGACACCGGCACAGCGTGGCAGTACATGGGTCGGGTTGTCTTTGGACAAAGGCCTCCTCCAGGGTTTGCCATTTAGTGCGGCCCAAACCTGATCTGTGCCACTCCGGGAGCTCATCTTTCCATCGCCTTAGCTGCCACTCTCTGTAGCGTTTTCCTCCTCGTTGGTACCAACTGTACAGTCTTCCATTTATCTTCAGCCCATTTACTTCTTCGGGATCTCATCATGTAACCTGTCTAGACTGCCAAAATCCGAAGGCTGAAATGTGGCTAGTAGCCACATTTCAGCCTTCGGATTTTGGCAGTGACATTCTCGACTATAGTTAAGTTTCCAATGTGTGTAAGTCTTTTTTAGTCCTTTAGTTTCACGTTTAGGATGCTTCTTTTTATTCCAAGTTGACAGACTTTTAATCTCTGGTGGTTTGCTTTGGTTGGGGCCCATGTTTGGCATCAAAACCACTATTATATAGTGGTTTATTATCTAAATATATAAAACTCTTTCGTTACTGACTGACTGACTGACTCACTGACTGACTGACAATCAACGCACAGCCTAAACCGTTAGTCCTAGAAGCATGAAACTTGGAGGGTATGTTCCTCTTATAGCGTAGAGGTGTACTAAGAAAGGAAATTGGAAAATTCTTTCCCGAAGAGGAATAAAAGGGGAAAAAAGGTTTTAAGAAAAATCTACACACAGCCTAAACCATTAGTCCTAGAAGCATGAAACTTGGAAGATGTGTTCCTCTTATAGAGCAAAGGTGCACTAAGAAAAAAAATAGGAAAATTATTTCCCTAAAAGAAGAAAAAAGGGAAAACCAGTTTAAAGAAAAATCACAAAAAATTGCTTTGCAAAATACGCAAAAAAACAGTAAAAAAAAATCTGCTACCGCAGCTTCTGTCACTAAATTTGAATACACACAAAAGTTTACATAAACCCCACCGTAACCACTAAGACAAAATCGCGGAAAACACCTATCATACCGAAACTAAACACCGCACCGCTTCAAAAAATGGCTAAAGAACATGCTCAAAACTATGGTAACCAGCTGGTCATGTCAAATTAAAAAAATCTGATTCGATTATACACCAACACGCATACGAAACCCTAAATTAGCCACTAATATAACATAAAACCACAAAAAATAGCTTTACAAAATACGCAAAAAAAAACGTTAAAAAAAATTCTGCTACCGCAGCATCTGTCACCAGGTTTTAATACACACAAATGTTTACAAAAAAACCGATGATAACCACCAAGACAAAATTGCGGGAATCATCTATCATACTTAAGCTAAACACCGCTGAAAAAAATCGGCTACAACAGCACTCGCCTTCAAATTCAAATAAACTCTAAAGTACATGCTCAAAACTATGGTAACCAGCAGTTGGTCACGTCAAATTAAAAAAATTGATTCGATTATACACCAACACGCATACGAAACCCAAAATTAGCCACTAATCTAAATATATAAAACTCTTTCGTTACTGACTGACTGACTGACTCACTGACTGACTGACAATCAACGCACAGCCTAAACCGTTAGTCCTAGAAGCATGAAACTTGGAGGGTATGTTCCTCTTATAGCGTAGAGGTGTACTAAGAAAGGAAATTGGAAAATTCTTTCCCGAAGAGGAATAAAAGGGGAAAAAAGGTTTTAAGATAAATCTACACACAGCCTAAACCATTAGTCCTAGAAGCATGAAACTTGGAAGATGTGTTCCTCTTATAGAGCAAAGGTGCACTAAGAAAAAAAATAGGAAAATTATTTCCCTAAAAGAAGAAAAAAGGGAAAACCAGTTTAAAGAAAAATCACAAAAAATTGCTTTGCAAAATACGCAAAAAAACAGTAAAAAAAAATCTGCTACCGCAGCTTCTGTCACTAAATTTGAATACACACAAAAGTTTACATAAACCCCACCGTAACCACTAAGACAAAATCGCGGAAAACACCTATCATACCGAAACTAAACACCGCACCGCTTCAAAAAATGGCTAAAGAACATGCTCAAAACTATGGTAACCAGCTGGTCATGTCAAATTAAAAAAATCTGATTCGATTATACACCAACACGCATACGAAACCCTAAATTAGCCACTAATATAACATAAAACCACAAAAAATAGCTTTACAAAATACGCAAAAAAAAACGTTAAAAAAAATTCTGCTACCGCAGCATCTGTCACCAGGTTTTAATACACACAAATGTTTACAAAAAAACCGATGATAACCACCAAGACAAAATTGCGGGAATCATCTATCATACTTAAGCTAAACACCGCTGAAAAAAATCGGCTACAACAGCACTCGCCTTCAAATTCAAATAAACTCTAAAGTACATGCTCAAAACTATGGTAACCAGCAGTTGGTCACGTCAAATTAAAAAAATTGATTCGATTATACACCAACACGCATACGAAACCCAAAATTAGCCACTAATCTAAATATATAAAACTCTTTCGTTACTGACTGACTGACTGACTCACTGACTGACTGACAATCAACGCACAGCCTAAACCGTTAGTCCTAGAAGCATGAAACTTGGAGGGTATGTTCCTCTTATAGCGTAGAGGTGTACTGAGAAAGGAAATTGGAAAATTCTTTCCCGAAGAGGAATAAAAGGGGAAAAAAGGTTTTAAGAAAAATCTACACACAGCCTAAACCATTAGTCCTAGAAGCATGAAACTTGGAAGATGTGTTCCTCTTATAGAGCAAAGGTGCACTAAGAAAAAAAATAGGAAAATTATTTCCCTAAAAGAAGAAAAAAGGGAAAACCAGTTTAAAGAAAAATCACAAAAAATTGCTTTGCAAAATACGCAAAAAAACAGTAAAAAAAAATCTGCTACCGCAGCTTCTGTCACTAAATTTGAATACACACAAAAGTTTACATAAACCCCACCGTAACCACTAAGACAAAATCGCGGAAAACACCTATCATACCGAAACTAAACACCGCACCGCTTCAAAAAATGGCTAAAGAACATGCTCAAAACTATGGTAACCAGCTGGTCATGTCAAATTAAAAAAATCTGATTCGATTATACACCAACACGCATACGAAACCCTAAATTAGCCACTAATATAACATAAAACCACAAAAAATAGCTTTACAAAATACGCAAAAAAAAACGTTAAAAAAAATTCTGCTACCGCAGCATCTGTCACCAGGTTTTAATACACACAAATGTTTACAAAAAAACCGATGATAACCACCAAGACAAAATTGCGGGAATCATCTATCATACTTAAGCTAAACACCGCTGAAAAAAATCGGCTACAACAGCACTCGCCTTCAAATTCAAATAAACTCTAAAGTACATGCTCAAAACTATGGTAACCAGCAGTTGGTCACGTCAAATTAAAAAAATTGATTCGATTATACACCAACACGCATACGAAACCCAAAATTAGCCACTAATATAACATAAAATCACCAAAAATAGCTTTACAAAATACGCAAAAAAAAACGTTAAAAAATTTCCTGCTACCGCAGCATTTGTCACCAGGTTTTAATACACACAAATGTTTACAATAAAACCAAAGATAAACACTTAGACAAAATTGAGGGAATTATCTATCATACTTAAACTAAACACCTTTGAAAGAAATCGGCTACAACAGCACTCGCCTTCAAATTCAAAGACACTCTAAAGTACATGCTCAAAACTATGGTAACCAGCAGTTGGTCATGTCAAATTAAAAATTCAGATTCGATTATACACCAACATGCATACGAAACCCCAAATTAGCCACTAATATAACATAAAATCACAAAAAATAGCTTTACGAAATACGCAAAAAAAAACATTAAAAAATTTTCAGCTACCGCAGCATTTGTCACCAGGTTTTAATACACACAAATGTTTACAAAAAAACCGATGATAACCACCAAGACAAAATTGCGGGAATCATCTATCATACTTAAACTAAACACCGCTGAAAAAAAACAGCTACAACAGAACTCGCCTTCAAATTCAAATACACTCTAAAGTACAAGCTCAAAACTATGGTAACTTGCATTTGATCATGTCAAACTAAAAAAACCAGATTCGATCATACACCAACGAATACGATAGCCCAAATTAGCCACTGAAACAAATCACGAAAACGAGCTTTACAAAATACGCAAAAAAAAACATTGAAAAATTTTCAACTACCGCAGCATCTGTCACCAGGTTTGAATACACACAAAGGTTTACAAAAAACCCCATGATAACCACTAAGACAAAATCGCGGGAAGCACCTATCATACCAAAACTAAACACAGCTGAAAAAAATCGGCTACAACAGCATTTACCATCTTTCGAACACACTTTATATAGTTTTGAATGCAAACTCAAAACTAAGGTAACCAGCACTTGGTCATGTAAAACCAACGCATACAAAACCCAACTTAGCCACTAAGGCAAATTCACGAAAAATAACTCTCAAAAAATACGCAAAAAACAGTGAAAACATATCAATAGTTGTCCGCTTTCCACAATGAAATAGTTTCTTTTAAACGAACTCAAACTATGACTTTATACTAACCACGCGGACGAAGTCGCGGGTGACAGCTAGTTATTATTATATTATAATACTTAATGGACAAAAATCAACAAATCACATGACAAAGTATCAAAATGATTTGATCTACCTACTCGTGAACTCCATTCAACTCTTCGATTTCTTGTAAATACTGTCTTTTTTGTTTGAGGACAACGTCGTTTTGTTCCTTTATATACTTGTATTTATTAAGCACAATATATTATATGTCCAGCACCACCTCACCTTCACCTTTTATTGGTTTATACATCGTAAAAATTTTAATTTTTAGAAAAACATCCGCGGTGCAATCAATCTGACAGCTTCTAAAAATCTAAACCATCAAAGTTTCTGATAAAAATAATACACAAATGTTTTTAGGAATACTAGTGAAAATAATTTGCAGAGTTAGCTTGGACCGACTATATTATTGTTGTTTTGAGGCACAGGCCGTCGATGACCTGTCAATAAAATAGAAACTGTCACTTTTTATGGGTGACAGGAAAACCAATGTTGGAAAAACTACCGACCCGCCCCGGTTTCGCATGGGTGCAATGTTGTTACTAAATATACTATAAACAATGACATTTTATACAACGTTCACAGCTTTTTTGTCATTAGACCATATAAATAATTATGTTTTTAGGGTTCCGTAGCCAAATGGCAAAAACGGAACCCTTATAGATTCGTCATGTCTGTCCGTCCGTATGTCATAGCCATTTTTCTCCTATATCTATGAATAGGTCTTCAAAAATGATGTTGAGGTTTCTAATATCGTTTTTTTTCTAAACTGAATATTTTGCGCGAGAGACACTTCCAAAGTGGAAAAAAGTTGGTCCCCCCCCCCCTCTAACTTCTAAAATAAGAGAATGATAAAACTAAAAAAAAATATATGATGTACATTACTATGCAAACTTTCAACGAAATTTGGTTTGAACGCGATAAGTAATTATTATAACGCGCTAGTGAGTAGTTCTTTTTTATACGTCATAAGTCGTAAACCGCAATTTACCTCTAGACAAACTACAAGAACTTTTATATTATGTTACTTGTTGCTACGGAACCTTTCAAGGGCGAGTCCGACTCGCACTTGGCCGCTTTTTTAAGAGGTTAATGTCTTCGAAAATAATCATTTATATAATGACAGCCGACTTTTCTATTATACTGACTTGACTAAAAACTAGGATTCATTTTCTGTCATTTTGGGAAGTCACATTTTGGGCATTTTCATTTTAATTGTTTTTCTGGTGTTATTTTGAGTTCTGTTGTGTAATTTCGGTGGTATTTTAACCAACATTACTTGAGGTCTTAGCTTAAAGTGTTAGCAGTTGGAATTAATATGTATTATGTGATATTCTGATTTGATCGAAACTGTTTTAAATGGTTTTAGAAAAAACGACCATCAATGTTGTTTGCAAAGCCAATTAGGGTAGGGCCGACTTGTCTATTGACTGACTTGACTTGATTAAAAACTATTTTATATATGAAACATAATTATATACTCACTCGACACTGGCAAAATTGATCCAAAATGGGCAGATGCCATTAAATTAAGAAGAAGAAGACTAAAAACTATTTTATCTATGTAATATATCCTCATTTGACACTAGCGAAATTGTACCAAAATGGACAGATATTATGAGAAAGAAAGTGGTGCGTGAGCAGTTTGAGCTAACCTGCCCAAACACAGATTGTCCATAGACCGTAACAGTTTACAAAATTTTCAGGAAGATACTGCGATGCCTGATCACAAAGATGTCAGGATTTAAACCGGTGTTGCTGCCAAGATCATCGCAACTTTCATTGCAAAGTAAAAGGAAACATTGTTGGCATCCCAACACAGATAATAATCGTAAGATAGAAACATTTTAGAGAAGTTTAATATTGTCTATGATTGATTCAACCCACCTCTACGTCGCATGGTTCAATAACCTTGTCTTGTTCGTAAAGTAATAATATAAAAAGTTCAAAGTTCTCCAGTGTTTTTAGTGG
The DNA here is from genome assembly GCA_947578465.1 of Thera obeliscata. Lineage (NCBI taxonomy): Eukaryota > Metazoa > Arthropoda > Insecta > Lepidoptera > Geometridae > Thera > Thera obeliscata. Next base: position 4,026,003 of record OX387927.1, read on the forward strand.
TTTCCAAGGTCCTGTAATTACGTCCCACGTCCTTAGCACACTTAGACAGGCATACAAACAAATGGTCCTTCGAAGCCGGAGTCGGGATTTTGGAGCTACTTCAACACGGAAAGGGCGCGGTGAGACTCAGGTGTTTAACCTGCGAAACGGTCTCCCGCCCAAGCTATCAAGGACTGGAACCTGTGAGGTGTCTCCCACCTGCAATTTGAGGAGGAAAGAATTCCATCTACAGGACGCCGGGAGGATCAAGTTTTCCCTGCCATACGACAAGACAGCGAGGCAATCGAAGATCGGAATCTGCGACGTGTCTCCCACGATACGTCCTGCGAGTTGAAGTTGGAAAAGTTTCCATCTACAGGACGACGGGAGGATCAAGTTTGCCATACAATACAACAAAAGTTGCGGTGTTCTTCCAGGATATCGGCATTTCTATTCTCTTTGCATTCAACGACGACATATAATAAGGTGCGTGCAAGTGAAGAGCGAGCGAGACGCAAGATATAGACGGCAGACGCAATCCGCGCCATCCGGCGCCCACGGAGCCATTGAATAGCTGCCATTTCCACCAATCATAAGCGAATACGTCACGAAACTCTATGGTTCGACAAGCTGCAAGCAAGCAACGACTCGTCAAAGAACGGAAACAAGCGGACTCCATTTTGTTTACCCTGCGTTGTTCAATCAATTCGGTTCCAGTTCAATGTTACAAAGTTATTTTGTTAATAAGTTTAGCGTGTTTTAGGCGATTTAGGTATTGCAAAGTGTTTATTATTATTCGATACGATGACGAATAGCGTTACAATACTAAAACAACTCAAGGCCTCTCGAGGCTATTGCAAGGCATCCCTCACCAGACTTTATCAATTCGTGAATCACGAGCAAGATGTAAATCTGAGCACTCTAGCGACGCTTCAGGCCAAAAGGGCAAGGGTGTCGGAAATCTTTAGCGAGTACGAAGGCTACAATAAACAGATTTTAGCGCTCGACGATCAGGATAACGAAGACGTCGCTGATTGCGAAACTAAGTATTTCGCGATATTGTCTGCACTAAATGAGGTCATAAAAACGAAATCAACTCCAAGTTCGGATGCAGAAAATCCTGCTATTCGAACAAAGTTACCTAGAATTGAAATTCAAAATTTTGCTGGGAAATACAGTGAGTATAATCCATTTATTAACTTGTTCAAGGCAATCATACATAAGGATAGGTCAATTGATAATATTCAAAAACTTTATTACCTTAGATCATTCTTACAAAAAGAACCTTTTGATATAATAAAAAATCTACCTCTGGAATCAGGTAGCTATGAGGAAGCGTTGAGGCTTCTTGATGAACGCTACAATCATAAATTTAAAATAGTTAACGAACACATAAACTCTCTGCTTGACATGAATGCTCTGATCAAATCCTCTCCCTTAAACTTGAGAGAGTTTGTATCACTTGTTAAACAATGTTTAGCTAGCCTAAAAAATCTTCAGGTAAACACTGATACTTGGGATCCTATTATATTGTCTATTTTGTTTCGCAAACTAGATGCATATACATCTCGGGCTTACCAGCTTGAGCGAAGCACCGATACAGATCCAACCGTGTTGGATTTTCTGCTGTTCATGGAAAAGAGAGCCTTAGCGTTAGAGAATGCTGAGCCTTTGACGTCGAGCAAGCCTGCCAGAGCAGTGGTGAACGTTGCCACAACGTCGAGAGCCACCACATCCTGTGTATACTGTAAGTCCAATGACCATAAATTATTTGCATGTAATACATTTAAAACATTGCCTTCTGCGGAAAGAGTAAAGGTGTCAAAGGAGAAAAATCTGTGCAATGTGTGTCTCAATACTCACACCGGCAAGTGCAAGTTTCATTTCCGGTGCAATATTTGCAAAGAAGCTCACAACACACTGCTTCATGAGGATGCACCATCAACTCAGATAACACTGATTTCTAACACACAGACTGACAAAGTTTTGCTACCCACTGTAAAAATAAAACTTTATTCTCAGAATGGTACTGAAGTTCATGTAAAGGCGATATTGGACTCCGCTTCACAGGTGTCCTTAGTAACAAGTAAGGTCATAGAGGTTCTAGGTATCACTCCAAACATAGATGGCACAAACATAGTAGGGGTCAGCAACAATAATAATATGGCAAAATATTCTGTCCCCCTAGAAGTTTTCTCACTGTCCACACCCTATAAGGTAACCATAAATTGTCACGTGTTAGACAAAATAACATGCAAAATTCCACAATATAAGGTGGATATGACATCCATAACCATCCCTTCAGAACTGACGCTAGCTGATAATGATTTTCACATCCCGTCAGAGATCAATATGTTGATTGGAGCCGATATATTTTTCCAGGCACTGCTTCCGGAGCAACCAGCTTCTATACAGCCACCCGCTTCGCGATCTACTGAGAAGCAGAGCCAGCAACCATGCTTCATCAACACGAGGTTTGGGCACGTCATAGCTGGGGCTTTGCCACAGCCAATAAAAAATAGGAATACAAGTAAGGTCTCACTTCTATGTCTAGATTGTAAGTCAGATCTCGATAATACTTTGCAACAGTTTTTTGAAACTGAAAAGGTTCCTGAAACTTATTCTGAAAAAATATCTGAACATGATTTATGTGAAAATATTTTCCAAAGCACAACTGTGCTCGACAATGACAAATTTCAGGTAGATTTGCCACTGAAGTTACCATTGAGCGAAATAAATGATTCTCTTGGTAACTCATTTGAGTTTGCTTTCTATAGATTCCTTAGTCTTGAAAGAAAGTTACAAAAAAATCCTGACTTGCTTTCCGAATATGAAAAATTCATTAACGAATACATTGACCTAGGACATGGGCACTATATCGATATTAAATCATTAGAATTTGAAAAAGAACCTATGTATTTCATGCCGCATCATGCTGTCATTAATGAAAATAGCAAATCTACAAAAACGCGCGTTGTTTTCGATGCTTCCATGCAAACCGATAAAAAAGTTTCGCTAAACGATCTATTGCTGAATGGTCCTATGGTGCAAAAAGAACTGTTTGATATTATGCTTTTATTTCGCTTGGGAGAGTTCACTGTCTCCACGGACATACGCCGCATGTTTCGCTGCGTGCGCATAAATCCTTCGCACGCTAGCTTACAAAATATACTATGGAGAAGCAATGTGAATGATAATATTAAGTGCATTAGGCTAGATACAGTTACCTATGGCCAAAAGAGTTCTAGCTTTCTTGCGACACGCTGCTTATACGAACTTGCAACAAAATATGAGCTAGAATTGCCGTTAGCGGCTTATATTATAAGAAACTGCACTTACGTGGATGACGCATGCTTTTCACACTCGGATATTAATGTTGTTATCGAGGCAAAACGGCAATTGTGTGAATTACTAGGTAAAGGTAGTTTTTTCACCCACAAGTGGGCTTCAAATTGTCAAAAAGTCTTGGAGGGAATATCCCCAGACAAACAACAATTTGACGATTTAGATTTACAGAAAAATAATTTGTACATGAAAACTTTAGGTCTTACACTTAATGTCTCTAAAGATTGCTTTGTGTTTTCCTGTCCTGAAAACTTTGAAATTGAGTCACCTACCAAGAGGCAAGTACTGAGCTATATCTCTAAGTTTTATGATCCTCTTGGTTTCATGTCTCCTGTTATAATGAAAGCAAAGGCTTTCATGCAAAGGCTGTGGTGCGAAAAAATCGGTTGGAACGATGTCCTTCCGCAATCACTGCAGTCTGAATGGTTTTCCTTCGCTATAAAATTGTCTGCTATGCAACCTCTTACTATAGAAAGAAACATACAGATTCCTAACAATGCTATTGTGGTACAACTCGTTGGCTTTGCTGATGCTTCAAGCAGTACTGGTTATGGCTGCTGTCTCTACCTACGGGTGGTCGATGACTCAGGTAAAGCTACTGTCTCTTTACTCTGCTCTAAATCTCGAATCAACCCCCGCGATAATAAGGCACTCACCATACCGCGATTAGAATTAAATGCTATGCTTCTGCTATCAAAGCTGACAAACAGAGTTTATGATACTCTGAGCCTGAAAATAAAAATAGATGAGGTCTATCTATTCTCCGATTCACAAATCTCACTTGCATGGATTGCCACAGAGCCCATGAAACTCAATGCTTACGTTGCGAACCGAGCTAGGTTGATTCGAGAGCAAACATCTAGATGGCGCTGGCTGTACGTGTCTACGAAAGAGAACCCTGCTGACTATGTAAGCAGAGGAGCTGATCCAGATGAGCTGATTCACTGCGAGGCCTGTTGGATGGGTCCACAGTTCCTACGGGACTGTAAGTACGATTTTAAGGTAATCACTTCACCACTTTCCACGAATGGCTTGCCCGAACTGAAGAAGAGCCCCACGGTCTCTGACGCTAAGGTATCTCTTCTCGCTCAAAAGAAAGAAGATTTTTATCTCTTTCTCGATAAGTACTCCAATCTCAATAAAATGACACGCATTATGGCATACGTACTTAGGTTTTGTCACAATTTAAAAAACATTGCGCGACTATCTGGTACATTATCCTCTCTCGAATTACAAACTGCCTTGCACAAAATCATTCAACGTGAACAGAGCATTCATTTCAAGGAAGAGATAAGTAAATTATCAAAAAACGAAAACGTCAAAGGTTCATTGAAACCCTTGCATCCGTTCTTGGACGGCAATGGGTTATTAAGGATAGGAGGTAGGATCGAGCATGCAACTGTTTCATTCTCGCAAAAGCACCCTATCGTACTCCCAAAAGATTCTCGCATCACAGACCTTATTGTGAACCACGAGCATATACGATTGCTACATGCTGCACCTAGGTTATTACTATCTAGCTTAAACCAAAAATACTGGATTGTAAATGGTTACAAACATGTAAAAAAGTTAATACATAAATGTTTAATTTGTTTTAGAATGAAAGCCGACTGCGCTAAACAACTAATGGGTTCCTTGCCGCCTGAAAGAGTAACTGCCTGCCGACCGTTTCAAAAAATAGGTATCGATTTTGCGGGACCTATTACTGTAAAAAATTCGCGAGTAAGACGAGCCATACAGACAAAAGGATACATATGCGTATTCGTATGCTTCGTCACAAAGGCTGTGCATCTCGAGCTTTCATCAGATATTAGCACAGAAGGTTTCCTTGCGTGTTTCAAACGCTTCATAGCGCGACGTGGCTTACCCACAGACGTATTCTGTGACAACGGTGGTTGCTTCAAGGGCGCAAGGAACGAATTAGTCCGACTGTACGAGCTTCAAGCCTCACAAGATCATCAAACACAAGTGCAAAGTTATGTAACACAACAAGGTATATCTTTCCATTTCACGCCCAGTTACTCGCCTGTGTTTGCTGGCCTTGCCGAAGCTGCTGTTAAAAGCATGAAGTATAGGGTTTCCGATTTCTCGAGGTTTTTTAGTTCTCGGGTGTCGAGACTTCTCGAGCCTGATTTCTCGGGTCTTCTCGGGTTGTCGAGAAAAAATAAAATACGTCTAAATTTTTGTTTAATTAATAAAAAGAGTCTTTAATTTAACTGTGTTTATTTTACATGAAAAAACTCAACATAATTTTTAACAAAAAAAAACAAGTTCTCAATAAAAAATCAGCTCAAAACAAAATTGCTAACTAAAACAATCATACTTCTTCTCCTTATCAAAACTAATCTCATCTCATTAATCTGTAATAAAAAACAAAATCTCTGTTAACAATCAGCTTAAAACAAACATCTTAACTAAAAACAATCATACTTCTTCTTATTATAACTAATCTCACTAATCTTTAATAAAAAACAAAATCTCTGTTAACAATCAGCTTAAAACAAACATCTTAACTAAAAACAATCATAATTTTTCTCATCACAACTAAAGATCACTCACTAATCTCACTATGTGGGTGGTATGGTATGGTATCACAATTTTTGGCAGTTTTAATGTAATTAAATAAGAGATATCTATCTACTATTAATACGAAAAATGTTTATTTAAACTTCTCGATGTCTCGACTTTTCTCGAGCTGAATTTCCCGGCTACGAGACCGACCGATTTCCCGGGAATTCCCGGGACGAGAATTCCCGGGAACAAACCCTAATGAAGTATCATTTAAAAAGAATAATGCAAAACTATGTACTCACATACGAGCAAATAAATACAATATTATGTCAGATAGAAGCTGTTTTGAATTCTAGGCCTTTATTACCTGTAACAGCTCAAGATGTAAACGATTTCAGCTACCTCACCCCAGGGCACTGGCTTGTAGGAGGTGCATTAACTACTTTTCCAGAAAAAGATGTAACAGATGTCCCTGTCAATAGATTAAAATTTTGGGAGCTGTGTAATAAGGTAAAATCGCATTTTTGGAATATTTGGCATAGATATTATTTAAATGCTCTTCAGTCTCGACCAAAATGGCGAGACAATGTACCCAATGTAAAAGTAGGAGCCTTAGTTATAATGAGGGAGCCAAACTCACCTCCTCTAACATGGCCCATGGCCAGAATTGTAAAAGTATATCTAGGTCAAGATGACAAAATTCGTGTTGTAGAGGTCATTGCACCGAACAAAAAAGTATATAAAAGATCACTGAGTGGTATATGTGTACTACCCTTAGAATAAGTTAAGATTTTTATATAATATGGTATGTAAAATAATATTTAGAACACATTTTAGTGTTAATAAAATATATGTATCTAGGTATGTGTTTATACCGTTACAAAGCAGAAAACTGTTACCTAGTAAGCAAATGCATTACAGATTGCTAGAATAGTTTACTCCATTATCACCTACAAAATGCTATTTAGGTATATGATAAAATAGTTTAGATAATAGCATTATTCAGAAGGAAATGTTTTTTGGTTTGTTTAATTTTAATAGAAAATGTTATGTTAATTATTTTTTATCTAAATCTTCAATGTAAAAACAAGATGTTACTTTAAAAAACCTGAAGCTATAGGTATCCCTTTTCTTAGATTAACCATATAATTTTAATAGGTATGGTTTCTGTTCAATATAAGTTTCAAATCACTTAATCACCTTATAGAGGCAAATACATAATAAGGTGTACTTTTCTCTAGTTTCTTTTAGTAAAGGGTGTAATAAAATCAGTGTATTTTCAATAAGTTTTATTAAGTTTCAAATTGTAAGAACCAAGATGCTGGATGGTATTTTGTTATGAAATCAAAACATAACCGTTGTAATGTAATCCTTGTTCTTTAGATTCTCTGCGGCCCCCAGCATGTTGGCATCCCAACACAGATAATAATCGTAAGATAGAAACATTTTAGAGAAGTTTAATATTGTCTATGATTGATTCAACCCACCTCTACGTCGCATGGTTCAATAACCTTGTCTTGTTCGTAAAGTAATAATATAAAAAGTTCAAAGTTCTCCAGTGTTTTTAGTGGTTTCCAAAGTCCTGTAATTACGTCCCACGTCCTTAGCACACTTAGACAGGCATACAAACAACATGACTCCAAACCATGACTCCAAGACTACGTGCATATTGAATTCCTCGCTACGTCTCCGACTAAACTGCACTTTTGCTTTAATGTATCGTACTTATCTAGTGTGTCGTGGTAATTAATAAAGAGTTATCTATCTATAATAGCTAGAGTACCTACACTTCACGCCCAAGATCGACGTAAAATATATAACTGATATCTTCTATCGCTTAAAGGTACCTACATTTTGTAACATGATCAATACCAACAAAAAAACATAAGAATGCAAAGAAATATTTATTGTAGTGTTTGCTGGCTGCTTAAAAGAAAAATATGATAACTTCGCACAAGTAAGAAGTCGCAAATGGTAAAAACATCAGCACTGCAGGATAAAAGGTTCTACCTTTTATCCTGCAGTGCTGATGGCACGATATTCATGAGAAACTAATAAGGAAAACTCACACGGTTTGTTTGAATATTAGATTGTAAAGAATTTAACCGTTTTGTTGAAGCTTTAGGCTGGAGTCACAGGACAACTTCACGAACTGTCCTTCTTCTCAGGTTCCAGGGTTGATGGTGTTGTCGACTAGAAAGAGTTTCGAACCCAAGCAAGGACTAGCTTCAGATTATCGAGAAAATATTTTCACGTCGCCCCTGGGACAATGATGCGATGCTCGGTTTAGGAAGGCCGTGTTCTAGTAGGTATCTATTAACAACGCTGTAGAGACAAGGAATTTTTCATTATAATGCGGCTGTTTTTCTGAAAATTTTAGTAAAATCAAAATTACTCCAATCAAAACAATAACAACCGCGTTGATTATAGGACATGAGTGACGTACACTGACACTTCAAGTTGACAATTGTAGGGTTGTAAAAGTTGCAACTTATAAATACATGATTGAATACTTTATTTATTAAAAGTGTATATAAATTCAAAAAAATTATAAGCGTATATAATAATCAAATAAACTTCCAAGTAAAATTATCCTCGGGTTGAGCAGACGGAAAGGTTTTAAGGTTTATGTTTGCTTTTTTTACCTATAAAAAAAAGCGGCCAAGTACGAGTTGGACTCGCCCATGAAGGGTTCCGTAGCAACAAGTAACATAATATAAAATTTCTTGTTGTTCGTCGAAAGGTAAATTGCGGTTCACGATTTATGACGTATAAAAAAAACTACTTACTAGATCTCATTCAAACCAAATATCGTTGGAAGTTTGCATAGTAATGTACAGTGGCGGTTTGAAAATGTTCGTCAGTTTTTAATTTGATTCGTTCAACGTATCACGAGCACATATTACCTTTTGAAACTGAATAGAAGAATGCGCTGAGTTAGAGAAAACAATGTTTTAACTGTTCGTTGTCAAAGTTCAAAATCATTCAGATCAAAGTTGTTTGACTGTCTATCTTGTCAACGAGACTATATTTATGTTTTGATGAACCTTAAACTTCTTCCTGCTATTGTTATTTATGTCAAATAAAAACTATTGACATGACAACACGATACGATAGGTAGTCATCATTGGAAAAACAAATCCTCTTGCAGAAAGGTTGCTAGATATTTATATAGATTATAGTTTCTATCGTAGTTTTCAATAAAGAGTATCTATAATAAGAGTAAGAGTGTTGTCAATGCTTACGTAAAAACAAGCAAAACCTTATTCTATAGCAACGTGCAACGTCACGTGTTAATATGTTGGTACAATAAAAATTCATTCTTGCAATCTGGTGCAAGCGAAAACCGACTCTAAGGTGACGAACATTTTCATTCCGCGACTGTACATCATATATTTTTTTTAGTTTTATCATTCTCTTATTTTAGAAGTTAGAGGGGGGGGACCAACATTTTATCACTTTGGAAGTGTCTCTCGCAAAAACTATTAAGTTTAGAAAAAAATAATATACGAAACATCAACATCATTTTTGAAGACCTATTCATAAATACGCCACACGTATGGGTTTGATGAAAAAAAGTTTTTTGAATTTCAGTTCTAAGCATGGGCACCCCCAAAATCTATTGTTTTTTTTCTATGTTTGTAAAAAAATCTTAATGTGGTTTACAGAATACATCTACTTACCAAGTTTCATCAGTGTAGCTCTTATAGTTTCGGAGAAAAATGGCTGTGACATACAGACGGACAGACAGACAGACAGATATGACGAATCTATAAGGGTTCCGTTTTTGCCATTTGGCTACGGTGCGGCTGTTACCAAGTATACTGTACTGAGGTTTGAGGCTGCCCTCATAATAGTTTTTATTTCTCATACAAGCTGCAGAATACGTGATAGAATCAGAAATGAGGATATCCGTAGAAGAACCAAGGTCACCGACATAGCTCGTAGAGTTAGTAAGTTGAAGTGGCAATGGGCAGGCCATATAGCTCGAAGAACCGACAACCGTTGGGGAATAAAGGTTCTCGAATGGCGACCACGAACCGGAAGACGAAGCGTAGGGCGCCCACCCACCAGATGGACCGACGACATTGTTAAGATCGCGGGAAGTCGATGGATAGAAAGGGCTCAGAATCGTTCTTCCTGGAAATGTGTAGGGGAGGCCTATGTCCAGCAGTGGACTTCTTCAGGCTGATAATGATGAATGATGATGATGACAAGCTGCAACACTCCATTTCACCACCTTTAAGGGGTAGATAAGTACATTTGAAAAATTCCAATATAGGTTCATTCATTATATTAAAGTATTTTATACAAGCTTAAAATAATTCTAACATTAGAAATAATTGAAGAAGAAGAAGAAGAAGAAGACCGTATATTTTAGTATATTTGAATACATTATTGCAAACCCTATGCGTAAACGGGCCAATACAAAAGTACAGCAAATTGCTGATATTTGTAAAATGTTGCTTATCTATGGTGATATTATTCCCCAATTTGCAAGTTCAAGCGACGTTCAGAAACTATGTAATATTAATAAACACATATTTTACGGTAACTTACGGTTTTTTGTTTCTATACAAATAATAATCAATGAATCCATAAAATATTGTTTTTACTTCATTCAGCAATTGAATACGTTGCAAGGTATTTGCCTAAGCTTAAATATTGGTACATTTCACTAGAATTCGTATTTTAATAATTTGAAGATGACACGAACTGCATAATGCTAGAACAGGGTTTTGAATGTCATCCTGGTAAATCAATTAACGGTGTTGCCGTATAAGTGCTTTGCGAAAAATCTATCGCATATTAGTATACAACATTCGTCAATTGTAAACGCATTTGAAAGTTTTATTTTTTACTTATGAATAAGCGTTCTCTTGACTTTCAATGACACCAAGAGAAAATAAAGTCATCTAGTATTTAAAAAACATTGTTGTTCAGAAAGATAGAGTAAACTATAGTTAACAATAGCTAAAACAATTACTAACGACAAACAAACATTTGGTACCACAGTAACGCACAGTTAAAACCAACTATAAACTAAATAAGCATGAAATTCCTGAAAATTTTAGTAATTTTTCAGAAAACTGTTAAAAAAGTGTCCAATTTCGTAAAAAATGTGGCAAGATTTGTTGTCACAAACGTGAACACAGTAGGTATGGTTTACATGACGTCACCGAATGTAAACATTATGGTATACAAAACACACACATACACACATGTCTATACGATATTGTGTTCGAAATTCAAAAACAAGACCGTTAACCCAAGAACATGCCTCTGCCAAAAACAACATAAGTGAAGTTATACCATTTTGATTCATAACATTTTAAAAGGACATAACTCTAGCTGCATTCTAAACTAGTTTTTTCAGCTACATAAAAGGTATAACTTTACTTTCGTACAAGCACACGTTTAGTTATCGAGTAATTTTCACAACTCAAAAGACACCACACTGTGTGAGTGTAAACTAAATAAATCCTACGTCGAAACGTCACACACACAGTATAATACACTAGTGAGCACTCACACTGACTCAAAACCAGAGCCAGAAACAGAGCCAGACAGAGCTTGTGGTAGGCCTACTGACCCGCGTGTGTTGAGAAGGCAAGGTCACTACTACTAGACCATCGGTGCTTCATGGCAAACAATATTTATTAGTACTATTTTTATGAACAACAGAATATTTAACATGATATAATTTTGTGAGTTTCGACTCCCTAAATCGTTGTAAGCTATAATGAAAACTGTTTTCAGCGTAACATTAATCATAAAACATTGTTAAAATTATCAAATTGTCAGCATCGGACCTCAATCTCTGGCAAACAAGGTCACAAAGATGTTTTTCATCAAGCTAGCTAACTCTGCCAAGCAATATCTGCAATGAATATAGCCCTTAATGCAATTTGCGTATAACCTTATCATCATCTGAGGCAAATAGTGATGCAAATATGAAATAAATATAAAAGGCAACTGTGGCGCTGGTTTTCTTATTCATCTGACGCGACGAAAAGGTTAAATCCTACGTCAAAACGTCACACACACAGTGTAATACACTGGTCTGCACGCACACACACTCAAAACCAGACCGATATAGACATACGGCCAGACATATGTAAGTATATGGTAGCAGCCCAGGTAATAAAACCTACATCGCGAAGATCGCGCGATCTTAGTAAGGTAGAATAAGTAGTTCAACAGTTGGGTTAGAACCACTAGCATATATAATAGTAGACTAGATTGTGACGGAACATGTGTTTCAAGTCACCACAGGGGCCAGTGGTGAACCGAAGCACAACTGGATACCCCAATACACAAACCAAATTACTAATTCCATTACTATGAGGTCACATTGAAGTGACCGCAAAGCCTTAGCTGGTTATGCGAAACAAGCGATTATGTGGTGCTTGAGAATGCTGTTCTCAGGATTAATTTCCCAAATGAAATCTTCCTTTACAACATCACTTGCCCCACGAGTGCGAAGTCCATTAACTCAAAGTCATAAAGTAGGTACTCCAGTAATAATACAATGGTGGTCATACTTTATAACGTTTGAAAAATGATTAATAAGTTTCATAAAAATAAGAAGTATAAAGTTATTTTCGCTTTCAGCATATAAAAATCGAATAGTAAGAAGTTTTACCTAGTTTTTAGGCTCAATATAAACCGCCGCGGAAAAAATAGGACGCGCGTCTTCCGCGGAATCCTCGCGCATTCTCCAGAATTTGGCTCGTATTTAATTTGTGTGCTAAAGAATTGATATAAAGTTAATTATGCTGTAGGTATACAAAATAGTCGCTTCCGTTCCATTACGCGGCGGTATAAATTAAGCCTTAGGCTCTCTTAGGTCAATAGAATTATATGGCTATTAAATACTAAATTCGATTCCATAAACACCGGTACTAATTTATAGCACATATAGGTTGCCTATAAATATGTGACCAGCATTCTGCCTGGAAACTTCCGTCGTGTCCAACTGCAGCGATAAAAAACCATCGAGCGTGTTAATGTTAATGTCAGACAAATCGTGGGGAAATGAAAAATGAAATTGTCTGCTAAAAATATCAATCCTTGTCCAGAAACAATGCATAGTCGGACATCGTTCATTTGATTTTTATACGGCAATTGGGTATCTTTTTTATTAGCAGTCGCGTGCGGAGTGAGTTGGGCCATTCGGTGGTGTAATTGTAGTGTGCCCTTTTGTAGTCACGCAATCGCGTGTTGGACTGGAGCAGTCGGCTGCACACGGTACAGAGACCAAGCAGTAGGTACCCAGCTAGTTTCAAAATTATCATCATCAGCCTGAAGAAGCCTGAAGTCCACTGCTGGACATAGGCCTCCCACACACATTTTCAGGAAGAACGATTCTGAGCAATGTCGTCACTCTTTGGGGTGCACTTAAAATCCTTTCACCACACTGGTTTGCAAGAACTAGTTACACGATGAAGAAGAAGCAATGTCGTCAGTCCATCTGGTGGGCACCGTACGTTTTTTCTTCCAACTCGTGATCGTCATTCTATAACTCCATATAGGTACCGACTTTCCTGGCAACACGCACAGACTTTTGTCTTGAGGTAAACAATATTCAATAACACTATCGAAACGAAAATGCTTACGATATGGATCCCCAGGCAAATGTGCCTGGGGTTCTAAGAGATCTGAGAGGATATCTAATTAGATATTAGTAATATTAAGGCCCTTGTGTAGTTGCTTGGATATTTTTGAAGGAACCGCGCTTGAAAGAAATCATCTGAAGGTTTGAATTTATTCTTCTTTTACTTTTAATTTTTCTATCATTATTTTAGCAAGGTGTGTTTTGGTGAACTTTTGGTTGGATTCCACTCCGTGAGTTTATTATTGTGTTGGTACGTCTTCCACATGTTTTCCGGCGTTCGTTATTTGTTTCGGCAAGTAAATGCGTACGGGTTTAGCTTAGTAACAAATTCACGTCCACTACTGTTACTACTGTTGGTAGATTTCATATTGTTTATTGAAGGCTTATATGAAATCAGGCTCGAGCAAAGGTATCTACTTTCAGCACCTATTAGGTTACATATGAGAGTCAGTTTGTTTATAAAATATATCCATGGCTACATATTACAGTAGTTTCTAATATCTTATGGTTTTATCATTATATTATTAACAGACAATCAATTAGGAAAGTTGTAAACATCTAGATACACGCGAAGACAATTTAAGTTGTGTCCTCGCACTAAATAAGGCAACGAGTGGAGCAAATCCTCTTTTCCAAGTGTATTTACTGTTTAGTGTCTTTATTGTGAGCTACCTCTCTATTCGGGCCGTTCGATCCCATTGAACAACTTTATTGGTTTCCCACAATGCTATGTAGAGCCACCACAGTCCGGAATCACAGACAGGAATCCGAATCCACTAAACGTTATTCTATTTCTCGCCGATGTTTCAATGGTTGAAAATTCTGTGCTGCCTTCTCTTAAACACTTTTGAATTTCAAAAGCTATGTGAAAAGAGCACTGATGGTCTAGTGAGAGCAAACGTGCAATTTGATGTGGACACAAGACAAGTTTGTATTCGGCGCATGAGGGGTTTTTTTTAAATTGATTTTCTGGCAAAGAACGCATGCGATAGTCCTGTATGGAATAGTTTTTTGCTATTGTAAATGTTACGTGCTTCTGAAGACATCTTCAAGGTTTTTTTTATTTATTCCGTAGCTGCAACGCATTAAGGCTTGAACACACCGCCAGCGAACTAGTTCGCTAGCGATGGCGAACTAGCCCCCAAATAATTTGAAGTCTCCGAAATGTACATTGCCATCACAATGGCACTTTTGGCGCTAGGTCTAGCGCAATTTCAAAGCATTTAACTGCTATTATTTTGTAGGCTAATCTTGGATTAACCTTGGATTTTAAATACGTGTCGCAGTTTGTAGTTCATATAAATTGCCAAGTTAAAAAAAAATTACATTTCTATTGAGTTTTCAAAAAAAAAAGATATTTATTGAGCACTGTGACATGCGCACCTATTTTATCGGACAACTTGTGTCTATTCAAAGTATCTAGAAGCATTTAAAGTGTCTAGGTTTATGACTACAAAGCTTAATTTAAAAAAAATAAAAATACATTAGTAAAAATAGCCAAACCCTGGAATGGACCTGGCAGCACTGGCCGCAATTTAGACTGTCAAGATATGAAAGATATTTAGCCCAATCAAAACACTTAACTACTGCTAGGCATGGGAAATAATTACCTGCAGTTAATCGGCTCATTAACAACCTTGAGCTTGTTCAGCTCAAACAACTCAGCGGCTCAAACATCATGTAGTTGTTGTAGAAGTGTGGAAGTGCGAGTGCAGAAGTTAAGCCGCTTACAGACCTTCTGGCTTCACTTCGGAATCATTCAGTTAATATAGTTACCTACTTTAATTTTTTTCACTGAAATACCTAACCTACCTACCAAAGTAGCAAGCAGCAAATAAACTGAATAAATAAAGTCTGTTTAAACTATTATCGCCACTGTTTGTTTTGAGCCGTTATTTATTAAAATTAAACTGCTAGCTATGCTAAAGTATAAAATGCTATGATGTGCGGTTTTGGCCCTTACGTATTTATTGCAGAAGCAAATTTTCAACATAGTTTCTATTATTGGCTATGCATACCGTAAACCTTATATCTCTTTGTGCTTCTTCCAGAACGACTTCCAATTTGATCAGGGCGAGCAACGCCAGGCTCCATAGCTCGTCTTAATCTAGGTCTTTACCTATGAAATTGTACATTTGAATATTTTTTATGCCATTGAAATTAGATAGGCGTAAGGCTCCAAACCCCACAGCAAGCTCAGCCGTATAATTAGTTGGTCTAACTCCATCACGGCTAAGCTTGCCGCGGGGTTCCAATTCTTCGGTCCAACTTTTTCACCACTTCTACTATCGTCTTCAATTCAAGGCCTGCGCACACCTATGTGCTCTTTACCGTCGTCAGTATTTTCGAAGCATTACAACCTTGGAAGTTTCGTCGAGAGTGAACAAGTGAATAATAGCTAAGCGTGCTCCACCTTAGGCTGCATTTTCACTTTCCATCAGGATTGATGGCAGTCAAACGTTTAGCTATCAACAATAAAAAAAAATACCTATGTATGTCGCTGGCCATGGCGATCAGTGAAACGCTGTCAAATTTGAAAGCGATATTTGACATCGTTTCATTGATAGCCATTGCCAGTGACCTAGGTGTACACAGGCCTTCATATCGTTGTTGACAACGGTTGCCAGCCGACCACAAGGCTCGTTTTTCAACTCATAATTTGCAGATTTAAATTTAAGGCTTTGCATGGGTGCAAAATACAAAAGCACATTTTGCCCTCCTTTTTTCTACACTAAGCCTTTGCAAAGCTAAGGCGATTGGCTAGTTATGTACATGGAATACATAGTGAGATAACTGGCATTTCGTAGAACCTACATAAACCGTAAAACATTGTCAAGTGCACGAAAAGAGCCTCATTGAGGTGCGTTTATAATTCTTTCACCACATTACTTTTGAATGAACTTTTGTCACCATAGTATTAAGTATGTTAAGGCTGCAATGCTTTCTAAGTGAGAGCTGAAATAAAAAGTTTTGGTTTGATTCAATTTTGGTGTGAGCTACACTGAGCTGCACAAAACTTAGATAATAATGACTCCTTCTGTCTTCGACCATATCACTTTACCAAACTTTGACACAAGAGGTGGGCGTGGCTACGCCGCCGCCACGACCAAAGAAGTAGGAAATATAAAACTTGTTAAATCCATAGAGCAGCAGCATTGTTTTTGACAAAGTCAAACGGCTTCGTAGGTATTGCTTTTACCCAACATGCTGATGCAAACAGGAATGTTATGATATTGACCACTATGTGTGTGTATAAGTATTTTATGATTGCTCATCTGTTCCCCTATATCAAATAAATATAAAAATAGAACTAGTTTATTTTAAAGGTCGCGGGTTCAAATCCCGCTCGGCTCTTAACTTTTGGGACATTATAAAAATCTTTGTGATTTCCTTAAGTGTAGTAAACACTATAAAATCAATAAACAATTATGAAAAACGCAAGGCGACATCTCTCGTCGATTCAACTGAATGCAACTTCGGTTATCGAGCAGGTTAATTGACTACAACGTCAAAACTGTAGATGGAGCCACGGTCGCGTTAGTGCCGAACAGTCCCTAAGAGTTATTCGTCGAGTGTGATTAGGATCCGATGGCGCAGTGGTCAGCGCAGCCCCGTACCGAGGGGAAGGTCGCGGGTTCAAATCCCGCTCGGCTCTTAACTTTTGGGACATTATAAAAATCTTTGTGATTTCCTTAAGTGTAGTAAACACTATAAAATCAATAAACAATTATGAAAAACGCAAGGCGACATCTCTCGTCGATTCAACTGAATGCAACTTCGGTTATCGAGCAGGTTAATTGACTACAACGTCAAAACTGTAGATGGAGCCACGGTCGCGTTAGTGCCGAACAGTCCCTAAGAGTTATTCGTCGAGTGTGATTAGGATCCGATGGCGCAGTGGTCAGCGCAGCCCCGTACCGAGGGGAAGGTCGCGGGTTCAAATCCCGCTCGGCTCTTAACTTTTGGGACATTATAAAAATCTTTGTGATTTTCTTAAGTGTAGTAAACACTATAAAATCAATAAACAATTATGAAAAACGCAAGGCGACATCTCTCGTCGATTCAACTGAATGCAACTTCGGTTATCGAGCAGGTTAATTGACTACAACGTCAAAACTGTAGATGGAGCCACGGTCGCGTTAGTGCCGAACAGTCCCTAAGAGTTATTCGTCGAGTGTGATTAGGATCCGATGGCGCAGTGGTCAGCGCAGCCCCGTACCGAGGGGAAGGTCGCGGGTTCAAATCCCGCTCGGCTCTTAACTTTTGGGACATTATAAAAATCTTTGTGATTTCCTTAAGTGTAGTAAACACTATAAAATCAATAAACAATTATGAAAAACGCAAGGCGACATCTCTCGTCGATTCAACTGAATGCAACTTCGGTTATCGAGCAGGTTAATTGACTACAACGTCAAAACTGTAGATGGAGCCACGGTCGCGTTAGTGCCGAACAGTCCCTAAGAGTTATTCGTCGAGTGTGATTAGGATCCGATGGCGCAGCGGTCAGCGCAGCCCCGTACCGAGGGGAAGGTCGCGGGTTCAAATCCCGCTCGGCTCTTAACTTTTGGGACATTATAAAAATCTTTATCTCACACCCAAGATTAAATGAAATGCGTGGAACAGACATGTTAACATACATAGCATAGGTGCATAGCGGTGAAAATCATCTTTCCTTTTTTTATTTTCTTCGCCGCAGTCTATGTCTATATCTAGTCGAGTATAAATAGTATAAGGTCGGGCGCGATATAGATTAGATAGATCAGAAAACGTCGAATACAACAATTCAAATTCAATCAGTTTTAAATTTCTAATCCGCACAAGATTTTCGCCGAACACATTTTGTGCTAGACCTAAATTGTAAGAAAGTTGACAGACTGAACAGTATCCTTGGTTCATTAGAATTTTTCTATCAAACGTTTTCTGATGTACTTACTTAAGTACCTACCTATTAAACACCCGGCCTTATACTATTGAATTAGAGCACGGGTAGTCTAGTTTAGAGGGTAGCGAGCAATCCAATACAAAGATTGACTGGACTCTCAGCTCAGTTGGCAGTAGCTCTGCCTTTTGCGCCGTAGGTCGTGGGTTCAATTCCCACCGAGAACAAATATTTCTTTGGTGAATGCAGATGTTTGTTCTCTGTCTGAGTGTTATATTGTATTCTAACTATGTGTTAACAAAATAATGTGCAGTAAAATGTATGTACTATAGGAATGAGATAGTTGATTGTAATACATCAACTATCTGATTCCTATAGTACAAGACAAGCTCGGGGATAGATAGTGTTTTGTGGATTGTCTACATTATTAATTTATTTTATAAAGATCGTGGGTTAAAATTTGGTCGTGCACCACCAATGTATACTATTCTGTCAGTTCATCACCTATCTTATTATATAAATAGATATACTGTAGCTGTAGGTTTATCGACAAGATAAACCTAGCTCTAAGACTTCTCAAAGTGATCATTGATATTATGTAATTTTAAAGGTACAATGAATAAAATTAAACATTTTTACTTTACTTTGACTTTCACTTTGAATACTGCTACTCCATTGTAATCTCCATTTGATAACTCTTTGAATTGCTCGAAATAAATTGTCAATTTGAAAAAACGTCAAAACTATAGCGCCTGCAAAACAGGAAAGTATTAAAAACCGGATTATCTCCGGCTTCCGGCCAAAAACCGTTTCCAGGTTTGGTCAACGTAATATTTTTTCATATAGTAGAATTTTAACAAGAAAACAATATTCTAAGATACCTACAAAATCAACTATTAAAAAATTGTACGAAATAGGAATTAGTATCTAGTGAAGTTTAATATTACTTATTATTGAGTAGTTTATTGTTGAGTAGATTAGTAGTAGTAGTGGAGCTTTTTGTGAAGTGCTCATCCAGGGAAGTACTACCACCATACCTGTTTCTGCCGTGAAGCAGCATTGCTGTGTTTCTGTTTGAAGGGTGTGGGTGCCGGTGAAATTACTGGCACTTGAGGCTGAACCTCTGTACGCGTGAAGCTGATGGACGCAGGGCAGTGCATCGTAGGGCAAATTCCTAGCGTGTGTGACTTACGAGGCAATGCTTTGTTACAGGCTATAGGTACCACTGTTACCACTTACAGGCCTATACCCGAGTGGGATCCTAGCTAAAGAAAAATAAGAACACAAATGAACAAAAAGTAAAACTGAAAAAAAAACTAATAAAAATAAATCTAACATCAAAATATATGTATTAAAAATAAAGTTTAAAATTAAATTTAAACAAAATAATGACTATAATGTATGAATGTAAATAATAATAATCGAAATAATAAGTAATAATATGCATGAAATGTAACTTAATGTAGTTATGGAATGAATGGGCTTTTTTTTTTTTTTTTATAGTTACCACTTAACATCAGGTGGACCATATGCTTGTTCCATCAGCTAGATGTATTAAAAAAAAAGACGCAGTGCAATAATAGAAAAACAAAGTATTGGTTTTATTATGTTTTATCGGTTTTTAGCTATGTATGCTTTTAGACAAAAAAAATCCATTTATAAAAATAATGCATCTTTTTAGTAATGTTTCATTACCTGGACATATTAGGGCTAAGAATAAAGTGATGGTGAACTGAACGCGCGAACCTTGTGCAAACAACACCCACACCATTGCCTCCATATTTCCACTGTTATGACTTTTGAGGAACAAGATTTAGCGCAGTTTCAAGACAGTATCTAACACTAATACTAGCTCGCTGCGTACAATGACAGTTCGCGGCGCTGTGTGGGGATGAATGCAAAACCCTACGCTTGAAACTGATCGCCATCGCCATCGCAGTTCGAAACTGTTCGCCGCAATCTTTTCTAAGCTTAATTCATTCACCCGCTAGTCCGGGGTACCTAGGTAGTTTTTGTTCACGGGGATTAAAAACAAAACAATATTTTTGAGGCTCAATCAGTAAGATTTATGTTTCTGATACTAAGGAAAATCGGAATACGTAAAACTTCCCTCACTGTATAGACATACGCCTATCTATCATTGCGTCCTGAAGTGAGGGTAGTTATTATTCCTCCACCTCTCAACGACGATAGCACTCATGTCAATGCTCCAGTCTGCCCACGACCACAGTTATTACAACATAGCCGAAGCGTCGGGGAAAATTATACGCGGTAAACACCCATCATCATCATTATCATCATCATCAACCTATATTAGTCCACTGCTGGACGTAGGTCTCTCGCAAGACGCGCCACTGAGCCCGGTCTCTCTCTCTCTCTCTTCTTCTCCAGTGCTTGCCAGCTACATTTCGCAGATCGTCACCCCACCTTGCCGGAGGGCGTCCTACACTACGCTTACCTAAACGCGAAAAAAATACCCGTGTAACAGTTTAATGTGTGTTATGATCGCAAAAGTTTAAAAAAGTACTATTGATAAATTTTGCTTAGCTGTCCGGCTTTTCGCAAAACCGGAAAACCGGGTTTGCACGCCCTAGTCAGGACGTAATGTCAGATGGGAAACTGATGGGTGGCTGAACTAATTGATGCCCGCGACTTCATCGACTGTCTCCACGGGTGGTGATTATACACTTCCTTGTTTCGATATTATATTTATGCATTCCATCTCTTATAAAAAAGTCCCCAAATATTATAAATACATTCACTTGTTCTGTTTTTTCTCCATCAATCAAAATATTACACGCTGTTAAACATTCATATCGAATACCATAAACTTAGCCTTATGATTGTATTTGTTTTTGTATTTATTGATTTACTTTGATTATGACGGTTCATTCTAGGTATGTAAATGCCCTTATTTTATTTTTTATTGATATTTGATCTTATTCTAAGCTTCTCTCCATCCAAAATTTGATTGGAAAATACTGATTTGCAGCGATATAACCGCCCATTATGCATTACTATATTTTTAAATAGTTTCAAATAAGATTCTATCCTATTATTATCTTACACAACATCTTTTTTTGCTTTTAACGTAGTTAAACAAATATTTTTAGAAGTAATATATTTTTTTTCTATTAAAACTAATAGGAAAAACAATTTCCAGAGTTCAATAATATTACAACGAATCCTCAATAGTTCTCTTTTTCCAAATTTTAGACTCTACGGGTCGTTTTCACCGATGACTAATCAGTAGATCAAATATTTGACGATTGTTTAATACACAAAATTAAGAAAAATTAAGTAGGGGGTAGTAAAACATTAAATAGGGGATGCTTTGTCTGTCACGATCTGGGAACTTTCGTTTTTATTAGTAGTGATCGCAGCGTGCAACTGTCAAAAGACGCGGCAGTGTGTGCGGATGTATACAATTCCCTATGTTGAAACTGAACGGTTCGCCACCGCGCCCGCCAGCGAACTAGGTGTGTTCGAGCCTTTACATGCATTCTTTCTACCAAATAGATCGCCGATTTAGTTCCATTTTCAAAAATAAAATGATTTACTTTCTTTTATTAAAGCCGTAATAATTCGAGTCTTTGATCTATTCTTCTTATGACTAAAGACTTTTTCATTTTGTAGGCTCATTGTCATAATTTGACAGACAAAAATAAAAATAAAGTTTTTCCCCTAGAGGAAGAAATGCTATGTTTTCTTCGCTCTGGTACGCCAAAAACATGGTATTCTTTAAATTTTTGAGCAAGAGTGAAAATATACTTACATTGTTATTTTCTTTTCTTTGTGCAAGGTATCTCATTTACGTCACTATGTTATAATACAAAATTGCATGAAATCCTTTTACATTGTCTAATATAATCTCAGGAACAAATCTATGAGCGGCTCTTGAGATTACCACCATAGCTACAATATGCCAGTTCTAACTGCTAATATTCAACTAAATGTGACAATAGGCGGCTTTGTGCTGTACCAATGAACAAGGTATTGGACGGTGAATGGATGAAATTCATAAGGATTTTGATTGTATCTAGACCTCACGTTATAACTTGGAGTTTGAAGATTTTTTTTAGTTTTTTATGTAATTAGCTTTATGTAGCTAGTTCCATTGAACAAGCCTAAGGCCCACACGATATGTGGGCCATATTGTGAAGTGGTAACCATCACCTATAACAAATCAATGCTTCATAGGTCACGCACGTGAGGAACGTTCCCTACGATGCACTGCCCTACGTCCATCAACTGGAGGCCTACAGATAATTAGCCCCACATGCCAGTACTTTCACCGGCACCAATACCCTTCAAACCGAAACACAGCAATGCTGCTTCACGGCAGGAATAGGCATGGGTATTGTGGCGAGCCGAAGCCGAAGGCCCGCCAGAGAAAAAGAAAAAAAAAACCGGGAAGGCGGCAATTCTATCTTCATTTTCACTAATTTTACTTTCATGTTTTTATTTTTACTTTCCTTGTATTCGTAATGAAAAGCACAGTGTTTACCTCGGGTGAAAGTCTTTTAAGTCCCTCAAGCTCCATTGGCGCCCTTCGGGACTCAAAAAACGTGACTTTCAACACTCAGGTAACAATGTACTATTGTATTCGTTTCTGGTGGGCACCTGATTTCGAAGTAATGCTATAGATGTAGCAAAAGAAATCATTTAATATTTTGGAACATTACGAAGATTTGTGATCTGGTGATCATTTAAGTATAAGTGACTACAGTAAAATGTTTTCTAAGCACCACTGCCTGTAGTTATTTACCTCGTTAGACATTAACGGCTAAGGGCCTGTCATAAAGTAAATGTCAAACTGCACTTAAAGTGGAAAACTTCACACTGATGATGGTGAGATAGTGACAATTTCAACATGACCTTAATTATGTTTGATTAGAACTTGACCAAATTAAACTAAAAAAAAATTACATGGACGACGGCTTGATATAATGTACTTATCGCACTTTTTTTTTAGAAAGCTAGTTGATGGAACTCTTCAAGAATTTTGTTGATGTTTATCATACTTTATTTTACGTTTGCACCAATACGACGAAAAACTAATAACATTTAGATCCCCACCGAGAACAAATATGTACTTGCACACAGATGTTTGATCTCTGTCTGGATGTCATATTGTATGTATTTACAAAAAAAAAGTATTATAAAATGTATTATATCAGCTATCTAGTTCCCATAGTATAAGCTCTGCTTAATTTGCGGCTAGAGAGCGTCGTTTGGTGTGTTCACAATATTTATTTATTTAATTGCCACAGTTCACGGAATCTAAAACGATAAAAAAAGTCCGGATCCGTCGGATTCAGAAGCTTATAAAGCAAGTTAATTACTGAACCAAAATCCCCCAGGGCAAAAACATAATAAAGTCATGTAACCTATTATACCTACTAATTTTCGTGCAGATCAGTTGACAAATGCGACCTGTAGGCGAAATAAGAAGTCAGTCAGTCAGACAGGACAGACAATAATATTTTTGGCAATCTCGAAACTGTACCTAACGCTTCGCTCGCTCGGTCAATAAAGTTTGGAATAATTATAGCTCGTAACCATTTTGGTTCTTTTTATCAAAAAGTTCACAGGAACCGAAGCTGAAGGCGGCAGCATACAATTATATGTAAGCCTGCCGCCACACGCTTCACTAAAAACACAGCCTTTTAAGCGAAAAACGTAATTAATTTCTGTACATCGTTAATTTTATTTATACTTCGATCACTATGGATGAAGTTTCATGAATGCCAGCGGTGAACTGTTAAACCGTTTTGTTCAATTTTGCAGCTTAAAAGTATTTATGCCAGAACTGGAAAAAATATTTTGTGTTTTTTTTTACTATTGTGTACATTTTTGTGTGTGTATATTTAAACAAAACAAACCGAATTTCTGGCAATACTTTGGTCTCAATAACTCTTCCAAACTGACTGGCGGAAAATGTAAGAAAGCTGATTGGAAATAATCTCACAATCTTAAACATGAATTTGATTAAACAATATTAATATTAGTAATAATGTTTATTTCGGAACATATTTACAGTGGTACATAAAATTAGGAAACGATGATAACTGCATTAGTCGTTAGACTGTCCAGCGCCCGCCTCCTTAAACTAGGTACAGTGCGTTCCTAACTCTACTCAAGGGAAAAAAATGCTACTACTATGCTAGGTTAATTAATTACAAACAAAATATAAAGAAAAAAAAAACGCAATGCAAGTTCAATTTTCCCATTAATGTTTCTTTCCTCATCAGTCACACGCAGAGTTATATTGCGCGTACTCTAGTAAGTATTCAGTATATTTATTGCCTCTGTATATTTAAATTTAACATGTAAATTTAACAGTCAGATCTTAGAACTATAGTTTTGAATAAATACATAATTTACCCTTTATTTTTGATGGGTGTTGCAATATAGTAAATGCGGACCGATATGGTATAATCATGCTGATTGTAAACAGGTATATACAATGTTAGATCTCTACAATAGCAATTGACACCAATTGACAGTAAAAGAGGGACAACTGGCTTTTTAAAGGCTCCCAAGCGTAGAGTATAGATACGTTATTATTATTGCATGTGTTATTATCGCACGCAATAAACACCTGTGTGCGGGAGCCTTAATTTACGACACCTCTATAGTATCTAACCATCGGGGTCATGAAAATACTAAAGGGCGGTTACTCAAACATTTTAGCTCAAACAGTTGTTTCGTTTTTTAACCAAGTTTTTACATAATATTGATGACCTTATTTTTATTTCAAAAGATAAACAGTGCCTTAACTAATTGCCATCTCTTACCTCTGGGTAATGAAAAACAGGGACAGGGATAACTTTAAACTATGATTTAAATTAAATTGCGTTTTTTATGCTGTAAATACTTATACTCGTAATAATTGTTTGGTGTTCAAAAACACGTAAAGTAGGTGGTAAATTTCTGTTTTTTTTTTTCTATATTTTCAAATGCATTTCCTCCATTTTGTCTATACCATTGTGTTGCCAACTAAGAACGAGTGATTCCAAGTTATGCATTTCAATAAAAATGTCTTTATTTTTAAAGATTATCACAGATTCTACGGTCACACTATATTATTCTACTGCTTCCAGTTAATCGATTGGTGACACCCCCGATGCTAACATACTCGTAGTTATGCGTATATTTTCCAAACATAATATCCTACCTACTTATAAAAGAGATTACCCGAAAAGAGGACACATGTCATATTAATATGTATCGCGTGTAGTCACGTCAGTATCGTACAACAAAATAATTCGGGCATATTTGAGATTAATTAGTTGTGTTGTTGGAGGACACTAATGTCATCGGCGGATTACCCCGCTTGACGAGGGTCAGTGAACTGTATTTGTGGACCTTTTTGTCTTATAAATATCATACACAGTTAATAAGAAGTTGTGTTTGCATTTTTATCCAAAAAAGACGATTTTGAATTTAGAATTTAGTGTTTTAACCAAATTCTTAATTAAAAATTGTCTTCTTTTTTGTTTTTTCGTCTTAATTTTTCACTATCTGTGGTTAACCCACAGAGCTTAATAGTCGGACGGGACTGCTCTATAATAATAAATATTCTTTTTTTTTGCTGTTTGATCCACACCAACGAATGTAATGCGAATGTTTTTCTATGCCATAAATATAAATACTTACCTACGATGGAGGTTACTTAGAGAGATAGCGGTTATTTTTTAAACTACTCCATCACTGCGCACCAAAGTAGTATCGAAGCTATTTTCTGGTGATTTGTTTCGACCGGTCCATTTCCACAACTAAGTTATAAAGTAATTCTGTTTTTATCACCCATATTCCATGGCAAAATGCAAGCAAAAATACGTATTTTTTGCTAGAAAATATATTTCGTTGTAGAGAGGTTTTCTCTGTGGGTTTCTACTTACATCTAACATGCCTTCTTAATTTGAAATGTCACAACTATCTACCGAATGTTGGCGGAAATATGACATGGGTCAGCCATATTTTGAAAGCTAGCACCATTTTTTTGCGTTGTAGAGTTCTCAGAATGGTCGATCCTAGAGTTTTCCTCCTCTCTCTCTCTGTTCTCTCCTGTTATGTCATTTTGGTTAGTCACATAGCTTTTTAACATTATCTACTGAAAATCTTAGCACAAAGCGTGAACAGTTGAAATGAAAGTGGTTATTTAGGTCATTTCCTGATTTGAACGAAATTGTTTCCGATGATTTTGAAGAAACGCCATCTTTTTTTTCAAAACCAATGACGGCCGACTTGCTTACTAACTGACTTAACTAAAAAATATTATATCTTATACCTTTAAACGAGAAAATCTTGTATATATATATATATTTAGGATCTTGGAAACTGAACCAACGATTTTCACGAAATTTTGTTTAAAGGGGTTTTTGGGGGCGATAAATCGATCTAGCTAGGTTTCATTTTTAGAAAATGACGAGAAGTTGGTGATTTGCAATAATCAAATATACGACTGTTCCTGCCATCTATTGGCGATTGTGCGCAACTAACTGCAAGTTATCCCAGTAGATGGCGTTGTTAATTAAAAATAAGCCAATAAAGATACGGCTCTTTCTGACATCTATTGGCGAATAATAATACTATTTTTTTTAACCCCGAGCGAAGCTCGGTCATACCGGCTCGTTTATGTAATATATCCTCACCTGGCATTGGCAAAATTGTCTCTTTCAAATGACAGATGCCAACGAATTAAGAAGAAGCAGAAGTAGATCTTGGCTATTTGCCAATATTATGCGAGTAATAAAAAGGTTTCAAGCCACGCGTGTAAGTTATTGAAGGTATTTTCTAGGCTGTCAAACATCAGACGATTTTCTGGCAAAATATCTGCTACACGATACGCGGGATTTATCAGTAGCGTAGTTGACCCATGGCAATTCATAAACATCATTGCAGCTTAAAACTTATTGTTTGAAGCCTTAAGCACATCAATATTAGCGTTTAGCTGGAAATTGAAGAAAATGCTGCAAACTGTGTGCATTGCCAAACGGCTAGCCCGATTTTAATGAAATTTGTTTGGGACAATCTGGACGTAAGAATAACCTTCCAAATAAAAATATAGTTTTCTAAATCGGTTCATAAATGACGGAGGCATGCAGTTACAAACATTAAAAAATATTTAAAAAAAAATGGCAACAACGATTTTAATAAAATTAAAATGGAACCAATCTGGAAGCAGTACCTTTCAGTTAAAAAAATATTTTATCAAATCGGCTCACAAATGACGAAGTTCCTTAGATCCGCGTATTTTATTATTTCTGTTTCCCTAATTTTTTAATTCATGTAAAAACAAAACAAAAAAATGGCAAATGCATAAACCCATGCGACGCCAAAAAAAAAAAAAAAATTATGAAGTTATGCGGTAACAAACATTAAAAAAAAAATACAACCGAATTGAGAACCTATATCAAAAAAGAGGTTTGATTGGAAGTCGGTTTAAAAATGGACCTCCAGTCTTGTTTTAAGGCCTGCGCACATCTATCATGCGCGTTTAGCTGAAACGCTGTCAAATTTGACAGCGTGCCCCGATGTGCGCAGGCCTTTATTTTTGTGGGTTTTCAACAACGCAATTACGTTATGCAAGTTAGAGTTTAGAGTTCATTTTTTTTATTTTGTCAAAAAATCAAATATTTTTACGTTTTAATCTAATATTTATTGCAGCAAAGTATAGCAGTATACAAAATTAGATTTTGAAAATTAGATTGCGCAGTCTGAAATAACCAACTTCATAAAAAGAGAAGGTTATTTTCGATGAAAACTCGTTTGGTCACGTTCTCGCACTAATCAATGCATAGCAAATACCAAAACTTTTAAAAGTCTGCATTTTGTTCAAACACAATTTCTGTGAAAAGCAAAGGCTTCGTGGCTTTGGAAAGTATATTCACACAACTTTGTTTCATATTGTCATGAAGTCGCTAGCTCAATTTTAAGTTAAAGGCGAGCAACAGAAAAGGATTTTTCTTTTAGAGTATTTTTTTATCTACCGTTAGATAAATTTATTCATCTAATAACAACATGTCCATCTCTTGTCAAAAACAAAAACTGTCATGTTTTATTTGACGAGGATTTCGTTTTCTCCATTCGTGACACTAACCGTTGCGTGCACCAGCGGAAAGACAATTGAAATCCTTAGTTCAAATAAAGTCTAGTAGGTACTGCAGTGGACTTCTACAGGCTGATGACTATGATCAGGTACTGACTAATCTGTTACTGAAAATCGTTCGGCTCAGTATTATACGATTTACGAGCGGGCAAAGAACCGGCAAACGTGACTTTTTAGCCAGCCTTTCACAATTATAGGATTACGTGACAACATTATACTACCTAAAAATACTGTGGTGGAACAAAAAAAGTGCTAAAATATACAATTTACTATGTGTGACAACCGTTGGGGAATAAAGGTTCTCGAATGGCGTCTACGAAGCGGAAGACTAAACGTAGGGCGCCCACCCACCAGATGGACTGACGACATTGTTAAGATCGCGGGAAGTCGATGGATGGAAAGGGCTCAGAATCGTTCTTCCTGGAAATGTGTAAGGGAGGCCTATGTCCAGCAGTGGACTTCGTCAGGCTGATAATGATTGATGATGATGACTATGTGTGAATAAAATGATTAGACATCCTCGCTTAGGATTCCAACTTTCTGCCTTCTGAATCAAGAACGCCGCATCTCGGCTCTGTTGGTAGTAGCTCTGCCTTCTGTGCCGTAGGTCGTGGGTTCGATCCCCACCGAGATCAAATATTTGTATAGGAAACGCAGATGTTTGTTCTCTGTCTGAGTGTTATATTGTATTCATTCTAACTATTCTAAATATTATTTATTTAAAAAAAACCCTTTATACGAGCTCTGCTTAGATTGGGGCTAGATAATGTAGAGTGGATTGTGCAAAATATAAAAAAAAATATGGGCAGATATTTAACACAACATGTAGCTACTCATACATTGTTGCTCCTGGTATCGCTATTGTTTGTCAAAGGCTCTACGGGACACAATATAAAAGAAAACAAGTTGAGGGATCATATAAGAAATCAGTTCTTTAATTGCAATTTCACCTGTAAGCGACGGTAAAATCCAAGCAGAATGGTCTAGAAGAAACCCAGAACGAAATGTATGCAGGTATAATGCAAACGTCCCGCCGTGCAAATCGAACTGCTCAGACAGTTAGCTCACCGAGCACAAAGGTCGTAAAGTGAAAATACAGATTACGACCACAAGTACCTGATAAAAATGTAGTCTACGTTTTCAATAGACTAAACTTTTATTCGGAACCACACGAGCGCTGGCACGAATGAAATTTTGTGCTTAATAAATCTGGGTAGCGAAAGTTTGCAATAATGTGGTTTTAACCCGACTACGGTTAAACTAGAACTTACCCGCCTGTAAAAACACCTACTTTTATGTTATGTAGCTACCATTAGCGTTAATCATCCCTTTCTCGGTTTATACTAACATTAGATTGGCATTGTTTAAATGATAGCGCTCTTGAGTCTAAGCACAAAATGTGAATTAAAAAAATAATTAACGAGAATTTATCAAAATAAATTTGCTAGACTTGGTGTTGCATTGAAATTAAACAAAAAGTGGCAACTTTTTTACTTGAAATTAAAAAAAATTGTCACATTCATGATTTCTTCTTCGAAAACCACAGACTAAAAAGATTACTTGAAAGTAAAAAAAATGCCACATTTACGATTCCTTTGAAAACCATAGACTTAAATAACACGGCTTTAATTTTGGCTCTGTTGAAATGTTAGTTTAGGTTATTGTTGATTGAGTGAGCTTAGCATTTTGTATTAACTTCTCAGAATACTAAGGTTCATAAATAACATCACTATTTATTAACCATTGATTCAATACGTGATATGAATAATTATTCGACTCGTTTTTCTCAAGAAATCAAGCCTTTAAGCTATCAAAACAAAACTTGGGCCGGCCTTATTCTATATTATGTTTATACATCGGCACTAGTTTAACGATGTTAATATACCGTGAATACACAATAACTGAAAAACTCGTGCTTTAGGTCAGTTTAGAAAACGGTCTAAAGATTTTAACATGCACGGTAAAATTAGCTTTTGCCATGTTATTAGGGAACGGGCAGTGAAAGGGTGAACGGCTTTTCTAAGCTATGTATACATAATAAGTTACTTACATGTAGTATCGCATAGTTTATTGTTTCGTAACCAAATTGTATGTTTTTGTTTAACCAGTCAGCACGCTTTTGTTACCCACCTGCGTGTTCGAAAGTTGAAATAAATGCGTAGCCATTTCCAATGTTTTAAGCCTCGCACACGTCTAAGCCTTCTGTGGTGGCGATCAGTGAAACGCTGTCAAATATGATAGCGATATTTATTTGACCATCAACATCGTCATCGCCTAGATGTGCGCAGGCCTTAACTTTTACAAATTACGAGTTCAAGTGCGCTTCAGAAACATTATACTTAGGAAGTTATCATCTTTTTTTTGATATTGCGTAATTGCTTTGTGAAATATTGCTTTTAAAGCCTTATGTTAGACTTTTAGCAGCTGGGGATGCACCACGCTTGGCACCTTGGTAGGCGGATTGACTGCAGAGTTGAAGTCATTGGTCACTCAAGAAATAATTGTGCCTGCTGCCCAATCTCTGGTGCATTCTCACTTCTTACAATATCGACGGGAGGGGATGGAGGTTGTACAATAGCTAATTTAACTGTTAAGTTGCAGACCACTGGCGTTTACGGCTATTATTGCTATTATTGGCTATCCGTGTAACAATTAAGCAACCATTAGCGACGACCATGGCCAGCGAGATCAGCCAAGTTACGAGCAACTTTTTCAATAATCACGAGTAAAATTTTATAAAGTTGTTCTTTTCTTTTCAGCGTTGTCTGGATTATTTGCAGGAAAAAA
This sequence comes from Thera obeliscata, assembly GCA_947578465.1. Classification (NCBI taxonomy): domain Eukaryota; kingdom Metazoa; phylum Arthropoda; class Insecta; order Lepidoptera; family Geometridae; genus Thera; species Thera obeliscata. Next base: position 4,057,239 of record OX387927.1, read on the forward strand.
AATATTTATTTAACATAGGTAGATTAACAGATAGGTACCTACCCAAAAAGATATCAGCCAACAGAAAAACCTCACAGCCAATTTATGAAATGTAGACTGGTAGGAGTAATTAGGTATTCTATAGCAGTAGGTAAGCGTGAAGCGCGTCAGATCTACATCCCAATATCTCTCTAACAATTTCGAGGGATGAATAATGATAACCTTAGAAAAAGGTTCTTAGCCTGGGGTCCACAGTAAAGTCCATTGAACTGCGGGGGTTATTCCCTTATTGAAAAAGTCGTAAACTCCAGTTCAATCTCATATATTTGACATCTCTCTCTCTATCTCTCTGCTACTGTCATACCAAGGTTCAAATTTGAAATGAAACGATTCAGTTAATTGCAAATTGGTTGTTAGATAAATACGTGACTTACCCCCCAAGTTGTACTGACTTTATTTTATCCTCAAAAGTAAGATGATGCTAAATTATGATTACGTTTGTCTTTGCACTAAAAGCTTCCTATCTAAAACCCTATGTTCAGGCTCAAAGAAGGCCAAACTTCTTTTATCGGCACTAACTACGAATTTAAAAGGTTTCATGTTAACGTGCCAGATATTACCCACCACCGTTGTTTGAGAAGTTTTGAACGCGGCTTTTTAAGCGATTCTCATAGAAGTTTTTGATGAGAACGTTTCCTTTAGAGGATATTACGTTTACCGTAGAGCGCGGAAAGCTTTAGTAGGTGAGTTTTTGTTCATCAACTAGCTTCCCCCCGTTGCTTCGTTCGCTTGGAATATCCCACCTGGATTATAAGTTTCTTTTATTCTATTCCAAGTTCCATCCAAGTTAAGCTTTTAAACATACAGACACCTTTTTAGTTCTACCTTTTTAGGAGTTACAATTTTAAATCTAAATAAATTGAAACATTTGTGAGACTAGCTTCTGCCATTTTTAAACAACTGAGCCTCTTTGAGGTTCACTTAAAACCCTTCCACCACACTTATTTAAAAGAACTAATTATATCGGCTTTTCTGCTTTTTTGCTCTATGAAGCCAAAATTAGCCGATGTGCAATATTTGTTGCCTACTACTATAGTTCTACTATAATTATATAAGCTTTTTAATAAATTGAGAAAAAACCTTTGACGTTCTTTTTATTTATTGTCTTTAGAATAAAAGGTTCAGTTGGAATATGCTGGGAATATTCAAAAGCGCACACATTTTCAACTACACTATGTAAGTTAAACCTAGCTAAGCCTAATGTGAAACACGAAGTTGCGGTTGTTTTCCGATGCACGTGAGGATAAAATACACAAAGGTACTCTATTATTAGCAGATAATTACTGGACGTGTACTCGTGTACTCTCACATATACTATGCAGCTTATTAACTCAGTCATGAGCAAGCTGAGAGACTACTTATTAGGGTAATCAAGATATACCTAAGAGGGGTTTTAATTATAAAGTAAAGTAATGTTTATTGACTTAATAAATAGGTTTCACAAATCTTTTTTGAACCCATAGTCTCCCGAACTAGTTAAAAAACTGTGTTTAAGGAGCCAGTGGCTTCTCCTATGTATAGGTTTACAAGTCATTATGCGTGCACAAAAGGATACAACACATGCAATCAACAAAAAAAAGAATGAATGTACTTAGGAGTACCTACATCAAAATTCAACAACAATGAAAAAAAAAGATATAACCCAAACAGTTATGTAGGTAATGTTTTTATTTATTACTCTGGTAATCAAGATATTTTTTATTTGAATTAATCTGGTATTTTTTATACAACTAATACTAAGTTGATGCATATGGCCCACCTGGAACAAAGCATTGCCTCGAAGGTCACGTACCTACGTCTGGAATGTGCTCTAAGATGCACCGTCATGCGTTCATCAAGAGGCATACAGATATTATAAGCCCGCTGAGGCTGACATATCTTCGAGTAGGCAATATTTGTAAAGACAAATAACAGAATCTATAGTAGAGTAATTTCTTTTTTTCAACTAAGATAAGTACAAAAAAAAACTTTTTCTAACCAAGATGAAGAGCTAAAAGAAAAAACCTTAGCTATAGGTTTAATCGAAATCTAAGCGAGCAATGTACCTACTGGGAATAAAAAACACATAAATGCAAGAAGAATACAATAAAAGTTTTATTGCAGTTGGCGAGAAATTAGACATTTAAGATACTTGGGTTCGTTGTAAGTATCTGGATAAATTAAGTGAAATCTAACTCCCCTGATCCGCTCTAGATAGAACAGCCTCGAAGTATATGATAGGTTAGTAGTAGGTAGTAGTAGTAGAGCTCTTTGTGAAGGGCTCGTCCGTGGAAGCACTATCAACATGCCTATTTTTGCCATGAAGCAGCATTGCTGTGTTTCAGTTTGAAGGGTGTGGGTGCCGGTGAAATTACTAGCACGTAAGGCTCAACATCTTTATGCCTCAAGTTGATGGACGCATGGCAGTGCACCGTAGGGCACGTGGCTGACGTGCGTGACCTGAGAGGCAATGCTTTATTATATTCGATGGTTATCACTTAACATCAGGTGGGCCACATGCTAGTTCCATCAGGTAATTGTTTAAAAAAATGTATTTACATTAGGTATTTCCCATACAATCCAAATTATTATATAAATTAGTTATAGCTATGTATAGTGTGGTTAAGATTGTCCGTGGCATTACTGCGCGGCCCTGACGGAAGACCAGCGTTAGTTGCTAGCTTAAACTTCACGCTGAGTAAGGGACCGTTTTGCAGCTCTTGGCTATTTATATTTCTTGTATGTATGTAAGTATAGCGTAGATATCGTACTTTAAATTGCTAAGTGTCTGTGAATAAATATGTTTTCTTTCTTTCTTTCTTCTTTCTTTCTTTCTGTCCATACAGAATGCGGAGATTGGATGTGTAAATATAAAGACTGCTAACAATTGTAACAAAAAAGTTACGAGCGCTTATTTAAATCATACGAATAACATAAATCTCATTTGTGCAGTTAAACGTCCCTTCAAGAATAAAATTACCATTTCACAATTCTCATTACCTTACCAACAAACAAAAGCAGAAAAGGTGACCGCCAAAAATAATAAATCATCAAAAATACCTGGCCCTTTCCCTGAACGAGCTATAATAATATTTTCCATTAGAATCTTTCCTCAAATAATTTGCAATTTTTCTGGGCATTTCTTTTAAAATGTTGCCAGCTTTACGCTCATAGCGTAGAGCACATAATTCTCTAGAGATTGGGATTACGTTTCTAGTGAGACATTTCAGATTCTGGTGGTTGGTGCTTTTAGATTAGCATTTTAACGCGTGCAATCGAATGACACTCATAATTTCGTTGAATTAAAGGTGAAAATAACACGCACCCTACTGTGGTGCTTACAACGGCAAGGTGCCTACGCCATGCTTCTCAGTTTATGTGTGGGATTCGTCATGTCTGTCTGTCTGTATGTCTGTCTGTCCGTCCGTATGTCACAGCCACTTTTCTCCGATACTATAAGAGCTACACTGATGAAACTTGGTAAGTAGATGTATTCTGTAAACCGCATTAAGATTTTATCACAAACATAGAAAAAAACAATAAATGTTGGGGGTCCCCATTCTTTGAACTGAAATTCAAAAAACTTTTTTTTTTGAATTTCATATCAATCGTGGTTATCTATGAATAGGTCTTCAATAATTATAAGTTTAAAAAACTTGAGAAACCGACTTCATTGCCAAACGGCTAAACCGATTTTAATGAAATTTGTTTGGGACAATCTGGACAAAAGAATAACCTTCCAAATAAAAAAATAATTTTCTAAATCGGTTCATAAATGACGGAGGCATGCAGTTACAAACATTAAAAAAAATGGCAACACAGATTTTAATAAAATTAAAATGGGACCAATCTGGAAGCAGTACACAAGGATACGCATACACACTGCTAGCTCTTATGTCCTTGCAGTAAGCGTCATTTTTCTTTGTTTTTAGGTAACTTGAGCTGTATCCCACTGTACCTTTCAGATAAAAAAATATTGTTTCAAATCGGCTCACAAATGGTGAAGTTATGCGGTAACAAACATTAAAAAAAAAAACATAAAAAAAAAAAAAAATTACAACAGAATTGAGAACCTCCTCCTTTTTGAATGGAATCTTAAAAAAGCAGCCAAGTGCGAGTCGGACTCGCCCATGAAGGGTTCCGTAGCACGACGAACTACAAGAACCTTTATATATATGTGACTTGATGTAACATAATAAGGTTCCTGTAGTTCGTTGAAAGGTAAATTGCGGTTTACGGTTTATGACGTATAAAAAAAAAACTACTGACTAGATCTCGTTCAAACCAAATATCGTTGAAAGTTTACATAGTAATGGACAACATATATTTTTTTTAGTATTATCATTCTCTTACTTTAGAAGTTAGAGGGGGGGGGACCAACTTTTTTCCACTTTGGAAGTGTCTCTCGCGCAAACTATTCAGTTTAGAAAAAAACTATATTAGAAACCTCAACATCATTTTTGAAGACCTATTCATAGATACCCCACACGTATGGGTTTGATGAAAAAAAAATTTTTGAGTTTCCGTTTATGACGTATAAAAAAAAAACAACTTACTAGATCTCGTTCAAACCAAATATCGTTGAAAGTTTACATAGTAATGTACAACATATTTTTTTTTTAGTATTATCATTCTCTTACTTTAGAAGTTAGAGGGGGGGGGACCAACTTTTTTCCACTTTGGAAGTGTCTCTCGCGCAAACTATTCAGTTTAGAAAAAATCTATATTAGAAACCTCAACATCATTTTTGAAGACCTATTCATAGATACCCCACACGTATGGGTTCGATGAAAAAAAAATTTTTGAGTTTCAGTTTCAAGTATAGGGACCCCCAAAATTTATAGTTTTTTTCTATTTTTGTGTAATAACCTTAATGCGGTTCACAGAATACATCTACTCACCAAGTTTCATCAGTCTAGCTTTTTTGGTTTCGGAGAAAAATGGCTGTGACACGGCCGGACAGACAGACAGACAGACATGACGAATCTATAAGGGTTCCGTTTTTGCCATTTGGCTACGGAACCCTAAAAATGGTCGGTTAAAAATGGCATTGAGGTTTCTTATTTTTTCTAAACTTAATAGTTTATGCGAGAGACACTTCCAAAATGGTAAAATGTGTGTTGGTTTGAACGAGATCTAGTGAGTAGTAATTTACCTTTCGATGAACTACAAGAATTTTTATATTATGCTACTTGTTCCTACGGAACCCTTCATGGGCGAGTCCGACTCGCACTTGGCCACTTTTTTATTCATCTTTCAGACAGACTCATCTTTTCTTTGGCCTACTTTTACCCAAATATCCATCTACATTCATACTCATAATTATTCAGTACGTCTCAAAAATATGTATCGCACATAGAAAATATATACCTGAAAATGTGTCAAAACCGCAATTTGCCTCAAGGGCAATGAGAGATTTCATGAAACCTCAAAAATGTACAGGAGTTAATCCAATTTTATCCAATTACTTACTGGAATTTCTAATCCACAACCCAACTAAAAGCCGCGAGGTAATTCACGTCATCAATGTTAATAATATAAGAGATCATGAGTTTTGGCCTACCTTTTCAGGTTCTGCCAAATAAACGTGTATTTAAACAACGCCATAGCTATATTTTAGTAAAAATAAATAAAACGAAATTAATAAAGACTGCTAGAAGTAGACTAAACTGTGATTTAGACCTATCTATTTGCATAATTTATACGATTTCCTTCAACCTGACCTTGTGCTATCGACCCTTGGTTTCTGAAAAATTATTACAGGTTCTTTCACAAAATAAATTCGTAAGAGTACCCAAATTTAAGGCTTCGTTCACTGTCAACGTAGAACCCGTTAGAAGCTGAATAATGGAACTTAAATTATTTATGTCTCTCTTTGATAAAGTATCACGAACAGAGCCTAATTTTAATTTAAAATTCTACAATAAAAGAGACTTTTACTCAAACTCGAGAACGTCACACCTTCTAAGATGTAATTTTATTTAGCTGGGCGGTAAAGTGGCTTGTTGAAAGTGTCATTTTAATAATTCACGGGTAATTTTTTTTACATTTTAAGACTCTTTTGATCGTAGCATTTTCGGATGGTAAGGGATGATGAGGTTGAAGGAATGAGTTCTGCTTTTAGATGTTTTCATGATCACAATTTTGATTATTTTATCGAAGCTGATGTTTAGTTACTTGCAATGTAAGCTTTAGTACAATAGTATTAGATTCATTATGGATTGAAAAAACCTTGCGTGTCTTTGATTTATGCAGCTTTAGTTTCGTTGGCCCTAGCAGACCAGCATGCGTTGTTTGTATATCATCAATAGTAATGGGTACGAATTATCTCTTTGACATAAAGGTATTATTAAGGTACACGCACCCTTGTTTGCTTAATAGAAAAAAAACAACGAAGCTATTTCATTACGGCATGCATGCCAGAACGTGCTTAGTTGCTTTTAGCAAAACCTCTATTCAATATTTATACTAACCTAGAATCAATAAATTCGACATCAAACAAAAATATAGAAATCGTTATGCTATTCGGGCCGCGCAGAGCTGAAACGTGCTTTGTTTGCCTAATATTTGATACCCACCCTTGACAAGAAACACAAATCAAATTCTATAGTATCCATTTAACTATTTTAACTGTCGTAAATATAATTTAGCGGTGAGTTATAGCTGTTTTGCCGCATGGTATTTTATTATTGGTTTCAAGAACCACCATTATAGCTTTAATGACCGGTGACCACGAACTTTTCGGACCAATGAATTGTGGAAGGTAAATCTTCGGGAAAGCATTTTAGGTCTTTGCAACAATTTCAATAAATTGTTTTGAAATTCAAGCAGCTACTATACCGAATCGTAATAGGGTATCGAACTCATCTACTCTATTATTAGGTATAGGTACTTACCCCCGAATACTGAAACGCAACTCAGATTTAAGCACGTCTCAAGCGACGAATATTTGACAGATTTTTCTGACATAAGAAAAAGAAAATACATTTTCATTACTCATACTCTGAAAGTAGGTCTGAAGTTGCCTGAGGGGCCTAATTGAAAGTAAAACTTTCAGCCCTAGGGAGAATCGCTTTCTACTGACAGCTGTCAAATTATAAAAAAAAACAAGTTCTATTTTATTCAACCATGTTCCAACTTTCTAAAGTCTTTCTAACTGCAAGGAGGTTGTTCAACCAAATTCCAACTTTTTATTCAGCAAGTAGGTTGGAAACCCATTACAACGGTAAGAAGTTTAAAAAGTCTAATTAGAGCGCAATGTAATATTTAAATTTAAATAACATAAAGATAGTATTCAATAAATAATATATCTTCTAAATTATTTGATTAGTGTATAGCTTCAACTATTTATTTAAAATAACATAGATTTAAATTATGAAAATGAAAATAATGGCTGAATAATGCTGGCGAGCCGAAGCCGAAGGCCCGCCAGAGAAAAAGAAAAAAAAAACCGGGAAGGCGGCAATTCAATCTTCATTTTCACTAATTTTTCTTTCATGTTTTTATTTTTACTTTCCTTGTATTCGTAATGAAAAGCACAGTGTTTACCTCGGGTGAAAGTCTTTTGAGTCCCTCAAGCTCCATTGGCGCCCTCGCTAACGCTCTGGCGCCAAACCCGTCTCGGGACTCAAAAAACGTGACTTTCAACACTCAGGTAACAATGTACTATTGTTTGACGTAGGTATAATATACATTAATAATACATTGCTAAATACAGACGGAGTAGGCAAGAACATTAACATTGACCTTGGGGGCAGTGGAAAGATAGAAAAATCATAGTTTTGATAGTTTTAATGATAAAATGTGAACTGGGTCCATGTCAGTCCCGTGCTTTAGGTATAGTAAAAATTATAGAGTAAGTAGTTTAAATATATAGGTTTGAAAAGTTGTATATGGTGGTAGGTATAGTACCTACTCAATTCTAAGTTTGTCTAAGGGTATGTATAAAAAAATAAAGTGAATTACGTAGGTACGTGTTCAATCAAATTTAATAAAAACACAGCCGGATAAAAACTTGCTCTTTTATTTAAATTCGTTTGTCAGTCTATGGAAAACATAATTGATGTGAAATTACTGGCACGTGAAGCTGAATATCTGTTTGCCTGAAGTTGATGTTCGCAGGGCAGTGCATCGTAAGGCACGTTTCTGACATGCGTGACCTTCGAGGCGATGTTTTGTTATAGGCGATGTTTATCACTTAACATGATATATGCTTTAACTATATAGCTATTTGTATAAAAACAGATCTTCTAGCCCTCATACCACTTTAATGTGGAGCCAGCACAACATATTCTCCACTTCCATTCTCCTCTATCAGCCGTCATCTCTGTATTCACTTCTTTCTTATCCATATCATCTTTCACACTGTTCATTCATCTTTTCTTTAGATAGATAGATAGATAGATAACTCTTTATTGATTACTATGAAACATACAGGAATACAGTATTTTGCTTAAAAATAAAAGTTCACAGTAAAACAATGGGCGGCCTTATCGCTAACAGCGATCTCTACCAGGCAACCTTGGGATGGACAGAATCAAACATAAACAAGAGAGGGGGGGAGTTTGATTTGATGAGATTAAATAAATATTACGAGTATTTTCAAAAATATTACCTACATAAACGTACTTACAATATCTAAATATATAAATATACATTACACAAATATAAATATATTTATAAAAACAAACATTCACATATATATTTATATACACACATATATATACCTACATAAAAAGAACAAAGATAGACTATAAACTAGTTAGGTAGTGATCATTGACCATCCTTTTAAAGATATCAATGGACTTAGCCTTTCTGATATCGACAGGTAACGCATTCCACAAGCGGACAGCCTGCACTGACCTACCTCTACCCAAATATCCATCTACACAGATAATCCTCCTAAAATAATGATGCAAGAAGCAGCAAAAAACAATAAACTTTATGTTCGTCACATGCGGTACAAACGGCCTATTCCAACAATACTCAAACCTCGCCCAGAATGCGAGATCACGTTACCTCGGTAATAGAAAACTTACGCGTACCCACGTTCTACTGGCTTAGCTACTGGAGATGCAGCCACCGTTACATAGCGAACACCTAATTAAAACAAAACAATTTTTGCCTTGTTCGCATGCTTAGAAAGGTTTGATGGACAGATATAGCATTTAGTTATGTATCTTACAGGTGAGCTTAATTTTAAAAAGGGTTGAAGTGAAAAAATACACGTGTAAGTACAGCTTTATTCACATTCTGTAATTTTTGATTAAAAAACGGTCTGTGGCCAAAATAAGGACTGCAATTATATAAAACTAACGTTAAATATCAAATTTACAATCTTTTACAATACTAACGCCACAATACCAAGGGTATTGTTTAGATACCTATTTCAATGATTGAGTACTAAATATATTTTAGCATGCGTTACGACCGTAATTTAAGGATCGGCGCATTTATAGGAACCAATATTATAAGAAAACAGGGGAAACGGTTTTTATTGATATTTCAAAGCTTATTTTGTACTAAGCGTTCGTCTACAGCTTTGTTGATATTGCTACTTCTGGCGACCTCTATAGCGTAGTGGTAGAGGTACTGGTTCAAATACTCAATATGTGTGCGTTCACGTAACTTCTCGTACGAGATGTACGGACCCCAAAATGTATAACCGTCTTTCTCATCAGAGGTAAAAACACTTATAGAGCAGGGTATCCCTGATTTTTTGAAAGTTGGTTTTTAGTTGGGTTGATCTGTCTGATAAAGAGGTAGAAGTCTGGAAAGCAAAACTCTTAAATCCATACCGTTACCATTTGGCACATGATCCTGAGCTTAGAAGCGCGTTTTGGGAGAGACCTACGTCCAGCAGTAGACTGATATAGGTTGATGATGATTGAGATCCTGAACCTTAATAACGAAGTAAACTACCCTCGCACCTACGATTTAGAACGCCATTTGTCATCCCATAATCCACCACAGCATCTGTATGAAATGACAGAAAACGTCAGAGTGAGGTCGAGCAGTTGAAACCTTCTTGGAACAGACCCGTTGTCTAGCATGCATTGTATAAACGTACAGTGAGCCAGTCGGAGACGTAAGTGGCCTAGTTAGAGCTTTTGTCCTATCTTAACAGTTGCTGCCATGACACTGTCTTCCTACCCACTTGTTTTTGAAAACAATGCTAAGTTTCCTTGGAAATATCTTCAAGTTGTGTATTACAGATAACAAATACATACTTAATGTAGTTCGGGGTTAGAATATGCCCAACCCCGTTCATGTGGTTGAGGAATTAGGCTCTTGTTTGTTGTTCAGTAAGTGCGTAGGTTATATTTAACTGTAGTATTGTGGAACGCAAACGATGTAGGTATAGAAGAAAACGCGTTCAGCGAATACACCGTAGGATAAAGGGACAGGCCTTTGCTTCTTTGTATATTAATAATATTTATTGTAGATAATTTATATAGCGTCAGGGGCAACTGGCAACTCATACCCCTACTTACGGGATGTTATGATGTCTGGGACAGGACTTCAGGCATACAGGTTTCAGATTTTTGTGTCGTTGTTATCAGAAACTACCACGCTGAGATGCGATATGACTGATTTGTATAGCAAAAGCTTTAGTAGAAAAATATATTTGGGCCAAAAACCTATTTTGTACCACAAAGTAATCTAATTCGGTCACGCGCGACCGCGATCAAATTTATCTCCTATTTTATAAGAAGGCTTCATTTGCCTGTATTTTTGCGGAAACTTTGCTCCCCGGAGATATTTTGAGGAAAACGCCTGTGAAACTTTGGAGATTTCACGGCTCAAGATTTATATAGTAACTCGTACAATCAGTATTTCAAGCATGATTAGCTTCAAACATACTTTTTATGTTTTTGTTTTGCTACTAAAGTGTTTTACAAAGTTTGTAATTTTATTTTATTTTATTTATTATGGGCATCCAACAGAAATCACACTTAGATAAACAATCAACGTAGTGTACGTGTTTGATGATAATTATCGTGTAAAGTATTCTGACTATATAGATATATAGTCAGAATACTTTACACGATAATTAGATAATTAGGTACTATAGCTAATATAGCTTGGAAGATTCCAAGCTATATAAGCTATAGTACCCTTGAAAATTGTTACGAGCCAAGAGTTTTTTTATATTAGCCTTTGTTACAGACTACTAATAGTAGACTACTAATAATAGTCTGGTACAATAAATGGTCCAAGAGTTATTCAAAACTTTACACCATCAAACGTCCACGGTCTAAATGTAACGGCTAATGCGGGTTCCATTTCGTAGCAAAAATGATTTCTATAAAGGTTCACCCTTTCTGTCCGTCGGTCTACCAAAACCCCTTTTTTGCTGGAATGGCTCAAAGCATCAACTAGAAAACAGATATTAATACTCAGGCACGGTCCATATACCATATCTCTCAATTTTCATATTAGTTATTTTAGTTGTTTGCAACCATATTTTTTTAAATTCAATTAGTTGAAATGTATGGATTAGGCTTATGTCCAAAGATAGTCTTTTTTCAGGCTGATGCTAATAAATAAAGTAGATAGATAGCTTTGAAAATTGGTGCATAGAAGCTCATAAGTAGTCACGTGACTTAGGCACAATGAAAGCGTTGGTCATTGTGCCCTCTCTAAAAAACTAAATAAAAACTCGTATAAAAATCCATTAAATTTCAAGCATGCTTGAGTAACTTTTGTAGGGAATTAAAATTACCTCTTATGTCGCACTTAATTAGGTAGAAAATCCAATAACCTTTAACATCAATGCTGCTGGGACCATGTTAATTGGATTTCAGAATCCTACTTACTGAAAGAAAACGAGCGAAAACTAATCATCTTAGCGATATCATAAAAGCTTTTAATATCAGAGATAGAAAATAGGTGAGTGTTGTCGAATTACCCAGGTAAATATCATAATAATTTCATGTCTACTTGATAGATCATCAACGCAAAAACCTCCTAGGCATATAAAATCTTCAGAACGGTAGGTAGTAAAAACTGTAAGGCAGTCCAAAAAATCAACTCCTCTAAATGACGGTGAGAGGTTAAGACAGAGGTTAAGACAGAACCTAAAGAAAGAGTTTTTTTTTTATATACAACCCGCTGATGGAACAAGCACATGGCCCACCTGATGTTAAGTGGTAACCATCGCCTATAAAAAGCAATGCCTCAGAGGTCACGCACGTCAGAAACTTGAACTACGATGCACTGCCTTGCGTCCATCAACTTGAGGCACAAACGAAACTATACACTCACAGGCAAAAAAAAGATTTTTTAATGGTGTATTCTACTTTCAAAGTTTACAGCGTTTTGGCAAACAAAACTTTAACACGCCAACAAACGGTAATCGATAGTGTTAAAGCCTTTAAACTCCTTTTTACCGCTGCTGGAAATAGCCTAAAGTGCAATAGCTAGTTATCTGTCCGACACTTGGCTACTTCGTTACGGCTAAGGGGATTATCGAAGTGTCGGCCACGGCAGACAACGTTTACATCCATGTATAGCACGACGAACACACATCGTGCCGGCACTGTTGGCAACACTGATCACTTACGGAGAGAGTGCGACTTCAAGAGCGCGAATGTTTTCGTAAGGAGCCATGAAGGTGAGCGCTAATTGTTGATGTACGACTTTTTTTATACCATTCCCCCTTAAAAAGTTTGTAACTTTTAATCACTGTTTTATGTAGAACATACCATAATAGTCGACCTCAATGCAAACAATATTCGATACAAACTCCTTGTGCAAATAACTCCTCGAGATTTGATTAGTTGTCATTTTTGTCAAAGAATCATCATGCAAAAAGCAGTCATCTTTAGAATTCCCCCTTCATTTATTTACATTTCAAAATGGAATACCTACTACCTACTGTTTTTTATCATCATCAATGTTGGATGTATGACTGTAGATTGTAGGTATAGTTTAGTAGATATTTTTAGAGTGAGTACTGAGATGACGAATGATAGAGGGGAGATTGGAAGAAAATACATGTTGTGCCGATCCCACCTATAAGGGCAGGTAGAAAAGAACAGAATTCATTTCATGATTTAATTGAAGAAAAATAAACAGAAACATATGTGAACCGAGTATGAAGGTTCAAATCTAGTCGTGTGACCAATGAGTTTTCCTGACGAAATGTTTCTGTGCACTATATACTAGTACCTACTCTCAAACGGTGAGGAAACCAACATGTCGTAGAACCTTAAAAAAATCAAAAACATGGTGTCAGGTGCACGAACGGAACCTCTCTGAAGTGCACTTAAACCCTCTCACCACACTGAAACTTGAACCAGTAGCACGATAAGAAGATGTATTCTTGTACTAAATTTATGTGCAGATTCAACCTATACCTGTGTGAAAACGTTAAAAGCTTCCTCTCAATTCCATTACTCAACGAGTCTGTATTTATCCGACTGTTCAATTTATCGGGTTACCTGTGAGTTGTGACTATTATTTAATTAGCGTTCGACAATACAAGCCATTTTACTGAGAGAAAAACAGTTTATCTTAATTTTTTGTTACATACGGTTCCCACGTTAGTTTTTATTTAGGTACCTACACCGGAAACTTTTGCTAAGAAGGAGCACAATTTTGATAAGAAATCTTTGCTGCTCCTAAAGCCTTGCGCGATGGCGATGGCGATCAGTAAAACAATGTCAAAATTAAATATGACAGCGATATTAGGCAGCGTTTCACTGATCGCCATCGTCATCGCGCTGGATGTGCGCAGGCGAATATAGGCAGACATTTTTTATGTTTTGTACTGGCGCTGGAGACAACGTATTTTGCCAAGTCACTTTCATATTTCCATGTTTGTATGTTTAGGTTGCTACACGCAGTGCAATTTAAAGCTCTTTGCTATTTACAACTTCTTTTTAAAAATAAAAAAATAGTACAAAATTGCTGTTTAATCAATTTTCGGTAAAAAAATAAAAATCAATCTATCAAGGTTTTGTAAAACCTAGACTCATCGAAACACTTTATTATATAAATTAATTTTCTCGTATAGCTTGCTCGAGCAACGCGCGGTCGCTCCCATAAAACAAAGGGCTTTTTTATGAAACTAACAATGTTAGAAAATATCAATATTGTAACAGGAAAAAGTAATGAAAGTTCGCAGATCGACCTCCTTGCATAGTGAAGCGAAAAGAAAATGATAAATGACGTGTCAAAAGATATCCCGCGTGAATTTGGGCGTGTTCAGTGAGTTCCTCTAAAGATGCACAAATGTAAATATAAATAGCTACATAGGTACCTAGACTAGTCACGTAGGCATATTCGGGTACTGCACGAAAAATATAATTTGAATTCGGAATCTCTTTGCGGGGATTTAATTAAGTAAGGTGCCACGACCACACTAACAATTTGAATGTGGAACGAGCAAGCTCGAAACATTTTTTAAATATCATCGAGAAAATGCTTTATTTTCCGTGAGTTCAGCGGAGTTTTTTTAAGCGCTGACTGAAAAGAGTTGTTTTATTTTGATGTGCACAGCGTAGCGAGGGACAGACAGCTTTTCGTTCATGCTCTTACACCGGATGTCGTATTGTACCAAGTGTAGTTGAATATTTTTGTATTATATTACTCTCAAACCTTGCGTGTACAAAATATTACTTTGAGTTAGATTTAATGTAAAGTCCACTAGCACTGTGCTGTGCGAAACATTGCCCAATAAACATAAATATTGTGGACCATTCCCACAATACTATCTAGCCCTAAATTAAACAGAGCTTGTACTATGGGAACCGATACTTACCTGAAATAATACTAAACTTTTTTTTGGAAGTACCGATAGTAACCGAGTTGAGAGGCCCTTCAATAGGTATATGACCCAAGAAAACTACGTCACGTGCTCTTCTTTTATTTTGCTATGTTGGTACAACCTGACTTTTCAATTTAATTCTCTTTTCAAAAGCAAAAAGTTAAAACGATCTTCATTGGTATTTAATTAAAAACAAATAAACTTCAATTTAGTGATCCAGTGGCGTACAACATTATTAAAATTTACCTACCTAAGCCTGTCTACGTGGTCTTCATAAGAGTGCCTACCCAATTATCTTGACCTCCAAATTATCAGCACAGATGAGGGTTTCCTTTTATTCTTCTCGCTGCTAATTAAACAGCTATTGTCTACTATTAATTGAATTACATAGACAATGCGAATTGATAAAGTTATGCCTTGAATTTATTCTCTGCTATCACAGTACAGTCAGGATTTATACGCGCCTGTTTTGCTTTGAAAGAAACAATAGGTAAACAATAAGTAGTAAGTATTTTATTAAAATAAAGATGTACCAAATAAGAGTATAAAACAAAAGCGTCACTTTTCTCAGTATAATGGACAATAAGGTTTCAGGTTTTAATTTTTAAAATTTAAATTGCCAGTAAAGGCCTGTCAAATATCGCTGTCAAATCTCAAATCTGAGAGCGATATTTGACAGCGTTTCACTGATCGCTACCGCCAGCGAAATATGTGTGCGCAGGCCATAAAAGCGATCAGCTGAAACGCTGTCAAATATTGCTGTCATTATTTGCCAGCGTTTCAGCTGATCGCCATCGCCTAGGCCTTAATGTTGCCATCTCTATTTAATGGCATGAAAGTGACAGTGACAAAAGACTGTAAGCAAGCCACTAAAAAGTATCAGGCATTATTGTAGACCTTCCAATAGGCAGCCTTTTCAATTCAAATATATTTTTCATGAATTTTAATACGATGGCGCCTAAGCCATTTTTAGAACATACACGATGATGTTTCACAAGATAATAAAGTAGATGATTGAAAGACGAAGGAATGAAACAATTTAAAGACTTTTTGATCCTAAAATAGGTCGTATCTTCAAGGTCAGAGAAGAAAAGGTTTCACTGTTCACACAAATTAAGAGCTTCCATTCCTGAAGCCGTCTCAAAATAAATTGACATTCAAATCCTAAACAAACAACCCTTTTAAGCAAGCATTTTAACGATTTATACCTATCGTCCTAATCATGACATATCATCATAGAAACGAAAGGAGCCTTATTGAGGCGCTCTTAAAAATTTTTCACCACACTTGGTTCAAAAGAATCAGAGACACGATAAGAAAATCATAGAAAAACATGGCGTAACAACTGCACTGATTTGAATAAAGAATAGATCACCATTACATAGAATAGATTTGGTAGAGCTCTTTGTGAAGAGCTCGTCCGGGGAAGTACCATGCCTATTTCTGCCGTGAAGCAGCATTGCTGTGTTTCGGTATGAAAGGTGTGGGTGTAAATACAGGCACGTGAGGCGAAACATCCGTATGCTTCTAGTTGATGGACGCAGGGCAGTGCATCGCAGAGCACGTTCCTGACGTGCGTGACCTACGAGGCACTGCTTTGTTATAGGTGATGTAACATCAGGGAGGCCATATACTTGTTCCATCAGCTGGTTTTATAAAAAAAAACATCATCCACCTAAAAAAGTCCATTACTAATTAAGAGATGCCCTTAGCTTTACAAAAGTCGAGCCAAATGCCTAGTGCGTTTGAGCCTTTAGACCGAAATTACGGATTCAAATTTCAAATTTCGAATCAAACATTTGACAACTTTTTATCTGCATTAAAAATCTTAGATAAACCGCTGTCAAATAGTTGATTGGTTGATTCGTACGTAATCCGTTTCATCGGCCCTAAGTAAACCTACAAGCTAAAACTGCGATCAGTGACCTTTGAATGCCCTCGTTTCTGATTAGCTGTAGGGCCTACCTCATGGTAAAGTATTCCATATTCGTCACCACGTAGCGATGTTTATCTACCGAGCGCCGAGCACCAACTTAATTGCTGAAAATAATGTGACGACTCGCTATAAAGCACTGTTCTAATTACGGTAACACGCTGAAGCATTACCGAGGCTGTTTTACCTACCTTCTAATTGAAACGTTAATTTTAGTTGGAACTTTGGGTACAATATATCCAAGAATTATCACACCGCTTGTGGATTTAGCAGAGTACTTTTCTTAAAACAGCGACACTCATACAACAGTGGATAAAGTAAGCTATCACCTATAACAAAGATAAAGGCAACCTCGCGTAATTTTAAGTCGCAAAGTATGTAGTGAAAGGAGTCTTTCACCACTCTAATTCGACGAACTAATAGAACAAAGTGTCAGGACAAGAAAAATAACAAGCTATGTATGTATCAAGTTTCATCCAATTCCTTTCAGCTGTTACAGAGATGAGTGGGAAAAATATACGCATACTTACTCACTTCAATAAATTGCATTTATACTTAACTAGTGGCCGCCCGTGGCTTCGCTCGCCCGTTCGCATAACGCCCCGTTCCCGTTGCTTTTTCGGGATAAAAAGTATTATTTTTCCTCCTCCCGGTTCTAAGCTACCTCCCCACTAATTTTCTGCCAAATCGGTTCAGCCGTTCTTGAGTTATAAATAGTGTAACTAACACGACTTTCTTTTATAACTATAGATATTAGTGGGATTTGAAAACTAGAAGCAATGTAGATCTTCAAGCTTATTTTAGACAGAGTTCTACTGAGTTGTTGCTCATTTATTGATATGTGAGCAAAGGGCTGACTGCCTAACTGTATCACTAAAAATACCATCGCCCTAAACTTCCTTACTCACTAACTGAAAGACTGTTCTGTGCAAAAGTTTTGAATAAATAAATATAGTTTTTGTTGATGAGTTCAATTTAAGGTTCCAGAAAAGCCTCTGACAACAAAGTTGTAGTTTGAAGAAAGAAACACATGTATTTATACAAACTCTACGTGACAAGAAAAATAATATTCAATCTAACTAGACACGCTGAACAGAAAAAACCGGCAAAAAGTGACAAGTGAAGATTATACATTTGTATAATAAAACTGGCGATAAGCTGCAATATTTGATAGCGAGACAGGCATCACTGTCAAATATCGCAGCTTATAGCCTAGATGTGGCCGTACCTTTCAAATTCAAATTAAAAAAATCTTTCATTTCGATATCACAGGTACTAAACATATCACAGGTAGGTGAGTCTAGGTGTCAGTTCCACGCGACTAAGCCTAGAAGAACAGGCAACAAGCTGTTCCCACCGTTTTCTTGTATGATTTTACTTTAAAGTAAATGAAATCGAAGCATGAAACTACCAATAGCTCTGTGGACCCACTGAAAATAAAACTTAATGTTTCATTAAAATGAATAAGTTGCCCACTTTCCACTAAAATGTTATAATACAAGCTCCCACAAACCAAACTCCAGCCAGATTAAATTTGAGACATTAAAATACCCGTTTATTCAAACGAGTCCAATTGTAAATAAGGACGGCTGGCAATTAGCGAATAATGTTAATTTCGAGCTCCTTCTAATCGAATTAATACAATTACTCGTGCGGCTACAACACTGATTAAAAAAACCCCTCAGTTGGCTTCACAATTTCTTTTAGAAGCTTAACTTCGTAATCAATTCAGCCATGAGGAAAAACACGTCCGTTTATGTAGTATAAAAATGTACTAAGTTTTTATTGTCTTACCTCAGCAAATGTCATACTTTTAGTAGGTCGTCTCAACATATTCCCGCCGTAACTTAATTTTCACAATCCAATTCACTAAACTCCAAACACTTTTCACTGAAACTTAAAACAGTTCAAGTTTTAAAACAATTTTCCTCGATCACGATGTCGATTGTAACCGAATAATTTTGTATCTAACGATGTTACATTGAATTGGGAGAGGGAAAGAGCGACGCGTAGTCCTCTCTGGCGGCGTATGAAGACTGAGTTTCCGCCCGCCCATTCAGCCGAGCTTGGCCGAGCTTCCCCGATCTCGGAACTGAACTCGATTCATGGAACCCACTCGATGAAGTGGTAAGTTTTTACGACTACCCGTTGGCGAGTGCGGTCGGGACCAATATAAAAGGATTGTTTGACACCTGTTCCTGATTATTTTCCTTTATTTTCACCGTTCGATTTGTGAAACGCTCGAATGAGTTAGGTTCTTCGGTTCTACCACTTCATTAAATATCTGTCCCTTTCAAATGCTGATGTATTACTTACATCTACAAGTAGGATCGTCTCTACTTGCTTAAGTAATTGTCAAGAAAGTTTAGGTAAGAAATATCAAGATCACAAAAGTCTTAACTTTTTTGAATGATGGAAATAAACACTTTCCCTTCTAAAACTTGCTTAGGACTGTCCCTATGGATTTTATTAGACACTTGGACAGCCTTAGTTTATTAGTCAACAGTTTGCTCGCGGAGATTTGAAACCCAGTTCCACAAACAAAAGACAATTTCCGCTTACTCTGCATCCATAACGCGGCTATTTTTCGCCATTGTTGTACTTTGTAAGAGCAGTCATAACAGATGATCCCGATTTTATTGCAGTCCCCGGGTGCAATATCCCATATTGTGCCCTCACCTGTTTGAAAGCTGAGGATTAACCACACTCCCCAGGCGAATCACAGAATACTGGACTTTAGACTTTTAAGTTTGCCTATGTTTTGGTATCCAGGCATGCAGAAGCCTAAGCAGTGTCAAGCAGTAGATTATTTTCACTGATATAACGATTATATTAATTTTGCACTAGCAGGTCTCTGAACTTTCTCAATGTTTATTTTAAGTACTACTTTATATTTTTCTGTATAATTTTTAGTTTTAAATATTTACACACGTGTAGAAATGTATATTCGTTCAGGCAAAATAACGTGCGTGATAGATTCCAGCAAAGCATGAACTCTCGGTAGTCACTAAGACAAACCTCTTTTAGGGAATTTGCATTTAGATGACTGTCTGGGACCGTCTGTCCACAGCCTCGCATAGCCGACAGCCGAAAATGTGACACTGTCCAACCACAGACATACTGGGTAGTCGTAAATTCCTTAGTCCACGGTGGATTAAACGGTTTTGCACAGATTACGACATTCTTATAGGGCTTAGTGATTTTTTTCTGTTTTTTTTCATTTGGGAAGTTACATGGCTTTTTGATTTTAACTGATTTTCTGGTGTTATTTTGAGTTCTGTTGTGTAATTTCGGTGGTATTACTTGAGGTCTTAGTTCAAAGTGTTAGTAGCAGTTGAAATAAAAGTGTATTATGTGTTATTCTGATTTGATCGAAAATGTTTCAGATGGTTTTGGAAAAAACGGCCATCTTTTGTTTCCAAAGCCAATTAGGGTAGGGCCGACTTGTCTATGACTGACTTGACTTGACGAAAAAGTTTTTATTAGACAACTCGACACTGGCAAAATTGATCCGAAATTGACAGATGCCATTCATTTAGAAAAGGAAGAAGATTTTTTATTTTGATATTTTTGGAGCCGATTTCACGGATATAACTAAACAATCAAATATTTTACAGTTCACAGTAAAATAAAAAAAATAAAAAAAATAACGTAAGGTAAAATAAAAATTCAATAAAGTAAAATTTATTCCATTTTGATACATTTGTAGGTTTAATAACAATCGGAAAAGTCATATTTACAAAGCAATTCGCATTAAACATTCAATCTTAGAATAATAAAGTCTAAAATATTGCAAAGAAAACACTGAGTTATTTATTCGGTTCGGAGTTTCTTGGTTTTAAATTATTATGATCGATTTTCTGTCCAAATCTTTGATCGTATTTTTCTTATGACACTTTTTAGGGTTCCGTAGCCAAATGGCAAAAACGGAACCCTTATAGATTCGTCATGTCTGTCTGTCTGTCCGGCCGGGTCACAGCCATTTTTCTCCGAAACCATAAAAGCTAGACTGATGAAAGTTGGTGAGTAGATGTATTCTGTAAACCGCATTAAGGTTTTTACACAAAAATAGAAAAAAAACTATAAATTTTGGGAATACTTGAAACTGAAACTCAAAAATTTTTTTTTCATCGAACCCATACGTGTGGGGTATTTATGAATAGGTCTTCAAAAATGATGTTGAGGTTTCTAATATAGTTTTTTTCTAAACTGAATAGTTTGCGCGAGAGACACTTCCAAAGTGGAAAAAAGTTGGTCCCCCCCCCCCTCTAACTTCTAAAGTAAGAGAATGATAATACTAAAAAAAATATATGTTGTACATTACTATGTAAACTTTCAACGATATTTGGTTTGAACGAGATCTAGTCAGTAGTTTTTTTTTTATACGTCATAAACGGAAACTCAAAAAAATTTTTTTCATCAAACCCATACGTGTGGGGTATCTATGAATAGGTCTTCAAAAATGATGTTGAGGTTTCTAATATAGTTTTTTTCTAAACTGAATAGTTTGCGCGAGAGACACTTCCAAAGTGGAAAAAAGTTGGTCCCCCCCCCCTCTAACTTCTAAAGTAAGAGAATGATAATACTAAAAAAAATATATGTTGTACATTACTATGTAAACTTTCAACGATATTTGGTTTGAACGAGATCTAGTCAGTAGTTTTTTTTTTATACGTCATAAACGGAAACTCAAAAATTTTTTTTTCATCTACGTACGTGTACCCATACGTGTGGGGTATCTATGAATAGGTCTTCAAAAATGATGTTGAGGTTTCTAATAAAGTTTTTTTCTAAACTGAATAGTTTGCGCGAGAGACACTTCCAAAGTGGAAAAAAGTCGGTCCCCCCCCTCTAACTTCTAAAGTAAGAGAATGATAATACTAAAAAAAATATATGTTGTACATTACTATGTAAACTTTCAACGATATTTAGTTTGAACGAGATCTAGTCAGTAGTTTTTTTTTATACGTCATAAACCGTAAACCGCAATTTACCTTTCAACGAACTACAGGAACCTTATTATGTTACATCAAGTAACATATATAAAGGTTCTTGTAGTTCGTCATGCTACGGAACCCTTCATGGGCGAGTCCGACTCGCACTTGGCTGCTTTTTCATCTTTAGTTTATGAAACTAGCATGGAACGATTTATGCCATATTCGTCCCTAATGTTCGGCCCTCTCCATTAAAAAGTCTTTGTTTGTCCCTCATGATAATATTTGTCCACATTCGTCCCTCATACCAAAATTTTTGAAACTACAGTGAACGTCATAAGTGTAATCACCACGGCCAAAACTGTAGTCATCAATTATCATAGGTAAGTGCAGTGTGCTATCTACCACTAAGCATCACCACCACCCAACGGACACTAGCAGAATTGAGAGAATAAGTCGCAGCAGCCAAAAAAGAAGAAGTGAAGTGAACATTGTTACTGTCATCAGATGATGTTGATGATTTCAAGTTAAAAACCATTTATTTATTAATTTATATTATGCCAGTTTCAGCAACCAAACCCAAAAGATAAAAATAAAGTTACATATAAAGTTGCATAAAATTTAATAAATTTGGAGAATAAAGGTTCTCGAATGGCGACCACGCGCCACCAGGTGGACCGTGATCGTGGGCAGTCGGTGGATGGGGGCTCAAAATCGTTCTTCCTGGAAATGTGTATGGGAGGCCTATGTGCATATATAAGCAGTGGATTACTTCAGGCTGATGATGATGACAATGATGATGTACCTAGAAGAACAGGCAAGATAAAATAGGTCAGGATCAAAGCAGGTAAAAATCCGTAGCCTCTGCCTAACTTTATGAAAAACAGGTGTCATTGTGTGTTGTATATTATTTTTTACTCTTTCAAACTTTGCAATCACACTTTGGAAAACCCACGCTAGTTACTACACAAAATAAGCAAAATTTTCTAAATAATATCATGCTTCGTTTTGCGCAGCTGATTTGACTATTCAAGGACACGTGACCGAATTCATTAAAAATAGAAAATTCTGACTGTAATTGGATTAGCACTTTAGCACAAGCAGAGGTATGCTTTACATGCATTTTTAAATGCGTTTATTATCCTTCTCTATCCACTGAACTGGAAACTTTCATTCCGGTCACAGTCTCCCCCAGGAAGCGTTTTAGCCACGAAGCTATTTCAGTCATTTCCTGTTATTCGTGCTTGCTAGCGTTTTCTTTGGAAGTGACAGCTGGTATATTAAACTGTATTGAAACTGTCAGCTATCAAAAGTACTTACTTTGACTTAGGTAGGGCTGGTTTTAGGTTGCTAATGCCATTGACCATGACCACTAAAATATTTGTAACTTTCGCAACCAAATATTTGAGTGAAACATTTATTGTTAAATATTTTGATGGTCGATTAGTAATCCGTGAAACCATCTCTTAGAGATGATTCAAATCAAGGAGGGTAGAGGGTTCGTGGCAACTTTACTTTTATGTGATGGATAGACACTGTACTACCAAGAATCGAATACAGAGATGACGGCTGATAGACGCCAACCCCATATAAATTGGGATAAGGGCAGGAGGAAGAAGAGATAGACACTGTACTGCATCCATAAAATAATGAATCGTTTGGTCTGAAATATAGGTTTTATATTTTATTACGGGCAGGTATTACAGTATGTCGATGAGTACATCTATTTGGGCCAGTTAGCGAGCTTCGAGAACAGGCAGGATAAGGAAATCGATCGCCGCATCGAGAACGCCTGGAAGAGCTACTGGTCCATGAAAGAACACATGAAATGCGACCTTCCACTATCACTCAAGCGCGAACTCATCGACATGTGTATCTTGCCCGTCCTAACCTACGGTGCTCAGACTTGGTCATTGACTGAGTCACAGAAGTCCAAACTTAAGATTTGCCAGAGGGCAATGGAACGCAGTATTCTCGGCCTTAAACGCATCGACCGGGTGCGGAACACAATGCTGCGTTCGATGACTGGCATCGCCGACGTTGGGAGCAAAACAGCTAAGCTCAAATGGGAGTGGGCAGGCCATGTAAGCAGGATGCAACCCGAAAAGTGGGCAAATATCGTCACTCCTTGGGTGCCTGAGGACGGGAGACGAGGACGGGGCCGACCAAGAAGACGTTGGCGAGATGATCTCGACGGTCAGAGGAAAGATTGGTGGGAGACCGCTAAGGATCGGGACGAGTGGAAGGTTTTGGGGGAGACCTTTGCCCAGCAGTGGGACAATGTAGGTTAGATAAAAAAAAAAAAAAAAAAAAAAAATTTATTACTCTGTTTTAGGAGCATGAGTAAAAAGTGGTCTCAAACCCTCAAACACTGATCTCTTTATCAGCAGAGTAAATTGTTACATACATACCTACTATATCCTACACAAACATTACAAATAAAATTTGTTCTTGTCAGTTTAGATGGACAATAGTTTAACCATTGTTTATTTTTGCCCATGCCCCTATAGGGGGAACGCTGGTGTCTGAGACACAAGAATCAATACTAATACGTTACAATTATAGACATAAAGTAGGGTGAAACTTTTTTATTTATTTAATTACTATTTTCTCTATTTCACAAACTAAAAGTGCCTCTAAATAAATACCCACGCGAAAAGTTTCACACCGATAGTGAAACTGATCCGGACTATTCTAGACGCTCGAATAAAACAAGTTGATCCGTATCATTGCCAGAACTTAATTCCGAAGAAACTTCCGGAGGCTCGAATCTTTTGAGCGAATTCAAAGTCGGAAGTCAGTTTTCACCTCACAAACTCTCCATCATATTCAAACAAGAGGAAACTTACAGTTTTGATCTACTTAGGCACAAGTTTTGTACCAGCAACGTCTGCGGCTCAATTCACGTGGTACCTACCTGAATAAAAGTTGTATGTTATTCCGGATCAGGAGTTATATGTACCTTAATTCAAGTTTCACGGCCGAATGAATTTATTTAGCTGCTACGAAGAGTGGAACCGTAGTATTTTAATCTCTTTGCTGGTTACCTTTCCTTAAAAGAAACGTAGATAGAAAGACAGATAACACTTTACTTTTTTTTTGTACACAAGGATACATCACCGTAACTAAACGTAATTAAATAAAGTACAATCATAAGACCTGTCGTACTGTATGGTTCTGAGTGTTGGGCAACAAAGGTGACGGATGAAAGAAGAGTGCATGCGACAGAGATGCGAATGTTGAGATGGATGTGCGGGGTAACACGAATGGACAAAATAAGATACGAGTTCATCAGAGTAAGTTTGAAAGTAGCGCCAGTAACGGAGAAAATGAGAAGTAATCGGCTGGCGTGGTATGGACATGTTATGAGGAGAGAAGAAGGTCATGTGACGAAAAGAGTGTTAGGCATGAATGTTGATGGATATAAAAGTAGAGGTAGGCCTAAGAAAAGATGGATGGATTGTGTGAAAGATGATATGTTTAAGAAAGGAGTGAGTACTGAGATGGCGAGTGATAGGGGAGAATGGAAGAAAAAGACATGTTGTGCCGACCCCACCTAGTGGGATAAGGGCAGGAAGAAGAAGAAGGGCAGCTGTAGACGACGCACCTCGCGAACCTGTAACAAAATATAAATAATTATTAAATTAGAAACAGTGTGGGTAGATTTGAAAAAATATAAAATGTATTTACTTTGTTTGTTGAATAAAATTGAAGTCTACCCCCCGCTTGCGCGCGGACAGCTACAAAATAGTTGGATTTGAACCTCGGTACTGAGCACTAGCTTGTCCGCGCGCACTCGGCCGGTATTCCTTTAACATCCTTTAATCCTTTAAAACAGTGTTTTATTCCCACGGCATCTCGCCACTCCACGCACCTATCCGTAACAGGCAGCCTTATAATAGCTGAAAGCGATTTCATGAAGAAGCGAGATCTTATTCACACACTAACTCGCTTGACTATGAAAGAAAAAAAGAAAAAGATAGTTTTTTGTTAAAAAAACCGATCACAGGAACATTTTAAGTACTAACAATAAGAAAAACAGAAAACAAAATAAAAATACGATGCGTTTGTAATGTGAAGTTACGGGTTACGGGTCCTAATGATTTCTTTATTTTGTAGGGACTCGCCATGGCCAGTGGCGGCCACTACGAATTGTATATCGGCCAGGCACAGTTTCTGTGGTCTGTGGCTAATTTGCACCGAGCCATAGACGTGGCTGAAGTTTCCATAATATAAATTGAACATAATCCAACTTTGAGTTGCCAATGTAAAGTGCTTATTATGAAACTTTATAATTAGCTCGCTGTCTGAGCTACTTTCAGCTCGAGGTGGCTAATTGACGTGCGTTGGGATACTCCCTGGAATAAAGTGCATGAGTTTTGTATTTTAATGGTACTTATTCGCGTTGGTATCAGAAGACAGTTGAAGTGGCAATGAGTATGTTACAATCCTTCAAGCTGGCTTTCAACGAATCGTAGGGCTGCTTTGAACCAATGACACTGTACAAATTTGATTATTTGAGGGCTCAGCTCTTATAAAAAAAAAAACAAGATATAAAATGGACCCCACACTAGGAATATCGCGGAAGACCTATAAGATTATGCAAAATGCGTTAAGTGGCGAACAAATAGACTTAATTTGAAAGGCTAAGGAACAATAAAATAGAAATAAGAACAGCGACTACAACTTCCACCAAAAACTAAATAACAACTACAGATCTAGTTAGTATTAATTAACAAATTAGAGACAAAAATTACGAAAAATTTCTGTAAAACCTAGTAAGAAACATGGAACATTTTAAGAATAAAGACAGTTCTATAAAAAGTAGGAAGAAACATGAAATATAAATCAATTTAAAAATGGAGTGGATTATGAAGGTTGCGGGTAGCTTATTGGCTCTAGTTTATTTTTGTAGGCTCAAAACCTTACTAGCCCTCGAGTCGATTATGATAACGACCAGCTGACATGATTCAATCTTCTATTTAGTCCTAGTTTGTTATTTATTCACGCCGTAACAGCTGGCCCAATTTGAATGAAATTTGGAGTAAATAAGTTCGTGACCTGGATTGAATGTAAGGTGGTTAGCAACCTGGCCGCTTCCACGCGGTCAGGCGCGTGCCGTGTGCCAAGATAGGTCAAATTACATACAAAAGGTGATTACAGATTGTGTATAATAGGGCAAGTAATTATGGTAATTAATGTTGCATGTTTCTTCAACTGGCAACTTTTCGTTTCTAGTTGCTTGCTGAAACACTTTTTGATAAGCAATCCGTGTGTGCAGCGCCCTCACCCTCAAGCTAAGTACATACTACTGAACGATATACATGACATTTAATATTGATATTTAATTGCACTGCGTGGCATACGGAAGCGAGAAATTCATTTCTGCTACTTTGGAACTCAAAATGTCAATATTAAACGAAACTTCGTTCTATTGCTTTGCAGTGAAGACTCCGTTTGGTTATACAGGGTTATTCATTATTAACTGCAAATACTCAGGAATTAGGTTCAACAAATAGAATAAAAAATATTTATGAAATTATTTTTTTTAAATTTGATCAAAATTTTTTTCAAGTTTTTGTATCAAAATTTTATTTTTATTAATTTCTTTACGGCTATTGCATAATGATTGCCATGGAGAACAGGACGATGACCCACCCAGGCGGTGACTGAACGCAGAGTGTCACTCACGGCGCGCGGGCGCGGATCAAAGGTCAAAATAGGTCAGGCGCCAATGATTCCTTTATCGATTTTCTCGGGATTTTCATAACAAAACTTAAAAAAAATCATTTCATAAATATTTTTTATTTTATTTGTTGAACCTAATTCCTGAGTATTTGCAGCTAATAATGAATAACCCTGTATGAAACGTGCGTGAAATACGAGTCAAAATACGAAAATTAACGCGCTGAAAATACGTTTAGTCTTTAAATAACACAGTTATAAAAATAAACGCCTACACCGACATAATGACAATTCACTTCAACAGTGCACACCCGCTTTAGACGCCACATTTGGTGTGTGGCACCCCTAACGATGCCTAGTTTCGTTTCATACTAACAAAAAAGCGTGAATTTTCCCAGCCTTTTTTTATTAAATGCCAAGGAGCTCCCAGCCTAAATTAGATTAATATACTCAGGAAACTAAGGAGTTATAGGTTATAGGCTGCGCAGTATAGGTTTCCGAACTCCTTGAGCAATGGGGCAGGCCATTAATAGAGTCGATAACAGCTGAAAGTTCTTTTTTCAAATTTCAAACAGACGGCCACCCAATTTTTTTATCCAATCAAATCAAAAATAGGAGGCTTTTGACAGACATTGGACTCGTCTATAGTTAGAGATTGGACTTCTTGAGGCTGAAGATAACTTCTTCTTCTTCTTAGTTAAGTCGGTCCTAATTGGCTTTGAAAGAAAAAAATACACTTTCATTACAACTGCTTACACTTTGAGCTAAGACCTCATGTAGCTAATGATGCTTAAAATACCATATTACAATACCACCAAAATTACACAGCAGAACTTAAAAAAAAAGCAGCCAAGTGCGAGTCGGACTCGCCCATGAAGGGTTCCGTAGATTCAAATAACATAATTTAGAGGTATTTGTAGTTCGTCGAAAGGTAAACTGCGGTTTACGATTTATGACGTATAAAAAAAAACTACTGACTAGATCTCGTTCAAACCAAATATCGTTGGAAGTTTGCATAGTAATGTACAACATATATTTTTTTTAGTTTTATCATTCTCTTATTATAGAAGTTAGAGGGGGGGGCCCAACTTTTTTCCACTTTGGAAGTGTCTCTCGCGCAAACTATTCAGTTTAGAAAAAAAACGATATTAGAAACCTCAACATCATTTTTGAAGACCTATCCATAGATACCCCACACGTATGGGTTTGATGAAAAAAAAATTCAGTTTCAGTTTCAAGTATGGGGACCCCCAAAATTTATAGTTTTTTTTCTATTTTTGTGTAAAAATCTTAATGCGGTTCACAGAATACATCTACTCGCCAAGTTTCATCAGTCTAGCTCTTATGATTTCGGAGAAAAATGGCTGTGACACGGACGGACAGACAGACAGACAGACAGGCAGACAGACAGACATGACGAATCTATAAGGGTTCGGTTTTTGCCATTACGCTACGGAACCCTAAAAAACACCTAAAAAACAATAAACTTTAAAAAGCGATGTGACTTCCCAAAATGTCAGAAAGCGAATCGGCTGAAGATTATTCATGCAGCTTGGTTCCGTTACAATTACCATGGTAGGCTCTGATGTCGTCCGTCGGAGTAAGTGCTTCTCGTAGTAGGTGCTAGCCCGGTTCGTTAGGTTGATGCTCTCTCCTGATTGGGAGCTGGATTGGCTTGTACTTATTTGACCAGTCAAATGCAAGGTAAGTAGCAACGCTTTCCGTCTTTTTAAATTGTTTTTATGGTTTTACCTTTGTTTGTGACAAGTTTAGTATGAAGAGATGGAACTGCTGTATGTTTTATGATCACAAAAAAAAAGCCATCGTTTGCAAACTGTAGCAAGTAGAAAAATATGTTTTTCCGTGAAACAATAATTCTTGCTACCCTACCTTTTAACCGAGTTTTCAGAAAACAAAATGTATACTTACTAAACTTCCATAAACAAGGTAATAGCACCCAATCATTATTTTTATAGTAGTATGTGAACTACTCGTAGGTACTTGACTCGTTTAAGATTATATCGTAATCATTTCATAGCATCGTATCGAATCGTATTATAATGACACGAAAGAGAACGGTTAAAGTACTGGAGTTCTATATTTCATGCTAGCATCCTACTTCCTAGATTAAGCCTAGTTACAAAGCAGGCCATTTGCCGCATATCTATTTAAAGTTGTATAAAAATCGACCCACCTATTACGGCGCGATTGAGGCAAATGCTTAGCTTCTCAACATTTTGGCAATAAAAAAATACTTTTTTTTTTGTATAGATAGCATACACAGCTTGATAGCTAAGCATTTGGCTGCCACCACACACCTGACAGAAAGGGGGTTGCCTAAAATTGAGTACTTATGCATTATTAAGTTTGGATATTTCGATTGTTACTAATAAACTATCACAGAATAATTATAATGTTTGGATTCTTTAAAGATAAACTTTATATAACCACCATTTCACGCTTAGCTTTACAATCAGGAGAAAATAATCAGACCAATCCATTTTAGGACTGGTTCATAGAATATAATATAATGAAGAAAACGTTAATATAGGACGACCATCGGTGGGGTTGACGATGTGCGAAATATAAGTAGCCGACAAACACTACACTTAGGCCCATATTCCGAAACAGTGCTTGAGTCACTTTTCCAACTGCCATAAAATCTATGCTTGAGGCTCGACTCAGACTCAAGCGCTGTTTTGGAATACGGGCCTAAGTCAGAAAAGTCAAACACCGAGTGCTTCTTGGATTAAATTAACGTCCAGTAGTGAACTAGGTTGATGACAATGAGTATAACAAGTAGGTTAAACCTACAAAGATTTCCTGATATTTTGGTAGTCCAGTTAATGTTATTCTGGGAACCGGTAGCGCGTAGCAATTAACGGTAAGCATACGAGCCTCTATCACACCGTAATACGAACCGAAATCAGTGCTATTAAAATAGAGGTCATGACGACATCACGATGATATCGATAATAAGAGAATATTCATGTACTACAATATTGAATTACACTAACTGCTGCTCGCGGCTTTCACATGCTATTTACTAAGAGCTCATCACGGCATCTATCATCATCAAAATGGGGGATGCATTTGAAAAAGAAAGGTTCAAATACGTCATGGCATTATTATTTCATACATCCCAGGACTATATGTATGAAAATTTGGATTTCTCATTTGTATGGAAGTGGCATTCGTGGAACTAACCCCAGTTAAACAAGACACAAGCGTTATTATTGTTTGGATTCGTAAATGTTTTCTATCCCGGTCTTGTTAATGCTCTATAAAAAGTAACCTACATGCAAATCCAAATTACGAACTTGTTTATAAAGCTGATCTTTTAGAGGAACATTGTGCAGACTAACAAATATTGATGAACATTCCTTCTAAACAGCAATAACTAGCCCCAACCCCAACTATTGAGAATGATTTTAATACTTTTTTTAAGATTCCACAGGCATTTTAAGCTTTGTTATGAGTCTGATTGATGCACAACTTTTTAACACCAAAAATACTAGCAAAATTTGTTCGAAGCACTGTTGAAACTTCCTCGAGGGCAGACAGGGAATTCAAAGGGCTCCTTAAGGCCCGGATTTACATTGGAAAATTATGCCCCAATCTCTTGGAATCCGTCCACATGCGAGACGCGCCGTTTTAATTGTGTTTGCGCAGAGACTTCGCAAACACTGAGCTTCCTAATTCTTTGAAAGAACTTAATACTTACTCTCTGCTTCGCGTTTGCGACAATTCAATTAAATACTTATAAATATACTTATCTAATAAAATTGAATTAACATCCCTCAGTTCGCATACAACTCAGTCCACGCTAACTATACAGATTACTGATAAGTAAACAGGCCTTGCATCTATTGCAGAAGATTATTATACGGTTAGAGGCAACTGGTGAAATGCTTACACAATGTAGGTTTAAAAAAATAGATACTTTTTATCACGTCAAATCACATCGTACTGTAAATAGCTTGGCGTGAGTGACTGGCATACAACGCAGAGCCTAAAGCGAAAGCATATTTTGCTGTACTGTGGCCTAAACCATTGGTCCTAGCGACTTTATGGAGAGTGTGTTCATTATAAAAGTGGTGGTACACTAAGATGGTTACGGATACCACTTAACATCAGGTGAGCCATATGCTTATTCCATCAGCTAGTTGTTTAAAAAAATAAAAAAGATGAATACCTAGTAACAAATCCCCAATTGAACTTTCAATCAAAACAGTGATATGCAAATAATTCGCTGATGCGCTTTGTTTGTATAAATTATCGCGAATTATTAATTTCTGACGCAATGTGATTGGTTTAATAAATAAAATATATTTGATGTGTTTACAGTCAGGGCCAGACACCACACGTCCAGTGATGTTACAAGTAATTAATGTACTCGAAGGAACGAGTAAGTTGTGAAACGAACTTCTGCAGTTTTCTTCAGAGCCACGACAACTTCAAAAGACGGGTTTCCTGAAAGGCTGGCAGCGCATCAGTTAGTATATAGTTTTTTTTTGGCGTCGCTTGTTAAATAAAATAAAAAAAACTAATTCGAATTATCATTTATTGTCAATCCTATTTATTATGTGAACAAAAACAATACTCAATACTCAATACATTTATTGCATAAACATGGTTTAGTTTAGGTACATACATAGTTCTTAGGTGTAAGTCAGTATCACATGGACCCTGTGAATAGGGTAAAGCAACATGAGGTAGGCCGAGGCTTATACACAGTAGTTGGTACGTACGTATATATTATAATAGATTGAGAAATTCCAGGAATTATAATGTAGATAGTTTGTTGCTTTATTTTAAATTAATAAGCATGGTAAAACAGATTAAACGATAATGTAGGTTTAGTGCGTAGTTATACATTTTTATTTTATTTATTTAGTCATTAGTTATGTCAAATATTCTTTAATGTCATAGTAGGCTTTGTCAATTAGGAATAACTTTAATGTTTTTGTAAATAAGGAATCTTTTGTAAATAAGGAATCTTTTACAATTCCATTGGCAAGACATAATAATTGTCTCACCGAAAGTGTTTGAAAATAGAATCTCCTTTTTGAAAAGCAAGACATACCTCATAACACCGAAAGTGTTCAAAAACAGAATCTCCTTTTTTGAAACAAGTCCTTTGTTAAAAAAGTCTTGTATTTTTATATTCAGTTACCACACGGCCGAAGTGATGTTATTGGGTTCTAAAATCGTAACCTACAAGTAGGTAAGTAGTCGGCCTTTCTTAGCAATGATCTAATAAAATAACTTACGGCATACTCACCGTATGACAATAATAAACGCACTCCGAGACCCACTCAAGGATGCTCTCACAATATTCCTTAGCTACCCTTTAAGGCTTCAACTACTTATAAACGCATGGATACGCGCTCTGTAATACATATTTGATGATACGGGTAAGCCAACAGTACCTCAAGTCTAAGATGTGTAGACTGTTTTTTGACTGAGCCGGTTTCTGAGTGAGTTTATATGAAGAAGTGGAGAACCAGGAGATAATTGGATTGCTCTATACGAAAAATAAATAGTGAGACGGAAGTGAAGGTTTATAAACTATAAAGTACTCATACGGTTGTAGGCAATAAATATTGCGCATCGGCTTTTCTGTTTTCGTAGATCGTTATCTCTTTCTGATGCACAATACGCTCTATGAAGGCGAAATTAGCCGATGTGAAATATTTGTTGCCTACTACTTTACCTACAAGTTAAGCGCACCTTAAGACATCAACGTGCTGCTTGCCCTCTATCATCTGCAGAGACGACACCATTTTCTTGTACGAAATGTGGTCGTACCTATCGCTCTCGTATAGGCCTTACGAGTAACGAACGTAAGTGCCTGTTGACCCCAGATGCTGTTTGAATCATCTTCTTATAGATGCATAAGTCCTAACTTTACCTACCTTTTCTTTTCGCAAATAAACATTTTTGTATTTGATTTAGAAGAGAGTTTGGTGAGTTGTTTTCAGTGAGTGAGATAAGTTCTATGTAGCTTTTTCTTCAGTCAAAGACACCTACACACATACACATGTGAGAGTAACAAAATGGTTACAATAACAATAAAACGCGACTGCGTGCGGGCATATGGGGTTAAGAGCAAGCTCTCTACTTCTGCCCCCTCAGACTAGCACCTCTTCACCTTTTATAATCAAAGAAAGGCCAAGTGCTTCTCATTTTATTGAACATCTTTTGTACAAATCTGATTGAAGTTTTGATTCTTCCTCGCTCGCTTATTTTTTAAGGTTCTGTTACACGAACAAACAGAGTTGAGTAGATCCTTTACAAGGTTCTAGCTCTACGGGAGTACCTACTCATCTTGTGTTGTACGAGTATTTTGAGCTAAGCGTAAGCATAAGCTACGCTTGTGCTACAAATACGCTACGCTTGTGCTACGAATACGCTACGAAGTACCATTAGTTGTTTTTCCACGAATTTGTGATTGATCCGATGCATTCAATCAAAGTTTTTCTTTCTAAGTACACGTAGGAAGATAATATTTACTAGCTTCAACAATATAAATGTAGATTGGTAGGTATAGCTTAAGGTTCAAAATATAAACTACTTAATTTTGAACAATATTTGAAAATCTACATTGGCCATGGCCATTACCATCTGCAAACTGAAGTTGTTATTTTTTAATAAATATTAAAGAAAAATGGTATAAAATAACTGAAATGGTTAATGTATGTATATACTTCTGTCATTGCCTGTACTTACTTACCCAACCTTGTTCAACTTAAAACCTATGAAAACACCAAAAAGCACCGTTCTAATGCCAAACAAGGCTAATCTATATAAAATTATCCAAACCTGAATTATCCAAACCTGTGCTATCACACAGAAACTTGGCTCATTGGTAACTGCGACGAAGTAATTTCACCTGAACGAGTCACATGTAGCCGATAAGCTTAACGACAGTTCCGATTTAGTACCCACAGAGTGGATTCGACAATCGTTCGGAGACGTGCGATCGTTACCAAATAGGGAGCTATTTGCGAACCTGCGGGACTCTCAAAAGGGGTACCTGAGTGCAGGGACGCACTAGCCGATTTTTTTATAAGTGTACCTTAACAACTACCTATTAATAGGCGGTGAGTTCGATCCCCACGCTGAACAAATCTTATTTAATGCTGTCATGAAAATAGAGGTTTGTTCTTTAACTGGGTGTTAATGGTTATCAGTCAATAGGTACTTATTTAAATACCTGTATTTTTCTTCTTTCTGCCTTAGTCCCACTTTATGTGGGGTTGGCCTAACATACCTAGGTGCATACAAAAATAAGTGTTCTTAGTTTGGGGCTAAAGAGTGTTATGTATACACCAATATTTATTTATTTAAATTACGTATTTATAAACTTCAAGCAGCGCCATCTATTTTTCGAGATGAACGCTCAGCTATGTCCACCATGACCACTGAACATCACCTCAGTACCCACACAATAATCAGAAATCTACAACTTTAGCTGTTGTACCCTAGACGATTTATACCAGGCTGTACCCGTTGTACCATCTAACTAGCGACAAAATGTTGAGAAACCTTTTTTAGGAAAAGTTTCTCTTGATGTTAGGTAGATGGCGTTGACTTTGATCAGAAATAAGTGCACGCAAGTTAAGTCTGCGCGTGACTGATGGTGCAATGCAAATTAGATTTCTCCATTACAGGGTTAAATGACTGTAATGATCTGAAGATAATATTTCCAGTTATTTTTTACTTGTGCGCACTCCAGGGATTGAATGGATCTAGGCCAAAAGTCTCTAGATTATGTCAAAGTAAACTTGATGTCATGTTTGACAGTGACATAAAATTATGAAACGAACGAAAATGACAGATTTCGTAAAAAAACATGACAGACATTTTGTTTGCGTGCTTTCTGGTGGTTTCGCGAGAAGTGAAGAAAGATTGAATTCAAGAATATTCTTTTGATAATTCAGTAGAAGTACGCTCGTTTATTGTTATCTGATTAATTTATCTCTTTCCTGGTTTACTTTTATAACAAATCGTGATTTTTTCAGGGGTCAAAGTATCATTGACTTTGCTTTGATCAAAAGTGAGCGGCACAAAGATAAGAATTTTATCACCGGCAGTTTCAACAAACTAGAAAGATGAGTGATTTTCCATTCAGTGCCGATCAACTGATGCAGTTGAAGGCTTTCGTCAGTGTTTGCCAATATAATCTACAAATAGTCCACCATCCCAAATTGGATTTCTTCAGAGACTTCCTGCGTAGCTTGGGGGCTGTGATACCGCCGGCGCCTAAATGTCCTGAGTTCAAGACCTCTGGTGACACGTAAGTTACGCATCACGCATTGTTTTCGAAGTGCCTAGCTTGGCGTAGGTACGACCGAATTATATCGAGATCCCTATGTACTTAGCCTCAAAAACAGGTTCATGTAGATCAGAAAACCAAAGATAACTAATTAGTAGATAAAATGATCTCCAAACTGTTTACTGTATAATCTTTTAACCATGTGTTCAGAAGCTCCAACAACAATGCTAGTGCTCCTGAAGAACCCGCAGCATCAGAAGGATCGGATGAGGAATCTGATGTGGAACTGGATATGGAAGGTACCTGAAATTTACAGTATCATACTATTATTATAAAAGGCATAGTTCACAAATGAGTATGACTGTTCTCATTCATCCCTGAAACGGCTGAATGGTTTGGCATGAAATTTTGTATGAATACAAAATTTCTTAAAAAATTATTAATTTTTCATTTAGGTCACTCTTTATCCCAGGAAAACCTAAAATATACATAGTCAAAACACTACTTACATAACAGGAAGCAAGAAGGGTGGCATAGCTTTGATGATTCAGTTTTAAATATCTTGCAAGCATTTAATATGTCATAAATTATTGTTAAAAAGAAGTAAACAGGCATCACAATGCATGACACAAAAAAATAAAGAAAAAGGAAAAAACATGCCAAAATGAAATCAACAACTTGTTTACTTTTTAAACACACAATCTAGTTACTTGTTTTATCACTAGACTGAAAACAGAGTTGGTACACTGAGTACTCTTTTTTTTTGTCCACTAATAAGATATGGGGAGATAACTATGCCCAGTGGATTCAAATTATACTGGCCTCTAGCTCAGTTGGTAGTAGCTCTGCCTTCTGCGCCGTAGGTCGTGGGTTCGATCCCCACCGAGAACAAATATTTGTGTGGTGAACATAAATATTTGTTCTCTGTCTGGGTGTTATATTGTAATCTAGGTATGTATTTACAAAAAAAAAAACATGTATTATATCAGCTCTCTGGTTCCCATATTACAAGGTATGCTTAGTTTGGGGCTGGGTAGTGTTGTGTGAATTGTCCACAATATTTATTTATTATTTATTTATATATTTATTATAAAACATCAACATAATTTATTTCAAGATGAAATTGTACAATTTTCTTGTAACTCTTAAGGCTAAACTTATATGCTAGACAGTAAGCTACTTAAAACTAGACCTTACATTCTAAATATTGTTTAGGTACACCGGTAATGCTCTGCATATTTAAGGGCTGTTTTATTGTAGCTACACTATGT
This sequence comes from Thera obeliscata, assembly GCA_947578465.1. Lineage (NCBI taxonomy): Eukaryota > Metazoa > Arthropoda > Insecta > Lepidoptera > Geometridae > Thera > Thera obeliscata. The sequence goes on from OX387927.1 coordinate 4,094,134, forward strand.
TAGGTACTTGGTAGTTACAAATTGTACCCTCCATGGTAGATTACTCTGTGTTAATCAACGATTCTGAGCCCTTTCCATCCACCGGAGTTCCTGCGATCTTAACAATTCCGTCAGTCCATCTGGTGGGTGGGCGCCCTACTTTTCGTCTTCCGGTTTGTTGTCGCCATTCGAAAACCTTTATTCCCCAACAGTTGTCGGTTACTCTGTGTTTCTGCAAGTATAAATATGTTTTTTCTTTTAAACTTGCCTTCTTAATGTAGTCTTTATCATCACCAGGAGTTATTACATCAGAGCCTATTGATGAATCTCAAGAGATGGGTGACTCTTCAAAAGAGCCGTCAGAAGAAGAACGCGACCAGTCAGATGAGAAGCGTTCAGCGGCCATGCGAGCATTCTCCGAGCAGCAGTTCGATGAGGCTATAAAGCTTTACAGTGAAGCTATACTGCTGAATCCCCAAAGTGCTCTGCTTTTCGCCAAGAGAGGACAGGTGAATTATTATAAAATCCAGATTTCGAAGGTCTTTAGCAATAATCTTATAACACTCAATAGCTTCAAGAACCCTTTAATAGGCTGTCTTTTCATCGTAGAGTATCTGGACTGCACTTGTTAGTGATGTAAGAACCCTAAAGAATTTTCCACCCCAGCAACTTTTATTATTATTATTATTTACTATTACTTCAACTTTCAGAATTGTGGCTCAATAATGTCTGGAGATCTTTTATTTTGGTCATGTTTATTTATTTATTCTTAGACTCAACAGTTACAATATTGTTTATCTTAAGCTATTCAATGTATTCTATGCATTAACCAATTCGAATCTAAATTATTATGCCTTGAATGCTGCAGAATACGGGCTCGATTCCAATTCAAAATGAACACAGATAGTTTGGGTGTATTCAGTTATATTTTAAAAACTATACTTTTATCAGTTAGCGGGTTAGTTTAAATGCCTAGTTTGGTTATAAATAGCACTGTGTGAATTGTAAACCAATTATTCGATTACAGGTTTACCTAAAGCTGAACAAGCTGAATTCTTGCATCAAAGACTGCTCGCACGCTCTTGAGCTGAACTGTGACAGTGCCGCCGCTTACAAGTTCAGGGGTCGTGCATACAGGTAGAGAAAAGAAAACAAGTCATGAATTTGATCCTCGGGAATGGTAGATATCTCCTCTAAGGACGTTGGTACTGTACAATTTTTACAGGCTGTGTTAGACGAAATGTTTTATCGGTAGGTGTTTCGTAAAATGGTATGACACATAATAAACTTCACTGTTATATCCCAATTCAAGGCTTCTGGGCAAATTCGAAGAGGCATCTCAAGACCTCTGCGAGTCTCTGAAGATCGACTACGAGGATCAGGCCAACGAGTGGCTCCAAGAAGTCAAGCCTAATGCTGAAAAACTGCGTCAGCACAAACTCAGCGTTCAGCGCAAACAAGAAGAGAAAGAGGTAGTTATATTTATACAATACGGCCGAAAAAAATACTGCAGACTTGTGTGTTGCGACGCGTCAGAAGCCTACCGGTCCTTTACATTTTGTATAATAGAGATGATCATACTAGTGTAGACCGCGTGGTTCGACGCATGATATCTCCGTCTCTGTCTGCTTCATTCTAAATGAGAGGGACAGTCAACGTCGTACGGCAGCACACAAGACAATGAAACTCTTGCTTAGTTTAGGGTGTTTTTCTAATCTGCCGTCAATCATTTTTACGCACAAATAGGCCCGGCAAGTTACGCCGACTGAAGTGTACTCTGGCATCATCACCACAATAGCTTAGGTGTTTGTGACTCTTCCATTCTCCACTTGTTCTTATTTCACTAAGTCTTTCGAACCAGTGTGGCAAAAGCGTTTTAAGTGCGCCTTAAATAGGCAACTTTCGTGCACTTAACATGAGATTCTGAACGTCTTAAGTTCTACGACATGCCGGTTTCCTCACGATGATTTTCTTTCCCAAAAACAAAATATGTATGCATATGTTTCAGCACCGTGAAAAGATCAGACGTGCCCGCAAAGCGCAGGAGGCCCGCGCTAACGCAGCCAAGGCCGCGAGCGAGGCGGCTGCGGCGGCCGGCGAGGCGCCCTTCGGAAGTGCCGGAGCCTCGCCTTTCGGGAAGGCCTTCAACAGCCCTAACGACTACACTAGTCTGCTATCGGATCCCGATTTCTTGGAGGCTATCCAGGTACAATAGCAATACATCACGCAACTTAGGCTCAATTTACACCGCCGCGGAATGGAAGCGTCAATTTTGCCTCATGACGCAGGAATTCACCGCACCAGACAATAGAGTTCCCGAGAATGCGCGAGGATTCCGCAGAAGGAGCGCGTCCATTTTGGCTCGTATTTAATTTATGTTATACAAATAAAGTTAGTTCCGATTCCGTTTCCGCGGTGTAAATTGAGCCTTACTCTATATCTGTGAGTTAAGTTAAATGTGTAAGTGCATAAATATCATTGAGATGAGATATTATACGAATAATACGAACGATTGTATCTACTACTACCTCCTTACGAACGAATTACGTTTACTCAAAGGCTTTCTAGTGAAAAAATATGCGATATCTGAAGGTACTTAGGAGGGGTCTTCGAGTTATCCTGTGTATCGTAGTGAGGGCCCTAGCCGTATGGCCGGATGAAGTCTTGTTAGTTGATAATCAAGGAGGGTAGGGTAAAACATTTTGTGGAGAAACCCATACTAGAATAAGGTGGTAATTTAGTAAACATGATTTGCAGGACCCAGAAGTAACAGCTGCATTCCAGGATGTCACTATGAACCCAGCTAATTTTGTCAAATACCAGAACAATCCTAAGATAATGGCTTTCATCGAAAAACTGCAGACTAAGTTCGGAAAGAATGGGGAAGGATTCGAAGGTGGTTTTCCTGGTAAATATTACAATTTAAAATCTCAAAAAATACATACACAAATATTTATTCAGTGAGGATCTAACCCACGGCTTGCAGCCCAAAAGGCAAAGCTACTACCAACTGAGCTGTGAAGCAATAAAAAAAAAACCTTGTTTTGGGAATATTATAACGAAGTAGCGGCTGCCCGCGGCTTTGCACGCGTTAGCTCATTCCTTAATTTTACCAATACCAAAGGTGAAACAACGTAACTACTTTCACCACACCATTTCGAAATAACTAGTTCACCACAGAACGGTTACAAGAATAGAGTAACTTTCATATTTTTAATATTAGTTGTTCCTATCATTATCTGTTCCGCACTTCGCCGGAATCGTGTATCCTCATCACCTACCTAAAAAACTCCATCTAAACTAGCAATTAATGCAATATTTGAAGTGATTGCTGATTTTCTGTTTCTTTTCCAGGTTTTGGAGGAGCTGGGGCCGGAGCTCCGCCTGGACCTCAAAAATCCACTGACAACGACGATGTTGGTCTCGACTAAAAACCAATGCACTTGTCATGATTTAAGATCAAGCAACATGTCATTTACATGCATTTATACTTAATTCTTCAATAGATCTAGTTTTATAACTAGCACAGTATTATGTGCTTATGATGTTATGCACTCACGTATCATTTTTTTACGAATCATGGTCTTTGTAAGACTTAGGGTCTATTTCACGGATTACTAATCAACCGATCGAATATTTGACCGCTGTTTACCTCAAACTAGCGGCCACTCGCAGCTTCACTCGCCCCATTCCCGTTACTCTTTCGGGATAAAAAGATTAATGTCTGTCTACTGATTCTAAGCTACTTCCCCACCAATTGTGAGCCAAATCGGTTCAACCGTTCTTGAGTTAAAAGTAGTGTAATTAACAAAATTTGAAAGCAGAATTTTGAGATAGGTAAACTTTAGGTAAGCTACCTAAACATTTGATCAGTCGATTAATAATCCGTGTAATCGACACTTACTGGTTCAACATATCTGTAAATTTTCCTTTAAAAAAATAATTTCTGTCAGTGTTTTTGATAATGTCTAAAGTTACGATTGAAATACTTTTACCATGAGGTAAAAAAAGTAATTAGTTAGTTAAATTAAAAAACTAAATTGTTCAAAATCATAGCCAAAGAAATGAACTTATTGCCATAGAAAATTTATATGATTATACGGTGCTTGATCTATTGTATCTATCTCATTTATTTTTGGCAAATTTTTGAAATATTGATTGACATTTTGAATTTAGTTTTGCAAAAAATTGTGCTTATTAATTTACATCATTATTATCATACATGTACTCGGCACCTTCAAATATAAGAACAAAATAATAAGGTTTATAAAAAATAATAATTTAGAGGTTTTCTAATGTCCAATAATTATAAGCTTGGAATAATAATAATGTCGAAACTGCATTTTATATTTAAAAAGTGCCTGAGTTGTGTATCACATTACATTAGAATGGTCTGATAATTTTATTTTAAAATGTAATGGTTTAAATAAAGATTGTAAAACAAATACAAGCTTGCTTATTTTTTATAGTATAAGACGACTTCTCGCTCCTAACCACAGAGGTAACAATAGTAGTCTTAACCTATCAAAATCCTGCCCCAAACTAATGAAAAATCTATCCATTTATTACAGTTTAAACTGTGTTTATCTTTTTAACACGGAAAACAATAATCTACCGATATTACGACACCATCTTTTACGACTCCCAATCTAGTGATGTGTTTGTTGCCCGGTCTCAGAGTAGTGATGTATTATTCCTAAAACCAGTGTAAATTAGTACGAAAACAAATTAGGCCAACTCTTTTAAGCCCTTGCGATTGGTTCGCACATGGTTAAGCAAAAAAATATTTTTAAGGCGAAAACAACCATTGATGCACTTCTCGCTAGCACCACATGTGTTTTTGATAAGTAAATAAGTTCAGTGTTTTTATATCTTTCAATAGGTCAAACAAAGTGTAAGCGAGTGAAAAGTTGTATCAAGATATTCAGCATCTTAACAAGAGTAAAACAACACTTTGTAGACTAGGTATTTATTTCAATACAAAATTAAATGCTCAAACTTCATTGACTCTACCCCAACCCAACCTTATCTTTCTCTCATGAAGTTTTAACCAAGATGGCATGTTTTTAGGCAGTGGATGAGCATTGGGGAACCTCAAAGGAGGATCTGGTTTCTTGAATGGATCCTCATTCTGGAGCTTTCGCAGTAAATACTCTTTGTTTATCTGTTTTGGGTCTCTGTATTTGTCCATATACAAATTGAATGGCTTTCTTCTGGGGAACCATTCTTGTGGTCTTATATAAGGTGTTGGGAAATCATATTCATACACTGAAAATAAAGATTTTTAATATTTTATAATCTCTTACTTCTACTTCAACTACACAATAGTATATATATATAGAATCAAATACTCTTTCTTAGAGTATTTGATTCAAATTACCTGGTTCTTTAGTTTGTAACTTTGAATGGAAGAAATCTTTGACAGAGTTATCCCAATCGCACTGGCAGAATGCAAGCCCTATTGGAGTTATGCTATCCTGGTATTTTTGATACCAATCTCTGGTTACAAAAGTTCTATCACTGATTGGTGATGATGATGTGACTGAAAAAAAAAAATTTTAGATAATTTCACTGTCAATATTATAATAGGATAAGTTGAAAAATACAGTTACCTTTGGGTATTTTGTAAGATACTCTTCCATCTTGTTTGTAAAGAACAAAGACATATCGATGATATCCAGTGCCTTTGAGCGGAAAAGGTTGAAGGTATTCCACTAAAGTGTCACCCTTTTCAATCGCATTACCAGGAATGTTCCCAACCAGCCAATGTACACATTCCTTTTCATTTTCAGACAGATTTCCATCCAAACTCGTCAAAGCTAAAGTCCAGAGTGTATTTCCATCTGAATCATAGAACACTGTGGGTGCTTCTAATGCTTCTGAAGGTTTGATGATATTGCCCGAGCAGACTGGCATAGATAAGCCATTTTTGAGGTCATAAGTTATATCCAAATCCAGATACGGAATGAAATATCCTTCTCCATACAGGTGATCGAAGATGGCGTAATGGTCTGCTATCTGCTTTTTGTGCAGTGGTCCGTTTGTTTGCAACCATTCCTTTCTTACTTCATCAAGATTTACTTCAAGTTTTACATTACGCGCAAGCTGTTCCATAGTTTTATCGTTCTTAATTGCTTTTAAACGCTCCATTCGTACTTTACGCAAATCTTCAGCTGATGACCTAAATTGAAGAAATTATAGTACACAGCGTTCTGAGTAGATAAAATATGTTTTTTTATGTAGTAAAGAAAGACTTACTTGGGTTGAGGAAAACCTATGTTAGTTTTGGCTGTATACAGCTCGTCTTTATAATTCAATTCATCTAATCGCTCTTTTATTGTCCTGCAGTAAATTGGAGCTTTTCCTCTAACCCTGTGGGCATATCTAAGATGCTGCAGTTGAACATTGAATAATGCTCCCCGAAATGTCTTTAACATCGTGGCTGAGCCTTTCAAAAATTAAAGCACATTTATATCTTTTATATTCCTTGTTCTGAATCTGGGTTAAGCCCACAAATTATTTAGAAAATATCTAAATCGAAATTTAATATAACCTAGAAACAAAAACAACAAACACCACCGACCGACTGACTCTGACAGACGAAGGACCGACCGACCGGTTGAAAATGAGTGATTGAAAATGGAAATTGACAGATTGATTGACTTGACCTCTCAGCTCAGGGCTGTTATTCACTATTGCCAAACCACGCGTGTTACGTGAACACGATAAGACATCGGCGTGGAATCGCTTAAAATCGTATTCCCTATGCCAAAGTTGTCATTCCATAGCGCGGCACGGTACGATTTGGGCACGGTTAGATCTGTCAAATGAACGCGCTCGATTCTTGCGCGATACGCCACAGATTAGCGTGTTCCTGATAAAGTTAGTATGGCTCGTTTCTCTTGAGCATGTTTTGAGGTTATGTTTGAAAGTTGTATAGCATTGTATCAACAAAGTACAATTATCTACATGGTATAAAATAAAGAAAAACAATGAAAGTAGTGTGGCTTAGCTTTTATAATATTGAAACCATTTTTTTTTACAGGATTGTATGGAGATTTCAAACAAATACTTAGTAGAATTAAATTATACACTTGTTTGATTACATCCTTTCTTGTTCGGTGGTAGGAAATTTCACATAGATTGGAAGCAGCTCATTCAGGGCATTAACAACTTCCTCTTCACAGCGACTTTACCTGAAATCAATAAATAAAATAAAATAAAAATAAGCCTTTATTTCTCTGACCAAAACAGTTTTGCTTAACCTAACTTATACTAATCCTACTTACTAAATATACTAACTAAGCAAAAGTTTCTATTATGTATGACACCGACGTGGCGGTACTACATAGGTCGGTCGGGTTGTCCTTCGACAAAGGCCTCCTCCAGGGTTTGCCACTTGGCTCGGTCCAGACATGCTCTGCGCCACTCCTTAGGGAGCTCATCCTCCCAACGCTTCAACTGCCGCCCTCTGTTGCGTTTTCCATCTCTAGGGTACCAGACTGCAATCATACGTCCATTTACTCCTTCGGGACCTCATTATTGGACGTATGAGGTCCGAAATCAATATCAACCTTTAAATATTGTAGACAATCTACTCAACACTATCTAGCCCCATACTAAGCAGAGCTTGTACTATGGGAACTAGATAGCTGATATTAATACTTAGTATATTTTTTTGTAAATACATACTTAGAATATAATATAACACCCAGACAGAGAACAAACATATTATGTGTTCACCACACAAATTATATTTGTTCTCGGTAGGTATCGAACCCACGACCTACGGCGCAGAAGGCAGAGCTACTACCAACTGAGCCAGTCAAGTAGGTAGGTACATTCATCCACTTCACCTCAGCAGCCTGAAATGGTCCACTCCACTGCTGAAGGCAGGCATCTAGGTACCTACTACCACTGCTACTAGTACCGTAGTATTCTTATTTTATCGATGCACTTACTTGGTGTTATGCTGGTAAACCTTTGAGGAGTCATTGTATCCTGCTTGCAAAGATCTCAAGGAGGAAAGAATAAACATAATTCTTTGGTAGCCTTGTAGGACCGCAGTATAATATCCATTTTATCTTCGCAGCATAACATCCACTTTATTTTTTTGCCTTTTCAAAGTGTAGATCGTGGTTTATTTGGATGAAGGACATTGGTAAATAATTTCACGCAATCAAAACATACGTTCCGAAACTAGTCAAAGGTGACTGGAATGTCATAAAATGTTATCAATATGTTTGGTTCTAAATTTTCAAATCGCTTTAAAATATTGTAAGCTCAACAATAGATGGATTAGCATGCTTATAATTCAAAATATTTATTGTTTGAGTTGAAAAATTGGAAACAAAAACTAATCCTGCAAATTTATTTAAAACCGATAATTTTCCGAGTGGATCAGACGCAAGAGTTAGAACGCATCATGTGAAATAAAACGTGGGGCATAGACAACTAGTCTTGTGGCTTAAAGAATACCATTTTTCGATTCCACACCAAGGCACGGTAAGAATCGCGTTGGTGTTTAAATCACGTTGTGACGTCACACGTTTTGGGCACGGAATCTCCAATGTCATAGTGAATAACGTCCCGTTGGTATTTCTGCGCCGTAAGTTGCGGGTTCGATCCCCAATTCCCCATTGAGAACAAATATTTGCGTGGTGAACACAAATAATTTGGATTTGTCTGGGTGTTATGTTGTATTTTAATAACTATATTTACCTATTTGTTTATATCTAGAGAATGTAATAGAATTTTGATTTGTATTGGCTACTTACGCCAAAAAAAGCAAAGCTGTTATGAGGCATTGTCCATAAATATTTGTCCATGTAAAAAAAACATTACAGAGACCTACCGAACTCTCGGGTACCTACATACCTAAATAGGGAACAAATTGGATTACTCTTAGTTATCTCAATATAATTTTAGTTTTTACCAGTTCACAAAATTATTACACTCAATAGCGCCGTGTTCATTTATTACCATGCATTGTGGACATCGTTTTATCCAAAACGAAAAAGGACGATTGGTGGTTGGTGGCAATGAACCCTAAAATGACCTCCTAGATGGCGTTACACGTGCCGAAAAATGAAATATTAGAATTTTGTGAAATAAAAATGCCAACCCCTATTATAATCGAGAGAAGCTTGTCAGATGGCATCATCAGCCGGAAGCTAAAGCCGGAAGGAGTCCACTGCTGGACATAGGTTCTCTTGATCCAGAAAAAACAATTCTGAACCCTTTCCATCCATCGGTTTCCTTTCCTGCAATCATAACAATGTCGTCGGTGCATCGACGACATTTTTGACGTTGTCGATATTCGAGCAAGCGAGAACCTTTTCCCCAACGACGACGTCGACAGTCCAAGTAAAACAAGTGTTTTGTTTTGCGAGCAAATAACTTAGCATGACACGGTGTAAAGGCAAGTTGGTGTACGTTGCCGTCGTGTGGTGTGGTGCGTGTTGTGAGAAGTTTCGAAGCGAAGCGAGCGCAGTAGAATGAAGGCAAGTTATCGTTTTCGTTCTGCCTTTCGTTCTTTCCATTCTTTTGTTTGATAATAACTGGATAATATTCTGTGGTAGCGATGGGCGATTGCTTCAAAAAAAACAATCGAATGAATCGAAAATTGCGCTACTGCGCGTTCGATTGTTGATTTAGTAGTTCCTCCCCATGATTATTCGAATAACAATCGACAAACTACTAACTACTATACATGTAAATATGCGTGCGGTGCGGTGAACTGCGCTGCGGAAGGCCACGCGGGGCGGTGCATGCGGGGGCGGGACGGTGTTGTGTCGATTGTTTCTAAGTAATAATACTTCGGTTGCATTTAATGTTAACACGTAGGTAGTATATTTTAATATTATGAATAAACATTTTATAGAAATGTAAAATTGACCTTGTCAAGTAAAAAGTATAGTTACCAAAATTATGTTAGAAGGTAGATTTATAGCTATAAGTTGATTTTCTGTAAGAAAATATATTTCAAATAAGTATCTATAATTATCTATAATTTTTATTCTAGTCTGTGTTTTCCTTAGTTAGAAACTCATTACCTACTCTTCTATTCGTAATTTGTTATACTTTAAAACAAATCAATTAATGTAATAAATTAAATCGCATAATAACTGCATTAAGTAGCGGCGCACTGACTTAATCTATAGATTTGTAGCGCAGCGCACGCCCGACGCACCATCTTTTGTAACTACTGATTCAGTAGTACGCACGAAAATAGTAGTTAGGTGCGTTGCGTGAATGCGTGACCGCGCGGCAAAAATAGTAGTTAGGTGCGTTGCGTGGTTGCGTGGCGTGACCGCGCGGCAAATAGTAGTTAAAGTTGGTGCTAGTCGTTGTCGCCGCGCGCCGCACGCCGCACGCGCCGTCAGTCGATAACAATCGACTAGTTTCAATTGTTATCGACTTTTATCGACTGAACCGAACAATCGACTAATTCGATAAAATATAGTAGTAATCGCCCATCGCTATTCTGTGGTTGTTGAGTTGAAATTGAATTGAAGTAAAATATTATTGATTCTTTTCTATCCTTTCGTTGCATGTTTTATAACTGCGTGGATTGTGGATACCGTCTATTCATTCATTAATTTGTGATTATCGTTTCGGAAACTGAGGATATAAAAACAAAGTGAAATAAGTGCAACATATCTACCTACTCATTAGGTAGGTACAGCCACAGCCTGATTTCGATCTATGTGATGTGTGGTTTCGAAAAGATAAATTTTAGGAGCCATTTACACCAGACGTGAAGTCACGTACTACATTGAAATTAAATCTTCTGCTTACTGCTATGAATCCGCAATGTTCAAGCAACGTTTAACAGAGTAAGTCATTGACTAGATCCTAGATAAACGCAAGAATATGGATATAAAAAATATTCAGAAAAATGCCATGCAAAAAAGTGCAGAGTTTACTTTCACTCCACCTCCTGAAGCGCCTGTCTTCGAGCCCACGCTCGAAGAATTTTCGGATCCCTTGGGTTATATAGCTAAAATCCGGCCAGTCGCAGAGAAGACAGGAATCTGCAAAATTAAGCCACCATCGCGATGGCAGCCACCATTTTCATTAGATGTGGATAAATTAAAATTTGTACCTAGGATACAGAAAGTCAATGAGTTGGAAGCCATAACAAGATTGAAGCTGTTGTTTCTAGAGAAAATGTTGAAATTTTGGGAACTCCAGGGTTCCCCTCTGAAAATCCCCATGATTGAAAATAAAACTCTTGATTTATACTGCCTCAAGTTCTGGGTAGATGAAGAAGGCGGATTTGAAAAATGCGACTCACCAAAAAAATGGCGTAAGATTTCTCATGCAATGGGGTACAGTCAGAATGCCAATACCATAATTTTCCTCAGAATTAACTATGAAAAAATCTTGCTACCGTATGAAATATTTGAAAAAAGCAAAGCTGACATACTAAAAACTGTTAAAAAGACTGAAATTAAAGAAGACACAAAGGCCAAAGAAGAAACTGATTCAGATGTGCAAATTGTCAAGGAAGTATCTATAGAATCCATAACTCAATTCAAATCAGAATTCAAAGATGAAAAGCCACATACCAGCATTAAAAAAACAAAAACTGGCTCAGATATAAAGCCTGATATAGATGCCACTAAAAGCAGTGATGACCATGAAGAGATTAAATGTAACAGAGAATTGAGACGATTAACTTGTTATGGACCCGGTCCTAAAATGCCAGGCCTAAATGATGAAGAGTTTGATATAACCAAATCAAGAAAAAGACCTCGTTATGATATGGACCCTTTGGCCATCTATGTGTGCGCCATATGCCAGAAAGATGATAGAGAAGACTTGCTTTTAATATGCAATGGTTGTTCGGACACCTACCATACCTATTGTCTTAAGCCTCCACTTCGTTCTGTACCAGATGGGGACTGGAGATGCCCGTGTTGTATTGTCCAAGAGGTACACAAACCTGCTGAAGCTTTTGGGTTTGCTCAAGCAGAAAGAGAATACACACTGCAGCAATTTGGAGAAATGGCAGACAAATTCAAGTCAGATTATTTCAGCATGTCTGGTCATCTGGTACCAACTTCTGTAGCTGAAAAGGAATTTTGGAGAATAATATCATCAGTAGAAGAAGATGTGACAGTAGAATATGGTGCAGATCTTCACTCTATGGATCATGGCTCTGGATTCCCAACAAAATCTTCTTTAAACCTCTATCCTGGAGACCAAGAATATGTTGATTCTGGATGGAATCTGAACAACTTGCCAGTTTTAGATGGTTCTGTTCTAAGGTTTATCAATGCAGACATATCTGGCATGACTGTGCCTTGGATGTATGTGGGGATGTGCTTTTCTGCATTCTGTTGGCACAATGAGGATCACTGGAGCTATTCAATCAATTACTTGCATTGGGGAGAAGCTAAGACCTGGTATGGAGTACCAGGTGGTAAAGCAGAATTGTTAGAAAATGCTATGAAAGCAGCAGCACCTGATCTATTCAAATCCCAGCCAGACTTGTTACATCAACTAGTCACCATAATGAATCCTAACATATTGATGGCAGCAGGTGTGCCAATATACAGAACTGACCAACAAGCTGGAGAATTCGTAGTAACATTTCCCAGAGCATATCATGCTGGGTTTAACCAAGGTTACAACTTTGCTGAGGCTGTGAACTTTGCTCCACCAGATTGGCTGAAAGTCGGTAGAGAATGCATAATCCACTACAAGAATTTAAAACGTTTTTGTGTCTTCTCACATGATGAACTAATATGCAAAATGGCATTGGAAGGCGACCGTTTAGACTTGGACACAGCTTTGGAAACACAAAAAGAACTTGTTCGTGCCACTGAAGATGAAGGGTCTTTGAGAGCTAAAATTTCAAAGCAAGGGTTAAAGAGCGCTAGGAGAACTGCTTTTGAGTTGCTGGGTGATGATGAGCGCTTGTGTGAAGTTTGCAAAACAACATGTTTTCTTTCTTCAGTTTCATGCAGTGCTTGTAAACAGATGGCTTGTTTACATCATACAAATGACCTATGCATTTGTCCTCTGGGAAAAAAGACCCTTTTCTATCGCTATGATATGGATGAACTGCACATTATGCTCCAAACTATTGACTTTCGGGTTAATAGTTTTGACAAATGGATGACTGAGACGAAAAGCGTTCTGCTTCCCACATGTCCTGATATTGGAAGGTTGCAAAAGTTAAAAGTTTTGATTGACGATGCTGAAGAATTGAAAATACCAAAGTGTACAATGCTATCAGAGTTAAAAAGCGAATATAATAAGGCAACCCAAAATGACGAGCCTATTATAATTGAGCTAGATGACGATTAGGATTATATTATAGCCAGTATTGGTATCTAGTACAAAATATTATGATGTATAAATTAATAAGTGCTTTTGATTGAAAATGATTTGAATCCATTCTTAATAGTAAAAATGATATTTGCCAGTTAAATGCCCTCGCACACATGGGCCCTGGTATTAGTAAATTTGCTGAAATCTGTTTATGCATACGGAAAACTAATATTAAGATTCAATTAACAAACAAAAAGTAGGTGTTTTCAATAAGTATGTGGTTATAATGTTTATATCCCACCAAGTAAATTAATATTTAAAATATGGTTAAAATAATATACATATATTTTAGAGCAAACACTTGTGAGTTTTGTAAAATTCTATGCAGTAAGCAGTGCATGTAAGCTCTTAAGTTTCTTAAGGGGCCGGCGGAGGGTGAATTTTCATACAAACGTAATACCAAAATCACCAAACGTAACACCAATCGCATTTTACACAAAATGTGATTGGCGTTAATTTCATTTGAGGTTAGTAATTTAAAATTAAAACTGTTCAGGAACCTAGATAAATACTATACAAATACAATTATTACAGTAATATAGTGAAAATCTGCTTAAATTAGTAATCATTTTGGTATTACGTTTGTATGAAAATTTGCCCTCCGCCGGCCCCTTAAGCTCAGTGGTGAATCCCATGTAGAATTATGATAATTATTATTATGTTAAGATTGAAACTTATTTAGTTGTTATTATGGTAGGTACTTACCTACTTTGTCACTTTAATCATGTAGTAATATGAAAGGTTTATTTTTTCAAGAAAAATTTTCACTTTTTCTTTAAGGTTGTAAGTATCAGTATTTTTTCAGGATTTAGAGCAAATTTTTCAATCTACAGATATCCGTCAGATATAATATAATTATTCCATCTCTTTTTGCCTTGCCTTGGGTTGCCAAAACATGGCCTGACATTTTTTATTCAAGGAAAAGCTTGAACAATCAGCCCTTAATTATGTAGGTATTTTTGTGAACCTTTACTTTGCCTATGTGTAAAATAATATATGCCCAGTTGATTTTCATGTAAAAAACTTTTACCTACCTATATTTTAGTATTAAATAATTAAAGTAAAATGGTTTAGTAGGTGTTATAATATTTATTGTATGTCATGTAGCCATAAACATAAGAGTAATTTACATTACGGCTGAACAGAGGCGAAGCTAGTTTTGGTAACAGAAGAGAGAAGAGACAATAGAAGTTGCGCTTCCTTCGGCATATTCTCGCGAAACCGTAGCTATTCTGTCGGCACTAATTTGTAAGTTAACTCGAAAACATTTTTAAAGACTCTTTGGTCCTTATAATTTGTAACTATAATTTGCTACGCTACGCAACAGAAGTTCCGCCGCAATGTAAACGGAGCCTAAACAGGGGACTAATTCTCGGGCCGATCTCGATCATTTTGAAATGTTATTTTATTGCTTCTTTTCATAACCCTGCTTTTTTTGTACGTTTTCCGTATATCGTAGCTGTCGAGGCTTTTACGAAGAGGTCGTTTATGAATTACTCAAGGAAATTATCCATTCCCTCTTCGAAAGGAAGCAATAAAATAAAATTTCAAAATGATCGAGATTGGACCGAGAGTTAGCCCCCAGAACATGCAAGAGATATTAGTAATTCTTTTGAAAAACACAGTAGGTAGGCGTTTATTGGGTAGTGTGATCTCATATTTTTGTAATACCTTTTACGACACGAGTAAAACTAGCTACCAAATTACGATTTATAAAATAAAAATATCATTTTGTAGGCTACATGATAAAATATTTAAGCAGGTAGGATTACTAGCATAGGCGCACTAGTTATAATGTTTTATAACTATAATTTCTTTGATATTCACGGTAACACTCATTTATAACAAAGTTAAAATACCTATTTATCCATACCTACCTATTTAATATTATGTAAGCTTCCTTACGCTATTAAAACTAAATTATTGCTTTTAAAACCAAAATTACGTATTCACTAGTACTGTCGGTATTCAAAAAAATATTCAAAAAAATAGTTTTTATGTGTTTAGATTAGATTATGGTTGTAATAACTTTAAATGATAATTTAGGTAAGTAATTACTGTCTTAGTTTTGACAAAGTCGAGAAAAGATACACAGCTATAATGCCGCAGTGAGAGGGTCTGTAAAGAATCTAAATACCAAGCAATTCTTACGCAAAAACAATATTTAAAATGGTGTACTATTTTGTGACTGTAAATAATGTAAAATACATAGGCATGTTATTATTATGTGTAACATTTGCGCCAAAAAAAGTATCCTATTTCTTGTTAGTGCAGTACAGAATGCCAAATCGCTTTCTCTGGCTCGCACTTCGTTGTCCTTTACGAGTACGTTTGGTATTCGCCCAGTATGGCCCTACATTCAATACGATGTCAGGAAGTGCCATCATAGCCCCATAGTAAATCATCACACCTTGTTTTTATGATTTTACGCGTTGACTGTATCTCGTTTTTTTTAACTACGACGGCCTGTGAGTCTGCAAATAGGTTGCGCTTATAATTATAAGTTTCTTTGTTTATATGCCCTAGTTATAGATGACGTGATTTCGATACCCGAGTATATTTACAATAATCCAACTATTTTATGCCAATACGACTGAATTTTTAATTTATGATAGATACATAGAAATAACAAGGATTAAGTTTAATTTTAGTTGGTAATTGTACTGTGATTTGTTTTGCTGCTGAGTAATTGATGTTTAATTATTAAGTACTTGTGTGAGTATTATTTTGGGATAGATGTAATTATAATTAGTCCAGAATATAAATTCTTCCACTCTATGCATTTTTTTATTTATTTAGTGTCCCTTTTAGAATAAAAAACATAGTTTTTGTGCATATTTATTAAATTTGGCGGTGAAACTTAACATTAAAAATACTAAGCAAATATATAACATTTGGTGAGTTAGCGTGATTTAATCACAAATTATTGTGTAAAGTATATAATTAAGTTTTCTCATAGCTAGCAAAGTTTTAACCTACTAAAAAAAGTAGGCAGTAACAAAAAGTGTACATAATTTACCATTAGGAAGAATATGATATAATTCAAAACTTCAGTATACATACAACTTGGACGTCCACACAAGGTAAATAGGAAAAAAATATTCAATATTTTATTTAATTGTAAGTACATACATCGTTTTAGTGTAAATAAAATTGAAGTCTTGTTATCTCTAGTAAGAATAATCTATCACAACCTATTACATTTAGGTGCTTATTTGTGTATTTCTAATACTGGAGATAAACATCTGGAAGACTAATGAAAAATTATACCTAGCTATGTACAGTTTGCATCAAAAAGTGACGTCTTTTTCAGAATTTCAAAATTGTGTTACATAAATACCATTACAAATTCCAGCTTTCATCTGATCATTCAATTCAAGAAGCTACTTCTGAAAATTTGTATAACTATAAAATAAAGAGTAGGTACTTATAATATTACTAACATTACAAAAAGATCATCAGTCGATTTAGTTATAAAAAACCTTATTTTACTAAAAATATATTATTTTAATTTGATTGGACGATAAAAACAAAATGACTGTTCGAGGCTATTATCAGAAAGGATAGTTGTTTGTAAAGGAGTTGCTGACTTTTTCAAAACGGTAATTTAATTTGATTTATTTATTTGCAAAATCATTTTTTCGCGATATATTTTAGAAACTTCTGCACAACATTTACTTCTCTACATCTGATTAAGAATAAGGCCGAGTATTCTGTCCCTCTGTAAAGATACTCGAATATTACAGATCTTCTCTTGTCGTGTTCTTGCGAACCAGAGTGTATTGAAAAGATTTTGATTCCCCCATAAAGAGCCCTTTTTGGTCACTTGACACAATGTTGTCAAAACTTTTAAGTTCAGATGATTATTTGCAATTGCAATGATTCGTTTAATACTATGCATTGCTGTATGTGCGGCCTTATCCTAGTATAACTTTGCCCGTAGTAGGTACAACTACTACTACTCAAGTACTTATCAAACAATTATCCTGTTTACTAAATAATGACTTCAAAAACATTGAACCTGTGTTAGAGATAAGAAAATACATAATCGTTCAGATTACTAGGTAATCATAATCTGTCCAATCTTGGAGTCGACAACAAACGACCAATTAGAAGATACTAAGTGTAAATAATCACTATTTAAGTCGTTTGAATTATTAGCTTTAAAATATTATTCTACAATAACAATAGGTATAGGTGCATACTTTCTTAGATTACACAAAAATACAGAGTACTCGAAATATTATTCAGAGAAAACATCTTTGCATAATACGGTCAAAAATGAAATAAAAATTAATATGTAGGTAAGCCTAAAAAAACATTTCAGTTTTGATCAAGTTTGAGATTTATTTGAAGATCCGCCTTGAGCCGTATCCCTCTTATCTCTCTGCAAAGGTACCATTTATGAATACGAACAAAATGAGCATTTAAAACTTAAAATCAATTTTTGTCGCCGACTATATGAAAACAGCGAATATTCAGTCTTACAAACTATTAATACGAGATTCTTAAAGCGATAGAAATGCGTTGATTTATAATAATTATAACATTTTATAAGTACAGTCATCACGTTTTATAAGAGCACCTGAGATTCAATATAAGTACAAAAATAGTACATACTACGATTTAAATACGACAAAAAGTTATTTAAGAGATTATAAGTTAAATAAAAAAATTAAGTAAAACTTTCTCTACATTTCATCCAAATCGGTCATATTACAGTGATGACTTGATGAGCTATCGATATTTTAAACATGTCAACTTACGCTTTTTTGGTCAAGTTTACCGAGCATAGACAACTCCTGTTTTCAACCAATTGGCTCCAAACCTTGGAAAAAGATTTCAAGCCGATTGAAATTTGTTGGGCTATTGTATAATTTTGATGCAATCAAAAGTTTGATACTAACAAGGAACAGCGATTACATATCTTGTTGCTATCATTTTTCTCATGTTTGTTACGTCAACATTCAGTATTGTTATAATCCTTCCTTGTCAAAGGGACACGTTTTGTTTAAATTAGTTTTTTTTTATTTTTGCAATCGAAGCTCAAAAAAATTTTCGCAATCACCCCACAGGAATTGTCTATGCTCGGTGAACTTAAAAAACTTGGCGGTAAGGCTGCAAAACAGTAAAACTTTTTCAAGATGGCAGCCAACCGAGTGACTGCTGTACCGACGTATTCAGTTGGTTGCTCAACAGATGGTGCTGCCATCTTAAGTCAGTAAGAGGTTAGTTCATAGTTGGTGTGATAGTTTCTTTCATCTCTCTGCCCTTGGTTTCTATAGGCAGCAATAAGCAAGCCACTGCAGCCAACAATGCTGCTATCGAGTAAACCCCGGTAGCGATTGCTATAGAGTTTTTTAGAAGCACCTGAAAGAAGATACATATTTTATTGAGTATATCGGTCTCTTGCATGGAGTATTTTTTTAATACATTAGCTAGATGTATAAAAAATGTTACCTGTGCAACGTAAGGTGTGATCATAGCTCCCAGTCTTGCAACGCCACTGCAAGCCCCTACCGCAGTCGAACGAAGCGATGTCGGATATACCTGGAATTAAGGCACACAAGACTATTGGCCTCGTACACAAGCTCAAATTCAACCGATGGGGAATAAAGGATTCAAGACAAGAGAGACAACCGATGGGGAATAAAGGTTCTCGAATGGCGACCACGAATATTTTTTATATGCTTGATAAAATATAAATGTTTTACCTCTGGTGTGTAGACGTATGCAGCTTGAAACAACCCTGCGATAATGCCTCGCGCCAAAAACAATATGCACGTCAGGAATGTACGGCTGTAACAAAAAAACAAAGGAAATTGATATTATTTGAGCCACAAACATAACATGACAGAGCACTGGTGGTCTAGAGGTAGCAGACCCGCCTTCCAATCCTAAGTTCGTGGGTTTAAATCCAGTCGTGTAGGTACCAATGAGTTTTTCTGTTGAAAAATTGACATACACAATGCTAGTTTTCTCAAACGGTGAAGGAAAACATCAGGAAAACTCGCAGCTTAGTCAGCACCGCACGTATTGACCATGTCTTTCCTGTGGGTTAGGCTGACTAAGCTGTCACGAAGTGCTGGGCAAGTCTATTCCATCTAAAATCCTGTCCCAGGCACTATAGCGTCCCGCAAGTAGGGGCATGAGTAATCACCAGTTGCCTCTTACGCTAAATAAATCATCTACAATAGACGCAAAGGCGTGTTTGCTTAATGTTGTGTGGATTGTCCATAATATTTATTTATTATTATCATCATGATTTTGGTGTTTAATAATTATTATTAACTTTATTATATAAAGCCCGCCATGTAAGGAAAAAACGAATTAAAAAAGCCTGCCAAGATCAGACTCGCGATCGGACACGAAGGGTTCCGTACCATTATCTATAAGAACGGCAAAAAAATCATGTCTGTTGCATTTAATTCTGTTTTTAATGTCTGTTGTTATAGCGACAATAGAAATGCATCATCTGTGAAAATTTCGACTATTTAACTATTATGGTTCATGAGATACAGCCTTGTGTTGTGACAGACGGACGAACAGCGAAGTCTCAGTAATAGGGTCCCGTTTTACCCATTGAGTATTGAACCCTAAAAAAATACCACTTACTTGCCATCGTAAATCAAAAGGCAAATACACATTGCGAATATGACAAACTGCGTGGCCATTGTCTTCTTGCGTCCAAACCTCTCTATTATAAATATCGTGGCGAAGATACCTGCAAAAAAATACAGTAAAATACTCATTTGACCATCATTAAAATAAAATCAATAAATATTACGGACCACACAATCTAGCCTAAAACTAAGCAGAGCTTGTAAGATCGGATTGATATAATACCTCAGTATTTTAAATATTTTTTTTCGCTTATGATTTCTTGTCTATCCGTACCTTTATTCGGTGTTCTTCTCTTTCTGTTGTTTCATTTTCTTTAGTTGTTTTAGAGCCCCAAAAAGTTGTCTATCTATTTAAGTATAAATATATTTTATTTGTAAATAAATACTAAGAATACAATATAACACAAGACAGAGAACAAATTTACGTTCACACAAATATTTGATCCCGGTTGGGATGGAACCCACGGCCTAATTAAATGTAGCCAAGGGATGGTCTATAGGGGGTAGCCTCTTCAAAACTTAACAGTGGTCTATACAGCGTGGATATAAGGTTGAATATCGCTCGTACCAGGAAACTCAGCGAGTGTAGTCCACAGCAGGTCCATATAGTCAGTGGTGGTTAGAGGGCGGCAGCTGGCGGCACAATCTTCTTCTAAGGTGCCTGGTGACGTCTCAAACAGCTCAGTTGTCATCAACACCAGGCCGTAGTAACAGAATGCACAGGACATCCTGGAAAAACATTGGGGAATATGAATATCGTACACATATTCGGCTGAGGTCTTGTGTTCAGTAGCTCCTTCATCGATTTGTGAAACTCTTAAGCCCGTTACACACGTAGCTATAACACATATAATATATAATCATTATCATCATTTTCTTGTCCTTTTCTCACATCATGTGGGGTCGGCGCAACAATTCGTTCTCCACTAGCTGTCATTTCAGCAGTCACTCCTTTCTTACCCATGTCATCCTTCACACAACTCATCCATCTTTTCTTTGGCCTACCTCTATACCCATCCACATTCATATTCTAGTAATCTTCTCATTACATGGAATTCTTCCCTTCGTCATGACATCCTCGCCACACTAACTTATTACTCCTCATCTTTTTAGTCACTGGCGCCACTTTCAAACTGCGCCATATATTACTCATTCTCATTTCTCTCCCTAATATTATAAATGCTGTTTGGTATTTGTGGCTCAATCACACCTTAACCACGTTTGTATGAAATTTGGAATGAATATATATAGTTTGTTCAATGGATTAACACACACCGTATTTTTATCATGAAAATTGCAGGAATCACGCGCGAATGTAGCCGCAGGCAGCTGCTAATAGTTAATAAAACAAATGAAACATAATAAATTTTTACTTGAAAATGAGGGTAGTTACCAAATAAACCAGAGTAGTAAGCTAGTGTTCCTGAGCTGCGGAATGAGTAGATGCTTCAGTCGCCCACGCTGGCCGATACCCACTGAGTCGTCACATACTAGCCGGCCTAGCAACATCGGTCTACCGTTGTCTTGAGCTATCTGAAATCCGTTTGGTTATAAGATAACTCCAGAAGGGCAAGTCGCATTTTTACTCAATCAGTTTCAACACTTCGTTTCGCATAGTTGTCTCTCTCTATTGTATGGAGAAAAGATGAGACAACAAAAATACGTAACGTAGAAACGATCGAAACGAGTTGTTGTCTCATCAGTTTTCCATACATAAAACAACACAGAAAACAACATTTGGTAGACGAAATGTTGTAAATGCACTGGGACTTGCCTTTCAGATAAAATAAATAAATATTGTAGACAATTACACAACACCATCAAGCCTAAATTAAGCAAACCTTTGCTTAATTTAGGCTTAAAAAAAAACAAAGTATTTTAACAGCTATCTGGTGATAGCTGTTAAAATACTTTGTTTTTTATGTGTTTATACAAATACTTTGTACAACTTACTTACTTACTACTTACTTACTTTATACAAATACAAAATTTAATACTTTGTTTTTTCTGTCGATATTGTGAATATCATAGGTATAGAGTTCAGAATCGTTCTTCGAAATGTACAGGGGAGGCATGTCTAGCCATGGATTTCTTCAGGCTGATGATGAATTGGGTAATTTTAAATATTTATTGTGCCTATAGGTCAGGTACAGTTTTGGTTTTAAAAATATTACACCATAATTTTTACCTGTTCAAGTGTAGCTAGAGCTTTATCGGGTTCCCCGCTTGCGACGTGAAATCTCGCAGATTCTGGCAGCCACTGAAACATTTTGGAAATCAGAATTGCAGATTCTACAATTTTAGAGAGTTTTTTGTCGATTTTGAGGTGTTTCCCCCAAAAATAGGTTAAAAGTTTGCTGTGGCGCTGTTTAAAACTAAGTAGGTAATGACTGACCTGATGTTAACCATCGCCTATAACAAAGCATTGCCTCGTAGATCACGCACGTTTATAACGAGCCCTACCCTGCGTCCACCAACTTGAGGCATAATTGTGTAACTGTAACGTCAAACCTGTAGATGGAGCCACGGTCGCGTTAGTGCCGAACATTCCCTAAGAGTTATTCGTCGAGTATGATTATGATCCGACAGCGCAGCGGTCAGCACAACCCCGTACCAAAGGGAAGGTCACGGCTTCAAATCCCGCTCAGCTCCTAAATTTGGGCCAGTATAAATATCGTACTTGTGTAAGCCTGCTGTTCCGCTGAGCTAGTCTTATTTTAGGCAACTTACCGGGCATATCAATGCAAAGATCAGCAGAGGAATGGTCGACAGCGCTAGTAACCAGTGAACGCCCAATGTCGGCATCACAACGAGTGCTAGCGCCACTTCTAAGCAAGCGCCGAGCGCCCAGAAACACTGAAATGGCAATAAAATAAAACATTAACAAAGAATGTCATGTGACGCAAAGAGTGTAGCATGAATGTAGATGGATATGAAGCCCGTCACACACGTAGCTATAATATATATTTCTATGACGTCACCAACTTATACCGTAATTTATATTATCGCATATTCATATAAGTTGGTGACGTCACAAAAATTTAAAATAATTATAGCTACGTGTGACGGGCTTAAAGGTAGAGGTCTAAGAAAAAAAATATGGATTGTGTGAGAGATAATATTATGTCCAAAAAAGGAGTGAGTACTGAAATGACGAATGATAGGGGAGAATGGAAGAAAAAGACATGTTGTGTCGACCCCACCTAGTGAGATAAGGGTAGAAAGAAGGTAAACAGTTATTTTACCTTTTTCCCTAATTAATTTTGGACATAATCGCATTTTCAATACAAAAAACGGAAACTTCACGATTACCTAGCTAGACCCTAGATTTTATTGTAGGCTGGCTTAAGGATCTTCGACAGTTATTAATCTTTATCAATTGCCTCTCTCCAAGGCATGGCTAGTCTGACTACTTACATCAAGAAGCACCACACATTTAGCTCTCTGCTTGGTCGGAAGAAACTCTGCATACAAAGTCACGCTGAAAAATAAAACAATTATTTTTGTCAATTTTCAGTAGTTTTAGTTATGGTTTGGCTAAGAAGCTATTTCGTCATATTCAAATTTGTTTCAAAATAATTTTAGCCACTGCTTCTGTTTCATCTTTTCTTTTTACCTATTCAAAATAATTTGAGCCACTGCTTCTTTTTCAATGTCATGTCCAGAGTACATAATACCAAAAAGGTAGTAATTGCTCAAAAATCTCGGAAGCCTCTTCGAGTTTTTGGTACATGGATTTGCCAGCTAGCTTTTAATCAAATCAAAAGTGTATTTATTCAGTAGGATCGCAAGGATTACTTTGAAACGTCTTAAAGCTAGGTCAGTCTAGGTGCCAGTTCCACGCGACCAAGCCTAAAAGAACTTTAAAAACATAATACTGTTATTTTAAAAATGTTTCAGGCATTAAGACAATCTAAGCTATAAGGTTTTTACGGTAGAAAATATACTTACGACTGGGGTACGCATCCAATAGCGAATCCAACTAAGCCTCTTAGGAATAAGAGCCATAGGAAATTTGGTGCTATAGAACTGAGTAAACCGTAGTAGAAGAGTAGCACGCCACACATGCTGAGAGCCTGAAATACATACACCATAATTACAAACTAGTTTTCCTGGATTTTAAAGTATTTTTAACCAGAGAATGTGTGTGAGAACTCAAAATATACTAAAAAAAGGCTTACAACACAGAATAGAAACTCTGCTCCCAAACTATATCTTTTTCAAGTTTAATCGAAATAGGCATAGCCATTGCAGCATGATTGACTGTTTTAGATTGAACAACGAAACATTCACATTTTTTTTTATTACAAATACACAACGTAATTACCTATAATGAAATGGCTAGCTAGAATATGCTGATACGGAGTTCTAAAAGAGGTCGGCAAATTCTGGGTCTTTATTTGATCTGTACTTGGCGTGCGCACTGGTTCAACAAGTAGGCTGCTGGTGGGCTCTTTTTGCGTGACGCTTGACATGTTTGAATTTTTTTTAAGTGTCTACTTCATGCCGGTTTCCTCACGATGTTTTCCTTTACCGTTTGAGCATTGTTGTAACCACATACATATTCGGACAGAAAACGGCTTAGTTACGGATAGTTTTGAACCTACGACCTTAGGGTTTTTATTTTTATTTTATACATTATAATTATGTTACTAAAAACTTACAGTTTTCCTGCCATATCTATCGCTGAGGTTACCCCAAAATGTAGAGCTCAGCATCATTCCCATGAATACCACTGTAGTTGTTAATGCTTGCTGGTATCTGCAATGTTAATTACATTTTCAGCATTCAGTTAAAAGTGGTGACGTTTTTTTTGGCTCATGACTGGTGTGACATTGAGAGGCTTGGCTAGTTTTCAACTGGCTTCAAAAAAGAAGGTTCCCGATTGAGGCCTATTTTATTTAGAGTTAGACAATGTGCGACGCATTAAAAAAGTCAGCGGCGGCGCGCTGTAAATTTTAACTCAGCGACGGCGGCGTGGTTGGCGGTGGAAATGCATTTTTCTAACAGCAATTGATACCTAACGTAGGTAAAGTAATAGAAATCTCACGCCAATCAAAATAATAATGTCGGTTTCAAGTAATACAAATACAAATAGTTTATTTATAACTCAAGTTACAAGTCACATACAAACATAAAAAATATTTGTGCATTACCCAAAAATTATATTTATTATATTTTTAAACATAAAAAAATTTATAAATTATTGTAAACACAAAGGATTGTGATCATATAAATGGTGCTAATTATATTATTAAATTGATTTCCTACTAGTTATATCTTTATTATATTCTAAGCGGTAACTCGTAAAACTCTTTCACCGAGTAGAACGAGTGCCCGAGCAGCCACTTACGTAATCGTATTTTAAAGACTGCTGTAGAAGTTGCATTTATAATAAGGAAGAATATCACAGTAGTAGATCTGCTGCATAAAAAAAATCGGTTGTCTGTAAAGTCGGTTTACTGACGATAGTTGAACGTGATAACGTCATAAGAAAATACTGATGGAATGGTTGCATTTTTCAAAAGAAAATTTTAGTTTTACTGAATTGAATTGAATGTGAATGAAACTGAATGATACTGAATGAAACTGAATGAAACTGAATGAAACTGAATGAAACTGAATGAAACTGAATGAAACTGGATGAAAAACCGGACCCGGACCCGGACCCAGACTGAACCCTTACCCCTACCCTCATTTACCCTTACCCTCATTTACCCTTACCCATTACCCGTCCCGGGCTCGGGCTCAGGTAAATGGAACGACGAAACGACGTAACGACGCATGAGTCATGTTTTTTCGTGCGTGCAGCCGGCTCCATCGATTTATAAGACGTTATCACGTCAAAAATATGTTGGAAAAAAGTTTACAGACACAAGTGTATGCAAGGGTAGTCACTGGTCAGGCATGTCTGAACTTACTTGCTAATGTTCCATTCACAATGCAAAGCCGGTGATAGGATGCTCAGGATAGTCATCTCCATAGAGTCTGCCATCCAACACAACCCGGTACATAGAGACAGCTTTACTTGAAACCAGCCGAACCCAAGGGCGTTCACAGCCTGGGTCACAGTGAATGTGTCTGGAAAAAAAGTAAGCATACATAAAACGCACATATAGTTTTTTATTCCTGATTTTTGCACTTCCTGCCTATACGGGCAATAAGTTTTTTTCTTTGCATTAACATGAACAGAAAACAGTCATTAGTGTTTATATTCTCATAACATAAATAAATATTGTGGGTAATTCACACAGCTATTTAGCCCCAAACTAAGCAGAGCTTGTACGATGGGAACCAGATAACTGATACACGCTTAGGCTGACTTGAATATTTGAATATTTTTTTGTTGTTTATACACACTTAAAATACAATATAACACCCAGACCGAACAAACATCTCTACCACACAAATATTTGTCCTCTGTGGGGATCGAACCTATAGTGCAGAGGGTAGGGTAACTACTACCTGAGCCATGACTCCTGTCATGAGCTCTCCTCCTTGGTCTTTTAAATGAAGAGGTCCTCTGCATGAGATGTTTGGCTGATTTATTAGAAAGAATGTATAAATAAAAAGCTAAAATTATTATAATAATAAAGCAGCAAGTATCTGCATAAATAAAATGTAATTGAATTCTAACATAATCCTATTGCTTTATTAAAGGGATTTCTTAAAGTTTGAATGTAGTTATAAATAGTGCAATCCACAAAGGCGCGCCCCACTATTCCTCCTAACTGTTTATAGTATATGTGTGCAAGCTTCCGTCAATGTTTGAGTGTTATCGGTACACACTAATAACCTATGAGTGCACACTACAATGAATAGACTACGGTTGGCGACTGCCGCTCGGAGCAAACTCCCCGCACCCGGCGAGGGGCGCGTCTTCGTGAATTGCACTATCTATATATGTCTAATAATAGTAGAGCTCTTCTGCAGGGCTCGCATGGGTTAGTACTACCACTATGCTTATTTCTGCCGCCAAGCAGTATTGCTATGTTTCGGTCTGGAGTGTTAGTGCTGGTGAGATTACAGGCACATGAGCATAAATAAATAAATAAATATTGTGGACAATTCACACAACACTACCCAGCCCCAAACTAAGCAGAGCTTGTAATATGGCAACCAGATAGCTGATATAATAGGTACCTGCTTGAATTTTTTTTTTTTAATCATATAACACCCAGGCAGAGAAAAAACATTTATGTTCACCACACAAATATTTGTTCTCGGTGGGGATCGAACCCTCGACCTACGGCGCAGAAGGCAGAGCTACTACCAACTGAGCTAGAGGCCAGTCATAACATCTTCATGCCCCAAGTTGATGGACGCAAAGGAATGCATCGTAGGGCACAAAAAAACATAAGAGTTTGTGCATTACCTACCATCAGGGACAACCGACACTGAAGCCATTTCTATCTCTTGGGGTAGTGGCATTGGCTGTGCCTGAAGACGAAAACCCACTGCATTCTCATCTAAATCCTGATACCCTTTGGGACGGCGCATTGTAGTTTCTTGATGAGTAATATAAACTCCACAAACTTCTGACGTGGATTGCCGACTAACGGGAGTAAGTAAAACAGTTACCCAACGATTTAAATCATTTTATAAGGACTTTTAGGTAGCAGAAATATAATATAGATTTGATGAGTACATAACTGTAGCTAGTAACAGTTTTACTTCGCTGTAAAAATATAAGTTGTTCTTTTTTGTAGACGAGAAAGTTTTGAAAAAGTTTATTTTCTTCTTCTTCTAAAGTTTATTTTGCTAGGATGCGCAATGCATGTAATGTCAAGTCAAGTCAACATAACAATCAACCCAGCGTTAAGTCATAATTTTATAGTTAAGTCACTGTCAAAGTCAATAAATACATCAAAATTGACAAATACCTTTTTGTTTCGTTTGAATTTTATGGGTTAGGACTAGCTAGAGTTGAGCTAGAGGCCCTTACTTGCAGCTGAACAAGCTGGTGGCTTAAAGGAATCCTCCAAGGCTGCTGGAGATGAGAACCGATTCGTTGAAGGTTGGATTTGAACTGCGTGTGATAGATTATGGCGAAAAACATGACTAAAATGGACTGGACTGAGACTGGAGAATTCGTTTTCTGTCATTTTGGGAAGTCGGATGGTCGGTGGGATGAAAAGCTATGTGCTTTTCATTATACTTAGGTAATTGTTTTTCTGGTGTTATTTTGATTTCTGTTGTGTTATTTCGGTGGTATTATAACCAACATTACTTGAGGTCTTAAAACACAAAGTGTGAACAGTTGGAATGAAAGTGTAATAATGTGGCCTGATTTGAAAGAAAAAGTTTCCGATGGTTTTGCCACCATCTTTTTTTTCAAAGTCAGTCGACTTGTTTATGTATAATGATAATGACTATATTGACTGACTTGATTAAAATCTATTTTATTTATGTCTTCTTCTTTACTTGTCACTGATTCTTTCGAAGCAAGTGTGGTGAAAGGTTTTTGAGTGTATTTATTTCATTTGACCCTGACAAAATTGATTCAAAATGGACAGTTCGTAATTAAAATAAAACTTAAGTTAGGTACCTACCTATCTCTCTTACCTCCATGGTTGCCATGTTTCAGAGTGAGAGAGCGCTTCATTTTTAGATTACAGAGTTCACACACGGGATGTAATCGTTTCTTCGCTGTTTAACTAGGTACATAATACGCAAATACAACGCTAAATATACGGCTGAAACGCTATCAAGTACGACAGCGATAGCGCTGTCGTATTTGATAGCGTTTCAGCTGATCACGACTCTTAAATACATACATTATTGTTATAGCTGTGTTGTTGGGTACCTTACTTAAAGTAGACATAAGCCACATCTAAGCGCCATGCGATGGTGATCACATAGATGTGCACAAGGCTTCAGTGGACCATGATTGTATACCTACATAGTTAATACTACGAAAACAAAGGATTTTTAGATCTTTTACGTGTTTAAATTAATTTTATTATTTGACCTACTCTATCAAATCTACCCACTTTGTAAAAGTTTTTACGTGTTGTGTACATACGAGAAAATAAATAAACCCCTGCTTACGTACGTACATAGGTACAAATACATTTCCAAAAATAGCTTCAGTCCCTTCCTATTTACCCAATTCCACGATTTATAAAAGTTCGAGTTTATTAGGTTTCATGTTCAATGAATTTTAATGAAAACGTTCCTTCGTGATTGTGAATTCAATTGATGAGCATATTGTGGGTAGCTCTCCCCAACTCCCGGAGGCCTGATACTCGGTTTGATCGAGAAAATCTCACGATGGAGGCGACGTCAACACCAAAAACTCGTGACAACCACCTAGCTATAGAAGTTTTTGGCCGAGATTGACCGTCAAATCAACCGTGAGGTTTTTTCGATCGAAACGAGCGTAAAGCTCGAGCACATGCAGCGATGCTATTCCTGCAACACATTTCGTTTAAGCGATTTCTGAATCCGCTGTGAGTTTAAACTTTGTTTGAAGTAATTGAAAATCGAGCGTGATTCATCTCCCTAACGAACCTCGTTGCAGGAATACTCCGCATGTGTATAACTACGCGTGGGCGAAAGGTCAAAGGTATGTAACATGTGTTTTATCTGCACAATAATTGTTCTAATCAAGGTTTTCTTGATAGAACAGACAATGGCCTGGAATGGACAAAACAGTTATTTTGGTATTAGGAAAAAACCTGTAACTTAAAAAAAATACAATGAGTACGTTTTTTACCTAGGTACCTCTTAATATGAGAAAAGGTCGTCAGACTTTATTATTACTGTGTTACACACAATGTACCCCAAAATCCTGTATCATAATAATATACGTAATATTTTGGGATATTTTCAAAAGTATACTCTTGAGCATACCGAGAAGTACTAGTAGAGCTCTCTGTGAAGGCCTCGTCCGGGAAAGTACTACGCCCATGCCTTTTTCTGCCGTGAAGCAGCATTGTTGGGTTTAAGTTTGAAGGGTGTGGAGGCCGGTGAAATTACTGGCACGCGAGGCTGAACATCTGTATGCCTCGTATTGATGAACGCAGGGCAGTACATCGTAAGGCACGTTCCCGTCGGTCGTGACATACGAGGCAATGGTTTGTTGTAGGCCATGGTTACCACTTTACATCAGTGGGCCATAAATTATGTTTATTTGATCAGCTGGTGATTTATGAAAAACATCGTTTGTCGCTTACACTGATGAGATACGCTTGGAACCTAGGATTCGAAGTACAACGAAATAGTTTGCATAAGAGCAATTTGCATGGTGGGGTGGTGGGGTGCAAGGCCTCACTCATACGCATTTATGTAACAAACATCAAGGGTTTAGGTAGGTACTCTACTGAGTGTTAGTTTTGTTGAGACACTGTATAATATAATAAATTATGCTTCAAGATGAGTGTGTGAATAATTATGAATGCTACACCGTCGCCGTAGCAAAGTGCTACGGCGTAGCACTTAAGACCGATAAAATTATATGATGATTATAATGAATTCTAGCGCATCTCAGAGATACATTAGAAAAATCCAATCCAACGTAAGTAGATATTTTCATTGGAAATTATCCTATTAAAAGTACTCCCAACCAAAAACCCATATAGAGGCGTTTTAAAAGTCTCAAAGGGTCGGTAACGATTGTGATGCCTCTGGTATTAATAATAATAATAATATAGTTTTTTTTTTAATTTTATTCAAGACAACTTAGATAGTTCAATAGTGTTACTAGGGGGTTAGCACTTAATAACTAAAACAAATTTCTGGGCAAGCTTCCACACCAGAGGACAGGCATAATTGGGGGAAATTTCTTTTAGGATTTTTTTTTATTGCAGGCGTTCATAGGCTACGGTAAACGCTTCCCATCAGGTGAGCCGTATGCCTGTTTGTCAATTTTGTTGTCAAAAAAAAATCTGAGGAGATCTCTAACATGCCTGGGGATTACAATAGCTATCTTGAGTCTTTTTTTATTGATTTTTAATAGATAGCCCATCGCGGCCCTTCAATCTGACCCGCCAATGACCTGCGATCTATAACGGTTAATGTAGGTCGTGCATCGCTGTAACTAGGTCGTTTTTAAACGGTGTTCTCTTGGCAATAGGGTCATGAATGATACAGCTAAAAGTATATTTATAAGTCAATTATATTGACCAGTGGAATCCTACTTCGTTGGCATAAATCTATTTTCTTTTTTCACTTGTGGGTGCAAAAATTATATCATAGGCAGTTAGTTTTAAACTACCCTCAAGAACTATACCATTTTTTTTAATACATGATATAACCTTTGGTTACAATCTCACCTGATGGTAAGCGACGATGAAGCCAACGATGGAGCAGGATAGTCTAGAAGACTCCTTTTCACTCTTGCTTCGAAGAGGCCCAGATTCTATTCCTTTCAGATTCTGTTTCTTTGAAGAACTGCCTGAACAGAATTTTATGTAGTAATTTAGGGAACCCGATTTTTTGCAATAAGCGTAGTTTTTTCCTTTATGGTTCCTTTTAGCCAATTAATACATTCTGGTTTTATTTTCCACTCCTTTTTATAATTTTGCGAGTATTTTTTACGTTTTATGCATTTAATTTCGACTTAAAAAATAGAGTATTTTTATTAAACAGTTGTTGCAAATGTTACGATTATATTTATGATGAAGTGCATGATCTGAAAGGCTTTGTAATAAAAAGCAATGGTTATCACTTAACAACAGGTGGGCCATATATTCGTTCTATCGGTTAGTAGAATAAATAAAATATGCATAAAATATTCGTTTCATCATGATTTCTTTATTTATTTTCAATAAGTATTTTCATACAATTTCGCCAAAGTTTACTAAGAACTATCTTATGCAGTTACATTATTAGGCATCAATTTAAAAAAATACGGTATTTTAAGGTTTTTACAAAATAGAGATACACAAATAGCCATGCATTCTCAAGGAGCTATTAGTTTGACAAAAATGAGCAACTTTGTGAGTTAGTAGTAAACCGTAGGGTTTGCTTGTAAAATACTATTTCTACTTGAATATAAGATTTTTCAAAACAAGGAACTCTTTATTAATAATATGAATTCACTATCTGCCTTACTGTATGTAACATGTTCACAACGACAATTTTAATTATTAACCTTGACTAATAATACTTTAAACAGATCTACTAATTGATATACATTGTTACAAACTAAGGAAATATTAAATTACTTTTTCTACCCCACAGGAAAGTAATTTGACTTTATTTGTAGTAGATATGTGCTTTAGAAATATATATAATTATCAAAAGTTATTCTATTTAATGCAGCCAAATAGTGTACAAAAGATGGCAGCTAAAAGATGAGAATCGTAATTTTTTTACAAAATGTTTTACGTAACATGCAAAAAAGAATTGTCGTACGAAGTTTAATTGATAGTTTAGAAAAGGTCTTAGACCGTCCGTTAAAATCGTTACATAAGAAGCTGTAAAGCTTAAAATATCACGTACGAATTCTCTGCTTTCGAGAAAATCACATGCCTTAGACATAGGTATACATAACATTCGACTTTGCTTTGCAAAAGGTTTTTGGTATTGTCCGCGTAGACCATCATTTTTATGAAGATAAAAAAGACAACTTTAGCACCTAAAAATAGAATCGGTTTTATCATACATGTAGGTACAAAATAGGCCTCGAAAATTGTTTAGACCTTATCGAAATTTGATCTTACTGTAGCTTGGAGTTGAAATTTTTTAATTGCAGCGTTTTTTTATTACGTAAAGATGTTGATGACTAATGTTTCGATTTCTATCTACTTAATTAATTATAAACGAGTCTTAAATAGACAGTTATCTACACATATTTACAATGCACATTATTGTGCGATATCATAGCTGCACGTCGAAGGAGCAAATTTTATTCACTATTCTTAGTTTTCATCTAGATTACATCATGCATTACAAGATAGACATTCTCATGGGATTATTATAGTCACATTTTGTACGATTCTTTATACAACCACTTTACATCGTTCCGTTTTTAGAAAGTTGCATTAAACAATTTATAGAAATCTTAAAATTCCAGTGTTTAATAAATCAAGACAGGATGTTAGACGATAGAACTATAGAAAGTTGAAAAAAATCTTTTTTCGTGTTTGATGTCCTGTAACACAACTAAATAGTCGTGAAATTTCTAAATACTCTACATAATACTCAGTCTCATGTTAGTTGGCGATATTTCAGGATGTTCTTCGTTTAGGTTGGGATACGATGTTTTAGGCCTCGCAGTTCTAGAACTAGATCGGGATCGCCAGCAATGAAACGTTTTTCAATTCTTCGTTCGTTTTGTGGTTCCTGTTGGCAAAATAAATCTGTTACTACGTGTGAATTGATAAAGTTAGTCTTAAAGTTAGAAGTAGATTAGTCAAAGCTACTTGGAAAGCTGTAAGTAGGTGGTTGCGCCTCCCCACTCGGCTGACCCGGCCCCGCCACTGTGTCACCCGCTGCCACCCCTCCACCCTGGCCTGGCCCGGCATCGCAGGCTATTTTTAGACTTCGGGGTTTCCACGGCCTTACTCGGCACGGCCGGCGCAAGATAATATTTAATACTTATACGACTCTACATATCTTTGATACCCCACTTTAATAAACATGGAATACTTATAGCATCGTAAAACTTACTTGTGAGCGTGTTTTAGCAGATTTCGTCGCCAGTAGTTGCGTAATTGTCTGGTAGAAGTTGTTTTGCTCCTTCTTATTTTGGTGGTGGGTTTGGGCGGGCCGAGGCACCATCACTTCGTCCTGGCCGATCTTTGGTGTTGTTGTGGTACTGGTGGTAGGAGCTGCCGTGGTTACGCTTCTTTTGTTTCCGTTCCAGTTGATAAAACCATCATCGGCGGGGTAGTCTTCGTCATAGAACTTGGGTACAGTTTTGGGTTCGTGGTAGAGGGGTTTGCCAGCGAGTGCTTTGAGCTCTCTGACGTCCTCGTCTTCGAGGTCTCTTTCTTCGTAATCAACAGGAGCGAAAGCCGCGCGAGCGTTTTCACGTCGTCTTTGTGCATCTTGAGCCATTTGAGTTAGGATAAGGTTGTCGAGGAAAGCCGCATTGACGTCATCAACGTTGTTGGCTCGCCAGTTGGGCGTAGAGTCGCTCTCAAACCATGTCTCCTGACCGATGGGTAGTGCCGCCATCCTCTCTTCTTGTTCCTTTGGGATCTCGTTGGGCACAAAGTTTCCATAGGGATCATAGTAATATGGATACGGAAGTTGACCGTGGTTCTCAGAAAGACTCATTGCAGGGGCATCGTAGTAATATTGCACTTTTGGTGCATAGTAGTATTCATCGTCGGTATATTCTCGAGGAGTTTGAGGGTACATAGGCCAATTTTGCATGGGATAGGTCTTCGCTTGGGCTACTAAGTAGCCGAGCAAGAGCGTCAACAGCCTAAAACAGTTATTTCACCGGTCATTACAGTTCAGAGAAAATTTGGGAGTTATGTGGGACAAGGAAAGATTATTTTAATTACCACACGAAATATTATGAAAATTAACTGCGGATCATTACTCGGTTACCTATTGATAATTTAGAGCTCAACATATTTTTAAAGCACCTACCTTGAAGTTGCAGGATGCATGTTGAACAATCACTGTATTCGGTATTACTTCAGGCACTGCTAGATCACGACTGTACGTGGGAGGGGAGGGCCGGGCGGCTTTATAAGCGGGTCGCCCACGCACCCGCCTACACGTTCTCAATGAAACAGCCCCCGCACACCACCACCCTTCACCCCGCCACTACACCCCCGCAATCCCCCCCAAACCCCCCGCCCGCGGTATTCTGCTATTGATCGCACCTCTACAATATTCATCTTTCTCGTTTGCTAATATTTTTACTACACAAAAGTCGACTTGTGCTGCCCCCATCAGTTCTGAATAAGATGAATCTAGCGGGTGTCGCTGTGTAATAAGAAGAAGTTGTAGCATTCAAGCAGAATAGCTAGTTTTACAACCTAACATGAAAAGTTATGACGCGGTGGGGCTGATAATTTTCCATGTGACGCGGTGGGTCGTCCCCACTGTTGAAGCACGTACATCGCTTACATCGATAATTTAAATCATTTTTAGAATCACAAAATTAGTCGTTTACAAAGTTAATAATAGAAAGTAATCAATTCTAAAGGTTAGAATTGATTACTTAATACATAAATGGAATGATAGATATAGGTATTTTACATGAGCCTAAGTTTTCAAATAATAGATTACATGATTAACACTATTAACTAAAAACAACATTCTTCATTACAGGCAACACATAAAAACGCGTTAGTTTATTGAGCCTAAATACAATTTTAATAGGTTCAACTTGATTAATTATAGCAGAATATAACATTTTATTTGTCATAACATGCATAATTTTTCACTGGTTTTTAAATTATTACTACTATTACTATTAGCCCGTAGTATCCCACTGCTGGGCATTTTTTTTTAAATATATAAAGAAAAAGTTTTAATATTAAAAGTTTGTAAGTGTAAGATGTTTGTTAAGTACCTATGTGTCACAATATTATGGAGTTCAGAATTTTTATTTAAAAAGTGCTGATTATACCAAAACAATCATTTATTTGCTTCCTAGCACACAACATACAAAAATTATAAATATGTATACATACGTAATTTCAATCATAAAAACTCACTCTGACATGCGTCTGAGTGATAATATACTCACTTTTGACGCATGTGGAGATTTGGTAGGGATGTCGATTAAGGTAGTATCATCAACCTAGATATGACGCATTGTTTTATGCCCTGCGGCTAGCCAGTAGTCACATAGTATGAGCTTTAGTGTGCCTCCATTCATATTCGGGGTTGCGTCATGAGGGGGTAAAGAGTGCAATTCGACATTATTATAGCTTCTCGCCCGCCGTGGTGGCGCGGGCTTTTCACTATATCATATATTTATTGGAAACGTCTACGAAAAATATTTGTTGAATTTAAAATGTTTCACATATTTTTTATAATGAATATACAATAGAAATATCAATGTGACTCAAATCATTATTTGTTTAGCGTGATGTTCCTCTTTATCCTAAAACAAACTTATTTATCTTAATTTGGTTTATGAAATAATAAATATTACGGACAATCCACACACCACTATCAGATCTAACCCCATACCAAGCAGAGCTTGTATATACGATGGGAACTAGATAGCTGATACAATAATTCGATATTTATTTTTGTAAATACATAATTATTCATTCATAATTATTTATTTCGGTCAACATGGATCATTTTGTTAGTAAAACTTAAATCTATTGTTAGTAGTACTTAATTAACCTATACACATACATTTATATGGAGAGAACCCCGCAGCGTGTAACCTATCTAATTGTAGTTTTGCTTGTCATTAAATGAACCATATCGCAATGGTTCATGTAATGACAATCAAACCTACTGGCAAACACGCTCAGAATGGTGTTGGAGCTGGCCCGCACTCTGCGCACCAGGGACGTGCAGCGCTTGCGCATGCTCGCGTAGAAACAGTCTACTCGCGCTTCTGCAAACATCCCGGATGCGCTGCAGAAGCGAGGCAACCCCACCAGCACCCTGAACGCGTTATTATATTGTACGCGAAGGGCACTGTACTGTTTTTTGTATAATTATGTACATACTTATTTAGAATACAATATAACATCCACTAGTTTATATAATATACGCACATTATTGTTTTAGTAGTAGTTCGTTCTTTGTGAAGGGCTCGTCCGGGGAAGGAATACCACCACACCATGCTTATTTCTGTCGTGAAGCAACATTGCTATGTTTCGGTTTGAAGGGTGTGGGTGCCGGTGAAATTACTGCCACGTGAGGCTGAACATATTATGCTGCAAAGTACTTTTTAAACTTTCGCGATTTTATCACATACGACAACTACTACACTGGTATTTATAGGTATTACCTTCTTATAAACGCCTCAAGTTGATGGACGCAGGGCAGTGTGTCATAGGGTACATTCTTGAAGTGCGTGATCTATGAGGCAATACTTTGCTATAGGCGATGGTTACCACTTAACATCAGGTGGGCCTTATGCTTGTTCAATCAGCTCAAAAAAATCAGAACAAACAATATTATTTTTTGCCAACAATGGATAACATCGGAATATTCATAGTTCTATAGAACCACTAGCTTTAAGAGCAGAAATAATAAATGAATTCCCGCTTAATGTATAGTACCTATAGCACATATTTAACGCTAGACCATTTTCTATGTTAATCAGCTCTTTTTGGCTACACGCATGACTGAAACTGCCAGTGAAATTGTTTACAGAGCGCCAAGATATCCTCCTTATTTTGTCAAAACAGCATTAAACCGATAAAACATACTTTTAAATTAAACACTATTAAATCAATCAATGGTTGATGAACTGTCCGCACCAAGCTCTTTGCTTCTACTTTTATGTTGCGGACAGCCAAGGAGTGGAATTGCCATTGACACCTTGCTGGCGTCTGTTTTTCCGAGCACTACCCAACAGTAGAGTGAACAGGTATCTTCTAGGTAAGCGTGCTACACCGTCAACCGCATCATCACTTAACAGCAGGTGAGATTGCGGTCAAACGCGAGCCTATCATAATTATGTAAAAAAATAACTTATTTAATTACATTTATGTTTTTGCAGCACCTACTCACAAAACTTGTCAAAGTTTTGTCCTATACCAAACAACTATTATGTGTGGCATTTGTACGGTTGGTATAAGTACTTTCAATAGAAGATTATTCCGCACTTTCTGGAATCGTTTCGTAATCCCACTAGAGACAAAGGCAGCAAAGTACGGGGTGCAGGGTGTTATGGGGTAGGCTGTAGGGGGAAGTTGGGTGCACTTGCGATAGGTGCATCGTCAGGTTTGGGCACGGAAGTCGACAAACAAGGGGTTAACGACCGCTCGGCGCCCTCGAGACGGGGTACGTCGATAATATCTCTTATATTAAACTGATGCACAAATAATAAGCATATTTTCTAGAATTTATAGTAACCTTCTTTGTGAAAAATGCAATTATTATGAAACTAAAATGATAATCTTTGTAAACATATCACCAATTTTATAAACGACAAACAGTAGACATTAAGATGTTTGTGACTCAGTCACGAAACTTGTAAAAAAATATCTCCTGACTGGGTGGTTGGACACATGAATAGCACTAACTTGGTTAAGTTTTATCTGGGCACCGCGTTGGTAGAAAGTTACATAATTTAGCATAATATTTCAAATCTATGCTACGATTATAAGGAGGAAAGATTTGTATTTTTGTGTGTATGTTTGTAATTTATTGACTCAAAAACTACTGTGCCGATTTTAAAAATTCTTTCACTGTTGAAAATCGACATTTACGTTGAGTAACATAGACGTTATGTATTTAAAAAAATAGATGTCGCTTGATGACACCTAAACACCGCTGAGTGTACTAACTTTATCCATCAAAATAGAAGTACTAGAAATCTGAAAGGTACTAGTAGATGAAATTGAATAATTCATCTTGGCAGACTGAGCTCGTAGACACTGCTACGACAGTTCTACGTTGCTACAAAGCGCCGACTGATTATTTCAATGAAGAATATTTAGCCAACTACAAAGTGGGAGTAATCCCTTTTGATGGGTATATAATGTTAGCAAGTTTTAGGAATAATAAATAATAAATAAATAATAAATATTGTGGGCAATTCACACAACACTACCCAGCCCCAAACTAAGCAGAGCTTGTAATATGGGAACCAGATAGCTGCTGATATAATACTTGAATACATTTTTTTTTTGTAAATACATACTTAGAATACAATATAACACCCAGACAGAGAACAAACATTTGTGTTCACCACACAAATATTTGTTCTCGGTGGGGATCAAACCCACGACCTATGGCGCAGAAGGCAGAGCTACTACCAACTGAGCTAGAGGCCAGTCAATAATAGGACATCACTACTGAGACCGGGCAACGAAACACGTCACTAGTCGGGAAAAAAAGAAGATGGCGTCGTAATGCGTAGATTATTGTTTTCCCTGATAAAAAGATGACAAAAGAACTGTATTCAATGGATAGATTTCACCTTATTAGTAGTTTTTTTTTTATATTATGTACTATCAAAACCAAACCTTTTGTATTGAAAACCAAACACCATGCACATACATGCAACATTAATGAAACTTGTGCGCGTGCTAGAAATAAAAAATAACAGACTATAATCTATCAGAGGCACGTGGCCGTTGAAAATAGAACCAAGGCGAATAAAAATGCAAAATATACTTCTAGAAAATCGTGGTTTCAATGAAAATAATAAACGTGGGTGCAAAGATCATCATAAGGTGCGCTTTTCACCCAGCGGCGAGCGGACATGTTATAATTTACTTACAATAAGAGATAGGGCAGCGTCATTCTTTATTTTTGCCCAATTAACGTAGAAAAACGTGTGCACAATATTGTGCACACTGGAGTTTCCCCGCCATCTTGTTTTTGGTCTGTCTGGTCGATCCGGATGCCAGTTTGAAAGTTGGTATTGATTGTCAGGAACAAATCTAATCGGTTTACAAATGACGAAGTTATATTAGCATAAAAAAAACTCCTGCTTTATTTCATGCAGACAGTCTATATTGATGAAACCCCACAGTTACCAACCACTAGTACCTACATTAATCGATGCTATCAAACTTTGACGTCAATGGAATTACCATGTACTCTATCCTGACGTGACGTCCTGACTAAATTGGTTGTATTTAATTTATACCAAGAATACTAAATAACTACATCGACGGACAATACCATGGTTAGTACACACTTATTTTTCATTTCGTAGACGCTATTTTGTTGTCCGTATTCTTTAGATAGATAGAAAAAAACTAATTACATTTTAAATTAACAATCGGCCAGAAATACTAATAGTGAACTCTGTTTTCCACCTGAAGGTATTACAGGTAGATAATGTTACTTCTACTTCTACTCGGCTATCATCTGCGTCATCGGAGTCTGCTATATTATGTTCGTCATGTCGGTGACCGCTTGTGTAGTGTCTGTAGCTTAGAAGCTTAAGCTGGGAATTTTCCTCAGCAGTTTAAAGGTCATATTCATGAATAAAACATTAAAAAATCAGTTATGAAGCTGGAGTGTGTCCTACCTACTTACATGAATCCCACGTGTATTACAAAGCAAAATATTGTTTGACGGTGCATTTCCACCATCGAAACAAAAACATTAAAGTAATAAATAAATAAGTGTTGTGGACAATTCACCCCATCTTGCCCCAAACTAAGCAGAGCTTGTACAATGGGAACCAGTAGTACATTGTAGGTGTGTCGCAAAACATGTTTAAAACACTACCTTCAAAAATTATTACTATTACTACTAGCCCGCAGTGTCCCACTGTTGGACAATAGCCTCCCCCCAACTTACAACTTATTCACTATACATAAACGTTTCTCAAACTTTTGACATATATTCCGTAGGAATTGTTTCGCCAATATGTTTTGTGTGACTGTCGAAAAGCTCGTCAGTGTTTCGAATGTTTTGTGTTGATGTTTCGATGGCCGTAACGCACCGTAATATAGTATAAGTAGCGGCAGCTATTAGTATTTTTTTTTAAGTCATTTTTCTTCCCACACACCAGAAAAAAACCTTTTTTGTTCTGTTTCTTCCTACTCGACTTTAATGAAATAAATTTTATCCACCCTGCACCATTTTATATTACTATTCATAGATGTAGATGTCATTAGCGGTCACCCCACCAGTAAAGTGTTAGTACATGACGTCATCATAATAACGTGAATTTTGAATACATTTTTCACGTTGGTTTTCGTTATAAGGTTGTTTCAGTATACTTTAGCACAAAGGGCACGTGTAAAAAACAAACGGAACTCATTAAAAAGTTGGACATACAAAATAATATCTTATTGTTCAATTGTGTGCAAAAGATTTTGACAAAGCTTTAATTTACGGTTTTCCAAACAATATACAAAACCTCTCTCCTTAATTGCTTAATTTTGTTATGGTTGCATAATTTTGGTTGGAAATACGAAGGGATTTCGTCGTGTTTTTGAATTATAGTTGTGATCTTATTTGATTTGTATATTTTTCTAGGTCTCGTCACTTCCGAACAAACCAAAAAGAAAGACAGATAAATACCGATTACAAAAAAAAAAGTTGTTTTGGTTAATAATCCATCCACGTTGCTCAAAGCGGCCTCTTTTTAACCGACTTCCAATCAAAAAGGAGGAGGTTTATTTTTATTTTAAATGTTTGTTACCGCATAACTTCGTCATTTGTGAGCCGATTTGAAAAAATATTTTTTTATCTGAAAGGTCGAAATGAAGAATCGGTGTTGCCATTTTTTTTTAAATAATTTTTTTAATGTTTGTAACTACATGCCTCCGTCATTTATGAACCGATTTAGAAAATTATTTTTTTACTTGGAAGGTTATTTTTACGTCCAGATTGTCCCAAACAAATTTGATTAAAATCGGTTTAGCCGTTTGACAATGAAGTCGGTTTCTCAAGTTTTTTAAACTTATAATTATGATTTATAGTTTCCAATATTTTTCTGCTAACTTTGATCTAAGCCTGTAAATAATGTTAATTTTTAGAAATTTAAATATGTTATGTTATACAAGTAATAAAGACTTCAAGCAACTGAAATTATTTTGATCTAAGCGTCAGTTAAATGTTTGAAAGCCATAAAAAAGCCTTGACTTGGCACGGAAACTGCGCTTTCCCGTATTTTAAACTAGATCAACCTAGTTTCACGACCTGGCACAGATTGAGCTCAACGACACCTGAACTGAAGAGATGCCTGGGAGAGTCCAGAGCCTATTCTCAAACCACATTGAATAAGAAAATTACTGAGGAGATGGATGGAACTGCGTAGTTTTTTTTGTACTCGGCGCATGTCAATTGTCAAGGGATGCTGAAAAGAATACATCAAGGCAGAGTATTTTTATCACGAGTATACTCTCCTGTAGTTTGCTTTGTTCTTGATCTATTTTTAAACCGTCTGTGTTAGGTCACCATATACTTTTCCAGTGGCTTTTGTTACTCAATATTTTTTTTCTCATCAAAGATTTTTATTTATTTTTTATTATTGTCACTCATTGAAACAGATGTACCTATTAATCTTTTTACGTAAATTTTATGTGTAATACAAGAAAGATATGATAATTATATTTTTTTTGTATTATATGTATTTACCAAAAAAAAATATGTAAGTACTCGTAGTAGTAATAATTGTAGTAGTAGTGAGTGGTGTGTAGTGTAACAGCTATCTGGTTCCCATAGTAAAAACTCTGCTTAATTTGGGGCTAGATAAGCTAGATAGAGCTACGTGGACTGTTCGCAATATTTATTTATTTATTAACAGAAGTTACTTCTCCCCTTTCCTACGATCCCAATAAAGTTGGCCTAAATCTATACCAGTAAACAAAATCTGTGCTAACTTGTGCATGCAATCCTAGAGCATGATATAGTACACTTGCATCATAAACAACGGCTTCGCACGGGTGGACATGTATTTTAAATACATAAATATAGCCTATGTTCAAGGTGAATGTAGTTTTCCAATTGTGAAAGAATTTTTGAAATCTTTATAAGTCTTTAAGTTTATTAAATACCATCATATGTATAAAAATACAATCTATCTTCTTTATAATATTTGTAAAGATAATGGTAATGCCATTTTATCTCATCAAGGATGTTGCGCAACCTTAGGGAAAACAAATAGTTCCGTGAAGGTGGATCGATGATCTAAATATAGATCTCGGCATTGGAAGGGCAGAGCAGGTCTCTACCCAGGCTATCATGACCTAATTCCTTCCATTTAGGATCAATTTTCATAACATTTGACCTTAAAATAGGCTGTACATCGCAAGTTTTGTCTAAATTATTTCAAACATTAGTCGAATTTCGATAGTATTCACAAAGTTCTTTTGATTGGTGCTATCAAATAACCCTTCAAAGTGTAGAGAAATTGCGTAAAACTGAGTTACACTGCTAGCAACTCTGTAACCGTTCCACAGTTGAGTTTTCGCAGGACACGCAATGAAATTCAAAACGACAGTACGTATATAGCTTTGCTCATCGTTTTTCATGATAAATCCGTTGAACTTTGTAATACTTTGAAACTGCCATCTTTTGTTTTCTGTCTTTGTACAGTCGCGGTATGAAAATGTTCGTCACCATAAAGTCGGTTTTCGCTTGCACCAGTGTCTTGATCATGAACACATATTGACATAATTTGTGACGTCAACTTAACTGAATAGACAGAATTGTCTATTCAGTTTCACTTCACTTCTTTTTTTTTGGCTACTGCTATTCAGTTTCAAAAGGTAGTATGTGATCGTGATACGTTGAAAAAATCAAGTTCAAAATCGACGAACATTTTCATTCCGCCACTATAGTTCATGCATTTCACGAAGACGCGTCAATTAGAGCATTTTGGCTCTTAGTACAACCAGATAAATATCACTGGATGCGTCTTCGTGAAATGCATGAACTATATACATCAAATTGACATGTAACTATTAACTCAGATTTGTTTACGATCTCTGTTTGAAAATCTAGACGGTCCTCCTCAGTGATTCTGAGTTGTAGCCTCATGAATTTTATTTAGGGTAATTAATTGTGTGCTTCCATTTGTTTTGTATGAAAGAAGAGAGGCCTTTGCCCCGCAGCGGAACGTTCTAAAATTATTTATGAGATATTTCATAATACAAGCAATATTATCAATATTGGCATTTGCCAGTCTGGCTGCTTCGTAATACTGGTTGTTCGCTCAAAAGCACAAAGCGCCCACGCAAAATACGACCTTCATAACCTCAACCGCCCACCGGGTTTTTGAAGTTTCAGCCAGCTTCAGTTGGACTACCACAAGCTCAGGCTGGCTCTGGTTTTGAGTCTGTGTGAGTGCTCACCAGTGTATTATATTGTGTGTGTGATGTTTCGACGTATTTAGTCAGAACTCACACAGACTCAAAACCAGAGCCAGAGACAGAGCCAGACAAAGCTTGTGGTAGGCACTACAAGGTCTACTTAGCAGCTTCACTGTTTAATTTGTAATATAATTTATCTTATTCTTCGCATAATTAACATGTACTTACTTAGTTGGTTAAATATTCAAAAGGTACAAAGAATTCTTAGATCTTAGATCTATATTTTTTGTAGTAGACTGCCCACGTTTGATAAAATCCA
This sequence comes from Thera obeliscata, assembly GCA_947578465.1. Lineage (NCBI taxonomy): Eukaryota > Metazoa > Arthropoda > Insecta > Lepidoptera > Geometridae > Thera > Thera obeliscata. The sequence goes on from OX387927.1 coordinate 4,138,233, forward strand.
GTACCGTTACTTCTACGTAAAAATATTTAGCTTAAATTTTTTTATTTTGATCAAAGTTAAAGCTAGTTTTTGTCAGCTAAGTGAATCTACGCATCAGTTCAAAGCATCTGTTTTTAAGCTCTCATATTGACATCACTGGTGGTCTAGTGGTAGTGGCCCCGCCTTCCGATCCACGAACAATGAGTGTAACAATGCATAAGTTCATGATTGAACAGAGCTCGGCCGCAGTCGGTAAGGCTCGGTATTACTCGGCTGCGGACCGTTATTCGTGCGCCTGCGAGCCCGTGGCACAATGAATGCGCGGCCCGTCAGTTGCTACGAGACCACCACTAGTATTAGTCCACGCAACTTTTCGCCAGCTCGAGCGTTCTAGCCGGCTGTGCGACATTATATTTTAATAAAAGTAAACTGTGTTAGTGAATTTCCCGATTTAGGGTAAGTTTTGAACGGCACATAAAACTCACATCGTCATTTCTTCCATCCATCATGCTTTAGCAAAGTAGCTAGATGCTTTTCGCTATTGCAAATATTGTAAATGCTTATTCTTAGGTACTAGGATATTCTGATATTGTCAGAATACGAATCTGTTAACCTGTGTAAAATATATTGTACTTTTCTAAGTACCTAGCTTACCAAGGTGATGTCAATGACATGTCCTAGGCTCAATGTCATTGACGATGTCCGTTGGGATTTTTAACTAGGTACCTACCTACCCTAGACTTTATTTTAAATAAGTACTTACTTGTATTTTCTATTCTTTTATTTCCATTTTTAATTTCATTTTGCTTATGCTTAGTCTATATTTTGTAAACTCCGTTCTGTAGTACCACCACGGCAAAACTATTCTACGGGTAAGTAAGTACTTACCTGGTTTCACTTAAGGCCGTTGGTGAGTCCTCAGAACGGGAGTTTGGTAATGCAAATACTCAGTATTTGGTATTATCCATTCCAGGAACGTCCACACGGTTGGGAACCACCGTTGATGAAAATTATTCTTCGGTGGACAACTTTATTCTTGCAACCGCTACCTACTACAGAGAGATCGGACGGACTGCTTGAGGCTGTTTATACCCTGGCTGCCTGCATTCCACACTGAGAGGACACTCACCGTACTCGTTCTGGGACCTTCCACCACCTCACGGCCCACTACATACGAGGGGAGTACTTCGTACGCTCCAGGTGGAAACAGATTGATCTTACCCACGCCTACAAATTTGTGTGCTCGCTCGACGGACTAGTTGTTGCCTAGTTATTGGTTACCTATTTGTTGTTTTTTTAATATAAGGTAAAAATAACAAGTCTTGTTTTATTCCATAACTAGGCAGACGGCACACTGGCGCCCTCTTACGTGGGTTTGATCTGTTTTCACTTGTAGTAGTACCTAAGTAGTTAGTTATTGTACGGTGAGTGGGTTATTTGTAAAACGTTGTTGGTTTGCAGTAACTGGTGTGAAAATAGTGTTGTTTTTGTTGCTTGTATGTAAGGTTATACTGTTTTAAATATTATTTTACTGAATATTTTTTTAAATTGTTACATTTTTTTTTATTCTACAAAATTTTTGTTGATCATCTTTTCTTCTACATTTATTTTCTCTCTTTTCACACTAGTTACAAATCTGATTTTTGCTTTGCCATCATTTTTAGTTTTGTTTGATAAATCATTTTTTAGTTTTATCATTTTCATAGATCATTTAGTTCATTCATTCATCAAACCAAAGCGTTCTGTTAAAGTTGATTGTAACAGAACGGAGTAGGTATTTTATAATCATAGTTTGAATTTATGTGCCATTCTTAACTTTCCTGCGGTTCACTACGTTAATAATGTCTTACCCTATTAAATTTTTGTCGTTGCAAAAAACCGAGTTGGAGTATGAGGTTTCGGTTAGGGGTGAAACTCCGGGAAGTACTGTTGCCGATATTAGGAAACAGATAAGTAAATTATGTCAGATTTATCCTTCGGAGGATATTTCTTGTTCTCATCTTGATACGATGGACGATTTAACGGCATCTTTGGAACTGTTAGATAAGGTTAAGCTTGTAGTAGCATCTGAAGTTAGGGATAAGAATATTTTAGCCCGCATTGAAAATATTCTCCACCATTTGTACCATAGACTTAATAGAATCTGTGTAGATGATGTCAGCGTTCAGAAACATTTGGAATGTAGTACTCAATTTAAAGAGCTTTACGAGAAATTTTTGAATCTGAAGAAAAATAGCATTGACACTCTAGCTACAGCAGCTTCGAATTTAGAATCGCAGGTTTTGAAGACCCCAATCAATGTTTCGGTCACTTGCGATGGTAGGAGTAAGATTTCTTCTGAATTAGGTAGATTGAAATTCGATGGAAAGTCATGCGTGCGCTCTTTTATACAGCGAGTTAACGAATTTAGTGAAGCTCGTGAAATAACTAGTTCTAAACTCTTGTCTTTTGCTACGGAAATTTTTGTTGATGATGCACTCCATTGGTTCCGTAATGTTAAGGAGCAGGTGTCCTCTTGGGATGAACTTGTGGTGCTCCTGAAGCAAGACTTTGATAGGTCTGATTATGACTACCGTTTGCTAACTGAGATTCGGTCTAGGACTCAAGGCGAGACGGAAAATATCACCATATATCTATCGATTTTCTCAGGTATGTGTTCACGCCTATCAAAGCCCTTGTCGGAGGAGGACAAACTCGAAATAATTCTACATAACATAAGACCTTGCTACGCGAGTACTTTAGCTTCCGTAACGGAGATTAAAGAAATAGAACAGTTACGACTGATATGTAGAAATTTCGAGAATGTCCAATCTCGAATGCTTCAGTTCCGTGAGCCATCAGCTGTTACATCTGATACCATTGCACCTGAATTTGCATATAAACAAAAATCAAACACACTGAATAAACAAAAACCGTTTTATTCTAACTATAATAAAACACAAAATACTTATGCTAAACCTTATGCTAATAATAATAATAATGTTAATGAAAAATATTTACATGCTATAAACAAAGATGATTCAGTGGCTGATAGGAAACTACCATACTGTCCTAGGTGTCGTAACAATACGCATAGCTTGAGAAATTGTGAGAACACCGAGATCATGTGTTTCCGGTGTGGTCAGAAAGGTGTTAAGAAACCTGACTGTCCCAACTGTAATCAAACTTCAAAAAACTAGAATCGCAGAATTGTAGCACTCTTACTAAATCAGAAAATCACTTTGATCAGAAAGATTGGGATGAGTGGTTAGAGATCGTTCGTAGATTTTCTAACTGTTATAAAGTCGCTACAATTCTGCAAGATAAACCATTAGGTGATACACGACCTTACGTTGATATTAAGATCAATGATATAACTGCCTCGGGTCTTCTCGACTCTGGCTCAGTAGTCACCATCATAGGTAATAATGCACACGAGTCTCTGCTTAGTCGTGGTTTAAAGTTATTGACAGGGGAAAGAATAAACATCATTGCCGCAGGTGGTCAGTCGCTTGAAAGTATAGGTTACATTAATTTACCGATTAATTTTGATGGACAGTTTCATATAGTGAAAACCTTTGTAGTGCCCGGAGTTCAGTCTTCGCTTATTCTAGGAGTTGATTTCTGGCGCGCATTTAACTTATGTGTTAAATATTTAGGTTCACTGCAAGTCTCAAATGTCCCATTAAATGATTTAAATATTAATAAAACCCCAGACACATTAATTTATTCCTACGATAATTTGGATGAATCTCAGAAGGCTATTGCAGATAATGTTGTTAATCAATTTAAAGATATTTCCTTCAGCCAAAAAGGTTTAGGTCGCACGCACTTAATTACCCATCGCATTGATACTGGCGATTCTCTTCCCATTAGACAAAGGTACTATAGGCTTTCGCCGGAAAAACAAAAGATACTTGTCGAACAGGTTGATGAGATGTTAGCTTTAGATGTGGTAGAGCCTTGTGAAAGTGCGTGGCAGTCTCCTGTACTTTTAGTTCATAAAAAGAATGGCCAGCCTCGTTTTTGTTTGGACAGTAGAAAACTGAACTCTGTCACAAAACGAGATGCATATAACTTGCCGTATATATCCGAAATTTTAGACAATTTGCGTGACGCACGTTTCCTGAGTAGTTTAGACTTGTCTAAAGCTTTTTGGCAGATTCCTCTGGCTGAGGAGGACAGAGATAAAACAAGTTTTTATGTTCCCGGACGAGGAACGCTCAGATTTAAAACTACACCTTTTGGATTAACTAATGCTCCTTCTACACAGCAGCGCTTAGTAGACACGTTATTAGGTGACGTAGACCATAGAATTTTTGCGTATCTAGATGACATTGTCATCGTCAGTAGCAATTTCGAAGAACACGTTTCTTGCCTTCTTCGTGTCCTAAATAAATTAAAGAAAGCCAATTTAACAATTAACCTCGAGAAGTGCGAATTTTTTAGAAGCCAGTTAAAATATTTAGGTTATGTAGTTGATTCAAACGGATTACGTACCGACCCAGATAAAGTGGAGGCTATACTTAATTACGTAACTCCTACGAATCGTAAAGAGCTGAAACGATTTCTGGGTACCGCTACTTGGTATCGAAGATTCGTTCCAAATTTTAGTTCAATTGCAGGGCCGTTGAACAAACTAACATCCGGTAAGAAAAACTCTCCACCTTTCGAGTGGACAGAAGAAGCAGATTCCGCTTTTAAAAAATTGAAGGAGTGTTTGGTATCCGCACCAGTATTATCGTGTCCAAATTATGATTTACCATTTGAGGTCCACACTGATGCCAGTAATTATGGGGTAGGTGCTATGCTTACACAGTCGGTAGATGGAAAGGAACACCCGATTGCGTATATGAGTAGGTCATTAACAACAGCTGAAAAGAATTATAGTATCACGGAACGAGAAACTCTTGCTGTTCTCGTTGCTTTGGAGCATTGGCGCTGTTATGTTGAAAATGGGAAAACGTTTACCGTTTACACTGACCATAGTGCACTTAATTGGTTCATTACTTTAAATAATCCTACGGGCAGACTTGCACGTTGGGGATTGCGGTTGTCATCTTTTGATTTTATTATCAAACACCGTCGTGGTGTAGACAACATCATACCTGACGCGTTGTCAAGGGCTGTTCCGGTATCTTCGATTATAACTGCTAATTCATTCGCGACTTCTAGTGATGATTGGTACAAAAACATTTTTAATAATTGTAGAACTAAACCTAATCTTTTTCCCAATTTTCAAGTTAAAAATAATACTCTTTACCGCCTTAGTAAAAATAAATGTCAACTTACAAACGAATTTTCATGGAAAGAAGTAGTACCAGAAGAACTTCGTGAACGAGTTCTTACCGAGAACCATGACGAGCCAATTGCCGGTCATTTAGGCATATTCAAGACCTATAGACGCGTTGCTCTTAGATACTACTGGCCAGGTATGTATCGTGATGTAGCAAAATATGTAGGGTCTTGCGGTACTTGTCTCCAGTATAAAGCACAAAATCATGCTACTTTAGGAGAAATGGGCCGCCCGAAACATTGCTCTCGGCCATATCAAATGATATCAATTGATTTAATGGGTCCTTTACCGGTAACACGTAAACAAAATTGTCATATCTTAGTAATAACTTGTTGTTTCTCTAAATTCTGTCACATATACCCTATAAAAAAAGCTACTTCAGAGGTCATTGTGAAAATTTTGGAGGAACAAATTTTCTTAGTTCATGGAGTTCCTCAGAGTATTTTTCTAGATAACGGTTCTCAGTTTGTTAGTAGTAACACTGGTGCTCTTTTCAAAAAGTATTGCATTCCAAATGTATTTTTCTCTCCAAAATATACGCCCCAGGTCAATACTGTGGAGCGTTACAACAAAACTATAATAACATGTATTTCTACATTTGTGGATAGCGATCATAGGTCTTGGGACACGTTTATTCCTAGTGTCCAATTTGCTATAAATAACTCCGTTAACGAGGCTACAGGCTACACGCCGTCTTTTCTAGTGTTTGGGCGAGAACTGGTAATTTGTGGTTCTCACTTTGCTGACGCTGACTTAGGTGATGAAGTACTGTTTCTGCCTCGAGATTTATATGTGGAAAACTTTGGTTGCCTAGCATCTATATTCGATCAAGTACAAAAATCGTTATATCACGCTCATGCTAAAAATACAGCTAATTATAATTTAAGGAGGAAGTCTTTTGAATTTAACGTAGGAGATATCGTATACAAGCGTGCTTACGTACTGAGCGATAAGGATAAGTATTTTAGCAAAAAGTTAGCTCCAAAATTCATAAAGTGTCGAGTTACAGAGAAACGCTCACCACTTATTTACATTTTGGAGAATATGTCAGGTAAAAACTTAGGTACTTGGCATATAAAAGATTTGAAAATTGTAGGTCATAGCTAATTTGAATAAACTTTTTTTTAAGTAGGTATATTTATCAGTTCCCGCGTCCATTACTATCGTTTTAACTTTTCTTACTAAAAGTCATAGGCAAATTTTATGGCATATGATTTTTTCTCTGACTGTACACAAGTCTGATAATTTTATATTATTAGATTTTAGTTTGTGAGGTAGAGTGAACTTGATGTAGGTATGAGTGGCTGTGAAAGGATGTATGAAAGGAATAAATAGTAAGAAATAGGACTTAATAACTTAATTACGGATTTTACTTTTAAACGTAAAATCCTTACGAGGGGAAGGCGGGTATTGTAACAATGCATAAGTTCATGATTGAACAGAGCTCGGCCGCAGTCGGTAAGGCTCGGTATTACTCGGCTGCGGACCGTTATTCGTGCGCCTGCGAGCCCGTGGCACAATGAATGCGCGGCCCGTCAGTTGCTACGAGACCACCACTAGTATTAGTCCACGCAACTTTTCGCCAGCTCGAGCGTTCTAGCCGGCTGTGCGACATTATATTTTAATAAAAGTAAACTGTGTTAGTGAATTTCCCGATTTAGGGTAAGTTTTGAACGGCACATAAAACTCACATCGTCATTTCTTCCATCCATCATGCTTTAGCAAAGTAGCTAGATGCTTTTCGCTATTGCAAATATTGTAAATGCTTATTCTTAGGTACTAGGATATTCTGATATTGTCAGAATACGAATCTGTTAACCTGTGTAAAATATATTGTACTTTTCTAAGTACCTAGCTTACCAAGGTGATGTCAATGACATGTCCTAGGCTCAATGTCATTGACGATGTCCGTTGGGATTTTTAACTAGGTACCTACCTACCCTAGACTTTATTTTAAATAAGTACTTACTTGTATTTTCTATTCTTTTATTTCCATTTTTAATTTCATTTTGCTTATGCTTAGTCTATATTTTGTAAACTCCGTTCTGTAGTACCACCACGGCAAAACTATTCTACGGGTAAGTAAGTACTTACCTGGTTTCACTTAAGGCCGTTGGTGAGTCCTCAGAACGGGAGTTTGGTAATGCAAATACTCAGTATTTGGTATTATCCATTCCAGGAACGTCCACACGGTTGGGAACCACCGTTGATGAAAATTATTCTTCGGTGGACAACTTTATTCTTGCAACCGCTACCTACTACAGAGAGATCGGACGGACTGCTTGAGGCTGTTTATACCCTGGCTGCCTGCATTCCACACTGAGAGGACACTCACCGTACTCGTTCTGGGACCTTCCACCACCTCACGGCCCACTACATACGAGGGGAGTACTTCGTACGCTCCAGGTGGAAACAGATTGATCTTACCCACGCCTACAAATTTGTGTGCTCGCTCGACGGACTAGTTGTTGCCTAGTTATTGGTTACCTATTTGTTGTTTTTTTAATATAAGGTAAAAATAACAAGTCTTGTTTTATTCCATAACTAGGCAGACGGCACAATTTTTCTGGCAATTTTTTTTTTTTTACTGGCATAGTGCACATAAATTTTTCTATAGAAAAATTTATGTGCACTATGCCAGTACTCTCAAAACGGTGAAGGATAACATCGTGAGGAAACCGGCGTGTTGTAGAACCTAAAAAAGTTCGAGCAACACGTGTCAAGGGTCACGCAAAAAGGGCCCACCAGCGGCCTACTTGCGGAAAAACCTGCCCGCACATCAAGTGCGCATGATAAACTTGCCGAAGCTCTCATATTTTAACCGCTTTCAGTCATCCTTCACGGTGAGTTCCAAAAATACATATGCAATTTGTGTGGGAAGGGATAATGACTAAAAAGATAGAACTGAACTGATCCATTCATGAATGTAAGTACTTACGTCAGCAGCCAGCCTAGGGGGGTGCGGCCCCCGGCGCAAACGGGGGCTGACGTCAAGTCGTGCAACAAGTATACCGATATAAAACGTAGGTGCCTAGGTATGACCAAGGCTATTTTTACCGGAGCCCGAATAACGTTTGGGTTCTTGATTTCTGATACAAATGCGTGCATTGTTATACTCTAGTGAATAACTTATACCTAACGAAAGTAAGTAATCGTCAGTAAAAGGGCTCAGAATCGTTCTTCCGCGGTATTTTTAAGTAGATGTTAGGTTGCGGACTGTTGCGATCACTAAATGCATTTCGGCGCACTAGAACAATTCTCAGCGAGAATCGAACCCACACAACGTACAGCGTAAAATCCAGAACTGTGCCAGCCAAATGTATTATCCCTATAGAAGATTATGGTTTAGTAAGACCCACCTGATGTTAAGCAGTTGTAGTAACTGCTATGCCTATAACCATTAGCAATTGTTACCTAAGCACTGGAATCACCTCACAGAGTATCTATTACATAGGTACTACCACTTTAATCTGTGGCGGGTTACACGTGCGGAAAGAGCTTTCCGAATTCAAATATTTCTTAGAGAAAGTGGTGGGTGTAAGGCTGCGTGGTAACGGAATGTTTATTCTTGAAGTAAATTCTGGAGGATTATAATACTTGAGCCAAGAACATTATACTGATTAGGTAGCCCGTTAACAACCAGAGATATTGCCTGGATACAATAGAAACCCGAGATGTCCATTAAAATAAATAAAGATAAGTATAACCGCCCAAAAGTCTCAATAAATAGCTCAGAACCAACATTATGATCTCACAACTCAGTCAGTAGTAGCTATGCCTTCTCGAACAGTGAGGAAAGAAGAACGGACACACGTGAAGGTTTTTGAATGACCGCCATTACGCTAACGCGTATTGTCAAAAATAGTTTCTTTGGCCCGTATTCAGAAATAGTGCTTGAGTCTGAGTCGAGCCTCAAGCATAGGTTTTTACACAGTTCTTTATTGAAAAATGACCGTAAACTATGCTTGAGGCTACTACTAAATATGACAGTGATATTTGACAGTGTTTCAGCTGATCGCCATCGCCATAGCCTAGATGTGCGCAGGTCTTAAGAGGGAATCACACAGGCGACTCTCCATACAAACGTAGTCCCCTATTTCCTTCCAGGATAATGCCTCTAGCTAGAGTAACCATTTTGTCTCATAAAATCCAGATCTGCTTTAAACGTGCTCGTATGTTTTCCTTTTTTTCAGAAACTTATTGATAAAGAAAATATCGTCGGTGAAAATCATTAGTGGAACATCTCAAAATTATACGTTTTGAGTAATTGAGGGTTAAAGTTTTTGAAAACGGAACGGAACGGAACTTTTCTTTAACGGAATAAGTAGTTGAGTTATACCGTTAGTGATTTGGATAGAGTATTCAATTTCCAACCGTTCTGCATATTTATCTCCAAAAACGTGATTTCGGAAATGTTCCGGTAATGAATCCGACCGACGATATGACCCTCATATGATTTATAATATGAGTTGGAGGTGATATTTTCTTTGTGTGTAGGTATGTACTACGCCCACCAAGAAGTTGCCCGTGCAAAATTCAGACCAAGGTACACACGTCTTTTTTGTAAATACAGATTCGCAGCTAGGTTTAACTAAAATAGTTTGCAAGCATGTGTAGTAGTAGCATGAATGTGAACACCCACGCAATTCAGTAACGTTCGGCTCGGTAATTTCGCGCAGCTCATAGGTTGCTACGCAGATCTATTTTGCTTCATCCTCATTCTAGTCTCGCGTCTGCCTTTTTGTTGAAAAAATCAACCGTCTACTCCCCTAAAACGCAAAATTTATAAAGTCGAAAAACCAGAGTAGATTTTTACAACCTATTCGCAAATAGCTTTTCCCAAGGTTCGGAAACATTTTCAATTGACTTTTCACAAGGATTATTTGAACCATATTTACAAACTAGGAGAAACGCTTTTATGGGCTTGCGTCTGGAACCCCCGGGACGGAAGACATACCCTCAAACTTCTCTGATGTTCTCACTTTTTTCTAAAAAGTTCTTATGTATAAATAAATAAAATAGTGGATACAAGGAATTAAACTGACCTAATAAATACGAGGAGCGAGGGAGTAAATAGAAACAGAGTTTTAACAGATTATATTTATATATATTTATTGGATTTTAGCGCCGTGCGTTACACTCTGCTTTTCATTAAGATTGCGAGAAAATAAAATAATCCAATACAATATGACATATTTATTTTTTATTTTTTGTGTAGCCGCAACGCTTATCATGCATTCTACCAAAGAGATTGCCGATTTTAGTTCTATTTTCAAATATATAATGTTGATTTGTTTTATGAAACAGTAATAAGTAGAGTCTTTATTCACAATTATTCTACTTATGACTAAATACTTTTTCGTTTTTGCAGGCTCATTGTCAATTAATTGACAGACAAAAATAAAAATTTTTCCTCGAGAGCAGATTTTTTTTTTATAATGGAAGACCTTACCTATCCTTGGGTAGGTAAGGTTTTCCATTATTCGAACTTTGAATTTCGAAGCCAATGACTGCCATCTATCGGCGCAACCTGTTATTACTTGAAACCTTTTCATATGCACAAAAGCAAGAGAGGAGGAGAGCAACTTCGGTATGAAACCAAAAGCTCTCACCGTTCTTTATGATAACTTTTCACGAATTCCGCTAGAGGGAACGACGAGTGTTTGATCCAATGTAGGCATTTTAAGTCAAGAGTGAACAGGTAGATTATGTCTAAGTGTGTTCCATCTTATGCCGTATTTTTACTTGCCATCAGCGTGATAACGCTTATCTACTTATAATAACAACTATGGTACATACGAAATACAAAAAAAAATAATTCTAACTCTATGTAAATATGGAGTCCGATTTGTGTCTAAAATAAATAATATGTTTGTTGTTTGACAGCAGATTAGCTATTAATTATTATATAGATTATCTGCAGACAGCTCAACAGTTTCTTGTGTATTTCCTAGATTTTGTAAATATTGTTTAATTGTAAGTTTTTTTGTGTAAATAAACTACAATTATGTTTTTTTTATACAACTGGTTGATGAAATAAGCATATAGCCCACCTGATGTTATGTGGAATTAAAAGACAGGAGGGAGTCGCGAGAAAAAGATTTCATAAAACTTGTAAGTGCTTTTATCAACAAAAACTGTTTTATTTATATTTTATATAAATTTATTTGCCTAGAATTTTAATATATTTGTTTTTTGTTATTAACTTATTAAACACCATAAATTCAATTAAAAGTCAAGTAGGTACCTATTTAATTTTCTCATAAATTTTAAAATTACACCATTATACGCGGAACAATAATATTTATTTAGTAGAATGTAAAACACAAACTAAGGGAGGCCTATACCCAGCAGTGGGTGAAGTCGGGCTGTGGATGATGATGATGAGAATGTAAAACATTTGTCGTAGCAAGTCACATACCATCTCTACATTACGCTCTACGGCTGCGTGCGCGCACTACCATCGATTAGACATAAACGCGCTCCTCACTATTTTATTTACGAAAATTAAATACATATTGTTTTTTTATTTGTTGTTGTTCAAATACTCTAGCCAAAAACTAAGTATCTAAGTCAAAAACTGTCTATTCAGGTCCATCACAAGAATAACCTTGGGACATCTTAAAGCTAGATGAGTCTAGGTACCAGTTCTACGACACCAAGCTTAGAAGAACAAGTAAGAAAGTGATGAGAAATTTATTTATAGTGTATACAACTACTAGCTCTTGTGATAGTGTCTTATCTTTGCAATGAGTTAAATAAAAACTAAAAAACTACTGCACTAACATAACTTTAAGTAATTTTAATTTATTTAATTTTAATTTGACTATTTAATATTGATGTAATAATTTATTTAATCTTTGAGTAAAACGAACAATGTAAAACTTCCTTGTTAACCTTCGGAACCCTAATAATAGGTACCTATATCACCTGCATCGTACTTTGAATTTATTTATCTAACACTTTGACAGTTTGATTTATGGAAGCTCTAAACGTCAATATACTTTTCTGGTTTATTTTCTTATATTATCTATCGTCACTATCGTAGTCGTAGCAAGTAGTTAATATAATATTTATAAATTACATTCCTTATACCAGCTCTTTAATTATATTCAATATTGACACAGAAATACCAAAAATGTAACATCTACCTGTGTTCCCGAGAACTTTCCTGGAATGGTGAGTGACTCGTATCGAACAATAAATAGTAGAGTCCTTCGGACGCGATTATCTTGGCATCATCATCACGCAGCCACAGTGGGAGCTCTGGGCTGGCTGTGGCAGCGGGCCGGGGTCGGGGGTGCGGGGCGGCGTGGAAGCCTCCGCCTCGCCTGTCAGTGCCGCGCCGGCTACCACGAAGCCCGCATGCCGTATCGCGCTTCTGAACACGCTACCGAACGAACAAAACATTAACTGAAAACAACTTTAACATTGTGCTTTGTGACTGTGAGTGAGCGTGCCCGGTATCATATTGATAGTGAGCTTGCGTACGGATTGATAAGACGATAGATAGTGTAGTGTCACGTGTGTTTACCAATGAATGCGACGGCGTAGGCGCAAGGCGGCGGGTCGCACTCTCCGTGAGATATTCGTGCGCGCGCAGGTCGTCGCGGCCATGCTGCATACCTGAGACGAGCGAGCGCGCTAGCCTGCGCGAACGGGACACAGCGACCGCTCCCGGCGTGAGTCGACTTTCGCTGACGAGGAACAGATCCTGCAATGTTTTTGTCGGTGTCATGACGAGGATGGGGCGATGGCACGTGGCGCTGGTCACGCTGGCGCTACTTGCCTGGCCGACGAGTGCCACCGAGCTGATGCAGTCGCGCGCTGTCGACACCGGCGTCGATCTCAGAGTGCCTGAAGACCAGCCCATAGGAACCGTCGTCGGAAGGATCCCTACGAAACCTGGCTTTACCTACCGATTTAATGAGCCCCCTAAAGAATTCGTTCTCGACCCTGTGACAGGTGTAATTAAAACTAATGTTATTCTTGACAGGGAACATGTAGACCGCTATGCGTTTGTAGTGCTTTCGAGCCAGCCGACGTATCCTATTGAAGTGCGGCTCAGAGTGACTGATGTTAACGACAATTATCCTGAATTCCCTGAACTGAGCATAGCTGTTGCTTTTTCTGAAAGCGCGGCAGCTGGGACTAAGTTATTGCTTGATGCCGCGACTGATAAGGATTTAGGAGAAAACAGCATCACTAATGACTATCGTATAGTAGACGGTGACAGTGAAGGGAAATTCAGATTGAATGTTACCGGAAATCCCAGTGGACAAACTTCTTATTTGCACTTAGAAACAACCGGCAAATTAGACAGAGAAAACACAGACTTTTATATCCTCAATATATCAGCTCGCGATGGCGGTAATCCTCCAAAATATGGGTATCTCCAAGTTAATGTGACCATTTTAGATGTGAACGACAATCCTCCGATTTTTGATCAAAGTGATTTTTCTGTTTCTCTAAACGAAAGTGTACCCCCCGGAACTACAGTTTTAAAAGTGACCGCCACAGATAGTGATTTGGGAGATAATTGTAAAATTACTTATGAAGTAACTGACACAGAAAAACAATTCGCAGTAGATCCTGAATCAGGTGTTATAACGACGATAAAAAAGCTAAGTTGTCCCAAGTATTGCAGTAATACTACTTGCAATATGACCTGTGTTCTGACTATCATTGCAAAAGATCATGGGGTTCCGCGACAAGATGCACGGACGTATGTGACAGTAAACTTGATTGATGCCAACGATCATGACCCTGTGATAACATTCACATATGTTCCACCTACTGCGAATTTCGCAACTGTTGATGAAAATGCCAAAAATGGATCATTGGTAGCTGCTATAACTGTGACGGATTTAGATGCTGGTTTGAATGGAATTACTAGTATTGGAATAATTTCGGGTAATGAACTTAATCATTTTAGGTTAGAAAATTCATCCAGTGTTTATATTGTGCATGTCAATGGAGTGTTGGATAGAGAAGAAATCAGCAAATATAACTTGACAGTGGTGGCCACAGACAGAGGGTCACCACCACGTACGGCGACGTCTTTTTTAGTAATTCATGTCAATGACGTGAATGATCATGAACCAGTTTTTGAAAAATCGGAATATTCAACTATACTTACTGAATTAGCTCCTTCAGGAACTTACGTAGCCAGTATTACGGCAACAGACGAAGATACGGGAGTCAACGCAGAAATATTTTATGACTTTTATGATGGTAACCAGCAGTATTGGTTTTCTATTGATCATTTAACTGGGCTTGTTACTACTAAGTCTGAGCTTGATCGTGAAATACAAGGAACAGTAGAGTTGAATGTTTCCGCTAGAGATGGCGGACCAAATCCAAAATGGGCATACACCAGACTTAAAATAACTATACTAGACGAAAATGATGAAGCACCCAGGTTTCCTCAAATACTTATGAACGCTTCTTTAGCTGAAAATATTAAGCCAGTAAAGGAAATTCTTATTCTAACTGCATCTGATTATGATCAAGGAACAAATGGTTCAGTATCCTACTATTTAGCGTCAAGTATCGAAAGAAAGTACCCAAACACGTTCACGTTGGATCCAATAACTGGTCAGCTCAGCACAGTAGTTGAGTTAGATAGAGAGGAAATACCTTTTTATGAACTACCGGTTATTGCTAAAGACCAAGGTTTTCCTCCGCAATCATCTTCAGCTACTATTTATCTCAAGGTGATTGATGTAAATGACAATGATCCAGAATTTTATCCTCAACGATACATTGAAACAATCAGTGAAGATGCACAACCAGGTACTAACATTCTTCAAGTAAAAGCTTACGATTTGGATGATGGAGAAAACGCAAGAGTTATCTATAAGCTTGAGAGTGGAGGTGGTGGTTATTTTGATGTTGAACCATCAACAGGAAATATAGTATTACAAAAGGACTTTCATATGGCTCCTGAGACAATGTATTCATTAAAAATTTCTTGTAAGGACAAAGGAAACCGAAAAGCTTCACTAAATGCTATAGTAGAAATTGTCAAGACATCTCAACGTAAAAGGTTGCAGTTTGATGGTTATAATGGATATACATTCAAGATAGTAGAAGATGAAGGACTGTCTAAGGCTGATATTGGACGATTTGTTGGCAAAATAAGCGCCAGAATTTCGAGTGATACAATATCTTACTACATTTTAGAAGGAGATCCAAAACATGTTTTTAAAATCGATGAAAAAACAGGAATAATTACCACAGCTGCTAATGTTGACCGAGAAGAAAAAATTACATATCACCTAAAACTTATGGCCAAAACTGGTGTAGCATTTGGATTCACCACAGTAAATATCTCAGTACTGGACGTAAATGATAACTATCCGATTTTTATCGAAGATAAAGATGAAATACATATTCCAGAGAACATGGCAGTTGGCCAAGAAGTTTATTTTGCGAGAGCAACTGATCGTGATTCAGGATCAAACAGAACAGTATTTTATTCACTGAGCTATAACCTTGATAACTACTTCCGTATATCAGACACAACAGGTGTAATCTACTTGAACAGGCCAATTTCAAGTGAGCCTGGGAGCGTTTTGTTTGTTGAAGTTACAGCAACGGATAATGGAACTCCAGCCCTTGCTACTAAGCACTCTATATCAGCAATCGTGAATGATGTAAATGACCATACTCCAGTCTTTGACCATACTTCGTATGAGACATCTTTGCTAGAATCTACGTTAGTCAACACAAGGTTCTTTGCTATATCAGCTTCAGATGCAGACCTTGGCGCTAATGGAAGAATATCATATCACATAGCTGAAGGAAATACGGATGATAAATTTGGAATATTTCCAGATGGGTTTTTGTACGTAAAAAGTTTACTGGATCGAGAAGAAAGAGACTATTATTCCCTCACTATTATTGCATCTGACCAGGGTAACCCACCAAGATCATCACAAGTTCCAGTAGTGATACACGTATTGGATGAAAACGATAACAGTCCTCAGTTCACAAACACTACTTTTATCTTCAAAATTAAAGAAAATGAGCCTCCGGATACATTTGTGGGTAAACTCACTGCCACAGACAGGGATATAGGAAGAAACGCAGAGCTAACGTTTTCCTTACCCATAGCACAAAACGATTTCAGGATTGATTCCAGAAATGGTTTTATCAGAACAATAAAAACCTTTGATAGAGAAAACTTAGCTCTAAGCACAGGACAAAATTACATAACACTTACAGTTACAGTCAGTGACAATGGAAAAATTAAATTGTCAGATTCTGTTAGAGTAACAATTTACATCACAGATGTCAACGACAATGCTCCTGTATACAAAAGAACACCTTACAAAGTTGAAGTATCTGAAGGTGCTGCTGTTGGTGCTTCTATTATGAGAGTGTATTCTACTGATGCTGACGAAGGCTTGAACGGCGACATCTACTATAAGCTTATTGGAGGTGATGATCTAGGAAAGTTTTCTTTAGATGAAGCTACTGGCCAGTTACTCATAAACCGACCCTTAGACCGAGAAACAAAGGACCATTACCAACTGAAAGTTTTGGCTCATGATTCTGGTCAAACCATACAACTATCTGCCACCACTTCCATATCAGTTTTGGTTTTAGATGAAAACGATAACGCTCCAGAATTCACACAGACACAGATAAACGTATCAGTTTTAGAAACAGAACCAGTTAACAAGAAGATTATACACTTTCACGCCACAGATGCAGACTTGGGAATAAATCAAGAGTTACAGTATTCAATAACTTCTGGCAACAGAAAAGATGCGTTTTTTATTGACAGCTATTCTGGAGAACTCTTTCTACACAAACATTTAGACTATGAAGACATCACCTCATACAACCTAAACATAACTGCAACTGATAATGGAAGTCCTAGCTTGTCTTCCAGTATTTCGTTTACAGTTAATGTAATTGACGCTAACGACAATGCGCCAATATTCACCAACACAGCTATTGTGCGACAGATTAGAGAAGGCATTCCCAAGCATACTCCTATAGTGACAGTGACCGCAGAAGACCCAGATTCAGGTTTGAATGGCAAAGTTTATTACTCGATCACACATCAAGAGCCTAACGACAACAAGCGACATTTTGCAATAAATAACGTAACCGGGGTCATACATACGTTATTGCCCATTGATAGAGAAAGCATTGACACATTCAGGATAACTGTAGTCGCATACGATAGAGCCGAACCGCCTTCGGTGAGATTATCTGCGGAGAAGTTAGTGACTGTGATCGTTGAAGATATTAATGACAATGCTCCAATATTTGTTTCGATGAACGCAGCTGTAATCAACTCGGAGAGGATGGGCAGAAGTGCCGGCCGCGGAGTATTCATAATGAACGTGCTTGCTCGTGATCTGGATTCAGGAACGAACGGACTGGTAACATATAAACTCATACACGGTGGGAACGATTTATTCGATTTGCATAGAAGCAACGGGGCATTGACTCTGCGGTACCCTCCGGCAGAACCTGAAGCCAGATGGAACCTTGTCATAAAAGCAACTGACGAAGCCGTGCTGAGTGAACAAAAAAGTACAGAGACCTATGTGAGTGTTATAATGGGGGGTGCAGAGTTAGAGGGTGTCATTTGGAAAAACGTAGAATCAGTTTCTGTGGCTGAGAATGAACCCGCAGGAACAGCTGTGTTAAATTTAACTAATAACTATACATCGGGTTTGGAATACTACATTGTGAATGTGACAGGTGACGGTAAACAAGTGGACAGGTTGTTCGACATTGATTCTTCACTGGGAATTTTATCCACTGCTGTTTCTTTGGATCGTGAAGTTGGTGTCGACCGGTACGAGGTGGAGATCTGCGCAGTATCCTCTGGAACCCCGCTGAAAACTACGACTACTAAGGTGAGTGTGTCTGATTAATTAATTTAGATTTAATCTATGTTGGGGACGAGAAATAAATGAGTGTGAATCGCATTTCTGACAGCGAACTAACCACAGTTAGGTTTCAAAGCGCACAATCCAATTAACCGGCACAATCGTCGGCAGAAGACAAAACATCGGCACCGTACTGTTGTTGAAATAAAAATAAATTGAAAGTTGCTCGTTAGCGTATGTCGGCCGGCGAAGTCTAATCGGGGGCTCTAAATTACGATAAGTCGCTCCTCGCGAACGATATCAGAAACACTCGTTCTGAAACCTTTCGAAGATTATGCATATGCGAAACATAACTTTGTTGGTTTCGTATCACTTCATTATAATTAAGCACCATCCATCCCACCATTATTTTCAGATGACTGATTTACGCACTTTGAATATTTTGATCTCCACACAAAATAAGGACCAAATATCATTTTATACTGCCTTTGAATAAATGTATGGTTGTAATTTATACTAAGAAACATTTGCATGCAATGCAATAACTTTAGTCATCATCATCAGCCTGAAGTACACTGCATGCATTTCCAGGAGGATCGTTTTTGAACATTTTTCACCCCTCAACTTCCCGCAGTCTTTACAATAATGTTAGGGTAGCAATGTCGTATGTAATATCAACTCACTATGCATAGTATATGTATTTGAGAGCGCATCGTGCGAAAGTTTGAGATTTAAAAACAAAAATCATAACTAAATAACTAAGTGACATTTTAAAAATCGCAAAAGGATAACGCTGACATACGATTTTCATTAGCATTAAATAGAATGTCATGTTAAATAGTATATTTTTTTACCACACTTAAATTCGAATTAATCTCAAATGTATAGTCTACAATTAGTCCTTTTGCGATTTTTAAAATGTCACTTAGTTATTTAGTTATGATTTTTTTTTTTAAATCTCAAATTTTCGCACGATGCGCTCTTAATATATTTTGTATATTTTTTATATTAAACTGATGTTCAGTTTCAGCAAAAGTACATGCATTTGCAGTGCTTATAGACCTAAAACTCTGGCATACAAACCAAAAAAATTTAACTCACATTCAAATGTATGTTTTTATGTGTCCGAGGGAAATAAAAAGGGTACCTTAAACTGGTCCCGTGCTCGTATAATCTCGTCACATTACGCTTACGACTCTGTTCCTCACCTCTGATAAATAAATGTTGAACTTGAGCCTTAGACAACGGCCAGGAAAGTAAGCCACTTTACATAAAAAAATAAAGCTATAACATTATGTCAAAAAGTGCAGTTTTCGTTTGTGCTTTTTACTCGGCATTTCCAGTTTTTTTAACACCTATAGTTATTGACACTCCTCTCGGAAATTTTTCTCGTTCTCTCACAAAGATACTCGTAGACTTTTATGGTTTCTAACGGAACTTGGCCTATTATAAATTGGTTGCTTATCTAACAATTTTATAGACAAGTGACCAAATTCCCAGGTATGTTTTAAATTCAGAAAATAGTTAATTAGGTGTAAATATATCGCGCCGTTTACATCATCTGGTGGATCATAAAGCTGCTCGAGTTATACGTTGTCACCGTTATCTTGCCGGCCGAAACCTCGGGTATACCTTGCTATCCACGTTTTAAACTAAAAACTGAGAGAAATAATAAAAGCGTCTTAACTCGAAACACACTTATTTGAATGCACCAATCGAATATCTGGCTTAATCAACGTAAAACGGTCGATGCAAGTGAGAAGTGTCACGTTTACTACGCAATATATTTTCATAAAATGGTACTTTTATTTAACTTTTTTTATTTTAAAATAGCTGCAATCTTTGCGTATAGCCGGTTGATATACAGTCACTTAGGATTTGGTTTCATTTTATTATTATTTGCATCTCTTTTACCGTAATACTGGATTGCAATGCATATTATTTTGATGTCCAGTTTTACCATTTAATGAAAGTGTTCAATAATTTGTATTATGTAGATAATGAACTCTGTTTTCACAAGTTTAGTGGAATGCGAGGCATACAAAATTGAATTTATTAAGATTTTTTTTTGGGTTATATAAACCTGACATTGGTAAGTCAATGTCAGATTCTTATAGTATCATTACTTATACAATTTATATGTCGTATTTTTTTTCTCTTCAACCGAGAAGTTTTTTTTAAATTTATATGTAATTATAATTATCTTCTTTTGGAAATAAGACGATATGATTGAGCTACAACGTATCCTTGAAGTAACGAACGAATAGAGAAATAAACTACTTAATATCCAGACCATTATCTCGTAACGGTAAAAATATTAATAAACTCAAGGAAACGTGTTTTGAAAGACAGGGCTCCCGTCGTTACTCTAGATACCTATCATAGACGGAGTAAAAAACGTAGGCTTAGGCATGTCGTACAACTATTATAAAGAGCTACCGGGTGTCATTGAAGGACAAGACAACTAGTTTGACAATCCAATAATTTACATTACAGTCCGCGAAAGATAACTCTGCACGTGACTGATAACGGAAAATTTTAAAAACAAATTAACTGGATGGTAATCTCCTGATCATAAAAATGAATGGGAAAGTTGATAATATGTTTTTGATTGGGAGATTATTTCCAGTGTTTTTTTTTTAATTTTTCACCATTAGTCACGCGCAGAGTTATCTTGCGTGTACTCTACCAAAGCATTTATTACTTTGATTTACAATATAAATAAATTATTTCAGAATAACTTATTTTAAACTTTTGCTCTACTTTAGCGATCCTTAACCCATGCCAGAGGTCACGCCACCGATCAGTGTATCCGCTGCGGCGCGTGGCGGTTCAAATATGACAGCGTTTCACTGATCACTACCGCAAAATGCTTAGATGTGCTCTTAAGAAGACTACTTGTGAGTTTCACATTCTTCTCCAAAATCAGCTCCAAATTAGGCTTATTTCAGGTGCAGTAGCTATCAGTAACACCAAAAGCGCATTAGGACGGGGCGCATACCCCGCCTGATTTATGCAAGTGGTGCCGACGCGGCCATCGACACCCGACTTAATGAACGTACAAGATGCGCTACTGTGAAATGGGTGCCATTATTTCGCGCAATACCTACCTACTAAAGCCTTGCGCACATCTAAGCGTTCTGCGGTGACGAACAAATAAATAAAATAAATAAATATTGTGGACAATTCACACAACACTACCCAGCCCCAAACTAAGCAGAGCTTGTAATATGGGAACCGGATGGCTGATATAATACTTGAATACATTTTTTTTTTTGTAAATACATACTTAGAATACAATATAACACCCAGACAGAGAACAAACATTTATGTTCACCACACAAATATTTGTTCTCGGTGGGGATCGAACCCACGACCTACGGCGCAGAAGGTAGAGCTACTACCAACTGAGCTAGAGGCCAGTCGATACATGAGCATGTGCTTTTTTCTCCATACTAATCCCGTAGATTTTTCAGCAGCCATAAAATTAAAAAGCCTTGTCTATCTAACAACATAATCTAACATTATCCTCGTATTTTTTACAAGCTTGTATAGGAGCTAAGCTTTTTTGAAGAGTCTTCTATTCACTTTACCTTAAAGCTATGAACTCTAATAAGCTTCGTGTTTGGATAGAGAAGCTTTTTGCAAGGTAAAAAAAATCACAAGATATATAGTATTTGGAGTACTGTATAAATAAACTTCACCTCACTCATGATCTTTGTGCTTATTTTATTAATAAGATCGAAGACCAGTCGTGACCAGTGTTCGACCACAAACTAGGACTCCCAGTACTGGGCGTGTGGATTACGGTCCCACAGACACCATGACTTGGGGCGAATTCTTGCATCTAAGCGCTTTAGATATTTGCCCAGGCACACTAAGAATTGTTTGACCAGCATATCTTTGGAAAATATGTGCTTTACAATCAGCAGAGCTATTCTGTAAGCTTTCTTAAAGTACTTACCTACTTTGTGAGTGCGGAATAACGATGAGATTACTATTTGTTTATTTTAGTACAAACTCTACAAAACTACATTTGTTTAGCAACGGTAAAGGAAATAATAATAAAAACTGCTCATAAAAAAACTAAAGATTTGAGCTTCCGCTTTCTTTCCAGCCAATGAGTGTTTCAAAAAATCCCATATCTACTTTTTTATACTGGCGCTGGATACCACGTCCTTTTGCTAAGTCCTTTTTGTTGATAGTGCTGCCAGTAAAATACAGATAAATTCCTGAAACCCTTTTACTTTTCTTCCAAAAGTACCGGCACTTTACGCTTAACTCATGTAAATTGTAATCAGTGGACGGAAATTACTTAATGCACTTTGGAGATATAGAAAACTTTTTGGGGAACCAAAAGGCAAGAGCGTCGATAACGCAAGGGCTTTGGTGCACCACCCAAACTTGTTATCAATGCCTGAATGCATTTAGGTAAGGCATCAGGTTAAAACAAACGTTTGTTCTGTTCACCAACACGTGGTTAATATAACCGATGGTTAAATTGTCAGCTACATTTAACTTACACATATTACCATGCTGCTGTTTGTCATGATTATCTTTTGACAGTTTTTTTGTCGGTACATTTAGTTTATTTTTTGTTTTGTTAACCATCGCGTCCTCCATGCGCTTTCGTGATCAACATCAGTTGGTTTAATATGTTGGTGAACGCTGCCTTAAACGTTTGTTTGAATCAGCACGTCCGATTCGGTCAATAAATCCATTGATAAAAAGCAAAACGGTAATAAGTTTAAGCAGCATCAGTAAATTGGGTATACGGACATCCTTCGTATCTCCTGCAACTCTTCAAAAACAACATGCGAGGATATGCCTACACGGGTTAAATGAAATAAAACATTTATTGAATATATTTAATTACGTAGGTACATCATGCAATCGGGCTAAGGTTAAACTGTTGTTTTGCCCGATTCCAGTCAAAAGTCAATATTTTGAAGTGATGATGTTTGCTTTTTAATAACTGTTAGATTTACCCATATCCAAGCCATCAGATGCGATCGCTGTGGTTTTAAACAGTGATCCACTTATCGCCATTATAGATCGCAGCTGATCGCCCAAATGTGCATAACATAATAATGTTTTATTTATTTCTTGAAGTAATAATTTAAGGTAGTTTGTATTAAAGAAATATGTGATCTCCGCATAGATCACTGTATCAGAAGAATTCAAGCTCACGCATTTTTTTTGAAGTGAAAACTTCTTTAGCGGCGTTGAGCACTTTTTCTGTAATGGGTATAAAATCTTAAACTCGCGTCAGCGCGTCAGGACACGTGACCTGATCGAAAAAGCGTAAGACAGATGGAGAGTAGACAGCTATCCCCTCTCTACGGCGCGGCGAAAATGTATGCCTGGGCCTACTGTTTCGTTTAGGCAGCGCAGGGCGCTTGCGCGAATGTTCGTGTATGTTACAGCGTGCCAAATAACAAACAAGCCCCCCCTAACCATTCCAAAATATCAAACATGCTCAACGTTAATAATCAAGTTTTCACTTCTGCCGGCACTCCCGGAGTGCAACCCGTATTTTTTGAAGTGAAAACTTCTTTAGCGGCGTTGAGCACTTTCGTAATGGGTATAAAATCTTAAACTCGCGTCAGGATCACGTGACCTGATTCGCGTCAGGATCACGTGACCTGATTCGCGTCAGGATCACGTGACTTGATCGAAAAAGCGTAAGACGGATGGAGAGTAGACAGTTTCGTTTAGGCAGCGCAGGGCGCTTGCGCGAATGTTCGTGTATGTTACAGCGTGCCAAATAACAAACAAGCCCCCCCTAACCATTCCAAAATATCAAACATGCTCAACGTTAATAATCAAGTTTTCACTTCTGCCGGCACTCCCGGAGTGCAACCCGTATTTTTTTTAAATACAACATACCTACATGACACCAACTTATTGATGTCATAAAATTAAGTTTTCGTGTTGCTAATCATGTTTTCATTTAAACATAATAATATAATTTCAAGTGCAAAAATCTATAGCTACTTAAACTTTGAAAGATATATTGGGGTTTGATTTACGTGCCAGTTATTGTTATTTTATTAGCCGCTGCCAATAACCTTTTTTAAACGGTTCCTTTTTTATTGTGATGCTTTACAGGCCATTACCTGTTTTACGATTTTTCGAGTCCTTGAAGTTCAAAGTCACGCAACGAGCTATGGTGTGCGCGTTTCTGATTCTATCACGCAGTGAAATATTTTCCCTACTTGCATCGAGCTAGAAGTACTACGTACTAGAGAAGCTACGTCAATTAACTGAATTGTCCTATTCTTCGTAATTTGTTCTCGGCAAAAAGGTCTTAAGCGCCATGTAAATCACTGCACTTACGCGTTTTCAAGAGAGAGCGACTGAGGCGACTGAGTGAGGTGCGGCGTGGTGCGGCGATCGCCGCAGTTGAACGAGACAAAGTAGGAATTTACGGTGTCTTCTCTAGTACGTAGTACTTATATCTCGATGACTACTTGATAGAATCAGAAACGAGGATATCTGTAGAAGAACCAAGATCACCGACATAGCTCGTAGAATAAGTAAGTTGAAGTGGCAGTAGGCAGGTCATATAGCTCGAAGAACCGACAACCGTTGGAGAATAAATGTTCTCGAATGGCGACTACGAACCGAAAAACAAAACCTAGGACACCTACCTACCAGATGGACTGACGACATTGTTAAGATAGGAAGAAGTCGATGCATGGATAGGGCACAGAAACGTTTTTCCTGGAAATATGTAGGCCTATTTCTCTTTATTCTTCCTTTCCTATCTCTTTTCGTTATTCTGTAGATGGAAAAATCTGACGGACTGATGTAACTGCCTTCACAGCAAAGTTGGTAGTAGCTCTGCATTCTGCGTCGTAGGACGTGGGTTCGATCCCCACCGAGAACAAATATTTTGTGATAAACATAGATGTTTTTTCTCTGTTAATTTTGGTGGTATTTTAACCAACATTACTTGAGGTCTTAGCTCAAAGTGTTAGCAGTTGGAATGGCAGTGTATTAAGTGATATTCTGATTTGATCGAAAATGTTTCTGATGGTTTTGAAAAAGCACGGCCGTCATGTTTTTTCAAAGCCGACCCGTCTTTTGACTGACTTGACTAAAAACTATTTGATTTATGTAATATCCTCACTCGACAATGACAAAATGGACAGATGCCATTAATTAAGAAGAAGAAGAACTTAACATAAATGACAGCGTCTTTGGTACGGTTCTGTTTTATGTATCTAGGTTTCTTTAGCTGGAACCAAATAGAAAATTACCATGGCTCGATGCGATTTCACTGCAAGATTGTCGATTGATCTACTTCGAGACGTTCAATAATTATACGAACCGCAGTATCTGCAGTTTTGTATGTTATGTATAAGCATGTGGAAAGGTACAAGGCTACAAACGACTTCTTTTTCTTGTCGTTTCACTAGCTTTTGAACCAGTGTGGTGAAAAGATTTTAACTTTAAAGTGGCTATTTTTTATCCGACTTCAAATACAAAATACGGAGGTTCTCAAGACAGTTGTATGTTTTCTTAATTTTTTTTTTTTTATGTTTACTATAGTTTTATTTGAAAGATTATTAATTTATCTAAAAAGTAATATTTTCAGATTCCATAGAAAATCTATCTAAATCCTTGAAATTTTTTATTTTAATTTGTGACTGCATAATGTTTTTATGTTTGTTACTGCATACCTCCGTTATTTATGAAAGGATTTATTAAATTCTTTTTTTATCTGAAAGGTACAAATTCCAGATTGGTCCCATTAAAATTTCATCAAATCGGTTTAATAGTTTAGCCATGAAGTCAAGTTTTTCAAACATAAATTATTGCACTTGACCGATGTTTTTGAACTTTATAAGTTCTATGACTTACCGGTTTTTTCGTTACGTTTTCCTTCGTCGTTTGAGAGTACATTGTACATTTTTGATAGAAACATTCATTGGTGCACGACCGGAATTGATACCACGACCTTAGTATCGGAAGGCAGGGTCTCTACCACTAGACAACAGTGATACTGAACTAGAACTTCACATATCAACATTGTTTAAGGATATTCAATTTTTGTAGATTTTTACGAAAACTGAAAATAGTTTCTTTAGGAAACTAGATATGGCAAGAATCTTTATTTTGTGTTGTTTATTAATAATAATGAAATACAACTGTTTGAAATTATTTATTAACAAAAATTATGTAGTATAACAAAATCTCGAAGCATCTGAAAATCAATTCGAAATGGAATAAGTAGATAGATAATATTGACGAGTGTATAGGAATATTATAAAGATTATGGGTATTTTCCATCGTCTTGCCAATATATCCGGTTCATTCCATTCCATTTTTATATCCGGTGTAAAGATTATAGTCCTCGCGTGGCATAATTTTTTTATTGAGGTGAATGAACGATACAGTGTCACAATAAACATTTGATGAAGCAATTGTAAGCTCATAAACCCTTTTTGGATAAAGTCAGCCAAAACATTTCTTATAACTACAATAAATATGAATAAATAATGTATAATCATTCAAAATTACACGCAATAAGGTGTTATTGACCCGGGATTTTAGAATGTTAGAGGAAGAATTACTAATAATTATTTTATCACGAATATTAAAATTTAAATTAATAAACTATAATATCTTCTTATGAATCAACATTGTGACTCTGATTGAGTAATAAATAAAGAGCTTAGCATAAAAATCTATTATTCTTGCTCCTTCGATTGAAAAATCCATTTCGTCACCAAGAATTATGGATCTTTTCGCCAACTTGCAAAATAAGCATTTACGTGTGGTACAGCTAGTTATTCTTCTATGATTTGCAATCACAATATAATATTGTTTCATGACAGTCCCTCGACTAAGGCTGCTTTCATATTTCTGCTGGCTGTATTGACCAGTGAAGCGTGACCTCTCCCGCCTCTCTCATACATTCCTCAAGAAGGCTTTTGCGGGGAAGATGATCATGCTGTCACAGGCGTCGCTTAATTGGACAGTTTATCTGTATGTGTGCATTTATGTGAGACTGAACCGGTTCAGTCTCTACAGTCAACGCCATACGTCGGTGTGTGTGCATACGGATAGTTATGAGAGCTAGTGTGTATGTAGTTCATAGGTTTGTATGAAGTTTATTATGATTTGTGTATCATTGACGGAGGCGTGATGGGGGTTTAGTCCGAACGAACTTGTACCTGTCGTCTTTATTAAGTTCATATCTTTAGTGTACGAGGTATGTAAAAATATAGAGCAATAAAGTACATCGAGAACTCATCTTTAATAGCGGCTCACCCTTGACTAGGCCCTAAAGATAAAATCATTTAGTATATCCACTATAACATTCCATCAGTGTTTGTTAAAACATCGATTATGTTCCAAATGTATTTGTTTGTTTAGAAAAAGCAAAAATCTTTCATAAAATTATGTGACTGCATAAAGAATTTCATTTTATTTGGATTGGGTCATCCAAATCGGTGGAATTTTAATTTGAAACGCGACAATTGCTGTTATTTTCCGTTTCGGTTCCGTATAAATGATTTTGGTAATAAAATGACGTTCGTAAGTAATTGGATGTAAAGGCACTTCGTAATTTACGATTCCATTACGACTTTGATGCGTTAGAACCCCGACAGCTTATGACCGATTCGTAAAGTGACAATAGCTGGAAATGGTTCTTCCTGCTTAGGCTTTACATCTTTCCGAGACCTATTTTAGAAGGCTTCAAATGTTTAAAATTAAATTGGCACTCAGGGTAGCTGTAATTCAATGAATACTTTGCAAAAAAATATCAATTTGTAGCATAAACATACTGGGCCCATAACCTGTAGGATTGTGATAAATAACGAAGGTTTTGGACGGAATTTACAAGTTTAATGTAAAAAATAAAGTAACATGCGATCGCCATGTTCACCCAATACAAAGTCACAACCATAGAGTAAAAAATATACTATTTACTTTATGAGGAAGTATTTTTAGCTACACTTATATTTAGGTAGACATGACTTTGACAGTACTAAAATCCTTTCTCCAAGATTGGCTCACATTTAAACACAATATTTGACAGAGAATATACTCTTATTATTTTTTTGTGAAAGGGTAGTGCTAAGAGTCTCTTGACTGTCTGTATAAAAGGCATTTACCTTAATCCATTATCTTATATGATTTTTTGTTCCTTACCTAGATACCTACTCAAAATCCTGTTTACGCTTTTGATGTAATTATCTTAGGGCAATTTTTTATCTATATACAGATCAAAATATTTCCAGCTCTTGTTAGGGCTTGTCAAAAACATGAACTGACATTTTTTACTCGACGAAAAGTTATT
This sequence comes from Thera obeliscata, assembly GCA_947578465.1. Classification (NCBI taxonomy): domain Eukaryota; kingdom Metazoa; phylum Arthropoda; class Insecta; order Lepidoptera; family Geometridae; genus Thera; species Thera obeliscata. The sequence continues at coordinate 4,166,659 of OX387927.1, forward strand.
CCGTAGATGGAAAAATCTGCCCTTAGAAACTTGTCACTTTATTTATTTCACATCACAGCCTACGTTTTCAACTGTTTAAAATTTGGCTGCAACTGTGATGAATTATAATTATGCATTATTTAATATTATAATCGCTTCGATACCTTTAATTCAAAATCACGCCGCGTCTGTAACTAAAGGCCACTAACATTACGCCTCCACGATTTGGCTGCAAAATTGATTTTCTGATGGTATCAAACCTCCCCAGGGAACGCTGGATAAATAAATACTTTACGATAATCTCTGCAGATCTGAGACAGGCCAGAATTACAGGCGCGGCCTCGATATTATTGCATTTTAATTCTGATCTTGGACACTCCTCAGTCGCATTACGGTTAAAAAGAAAAAAGATACTTGATATGATTTAGTGCGTTATTGTACATGCTAAACGTGAGAGCAGACTTTTTGCATTGAGAAATTATAACTAAAGATTACATACGAGAGATTAATGAGCAAAGCACGGCAATTTTCTACGTACATCAAAACTTCCGGAGTATTTTTTTGTATTACCTCTTACTACGATGCAGCTATTTGTAGTTTCAGATTTCGAGGATTTACCCCCATTACAATTTAAACATAGATTAACTTTACCACTGTTTGTCAATGAGATAGAAATTATCTTTTGAAAGTAATGTTTGCAGGTAAAGTAAATACATTTTTTAGTTTGTGCTTGATTACGACAAAGTCAACAAAGCAGTTAAAGCCTGCTGAGGTTTTCCCTAAGGACTATAGCATGGGTTGCTTCAAAAAAGGCGCTTTAAAAGTTATAAAGGGTCGGCAACGCACTTGTGCATCTGTAATTGCAGACATCCGTAGGCTACTGTAACCGCTTCCCACCAGGTGGGCCGTATGCATATTTATCAACTTTGTTGTAGGTATAAAAAAAAGGATTTTTGAGATTCTCAGTATACCATTTACACTCAGTTATACGTACACTATTTGTTACCGTCTTCAATGTTGAATGAATTGGACGTCAGGCAACTAGTTGCTCTAAAATTGCCGGTGTGTATCATAATCTTGTGTCAATTATATTATGAAAAAGCCAAAATAAGCGTGACCGGCTGATCCTTATTTTCAATTCGAAGTTGTCTACTAAATTACAATTAGGGGCAATATTTTGAGACTTCGTTTTGCAACGCGTGCTGTTATGATCGAAGAGGTTTGGTTATTTAGAATTTTTACAAAATAAGCTTAGCGATTGTGGAATCAGACACGCTTTATCAAATCTCCCTCGCACCAAGTACCTATTTTGGAATGACACAATAAAAACAAAAAACTAGCGGCTGCGGTAAGAAGTGTATGTTCGTTTCCTGGTTCTAAGCTACCACCCCACCAACTTTCAGCCAAAACGGTTGAGCGCATCATGCGTGATGGCGTCACCAAGGGAAATACACTACCTACATACTGTACTATTATTTTTAAGACCTTATGTACATGAAAGCAATAAACAAATACAAATACAAATAGGGATTCATTTTTATAAATATACCTAGATAGACAATCATAGATGAGCTAATACACTATCACTACTGCATAGTGATTAGATTATTCTTCTTCTGCTCTTATCCCACGTTATGTGGGTGTATATGGATTGATAAATTTAAATAAAGTTCTAATGCATGTTTTTTTACAAACCCTTTGCAAAGTCACCCATGAATCAATTGTTAAAAAACTTAAAGGAGTACTAGATTGACGACACTTATGATAGTATTTTTGCTATTATTTTGCTTTATACATACTTTCGATATTAAGAGTTTTATTATCTATAGAATATCAGTTTTTCTTTAAAAAAACTTGCATAAGTAACATCTAATAACGAATCACATATTTCGATATTATTTATAACAAAAACGCCTGTAAAGTCCAATATCAGGATGCCACAGTAATAAAATATGTTTACAAATCGTCTAATAAACGTGTAATATGTGCATTAAGCGCTAATCTTTTTTGCACTCACAATATAAAATGTAAGCTGCATGCTGACGCTGATCTCGTCTTTCGCGCCTCAACAGAATAAATAGCAGTAATATCATGCAGGAGTTTCTTTCCCACTAAAACACCTTGTATAGAACATGTAAACGTACGATACAGCAACTTAAATTCAGCAGCTGAAAGTTCAATTTCAAACGTATAACAAGAATCCCACAGTGTTACCAGATACGACATATAAAATGTATTTTCAAGATTTGAACAGACTTCAGTGTCCTGTTCATTCTAAAGTCAGGTCGACAGAGTTCAGTTTAGATTGAGAGTCAGCTCGGAGTGACATAGGACAGTCTCGTTTAGTACATCGATAAAAGTTGTAAAATGCAAATGGCACTAGTGAAATGTTAAGAATCTTACGCCCACGCCCAGGTTTAGCACCGTTATATTATTCACATCGGCATTTTCACACAACTCTGGTATATATTTGGTTTGGTACGGATTTATCTCTAATACTTCAACGTTTATGGAAAAACGAGCTTGATATCGAAGATTGATACGATGTTGATTTTCAGTCGATTTTGAACTTTATGTTCTGTGTGCAAAGCTTATAATGTTTTAAAGTAGATAGTGAATGGGAAATCGTAAACTATAGGTTAAAGACAATAGAAAACAGCTTTGGCTACATTTCATCCATTAATTGTAGGGGCGCAAAGGCCGACTCTCGATGATCAAGCGCCTCAAACGGCAGCTAAACACCATTTTGTTAATAGAGATGCTACTACAAACAAAAAATCATCGATATTATTACAACCAAAATGTTAATTCTGACCATTTTGCAACTTTCTGCAAAAAAAAAACAATATTGTCATGAGTATTTATTATTATTATAATTCGTTTATTTCAGGCAGCATAGTACATAGATCTTAAAAATACAGGGCCCATTAGCTAAATACCTTAAAACTAAAATATATCATATGAATTATCATGATTGACTTGTTTGTTATTTATGCTTGACTTGTGTTTTATTTTCAAACAACTCCAAAATGTGACTAGACTACCTCATTCCTAAAACATTATGTAACATAGTGACATAGAAAATCTCGTTGAATATCTGTTTTATTTTAAAAACAACAGTTTTATTGTAGTCTCCAAATACCGGCGTCGTAAAGACAACAAAAAGCGTATTAACGCGGCGTAAAATCTCAATCGTGCGCAGAGGTGGCACATCACTAGTCGGAGGAAACTGACCGTAAAAAATATTTAATTTGGTTAGCGCGTAACCCGTAATTACCTAACATAGTTCTACCCACAGTCTGTGAATAAATTCATTGTCCGATTGGCTTTCGAGATGTTTATAGTGTACAACAAATAGAAAAATACCGCAGGTAACTACACGGGTGGTTTATTAATTATTTATAGTTTTTAGTGTTTTAGTTAATTGTTTTTATAAGTAGATACTACAAAATAAAACAACTCGATAAGTTAACAGTTTTATTGAAAGTTCATGATTTTACGATGGTTCTTTTTTACAACACTTTTTGAACAAAAATGTATCAACAAGTATTGTGAAGTGAATTCTGATAAATATCTAGTAACACCAAGAAAGTTCTCAATTCTTGGTCTAATAAATATTAAGTGCATCAAAAATAAACACGATAAACTCAATTGCTAATAAAAGCCCCTCATCTGAGAAATTTCGAGCATCTTTTGTTGAACTGACATGCTTTAGTATAATTAAATAAGCTCACATTATACACAGGTTTTGAACAAGTGTGAGAAATACGAGGGACCAAACAAAAAGCCGACGTCGTCCCCTCCAGTTACCGAAGAGATCGGAATACTCCTTGGATTCTAAGGAGTATTCTTTGGCACTTCAAGGTTATTCTCGGGCCAGTTTCATGGATGACTAATCAACCAATCAAATATTTGACAGTTGTAAAACTCAAATTTTTGCATGCAAAAGCTGTCAAATATTTGATAGGTCGATTATATTTAAAATAGTTCAAACATAAGAATGAGAAGTTTATTTAGATCAGTAAACAAATTAACAGTGGTCAGTTAACCATGGTATAGACCATTATAATTTTGATTATTTTTGGTACACTTTAAACCTATTTATAAACTAATCAAATCGTGATACATCAGATTAATTCATGTTCAACATTTTGTATAACGTAAAAATATGTAAAGGATTATTTAGTATTCAAGTTGAAACTTGAAGTATTTTACAAAATGTTGGACATAAAAAAACCAAGTATCTTAATATTCTCATATAATTCAATCTCTAATAATAAGCCTATTCATGAGTATAATTCGGTTAAGTGAAAAGATTGTAAGCCTTTTGTTTGTCATAAAATCAAAAGAAGTGGTGGGTACTTGCGAATATTGAATACGATAAAAAAGCCTGGCCGTGGAGGATAAGGGCAATGACGTCAAAGCTATAAGAGATGAAATCAAATGAAAAACTTTTCATTTTAGTTGCTAGCGATGTTTATCTATTTAAATAAATACTGAAACTGTTAATCAACATTTTTATGCGAGCGTATTTCTTGTACATAAGACTTTATTTTATTTTTGAACTGTTTTTATTTAAGATCATTTTAGTTCCCAAATAAAATCAATGTTACTGAAAAACATAGTTATTACATATCATAGTTTAGAGAAATGATCAAGTTCATGATTGTTACTCTCAGGCATGCAAGAAATCCCCACAAATAAATAAAAAAAATTACACAATTTATGTTTTTAATTGAAAAACGCAATACCTAGTCATGTCAGCAAAACCGATAAGTTAATATTCCAAGCGATGTTGCATTAAATGGTACAAATTGCTTACATTGTAGAAAAATGACGTCACTTCCTTGACTTTATTCCTCACCAATAAATTCCTTATACCTGCAGCAGGTAGTAAAAATATACTTAGTTTTTTTTGTATTCTCACAAACAAGAAACGCCTCTATATTGTTTTGAGTAGAAAGTTTTGGCAGTAGTCCTAATTTATCTTTGTCGTTTTTCTCACTAAGTACAAAAAAATGCAGTATGGGATAACGTCTCTATTCTAGGAGACGCAGTAAAAGGTTATAGTGGCGATCTAAAGATAAGAAAGGTATTTAAAAGTGTCTCTCGTTACACTTAATGACACTGTTCGGACACAAAACAGGATACCGGTTCTGGAATACCGTAGTATTAAAAACCTTTTTACTACAGATGTTTATTTAATTCTGTTTTATAGTGTTCGTTTTGTTCGTTCATCATCATCAGCAGTTGAAAATAGTCCATGGACATATACAAAGGCCTCGCCTATGTAATCATCATGAATGTGCTTCAAAATATGGTCAGAAAACTATTATGAATTAATTCAATATTCACCAATTTTTGATTAAGAATATTAAGTTTTTGACAGCCTAACAACAGTATTTTTTTTTTAAAGCGGTTTTTTTAAATAAATCAATAAATTATACTGTGGACAATTAATACAGCACTATCTAGCCCCAAACTAAGCACAACTTGTATGTGGGGAACTAGATAGCTGATATAATACTTGAATACATTTTATTTGCAAATACATAGAATACAATATAACACTCAGATAGAGAACAAACTTTTATGTTCACCTCACAAATATTTGTTCTCGATGGGGATCGAACCCACAGCCTACGGCGCAGAAGGCAGGGTTACTACCAGAGCCGTGACGCATGCACACATGTCATTTGTTTAAAATCAAGATGAGAACGCGACATTCACACTATTTTGTTTGGTATGGCACTCACAGTCATGTTGGTTCGATTTTGACAGTTACGCATACAAATAGGCATTCAAGTATTTCAAGTGCAACTCATTGCGAGGCAGAATTCCTGAGCTGTTAAGGTCTATCCCCACACATCCGTGGCGTGTCAGGGACGGGGCGGAGCTGTCTATTGAATTTAAACCCTAACAGTCAACACAATGAGTTGAATTTATATCAGACAATATCCTGTCTCGGCCGAGCTCTGGCCGGATCGGAGCCAAATACGAGAATTCCACTCAATTTGCACAGATATAGGGTTCAAATTCAATTGACGGTACTGCCACGGCCCAGCCCCGTCCCTGATACGCCACGGATGTGTGGTGATAGACCTTTAAACACCTTCACGGCGACAGGTTTTCGATGCACCAAGTAAAATAGTAGAAAATTGCTCTGTCAATAGCGCTTTTACTCGATTTCATCATTGCACTGGACCTATTAGGTAACCACTGTTCTTAAACCATCTCAGAGTACTTTTTATAACTAAGACACTGAGAGCACTAGTGGTTTAGTAGTACCGCCTTCGGATCCTTAGGTCGTGGGTTCAAATCCAATCGTGTACCTACCAATGAGTTCTCAAATGCTGTACGCGCACTATGCCAGTATTTTTAAACGGTAAAGGAACATCGTAAGGAAACTGGCATGTCAAAGAATCTAAATAAGTTCGAGAATATGTGTCGAGTGCACCAAAAGAGCCCCTGTGAGGTAAACTTCAAATCCTTTCGCCACACTGGTTTGAAAAAACCAGCTATACGATAAGAAGAAGATAGTAAGACCTAAGTAAATATGTATTTTTTTATATATTTAAATGCCATTAGGAGTTTGATTGACGTAAAACAAATAAACGCTATAAAACCATCAAGGCACTATGAAAACGTGTAGAATGCAGGCACTTGGGATTCAACATGTTTTATTAACTTACAGAAAACATTTGATTACTTACTCGATTAAACATTTTACTAACTGGAAATAATTAAAACGTATCACAATTTAAATAACTTAATTTTAAAACCCATGAGAAAAACACTGCTCTATTTAGGTTTGCCTTAATAACTCTAGCTTCGTAAATAAACGTCTGGACGTTTACGACATAGCTTCATTTAATCTATAAATAATTAAAATTTCAAGATCCAAACGACTGTGATGATTTAAGTCGACGATGATTTAAGTCGATTGGACTTAAATCAAAACAATTGATGTATTAGGACGTCTCAACGGGATTAAAGGAACAATAACTCTGCCAATTTACCATTCAAGGTAAATTATATAATCAAAAGACTTACATACCATATTATTATACGATCTCGGACATATAGTGGAGACGGATTATTTTCAATGTTGAGATGTGGAGTTGAAAAAGTTCTGTAAATTTCAAGTACTATAACTATATACCAAATCTTCTAGTTTCCGTTAAATCAAACAAAAATATAGACATTGTTTTAGCTATTCATAAAATCTATCAAATACCTTTCTCGAATACACATTGAGAACTGTACGATGCTTAACCAGTTATATAGTCGATGAGAGTTAACAAAACTTTTAAAAACACTTTTTTGGCATGTAGTCAAATTTATAAAAAATAAATAATGTGATAGAAATAGAAATAGAAAATATTCATTTAGCGTCACAAAACATGGTACACGCAAAAAATATAATAACAAGCAATAATTAGGGACGAAAAAAAACAAAACTCAGCATTTGCCATAAAAGCGCAAAGGCTTACTAAGGCGCTGGTTTTCAGTGGCGCCGGGCCGAGAGTGCCTAAATAGTGCAGCAACATTTGCGTCACTCGTCATTTTGTACAAAATTGTTTCCTACTAACTAAATATAGTGTGACTTATTTCCAGAACTGTATATAATGTAGCCTCTGTTACCAATACATAGTAGTATGTGAACGCAGTGTCACGGCCGTGTGATCCAACATTTCAAGCTGCAGCTCGGTATTCACCGCTCATCCCTACGTAGCTCGCGGCTATAAAGGTGCGCCATAAAACGGGTCTCATTTTATGACCATTTGTCGAACTTCGACATATACCTACGTGTTTGAAGGCATTTCTCAGCAGCCGCTGGCCACTGGCGTGACCACTTCATGCCATTCTTATTTTTATAAAGAATTGCATTATTCTATCTGTTTCTGTCACAAAACTCAATATATTTGTTCCATACACATGGTTCTTAGTCAGCTCCGCACGTATTGATCAGGTCATTCTTGTGGATTAGGCCAACTTCATCTAAAATCCTGTCGCAGGTACTAGGCATCCCGCAAGTAGGGGCATGAGTTCCTTCCCCCTGACGCTATATAAATCATCTTAAAGAGATGCAAAGGCCTGTTAACTTTTTTTGACAAATGGTTCAGTACATAAGTCCATAGTTCTTAGGCGTAAGTCAGTATCACATGGACCCTGTATAGGGTAAAACAACATGGAGGTAGGCCGAGACAATGGTAGGTCGGTATATAGAAAGCACAATAGCTTTGTTATAGTGATCATGTTTGGGAATACTGCTCAGCGAAACGTTATACTAACCATCGATTCTTTGACGGCACAACATTAAAAGGTTAGCGCCTTTGCAACCATTGAACGGTGGTCTGTGTTATTGGTTACCAGAGAATTAGCTTAAATCAGTCTGAAGCATGACGTATCTTTATTACATCTATTGTTTAGATCGAATGCGTTTGGAGAATCAGTTTGAATCGCTAGCAAATCGTGCTCGTAGAGAGTAGAGGGCCAGGCTATCTGTGGGGAAATCTGTAATCTCGACAATGCTGTATCAATATTCATGCTTAAGGTCGCGACTCTTTACTATTTGCATAACTGCGCTATGCATTCTCTGTGCTGCAACTGTTCTATTGTTTTATGATCCAAATGACCAGGCGATATGGGTCCGGTCACGATAAGCTTGTAAATATGTATGTTTATGGGGTTCGATACAAATAAAAGAGAATTTTGTAACGTCACATTTGCAATTACTTAGTATTAAGGACTAGAACCTGGCTCGTTTGGTTATTATAAACTGCACGAGAAGTTATATGCATGGAAATCACTCTATAATGACAATAAATACATGTATTACTGATCAATTTCATTTTGTAACAAACTTCAAGTAAAAAAGGAGTAAGTTCTCTAATTCAGTCATATTTTTTTAAATATTTGTTATCGCATAATTGCTAATAGGATTTGTTTACACAAAGAAACTTACAACTAAATAATATAAAAATACTAGCTGCCTGTCCCGGCTTCGCACGGGTGGACATTTATTTTTTAAACACACAAATATAGCCTTTGTTACTCAAGGTGAACCTACGTCCAGCAGTGGACTGATATCAATTGATGATGATGATGAAAGAACATTCTATAACGTTTAGGGGCACTATTTTCTAGAACATTTTGTCCAAATCTAGAATTCAAAACCGTTTGCATGGGTATATTTGAGTATTCTAGATAATTCTGGATTACTAACGTTTGGATGCATTCCGGATGCTAGCCGAATAATTTCAGTCTTCGAATTAAATTTGATCATTCCAGAACCTCAAAGACATTCTAGAGCGTTCTTTCCTCGTCAAAGTCGAGAATTTTCAGAAAAATTCCTAAGCGATAGACATATATAAGTCCCTACGTGATAGAAAGGGATAGACATAGATTTCGAAACTTTTGCCCCTTATAAATTAATAACACCTAAATATTGAATATAAACTATCCTATATTTTAAGTCCGACCATATTTTAGGCAGTTGCAAAATTGTATCGAAATCCATTCAGTAGTTTCGGAGTTTATCGCGTTCCAAATTGTGACACGAAAGATTTATATATATAGATTTACAAAATGCACATAATACACAAGAAACAGTTGAGCTATATGCAGACCGTTACAAACGATTTAGAGATAGCTCAACTGATCCAAATAATAATTTCTTCATGAATCAGCCAATTTGAAAAAATCTTATTTTACCTGATTGGTCTGATTTTTCTATAAATTTCATCATAATCGTCATGAAGTCAGTTTTAATCGTTATAATAACGTAACTTGGGATATTATTTTGTGGTGCAGTTCTGATTATTGAACAGTGAATATAATGACAGTGAAACTGAGAGAGTCCAATAGGCAGCACAATAGCGCAGAGTGAAGATAATTCCATTGTATAAGAGTCTTAAATAATAGCTAAAGTCTTGTTTTTTTTGGTTACAGGTAAGCCTTGCCTGAAGCAGCCTATAAATCTGTCTGTCAAGTAAGTATAAATGAATTCATAAGAATACAATTTTAAAGTGGCAAAGAGTTAGCACTATTTTTGTCTTTAAGTAAAAAAACTTGTGTAAAAGCTTTATGCATGCGCTAGAATTTTGAAAATCTTGCTTTCAAGGTTGGCTACATTTTTATTTTTAAACAACCAGCTGATGGAACAAGCATATGGCCCGCCTAATGTTTAGTGGTAACCATCGCCTATAACAAAGCATTGCTAGGAACGTGCCCTACGATGCGATGCCCTGCGTCCATCAACTTGAGGCATATGTTGATGTTCAGCCACACGTATCAGTAACTTCAACGGTACACACCTTTCAAACCAAAACACAACAATGTGCTTCACGGCAGCAATTAGGCATGGTGGTCTACATACTACTCACGAATAGTCCATCACAAAGAGCTCTACTATTACTAAAACTTTACTGCACTGTCTAAAAGCAGGTCATCTACGTAAATACCCATTAAAAAGTGGGGAGTGTGTGAATATTACTGACATAAAATGGTTGCCACAAACGGTCGCAACGAGCAGAAAACTAGTAGACCCATTTGAAACAGGGACGGCGTACTTAAGAGGACATTGACAAGAATCACAAGCGTAGCCGCCCGATAACCTACGACCCGGCTCCGCTTGTAATGAAATTGTAAAGCTTATTTCATCGCAATCGTATTTAGTGCCTTGTTTGTCCATCTGCAATAGACTTATGGTGCTAACTATGTGTATTGAACGAGATAAATGGACGTCTGCGGCGCACAATTTACTAATAGTCGTCTCAGTAGTTTGATTCCTGCTTTTAAAATGTACCGTTTTTTCAAATCCTTCCATTTCTAAAATCTTTGTCTCAAATATCGACACAAGTATGTAGTCTTTTTTGGTAGTACCTTAATACTAAAGCTATGGTATATGTTGGTAGTACTTAATATCACCTCTTAATTTTAATCAATATGATGAGATATGAGAGTTTCTACAAAGAAATTCTGGCTTGGACTCTATATTTATACGTCAACCACACGCCTACGTCATTCAGCTGATTAGAAAAATATCTAATGAGTACTGAATGAAATTCATCATATACAATTAATCAAGTTCATTCAATACTCAATAATGTTCATTCAATAATAATAGTTCAAATGCCTTATTCATGAAGAATTCTTTAAATAATATGACTACGCCCGGCGGGTTATGCATCTTGTTTTCTTTTGGCATGTAATTGAACAGCTGGGTGAGCGCGTCATTGCTTGATTTACCATCGTATTTAATAAATACTTCAATGCATGTTTCAACGAAATTTCTACAAGACCTGTTTAATGTCCTGTCATGACTCCAAGTAGGGCGTTGAAGTAAGAATAAGGACATTCATTCATTCACTCGTTCATCTATTGATGGTCATTTTGCATGATTAGTCACTGATTTAAATTTGGAACGTCAAATAAATCAACCAATAGGGATAAGCATTCACGCAATGGATGTCTGAAGATGGTTAACAAAGCCGTGGGAGGCAAGGAAACATTACACAGAGAAAACATTTTAATTCCGTCCTGTTATCTTTAATGCATTATTTTTGTTTTATAAATTAAAGCCAATAAGCTCTCACACAAATCATTTAGCACTATTAATTTTACTATCACTAATGAACTTCACTTTAAACTTATCACGGTTTCGCAAATTGCTGTGCTGTTTACTTTATACAGCTGCATCCATCTGCAAAGAGCAAAGGCCATCTACCATGTATAGAAATAACATGCGGGCTTAACGCCGCAAGATCTGTTTGGTGTTACATAAATTTGTAGCTTCGATGGCTAAGATAGTTGTTTATTTTGTAAATTAAAACATAATGTGTATTTTGGCATCATCATCTAGAAGTAATAAAGATTTTTAAGTGTAGTAAACACTGTACAATCAGAAAAAAAACCTCTAGAAGTAGCTAATACTAACCCCGTTATATAAGTTCTCCCTCACACACCCTTCTAAGCTTTGCGCATATCTAGATCACCTGCGATGACGATCAGTGTATCGTTGTCAGATATCGTTCGGTCAAAGTTCGCGACATTGTGTGGATGTATGCAAAATCCTATGCTGAACTGATCGCCATCGCCATCGCGGAGATTGCCTTAGATGTGCGCTGGGCTTTTTCGATTTTGGGTCTTTCACAAGGCTGAAGAAATGCTTGGCTAACCAAAAAAGCTACACTTAGCTATGATAATGTAGTGATTATTTTGATTTTAATGAATAAAACTGTCTTAAATTCAATGGAGCAACGAGACAAGAGAAATCTCATGATAATCACCAGCATTCCTCGTTAGTTTCACTTCTCCACTAGTTACTCTACGCTTAGGACCGCAAGATCTCAGTTTTGTCATAAATTGCAACTTTATTTACGATCAATATCTATCTCTGATTTATTACGACAGCGCTATTACGATACAGTAAGAATGCATGACCACCTTTTGTCCTATTAGGCAGACGGAGCCCTAAATCAATTGCTTTGAGCTCGATTTTAATGCCTTTTGTGATCAGATATGTGGCATTAGATAGTTATGAATCACCACCACTGATGACTCTTTTATTATTGGCTGATAAAGTACTATCACACCTGATGGAAAGTGAAAATGCAGCTTTTGGTGGAGCACGCTATAATCTATATAGCCATAATCCACTTGTTTACTTTTGACTTGAAAATTCCAAGGTTGTAATGTTCCGGGAATACTGACGATGGTAAAGAGTTCCTTGGCAGTTTGCACGAAAAACGTGGAAGCAAAGTGCTTTGTGTAATGTTGAGGGGTATCAACTATGATGGTGTGACACTTATCCATTATGCCTAGTAGTATGAAAACAAAAGGCGATGGGAGGAACAGGGGTGGAATTCCAGCGACACTAATCACTCAAGTGATCGCTGAAATCGATGCGAGTTGTCAATTTTTGTTTGAAAAATTTGAAAACGGAACGCAGATTCCACCGATCACTCAATTGAACCGTATTGCCGATATAACAGGGCAGATTGTGCAATTCCTGCGCACACTCATCAAAATGTATGCGGTAGAATATTGGTAGGCACGCGATTCGTCTCCAGTGCTCGACCCAATAGTGCCTGGAATCAAACAGCTGGTCACTGCCAAAAAGTCTCCTGGCTTGCCGCTCCATAGAATCTAAGGTAATTCAAGCCGTTACTTGGCACAATCGTTCCACGGGTGGCAAGAGTACTTCATGCACGATCGGGCTTATTAAGTTTAATAAAGATAGAGAATTTGTCGTTGCGTAAAGTACTGCTTCACCCAAGAAAGGATGCCTAGTTTTTTAGCAGCCACTTCAGCCTTAGATTCTGTTTACGTGAGAAGTGTGTCTTATTATTAATGTGTAAATTAAACTTCTTTAACGACGGTGAGTTGCAGTTGCTGCGTTGTGTCGCACTCTACTGGTGTCACGGAAGACCAGCGTTATAGTGGCGCTCGCTACTACAGCATAGCTGATTGACGTACAATTTTATGCCATTGTTACTTTATATACTAAGAATTGACCCTGTAATATTTCATCATCATCATCAGCCTGAAGAAGTCCACTGCTGGACATAGACCTCCCCCACACATTTCTAGGAAGAACGATTCCGAGCTCTTTCCATCCACCTCCCGCGATCTTAACAATGTCGTCGGTGCATCTGGTGGGTGGACGCTCTACTTTTCATCTTCCGGTTCGTGGTCGCTATTCGAGAGCCTTTATTCCCCAACGGTTGTAGTTTCTTCGAGCTGTATGTTAAGTGTGTTATACTCGAGTGGCATAAAAAAAATAATTTAATTTGATTTTAGAAGTTAGATTTGATTTGCTACAATATTTTCTTTGGCATGTTCAGTTTCTCTTCCGTAATGTATAAACTCAGTCAAAAGTGTCAATATTGTTACTCCGAGCGCATTTCAGTCAGATGAGAATGCTTAATACCAGTTTAATTGATACGTTGCGTGTTGAGTTATAGTATATGATCTCTGTACCGCAGGCAATTCTATTGGCCAATTTATTTATATTGATTCCCATACCATCGTGCCTATCTATAGATAACTCCTGACTACTTTATGCTCTCGCACTAAAAGACTTACGGATCGTACTTTAAGTGAAAGAAATGACTAACGCTTATTGTATTTTTAACCTTTTTTATTTTTATCTGAAGCTTGTTAAAATCTCTGAATGGAACTGTTGACCACCCTTCCTGTGATTTGGCTGACGGGAGTAACTTAAACTTATAAAATTACCAAGTTTTTTTATTACAACTAGCTGATGGAACAATCATACGACCCACCTAATGTTAAGTGGTAACCATCATCGCCTATACAAAACTTTGCCTCGATAGATCACGCACGTCAGGTAACCAACACTACACTACCCTGCATCCATCAACTTGAGGCATACAAATGTTCAGCCTCATGTGCCAGTAATATCACCAGCACCCACACCTTTTAAACCGAAACACAGCGATGCTGCTTCACGGCAGAAATAGGCATGGATGGTAGTAGGTACTTCCCCAGACGAGCCATTTACAAAGGGCTACACAAAGCTGAAAAGACATGGTCAATACGTGCAGAGCTATAGAGAAAAGTCACAAATAAAAGCAACAACAAGGAAGTTAAAGCATTTTTTATTGTTAGTAAAAGCATCCATTTATGCCAGTTCATGCTGCAATAGAGGTTGGTTATTCGTGTTGGTGAACTTAGCCTTTGCTGTAACTAATTAAACCAGGTCCGTTGTTAACTTGTTTTTGCGCCTGTTGTTAACTTGCCTACGTTCATTCGTCGTCAATTTTCCTCCAGATTACTGCCCATTTATTAATAACTAGCTGATACCCGCGACTTCGTCCGCGTGGATATTTGAGTTTGTTTTTTTTAGTTTGATATGACCAACTGCTAGTTACCATTGTTTTGAGCTTGTAATTTAGAGTGTATTTGAATTTGAAGGCGTGTGCTGTTGGAGCCGATTTTTTTCAGCAGTTTTTAGTTTAAGTATGATAGATGTTTCCCGCGATTTTGTCTTAGTGGTTACCATCGGTTTTTTTGTGAACCTTTGTGTGAATTTGAACCTGGTGCCAGATGCTGCGGTAGCTGAATTTTTTCATGTTTTTTTTTGCGTATTTTGTAAAGCTATTTTTTTTTGATTTTTGTTTAAATCATTTTCCTTTTTTTCTTCTTTTAGGGGAAGAATTTTCCTATTTTCTTCCTTAGTGCACCTCTGCTCTATTAGAGGAACACACCTTCTAAGTTTCATGTTTCTAGGGCTAACGGTTTCGGCTGTGCGTTGATTTTTCTTCAAACCATTTTTCCCCTTTTTCTCCTCTTCGGAAAATAATTTTCCATTTTCCTTTCTTAGCGGATGTCTACGTCATAACATCTACCTGTATGCCAAATTTCAGCCCGATTTGTCCCGTGGTTTGGGCTGTGCGTTGATAGATCACTATGTCAGTCAGTCACCTTTGAGTTATATATATTTAGATTAAAAAGTATCGACTCTTATCAATGTATGTTTCGTGGTATTCGCGGTTTTAGGAATAAGCTTTTTATTTTTACGGATATACAATTAATTTCTTGGTCAATTAGATTTTAGAGTTTTCAGCAGCAGTCTAAAAGTCCAAAAATAATGAAATTTATAAATATTCATCACCAGTCAGCGCGTAGAAAAAGTATTTGTACTTAATTAAGCTTAAAATTACTTAGGCAACGTACGTTAGCTAGATTTGAAAATATCACAGTATTATGTTTAACCGATCTACCGAGAATGCCAATAGCGTGAGAACGGCCACTGCCACTGTCAAAGTATTCTGAATACGTTCAATCCTCGTCCTTGATGCGTGACCTGTTACTGTAATATTGTATTGTGTTCGCACGTACGCTACGTACACTCACCTGTACTTACCTGTTAGATAGAAAAAACATTACCTCGTGATCTCACTATGATTATATTCCAAACAATAACTTATGGTACCTGTCCTATTTTATCTTGATCAAATTCTAGACGAAAATGGAGAATGATTAACCATCCAAAATATCAATATGAAGCTCCGAATACCAAATTCTATCGTACTTTTTAATTCCAGGGAAATCCAATTCGATTGCAGCTATTCATCAAATAAATTAAGATTCTCCAAGATTTAATAGGTTCCAAATTAAAGAAGGTAAAAACGTGTGGAGCAAGTAAATCGCAGTTAAACGATTAGTCGAATAAGCCGTATCCAACGCGATTACGGCACGGCGTCGTCTCGAAGCTTCCGATAGAATGAAGAATGCGATTTACGTATTGAGAGGTCAATGTGTGTATATAAATTAGCAGGCGGAAGCCGGGTAGTTAGTGCGGGGGGCGGGTTGTCCTCGTAGCTATAAATCATAAGTGCGCAAGCGACGCTGGGCGGACCATGGGCGGAGCGAGTGATTTTTAAACAGTTTTTTGAGTTTCACACAGCCAATGCACGAGTAATTCGGGCTTCATTTTCTGGCGGCACACCGAAATGACGACACTTTTTCGTTAATTAGGACAACCATGATTACCACTAATTTTCTGGACAAGGAGCTTCCGAAAACTAGCTTAAAAAAACCATTGTTCAAAACCGTTAATTCTCTTAAACTTTATTAATTTATTTATTAAATTTGAATTATGCCTAATTTTGTGGGTTGGTTGATTAAAAAGAAATTTCTTTCTGAACGCATTGTCACCGTATTAACTAATTAATACCCCCGTGCTCGGTCCGGGCAGGTACGATCCGTCCGGTTTTTGCGCGCTCTCATCGCTATTGTTCTCCACCGGATCACATGATGTTGCCCTTAATTCCTTCTCACTGCTGCATGAGCTCTGAATACTGATTGACGTAAAGGGTTAGTGACATACCTGCATGTGTTGCACATGGAACTATTCTTCCTTTCTCTTGCGAGCAATTTGCGCTCCAAAAGGTAGAAAACTTTAATTATAGGACATTAAATATAAATGTCCTATAATTAACCTAATGTTGTCAAAATTACAACATATGGTTTTATAAAAGTTACTAAGGTGGCCAACTCTTACTAACAACACGGTTCGTTATGCATTCATATTCATATCTTTTGTTACAGCTTAGTTACGATTCAAAACGTATTTATCGCACTTAGTTTACTGGTCAGTTCATTTTTTCAAGAAATATACTATTAATCTGTGTCCATGTATCATTTATAAGGAAATATCGATATTAGAATTAAAAATATTTACAATAATGCGTTTTGTTTTTCTGTTTAAAAAAGAATAAGGAGAAAGTTAGAGCTACATAAACTAAAATTCAAAGTTTATTATTCACGTCCACGCTTGTCTGCTTCCTCATAGAAACTTTAAAAATTGTCAGAGCCATGCAAGATGAAGGTATATTTTACATATCCAATTAATGAAGATACCCACTAGTATATTGTAATTTGAAACGTTACGTGATATTGGAATACTTTACAAGAGCAGTGATCACCTCGGGGGCGTCACTGTCTACATATTATTTTATCAGATACATTTGAAACCAGTTCTTCACCACTTCATTCATAAAGCCTATGTACACGAAGCGTTGCGGCGGCTGCGCGGCGCGGCACTACTGCCCGGAGGTATGTCGATGAGGCCTGGAAATCATTGTGATGGTTCCAAGTTATTAAAGGATTAAAATATCCGTATGGTCATCTAATCATATCTTCCATTCTTCAATGCTTTTTTATAATAATAACGGCTTTGTTTAAACTCGCTAAGTCACACAGGCCGAACTGTATTTTTTCTTTTTGCAACTGACATTCATAAAGTATGCAGTGTATGTATAGTGTATGTTATAAGTCAACTCTGGCAGTACGCCGTGCCGCATGCAACAAAGTAAGGGCACCACATCACCCAACTGAACGCTAACGCGGTGAAATCTTTGCGGTGCGGCGTTGTAACGCGTCGTGTGCAAAAGCTCTATCAAGAATTTAGTCTCACACAAAAATAAATACTGCCTACCACGTTACATGGAAAAGGTAATAACATCATACAAAAATGTTTGCTAATCAATTCTGGTCTACAATAAAAGTGAGTAAGGCTTGTTTTCGGGTACTCAACGCGACGGTAGTTAATTCATAATAAAGTTTGGAATGAAAAGCTATATGGCAGTATTTATTATGACATCCGACAGTAAAGTACAAAATTGATTTTATCGAGGCTTTAGAACTTAGATAGCTTGAGTTACCCCACAGCTCTTAATCTGTACCTATTCTAGAAAGGTGATTACTCTCTTGCAATTAATTTAAGTTTAGTACAATCACTCCGGAAGGAGTTAGCTGAACCCTTGGGCTTCATGATTCTGGGTTTACTATTTTACTTGACTGGCCTCTCAGCTCAGTTGGTAGTAGCTCTGTCAACTGCACCGTAGGTCGTGGGTTCGATCCCGACTGAGAACAAATAATTATGTGGTGAACGCAGATGTTTGTTCTACCTGTCCAAGCAAATTTATTTTATTTTTATCTTCTACCTACTGTATTTTATTTTTAGTTTTTTTTGGTGCCTACTGATTTGTTAAATGTGGTTTTGGATCAAATAAATAAGTTTACTTTGTTTCTTTCTATGGTCTGCCTTATTTCTCATCACTGGCTCATTTTTAAATTTATGTGGTACCTTAATGCAGGGATGCCTTTATGCTCTTACTTTTTTACCTTTTTGTAAAACATTGTAATTTTATGTAAAACAGTTACAATTCTAAGATAGTAGATAATCCTATCTTAAATGCAGTTAATGCATATATAATCACAAAACGATACAGATAATAATTTGTATTTGATTTTTAATTAGAAGTAAAAAAAGTATCTCATTTTTTATTTCAGACCAGTATAATCAAATGAGGTTAATATTCGACCTTATTTACTTTCAAGAATTAATTGTTCATCTTTAATGCCACATTCAAAATAAAAATTGCACGCCCGAGAAAGCAAAAAAATTAATGCCATCAAAGTAACACCTTAAAACAAGTATTTCTGGGAATTCATTTGTTTAGTACTTATTGCCTTCATCTTGAGGTGCACCAGGTATCAACCTATCTCCTTATTACCCAAAGGTTACTAACTTACTTACTGCTGTGGCACAACGACCCAAAGTGGATCTTGGCCTCCGACACCAGAGTCCGCCAGGTTTCTCTGTTCTGTATGAACAGAGAAACCTGGCGGACTCTGGTGCTGTGGCGGCGGACTGGGCTTCCGCGTAGTTGCTGGCTCAGAGTTCTTGCAGCCAAACCCAAAGATTAGCTGGTAGATAATGCTATCCAGCATTAAACTGTGTATCTTATTAAGCTGTGTATATACATTATTGTGCAATAAAGAGTTTATTATTTATTTTATCTATTGATGAATAAGTTCGGAATGTATTCTTATAGACCAGCTCTACTAGCGTCTTTCTTGTTTCGCACTATGCCGCCGTCGTGTAAGTTAACACTTGTACAGCTATTTTATTAATAACGGCTTGGAGGTTTTACGACAATGACTGGCGCAGAGATAAGGTTGCGCTTTATTGGTCGAATGTCCCCCTGAGTAATAGTTCAGATAGTGCCTATCTCGCTACGTGAAGGATACGTGATTTTTATGGACTCATCTAACTGGTTTATAGTTTAGAAGACAATGCTCTTAATATTCATGCATAATGACAGCGTAATTCACATTTGAAGCGTACTTTATTGGTCCTTTTGTGCTTTGCTCATGATTTGTATGATTGACTTGGCCTCGGAGCTCAGTTAGTAGCAGCTCTGCCTTATGCACAGGTCGTAGGTTTGATCCCCACGGAGAACAAATATTTGTATGGTGGACGCAGATGTTTGTTCTCTGTCTGGGTGTTATATGATATTGAAAGTATATATTAACAAAAAAATGATATAAGTATTATATCAGCTATCTGGTTCCCATACTTCAAACTCTATTTAATTTGCGGCTTGGTAGTGTTGTGAGGATTGTCTACAATATTCATTTATTATCTGCGGGACTGTTCTCGTCTGTCTATAATTTTCATAAAAACCATAAAAAATAACAACGACACAAACTAATTGGTAAGCATAATAAAGTTTTAGAGAGCATAAAAAGCCTTACTAAATTATAAATTTTAAAGTTCAGTCACTCACAGTATAAATCACGAGGCCTGGGCTAGTCGTATGTCATTTTATTCGTACGTACCCGTAGGCAGGCAGTAAAATGCAGGTTATTTGAGTGTACGGGGGACAATGCCGGTACTGGCTGGCAGACGGAACGCGCGTATACGCAGAAAAAAAGAAAATGCTCAATAGTCCTCCACGGCCCACACGCCAACCTATGGCCACTCAATCGTTCGTGTTTCTATAAGAACAGGTGAACGAATAGAGTATTTTTTTATACAATACGATATGGCACGTTTTCGGTGGACGTGCTCTGTGTACCCTACTACCTACACAATTTTTGAGAGTGAAGGCTCAACTTATTGCTTATATAATAATTACCTAATAAATACAACTCTTCAAACACAATACCAACTAACACCTAACTAAGCAAATCTTGTTCTTTAGGAATCAGTTCATTAATACGAGTCAAATAACATTTATTCTATAAATGACAAGGATAACTATATGTACTTAAAACGCTTACTTATTATAGTGCACAAACTCAGCTACAAATAAAATAGATTTAACACGTTTTAAAGTGATCCTTTTTATACTATTGAATAAATGCATATTTGACTTGACATTTTTTTTCTTTTAAATAAATAATTTTATGACCAATGTGTATCTACATTTTCCTTGTTCTATTTACTTGGAGCAATGACACAGCGTTAATTTTCAAGAGATACTTCGATTCTTTAGAAGTTAAGTTCGAGGCACGACCACGGCTAACGAGTAACGATTGACTCGAGTGCCTTCGAGTACATAACCCGATGCCTTAATGATTTATAAATAATATCGAATAGGAACCACAAACAATACTCTATTTCACTCTATTATTTTATACTGCCTCGACTGACTCACAATTTTACAGATTGAAATTATTATCATTAGTTGGTTAAATGTGCCTCTAACATCTTTTAAGAAAGGAAAGAAAATCTTTTTCTTTTAGTCTCAAATAATTTTGAAACAAGTATTCTAGTTCCAAGAGGTCAAAAAAGAGGGTGCCTAATAACATTCGTGAACCTATTTCATATAGCGTTACTAAAGCTGTCAAATATGACAGCGATATTTGACAGCATTTCACTGATCGCCACCGCAGAACGCTTAGATGTGCGCAAGGCTTAAGTGCTGTAGCAGAGTCATGTTGTTAATTATTCAATAATAGTTTAGTAATCTAAAAACACAAGCATTTGAATTTGTAAAGAAGTCGATAGAATGCGCCTATAACGCACGTTGTACTCTCTAAGGTACGATAAAAATTGGGTTTACCACCTCAAGCGCGCGATCATTTGTATAAACTAAAAAAATCAAAGGCCCATTTTTGTTTACTATTCAAAAAAAGCGTAGGAACCGTTAAACTGCGTCAATAATTTTACATAAAATATTTACGCTATTGTATTTTTGACAATCGTCA
Source organism: Thera obeliscata (assembly GCA_947578465.1). Lineage (NCBI taxonomy): Eukaryota > Metazoa > Arthropoda > Insecta > Lepidoptera > Geometridae > Thera > Thera obeliscata. The sequence goes on from OX387927.1 coordinate 4,188,172, forward strand.
TTGAAATTTATATGAACTTTGTATCAAAAAACCTCCCATGAATAGAGGGGAAATAAAAACAAAATGATTTAAGCACGCGATCACGTTTTTACCTCGTCCTATTGACAGTATAAAATATTGTTTCTCAGCGTACCTAAGTACTGACCCCATACAAACTCGTAAAGTATTCTATTTGTTTTATAAACAATACATTGCCTACACGACGTGCGTCTCAATGCCTTTCAAGTCGGATTAAGTTAAGAAATGTGCATTATTAATAACAGCCAATAACTTAGCTGTTGCTTGAAATATCGAATTTACTTTTGCTTAAGCGACACTCGTATATTATGTGGCCTAAGAATGTGTTTCCGGATCGAGTAAGGTTTTGTCATTGGTTCTCGATGGGATTAAGTTTTCTATTTTTGTTGGCGAGATTGTGATGTTGTAAAATTATTTTGTAACCTTTTCCAAGTTGGAACCTTTACTGAATACCCACCAAGCAGATGAATACATCTTATCTCAACCCGAGCTCTTATTTAATCTTCTTTATAAAAACGCTTGGGGAATTAAAGTCATTTATAAAACAAACATTTAAATAAATACGTTCGTAAAATATAATGCGCTTGTAAAGTTGCACTTGAACAAATATTTGTTTGACAAGGGTTTTAAATGCTTTTACTCGTAAGTGTTTTGTAAAACAACGTCTGAACATGTTTTAGTGTTGCTACAAAAGCAGAGCTCCGGATACATACCTATTATGCGATTTCATTTGCAAGAACCTCGTAGAGATTTAAAAACGAGTCGTAGACAAAGTGGAAACGCCTTCGAACACGGAATATTTCAATCTGGGAACGATGTCCTGCTCAAACGGCCCGATTTATCTCGAAAACAAAAGCAAAGTAGATAGAGGTATTTATGGCGCTGGCATCACATCGTTGGAAGGTTGTTACTATCTTCACTTCGTCTTAAAGCCTGGCGCGGCCTCGGAAAAGCTTTTAAAAGGTTTGCTCAAAGTTGCTCTTCCCTCGAGCGATGAAAGTTTATATTATGATACAAGCCTGCGTGTTACGTTTTATTTTGTTGCTAGTTTTACTTATACTTTATTGTCTGTAACTCTTTTTTTGCTTATAAATAGAAAAGGAAAGATTGTATACATCAAGGTAAACTTTACTTATAGTATTATCAAAAGTATAAAGTAACGTAAGCGATCATCACAATAGGACCGGAATTGCCGCCAGCGTTTTGAGGACGCTCCGTCTAGCACTGATTTGGATCAGTTGAGCTATCTCTAGATCGTTTGTAACGGTCTGGAGATAAATCAACTGTTTCTTGTGTATTTTGTGCATTCTGTAAATATTTGTTCACAATAGGTCCATATTTATACTTCAATGGATTGTTATTTCATATCATTTTGTCTATGCACTTCGTTCTTGAGCACTTTTTATCGTTTCAAACTATTGTTTTAAAATATGGCTCTATTTTGCACGCACTATAATTTTCTATTCAAAGAGATGTAAAGATCTTTTACGTTTCATTCATATCACATACCCTTGTTAGTAATATTTTGTGATTTACGAAGACTATGTGGAATGTAATTATTGTTAATTGTAGTTTTCTGCAACTTTTTTATTACATTATCCAGTACTTGTAATAAGTTGCCGCTGTATGTTTTGCATTTTTGTCATATTTAATTTTATTTGCAAGTAACTTTATCTCTAGTTCATTTTTAATAATTCAGTTATTATCAAAGTTAAAAAGCAATCAATACGAATAGAGCACTGGTGACGTAGTGGTAAAGGTCCCCCTTCCGATCCTCGTGGGAAGTCGTGGGTTCAAATCCTGTCGTGTAGCATCGTCATACCAGTATAGTTATAGTTACTCTTAAAACAGTGAAGGAAACATCGTGGGGAAACCGGCATGTCATGAAAAATCGAAAAACATTATACCAAGAGCACGAAAGGAACCCCTATAAGGCACATAAAAAATCCTTTCACCACACTGCAGCACTGGTTCAAAAGAACTAGGGACATGATAAGAAGAATATAAATAAAAGCAGGAGGGTCACTTTTAGGCTAGGCGAACCCAGGTGCCAGTTTTACGCAATCAAAAAGAACAGACAATAAACTAACGGCTCTGTTTCTTAGGCCCGTATTCCGAAACAGCGCTTGAGCCTGAGTCGAGCCTCAAGCACAGATTTTTGACACTTTTAAATGGAGAACTGTCATAAAATCTATGCTTGAGGCTCGACTCAGACTCAAGTACTGTTTCGGAATACGGGCCTAAGAGTCACTACGACGTATGGCTAATAATTGGCATATGAGTCAAGTTTTGTAATCTCACTCAAATCTGCGCCGTGGCCGTTAAACTTTAGTGCCTGCTAGGCATTATGAGAAAAAAGCCGACACTTGACATAAATTACTTTTTTGTTCGCTAAATGGCAAGGTGTAGCGGCTTTTAACTTTTGAGAATGGCTTGTGAACCGAACATCAAAAAATAAAACAAGAAATTATTGCACAAAAGATTTGAAATATACGACCTTAGCACGTCTTTGCAAATAAGCATTCTTTGACGGTTTCCCTATTTACCTTAAAATAAGAAAAGGTTTACTACGTGTTATTTGTTTTTTTTTTTATATATGAACAAAGAACTCGAGAGTAAACCTTTACAAGGGCGAGTCTTATCGTGTCTGAGTAACACTATCAGTCAGATGAAATTATTTTTGTCCTTATTTTTGACAAGGGAGAGACGGAAATACTCTTAGATAAAATACACAGTAGTCTAATAGTACATTGTTACCTGAGTGTTGAAAGTCACGTTTTTTGAGTCCCGAGACGGGTTTGGCGCCAGAGCGTTAGCGAGGGCGCCAATGGAGCTTGAGGGACTCAAAAGACTTTCACCCGAGGTAAACACTGTGCTTTTCATTACGAATACAAGGAAAGTAAAAATAAAAACATGAAAGAAAAATTAGTGAAAATGAAGATTGAATTGCCGCCTTCCCGGTTTTTTTTTTTCTTTTTCTCTGGCGGGCCTTCGGCTTCGGCTCGCCAGCATTATTCAGCCATTATTTTCATTTTCATAATTTAAATCTACGTTATTTTAAATAAATAGTTGAAGCTATATATAATCAAGTAATTTAGAAGATATATTATTTATTTAATACTATCTTTATGTTATTTAAATTTAAATATTACATTGCGCTCTAATTAGACTTTTTAAACTTCTTACCGTTGTAATGGGTTTCCAACCTACTTGCTGAATAAAAAGTTGGAATTTGGTTGAACAACCTCCTTGCAGTTAGAAAGACTTTAGATAGTTGGAACATGGTTGAATAAAATAGAACTTGTTTTTTTTATAATTTGACAGCTGTCAGTAGAAAGCGATTCTCCCTAGGGCTGAAAGTTTTACTTTCAATTAGGCCCCTCAGGCAACTTCAGACCTACTTTCAGAGTATGAGTAATGAAAATCTCTTTAAATGCTCAAAAAGTCAAGAAAAAAACAAAGTCTACCAACACACACAAAACACCTTGAACCGAGGCCGTGCTATGAATTCGTAGTGCAATTCGATTCCGAGAAGTCGCCGTTTGACAGATTCAATAACTTTTATACAGTGGTGATACGGTCCATTATTGAATGACAGCTAAGCAATGTTGACACTAATATAGAGATCATAATACGAGGTCTGTTAAATGTTATAGCTGCTGTATAAAATACTCTTGTCATTGTCACTTTCATATCAGCCAAAACGTTTTCTGTCATTTCGGGAAGGAACATAGCTTTTTGATTTTAATTGTTTTTCTGGTGTTATTTTGAGTTCTGTTGTGTAATTTCAGTGGTATTTTAACCAACATTACTTGAGGTCTTAGCTCAAAGTGTTAGCAATTAGAATTAAAGTGTATTATGTGATATTCTGATTTGATCGAAAATGTTTCAGATGGTTTTGGGAAGAAACGGCCATCTTTCTTCCTATGCCAAGTAGGGGGCCGACTTTGACAGAAGACTGACGAATTGACGGAAAAGTATTTTATCTATGTAATATATTATCATCATTCTCATTAAACTACTCGACACTGGCAAAATTAATCAGAAAAGGACAGATGCCATTCATTAAGAAGAAGGAGAAGAGATGGCTACAATTCAGGCATACTGGAGACTTGAGCGTCTATGAAAGTTATGATAGAGATGACAGGATATACTTAAGTAAAAAAGAGATGCATCATTAATTCGATTATGTGTATAATTCCGAGGATTATTCAAATGTAGTAATCATACGTTTTGCTAAATTTATTGAACCGGTTCATGTACTCGTCATAATTATAATAGTAAACCAATACATTGACAGTAAATCAATGTTTGACGGCTTCTCTTATTCAAGGCGCCATCAACTTTGCTTATGGTTGGCAAGATTTTTGTGAAATAGAGATTAAGAATTTTTTATTTTGTTAGATCATGATCCTATGCTAAAAAGACTTTTGAAGAACTTTTCCTAGATTTTTGAAGTGAAACTTCTGAAGGCGGACTTGATCATTTTTAGGGTAGGAATAGTACATTGTTACCCGAGTGTTGAAAGTCACGTTTTTTGAGTCCCGAGACGGGTTTGGCGCCAGAGCGTAGCGAGGGCGCCAATGGAGCTTGAGGGACTTAAAAGACTTTCATCCGAGGTAAACACTGTGCTTTTCATTACGAATACAAGGAAAGTAAAAATAAAAACATGAAAGAAAAATTTGTGAAAATGAAGATTGAATTGCCGCCTTCCCGGTTTTTTTTTTATTTTTCTCTGGCGGGACTTCGGCTTCGGTTCGCCAGCATTATTCAGCCAAAATTTTCATTTTCATAATTTAAAAAATGGTAAATTGTTTGCTTAAATCTATGTTATTTTAAAGAAATAGTTGAACGTACGAGTAGGAATATAATAATTAAGCCGTATAAGGAATCAACACACGAGGATAGTAGGCAGTGCTAATTTTTATCATATTTTTTATAAATATTGTTGACATGGATGATATATTAATAAAGTAATTTAGAAGATATATTATTTATTTAATACTATCTTTATGTTATTTAAATTTAAATTTTACATTGCGCTCTAATTAGACTTTTTAAACTTCTTACCGTTGTAATGGGTTTCCAACCTACTTGCTGAATAAAAAGTTGGAATTTGGTTGAACAACCTCCTTGTAGTTAGAAAGACTTTAGAAAGTTGGAACATGGTTGAATAAAATAGAACTTGTTTTTTTTTATAATTTGACAGCTGTCAGTAGAAAGCGATTCTCCCTAGGGCTGAAAGTTTTACTTTCAATTAGGCCCCTCAGGCAACTTCAGACCTACTTTCAGAGTATGAGCAATGAAAAAACCCAATGAACACGATATCGTGACGTGTCGTGCCTTCGGCAAAGATCGAGAAACTTCAGCAAAATTCGTGGAGAGTGTTTTCAAGTTTTCACTTTTGTCGGCATTCCCAGAGTGCCAATTTTTTTTTGCTGTCATAATTGTAAAAATAGTATGAGGGTAGATAGATAGAGGTTTTTGTATTTCCTTGTCAATGACAGTATTTTTTTATCTTCTATTCATAAATGTTTTTTGTTATTAGTATAAGCTGGTTTGCAAATGGAGATCGTTTTTAAATGAACTAAGCGCGGGTTTCCAGTTCATGATAATTATAGTACTTAGACTTTAGATCATCATCGAGGCGGTTTTATTACCTTGCTTTATTGTATGTCCTGGATTTACCGTCACCTTTTATAAATATATCCGTAAAGTTAGGTGTTGAAATTATGAAGTTTCCCTTACCTTCGATAATCCTTACTTATACATACTTAATTGCACTTAAAAAGTAACACAAGAGCGAACTTAATACGAAAAATAAACGAATTATCTTCAAGATAATCTTTGCGTGTGGTGTGTTGTCAACTATTTTGTCAAATTTCTCTTGAAGCTTCGTAGTACTATATTTTTTGAATGAACAAACAAAAAAGAATATTTCGAATACATTTCTTTGGAATAACTCACATTGAAATTTAAGCTATAGCGCAGCCAAAAAGTAGGTATCACACCTTTCTTGTGTTAACTTCACGATATAACAGCAAAAAACGACGAACAAATCCAGAATCATTTATTCAAGTATTCAGTGTTACAGCCTCTTAAACTTTAACACCTATAAATAAATAAATAATGGAGTGACCCTAGAGTTAGTAGTTGCTATTATAATGTTAGAGTAATAGGAGTCAGTGGAATATAATTTAAGGGCATTTGCTAATATTATTTAATAGCTAGGTTTACTGTTATTTATGGTATGCATGGATTTATAGATAGGATTCTTGTATCGGCGCCGGCTCATGATTTGAATGGCGGGCTGTGATTGGCGGGCGCCGCCGCCGGCTGCAGTATTTAGGTCACAGCGTAGGTCTAGTCTACTGCGCTTTTGTAACCGAAACTATTCTGGGCCACAATGAAATCATTGCGTTTATAGCCACCTAACCTACTGATTATGTAACAGCTTACATTAACAATGAATTATGTGAATTTGACTATCAAATTGCCTAATTATGCTATAACACTGACTACAGTGCCCACAATTTAAAAGTTTCTTGGAATTTCCATGTTATATTCGTATAGATAAAATTAACATTGAGGATAATCCACACAACACTATCTAGCCCCAAAATAAGCACAACTTGTACGATGGGAACCGGCATAGCTGATATAATATTTATTTTTGTTTATAAATAAATACTCAGAATACAATATAACACCCAGACAGAGAACAAACATCTGTGTTCATGATACAAACATCTATGTTATCGGTGGGGATGGAACCCACGCTCTCTTGCACAGAAGGCAGAGCGACCAGCAAAACTGTACCGACTGTCATAATGTTCATTCACACTTAGTTAAAAACTTTACTATAAACATTTTTGAATATGAAATTAGTAACAAACGTTAGGGATTTTTTATTGATTTTTCATAGTGTTTTCTGTTCCAAAAGTTAAGAACCGAGCGGGAGTTGAACCCGCGACCTTCCCCTTGCATTAAGCATTAAGGATCCCAATAATTATAGTATCTAAAACCAATAGCCTGTTTCACCATATCTGAGTAAAACTGTACATCAGATAGAAATATTCCAATCTTTATTTGACGAGCACCTATAAAATAGAGACGGAATATTTTTTATCTATACGGATTACGTTACTCGGAGTGAGTAAAACGTGCAACGAGTCAAAATTGTTTAATGGTTAATTGATTTGAGTATAATCTCATTTGGGCAAGCCTATTCCATCTAAAATCCTGTCTCTCAGGCACTCCATCCTGTGAGTGGATCCATATGAGTCAACACAAATTGTCCCTGATATTAGGTAAAATCATCTACAATAGATGCAAAATCCTGTTAAACTTTTTTAATCTTATTTTAATTCGTATGTATGAGAAACAATTTCCTACCGACGACGACACGGTATCGGTTTTGCTTTATGAACGTTATTCTACAACTGCTTATTGAGTTTGGCTAAGCCAAGCCTAGTGGCATCATGATACTTCAAGATAAAATAGTTTAAAACTCACTGTTGTTAATCTAAAATTGACTCTAAAACTACTCTGTCAACGTTCATTTTGCGCTGGAAAGCTCGAGGTGACAAACCCTCCATTGATATCAAGCTAAGCTGTCATAAAAGCGAAACACTGCGAAGCTAAATGACTAACGACCGAAAAGCTTAAATATTTCTGCACCGTGAAGGCTTTGGTTTAATCCTAATTTAGATTTACATGGCAATATTCTCACAGATAATACAATGTGGCTAAGTTAAGCTACAGCTACATCTAGGCGATATTACAAAAAAAAAGCAGCCAAGTGCGAGTCGGACTCGCCCATGAAGGGTTCCGTAGCATCAAGTAACATAATATAAAGGTTCTTGTAGCTCGTCGAAAGGTAAATTGTGGTTTTCGATTTATGACGTATAAAAAAAACTGACAGATAGACAGACAGACATGACGAATCTATAAGGGTTCCGTTTTTGCCATTTGGCTACGGAACCCTAAAAATGAGGCCGTACCCTTAGAGCTCGTTGTTTTAGGCCGTATTACCTAAAGTCTTAGGCCCGTATTCCGAAAGAGTGCTTGAGTCTGAGCCGAGCCTCAAGCATAGATTTTATGACAGTTCTTCATTGAAAAGTGACAAAAATATTGTGCTTGAGGCTCGACTCAGACTCAAGCGCTGTTTCGGAATACGGGCCTTAGTCTTACCTAAGGCTCAGGTAATACGGTAAGCTATAGCTTGGATAAACACTTATGTGCCTTCCTAAGCTCAAAAGCACCCAAATGCCAATAGAAAACAATTAATTTCGATCAGCTAAAAAAATTAGGAAGCTCCACATAAACCTCGGTAATAGTTTCCTATTTTTCAGTTGTCACATTTAATTACTTTGATGTTGCAAGCATTGCGATAGACGAGCTCAGTTTGACATAATAGTAAGTTTTTGTATGAGCATAATTATGCTATCTGCCAACAAAATTTTGGTGCCTACTTTAGACTCGTAAAAAAAAAAAACACTGATCTAGAAGAATGTAGACAGTGAAAGGCAAAAGCACTTTTATGTGATTCGCATTACTCAGAGTTCAGGAACAGGCGATGTGATAGCTGCTTACAGAAAGCTAAGCAGTTCAGTAAACAGAGTTGGCGAGAAACTCTATAAAAGCTAAAGTAAAGAGTAAGATTTGTGGAAAAGTGCGAGAGGCGAAATAATCATAGGAGGTCTGAAGCACAATAGGTGTGCTCGTCTCTCTGAAGGCACGTATGCTCATAAATACACCCGCCTTATTATTAGTAAGCATTGTTCGGGCCAAGTACACTCAGCTTCGGGCGATGTTGCTTGGAAGCTAAAAAGTAAAGCTGTGCTATTGAATCAGATTTGAGCTTTTGTTTGTTCCATTAATATGTATTCACGTAGATACTAGAAGTTGTTTGAGAGTAGTGAAACAGGAAACGCTTGTGAACTTCTGTGCTAAAATACGAGAGCATAGAGAATTTCAAACTGATATTTGTTTTTGTTTGAAAGTAATGATTTGCTGGCAGTTATTATAATATCATAATTATTACATTTCAAATGGTAAAAGGCACATCGAATCGACGATCAAAAGCTAATAAATGCTAAAAATTGACGCCTGAAATTGAAGTGTAGTTTTTTTATTATTGATAGCTAAACGTTTGACAGCCATCGCACCTGATGGAAAGTGGAAATGCAGCTTAAGGTAAAGCACGTTTAGCTATAATCCACTTGTTCACTCTTGACTTGAAAATTCCAATGTTATAATGCTCCGGAAATATTTACGACGGTAAAGAGTTCAACTCCTTGGCAGGCCTCTCGTATACTGAGACTGACTGTACTTCTAGCTCGCCTTCGGATATTCGACACTCGCTTTAATGCCCGGTCTCAGCACAATCCACTCTTAAGTAAACGTGCTTCAGTAATTAGCTACGGCATTGATGAATTTTCGATCAATATAAAGCCATAACTTCGTCTTAAACAGGTATTAATGAGTTTTTAATGTGGGTTTTAAATTAAAATAACGTTACAGCTAGCTAGTGGTAGTTAAATAAATAAATATCTACGTCCACTACATAACTATTTATTCGGTGTTTGGTGGGAATCGAACTCATGACCTACGGCGCACAAGGCAGAGCTACTACCAACTGAGCTGAGAGACTAGTCTAATATAATTGTAAACCGTAATCACTTATGAATAATAGAAATTTTCTAAGCTAAAAATAATTTAAGCCTTCTCAAGTGAAAGAATGCATTAGCAAGTACTTTTTTGTAATTTCATATAAAAAAACACTCAAGTAAAATCTATTTTAAGTACAACACACAAACGTTTGTCCTTGGTAGGAATCAAGCTCACATACTACAGGGCAAAAGACAAAGCTTACAAACTACAAAGGCAACTGAGTTGTGATTGTGAGGCCAACAAAGCTGCTTCCAACGATTCTACGTAGCTTTCCGAAGTGAAGTTAAACGAATTTATATTTAAATCAAACATTAGAAGCGGGTTCTCAGGTAGAACCTTGTGGGACGCCAATCCGAATCATTCATCTTTTAATCTGACGTTTGCTATTGTGGTCGGAAGCAGGTATACATTTAGTGGGAGGCCGCGAGGCTATTTGTAACTTCTACATTTGCTTCACCTACGTTTTAATAAGGAAATATGTGATGTATCGAATTTCAAAGCAAAAACTAGACACACTTGCTGGTATGCATACTTAAATATTTTGCTGCCTCGAAAACATTAGGCAAAAGTTTTTCATATTAAATCAAAACTATTTTTTTAAGTTAAGTTTGATTAGTAATAACAACAGAAATATGTAAAATTAAAAGTAGAGGCAACAATACCCAGACAGGGTACAAATCTCCTGCAGATCTCTTGTGTACCCAAGATCGTTGAATCTAAGAAAATAGTCGAAAATGCGTCCAATCACTATATTTAGGAGATTCCTATAGTCTGCAGTATTCAGTTAAAAATGTGTAGTAATAAGCAAAGCGTAAATAAATCTTAGCGGCTCCATTAAAGGGCGCTCGATTAGAGAACGAACACAAGCAACAAGAATGGCTTCTTAACAACGATCCATCAGACACTGGGCGCAGATAAGGCCATATACCTGTCACAGTAATAAGTCTTAAGGCTTGAGTCATACACACGGAATAAAAAACAAACGTGTAGGTACTAATGGGGTTCCGTGGCGGAAAGAAACAAGAGTACAGAATAGGGGATTTGTAGGCAGGAGAACCAACGGTGAACACTCAACTGTGTACCTGTTTTAGTAGTTTGATAACGTGTATCTATGAACAAACCCTTAGCCCAAATAAACATAGAACATAAAAAATAGGTAATGATTTAAATAAATGAAGTTCTTTGAGATACAACAAAAAGAATAGACCAAAAGCAAAGTACAATTTCACTTAAACGCAAATACTTTTGTTTGTCGTAGGTAAAAAGGATACAGAATCGATAAATAGGTGCATAATTAGAGGTGTCTCTGTTTCAAATTAGCTGGTGCAAATGAAACCAGTACTCTGTAGTCTGTATATAACAGCCAGGGGCAAGGAATTTAAAATAGAGAAAAAACACAGTTAGATTACTATCGTATTATTTTATCGCCCCTGCTTTCTGCTTTTATATAGACGCCATAATAAGTGTAAGTGGAAGAAAACAATTATTTTATTAAAGTGTTCTTATTAATACGAGTGTCGTTATTGGTTGTCATATAAACAGGTTCTGGCCACCTTTCATGGCAAACGGAGCAAACCAAGCGAGTTTGAGGTGGATCCAACTTCTTCATTCGATTATAATTACATATTTTTATAGGAACCTGTGTTAATAATTTAATTCCCTGATGCAAAAACATTATCACAAAGACAATCACAAAGATTTTATTATGTTGTGACAAATAACTTGGCTATTAAAGTAGTCACAAAGATTTTAAAATGTCCCAATGTGTGTTTTAAGACATTATAAAATCTTTGTGATTTTCCTTAAGTGTTAGTAAACTCTATAAAATCAATAAAACATAATAAAGTAGTATCCAACCATGTAATCGAGCTATAGGATAGTTTCAGTATACGCAGTAATTTCGCAGTAAAATGTTAAGAGAGCTGTAAATAAAACAAATAAAGCATTAATCCTAAGATTACATACATTACTGGATAGAAATTCATGGCAGCAAATGCATTGTAGAAGTATGACCAAACCTCGTATGCTGATCACAAAAACAAACATGCGCGGACACAAACACATACACAGATGCACACTGCCTCATCTTCCAATGAAAATTGGTGTCATTCAGTATTCAGTATGTTTATTAAATAATAATTATAAATATCATGGACAATCCACTCAAATATCATCACTAATGGTAGATGCACGGTAAAAAATGTTACAACACGCGCCACAAACGCTTAAAAATAACTAAACAAATTACGTACATACTACAAAACATCAGTAGGATAACAGGAATTATAGTGTATTTAATAAAACATACATACATACATGAAATCACGCCTCATTCCCATTTAATAAAATATATTAATTTATTGATTCCTCTAATTATGACTTATGCTACACGTTTTTGTCTGGGTTGCCAGTTTTCAAATACAAATTCCTGATGAGAGGATATATTATATTTTATTAATTACAGACCGAACCGGTATCCTCAAGTGTATGGCCTACATGATGATCAGTGGTTATCTTTGAAGGCCCACCTGATGTTGACCATTTGAGTTCACCGCACCTAATATTGAATGGCTGACCCAAAACTTTTCATTTGGTCACCCTTGAAATGAATTTATTACTACGACATGTCACAACTTAATTATACGCAACCATCAATTAATTACCTATAGTCAATTTTTCCTGAAAAATTTGGACATATATGTCAGTACATCTTTAAGCACGCACACAGAGACAAATTTAATGACATAAAGCGAGCGTATACAGTTTTGTGCGCTGATTGTGTGTGTGTGTGTGTGATTGCAGGAAGACGTTATATTATCTAGTAATGTATATATTTCAGTTTATGCAGTATGTTCGTAGTAAAATCTGAAGAGAGCTGTAAATAAAACAATTAAAGTATTAATTATTTATTTGATTATATTACCAATTTATTAGTATGAAAATCAAACGACTATGAGGTCTATCAATTTTCATTCTAATTATTTTACCATTTATGGGCGATGAGAGTATAATTGTAGGTATACTGAAATTACAAAGGTTGGCTTTTATATTGGTATTTATTCAACTGAAGAAAACTGTAGGGAAAATAACATCAAATTTTAGTTAGTGCTCGTCAATGTGTGAGTAACCACAGTAGGCCTACCACAAGCTCTGTCTGGCTCTTGTTTTGATTCTGTGTGAGTGCTCACCAGTGTATTATACTGAGCGCGTGACGTTTCGACGTAGGAATTATTTAGTCAACACCCACACAGACTCAAAACCAGAGCCAGATATAGAGCCAGACAGAGCTAGTGCTAGGCCTAGAGATACCAAACAAGGTGATCTATAATTGTGTGTGCTTAAGCAGCTAATAATGTCTGTGTCTATGTTTACATTTCCTAATAGGTTGTGTTGTTAATATACTTGCTCCAAACGAACTAAGAGGAAGTCAACCGGGCTTGTGGATTACTGTCTACCACAACCCTGATCCTATTTCACTTATTAAGAGTTAAAACAAATCGTTTTCTAATACGACGATTTCATCTCGATTGAAATTTTTAAGAGCACCGTCTTAAAATGTATTGGATAAGCATCTAAAGCAAACTGGTGCACCGACGACTACGCATTTCTGATTCCACGATAATGTTCGACTGACAAGTGGAAGCCGAAGGGGCCAATGGGAGTATTCGAAGCATGTTCTTGTAAACTGTACATCGTCATGTCACATACAGTTAGAAATTTTGTTTTGGCAGCGAGTGATGTTCTCTCAAGTATGTCGGAACTTTTCTCTCTGGATTTGTTGTACAACACAACAAATCCTTTACCCAAAGATTTTTATAATGTCCCAAAAGTTAGCGACCTTCCCCTTGGTACGGGGCTGCGCTGACCGCTGCGCCATCGGATCCCAATCACACTCGAAGAATAAGTCTTAGGGACTGTTCGGCACTAACGCGACCGTGGCGTCATCTAGGTACTTTTGGGACATTATAAAAATCTTTTAAATATTTCTACATAATAGTACTGAAAATAAATTTTAAATGGCTTTTATCTCAACGAAACAAAACATTCGATTGTGTAAATAATACTAATAGTGAACGTTATGGAGTGGATTTGCTCAAAAGGAATTTCAACAAAACTAGAATTTGCGTAAACGTTTAGATCAGCACTTATTAGTGTAGAAGGATTATATTTTATGAGTGCTATCCAAATAATACGACTAATATAATTTCACAATCCCAGTTTACGTCAGCCATGTTGTGGACTTCTATAGCTGATCATAAAATTGGAATTGCCTAATGAATATACCGGATTAGCTTTATGGCTAGAAGAATATGCGGGTTTTGTCATATAGTGAGGTATCTCGTTATTCTTTTGTAATTAATCTTCCGGTACGCAGTTAGTTTAACTGTTACGGCAGGGATAATATAATACCTGCCAAATTGTTCATTTTACAATATGTATCGAGGATTTTTTGTTACTTATGACCATGTTAAGTGATGACTCAAACAAATATAATAAAGATGAAAGAATAAAGAATGCATTGCGACCACGACCTGGTAAGCAAACCCCAATGAGTATTTCGACTCACGACATTGAAATCAATCACTGAAAGTTGGTGGATGGCAATATCCTAGCTAGCCATGGAGATGTATTTTGGTCTACGTTGACCATTATAATGAAGAAACATTTGGTTAAACCCTTCTATATTTTACTCTGTCATTGTTAATTGAGTAGGCTTTTTAAAGTTAGTTCGCATACGCTTTAGTTCGTGTTTTTTTTTGCAGATCTACTGGTATTCACTTTTTGCCGGTAATTACGTACGTGGAACATAAAAGTTTTGCTCCACCGCGGCAGCGAATATAAATCGGCTGTTTCATGAAATATCGAGTGGCAGCCGTGGGCTACACGCCACGAATGCGTCGCCGCCCTTATCTCTGCCGATACGATTTTATACGATATTCCATTTTTATTTTTTTGACTTTTATGGATCGGTTGTTCGCGGTGTATCGATAATTCGAGATCGGTCTTTTATGTTAAAATTCCTATACAGGTAGCGGTCCGGTATTATTCACCGGCTAGTTTTAACGTTTCCATTGTTGAGATAAAGTTTCACATTGACGCCCTAGCTCACACTTCCTGAGGTTATTTTAGAATTTGCTCAAGTTGCGATCCTTTCCCTATAAAAAGCGTAAAGCTGCGTCCGAACCGGTTGTATGGTGAGTTCTGAGAATGTTCGCTGGCTTCATAACTGGCTACTTTATGCTATTGTAATGATCTAGGCTAGGCTATAGGAGCTGCCACTGCTTACAAAAACACTCGCATTGTCTGCGCTGTAGACCTGTTGCTTCGCGGTTGACTGTTTTATCACTTCGCACGCTGACTCCGGCTGCTCAGACACTTCCTAGAAAATAATGTCTGTATCCATCCGTACTTTGACGACCTTATGTAGCTGTTAGTGACTATAGCCGACTGAGATGCATAAGGTGGTTCCAATTCTCGCACCAGGTACATGTTTGCATATATTTGGTCCTGGACTGAGTGGTATTGTATTGATAAAAACTACAAAGTGTCAAAGGGTACCAAGGGTAGGGGTGTCTTTCAGACAGTGCTTGATCGGTTGATCTGTTTCCAAGTATTTAAGGGATAACATGATTGGGAGTAAGAGTTAATTGTTCAATTGAAAGATAAATTTATTCGTCAGAAAAAATATACCTACCTATCTCTTGTAAGCTTGTCAAAAACAAGGAATTTATTCGAGGAGTAGCGTTATTACGTAAATGGAAAAATCAGCCCTTATTGAATTTGTTATTATAATTATATCAAACATCCAAACACACAATGTTGAAACTGGAGATCAAACTTTCACCACTCGCATGTATTTACGCATGCAGCTTTTTTAATTTTTTCAGTGGGTTGTTTTGGGTGAAAATGAAGATAACTAAAGATTTGATGCATGAAACTCAACTAAATTGTTCATATAAAAACATTACACGTATCCGTTGGATATTTAAATGTAAACAATTGATGCATAAATTTTATTAAAAATATTATCAGTACAAAATAAAAATGTTGTGCTTAGGCAATAGTCTTAGGTAGGTACTTAATTTTCTAGAAGTGTAGTGTAGGTTGTCTGGAAGAGATTTGCCCCATTGTACTTAGATGTATTTGTAATGTTTCTTTTATATTATGTTTCTTATGTGGACAATAAACTATTAATCTATTTATTCATCTTAGTGACCATGAAAGTGCAGTGATTGATTTTGGACTACCAAATTAATTTATTGGAATTGTTATGCATTTTAATTTAAAAACTAATACTAATGCGCTTAGGAGCTGTTTCGCGATACGATCGCTTAATGAGGACAAAAAACGGAGGTCCTGCTTATAAATTCCTGTTGTGTACACAGTTTTTTGAAAAACTTTTCGCAGACGAATTATTCATAATGAGTATCAGAGGATGAAAACTTATTTCAAAGAATTTTATGGCTTATTGCCGTATTATTACGACACTTTTCTGATCGCAGATTGTCGCGCCCATGTTCGGAATTTTTATAACTTATCTCTTTAAATTTTTTAAAAGCACTGTTTGTTGCTCGAGGGTTGTAGGATATCGATTGAGTTTATTATGGGTATTTTTTATGTTAATGTACTAAATACGTAGCTTCACGATTATGATTGCAGACATGAGTGTGGGGGAGATCAAGTGCTCTTATAAGCTTGGACTTCCTGTTGCATCACTCGATACAATATTATTGTGATGCTAATCGACCAACTTATCTAATCTTCCTATAGAAGACGAGCAAAATTATATGAATTTGAACCTTTAGAAAAATGGCTTTTATAAGAAAATTAAGTTGCGTTTTCAAGAAAAAGAGGTTTCAGATGGCATAATCATTCTACTGAATAAATTGACTCATTTGACTATTTATTACTATTTACTATTTTTGTTAGATGTGTGATGATAATCGCCTTCATAAATTAATTAAATTATAACTGAAAAACTTAAATAACAATTAAAAAACATTTGTGACGGTTACCTTCAAAACCTTCGAGAAACACTTGTTTTAATCAGGATAATCACTTAACGTTGAGACTTAATGTAATGTTGGATAAAATATCATAAAAATAACATGGCGGAACTCAAAATAATACTAGAAAAACAATTATATTAAAAGGCTGTGTTGCCTACCAAGATGACAGAAAACGCATCCTGTTCCCTGTTCGCAAAACGTTTTATTTTGGACGTCGGCGTTTGTTCCCGTGTCATAACATGTCGTGAGGAGGTTCGTTACACGCCGGTAATGTTACAAGACAAGCAATCGGACACCGTGTTGCGTGTTGCGTGAGGACGGTGCGGTCGGCATGGCAGTCCGCCCTGCGTCTGGCGAATACCTATCATGACAATGTCATACAAATATTGTACAGCCCTATTCCTACAACTCAGCTCATTCGGGTAATCTCAGAATCAGCGATCGATTTTAAAATTTTTCAAACAAAAAATGAAAACTTACAGCGTACCCATTAAGGGGGTACGATTTCCATACAAACTTAATTTACACAACTATGGGCGAATAAAGTATTGGGTTGCAGGAATAGATCCGCTGTTCTTGAAGCTCTCTTATCTTTCTTTCTATACTTTCCATGAACTTAATTTTTTACTGTGATCCACTATTCTATTGTTTCTTTCCTAAAAAAATTACCTACCTCTACTTGCTTCGACATACATCGGTGTGTTGTTGTTTTCTTTTTTATCGATCGAAATATAGTTTTACAAATCCTGCATAAATGCTGAATCAGTGTATTTGTATATTTCTTCTATACAAAAGATTTGTAAATAATATTTTTTGTTTACTATTTTTGTCCCGGTTTTTGAACCCAGTTACATTTAGTAAACTAGCTAATTAGATTTAGCTTGTTTACGTTTGACAGATTCAATTACTTGTATGTTGTATGCCCGTAATAAGATAAGCAATGCTAAATATGCGTCAATAACCAAGCCAGCAAGGAGTTTAGTCTATTGTTGCTGTGAGGTTAAAAGGTTGGTATGCAAGTCTTATTGCAGCCCCATTGAAGGTAGTTTGATTAGGCAATAAGAGCTTTTTATTTTAATAAAAAAAAACTCGAAGCACTGTAGTAGCAGATATAATGATGAATTCTAATTCTAATTCTAATTGATTTGGGGGAATACGATCTGCACTGACGTCCCGCGATGGGGTGTATTGTGCATTATCCCCCTGCCAAACCTCACCCCAGCCAGCCCAACTCCTTAAAATAACGGAGAAGGACTTTGGGTTGGTGGCAGCAGTGCTCCAGTAAACCTGATGGTGACACGGATGTGGATGTGGAGGGACACGACTCAATGAGTTCCCTGAGCCCTGTCTTGGACCTCGCCTCTTCTGTTGTGGAGCAGTGCAGTACCACATGCTCCACAGTTTCCTTGTCCTGTAGGCAGCCCCGACACAGGTCGCTGTCTGTAGCTCCAGTTTTCATGAGGTGGTAGTTTAGGTCGCAATGGCCCGTGATGATTCCTACCATTAGTTTTAAGTCCTCTCTTTTCATTTTCAGTAGGTTTGTTGTGATGTGCTTATCCATCGTTGGCAGCATCGTTTTTGTGTGTTTGCAGTCTGATCTGCGCTCCCATTGCTTTTGATGTTCCTTGTGGGAGTACATCTTCAGTCTATTCCTTATTTCTGCCGATGGGGGCTTGCAGAGGCCTAGGTCGTCTGTGGTAGGTGTCTGCTTCGCACCCTCTTTTGCTAGGGAGTCGGCTTCATTGTTCCCTAAACACGAGCCATGACTTTTTGTCCATTTTATTTTGACAGTATGCATTTTAGCTAGTTCTTGTAGCGCAGTGTGGCATTGTGCGACTGATTCTGATCTTGTATCGGATCTGCCCAGTGCGTTGATGAGTGCTGCGCTGTCTGTTGTAAAGATTAATATTGTCCGTTCGATTACTATATCCGCGCTCGTCTTAGGCTCTAAAATTGTAAGCATCTCTGCTGCTGCCAGGAGAAGCCCGAGAGTTTCTGCCTGGAAAGCAGTTGTTGTGTTGCTGAGGGGTTGCGCGCGTGATAGCCCCATTTCGGGGCAGTAGAAGCCGCAGCCCGCTCCTGCTTTCTGTTTGGAGCCATCGGTATAAACGTGATAGATGTTGGAGGTCGAGATAGGATCTACCGTTCCTCTTTGGCTTTCTATTTGGTACTTTTTGTCCGTTAGGTATGTCGTGGCTATTCTGTCGGTTCCCTTTACGGCCTCCGGGATGGCTTGTATGGCCTTGTCCAGAATTCTTGAGTGGTTTGTTGGTTTACCACTGCTTTTCCACTGGTTCGTGGATCTTATCCTTAACGCTGCTGCCATCGCCTCCTGTTGTATGTGGAGATGGAGGGGCGTTAGCCCTAGTATCATATCCAGTCCCGCAGACGGTGTGGATTTTGCGCAACCGCTAATCAGGGCGCAGGCGAGCCTTTGTACCTGCTGCAACTTGCTGATTGTGGTGACTAGGTTTGTTCTGGGCCACCATACCACTGCACCGTAGGTTAGCACTGGCCGTACCATGACCGTGTACATCCAGAGACAAAGCTTGGGTTTTAGCCCCCAATCCTTGCCAACGGCGCGTCTGCACTGCCATAGTACGTTTGTAGCTTTTGTCGTTACATGTTCTAGTTGTTTGCCCCATAGGAGCTTGCTGTCTAGCCATATTCCGAGATATTTTACCTCTTTGCTGAGGGCCAGTTTGGTTCCAAAAAGAGAAGGTAAATTTAGATTTGGTAGCTTCAGCTTGCGAGTGAATAGCACCAGTTCTGTCTTGCTGGGGTTTACTGTTAGGCTGTGCGTGTGGCACCAAGCCTCCACGATACGGAGTGCTTTCTGCATTTTCTCGCATAGGGTCGATTCAAACAATCCCGAAATCATGATTGCCAGATCATCGGCATAGCCTATGGTTTGCAGCCCTTCCTTATTGAGGGAGTCAAGTAACTCATTGGCTACAAGTACCCACAGCAGAGGACACAGTACTCCTCCTTGCGGGCAGCCTTTAGTTACAAGGCATCTTGTGACTTCCGAGTGTTCTATGAGGGCTGCTCTGTTTGATAGCATTTTGTTAATCCACTCATTTAGGTTTTCTTCCACACCTTGATTCCTCAAGCCCTTCTCGATGCTCGGGAATGTTGTTTTGTCAAAGGCACCTTCGATGTCAATGAATGCTATCAGACACGATTGCTTGCAGTCTAGCGCGCTCTCGATTTTGTGCACTACATTGTGAAGGGCTGTTTCCGTCGATTTGCCCGACTGATAGGCATGTTGATTATTATTTATGGGATTCTTGAGCAGTGGTCCGCTACGTATGTGTCTGTCGCAGAGCCTTTCCAAGGTCTTCAGTAGAAAAGAGCTTAGACTTATAGGCCGGAACGATTTGGGCTGGGTGTAGTCCGACTTGCCTGGCTTCGGCAGAAAGACTACTCTGACTTCCCTCCAAGTGTGAGGGATATATTTCCAGGCAATGCATCCTCTAAAAATAGCGGCGAGTGTCGCCTCGATTCTAGTGAGATTCCATTGTAGAAGCGCCGGGAAGATTCCATCCGTGCCGGCTGCTTTAAACGGTTCAAAGGTTCTAATGGCCCACGACAGTGCCTCTTCTGTGACAATGGCGTCGGCTAGTTCCCAGTCTTCCTTATTCGGGTTGTGGCCCTCATGATCTGCTTCCCAGCTTGCATTCCCGTCTAGATTGCAGTCTGGGAAGTGCGTTTGTAGCAGAAGCTCAAACTGTTCTTTGTCTGTTGTCGTGTACGAACCGTCTGGCTTCTTGAGAGTGCCCAGTTTTATCTTGGTGTCACTCGAAAGTATTTTACTCAGACGGGCCGTTTCACTCTGGGATGCAATTGAGCTGCTGTATTTCCTCCAAGAGTTATTGCGGCTTAGTTTTATCTCATGCTTAAGTTCCTGTCTTACTACTCTGTAGTCTGCCCAGTCTTCTTCACTATTTGTATTCATGGCCCTGTTAAAGTGGTGACGAACCTTCTTTCTCAGTTTGCCGAGGGTTTTGTTCCACCATCTGTCTTTGCGGTGAATTATCTTGTTGCTTTCCGTGATTAGAGGGCAAGCCTTTTCATAGCTGGTTGTCATGCTGTTAACCAGTGATTCGAGCCTTGTCTCTATTTCTGCTGGGGTTAGTGTCTCCGTGGGTTCAGTTTTCCGCAACCCCCCCAGGGCTGCGTCCATTGACTCCACATAGAGACCTGAGTCCGTTTTCTTCGGGTTTCGGTATCTGCGCGGAACCATCTCGCCTATCTTCAGGCTGAACCTGATTCTCCTATGATCCGCACACGATGCCTCATGCGTGGCGACATGCCAGTCATTTATTAGTTCTGCAATAGTATCTGTGGCTAGTGTGACGTCTACTATCGTCCTGGCCCATGACGTCACAAAAGTTGGTTCCGACCCTCTGTTCAGAATGTTTAGGTTATGCCTTAGAATGAAGTCCAGGAGGTCCCTCCCCCTTTCGTTCGTGTCCTGGCATCCCCATACTGTGCTGTGTGCGTTGGCGTCACAGCCTATAATACATTCTGATTTGAGTCGTCTGCAGTAGATCAGTAGGTTTTCGAGTTCTGGTGGTGGTGCTTGCGCCCCGCCATCCATGTATACAGATGCTAGAATCAAAGAGTTTAGATTACCTCCTAAGCCAGTTTCGATTTTCACAACAGTAAGGTCGTCCGTGCACAGGTGTGATAATGATGAAATAAATATTGCCAAATTTTAATTTAGGCATTGTTTTCATATTTAAATGGTAACAAATAGTTGAACAAAAACCATATCCCGTGATATACAGCCACTTCGAAGAGTGCCGTTCCAAGAACGCGAAGGATTTAATAATTCAATCGGCAATATTGCTCTACATTGTAAATCATACTTAATAACAACGCCATGGCGGTTTTCTCACAGGGTCATAATTTTTCACTCAGTTACCGATACATAATTACTTAGTTATACTATCCTTCAAAATAAAACAGCATAACCTAATCGTATCGTTATGCCCCCGTTCCTAAATCCACCATGCGACGGAATGTTGGAGAACGAGTTTTCTATCCATCCTTGTCCTCTCTATGGAAGTGCTATCTCCGTCCTTGTCTGTGTCTTGTCATTTTCTATAAGTTTTTCTAACATTCTCCGGCGCACCGCCCCCTCTATTTCGGCCAAACGCCTGCGCTAAGAGCGATAACTTGTGTTTGTTCAACAGTTATGACTATTGTTCGACACCCAGATGCTTGTTACGCTTGCTATAAGTGTTTGCTTGCTTAATGAAGCTCTGTTACTTCATCCTTCTAATGATTTGTTTACTTTAAACGCCAACTAGCATAATGCAGTACATGACTTCGCTATTCCGATAAAGCTTTAGAAAAATCACCGACGTCAAAGCTCATAGGTATACCTAAAAGTTATTATAATTGAGTCATTAATTTCTCGATACAATTTCCTGTTCGTGTTAGAATTTATATTAAATAATCAATGAACGGTATTGGCCGACATAAATTAAACCAAACTTTCTTGATATTGTTGGAAGTAATGAAATACGGCCGCGTTGCATATGCCCCTGACCAAAGACGAAATCTCAATCTAAGCGCACTCCGCGCGCTGGCCGCTTAATGCTAACGACTTACAAATTAAAAGAGACCAAGACGTGTGCCAAAGGTAACTTTATGGGCTTTGCATGTCTTATATCAATAAATTATTAACTACGCTCCTTGTTTGATTTCACATACATACTTATCAATTTTCATTTCAAAATGGACTTTAGAACACTTGTTTATGGTGCAGAATGGGCTGAAGGGCGTGTGAGAAGAGCCATTGGAATATAATCCATAAAACCGAGTGTTAATGTTTAATTTATGCTAGCATGGAACAAGTACAAATAGTGGCGAAGGAGTAGGTATTTGAGCGTAAGTCGGGAGAGGCGAGAATCTAAGTTTTAATTAATACGCTGGATCTAGGCACCGAGTATTCGCTATTTTCAATTAGTCCTCGGCGCCGGTAGCGTGTTTTGAATTGTGTGATTTAATGGGAACCTGTATTTCCCATACAATTAGTATTATAATGTCAAGCGCTTTAACCAGGCCTAACTAACCCCATTATCATGCGCAACAAAGTCTTTCGCTGTAGGTATCGTAGGAGCATAGTAAAAAAGTCTATAAGTGCTTCGGCTCGTTTAAAAAGAATCTGTCACAAAATGACAATTTATTGTCATTGGAGGTGACATTTAAAATCGACCCATCTACGAAATGGTCGTCTTACATTATAAAATGATATGAAAATTCTCGTTCGAACTATAAAATTAAAGCAACACAAATATACTGAAGTGAAACTTAATCTACACCTATTACCGCGGACGGTGTACGTAGAGTAGAAAAACAAGAAATTTATAATGTGTTCGTAAAGATATAAAATTGACAATTTATGATGAGGGCACCAGTATCGCTGTATTATTCAAAATAAGAAAAAGATATTCATGTCTACATTTGGACTGTGGTATCTGTACGAATCAAAACACTCAAATCGTTAGTAATTTAAATAAATTATCTGACACCTCTAAGGTGATTAACCACTTATTATTTGGATGTATTATATTGACACTTATTTTAGTTTTTATTTTTGGAAATCACATATTTTAGTTTAAAAAGTTGAAAACCTTTAATTTTTTTATCGATTGATCATCTCAGAGAAAATCGTGGGACGATCTCGATTGTCATCTTAGTGACTGGCACACTGCAGCCAAAGATCGAAAAATTTGACGCCTTTCCTCCGCAGTGGAACGAGACTAAAAATAATAATTTAAGCAATTGAACTTTTTGGTTTTCATCTAATACGATAGTTACGATGTTAAGTTAAGTTAAAGAACTACAAGTAAGATAAGTTACGTAATACTTGCCATAGTGTTCTGTTCGAATTATTAATAAATAACCTGTCAAGTGACCTGAATACCAATGATTAGAGATACGGAATATGCGAAGCTCCAAGAAAGCCTCGCAAGAACTAAGTGGTCAAAGCCTGTTGTATAAACAGTCACGAGTCCACGCTCAACTGATGTAATTCTCACGACTCACTATTGACACCAAATAATAATTGTCACGTTGGCTGTCAAACACATCGTGTCAAACAAAGCCCTTATGATTTTCTCAAACGTTGGGTATTGTGTGAAGAACTAACTGTATCGAAGGTGCTACTAAACTGCGGACTTCGTGAGTGCTATTAATGCAACGTAATTTAATAGTCAAGTTTCGATCTCATATTATATTTCTCAAATGTTGTTCCTTATTACTATCGCGACAAGGTTGAAATTGTCATGAAAAAATGCAGCCTCAATAGGCTGTCAGATAAAATATGTGAATTGCCTCCAGGTTAACATTTGAACTAAAAAGATTTGACGAAAAAAAACCGGTTATTATTATTGTTATTTCTCTCTACGGTCAAACTAATTAAAATTTAACGTTCTTTTTATGTTCTATTAATTTCTTAAAATAACTAGTAAAATGCTATTTTTTAAGCCCAAAGTTATTTACGAGCTTTTTGATGTTCCATCAACTAGGCATCACTTAAACATTATTACTATGTATTAAGTACGTGGTATACTATTAGCCCATAATGCTCCATTGTTGGACAAAGACGTCTCTCCTTTTCCTATCGCCACCATTTGTACATCCATATAACTATCATTTGTAAATTATATTATTTAAACATGAGTAAACTATGTTAACGCTTGTTTAAAGTGTTTTTAGTAACACTATTAGACACATCCGGAAGTAAAGGTTTTAAAAGTTAAGACATAAGGTGTTAAACGCGATAAATACCTGTGTTTTAGATTCAGTTCATATGTTATGATCACGAAAGTTTAAGAAGTATTTGGTTTTAAAAAGTAATATTTCTGTCAACTGAGCAAGCATGCTCAGAAGGCTAATTTGTATATTGAATTGAGCTATACAAAATGTCAAATCAAGCAATAATTTTCCCATAAAAACCTGTAATTGACAGATATTTATATTGATTAATTGGATGGTAATCGTATGTACATATTTAGTTGTATTGTAAATTCAAAATAAAATATATGAGGTTGACGAACTTGTGATCAAGTGGGAAGAAAAGCAATAAAAGTTTTTTATAGTCCAACTATTCCTCGGCTTGGCTTACAATGCCACTTTGATTGGTTGCGCAACTGTTATTGAAAACACACTGTCTCTGATATTTATTGTAATTATTATTTACTCAAACTAAAGGCAGACTCGAAATTTAAAATGCTTTTGTAGTTTTATGAATACCATTTCATTTGACTTATAAAAATAGTCGATATTTTGTGAAGGGAAATTTTATGGTTTGATACTAGCTTACATTGGTACCAGTGTGCAGCAGAAACATAAACGCCGTGAGAATTTTCTCTCTAAGTTTCTCCTTATGTGTGTCATTGTCTTCAAGTTAACCTGAATAGCTACGCTGACGCCTTACCCACCAATCAAGCGCGTAATTACCATCTAATCAAAAGTGAGGGAGTACTTACCTTAGTTAACTGGTAGTTATGTGGTGGTTAAGCTTGGCTTAACAGTCGCAGACTCTCCGCGGGTATTGAAGGGGCTTCCGGCGTCTGCGCAGCGGCCGCTTTCTCGGGACCTCCTACTGAATCGCCTTTTATGCACTACATAAATATCAGGGCATTGCGCTATTTTCAGCCACTATAGTATTGTACCTTGGATTGCTGTAAATGACTTACGTAGCCGGCGTTCTTTGTGAATTAGACATCGCTAACGAAGTTTTATGAGATGCAGTCTCAGATAATTTAGGTCATAGGTTCTATTTAGTTATGTTAAAAAAACTTGAGAAACTGACTTTCTATGGGACCGATCTGGAAGAACGTTTCAAATATTATTTTTTTTCAAAAAGGTTTGTAACAGACGAAGTTAAGCGACAATCTTTAAAAAAATACAAAGGAAGTGAAAACCTGCTTCTTTTTTTTTTGAAGTCGGTTAAAAATATAATAGGCGAATCTGATTGGAACCTACAAAAGTAACTGTTGCTCGTATGCAGGAAGAGCCACAGCCTTATTGGCCATAACTCGACACCAGGGTATAGCTTAAGAATGGAGTGGTTAAGTACACACTGGTTTATGAGCAACGATACAGAATTGATGCTGGCTGTCAAAATAAAACGCGTGTTAGCATCACTGCTAAAACTGCATTGTGAACCGCTGTAGGGAACAAGCTAAACAATTAATTATTTTATTTTATTCTTTCCTTAGAAATTTATTTACGCAAAGATACTTACAATTAAACAAATATTTACAAAATGTAAAAAATACACAAGAAACAGTTGATCTATCTGCAGATCGTTACAAAAGATCTAGAAATAGCTCAACTGATCCAATTCAGTACCAGACGGAAGCGTCCCCAAGAGGCTGGTGGCATTGCCTCACTAAATAGCGATAATGCGCTGCGCCAGATACAGCCCTTGGGTCACGCGTCGCTTCAATCAGTCGCCTAGACAAAATTTTGAAAACCCGCAAGACCTCTGTTTCCTACGGACCTAGAGTCTCAGCCCCAAGAGGAGCATATACAAATTCTATTGAGTGTTAGTGGCATGCTACAATTTGTCAAGTCAAATTACACAAAGTAACACAAGTGTTACTATTCAAGTAGGTATTTGAAAGTTGACGATTTGTTTGAACCCATTCATGTTTACATAAAGTGTGAAATTCACACCGTATATTTTTAGACGTGACAGCATTTGAGTAACGACTTTCTGACCAAACTTGTGTTAAATCACCACGCCCCTAATGATGAAGTCACATCACAGTCATTTCAAATATATCTCGATATTTGTTTTTGGGGTTTTTTTTTATTAGTCTATTATGTACTTAAGTTTAATTTTACTACTGACTGGTCAAGTCTTAAAATGCCAAAATATTAGATATTGAAAGTATTTTTATTTGCAAACATCAATTTATTAGTCTATACAGAGCGTATTGCAAGAGCAAAATGGATAAAACATGGTTTTTATTGGATTTACAATAAAACTACAAATCGATGTTTTAAAAACTCGCATCCAAGCACCGAAAATTAGTTTCTTAATCAGGATGCAGGGTCATTTAAGAAATTTATAGCCTCGTCAATACATAAGTGTTTGTTTCCTTCGGCTGGCAGGTAACATATCTTGCACGCGGCGGGGGGTGGCCCAAAGTTATAAGATAAACGGCGGCTATATGTAACCGTATCTATGTTTATTTGGATACAAAAGGGCTAGGCGGGTTTTAACTTCTAATATTATAAGAATTAACGCACTGACATCTAACGCACAACCTATACTGTTGGACTTGAAATTTGAAGGTTATGTTCCTTGAAAAATGTAAGGGATTACGGAGTACAATAAAATCAACGCGGACGATTTCGTATGTAACAACTAGTGCATTATATTAGTGTCAAATAAGATGACGCTACAGCCAGATCAAATGTGTGCAATAATTCTGATTGAATACGCAGGAACTAGCTAGCAATGCTGTTTCCGTAAAATAATTCGAACCATTACTAATTTAGCCTTGATCGATTACATACTGGTCCAGTTTCGTGTCCGATTCTATCGATATCGCGAGCGCAACAGCATTATTCAATTACAGTTCATAGCAAAGATACCGTTTTATCGATCTAATAAATTATGTTACGCAAATTTGCCTGCCTCTATAAGTATACACACAAAATTAATGCCAATAAGCAAATAAAAATATTACGATCCGATTGCTGCATATAAATGCATTTTATTGTTGCTTATTAAAATTCTATAAGCAGCCCTAAGCCACATCTTTTTATAGGGCACCTTTGTAAATTATGTAAAAGCAGGTCTTACCTGTGCCCTCGCCTCGGCCTCGGTGTGGAATCGATTAGGTCCGTTTCAAACATATTTCGTCGAGTTCCGAATGACTCGTCCTTACTTTTGTCGCTTGATTGCTTTTTGATGCGGCGATAAATGTGACTTATGTGGTTTTGAGCTAACGGACGCATTTGTGTAATGACGGGGTAGTGCAGTTTAGGCGGGGCCGTTTAATGTGTGAACGCTATTATTATGTTTTTTCGACGATGGCTCCACCGATAAGCACAAGTTTTAAACTCGTTTTAAATAATGACGCTTTAGTTTTGCATGCCAATTAGTTTTGACTTGGAAGTCAAAACCCGTTTATCTATTTTCTAACGTGATGATACTCGATTTAGCATAACTTAAAATTCCGAACGCATAACTATGTTTGCACCTTGCTATTGTTGCAATGCTTAATAATTTGTTTCGTTTCAGGTAATAAATACGAGCGTTTTTCATCAAACAGTAAGTGTATAATAAAAGTAGTTTCTCTAATGACACGCTCAACATGAATTGCATTCAATTAAGATAATCACAGAACACTTAGGAAACAAAAAGTATTTTAATTTAAAAGCTGGGTTCCCGCATGCCACATGCCCTCAGATAGATGCACTCCGGCTAGATCGCCGCTGGCAAAGCAGCACTGCTACTAGTCAATCCTGCGCAGGCGCGGGCATGCGCCGCCATCTTGGATTGCCAGACGGACAGACGGACGAGCGAGTAGAGGCTCGACTGTAATTGCAACGCTATTCGCCTGCGGCCGTTTTTCTATAAAATAGCGAATACAGACGCTCGATTGATCCGCTCTGACGTTGGTCCTAAGACTTTGTAAGACCCATTTACACTGCAATACGTAATTATTAGGAATTTCATAGTTCAAGTATAGTTTCCTGCATATGTAGTAGTTATAGATATTTTTTATTGATCTTATTGCTACACTTAAGAAAGTCACAAATTTTTTCAAACCCCTCGAACTCGGGTTCAAATCCCGCTCGGGTCTTAACTTTTGGGACATTATAAAAATCTTTAGTGTATTTGTACAGTTTATTTGTGCCTGGAAGATACAATATTATTCCTGAAAATGATGATGATGATGATGATATGAACATCGTGTATATTATGTGATTAAATAAACGTTAGCTGAGCCCTAATAAACATTAAATAAAACTTTAATTTGGCATAGCTCTTTATGCACCTTGTCTTGTAAAATAAAAGGTTTTTTTAATTTTGTGGATAAAAACGTTTAGTAGAAGGATGCATTTGAGATTGAGATATTATTGAATTTCACGCATAACTCCCTCGCGCGATTCTCACAATTCATGTATCCATTATTGCCACAAGAAAAAGATTAATATCGCCACAGCAAGAGCAAAATAAATAAATCCTAATAGAAAAGTGTTAGATTTGAACTATTATGTAAGGCACGTAGCAATCCATAAATGGTTTGTAATTGTAGGTGAATGTGTTTTTGCCGGCCGGCGAGCACAGTCGCGATCCAACACTAGTTTTTGCTACGAATGACATATTATCTATCTCGGATGAAATGGCTACGCCGTTTAACTTCCTACGTGGTTTAGAATTACTCGATAGTAGCGTTTTGTACGTGACTCAATAAAACTTCCATTTGTAAGTTATGCTGGTTTTTAGCAGCTATGTTTAATTTACCTGAAATAAGGTTTTTACTTCACTAGTGTGAAGCCCCCGCCTTCTAATCATATAACCGTGGGTTTGATTCCAGAGCGCACCAATGAAGTTTTCTTAAAAAAAAACTTGCGTGCGTACTCGTGCAATCCCTATGATAGATAACTTGGCACCTACAAAATTCATTAATTAATCCAAACTAGTATCTTTTACACACCCAAATCCAATTTGGAGCCAATTTAGCTACCGCTAAATATGGTAGCGCAACTTTCGAGATTTCCACAACCAGATCTGTAAATTCTGCTTTTACCTAATAGTCGGTTGGATTTAGAACAAATACATTTATCAAAGAACAAAGACTAGAATACTAAACTAAGGTTTACCAATTGCATTATGTAAAAGCAATGTAGATGAGACGTTTGGTGGTAATTGAATTGAAAGACCCAATCTTTTCCAGACCTTGTGCAAACTTTCAAACTCACTCAAAAGGTTAGGAACTATAATACACGGATGACCAATCAAACAAACAAATATTTGACAATGGTTTATGCCATATTTGTTAAGAAAAACATTTATACAAAAGAGTAACAACTGTCAAATATTTGATTGGTCAATTAGGCATTAGTCAAACACTGTGTTCTAAAAGTTAAAGCTGCTATTTAAAGGTCGATAATACGGCGTCATCTCTAAAGAAATCAGTATTTTAGTCGAGGCAGACAGGTCTAGTCTGGTATTGATTTATCGAGCTTTCAATCGATGTTTCGATGGTTACGTGTGCGTCATAGGAACGTTTCGAATGCTTGACATTATGATATAGTTCGTCTTGAAACTTCAACCTTCCGCCCACGTATGGGTAACGCAACAGCTTGATAGCTATTTAATGTTTGTTTCGAATAGAACGATGCAGAATATCAGTGCCTCTATTCTAAAACGGCATAAATCGAGTTTATTTCTTTTTGTTTTTATGCAGAATTGTAATTTTCGTGTTCTGGTATATAACTCTAGTTCCATTCTAACTTGTTTTTTTTTTCAGTTAAATCAAACACATACCTCGATCTTTGTAAAGAGATATGCTTAGTACCTACGTTATGAACTTAGTAAACCAAAGTACTAACTAAAGTACCGTCAAACCAATGCTCACTTTGGTGTGTTCCAATTTGAAGGGTGCAATTGAGACTTTTTGGCATATAAGTGATGGGCTTTGGGTGCATCATAGGATATTTATATCCTTAGTTTACGAGCTCTGTGACCTAACTACTACACAACGTATTACTACGAAGGAGGTACATATTATACCTGCTCAAAATAAAATGAGCCTCATAAAAAAACAAGCGTCAGTGTCAAAAAATTATGTGAATCAAAATGAATAATTGACTTTATAACGGTCGATTATTTCGTAAAAGCCTTTTTAAAATTAGAAATTACTGTTTGATTGAAACTGATCTGACAGCTCAACATTTTTTGTGTCAAAAAAGTGGTTGTATTTGGTTCACTCAAACAGGATCTTGTTTGTCGATCTCTGTTTGTTTTATTGTCGTACATGTGTATGCTGCTTGAGTACTGGGGGACTAGCACCAGTTATTGACGTTGTCACCTACGAGGTGTTGGTTCGATTAATGTAATGGGACAAATATTTATGATCTATGACTTACTTATAAATTTTTCTATTGTAGATGGCCCATTTGAAGTTGAGCGCTTGCCAATATCCTAAAATCAATGCATTACCGCATAGAAATCTGCCTTTTAGGCGTTATTTGGTACAAATTGAGAGCAGGTTTCGTCTTCTATAAAAGCTGAACAAAAATCAAACACTTCATTTTTTTTGAATGCAATCTAATATATAATTTTGATTATGCATATGCCTACCCCACGGATTTGAAATGCCTTATACAATTTTTCTTTTTGTCAATTCTAATATATTAGTCCTACTCTGAATTTTTGTGCACGTAACCGTTAAAATATGTGATACAATTTTTACTTTTGATACCTTTGTACTTTTCCATACCATGCATTTATGCAAATAAATACATGAAATAAGAAAAATATAGATTTATTATATTATTTATGATTTTGTGGTGGATTTACGTGGTAGCTTCCGAGACGATACTTTATAAATTTGTGCTATTGGTACTGTAAGTAGAGTTTGTGTGCGGAAGTGTTGTACCAGATTATAAGTAAAAGTGGTTGGGCGTTAGGCTGAGAGAGTAAGTAATTAGTATACTTTGTCATGGGAGGTCTTTTTAGCAATTAATTTTACTTTTTGATCAGGTTATCGCAGTTGTCAATGTAACTCACTAGCATTTGTGTAAATGTCATAATTAATTTGATTAAAACTGACTTTTCATGATTTGATGGGAACCAAAAAACTGATTAGAAGAAATCGCATGTGTTTTTTATTTTGTCTCTGGTTTTTGGTGATTTTACCACAACACAACAAAATAAAAAACACACGCAGCTAACACAGAAGGAAATAATTGATACAGTAGCCTGAAACTATTTTTTTATATTTAACACGCGGATCGCGGCCGATAATTTTGATACTCGCTGTCCGCGTCGCTGCTAATGTCTACTTTGTAATATCATAAACAAAGTAACGCATTGGAGTTATGCGTTACATTGCGTGACAAAGCAACCAGATACTCCACAGACGTTATCGTTGACACGCAGACACCGCGTAGTGTAACGCAAAGTGTAAACACGAAATTTTATTTATAGTTTGAAGAGACCCTGTTATGATTTACAATCCGGGCCGATGGGTCTCATTCTAAGAGACAGCGGCTTGATATTGGCTTTAAATTGGAAGCAACTTATTAAGCCCGGTTTTATGCGTTGGTATTTGCGAACATTCCAATCGACTGATCGCGCGTTTGAGCATATAAAATGTTAGAATTAAAAAAGAAACGAATGAAGCATTTCACTAGTAGAATACATTTAGAACATTAGCATCGATGTATTAAAAAAAATGGATCTATTGGTCATTATATTTTTAGAGGATTACGAGAATTTTCCTCTTGCTCAAAAAGCCTTTTTGGCGTACCAGAACGAAGAAAAAATAGCATTTCTTCCTCTATAGTCTATAGGCATATAGCCGACGACATTGTTAAGATCGCGGGAAGTCGATGGATGGAAAGGGCTCAGAATCGTTCTTCCTGGAAACGAGTAGGGGAGGCCTATGTCCAGCAGTGGACTTCTTCAGGCTGATAATGATGATGATGATGAGTCTATAGGTCAAAAGGTTTCTTTTATTTTTTGTTTGTCAAATGGCAATCAGCCTACAAAAACGAAAAAGTCTTTAGTCATAAGTATAATAATAATCATGAATAAAAACTCGACTTATTAATGTTGTATAAAAAAAGAACAACATTTTATTTTTGAAAATGGAACTAAAATCAGCGATCTCTATGATAGAATGCATACAATGTGTTGCGGCTACAGAAGAAATAAAAATAATTTTAAAATGAATAAACAAATGGAAAAAAAAAACCACCCGTGAAAAGCCGGTACAGTGTTCAATAAAGGGCATTATGTTTGTTTTTTGGTTAGGAAACATGATCTCGAACGCTAGTGTGTCGATTGAGCAACTCCAGCTTATAACTGGGGAACAAGTTATTTAATTACTACGAAGATTATCTTGTGAGATCCATAAGGCACACGTCGTGCGCGCATAAAGCGGCCTGTGACAAACTGCCTATGACGCTCTCGGGAACGCTTACAGCCACCTAATTACGGCAGTCACGCTTCAACTAAGAAAATCTTTTGTGCTCTTTCCCCGAGCGAGAAATGTTACAAAACGAATATTTTTTTTCACCGAAATGACTTTAGTGTCACGGCTTTGACCGGCGTCGACTAATGAGAAATCTTTGTGATCGCTGAACCGACCAGCGCTGTGTCGAATTGTGATGCTCTGGTTTATAAGGGTTGCAGTGCACGTTCGTATTTGGCTTTAAGACGTTGTATTACTCATGTTTTATTTATGTTAATGTCAAAAGGTCGGTATAATCAGCAGCTATTAGGACCATTAAGTATAATTAGCAGTATCGATGAAACAAAAGCAAGCTCTTGATCTTAACTATTAACTTGGTAAAATGTTAAAAAGCCAAAGTTGAACGTACTCGTAGTTACTTGGTTACCCGGTTATGAAGAGAAAAAATAATTTGTCCACAATCCACACGACACTATCTAGCCCCAAACTAAGAAGAGCTTGTACTATGGGAAACAGACAGCTGATATAATGCAACTTATATGCATTTTTTTGGTAAAAACATACTTAGAATACAATAAAACACATTTCATTTTGTTTCCCATTGATCCCGTATTCGTGTCCGGTCTGTTAAAGTCGGATGCTACGCCTCTGTTAACCGCGACAAATCTGTCTGAGAATAGATTCACCCTTTCTTGTGACCAATATTTAGACATGAACGCTGACTTGTACTTCAATAGCTTTAATTCAATCGTGTTTTGCTGCTTTTTAATAGCTATCAACTGTATGACTGCTATTATAATTATTTTTGATTTGTAAAAAAAGCATATAAAAAACGGTAGGAACCAAGTTGTTGTTTGTTGCCTGTTCTTCTAAGCTTGGTCGCGTGGAACTGGCACCTAGACTCACCTAGCTTTAAGACGTTTCAAAGTGATCCTTACGATTCTACTGAAGAACGCTTTTGATTTTGACTATTAAGCACATTCAACATTGGTTTTTGCCATCCGGACACACTGCTGCCAACTTTGACAGTGCAATATTTGACAGCGATACACTAATAGCCACTGCATGCAATCTGAGCGCAAAGGCAAAGATGTGCACAAGGCTTTAGATCGTTGTGTAATATCTATATATATCGGTTTCAATCAATTTCTTATAAAACACGTGCAAACACGTCGTTTAATACGATATTGGGTGATAAAATTACTATAAATAAATCAACAGTTACGATGTCTAAACTATTGTTAGAGCCCGTTAACTGTTCCGGGCTGTTGGTATCCATCAAAGGAAATTCTATGAAATTGGCCATTGTGTCGGCTGGGCCCATAACTCGAACAAGCTTAGAAGGATTGCTCCTTAACCCTACGCTCGTGATGTCGCCTCGACCTCAGGCGAATCTATTTTGCCCATCATAATCGCTGCTTTCAATTTACGGTGGCTATTCTATCAAGTGATGTATGGCGCTGTTTCGATGTCGTATGAAATTGTTCAACAAACGGCGTGCAGTG
Source organism: Thera obeliscata (assembly GCA_947578465.1). NCBI lineage: Eukaryota > Metazoa > Arthropoda > Insecta > Lepidoptera > Geometridae > Thera > Thera obeliscata. Next base: position 4,222,570 of record OX387927.1, read on the forward strand.
CTATTTGAAATATGAACGAGCAATACAATGTTGAAAGATCAATTTGAAAAACCTTTCACTTTGAAAAACATTTCATAAAATATTTACAACTTCAATTCGATAAGGGAGTGCTAACAAATACTTACTTACAACTTACCTACATGGATTTGATTTTGATTCTTATGTTGTTTTTATTTTAAGTGCATATTTATATGTAGGTATGGGTTCGATAAACTAAACGCTTTGTATAGTGTGACAAAGATACCGCGCTCCACGTTTCCTGCACCACAAGGGCAATATTTATTCGTTATTCGTTTACACAATTAATATAAAGGCTTACTCGTATAGAAATCACATTAAATAAACTCAGAAGCATTCCGATACACACGGGAAGTATGGAAACCTTATCAATAAGGCGACGGGGAGTCCGATCATATCGCTCGTTGGCTGCGAGAACTACACAGAGCTACGAACTTTTAAACATTACATTGTGTCGAAATCGTGACTCAAAAATATTATTATTGACCATTTATATCGGTATCTGTTTATATCACGGTAATAGGCGCTTCACTATATTTATGTTTCATCTTTTGTTGTTATTTGTGCCCGAACAAAAATATAACACTCCGATTTATTGGACTAATAATAGTTAACCATAAACAGCGACATAAGTTTAGCTCGTTATATAGGAGCCTGTTTAAGGAATAATGTAGGCAATAAGTTGTTATTATTTTATCAAAGTTATTTTTTTAGATTTATCCGAACAAGTTATCTTTTAACTTATAACGTCCCTTTCTGGCGGGCGGTGGTTACATTAAAGACTGAAGATGAAGTAGTATTTATGGTAAGCTCGAAAAATATCTATATAAAAAAACAGGTTCTTTGGTTCAAATAAATCTTTAACAAAGATTGCGTCCGGGAAACGGTTATTGGTGGAATGACTGTGCAGGCACTTGTGATACATACATTTTGATTGGTTTTATTTAGATGAGATCTGAAGTGTAAAGAAACCTAAGATTTTTGTTAATTTTTTGCCAACTTCAAATAACTCTCTATAATAATAATAAATATATATATTAAGGGTTCTCAATTCGGTTGAATGCTTTTTAATATTTGTTATCACATAACTTCGTCATTTATGAACCGATTTTTTTTTCTCTGAGAGATCCAGATTAGTACCATAGATAAATTTCATCAAAATCAATACAGCCATTATGGTGAGATAATTTCTCAAGTTTTTTTTAATTCACCTGTTTAATACAAACTCTAATCAAAAATAACAAGGTATTGTCATAAAAAAGTGGTGGATGTGAGCATTCAACCCCTAAGGAGCAGGCTTAGCCTTAATTCACCTGTTCACTCTTCTTCTATCTTAAAAATCCTTAATTATCAAGTTCCGGAAACACTTAACTAACACACACTAACACTAATCAATACTTTTTGTAAATTCACACTTATATACTCAGTAATACGAGTACAACAAACAAGACACAAATCAAACATCCAAGTTCAATTGCCCATCAAACAGAATGTTACGACTGAAATTAATGTCCTAAACATTATGATATCTGAGAACCAACAAATATTTACAGTCGTAGAACCGTTAATACGTACTTAAAATGAAACATCTAACTTGCTGCAAATAAATGTTTTTAAAGTTAAAAAGTGAGAAAACATGGGAAAACCTTATTTTTCTGCTGTACTGTAGCAGACCGATTAGAAATATTAAACTTTTTTATTATAAACTCAGACATTTATTTAATTGAAATCTTGGGCAAAGCACAACTAATGACACTATGTCAAAAACATTGTAAATACGACTGCGTAACATCTTCTCTCATAAGGCTCTCATTTACTTGCAGCTTGCTGATGGGACAAGGATTGTAATAATCACCTATAACAAAGTATTGACTTGCAAGTCACGAACGTGCACTACAATACCCTACCTTGCGTCTATCAACTAAGACTAGAGACGAAGAAAGAAAATTAGGTAAAATTTTCCTTTCTTCTAAATGCACTTACCGCTTTACCAAGAACAATTTTAAACAATACGAGCGCCATAACAGGCATAACAGGACTGTTTATTATCTAGACAGATGGACAGAAGTGTGTCGGTAGTAAATAGCTTTTCGTGATAGCGGAGCGGTTTGCGTGTGAACTCTGCCACCAGCTAGTGCTGAGCTATCCGTACCTGCAAAATCAGTTGCGATTCTACGGATTTTCAAAACTTCGACATTTATTTTAAACAGATTTTTTTTACCTACCCCTATGGGAATGAGGCGTGATTTTATGTATGTATGTATTTTCAACAGAATCGAATTTGAATTTGGTGAAACTACTAGTACGTTATGCTGAATATCGGTATGCCTCAAGTTACGGATGAACGCGGGCAGTGCATCGTAAGGCACGTCAAATGATTTGTTATAAGTGATGGTTACTATTTATCATCAGGGGGCTACAATCTTGTTCCATTACCTAGTTAGTACCTATAAAGAAAAAAAAAGTACCTAATATATATTTTATACTATAACACGGGTATTTATCGCGTATATTACCTTATTTTATTTATTTTCCCGACGTTTCGGCTATGTGGATAAATACTCGTGTAATAGTATAAATATATTTGATGATCGCGAAAGTTTAAAAAGTATCTTGTGATTTTTGATCATTCGTAATTCAACGGATTTCAAAATATTTGCAAATATACGATTTACGACTATCATTATTGCTTCCCTGCCTAAAAAACTGCTGGGCTGCTTCCCAAGAAGAACGATTTTGAGCCATTTGCTGACTTTTCGTGATCTTTCATAAAGTTTGTACATATCGGGTGGACACTTACTGTTAATCTAGTACCTACGTAATACGTTCTATCCATCTTAGGTTGGCTATAAAAATTCTTAACGGCTAGTGTTTCAAGCAACGCCCATAAGTTTTTGATCGTTAATGTTTGATGCGTATCCATAATTTAGAAAGACTACTAAATGAGCAAGACACGAAGCCTATAGAAAATAGAGAGTGGAAAACCCTGTCTGGGTTTCACGCATGAATTATATTGGCATTCTTTTCCGTATCCGTAAATTTTGCCTCTACATCACTATTTGAAACTCAGCTCTTCCTATCTCTACGGGATAAACGGTACGTGATTATGATTATACCTATTTTTAAACGAAAGCTTTCCAACTTTGAAATAATAGATTCGATTTAGATAAAACTATGACCAAAAACGTAAGCACGATTTGCTTTACCATCCTCAAAGTTATATTTTTGATGCCCATGGTCACCACACAAAGGATTTGTGGATACCAATATATGTTGGTAACTATGTGGATGAAATAGTTATTTATTATACAAGAGTGCAAAGCTGCTTTTTAACCGCGTGCTCAATTTTGATGACCGAGCAAGCGCAGGATTCTAACATTTAACCACGAGCGGAGCGAGTGGTTTAAAAGTTAGAATCCTAAGCGTTGGCGAAGGAATCAAAAGAGCACAAGGCGAAAAATCTTTGCACTCGAGTGCAACACGTGACTTTTCATCCCACCTCAGCGAGAAAATGACTAAATGCAAAAAAGAACATGGCGCGACTAAAAGTAACACACCAAGAAGGTTCTGAGTATGAGTTTTAACAAGTTTAAAAAGGTCGGCACCATGTAGGTAGAAGTAAATAGGTTGTTTATTCACAAACTTAGTGAACACAATATTCTAAATTCAAATTTACTTTATCCTCTAGCGGATAAAAACGGCTTTTCCAGTCAGATATTGAACAGAAAAAACATACTTTTCGAGCAGGTGATGAAGGATGAAAAAGGTATTTATCGCGATTACCTTTTTTATTTGCCCATATTTTCCTGGTTTTATTTCCCCTTGTTCTATTTTTAGGGAATTAAAAATGGAAATCGCAATAAATACTCGTTTCATCCATAAAAATATGATTATGCATAACGATCGCGTTAATTTAAAAAGTGGGAATCCATTGGCGAGCTAAAACCGACGAGCCTACAAAACCGCGGTTTTGTAGGTGCTCCATTGGCGGTTTATACCTTTAGCTCGCAGGCTCGTCGGTTTTAGATCACCCACTCTACTCTTTTAAGAATGGCTCACGAGGGCAGTCAGTGGTACAACCAAACTTTACACAAAAAAATCCCATTATTTTTTAAATAACTAAAGCTTACTACATTCTTTACATTCCCCTACATTTTTTATTAAATAAATAATAATTCTTATTGTTATTTGGTGTTGTGTTTAAGCGATCCAGAACAGTGAGTACAAATATATTAGAATAAAGTGTTCTATTCATAATACTGTCTCTCTCTCTATGGTTGACTCCTCCTCTAGCGTCTGTTGTGCCCCGAAGGCTGTACCTAATATGAACTGTCCGGACAGTGGGGCCTCGAGGCGAAGCTTAAAAATTAATCACGCTTTATTAGAAGACACCGTGTAAGAGAGTACGAGAAAATATTATTCGCAATAATTGTAGGAATAAAAAAGCTTTACTTTGCAACCTTCATAGTTTAGTTGGTATTACCTAGCTCTGCTTTCTGCGCTAGAAGGCGAGGGTTCGATTTCCATCGAGAACAAATATTTGACATCACAAATACTCTCTCTTAGTCTTAGTGTTTGTTTTCTGTCCGGGAGTTCTGTGTAACGGGTATTTAAAAATATTATTATATTAGTATTAATACATCTGATGCATGGAGTGCATGAAGAGATCCTCCACGTGGCGCACTCTGGAAGCAGCTAGACCCGGTAACGCAGGATCTAGGCTGACTAATCTCTTTACCACAATGACTAAAACTCAAACTCTAAAACGACCTCCACTTCAAAGGCACTTATTAGCGCCAACTCCAATGGCAGTACCATCCGCCAATACCAACAAGAATTCAATGAACAAGCCCGCATTGAACGTAATCTCTATCAACATAGAAGGGTTTTCCAACAACAAGGCCCAACTTCTCGCAAACTTGTGCCATAAATCATTATGCGACATTATCTGTATTCAAGAAACACATCGTGATATCAATCAACTAAGACCAAACATACCAGGAATGATTCTCACTGCAGAAATTCCGCATCCAAAGTACGGCAGTGCTGTTTTCGTTCGACCAAATATTGCTGTGCAGTCAACAGCTACCCGAGCAGATGATTCTATTGAAACTATCACCATTGATACAGGAAGCTGTACAGTAACGTCAATTTACAAACCACCGAAACAACCTTTCCACTTTAATGCCACCAGTAATTTCTACAACAGGCCAATTCAAATTATAGTAGGTGATTTTAACAGTCACAGCACCGCCTGGGGCTATAAAAATGATAATTCAGACGGCAATGCAGTAGAAGAATGGGCGGAGGCAGAAAACCTTGTCTTGATTCATAACGCCAAACTACCAGCCTCTTTTAACAGTGGAAGATGGCGGCGTGGTTACAACCCTGATCTGATGTTTGCCAGCGATAACGTAAGCAAATTGTGCAAAAAGACAGTTCACCAGCCTATTCCAAGAACTCAACATAGGCCCATTGCCTGCTGCATTGAATCTGTTATCAAACCACAGATAGTACCTTTTAGACGACGGTTCAACTTTTCAAAGGCTAACTGGGAACTGTTTTCTGAGGGTATTGATGCAAAACTTCTCATTATAGATCCTGTGCCATGCAACTACCAAAAATTTGTTGACACTGTATGGACTGTGTCTCGTCAGCACATACCACGTGGCTGCAGTACTGCTTATATTCCTGGGTTAAATAAAGACTCTGCCGCCCTACTTGCAGAATATGAATCTTCATATAATTCCGATCCATTCTCTGAGCAAACGTTGGAAATGGGGGAGGCCCTCATGCGTGAGGTTGGTGAAAGTCGCAAACAGAAATGGATGACACTGGTAACCGAAGTAGATATGACACGCAATAGTAAGAAGGCATGGCAAACAATACAAAAACTGACTGGGGACCCTCCTGTGGCACAAAACCCAGGTCAAGTAACTGCCAATCAAGTTGCCCATCAGCTTCTCATTAATGGTAAACCACCACATCGCCTACCCAAGACAAGAAAGTTATCCGTGTCTGCCGATGATACTGCTGACTTGAGTAAACCATTTACAGTGTTAGATGTGAAACTCGGAATCAAGGCCATGAAAAATGGTAAAGCTGCTGGTTTCGACGATATTACTGTCGACCAAATTAAACACCTCGGACCAGTAGCTGTATCCTGGATACTGGCCTTATTCAACTCCTGCCTTAAGGATATCAAGATCCCTCTACTCTGGAGGCGTGCAAAAGTGGTTGCTTTGCTTAAGCCAGGAAAATGCCCTAAAGACCCTAAAAGCTACCGACCCATCTCTCTTCTGTGCCACACATTCAAACTCTTTGAAAGACTCTTACTGAACCGCCTAACACCTATCATTGAACCTAATCTTATCGCAGAGCAAGCTGGTTTCAGGCCTGGAAAGTCGTGTACTAGTCAAACCCTCAAATTGACGCAGCATATCGAAAATGGCTTTGAGGAAAATAATGTCACTGGTGTTGTATTTGTCGACCTATCAGCTGCCTATGACACTGTTAACATAAAAAGACTTCTCCTGAAAGTCAACGACCTCACAAAGGATATAGGTTTCGTCCACATACTAAGCGAGATTCTTAACAACCGCCGCTTTCAAGTCCATCTCAACAATAACAAAAGCAGATGGCGCTGCCAGAAAAACGGACTCCCTCAGGGCAGTGTGCTCGCTCCAGCTTTGTTTAATGTATATACGAATGACCAACCTTGCTCCGCCCAAACACAGCGGTTTTTATATGCCGATGATCTTGCATTAGCCGCCCAGACTTCCACTTTTAAGGAATCTGAGGACATACTGACGGAAGCATTGAGAGTACTCGGGAAATTCTACGATGAAAATGCTTTACGCCCCAATCCCTCGAAAACTCAGTCGTGTGCATTTCACCTCCGCAATAGTCAATCTAACAGGACTCTGAATATCTCTTGGCAAGGAGTTGCAATAGAACACTGCAATCAGCCACGCTACTTGGGCATTACTCTTGATAGATCGCTGACATACAGGCCCCACTGTGTTAACACCAAGCTAAAAGTTAATACCAGGAACAACTTGCTACGTCGCCTCACGTCAACCAGTTGGGGAGCAACACCGCATGTACTACGTACAACCGCTCTGTCTCTGGCTTATTCAGCTGGGGAGTTTGCATGCCCAGTGTGGCATCGTTCTGCCCACGCTAAAGAGGTAGACATTGCGCTGAACGACACCTGTCGCATTGTAACTGGGTGCTTAAAGCCCACTCCGCTTAACAAGTTGTATCCACTGGCAGGAATAGCGCCCCCCGATGTTCGTCGCGAAACAGCTTGCCGCTTAGAAAAGAGGAAACAAGAAGTAGATAGTCGCCACCCTTTAAATGGTTTCCGGATCCCACGCGCCCGCCTTAAGAGCAGAAAAAGTTTCCTGAGTCACACCACCTCCTCAGAAGAAAGTGCGATGAGTTTGAAATGTGAGCTGTGGAGAAATAAACATCCTCCCCCTCTACAGTTTATAGCACCTGAAGAACATTTACCACCTGGACATGATCTGCAGTGGCCTATATGGAAATCACTCAACCGACTCCGGGCCCAGGTAGGCCGCTGCAGAAAAAACCTGGCTAAGTGGGGAATCATCGACCCGAACAGGGTACCGTGCAACTGCGGGGCCCCCATACAGGACATGCCACACTTACTTTCATGTCCGCAGTGCACGACCACCTGCACCATGGAAGATCTAAACATGGCATCGAGTGGAGCTATTGAGGTGGCGACATATTGGTCGAGGAGGGTGTAGTTAGAGTCTTGACTCGATAAGAAGAAGAATACATCTGATATCTAGTTCCCATAGTACAAGTTTAAAATCCTTTCACCACACTAGGTTCGAAAGAATCAGTGACACAATAAGAAGAAGAAGAAGTAGGTACAAGTTTTGCTTAATTTGGGGCTAGATAGTGGATTGTCTACAATATTTTTTTTAAGAGGGATAAAGTCAGTAAGGTGATGATGATTAGAAAAAACTTACAACTAATATCACAATACTGTGTCTAAAGGTAAAAAAAATACGATGCAATTACTAGATTGGAAACTTTTAACAATATAACACACTTTTTTTATTCAACTTATATCGTCCCACTGCTGGGCAAAGGTCTCACCCAAATCCTTTCAACCATCTCTAACCTTCGCTTCATTCCACCCTCGCTCGAAAGCGTCGAGAACGTCCCTCCAACGCTTTCTTGGCTGACCCCGACCGATAATAGACTGACTAAGCTTGTGTCTAAGGCCTTGCGTACATCCAAGTAAACTGCGATGGCAGTCAGTGAAACGCTGTCAAATATTACAGCAATATTTGACAGCGTTTCACTGATCGCCATTGTCATCGCGTAGATGTGCGCAGGCCTTAATATAAACGAAACCTGCATAAAAAACCACACAGAATTGCTTAGTTACGTTGATTGGATTGGATTAAAATACAAACTCTACTTCTCAAGTACTTACTTAGTATTTAGTATTGGCAACATTGTATAATAGCTCATTGTTAGAGACTTGATTACAGCTTAGGCATGGCGTAATTTTGAGTTTAAATAAATCCATTATTATGATTACGTAGCGTATAATATATTGAAACAAAAAGTAACCTATCAGCGAGCTGGTAAATCTAAAAAATAAAATAAAAAGCTCAGTAGGACTAATACTCTGTCTTCTACTTCTTGTACTTCTTCTACTTCTTCTTCTTATCGTGTCACTGGTTTTTTCGAACCAAGTGTGGTGAAAGGATTTTAAGTGTGCCTCGAAGAGGCTCCTTTCGTGCACTCGACACATGTTTTCGAACTTTTTAGATTCTACGACATGCCGTTTTCCTCATGATGTTTTTCTTCACCGTTTGAGAGCACTGGCATTGTGTACATACATTTTTGGGCAGAAAAACTAATTGGTACACGACTAGCATCGAATCCACGACCTTAGGCTCCGAAGGTTAGGGCTGCTACCACTGCAGGCCACCAGAGCACTCTCCTGCGTTTTCCTGTTAGACCAACTAGTACTTTATAAAGATTCAGCCACGCTATCGTATCGTATGCGTTCACAGCGTGTTAAAACACCGTCGTGTGCAAAAGCTTTTAGTTATTCATAATTGGTAGTAGCTGAACAGGCATTCCTCCATTCACATGGGATCAAGGGCTTACAATGCTTCCCTATCATGTAGTGCATGATGATTATAAATATAAAATTGCTGACCGCAGGCCTTGTTGCAAGTTTTTATTTTATTTTTACGTCATGAACTTTTATTTTTAACGCCATGACAGCGCCATTGCGTGCGCGTATTGGGAACATTGAAAGAAGCCATAAATTGCACCGCAGCATGTTAAAACACGCTCGGATATTATAATTCTGATTTAATAACCGAAAATTTCCAATTGAATTTTTAACACCTACCTACCAATATGCCAAATAATATTTAACAAGTATTTTTTACACACGCATTGGTAGTATCTAAAATGAGATTCATCAACCAAATACCATATAGATTTAACTGCGAAAAACAAGTTTGTTCTGTAATTTTTTAACCGACTTTAAATAAAAAAAAAGTTCCTCTATTCGGGTGTATTTTTATAAGATTTTTGTTATCGCATAACTTCGTTAGTTACGAGCCGATTTGAAAAAAATAATTAGCTTGAAAGTTATACACTAAGAATGGTCCCATAGAAATACCATCAAATCTTTTCAACAGTTTGGCCATGAGTCGGTTTCTCGAGTTTTTTAAACTTCACTTGTTAGTTCACTTGTTTGTTAATGCTTGTTGGTTCAATGGTGACCTGGCGTATCTCAAAACATGTTATCAACCAACAATGTTATAACACCACCAGAGAATGTCACTCTTTTCAATGAACCATTTAGATTTGTCACCGAGACACATCCGCCGGTTAACTAGTTTGTAAACATAAACGTTACTCGACCCGATTAGAAAGTCACTTATCTACGATCGAGATGATATCGTGCGACTTATTTTTTCTATACTCAATTATATTCGTCATAGGAATGAACAAAAACTTTGGCAGTTACCATTGAAGAATGGCGGCTCTTCGTTAACGGCACGCTTATTTTTGATGTAATTTAGATGATTAGATTAAATTTCACTTCATTTCATTTCAAATTCTACAATAGAAATAAAAAAATAGAGATTATTGTCCTTTTCTTGTCTAGATTGCTGAAGTTTTTGTTTGATATGGCCAAAACTTTACAAAAGCTGAAAAACATCGAGTTTTACATACACATATAAAATCACGCCTCATTCCCAAGGGGATAGGCAGAGATCACGGATTATTGCTTGCTACGATCCTGAAATAACTCTTTCGCTTCATTCATATAAAACTCTTCATAAGTATATGCTTTAGGGTACTCCTGACCTGGTCTTTCTCCAAAACGCCTGCGCTATCTGATCGAAATACAAGCGGCAAGGCCTTTTCCTCCAGCAGTAGAGTGTAATTCAAGTTTCCATAAACATGTTAATTTTTATTTATAACGTAAAATTTCGGTTCTTGGTTCATCACCACTCACAATCCCCATCTCGTATTCTAATCAAAAGCAGGCATGATAGAGGTAATGTCTTTTCTCGAGGTCGCAGGATTTTGTCTCTTTTGACTTATGGTATTTTGGTATCTCCTAAGGGTGGAGCCAAACGAGCGTAATTTTTTGAGTTGTGAGTCGCGTATTTTCGGTCGCAGAAATTCTGCTGCATTCGGTTTCATACAAAAGTCCTGTTTCATTCACACGGCGACGCAAAATGAGTTGTCTGCCGACTCACACGCGTTATTCGGACCGAATTGAGTTTGCGGGGGGGATTCATTTTCTGTCATTTCGGGAAGGCACATAGCTTTTTGATTTTAATTGTTTTCTGGTGTTATCTACTTCTTCGTCTTCTAAATATGCTTCGTAAATACACAAAATTTTCATCGGTTCCATTGCACGACGCAAAGATCCGCTATAAACGTTCGATAGTAACTGAATAAAATGCGCTCGTCTGGCATCCCAACAGAATTTCTGCCAGGCAGAATTTCTGCGACTGAAAATACGCGACTCACGACTCACAAAATTACGCTCATTTGGCCTCAGCCTAAGTCGTTTTTCGCCATCACCCCACATGTTTAAATTGTAGTAGAAATAGGATAAAAAAATCTGTTTTCTAAAAATGTTAGCGAATAATATTTTAATAAACTAACGGCCGTACGTAGATGAGTAATTTATACCGCAGCTCCAATAGCATCAGGAACCTGTTAGATTGGTGCAGTACACAGCGTGACTGTGGACAAACTGAGCTGATTTCACATCTCCATTTAGTGAATTTCCTTTCTACGGGTGCAGTTATACCGTAGCTGGATATATTTCACTTAAAAAAACTGAACATATTTTATTTACCATTATGTTCTATTGTGTTTACGTCTACACCTATATACCTGAAATAAATGTAGTTTATTTATTATTGGCCTTATTTTAAGATTAGTACAGTAATTGCAGATAACTTAGGACATCAATAAAATTGTGTCAATAAACAACGTGATCCTCATAATTCCTGGATACTATGGAACTTAAATTTTATTGTATTCCTAAAAATCAATCATAATAATCTATATTTATAAAAGAAAGTCGTGTTAGTTACTCCACTTATAACTCAAGAACGGCTGAACCGATTTAGCTGAAAATTGGTTGGGAGGTAGCTTAGAACTAGGAGAAGGACATAGGATACTTTTTATCCCGAAAAAGCAACGGGAACGGGGTGTTACGGGAACGGGCGAGCGAAGCCGCGGGTGGCCACTAGTATCTTATATTTTTCCCCCAACTGTTTAGTTGTATCTGGTATAATGATTACAGACAAGCTTTCTGAACTCTGAAGAACCAGCAGTCGATTAAAGCTGTAAAATGTAGCGAATAAAACCATGGAATAAACCTTGACTGGCCTCTCAACTCAGTTGGTAATAGCTCTGCCTTCTGCGCCGTAGGTTGTGGGTTCGTAGTTCGTACCTAACCGAGATTAAATATTTCTGTTAACATAATTTGTGACGTTAACTTATCGGTATATTCTGTCTATTCAGTTTCAAAAGGTAGTATGTGATCGTGATACGTAAAAAAAATCAAGTTGAAAATCGACGAACATTTTCATTCCGCCATTGTACAAATCATAAGTATTATACCAGCTCTCTGGTTGTCATAGTACGTAGCAGCTTAATTTGGGGTTATATGGTGTTGTGTGAATGGTCCGCAATATTTATAATATTCAATAAAAAATCCCTCAAACTTTTTGTCATCTCATCATGTTGAATTGGTTAGCAAAAGCCGCACATTTGAGCAGGAGATAGTAACTAGATAATATGTGATGTAAGTTGCAAACTAGCTGACATAATAGGCATGTGTCCAGCACCATTCAAGTGCTTCGGTCGACAGCGGACTTGAGTGCATTCAGTAATTAAGTTGCTCTTGATTTGTGGCGTTATCACGCTGTCAGCCATTCGTGGATTTATAACGCTTTTAAACCATTTTAAACTGTGTACTAGTACCTGTTTATACCTCAACAACCTCCACGTACTGTTAGTTACTCGTACACTCATTGTCGCTCATGGTAATAATGAACTGTTCCTTACCTAGCCCCAAACATTGCCTACATTATACTTACAACAATGTAGCGTTGAATAGTTTTTAAAGATACAGTTATGACATAATACATATATAAAGAAAGTCGTATTAGTTTCACTATTTATAACTCAAGAACGGCTGAACCGATTTGGCCGAAAATTTGTGGGGATATGTAGCCTTAGAACCAGAAAACGGATATAGGAAACTTTTTATCCCAAAAAAACAAAGGGAATGAGGTGAGCGAAGCTGCGGGCGGCCGCTAGTATTATACAGGGTTATTCATAATTAGCTGCAAATACTCAGGAATTAGGTTCAACAAATAAAATAAAAAATATTTATGAAATGATTTTTTTTAAGTTTTGTTATGAAAATCCCGAGAAAATCGACAAAGAATATCCTTTGGAATCATTGGCGCCTGACCTATTTTGACCTTTGATCCGCGCCCGCGCGCCGTGAGCGACACTCTGAGTTCAGTCACCACCTGGGTGGGTCATCGTCCTGTTCTCCATGGCAATCATTATGCAATAGCCGTAAAAAAATTAATAAAAGTAATATTTTGATACAAAAACTTAAATCAAAATTAAAAAAAAATAATTACATATATATTTTTTATTTTATTTGTTGAACCTAATTCCTGAGTATTTGCAGCTAATTATGAATAACCCTGTATAAATAAGCATACACAAAACTCGTTATTATTTTCCGTACAACATGTTTTTTAAAATGTCTGTAAAAGTTATTTTTAATACTAATAAAATGGCTTCTATAAGTAAGAATTTTCATACAATTACTTAGCTATCTTTACATCATACCTAATTATCATGTTTGTGTTACCAGTAGATTGGTATCACGCCTATGTTAACCTTGTTGTTTCCATTTCCAACAAATAACAAGCTGCGCAGATGATATCTGCTGAGATTCCTGGTAGCTTGTGTGAGCCTGAATGCCTAACGGACGCGTCCAAACCTAGACTTGGTGTGCCTTGCTGACGGCCTGCCTAAGACTGTCCTGTCACTCAATCTCACCGGCAGATTATACCTCTACAAATAACTGTGCTGGCTAAGACAGCCAGCAAATTTCACACCAACAGTGTCGGGTCTCTAAAGGATGGTAATATGTACAAATAGATTAAAAAAACAAGGCGCGGAGGCTATAAAATATCAAAAATAAAATATCTTGTGCATTAAAAATTACACGTTGGAACGTGGTTAGTGGATTTATGTGAATCGTTGTATCCAATAAAGTAAGAGGTGTCTCGTAAATCTATGTGGGGACGGTCACAGAGACGCCTACGGAGCGGCCGGCGACTGTGAGACTACTCCGTTAGACGCAAAGCATCAATCCAGGCGCTAACAAAACATGCCTACGATTTACAGGGATGACTAATAAATTACAGAAATATTGACTATAAAATAAACCAGCACTTAGCTCCATGACTGATATTTTTGTTTGAAAGATGCACTAAGGAATTTAATGGTAATCTAATAACAAATCAAATAAGAAACATATAAAAGAAAAACAATAAATCTGTGCCAAAACAACTTAGTCAACACAAGAAAAACGATCAAGCGCGTTGAAGTCTTTTGTACTATCAAAAAAAAAACTGAAATATATTTGACTACTCTAACTCATCTTATACCAAAGAAACTGAGAGCTTTTATTAAAATCAAAAGTATACCAAGGAAAAGGAACCGATGGAATGCAGGAAATGAACGTGACATAAATGTGCAATGAAGGAATCACTGCAGAACTATGCCTAATGTCACATCGTATCTATTTGTCCCGACCGGCAAAAGATGGCGTCGTCCTACAAAGACAGGCATATCATTTATCTGGTATTGGATTAGCACGTGTAACCTTAACTGCCGGCATGAACGGTACAAATAGTTCGCACCGCGAACAAACCACCTATTTCTCTAGACAAGTGGCTAACAAAACAAGAGAACACGGATAAAATGTGTCGGTATAATGGTGGTTTTATGCCCAGTTCTACTGATTTTAAAATGACCCAGTAATTCTAAATCGAGTGAGATACCTAAACTCTCGGCAAATTGTAAAATGTTTGTGATGTTCATAAGATACAGTGAACGAAGGATTCATACAATACAATACAATACAATCATTTATTTGCGAAACACAGGTAATATATATAGGATGGTACAAGTTAAGAAGTTCAGCCATGTTCTGCCTTAAGGCATGCAAAATATTTAAATTAATGCAAAATATTTTAATTATTTAAATATTTAAATATTAGTTTTGAATTTTGAAACACCCTATTTTAGATGACGTCCGAGATTCACATGTTGGTATTTCGATGTAAACTAAGCATCACTTGTCTACCTAGCGATACCTTACGTCCGGAAGTGTAAGACTTTGTTCATGTGCAATTTTATTAAATGTACTAAATACTGGTGATCGTCTGACGATTTTTACAGTACTAACGAAGAATAGTTCATTTGTAGAAACATTTTCCTGCGTTTATGATAGTCAGTTGTCTAGCTGGGCTGCTATGCCGACCTAGAGCCAGGCCGGTGTCGGGTAGCAATAGGTTCGCTGGGGTCAGGCAAATAGGACCATAATGAAATTTGATATTACACGTACAACAACCTACACTAAAATTTATGATTCTGCAATCATATTAAATTAAAGTCGTGGCAGATCATTTGAAGTTGAACAACTATTCTGACGTTTAAACATGAATGCTGTTCGCTTGAGTAATTACTTTAGTGGGGTTTTTGTTGAGAATATTATGATTTAAATCATACCGGGTAAATAGTTCAGATTTGGATTTTAAACACACTTGATACCACCTTATTTTTCTTCACAAATTCAAATTCAAAACTTCTTTATTCACTAGTATCACAAGGATCACTTTGGAACGTCTTAAAACTAGGTGAGTCTTGTTGCCAGTTTTACGCAACGAAGCCTCGTCCACCACCAATGCAATAATAAGCACATGGTACCTGATTTACACTTTAACGCACTATATCATCTAATTTAAACTTTTACTTTTTAAAGTAATGAAGTTCTAAGGCCAAGATTCATAGTCGTGACTTTGCTTTACAGCAAAGGAGTCTTCGCAAAGTAAGCTTTGTTTATCGAAGTTTACGTTCGAAATTTTGTATAAAGAAGAGCTTGACAGAACTATGAAATATATTTTTGGTTGAAAGTAGAACTTTCCATCAAAGTAAAGTCAAAGTTCGGTCTATGAATCTCGGCCTAAGTAAACGTCAAAAATCATTTACTCAGTTACAAGGATCATTTTGACACTTAAAGCTAGGTGAGCCTAGATGCCAGTTCTACGGAACCAAGCTAAGACCACCACCAATGCAACACTATGCCCTTTACACTTTTAATTTTCATTTTCAAAATAATGATGTGCAATGCCATTGGTTTCATCCTTGGTAGGCGTGTTCTATTAGGTAATGGAATTGTTATAGACAGAGGTACTCTCGTCGTCAATCGAGCCATCTGTTTAGGGCTGGTTTCACAAATGTCTAATCGACCAATCAAATATTAACCAGTTGTTTTTTTTTTAATTTTATATAAAAAGCTGCCGAATATTTGATTGGTCGATTCGAATGACGAAGTAATCTTCGAAATGGACCTTAG
Source organism: Thera obeliscata (assembly GCA_947578465.1). Classification (NCBI taxonomy): domain Eukaryota; kingdom Metazoa; phylum Arthropoda; class Insecta; order Lepidoptera; family Geometridae; genus Thera; species Thera obeliscata. The sequence continues at coordinate 4,238,804 of OX387927.1, forward strand.
TAATTTTTGCTCACGTAAAAAAGCTAAAATTGATATTTCACATTTAAATTTTCAATGGTTTGCTTTTGTATGTATTTGCCACTGTTTACAGACTTTCAACTTTAGCCATTGTGTTTTGCCACCAAGTATTTATGTGTCAATAGAATTAGTATAAAGCAGTAAAGTAGAGCGAGTATTGCTACAGACTTGTTGTGAGAGGTGTAGGCCTACCACAAGCTCTGTCTGGCTCTGTTTCTGTCTCTGGTTTTGAGTCTTCGTGAGTGCTCACCAGTGTGTGTGACGTTTCGAAGTATTAGGATTTATTTAGTCAACACTCACACAGACACAAAACCAGAGACAGAGCCAGACAGAGCTTGTGGTAGGCCTACTGGTTTCAATATTTGAATAGAATATACGCAATTCGATACCATTATCAAGTTGCACAAAATTGCATTTGACTGTCGTTTAGCGATTCATTTTATGGCGTTTATACTGTGTGGCTGTAAAACTAAGGGGTGCGTCAAATCTTTTACTTAAATTTAAACATTGCCTACAGTTTGTCGCTATTTTGATGTTAGGGAAATGAATTTTAAATGGATATTTGGTAGGAAAGAAAGAAATAAATAAAAATGATTATTTGTCGCACAAAACAAACGTCAAAGTGATCTACCGTGCCTGGCGAATTGAATTCTTGAGATTTTTTTTCTTTTGCATTGGTAAAATTGGCTAGCCTGAGCGTTTATAATTGACGAGAAAAAAATCTAAAGTTCTTTTTTTTTCTCGGTGACCCAAATGGTTGAACAATGGGGCTTGCAGTAAAAGCCCAAGTTTCTTAATATTTTGTTGAAAAACCAATTCAATTTAGCTTTTCAGAAGGTGCAATATGGTATGGCATTTAGGGATGAAAGCAAGAGCCATTAATAATACAAATCAAAGCTAGTGTTACTTGGCTAAATTTACTTTGAATATTTTCTCCTAATTTCCGAAACCACTAATTTGGTCTCCCATCCTCATAAAACAGTAATTTATGTTGCATATCCGTTAGAAAACTGCAGTTATTTGACGGTCACAGCTTTTAAACAAACTTGAAGACATTTACGGCAAGTGTGCTGATAGTGACACCCATTGATCGTCACGACCCGATAGTACGCGTACGTTGCATGTTCGATCCTCGATCTTGTACTTATTTTATTCTGGTTTTGTAACTACTGTCTTTTGACGTGATAACGTCTTATAAATCGATGGAGCCGGCTGCACGCACGAAAAAACATGACTCATGCGTCGTTACGTCGTTTCGTCGTTCCATTTACCTGAGCCCGAGCCCGGGTCGGGTAATGGGTAAGAGTAAATGAGAGTAAGGGTAAATGAGGGTAAGGGTAAATGAGGGTAAGGGTAAATGAGGGTAAGGGTAAATGAGGGTAAGGGTAAATGAGGGTAAGGGTAAGGGTTCGGTCGGGTTCCGGGTCCGAGAGTTCGAGTCCGAGTCCGAGTCTGAGTCCGCGAGTCCGCGAGTCCGCGAGTCTGCGAGTCCGCGAGTCCGTGAGTCCGCGAGTCCGCGAGTCCGCGAGTCCGCGAGTCCGCGAGTCCGCGAGTCTGCGAGTCCGAGACGGGTCGGACCGGATTTTCATTCAGTTTCATTCAGTTTCATTCAGTTTCATTCAGTTTCATTCAGTTTCATTCAGTTTCATTCAGTTTCATTCAGTTTCATTGAGTTTCATTCAGTTTCATTCAGTTTCATTCAGTTTCATTCAGTTTCATTCAGTTTCATTCAGTTTCATTCAGTTTCATTCAGTTTCATTCAGTGTCATTCAGTTTCATTCACATTCATTCAGTTTCATTCCATTTCATTTCAAAATGCAACCATTCCATCAGTATTTTCTTATGACGTTATCACGTTCAACTATCGTCAGTAAACCGACTTTACAGACAACCGATTTTTTTTTAAACCTTACTGTACCGTCCACCGAACGTTGTAATGCTTTGCTGGACATAACTCTGAATCATCGAATACGTATGTGATTAATTACCTGAAGTTCGAAGCGTTCATACTGTGCAGTTATCCACCGATAAGTGCTGTTATGTTTATGCAAATTATTTATTTCAGGTCACCTGGTTCCTAAAATGACCCTGTATATGCTATATTATTGTGACAAGAGTAGAAAAATTTCATGTGGTACTTTGCGGAAAACCGCTTCTGTACAACAATTTGCTACAATTTCCAGCTTTCTATTGCTTTCTTTTGTTTTGAATTGAGGCAATCATTGATTTATAAAATGTAAACATTAATCAAGTCTTAGGCTGAGGCCAAACGAGCGTAATTTTATTCAGTTACTATCGAACGTTTATAGCGGATGCTTTGCGTCGTGCAATGGAACCGATGAAAATTTTGTGTATTTACGAAGCATATTTAGAAGACGAAGAAGTAGATAACACCAGAAAACAATTAAAGTCAAAAAGCTATGTGCCTTCCCGAAATGACCGAAAACGAATCCCCCCCGCAAACTCAATTCGGTCCGAATAACGTGTGTGAGTCGGCAGACAACTCATTTTGTGTCACCGTGTGAATGAAACAGGACTTTTGTATGAAACCGAATGCAGCAGAATTTCTGCGACCGAAAATACGCGACTCACAACTCAAAAAATTACGCTCTTTTGGCTCCACCCTAAAACAAAATGCAAAGAGCAAATAATTCGTAGCCAAGACAGCGAATATAACACCATAAACTTAGCCAATAGAATTTATTGTTACATGAATGGCGTTAGACTGCGCGTGCGTGCAACTCGCAAAAGCAAATCCATCCCACACAATATCTATCCAATAAATATCCAAAAAGCTTGTTCTGCAAGCATTCCTCGTCCATTGTGTGCCTTACAGATATATCTTGCGTAAGGAGCTTGCGATTGTTGCGAGCTTTCGCTTCTACCCACGCTGCTAAACGCTCGTCACCATTGATTGACGAAGTATCCATTACTGTATTGAAGCGGACTTTTATCTGAATCGATGGGACGTGAGAAGGAATGGACGCGTGACGCTTTCCTTAGCTGCATTCGTCGCAGGCTCACCGGGATCGGTTTGTTGGCCGCGGTGAGCGGTTGCCTAATGCAACGGTTGACAAATCGCTCAATTGTCCCGGCTCGGAGGCTGTCGGGTCCCGACTAGTTGGGTGGCGGGTTGCGCAACCGGTGCCCACTTCTGACCATTTGATGAATGCCGGAAGACGTCCAACTTTACTGTGCTTTATTGCGATTGGATGGTGGTAAATGGGGAGCTGCGCCTGTGAAAATATTTCATTATATTGAAAATTGAATTGACATTCAATTTATCGTGGCATGATAATTTTCGTGAGAGTTTTCCTACTGTTTATTCATTGTTCAAGTATATTGAGAATACTTTCTTTTCAGTTATGAATTTACATTGAGTTGTGATTTGAGAAATAATATTTTCATTATAAAGAGTACTAAATTTTGTATCTTGGGTTATATCAAATATTTAATAAGGAGACTGAACAAAAAGATATAAAAGAGAATACCTAATTAAATATAACTGACAACATAATAACACACAAACTTCACAGTAGTCACTATCTAATGTGTAACTTAGTACGATCAACTACATCTCGGCAAAGATCACGCAAATGTGAAAGAGCTAACTGTTCTTAGGTGAAAAGGTCAAAGCTGGTCGTGGCTTCCACTACGCAGGACCAATTTAATGTATTTAGTTCAATATTTCCATACAATAATACATTGTTGTATGGCTAATTGAAATCAGCCATGTGCCATTTGGATCGTCTACGGACATGCCTTCTTAATTAACTTATGAATGGGATTTATGAGGCGGTCTACAGGACATACAGTCGTGAATGTAATGTTTATAGTTCGATATTTAATGTACCTAGAATGTAGTGAAATAGAAATAACTATGCGAGTTCATTATTGAAATTTACCGACTAAGGGTCTCTCGATTTAATAGCTGGAAGCCATTATCTACACGAAACGAATCGTGTGAAACACAAAGAAATCTTGGAATCTCTGTTTGAATGTGCAGCAAGGCAGAGGCAAGGAGCTGTAGGTGCATAGCTACACTGGAGTACACATCGCGAAATATTTCCCGCGATACATCGGCACGAGTACGATGCGGCGATATCGGCGCGCGCCAGTTCCAATCGTCTATCGAGCCTATGATCGGCTCCGACGAGGGGTCACGCGCGTTAAACGTAAATCAACATATCTCTCGACGGGAGATCTAGCCGAGCATGCGCCCGACCAACAAAAACTCAATTTTATAGCCGTAACACTACACCCGGGAAAAAAGTAAATAAATTGAACGGGAACGAGCGAACGTCCGAGCTTACGGCGATCTTACAACGTCCACTTAAACGGCTTGTCGAAGGAGTACCTACTTATCTAGTGTAAAATGTGGCCCACCTTATAATCCGCCTTTATCGGAGCTCGCTTCTTTATTAGGCCACGTTGGGGACATGTAAGCTTTCTACTTTCCATCATATCAAAGGCAGGAAGTAAACACGTAGTACCTAGTCATACCCTTATAGCAATAATTGTAATTGAACGGACCATTAGGAAATTCAGCTTACCTCATATTTATTCATGTATAGCAAGCAATAAGCACCATCAATATAAGCAATCATTGCAGATAGCCATCTCTCTACACGTGAATTTATAATAAATTAAAGCACGTGTAATTAAATCTTGCTATTCTAAATTAATAAACTAGTTTTCTGGTCCTGTAGCTTAGTTTACAATAATGCTGTTATGCAGAAACATTGCCGGTTAATTTTATTAAGCTCTTACTAAATGAAGTGTATCGATGGTACACTTGCCAAGGAAATTTCATCTCTGTTGCTTTGTGGTTAAAGCTCTCGTGGCTAACCAGTCTTTGAGGATCGGTCCCTTCTCCAGAATTCTGGGCAACTGTCGTCCAGCTAAAGCCTGGGACGAGATTCGATCTGTATCTCAGCAATTGATTCTTATCGAGACAGTTTTACGCGTCGCCGTAGCGTTATTATATATTCTGTGGCGTCGTGTCACAGTCTTACTCCCGATTGATTAAATGTGACTTCATTTCCCTTATTACTATTACTGTTGAAGGTGTAATTAGGGAGCGATGGGTTGGTTGTTTTTAAACACCTACTTATCTGTTCAAATATTTATCGAGATTTATATGAGTACATAAACTAAAAATAAAGTCAAGTCAACAAAATGTATCTATAATCTAAGTCTATTTTAGTAAGCAGGTTAAATAAAGAAACAAATGAAAAGCTCGAAAGGAGCCTCTCTAAGGTGTGCCTAAATCCTTTCACCACACTGGTTTGAAATAATCAGTGGCACGATAAAAAGAAGCAGGTGGGTATACTGACCAAGGAAGTTTCAAGTGTTGACTCGTGTTTTGGGTCGCTACAAGCAACATCAAATCTAAATAACAAATTAGTTCTCCAACCAAATACGCCTGTTGCTTCGAGCTATTGCAATTTGAATGACAAAATTATTAACAAAACACTTGTAAATTCAAATGAGATTTTTATCGGAAATAAACTGATATCCGACACATTTCCGTTACTGTACGGTATTACTTCGATTTCAAGCTAAATTATGTATTGCCATAAAAATAATTACGAAGATACTTTATGAATCTAATTTTAAAAAATCTTGTGTGAAACCTCGGATCCCGGCAGGTTGCGCCAATATAACTCTAAGGAACAAGCATATAATATGGCCCATATGATGTTAAGTGGTAACCATCGCCTATAACCATTGCCTCTTACGCAGGTCAGGAACATACCCTACGATGCATGGCCCTGCGTCCATCAACTTGAACTGATTCATTCAGCCTCACGTGACAGTAATTTCACCGGCACCTGTTCAAACTGAAACACAGCAATGCTGTTTTACGGCAGAAATAGGCATGGTGCTAATACGACTTTTTGATCGTGTTTTACAAGTGCTTATTGACTACACTTTAAAAGCAATACGATTACTTGATTGAATCTATGCTAAAATACAAGGTCAAGAGTGTAGCACGCTTGCAGCGCCAAGAGTGTAGCACGTTATAGCAGCATAAAATGTGCGTCGTGCGAACTTAGAAAAATCGTCGTACCCTTTATAAAAATAATGCCGTTTAGTGTTCCAGTCTTAGCCAACACGTACACTTAATATCTTTTCTGAACCATACTTATCACTTTGCATTTGTTTGCCGTTCCAGCTAGATAAAGTGTTCCAACGTATCACTTTTACACAAGCCCCTGGTCGTTTTTCCTCGAACAAACTTAATTGCGCTCACTTCACTCACTCGAGGGATCGATAACAAAATCTATTTGAAACTCCAGATAGTTGCGAAGCGAGTTTAAAAGAAGTGAATCAGCAAAGTGAGCGCTAAAAGCATCGGTAGATAAGTACAGAATCTCTGGTAGAGACGAGTGATAGCACTAATGAACCCATGTCGCCGTCACACGAGTGGCACGGTTTGAACGATGGTGTGCCCATTAGAGGAAACTTCAAGGCCGGTTGAGGGCGGACAGCTAACCGTAATTATCTTAAACAAACCTTACCAAAAGGCGGATATATTGCAGGCGTACTTTATCACCCTACCTCCACCAACTCCTATCAAAGGTAATTAGAAAGAGTATTAATAAAACTTTCCAGCTATTTCCAGTACTGTGGCCGTGTCATCTGATCGTCGCGTTTCACGGAAGACATTAGGTGTGGTTACTTATTGTAAATGAGGTGTAATGTCTCTATGTAAATATTATTATTTTAAGGCCAACCGTAATCGTTAAGTAGTGCTTATCTTACAATGCAGATAGGTGGTTTCTTATGTATCGCTTAGCGGGTAGGTACTGATATATGTAAACAGTTGTCATGTCATAGATCGTATGCACAGAGATAACTCCGATTGCATCACGATAAGCCTGGCCCGACAGTTGAACCGCTATATTGATGGATTGCTTTTATAGGAAGGGCCATGGTTGGTAAGCAAATTAAGATTTATTAATTTTGCTTAATAGAACACTAATTGCAATACACTTTAATGGCAATCTAGAAGTAACAGTAAACGGCATTTTTACTGATGATAATATGATAAAAAGTGAGCCTTCAGGCAAATCAAGTAGTACTTTGGATTTATTTTTTATAACATTATGATTTATAGCACATTGTTTTTATTCCAAACAGTGTTATAATAATCTAGCTGTGAAACTGAAACCACAGTATTATCATCACTTAGAAAAATCTTGTTCAATAAAAACTACGCGTATCTTCGGTGCATCACAGGGCTTTACAGTTACAAAAATTAGTGTTACAATGTCTGTCCTACGGATAACTTGTACTGGCTAATCAAGTTCTCCAGATTACCATCGATTTAATTTATAATGATTGCTTGATAGCTATGTCTTGGAAGTGGGTCGCACGCGTCAGTTCGTTAAACGTTGGGAGCTTATTCTACTTTTACCTCTCCTGTACGTGATCAGCATAGATCGCTACGTACAAAGTTTAGCAATAGAAACTGAACCAGTTTTCAGTTAATTGAAAACAACAACTATAAAACGGCCACCACCTTCTGAAGATTAATAAATTATTTATTAATTTTACGATCAAAAATTTCTGCTATTTCTTCTAATTGGATGATGGTTTTTATCATCATTTTCAACCATTATAATTTGTAGTAGTAAGTTTGACCTGTTTGGCTCACCTTGTAGAAAGTGAGGATGTGGTTAACGATGGCTATGTAGAACACGTGCTTAGTAGATGTTCGCTAAGTAACGTAACTATTATTACTTATATTAAAGGCCTGCGCACACCTAGTTTGCTGGCGGTAGCGATCAGTGAAACGCTGTCAAATCTCAAATCTGACAGCGATATTTGACAGCGTTTCACTGATCGCTACCGCCAGCAAACTAGGTGTGCGCAGGCCTTTAGCCTTCTGACACCTTAGCGTTCTGCAAAAAGCGGTGGCGTTCAGTGAAACGCTGTCAAATATGACAGCAATATTTGACAGCATTTGATGATGTGCTTTGATGTGTGCAAGGTTTTAGAGAATTAACATTTGTGATAGCAAAAAAGTTTAAAAAGTTCAATCTTTTGATTCATTTAGGGTCTTTTCCATTTCGGCATTTATTGGATTGCATTGCTTTTTATTATGCTACTGCATTCTGCTGAGTAATGTGTCATACGTATTATGAAATTAAAAGTAATAAATTCACTGGAAAACAAATAGCAGGACATACGCGTAATCGCTTTCATACCACGCAGGGGGTGACAAATTCCAAATCAGTACGCATAAACTGAAAAATGTATCTTTTTCTCTCATTCTTTGCTTTAAACGTAATAATTTTAGGATTTATTCAAATAATTGATATCGTCCAGCAAGGGGTCTGGCCAATTAAATAACAGGCGACCCCCACCGCGATTTATGTTATTTTTGTGGATACCTATGTCAACTTTTAAAACGATTCTTAAATTATTTTTTGCACATGTAAGTGTTCAATAAAAATGTGTAGGTTGGTAATTAAAATATCTGCTACGATGTGACAGCTTCATACAACCTTTAAAAAAATTTCATCGGAGCTGCATCATGAGGAGCAATGCTGCTTCACGGCAGAAATAGGCATGGTGGTAGTACTTCGCCAGACGAGTCACACACAAAGAGCTAATTACTACTAACCTTCATTTTACCAATTACCGAATGGCACAGGTTAAGAAATAGTCGGTGTCATGTCGTTAAGACCGATTACAAACAGTTTAGTAAAAAATAATTTTGTTGTCAGCAAGCTTTTCTACTTAAAGTTTACTTGTGTACAAAAACCAGTTAGACAAAATTGCGAGCAACTATTTGCTCACAAGATAGTTGCTCGAGATCTTTGATAAATAAGTTCTGTGATTTTATATATTTCAAAAGGTCAAAGAGTACAAGTGTCATCGATAGCGGTCTGCTTCATAAGAAAGCGAAAAAAGTGACGGTAAAGAGAAAAATATAGAAAGCCACATAAACAAAAAAGCTATATGCTCTTATATTTAAGAAGAAGAATAATAATTAAATTGAATCCGGACGTGCGTCCAAAGTGAAGAAGCGAGGTGCTCTTGAAAAATGATTGAACGATCCCTAATGAACTCGGTAGGCCCTAAGGTGAAATTTAAGGGCATGTTTTGATTAAACATTAAAATAGTAGGTGCAATTTATAAACATACAGCCAAAATGACTCGCATAAATTTCGAAATAGAGTTTTGCAATAGGGATAATTTTATAATATTTGTGTGTTGAGTCATACCGGCTTTATTACCTGATTCAGGCAGACTACCGTAAATAACTCAGAGTCATCATCATCATCATCGTCATCAGCCTGAAGAAGTCCACTGCTGGACATCCAGGCCTCCCTACACATTTCCAGGAAGAACGATTCTGAGACTTAACTTCATTTTAATTATTATTTTATTGCATATAAATATTATCAGGCTATATTATGTGCAATGGACTTCTTCAGGCTGATAATTACAAAAAGTTTTATGTTTTTATAGCTTGGGCACGCTAGCGACTGACACTGATTTAGATAGGTAAAGCTATCTTGAGATCGGTTGCAAAAAGCTCAGTTATTTCGTATTTTGTAAAAAATACGTGTACATTTGCTGTTTTTTATTATCATCGAGGTTAAACTCAGGGCAAACTGCAGTCTGTAATCCCTTTAATTTTGGCCTCTGATTGTGAAATAATTTTCGCAGTGACGTCTCATCAATTTCAGTGTAGCTTATTAACTTTTCGATTAAGTTTAGAGTAACGATAATGAACGTTGCATATAAATTGCAAAGCTTATTTAGGCAGTCCACATAATATTTATAAGAGTCATTCGGATAATTAGTTGTTGGTTACATCTCTCAATCTCTTGTTCTTCTTCTTAATCTGCCATCCATCTGTCCATTTTGGATCAATTTTGCTATATAGTGTCAAGTGATATTAGTATAACTTATATAAAATAGTTTTTAATCAAGTCAATCAATAGACAATTTGGCTGTCACTGGCTTTAAAGAAAAATATGGCGGTAAAAAAAAGATGGCGGGTGGCGGTTTTCTTCAAAACCATAGGAAATATTTTCGTTCAAATCAGGAACGAGGCAAGATATTACAATTTCATTCATCCAGAAAGAAAAATGAAAGAAACTTTGTGCTAAGACCTCAAGTAATGTTGGGTAATATGTTGGGTAATAACACCAAAATTACACAACAGAGCTCAAAAAAACACCAGACAAAAAAAAACAAAATGAAAAAGCTATGTGACTTCTCAAAATGTCATAAAACGAATTCTAATCTCTTGTTGTAGTGAAATCTGTGGCATTCGTCAATGTTGACATGATTTTAAATTTATATTTCAATACACAGAAAACAAAACCCATCTTTGACGAGGCACGAACAATATTCAAACGAAAGATCACAGATACTTTTATGTACTTAATCAAACAATAGTTCTCTTGTTGCAATCAAAATCTTGTTGCATCTGTAAATTTTGACATGATTTTTAAAATCGATTGCAATGAAAATAGATAACAACAAACCCTCTGAAAAAGGATGAACAGTATTCAAACGAAAGAACACAGTCGCTCGTATGTTTTTAATCAAATGACTGTTCACTTGTATCTTGTACAAACCGTTGTTTAAAAACGGTATTTAGGTAACGCGAGTACGTCCGTTCGTTAGCCCGATTCGGAACAGGAATCGAACCCGCGCCCGCGGCCCTCGTGCGCTGACAACGATCTCGCCATTGTGTGCTCTAGACCCAATTGATAACATTCTACTTTACTGTTAAAAGGAAAATTTTAATGGAATAAAAAGTAGAGTTTTTAATTATGAAGCTACATTGTTGGTTTACTATTTTAGCACCACAACAGATAAAAATCTTACGGCCGGGATCTAAAAGTTTGATGAAACCTTTTATTTGGACCCTATTTAATAAAGCTGACCATTCGACATAATAATATATGTCAAAAAGCGTCAAAATTGTGGAATTGTCACGCTTTTGTGACGTCACTTTTATCAATAGCCTAAGCGCGACAATTCCACAAATTTGTCGCTTTGTGACATATAATGTCGAATTGTCAGCTTTATTAAATAGGGGCCTGGTTCCCATGGTACAAGCTCTGCTTAATTAGGGGCTTGTAGTGTTGTGTGGATTGTCCACTGAAGTTTGATTGTCGATTTCAATGAAGCTTAAAATATACATTATTATATTATGTAGTTGCGTTGGCGTTAACTTTGCATGCACACTAAACAAGTGAAGTCACGCACAGATGCTGGTATCAAATATTGTGCAAATACAATATCAACATAATCAACATCCATCATCAAATTACAATAAAAACAGTAATTGAGTTTGTGTGTAGGCAGTAGGCAGTACTTGCCAAAGACTATATTAATATGAGAATAATTATTAATATTATATTGAAAGAACTATAGATATTAATCTATGAAATAATACCTACTTTTCGTGTCTTTTTCTTCTTGTCATATACAACGTGTACCAAAATATGTGTACTATCCTGAAGGGGGGTGAATTTCCACCCCCCGGGGAACAACTTTTGTTCAACGACTTTTCGAACTTCGATTGGTATCTCTGAAAAAAACTGCAACGAAGTTTCAACATGAACAGCTGACTTTATACAAAGTGACAACCCTAAACTCAGCTACAGAGGTAGTAGGTAGTAGTAGTAGACCTAACAGAGGTAGTAGGTCAAGGTGTCAAGGGGTTACAAGGATAGGGTTGTCAATTTATTTAGGCATTATGAAATTAAATATTTTTGTATGGGAAACTGAAAATAAGAATTTTTAATTTTCACCCCCCCACAACTCATCACCATTGTGGTCTGAAACCCCCCACCTTCGCATAGTACACATATTTAGATACACCTTGTATAAAACTGTACTCTGTTCTTTCAAACCAGGCGTGGTGAAAGGGTTTTAAGTGCACTTCAAAAAGGCTCCTCTCGAGTACTTGACACGTGTTTTTAAACTTTTTAGGTTATTATGATATGCGGGTTTCGTATGTTCACTATGTCTTCCTTTAGGTACTGTTTGAGAGTGTTCTAGCTAACTTAAGAACTCCTTAAGAAATCCCCAACCGAAAGGCTTTTAATGTAAAAATATGTTTATTCGATAAAAAACACAAAACAGCAGTTGGAAACGTCTTAAAAACTAGGTGACTCTAGGTGCTAGTTCCACGCAAGCAAACCTAGTAGAACAGGCAGGAAAGTTAGCTTACAAATAACTTAGTTCCGTTCGACTGACAACTTTTTGAAAACACAGCTGCATTGCAGTATAGTTTATTGCAAGGTGCAGCTGCATAACTAAATGGTTTTATATCTTTCACTCAAGTCATAGTCGTCCTATTTTTTTATAGTACTTAAAAGCTGCTTTTGACGTGATAACGTCTTATAATTCGATGGAGCCAGCTGCACGCACGAAAAAACATGACTCATGCGGCGTTACCTCGCTCTGAGGCGTTCAAGTTAAGGCTTGAAGTGCAAGCGAGAGCGCGGAACGAGCGACAATCAGCCTAGGCGTTCGGCAGCGTTCGACATCTGTCCAAGAAATATAATACTCTCTACGAGAGCATCTGTCTCTCTCCTACTTGAGTGAGAGATGCGTCCGCGTGAACTATCGTCAGTAAACCGACTTTACAGATTTTTTCTCCATACATTCTCTTTCTTTATTGAAGTTGTATGCTCGATTCATATCCAAGATGAACATGCGGTAATGAGCATAGAGGTTTGTCCTGTCTTGGTGAGATAATTCTTCTTCTTCGTGTCGTGTCACTATAGTTCTTTAAAACCAGTGGTGAAACAATTTTTAAAGAGGCTCTTTTCGTGCAATTACCACATGCTTTGGAACTTTTTACGTTTTACGATATGCCGGTAATATTATACTTTGCGTCGAAAAAAGGTATTTCTAAAAAAATATAGTTCGTGATTGGAACGCTACTATTTTAATAAGCTATGACTATAACTGTGTTATCTGTGCTGTGTGTGTGGTTATGTCATCTGTCATGTCTGGAATGTCAAAGTATTGGGCGCGCTGTCAGGCGATTCAAGAGGAAGAAGTAATGCCACTAATAAATGGAGTTTGAGGGAGATTAAAGTATATCGCTCCTACCAAAAGGTGAACGAGTGATTCATTCGATATAATTATAATCATTGAAGAAACGACGCGACTAGTATGTGAAATGTCCACTAATATTTATATTCAAATGCTTGTATCGCATTATTTACACTTCATATCTTAACGTAATACGCTCATTAAGCAATTATCATCTACCGCTATAAAATAAGTAAGAGAAATTCGGCGACCGTTTCGGCATGTTAAAAACTGGTCCTATACAGTCTCTATAGCAAGTAGGTACATACAAATAGACATTTTTTTATCCGCGATAACACACCTACGTGGTCCGGCGTCCATTAGTGACTGTCCAAACACGATGTCGATGGCTTTTAGGTGTCTAATAATAAATTATTTATGTAAAATAAAACTACCTACTTATTATTAAGATACATGAGACTTGCGAGACGAGTTCAACAAACTTGGATCTTGGAAATTGTGTGACAGAGTTCGTAGGTCAAGCTAAAATGTCAACTGTAGTTAATATTATATTCAATTGATAATTCGTGGATTTTTACAGAACATGTTGATGAATGAAGCTGTAAATAAATTGATTGTTTGGGGTAAAAAGTAAATTACTTCATCTGAAATCCAAAGCTAATGCAGTCAAGTTAGGACCAGTTATAGAACCATCCAGTCAACAGACAAACAAAGAAGAGTAAAGTGAAAAAGCTTTCGCGATTACCAATGACTCCTACTCGCTTCACAGTCAACAAAACACTCCATTATAAGAAATGCACCCAGATAAACTAAGCTGTTCCGTCACTAAGCCCGCATATTTCTATTGTACAGGCAGATCTAGCTAAACACGAGCTCAATAGCTAACACGGAAAAAGTCGTGACCAACTCTCGGGTCAGCCAGGATGCTGCGGGCGTAAATAATGCTCCATCCGATCTTAATTATCGTTCCATCGTTAGATGACCGACGGGCAGGCCGAAATCGGCGAGTTGCGACATACCCCGCTCGTAAAATCAGCTAAGCGAACATTTAGCACTTTTCTGAACGATCATTAAACTAAACTGGTGCAAAAGTGGTCATTGACCTAAAGTACGGGCTACACCAACGCGTTCAACTTGCGTTAGTGATGGCGTTCACTCGGTCAGGTTGGCTGTTGGTGAAGACATTATGTAGTTTAAAAAACCTGAGAAACCGACTTCATGTCTAAACGAAATTATGCAATAACAAACATAGAAAAGCTAATTGAGAACCTCTTATTTTTTGTTATTTTAAGTCTGTTAAAATGGCCAGGTTTGCCAGTATTAACGAAACGCTGATCGCTTCCGTGCACACCACTGCGAACGCAGGTTGAACGCATTTACTAAGCAAAGGAACATTTGCAAGTATACATTTATCGAGAGCTGTATCTTGATAAAAAGATGATGATAAAATTAAATTCTTTAAACTCTACAATTATCATTCGTTTTCCTCAAGTATACTAAACTCGACTATCTTTATCGTCCGTCCAATCGGTCAGCGATAAATTGCTAGAGCCACCTGTACCGTCCGCTGTTATAGAACATTTTGGCAGCTCACAGTATAATTCTTTTGTTGCCGCTATTATTCATTGTGATGACTTGTGACTTTGCAATTGTAGATGGACGATAGTGTTAGATGATCTGAAACCGTTGGTCGGTTAAGATTCATAATCTTAACCGACCAACGGTTTCAGATCATCTAATTGTGATTTGACGATCGCATTGTGCTATTTTTAAAGTTATATCGGAGGCGTGTGTCGAGTCGATATCAAAAGGATTAAATAAACAATTTGTGTCCAAAAATAAGTTATGCTTTCATTTTGTTTCAGTTCGTTAATCGTTGGTCTCTTTGTGGTCGCCGCTCTCGGCCTGATCTCGATCCGCGAGCGACGTTGAAAAATTCAGAGCTCGTGATTTTCGTTCGTGTGCTTCATTTGTTTGTCCAGGATCTGGGAATTATTGTTTGAATGAGCTCTCTTGCTTTCTCTTCTTTATCAACTATGAAAATTAATAATAAAACTGTATTATTCGTTTAACTTACTTTTTGAAACAACCCGAACTGTGTGGTATTGACCTTAACTAGATGTTTTATAGTTATTTTTTATTGCGTGCTAACTTTACGTGATGTTTTTAAAGATTCCGAAAATATTATGTGCGACGCGCGTATTTATTACGAAATTATACTATCGATCGGGCAATAATACAGGCATAGTGCCCTGCGGTGGCGAATTTAGGAGAAATTGAGGGTGCCTTGCGTGCCTTCCCGCGAGCAGAATAATCCTCACATCAATATAATAAATGTTATTTACAGCAAAATCATAATATAGCACACGGCGATCGATTCAACACAATCAACATACCTACATGCTTGAGTGTCTGGAATGAAAAGGTGTTTCAGGTCCCGTTATTTCCGTTACTTTTAGTGTTTTAGCATCAATTTTATTTTTAACTTATGAGAAATGTATAGTAATTTGCTTTTTATTCAAAACCTAATTAGAATCATATTCTCTTCACACTTTTGTTTCTTATAGCCAGCATTTTTTATTTTTTAACTGATTAGGTAATAATTTTTTTTAGAAATTAGAACAAATAAAAAAAATCCGGATAAAAACCACAAATATTTTAAACAGTTTCATGGCAACAGCAAGTGGAAAAATTTAGTATACATTTGATGTCGGTGACGCGGCAGCGTTTACCGTAAACATAGGTCCAAATATTCAACGGTGTGCTCAAGGCGATGCAAATTGCGTCGCCTCTTATCGGCGCACTTTATCCGGGGTAGGTACTTTTGTGCATATTTTACATAATATATCTGGCGGGATGCGGCCGGTGTGGGCGGACCCCGCGCCCGCTTGCTAATGCACGGTCAACTGCGTGGACTGTTCTTATAATTCGCCTTGCGTCTAGACTAGGAACATCTTCAGGTGCGGACTGCTGGTAACAAGTGCGCGGTGGGAAGTCTGTAAGTACATATTGTATCATGCACGAGATATAAAATCCTGAATCCTATAAAATCCTAATTAAAAAATATATATATTAATTTTTTTAAGATAATTACAATGGGTATGCTATAATGTTGAGTTGTAGTAGTTTTGTTTCTTTTTTAAATAAAAAAACTCTTTCTTTCATCAAATTTTAGTTACGGAGACGTTATCAGTTTGATCATAAATTCCATATAAGGTGTAACTATTAAATTGACAGTTTTAGTTCGATTCACGTAAGCATAAAATAAATATGTGCAATAAAGATCGAAATCTTTAGTTGTGGCCACTAATCTCTGACACCATAACATAATTGTGGAGAGTCCCGAGGGTATAGCGGCTTGCTGTGGTCACGAACTACTCTAAACATAGACTGCAGCCCTAAACGATGCCACCATATCCGTTGGCGAGCTGAATGATGGAGCCTCCTTCTACGAGTTCGCATGGCCCTATCTACCATGTTGTAATGCACCTACTTTTATTACACGCCAGTTATTTTTACGGCTGTCAGTCACAACATTTCAAAATAATGACGTCATTAATGACTTACTTGCAGCTATCATCACACTATACAATATCTTTAGAAGAAACAATTATATACCCTACCTCTATAGGAAGTAATGATAACAATTTTGTAACCAATTTAGTCTGAGATAAGTGAACGGTAACCAGTTTTAACTTTCACACTATCCCGTGTTCTAGAAGTCGTTTGAAACAGTGAACAGATAAGCAATAGCTGCATTTGCATAAAGCCATCGAAAAGACAAGAAAACAGGTTCAATGAACTATTACTGAAGTTATCACTTGAAACGTAAAGCATAGCTGCAGTCATGCAGTGAAAATAATAATATCGAGTAACTAGCAAACATGTGTGAAAAATCAATTATGACTAAAAATAAAACAAAAATTTCAAAAATGCGTGGTGAATAATGAAACATCACGTCGCGTTCAGAGTGACGTCAAAATTTCCGAAGTAAAAGGGTTGAGTGATTGATGCACACAAAATTACCTACAATGCTTCAAAACCGACAGGATTGCGTGGTCATATTTTAGGGTCGAAATACGGGTGAAATTAAAAATTTACTGCAAGCGCGGCTGCCTAACCCCCGAATACTGAAACGCAACTCAGATTTAAGCACGTCTCAAGCGACGAATATTTGACAGATTTTCATTGAAAACTGTCAAATATTCGTCGCTTGAGACGTGCTTAAATCTGAGTTGCGTTTCAGTATTCGGGGGTTAATAATATAAGCAAATTGTAGTGGTCCAAAAGAATTTCAGGCATACAATAATATAAGTTCTACGTTATATAATTCAAAAAATTATTACCTGCAACATTGTTCTGAATAAAATATTTCTATTTCTAAAGCTGAAACTATTTGAGAAAAAAAAAACCTCTTTTACTGCATGTCGTCTGTTTGTTTCATCTGTTACTATGTACCTTATGTAAAATTCTAGCATATTTTCCATTTAAAACTGAAACTTTTCTTCAAAATACTTTATCGTAGTTTCCATGCTGCAAACAAATGACCGCTATTCATCGTCATCTACATATTATAATTTCTGTTCAACAATAATTTATTTGAGTTATGGAGGGCATAAATCTTGCGAATTAGTGTTGCTGTTGAACTATGTGCAAGAATATTATTAAATAAATATAAGTATTATTTCGTCTCCATAGCTTCAACTATGCGAACTAGAATCCTTCTTTTTTAAATAAGATAAAAACACAAACAATATGATAAATTATGGTCAAAGCACAAATGCATAGCCTCATCTATCTATATATATAAATCTTTCGTGTCACAATTTGGAACGCGATAAACTCCGAAACTACTGAGCGGATTTCGATAAAATTTTGCAACTGCCTAAAATATGGTCGGACTTAAAATATAGGATAGTTTATATTCAATATTTAGGTGTTATTAATTTATAAGGGGCAAAAGTTTCGAAATCTATGTCTATCCCTTTCTATCACGTAGGGACTTATATATGTCTATCCCTTTCTATCGCTTAGCTAATTTTCAGAAAATTTTCGACTTTGACGAGGAAAGAACGCTCTAGAATGTCTTTGAGGTTCTGGAATGGTCAAATTTAATTCGAAGACTGAAATTATTCGGCTAGCATCCGGAATGCATCCAAACGTTAGTAATCCAGAATTATCTAGAATACTCAAATATACCCATGCAAACGGTTTTGAATTCTAGATTTGGACAAAATGTTCTAGAAAATAGTGCCCCTAAACGTTATAGAATGTTCTTTCATCATCATCATCAATTGATATCAGTCCACTGCTGGACGTAGGTTCACCTTGAGTAACAAAGGCTATATTTGTGTGTTTAAAAAATAAATGTCCACCCGTGCGAAGCCGGGACAGGCAGCTAGTAATATTATAGGGATTGAACACACAATCTACAGCGCAAAAAACCCTGGTGCACAAAGGCCATACATCTACGTAATCTAAGCCTCATAGTATGAAAAATTTAAAATCACTCTATCAATTCATACCTACTTTAAAATGAGAACAAAAAATCTGACGAAATATTATATAGCCGTAACTTAAATATAAAGTAATAGCAATCTCGTTGCAGTAAATACCAACCTACTGGCATTTGTTTATCAATTGCGCTAAAACAAAATGATCTTTTGGCATTGTTTGAGTGAGAGTCTGTAATGGTCTGCATTGCCATTACATCGACAGCTCATAGATGCAAGTCATTTTTCAACACGTAGTACAGCGAAACACAAAGTATTTCCTATTAATCTAGTAGCGAACCGCAATCAATTATCGAAACTTGAGTAATCGCCGAACCGAATAAATTGACGTACTGTCATTTCTCTTCCTTTAATCGATTATTTCAAACATGAGCTGCGGGGTTCCATGGCAGCGGTCTATGCGTACGGACCCTAAGTATTTGGTTTATGGATAATAAATCAGAATACTTGTTGTTTTATACAATAAGTGTAATAAATATAACATTGTTACATAACCAAAGTTTTTAGGGCTTTTTCTGACCTTTCAAGATAAAACTGATATGTTACCTAATACATGAACTAGCGACTGAGTGGTGGACTGGATATACACGAAGTGGGTGATCTTTGATTTCTTTACTGAGCTATTCCCATGTCAAACAACACCCTTAAAAAAATAATACAACCTATTATCAATTTATAAGGCAGCGACCACGAAGTGAATGTTTACTATGCCACAATATTCCCAAGCGTTATTTTCAAACAATAAATTTTATTAACACGTCACAATTTATATCCTCAAGAGGTACGCTCGCACAATCAACTTTAATTGCTGCTCCTCTTACGTGTTGTACCGTGGGCGTCGGGTGCGGGTATTCTATGCCTCTGTGCTTCCTCAATGCACCCTCGGCTCCGCTCCGATACAAAGAAAAGATTGAGTCATCATAACAAATACGCACGCTGTCCACGAGAGCAGAGAACTTTCTACAATCGGCTTCTTCTTATATCTATGATGGCTCGGATCATTGTGTCCCGAACGTTTCGTGCCTCGGCTCGGCCCGTGAATGACGAAATACTGCAGCGTTTTACTCTTTTACTTTTCTGAGCCTTTGTTGACTTGTCGACTTCTCTTCGAATCGTTTTTTGTAAACGTCTGCCCGGTCCGTTTGTAAAGCTCGACTCTAACTCAGATACCTTATCTAATTCATCGCATCGACCAATAGTAATACCATTTAATAGCTAGAAGATTATAAAAAAATGACATGACCAACTTTAACGTCTTTATAAAAGTATCACGATGAGATCGACGTGAAGCGAGCTTCATTACCGATACGCAATCATATTTGGATGTAATCAATCTTTGCGAAATATTCAAACAAAAACTCATCAAACTGAATACTGCCTAAAATTACGTACAAAAAAACGATCGGGGACAAAAAGCTTAAATTACAAGAAACAAGAAAAAAAACTGCTCCATTAATCATATTGATGAATGCACTTAGTATCACAGATACGTCCAATACGATGCATCCAACGAAATTATTTTTGATTTTCTTTTAATTCGATGCTGTTGATCAATAGGCATCCGAAATCGTTTAAAAATGCAACTCATCTTGAGCTTCGACGAAAAGCTGCTACAAAAACTAGTTTGGATGTTGGTATTTTAAGTAGGTATAAAGGCACCTATAAAGCTCCGAGGAACGTTACTTTTATTAAACGGGTCATCAGGGTGACGAATTTAATAAATTACGCGTGGAACTGCAAACGACGGATGTGGTATTTTGGAATGTTGGGTGGTTTTTGCATTCGTAGGTACACACTTGATGTTCAGGGGATGGGCAAGCATTTACATAATTTTGACAATAATATGCTTATCCTATGCGTGTCATATCCGTCAATTTACGAATCATTGCCCTGAAGCGTACCAAATAGAAAGCTGCAGGGCACGTTTTGTCATCTCGAGTGGATCCCGCGCCCCAGACTTGCATTTGTCGAGCAGCGGTTCGCTGGCTGCATTTTTAGAATTATTAATTTGGTCCGTGTTCTTATACTGTGTTAAAGTGGCCGATTTTGTACCAACCTCATACATAATACATCACTGGGCCTCCTCGTCTGTTTTGTAGGAGTCGCATGGTTAAATACTTTATTATGAGGTAGCATTGTTTGGTTTTTGTATTACTTTTGTGTAAGAACTCTTCTCTTTTTTTGCAGGTGGAAATCGTGATTTTGGATAAGAATGACAGTCCACCGGAGTTCAAGAATTTACCATCAGCGTATATGGCGTCGGAAGATTTGGCTCCTGGACAGCGGATTGCGACTATCACAGCTGAGGACCCAGATACAATTGGCACCATCACATACAGCATACAAAACGAAGGACCTACTCCATTCACACTGGATCCCCAGACCGGAACACTGAGTCTAAAAGACCCCTTGGATAGAGAAACCATTTCTGAATATAAAGTGATTATAAGAGCAGATGATGGTATTCAGTTCACCGACGCTACAATCATTGTACAGGTTCGTAAACTCTTTTGCATTTATAATTTAACTTAGGATACAACCGGTAACATAATAAAAATAAACTTATAAAAGTTAGATAGGTCTGCGGTACAGTTAACGACATCGGTCACTTTACAAATAATTTATTTTAAATCGAATCACAGTAATGTCTACTCGGCTATTTAATCGAATATATTAGACATTCAAAAGAGTTATTTATGAAGTAGTTCATAACTTACATGAGATCGGTCGTTGTCATTGATAGGATTACTCAAACAGTTTTGTAGATGAGTGTATTTTGGCCCCAAACATCTGTATCTCGGTCGGCTGCCGTGTCGGCTCCAATCACTCAAATTGTTATCGCTGTGTCTACATCCAGGGACGGTTCGCTGGCGATTAACTAATCATTAGAGCATTTACGTCTGTCTACTCCCCATGTCTATTTACATCGATGTAAAGTCTCGCCGACTGTACCTGCTTCCTGCACTGTATAAAAAAAGTTTCATTTTGTATTTTTTTCGACGGTTGTTCTATTTTACTTTTTTTTTAGTAGAAAGAGTCCTTTATCCTTTTTATCGTAAGAAATACAAAAGTTGCTAAACCAAAACCTCCATTCAAAAGACTTCAACGCACTCTACACACTCTGAATTTTAATGTCAAGCTCTGTTGAATTTATATTTCCCTCCTATACATTTTGTATTATTGTATATTATTTTTATAAAGAGTGGTAAAATACATATTAAGCTAAATAAATAAATATTATGGACAATCCACAGCACTTTCTAGACCTAGAGTCTAGACCCAAATTAAACAGAGCTTATATTATGGAAACCAGATGCTTCTATGTCATAATTAGAAAACTCCGGTTTTGATTGATAGTAGGAAGTGATTTTTCAAGTCAACTTGTGCTTGCATTATTTTGTACGGCAAGACCTATATCAAAATTGACATAATCGGAACATATCATTATGTCATCTCGAAGAAATTTTTGAATTGAACCAGATACCTACACATGTTTAACTACTCTTACCAACATCATTTTACTCATAGCATGTCTGCTGTTTCCAGGTCACCGACACAAACGACAACCCGCCTGTGTTCAAAGAAAGTGCATACTCTTTCGACATTCTTGAGAACGCACCGAGAGGCGCTATGGTTGGCACCGTGGCTGCACTGGACCTGGACTCCGGAGCGAATGCCCAGCTGACTTACACAGTCATCTCTGATTGGGCAAATGATGTCTTCTCTCTGAACCCACACACAGGCGATTTCACACTCACAGCGCGACTTGACTATGAAGAGGTAGTTTTTTTTTTTTATATGATAGATAGCTAAGCATTTGGCTGCCATCAAACCTGATGGAAAGTGAGGATGCAGCCTAAGATGGAGCACGCTTAGAATATCCACCTGTTCACTTTTGTCTTGAAAATTCCTAAATTATAGCGTTCCGGATATACCTACTGACGCCAGGAGAGAGTTCTACTGTTTGGCAGTTCGTACTATAATAGTGGAGTAGATATTTCGTTTAAGTTTTATTTTATTAAAATCAAATGCACTAATAGACTATGAGATGTTTATCATGACACCTTAAACATCATGAAATTGAATTGGTTGGTATTTTTAAATTGGAATCATAAATTTGGCACATAAAAAGATATCAATAAATGACGTGCCAACTCGCCTTGTCGTGAAGAATTGAACTCGAATGACTCCAACTGATTATAATTCGTCGCTTCATTCTTCAGTTATAAAACGAGGTAGTATTATTTTATGCTACTGGCACCTTTGCACATTTTTTAAAGTATAAAAAAAACAAAGTTTGGTTTGACATTTCCCTCAGCAGATCGTCATTCTTTTTTTGTGCACGGCATCAAGCACACATTCTGCAGTGAAAAATTGGAAAAAATGCTGAAATGTATTGCCGGCAATACAAATTTGGATATTATTCCGAAAAACTTCGTAAGCAAAATACGGCTAAAAAGCGTTGCGTGATTGTGATTTCGTCATGATCTAATTCTGATGAAAATCCAGGTAAGTAAGTCTTGCATTTTTGCATTCCTGATACCTGAGTGAAGTGAAAAATGTCACAAGCCGATTTAAATATCAGCATCTATTAAGCGCCCTGGAGGATTAACTGCGGGTTATCACGAAGGGTTAGCATGATGCTTAAAAATTGCCTGGAGGTTCGACTGCGGGTCAACACGAAGGTTTAAATCTTTACAAAGCACCACCTGTGCCGGCTCTCCTCACCACACCAGACGAGGCCTCAACGCCCCGCATGAGGCTACTGAACCTGTGTCTGAACTCGATACAGAGTCATTACAGGCTTTGGGTAATGCTTCTGATGCCCTTAATACCAGTTTATGGTCTTGATATTCATGACAAGCTGGGCCAACTTTGGCTACCAATCCTCAAGAAGGAGATGCAGAAGGAGGTAAAAGAAAAGCTTTTTATTTATTAGAAAGACTATTTTATTTCCAGTAACTGCAAACTGTTGAAAGCAAACACATTAAGCGCGGAAATATCCGCTGCCGTGTCTGATATAGTGAGAACTAGAAAATTATTATTATTATAAAATTATGCCACGTTGGATCGTCTCTGATGATGATGATGATTATTTACTCTGTAGTATCGGGTCGTTTCTTGTATTTCTACAAATTAAATAAATAAATAAATAAAATTAAAAGTTGCTGGGCCTATATAGGCATATCAGTACTCAACAAAGCGTGAGTTTGCTTTTGACCAGCGATGATAAGGTACAAGCTGTATGAATATTATCTCATGGTTGCCGTATACTAACGGACTTCCACTATGCCGAATCTCAAGTGAGAACCAAGCTTTAGCTCGCTCTAGGATTATAGAAAGCGTTCCTTACATTCAAAAAGAACCAAGAAAGAGATATGAAACTCTCTTTGAGAGTGAGTTGCCTGAAAACATTAAGGTTTCAAAGGCAATTTAAAACAAGGGTTACAAATAAGTGTATTTATTCAGTTTGATTGCAAGAATCACTTTTAAACGTCGTCGAAGCCTTCTTCGGATATTCAGTCGTCAGGGAAACTGATCGGGCCCTCTCGTTACCCCTCGTTACCATCGAGAAAGGGGGGGGGGGCAGTCAGCATACAGGACGACAGCGCAACAACCGTATCGATGAGCGCAACCAACTACACGTCTACGTCTCGGCGCAGTTCACGCGTCCTTCGACGAACTTGTCAAGCTATAACAAATATGCTCCTACGAAACAATAACGTAGGTGGACATGCTGGAAGATTACAATTTTATTATAATTGCTGGATTGGTGTAACTAATAATCAAGTTATTTTGGAACTGATTCGTAACGGTAACCTTTTAATCGTAGAGTAGAACAAGGTTCTCCTAATAACTTATAACAATAATTTTCATTCAATCAAAGAAAATAATGAAATGAGGTCAGCCATCCAGAACCTAACTAACTTAGGTGCCATTTCTATAATGTTATCCTCAAAAATTTCAATTTGTATCAAATATTATTATTATTTTTTAGCACCAACGCCTAATGGTGGTCACCGATTCTAAGCCTTAATCTGCTAAATAAATTCATTTCTATTATCAATTTCAACATGGGAGACCATGGGGCTGCGTCGAAAATGATACTTACCTGTGGATTCATGGCGATCATTGATCTTACAGAATCATACTTGTTCCTGTAGCTAAGTCCGATCGTAAGAATTTAAGATTTCAATTTTACAAAACTACATTTAATCAGTTTAGTGCCATGCTATAGCCTTTGTTCGATTTCTCGAACTTTTACAAAGATAATGAAAGAAGTTGCAGGCTTTATTAAGAGACATCGCAGATTTAGATCTGTAATATGTTTATCTTGACGATTGGCTCTGTCTAGGTGACAGTTTCGAGGAGTGACGGATACATGTTACTGAAACTCTAAAGTTACTTTACTGCTTATATAGGTTTCGTGGTCAATTTCGATAAAAGATGTTCATCCTCGTAAATGTTGCAATTTTATTTGGACCTATACATCATTAAGGGTATATTATATTGTCAATATCACTGCCGTTAACTAAGCGGCACAAAATGTTTTTTGCGAATGCCAGTTAGTAGGTACTATTCAGGAATTTGCCCACTTGTTCGGGATTCTTACATCAATCAGCGTATCCAGCTGTGAAGTATGGTTGGCTCTATACTAAAGAGTTTGAGAGACAAAAATATTTAGCTTTCAAAATATTAGACAAAACTCTCTCTGGAAACCCCTTGTTTATTAGTTTTAGCGCCTTGAACAGGATGGGGCGTATATTGCAATTACAGCGCGTAAACGGTGGATGGAAAAATACTGAACTAGATTTCCATAACAACCATATAGAGATATCAGAAGCATGGAGAGATTGTTGTTTTATAATAACAATAATAAATTAATGTTTATTGATTTTTGGTTTCAAATGTTTTGCTCACAAATGTTTTTATGTTATCGTAGTACATCAAAAGGATGGGAGTGATCTAATTCCCTCACCTACCCTACCTAAAAAAAAAACTATTTAGCAATGGTGCAAAATATGAAATATCTGTCTGTTAGCTTCTTAAATTTATACAAAAGATAGTCCAGGATCACATCAGGAGTTTAGAAAAATTAATACGGATATTGAATGGTATCTTTCGGTCACGGAATATACCATAGAGTAGTAACAGCTTTTTGGAGAACCAGAAATCGAACCAGAACTAATAGTTTGTAGAGGCCAGATCTAGGTGTCATAACAGTTGACGCATTCACTATAAGCTGGAAAAATAATGTAATTATGTGCTTTCCCGGCTTTTCACTTGTCTTGAAATGCTTATAGAAAATAAACATGGATGAGGCCTGAAAATATCCTAATATTTCCTTACTGGCCGTCTCAGCCCTGGTTTCTCTCCTCTGCTTAAAAAACTGATTCACTCGGCTATTATATATTTCACTCTTAATTTTTTGTTCTGTTTCACCGCCAAGACAGTTTATCCTGGCTGCAGCAATGCTCTCCAGGATACCTTTGGAGCAAAAGGATCACCAAGCCTATCACTCGATCTAATTATGGTTTATTTTTTCAAAATCACTCTGCTTCAGTACAATGAAATGAAACCTACAAACAGTAGTGACAGTTCTGTTGAACTCTTAATTAAAACCCTTATGGATGTTCACTTTCAAACATAAAGTTATTCCTTACTCAACAGTAATAATATATTATTATAATGGGACCCTTACGAATCTTTGAACAGTCTTCGCTCAGCTCTTTTTGCTAGGCCGTAACATAGCTTCCGATGACCATGTAAAACGCCTCCTCACAGGGGCTCACAAGCTTAGACCAGTTTTGCTGAAATATAGTTACGTTCACCGGGGACCCGATCCAACCGGGAAGGTAGTTTGAAACTACATCGCGGATTGGGTATATACCCAGTAGAAACCTACTTCTAGGAAAAATCACCATAAAGTTGGTTGTTCTTTTGGCATTAGGCACAGGATATAATTATAGTGTAAACACTCTCCCTGATAAAATAAGAAAACATTTTAGTTAATTCTACCGGCGTTAAGATAGGTATTTCTGATGTAATCAAAACATCTGGTGCCGGTCATGAACAACCGGTACTGATTTAACCTATTTTCATGAAAATAGAGCAATATGTCCTGCTACTACTATACTACTATAGTTGAAGATTACATACACATCTCACAAAAACAACGTCACAGTTGACGTTCAACGCGCACAGCACGTGGCACGTCGCTTCGTCCGCAGCGCGCGCTTCTGTTATCTTGGTGATACGATTATGAAAGCGGCTGGTTGGACTAGTCTTCTAGTCGTTCGCAAAATTGTACCCTCGACCAATATTATATGAGGGTAATTTTGCAAGATCGGTATTATGTATTATGACCTAATCATTCAGTGATTGATTGTAATAAGTAACATAATAAGTAAATTATGTAAAATAGTTCATCATAGTATTTATTGATGATCGGTTTATATAATATAAATACTTAAGATTACGTTAAAAAATCTGGAAGTAAATCATTCCAATTCTAATTTCCCTGCATTTATTTTCACAAAAATTTCGTCTCTAAACGTCTACCTCGTTTTATAACTGAAGAATGAAGCGACGAATTATAATATATGATCAAACGAACTTGCAAAGTGAAGTTCGATCGATATTATATGAGTACGCTTCATTCGAAGTTATAATCACCCTCCCACCCAATACCCAAAGTTAAATTTTTGTGGTTCTTCTCTAAAATGAATGACGATCTGCTGAGGGAAATGTCAAACCAAACTTTGTTTTTTTTATACTTTAAAAAATGTGCAAAGGTGCCAGTAGCATAAAATAATACTACCTCGTTTTATAACTTCGAATGAAGCGTACTCATATAATATCGATCGAACTTCACTTTGCAAGTTCGTTTGATCATATATAATTGGATTTTAAAATCGATTGAGTATTTAGTAGGTAAATGCATTCTGTCAGTATAAACTTCACAGCGGGAAAGAGTCGGTACTTATTGCAAAAATAAAGTCATGACTACGAATAAAATAAAATAAAAACTCGTAAACTGGCACGGCATCGCAATAAAAACGAAGGAAATATGCAATTAAAAACACTTAAAATAGATTAAGTGATTGCCGACTCGAAGTTATCACAACAATCGAGAATTGAAGCTTTTGAGACCGCTTCAAAACCTTGACATATCGGGAACAAATTTATAAAAGCTACACATTTTATTTATAAAACTTTGCAATACTTACATATTGAAAAAAAAAATAGAACCGAATATAAAACCTTTTTATTGACTTTTTTGAGGTGCACTTAAAATCCTTTCACCACACTTGATGATAAGAGAGATTGGCTTTTTTTGACTAGCCTCTCAGCTGAGTTGGTAATAGCTCTGCCTTCTGCGCCGTAGGTCGTGGGTTCGATCCCCACCGAGAAAAATATTTGTGTGGTCAACTCAAATATTTATTATCTGTCTGGGTATTACATTGTATTCTAAGTAAGTATTTATAAAAAAAAATAGATAAGTCTGATTCTTCTATCTGATTTTTTTAGTACAGCTCAAGTTACCTAAAAACAAAGAAAAATGACGCTTACTGCATGAAAATAAGAACTAGTAATGTATAGTCTGATGCGTAACCTTGTGTTAAGCTCTGTTTAGTTTGGGGCTAGATAACGTTTTTGTTTTATTTGAAGTCGGTTAAAAAGCAACTGGCACGCAAAGAGAGAACTTGCGCCATCTAGTTCAATCTATATAGATGTGTGGTATTTTGTAGGTAATCTAGTTCATTACACATTGGTGATGATTATAACACGTCTTAATCTATATTAGTTGGATATCTTTATGATGTGCGAGGATGGTGTAATTCACACATAATTATTTTGTTCGAATAATTTTTCGGTCGTAAAATACCTCGGAATATCAAGTTGTGATAGCTTTAGAATGCGGAATGCAGAATCTGGCAAAATGTGCTAGGTACAAAACTACTTTTAAGTAATACTTAAAAAAACTAAAGACTAAGTCTCCATGCGACGTGTTTTTCAATTAAATTCAGCTAGTCAAATATATTGTGTTCATGAATTTAATGTATTTAAATTTAATATTATTGTCAGATAACAGGATCCATGTTTGTTAGTAGAAATTAAATTAACTTACGTATCAAAGAGTTAGTACCTACAATACAATAATCACAGAGCACCAAACACGCTTACAATAATATTACAAAGGTCTATAATTCTTATTTCAATATACCTACCTGCTTAGCACTGCACTACTCACTATTTAAGGTTATTTGGATAAACCCTAACTGAAGCTCCAATCAAACAATCCCACACAGACTATTTGATTAAATCTTGAGCGAAGGATCTCATAATGGGCGAATTGTATTGATTTGGCTATGACGTTCAGTAAGCCTACCACAGGCTCTGTCTGGCTCTGGCTCTGGCTCTGGTGTGAGTGTAATTTAGTAATTGTCACACAGACTTTAAATCAGAGACAGAGCCAGAGCGAGCTAGTGGTATACCTTTATGATGGTGTTGGTACTAAACAAAAAAGGACAGCAACTTTTTGTTTAGGAAATCTTCTTGTCTAATGCGGTAGTACTTTCCCGAACAAGACCAAAAAGTTCTAAGTACTATAAAATAATTTATGCGTAAGTGGTTACAGTACAGTGTTGATTGTCAACTCTGAAGCTAATTGAGTTGCTAGTCCACCTTGTGCAAATAAATTAACACAAATAAAGGTACTTCAGATTACTTCTACCTCTTACCTACTACTTTTAGAGCACTAGTTTTTGGTGTTTTTATAGTACCTACCATAGCAATTTATTGCAGTTGTTATTTTTATCACAATTACGTAACAATCTATACTTCTGTACTAATATTATAAAGAGGTAAGATTTACATTTTTGTATGTTTGTGTGTATGTTTGTAATGAATAAACTTAACTGTAGGTACTCAACTCATACTGTGCCGATTTCAAAAATTCTTTCAACATTGGAAAGCTACATTAATCAATCAATCAATCAATCAATCAAATTATTTATTTTATGCCAGAAAATTACATTACGAAAGTATTCAGTTTTAAATGTATTCCGACACATTGCAAACTTGGAAAAATTGGTTGCGGTGTCCTTACAGGGTTTAGTTTACTAGTCTACTGTATCATCTAACAACTTAAGTGCAATAAATTATTTTAATTTGAATTTGAACTGTGTTCAAAACTAGTGCTAGCATACACCGCTGCATTCAAAAGGGTAAATTCAATTTACCTAGATGCTGAAATCTATGGTTTTAAATCTTTTTGCATACCTTCAATGATTGGTGGCTGGGAGCAAGAGTACCTATTCACATGCCTCTACCATCCCGGAGTGCTCGGGGCTATACATTGCGGTTCAAATAATTATAATCTTAACATAGATCTTGTTAGGGCAATGACCGTGCGAGTTCCACTGAACCGCCGCTAAAACCTACCAATAGCTCATTATAATAATATATACTTAGGATTTGGTAGTCACTTTATAATGAACTGTTTTAAAATGGGACGAAATTGCTTCATATTTTTAATGTAGTATCATAAATCAGATATCTTAGTACTAAGTAAAAATAAATAATAATAAATAATGCGGACAATCCACACTACACTATCTAGCCCCAAACTAAGCAGAGCTTGTATTATGGAAACCAGATAGCTGATATTATATTACTTAAATGCTTTTTTTTTTAAATACATACATAGAATACAATATAACACCCAGACAGAGAACAAACATCTGCATTCACCATACAAATATTTGTTCTCGGTGGGGATCGAACCCACGCCCACCAGCGCAGAAGGCAGAGCTACTATATACCAACTGAGCTGTGAAGGCAGTCAAGTCTCACTCAAGATTCTTTGAGGACGTCTAGGAAGCGTAGTCACAGGAACGTTAAAAATATTAGATTTGGCACATTAAGATGGGGAATATTTCGATGAAGATATTTTTTTTAGGATACTTGTGCCCCATTATGGGACGATGTTAAAAATTCAACTTGACTCAAGGTGATTTATGTTGCTGCCGCCATTCTTATGACATTTTAAGAGAAGGCACTTACCTCAAAATAGTGTAAAACCACGTATTGATCGTAATAAAATACAGTAGACATGATCGCTTTGTCAAGAACACATTCAACTTAAAATGCAGAGCCTCTTTACCGAAGCCGCTGCGAAGCCTTTTGGCTATAAAAATAAAAAAGTACATAATAATGAAATATGTATTATGATCCATGTTTAATAAACGTATTGTGAGTTATAAGAGGTAACTATCATTCAGTACTGAAGGACAATGATGCCTTAAAGGGAGGTTGAAGAAGGGCATTTCACAGGTATGCACGGCATAAATTATGTTTTTTCCTAGGGTGCAATTTAAATTACTTTCAAAATGTTTTTTATTCTTAGGATCCGGTACTTGAAAGATAAATTTGAGCTTATTTTACTGCGAAGCTATTATATATTTTGACTGGCCTCTAGCTCAGTTGGTAGTAGCTCTGCCTTCTGCGCCGTAGGTCGTGGGTTCGATCCCCACCGAGAACAAATATTTGTGTGGTAAACATAAATGTTTGTTCTCTGTCTGGGTGTTGTATTGTATTCTAAGTATGTATTTACAAAAAAAAAATGTATTCAAGTATTATATCAGCTATCTGGTTCCCATATTACAAGCTCTGCTTAGTTTGGGGCTGGGAAGTGTTGTGTGAATTGTCCACAATATTATTATTATTTATTATTATTTTACCTATTGTTATTTTTTGTTAAAAAACATAAAAGAGCAATGTGATTTTTACAAGCTCTGATGAACGTCCCCACATTTTTTAGGTAATACAAAATGATAATCCTTACAATCATGCAAGAAGTATTAAGCTAATATACCTGGTATCAACACGGTTATTAAAATATTTCCACTCTGTCCGAAGTAAATATATTATGCTTGTTTGTATAAAGTGGAAAAAAATGATTAAACAACACAGTCATGTCGTTTTTCTTTGTACTAAAAATACAAAACAAAAGACATTCTAAGCTATGCAGTCTTTTGTTGCAAAGCGCGTAGAAATTCATCAAAATCAGACGGTCTCTCTTATTGCATTGAAGAACATGTTTGTTTCGTCGAAGCTCCGCGCAGTGTGAAATGGCTTTTATAGGTTCAAGCGTTCAGCTATAAACGGGGTCCGCGTTATGGTCTCTATTTTTATTTTCATATTTAAAGTCCGACAGCTTAAAGCTTATTTAACCAGTTTTTGCGGCAGGGCAGTCGCTGCAGCCTTATTGTAATACTCATCAATGCCATAGTAAAATGGCAAACAGCTCGTTAATATTTCTAAGGGCGTAAATCAACTGTTCGTTAGTAAAACGAACTTTGAACAGGCTGAATTATAAGAATGAATGCTTAATTTTATGTTACCTATAACTGCAATCAAAATTGTTTATGGTAATCTCTCTGTATTTATGTAGCTACATAAATATGCACATTGCACACGTTTAAGTTTAGAAGTTAATTAGAAATTTAAGTTGCGTAACTAGTTTCGTTGAATGCATGGAATAAATAAAACCAAATAGTTTACCGCCGACATAGACCGGCACTAACCACAAAGAAAAAGCTCCTTGGTATATTAACTTCACCGATTGTATTGATAACAAATTAACAGATACATTTTTTTGTCACATCAGGACAAAACTTGTTTCATTGTTTTTGAAATAATCCTGACGTTCTGTTTGCCTTTCGCGACACAATGTGGACGGAGCGCGGCCATAAGAGCTCGAATAGCCGACGTCCAAGACTCATCAAGTCGGCCGGTCCTGCTAATTAGTAAAAACAATTCGCTGTGTACATTCGTTCCCTCGACCGTTCGACCGCCCGCCAATTCGGCGTACCCCGCTAGAGAGAGCTGCTAATTTCATCCCAGTACTGTTTTTTTGTCGGCGCGCATCATATTCGGCATTTGCCCGCTCGATCCGCCATCGAAATTAAGGCTTGAACAATGTCTGACAAAGCGACCGTCCGCAAAACATCCCCGGGCCGGATTCCGCGGCCGCTGCCTGTTTTTTAAACCGCCATCTCGCTTCACGATCCACGAATGAGGCAGCTTGTCATAGCTGGAGCGTTTTGGTGACCTATTATATGGAAAATCTGAATTCCACTGCGTCATTCGTTTAATGTTCCATTGGCCTTTTATGAGGACTTCGGAATATTTTGAAATTTACTTATTTTAATTAATATTCTTTTGGATACTGTACCTATATGGTTTAGATGTTATTATGATACATCACTAACCGTACAAAAGTTGGGAGTATTTCAGTTATTAATAATTGTTTGAACCTCTTCTTGACTACCTTTTAGATACCATGAAAGATCTAGATATCTTTTAACCTGTGAGTGTATCTTTTAACTAAAATATGAGCTCCTTTCAATTTATGCATGATTTTTCCGACTTTCAGACACAGCATTACATTTTGGTAGCGCAAGCGCAGGACAACGGTCACCCGTCTCTCTCTGGCACGGTGACGGTGTACGTCAACATCATTGACCTCAACGACAATGCACCGATATTTGACCCAATGAGCTTCTCGAACGAGATCCTGGAAGACATCCCGGTTGGGTCCTCAGTGGTAACCATCAGTGCTACTGATTTGGATTCAGGTATGTCATTACTGATTTGCGGGTGCAATGCAATTTTAGCAAGAAATATTTTCCAACTTAAATTTTGTGTTTGTCTAAGCAGAACCCCAGAGTTTCTGATCTTCTGTTTTTTTTATTTTCCATGCTTCAAAAGTTAAAGTGAGTATATTCATTCTTCCATCAATAGTTGAAACATACTAGACTTTATCTTATCAGAAGGGCAAGTTGCAATTTTACTCGATCAGTTTTAACAATTCGTTTGCCTACAAGTTTCTCTCTTTTGTATGAAGGAAAGATGAGACAACAACAATACGTTACGTAGAAACGATCGAAACAAGTTTTTGCCTCTCCTATCATTTCTATACAAAAGAGTTTCTTTCCTACACGAAGACGTAACTATATTGTTCAAACCAATCAAGTAAGACTCAGACCAAGGCTACAGAAATTAAAACCTAACTCGTGTCTTTCAGGTCTCAATGGAAAGATCGTGTACAGCATCACATCAGGAGATGACGGACAAGACTTCAAAATAGTAGATAATGGTACAATCTATACGGTTAAGCCCTTGGACAGAGAGACCATTCCTATTTATAACTTAGTGGTGACTGCTAAGGATATGGCAAAGGCTCCAGAACCACAACTAACTTCTACCGTCCAGGTAAATCCTCATTCCTAAATATAGTGCATCTTTTTTATACAACTATCTCATGGAACAAGCTCTGCTTAGTTTGGGGCAGGCCACAATATTTATTTATTTTCAAAAGTAATAAGCGTAAATAGTTCTTACTTGTGTTGTAGGTGTTTCACTGATAATGATAATAGACGCGTGTTCCTTGATCTCTATCGATACATATCTATCTATACCTTAGAGTGGACGTGTTACTAGTAAATATTGTGCTTCAGCTTATTTAAGCAGGTAGTTTCCTAGTATGTTTGCTCACGGGGGTAGGTAGTTCCTAGTATGTTGACTTTCTTCTGCGTTTGTGTAGTGCTTCGGGGTAGATACAATATTTACTTTTACGAAGCAGTGTCATATTTAGCGTACACGTCATTATATGGATAAGCATGGATTGATCTTTCCGTTTCTACTGCATATTTAGTAGTAGAGTTTTTTGTGAAGGGCTGGTCCACGGAAGTAATACTATTATTCGTAATTTCGCTCATGCCCCACATGAGTCTTAGCATTTATCTGCCTAATGGAGAAGGGCAGTACATCGTAGAGCACGTTTCTAACGGGCGTGAATTGTGAAGCAATGCTTTCAACATCGTGTGGCCCACTTGCTTGTTCCTTCTGCAAGTGGTATAAAACAATATTTAAACATCAAGACAATTTTGTAATATTTCAGGTGACGATAACTCTCAAGGATGTAAACGATATGGCACCAGAATTTGTGACACCTAACGTCACAGCAATCTCTGAAAATATTCCGCTGAACACCGTAGTGATGACAATCAAAGCCATTGACAAAGACGAAGGGCGTAATGGCTACATTGAATACTTCATGACACCAGATCCAGAGAGCAATGGATATTTTTCACTTGGAAACGTCGATGGTATATTGAGAGCTACTGGAAAGCTAGACCGAGAATTGAAATCTAGTTATACTCTTACAATCACAGCTAAAGATAGAGGTGATCCACCAAACATGACTAAAACAAAGATGAAGATAAATATATTAGATGAGAATGATAACAGCCCAGTTTTTGATCCCAAGCAATACAGTGCTTCAGTGCCAGAGAACGCTAGCATAGGAGCCAGTGTACTACAGGTATAAATAGATTCAAAATCTGTTAAAACTCTAGATTGATTCACTTGATTTCGTGTTTAAGAAGGATTATCATATTTTTTCAGGTCTCAGCAACAGATATAGACGAAGGTGCAAATGGCAGAGTTCGATATTCTATTGCGACAGGCGATAAGAACCGTGATTTCAGTATCAGTGAAGACACTGGCGTTGTGCGGGTGGCTAAAAACTTAAATTTTGAAAGGAAAGCTCGGTATATCCTAACAATAAGGGCCGAAGATTGCGCCAAAGATTATGTTCGATTTGATACAGCTGAATTATCCATTTCCATTGAAGACATAAACGATAATCCACCCACGTTCTTGGATTCACCATACTTAGCCTATGTAATGGAGAATATTATTCCACCCAATGGTGGATACATAATCACAGTGCATGCCTACGACGCTGATTCACCGCCGTTCAACAACCAAGTTCGCTATTTCATCAAGGAGGGTGACGCAGATCTTTTCAAAATTAACGCATCGTCAGGACAAATTTCACTCTTGAGAACTTTGGATCGCGAAGCACAAAGTGAATATACACTAGCTCTGGTTGCTATGGATACGGGTGAGCATTATTTTTATTTCATGTGATATTTTTTAAGTGCTGCACCATGGAAGTATATCGAAAAAAATCTAATCAAAAAATAATTTTTACAGGTTCTCCTCCTCTTACTGGGTCTGGAACTGTTAAAATCATTGTTCAAGATGTAAATGATAACAGTCCCGTCTTCGAAAGACAAAATTACATAACCAGTATTCAAGAAAACTTAGCATCTGGAACATTCCTAATTCATCCGAAAGCAACTGACAACGACATTGGAAATAATGCTAAAATCAGATACAGCCTTCTTGGAGAAAAATCTGAACGATTTAAAATAGATTCTTTTACTGGTTTAGTTTCTACTAACGCTACTTTAGATCGAGAAGAATGGGATGCGTATTATTTGATAATTATGGCACAGGATTCATCAACAACAGATCCAAGAACAGCAACGGCAAATCTTACTATTGTAGTAGAAGATGAAAACGATAACACTCCCACATTTGCTAATCCAGTTTACGAGGCTCACATTTCCGATCGCACAGTAAAGGGAGATTTTGTATTTGGTGTGAAAGCTAAGGACAATGACGTAGGATTAAACAAAAAAATCGTGTACGATCTAAAAGGTGAACATCAAGAGTTATTTGTCATAAACAAAGAAACTGGAGTAATCAAAGCCAACGAAAATCTGATGAAACATCAAGTTAAC
This sequence comes from Thera obeliscata, assembly GCA_947578465.1. NCBI lineage: Eukaryota > Metazoa > Arthropoda > Insecta > Lepidoptera > Geometridae > Thera > Thera obeliscata. Next base: position 4,275,045 of record OX387927.1, read on the forward strand.
ACATTCAATTTGATTGTAGTTGCCACGGATTGTGGTGAAACACCAAGACAAAGCACGGCTGAATTGATTTTAGTTCCAAAGGCAGTAAAAAACTTTCCAAAGTTTACCGTAACTCACAAACTAACTTTTACTTTTTCTGAAGACACCCCAGAAGGAGTTCTTGTCACCAGGTTGTCAGCAACGTCACCTAAAAAAGGTCCTGTTGGTCTTTTGCAATATAACATTGCGGGAGGAAACGTAGGCGATGCGTTGAGAGTTGAACCAATGAGTGGTGAAGTTTTTATCACAGGTAAAGGTCTGGACTATGAGACAATGCCAATGTATGAAGTTTGGTTTGAAGTCAAAGATTCGGATAACCCACCGCTGAAATCTTTCATTGAAATTGAAATAAAGGTAACAGATGCTAATGACAATGCTCCTGTAATTGAAAACGTACTATACAATGCCTCTGTCTTAGAAGAAGAATCCCCGCCGCAACTAATAATTAAAATAGAAGCACATGATGACGATTCGAATGAAAATGGTAGAATATCGTACAAACTAATTAATGACTATGAAGAAACATTTGCAATTGACCCAGAAAATGGAGAAATATACACCAACATAGCATTAGATCGGGAATCCATTCCATTTTATGAGATCTTAGTCGAAGCAGTCGATCATGGAGTTCCTCAAATGATAGGAACATCTACCGTTCTTGTCACGGTTTTGGACAAAAATGATAATCCGCCAAGATTCACACGATTGTTTAGTGTGAATGTAACAGAAAATGCCGAGATTGGTTCTTTTGTTATTCGAGTGACAAGTTCAGATTTGGATATAGGATCGAATGCTAACGCTACGTATAGTTTTGTTGAAAACCCTGGAGAAAAGTTCACAATTGATTCAATAAGTGGCAATGTTACAGTAGCTAGACCTTTAGACCGAGAGTTGCAAGATGAGTACATTTTAAAAGTAGCTGCTATTGATGGTGCATGGCGATCTGAAACACCTCTTACTATAACAATACAAGACCAAAACGATAATGCTCCAGAGTTTGAATATTCTTACTACAGTTTCAATTTCCCGGAGCTACAAAAGAAAAACAGTTTTGTTGGTCAAGTAATTGCCAACGATAGAGATAAACAAGGCCCGAACTCTATCATATCCTACTCATTACAGCAACCCTCCGATTTGTTTTCAATAGATCCAGCAACAGGAGAAATATCTAGTAAATACATCATGAACTATAAAAGAACATCAGTAAACACGTCCCCAGAAAATACTTACTCTGTCATTGTTGTTGCAACTGACAACGGTAAACCACCAATGTCTTCCGAGTGTTTGGTTACTATAAACGTAGTAGATGCCAATAACAATGCACCTAAATTTAAAATACATGAAAAATTTGTACCAGTACCAATAGATGCTACACTTGGTGAGAAAATTATAAAGGTAATGGCAGAAGATACCATAGATTTTGGCATAAATGCTGAGATCGAATATTTTGTGAAAAGTGGTAATGGTTCATCATATTTTACAATTGATAAAAGCAGTGGATGGGTTATTGTCAACAAACAGTTCTACTACCTTGGGAGTTACTATGGACTTAACATAAAAGCAGTTGATAGAGGAGTTCCATCTCAAACGGATGAGACTACAGTGACTTTTGTAGTAACTGGTGAAAATATATACAGCCCCAAGTTTACTGCTCTGAGTTATCAAGTCATAGTGCCCGAAAACGAACCTGTAGGGTCATCAATTCTTACAGTAAAAGCAAGTGATGAAGATGAAGGCCCTAACGGCATCGTCAGGTATGCAATATCTTCAGGAAATGCTGGAAAGATGTTCAAAATCCACTCTGTATCCGGTGCCATCAGTATTTTACGGGCGCTAGATTACGATACCATTCAAGAATATCGTTTAAATATAACTGCACATGATCTTGGTTTCAAATCAAAAGAAACAACAGCAACGCTAACCATAATTCTAACTGATATAAACGATAATGCTCCTCAGTTCAATCAAACTAAATACGTGTCATACTTACCCGAAAACTCTCCAGTCAACAGTTTTATTTACAAAGTGAAAGCCACAGATATTGATTCGCCGAAGAACGCTATTGTAAAATATCACATTAGTAATAAAATAACATCACTTTTCTACATAAATGAAAACACTGGTGAAATATTTTCCAAAAATGTATTTGACTATGAAGAAAAAAATATATACAAATTAGAAATACGAGCTGAAAACCCAAATTCAAATATGTGGAACTTGACTGAGGTCATTGTTCACATTACCGGCGTCAACGAGTATTACCCTAAATTCAAGCAACCTGTTTTTCATTTCGATGTGTCTGAATCGGCTGATGTTGGCACAAATGTTGGAGTCATTCAAGCGATGGATCAAGATAACGGTGATGATGGCATTATTTACTACCTTTTCGTTGGCTCCAGTAATGATAAGGGTTTTAGCATCAATTCTCAAACTGGAGTAATAAGAGTTGCACGATATTTAGACAGAGAAACACAAAATAGGGTTGTATTAACGGTTTTAGCTAAAAATTCTGGAGGTATTCGAGGAAACGATACTGATGAAGCTCAAGTTATTATATCTATCCAAGATGGAAATGACCCTCCGGAGTTTTTACGACATCGCTATGAGGCAACAGTATCAGAGGGTGCCATTATTGGTCACGAAGTTATTCGAGTCCAAGCTGTTGACAAAGACGTGCGGCCACAGAACAACCAATTTAGTTTCTCAATAATTGGTGGCAATATTGATCAAAACTTCAAGATAGATCCTCAAACTGGAGAAATTGAGGTAGCCCGGAATTTAGACAGAGAAACTTTATCAGCATATACTTTAAATGTTGGTGCCATTGATACTGGTATACCACCTCAGACTGGAACTGCAACTGTGAAAATTACCGTAACTGATATCAATGACAATGGACCCGTTTTCGACGTTGCAAGTTTCGAAGGAGCAGTTTATGAAAATGAACCTCCAAATACTAGCATAGCTACACTTTCAGCTAAAGATCCCGATCTACCACCAAACGGAGCTCCATTTTCTTACACTATCATTGGTGGAAAACATCAAAATTACATAAAAATCAACAGACACACTGGTGTTTTGGTAACGACCCGCAAACTTGACAGAGAGATAACGCCATTCTTAGAAGTTACGATTGAGATCGAAGATAGTGGTGTGCCTGTCATGAAATCGAACTATACGCTACAAATAAAAGTTCTGGATAGGAACGACAATCCCCCAACCCCTAGGTCGGCTCATGTACTTGTTTACGCTTTCAACACTAAAGTTCCTCTTCGAAAAATAGCAGATGTGAAACCAAATGATCCAGATATTGTAGGCGATTATAAATGTAAAATTATCAAAGATTCTACATCAGAAAGGACTATATCAACGCTTTACATTAAAACTGGATGTGACCTTTACACTAACGCAGTGAAACCCGGTGAAGGATATTCATTTTCAGTAGCCGGAAACGATGGAATCCACAGAGATGTTTTATCCTCGATCAGTGTTGAGTTCTTTTCATTTGACAATGCAACAGTGGAACAATCTCTAACACTACGAATTTTAAATATAACTGCTTCCGACTTCCTCACCCACTACTACCGCAGCTTACTGGAAACTTTAAAACAAGGTTTAAAAAGTAGAGAAAACATTAATCTGTACAGTATAAATCAAATTGACAGTCATTTGGATCTAACCGTAGCTATAAAAGATGGTCATTCTATTTGGAAGAGACTAAATACAGAGAAGTATTTAAAAACAAAAGAAGACTTGATGACCAAGACGTTGAATAGGCAAATCATTGTCCCTTACTTTCCATGCTCAACTAAACAGTGCAAAAATGGAGGTCAGTGTACCGATGCTATCCGGATATTGGATGATACAAAAATAACCGAAAGTTCTAGTCTCATATTGTCCTCACCTTTAGTCAAACATGAGTATGCATGTCACTGCAAAGGTGGATTTATGGGAGCTAATTGCGATAAGAGACAGGACCCTTGCACACCAAACCCTTGCAGTTTCGGAGGTCAATGTCACAAGCAAAATCATGACTTTACTTGTTCATGTTCTCCACGCCGAGAAGGCAAAACATGTGAAATAGAAAGAGACGACGTTTGCAGTAGCAACCCTTGTAAAAACGGTGGCTCGTGTAAAGAAAGTGCCGACAGAAATTCATTTTTCTGCTTATGTCGCCCTGGCTACCGTGGCAATCACTGCGAAGCTCTTGTAGATTCATGCCGGCCCAACCCTTGTATGCACGGAGGAATCTGCATCAGTCTCAAACCTGGTTATAAATGCAGCTGTACGAATGGTCGATACGGAACACACTGTGAAAGTACGACCTTCGGGTTCGCCGAACTTTCCTACATGCAGTTCCAGGCTCTTGATGCCTCAACTAATGATATAACTATAATTTTCGCAACAACAAAACCAGATTCACTATTGCTTTATAACTATGGATCCCAAACCAGTGGACGATCGGACTTTATAGCGATTGAGGTTCTTGGAGGAAAGCCTTTGTTTTCGTTTGGAGGAGCACGAACATCGATCACGTCTGTTTCCATAATAAACTCAAATAAGAATCTGGCAGATGGAAATTGGTACAAGTTAACAGCAACAAGAAATGGCCGAGTTATATCCTTGAGTGTCACCTCTTGCACTGACCATGGTGACGTTTGCATGGAATGTGAGCCTGGAGATGACTCTTGCTATAATGATGACACAGGACAAGCAGGGTACGTATCTCACAAATATTTAGATATTCTTAATGATAATGAATACGCATGATTTGGGATGTCGTCTAGCAGTCATAATCATTCCGTAATCTCCGGACATAGCCCAAAATAGCACCTATTTATGTCGCTAATGGTTAATTTTTTTCAGGACGCTGAATTTCAATAATGAACCACTTCTTATCGGAGGATTGCGCCAGGCAGACCCAGTCTTGGAGCGCCCAGGACAGCTTCATTCCGATGATTTCGTTGGCTGTATGCACAGTATCTCCGTGAATGGTCGACTCCTAAACTTATCAAGCCCTGTACATGCACGTGGCGTTGAAGCAAATTGTGCCCGTTCAGAGAAAGGTGCTTGCTACAAGATGGATATGTGTGGCAACGGTGAATGTCAAGATAGATGGAGAGGTCACATGTGTAAATGTGATGAAAATTTCATCACCCCGGACTGCAGTCGCTCACTACACGCAATATCAGTCGCTGAAAATGGTCTAGTTCAGTACATCATAACAGAAAAACACAGAAGAATGCAGTTGTTAGAATCATTTTATGGTGGTAGTACAGTTTGGGATAAGAAAGGGAAAGGGTCTGCTAAAATGACGGCTAAAGTTAGCAACCCATCAAAAACCTTATCTTTCTTCTTCAGAACACTAAGAAAAGATGGTATTTTGTTGTATGCAGCGACGGACAAGTACTATACGTTGATAGAACTAATCAACGGTAAAGTGGCTTATACATCCAAACAAAATTCTGTTGTTAACATGTCTCAAGCCGAACAAGATGATGTTTCTGATGGAAATTGGCACAACGTAACATTATATTCCATGGGGCGCAGCATTCGTCTGATCGTAGATGGATCACACGTAGGTGAAGAACTAGATGCTGCTGGTGTTCATGACTTTTTAGACCCCTATCTCACAATAATATCTCTAGGTGGGATAAAACCAGACTGGCTAACTACCTCTGCGCAGAACAAATTCGAAGGATGTTTAGCCAATTTTACGATAAACAATGAAATCCAGCCATTTGGAGGAAATGGAAGTATATTCAGAGATACAGTTTATAAAGGAAAAGTACTAAATGGATGTCAAAGTGCCTTTGCTGGTGGCATTGTACAGAACACGTCGCCGTTAACTGTTGGACTTGTTCTGGTGCTAGTATTTTTCATTATTTTAATGGCTGCTAGTTTGTTTTCGATTATTTATTATCGTTTGCGTAGACAAAAAAAGGAAAAAGGAAATAGTTCTACCAGTAAAACAAACTTATCACATTCAAAACAAAGCTGTGGCCCGGCAATGCTAAATGCACCTAACCTAATAGCCGGAACCAACGACAGCCTCATGAGCAGAAATCTTCACGGTAATGATACCAACCTTAACAGCTATATGTCTGAGAATGCAGATATAACTCGAAATGTGGGGCATATCGTTGGCCCAGAATTGCTATCGAAGAAATATAAAGATCGAGAAATAATGAATATAGACCCGCCGCGGCCTCAGAGGCCAGACATCATAGAGCGTGAAGTTGTAGGCAAAAGCCCCGCTCTTAGAGATGATCATCATCCACCCCCACCACCATCTACAAATACATCACACCACACCCACGATCACCCCAGTGGCATGGATTTGAATTCTGAAGTTCCTGAACATTATGATCTTGAAAATGCCAGTTCAATAGCGCCATCAGATATTGATATAGTTTACCATTATAAAGGTTTCCGTGAAGCAGCAGGCGCAAGAAAATACAAAGCTACCCCTCCACCCGTTGCTGGGTACCACCATAAACATCAAACCAATCAACATCGACATTCACCGCATCACCCAAGTGGGTACCCATCACGAATATTACCTCAGGCTTCTCAGCACCCTCCACAGCCAACGAGGCAGCAACTGCAAACAACACCTCTCGCAAGGTTATCACCCAGTAGTGAGCTAAGTCAACAACCTCGAATACTGACTTTGCACGATATATCCGGAAAGCCGCTGCAAAGTGCTTTTCTGGCTACGACGTCCAGCTCTGGTGGTGTTGGAAAAGATGCGCTACATAGCAACAGCGAGCGCAGTTTAAATAGCCCTGTCATGTCTCAGCTCAGTGGGCAAAGCTCTTCAGCTGGGAGAAAAACTCCGAACGCCCCACCACAAGTGCCTCAAGTGGTGTCTGTCGGATCTGGTGCAGTAGGTCTAACTGCTGAGGAGATCGAAAGGATGAATGCGAGGCAGAGAACATCTAGCTTAGTCTCGACATTGGATGCCGTGTCGAGCTCGAGCGAAGCACCGCGGGGAGGAGGTGTGGGACACCACATGTCGCACCGGCATCACTCGCCTCCAGACGATAACCGGAGCTCGACGGGATCAGATGATGAAAGTGGTAACGATAGTTTTACTTGCTCGGAGATTGAGTACGATAATAATAGCATCAATGCCGACAAGCTTGAAGATGTAAGAAGACAAAATGTCAGTAGTGGGAGCAATCCCAAAAAACCAATCTTACCACCTCCTTATGAAAGTTTTGACTCGTCCTTTAGAGGTTCCTTGAGTACTCTAGTCGCGTCTGATGACGATTTAGCACCGCATGTGAGTTCAGCTTTGTACAGACAAGCTAATGGATCACCCGCAGCGGCAGCGCTAGGTTGGGACCATCTCTTCAATTGGGGTCCTAATTTCGAAAGCATGATCGGAGTGTTCAAGGATATTGCTGAGCTACCAGATTCTGTTAACGGGCGAATGTCTTCCTCTCTAAGGCTTCAGAATGGAACGCCTAAGCCATCTGAAGAATATGTATGATATTAAATAATTGTAAATATAGAGTAGCTTAACTTTAATTTTTTATCTTGTTGCAACAAATATGACCTCATTTTATTTATGCCTCAAGATAATTTTAATGAATGAACTGTAAAAATGTAAATTGTTGTACAAATGTAAAATAGAGTAAAAACCTCGGGTATAGTCTGAGGAAGTACTTGAAAAACTGTTTATATTATTTCATAGGATAGAATTATTTTAATGTCTGTAAAAATTAGATTTAATGTTTTTGGAATCTTGTATCAAGATTTCTAAATTCTTGCCATATTATTGGAAATTGATCATTATTTCCATACAATAATAACGTCTCTCCTGATTTGAAAACTTTCCAATTACTTCTAAAAAGTTTAAAGATTTTGTGACGTGTCTCATGTATATAAAAAATAAGTTAGGAAACAATAATTCAGTGACTTTTGATGTTCTGTTTATAATAATTATGTGGCTAGAAACACATGATAATTTGTATTTACATAAAATTCTTACCACAATACTATCAAGAAAAACAACACTGAATTGTGAATTAAATCAGCCATTGTAAGTAGTAAGTAAGGTGCCAAATGTAAACTGAAAAGAACTGACTAAGTTAATTTAAAAATAAAGAGATTTTCAACATTTTGACTATAGTTTTCTTTATTTTTTTGAAGCACGCTCCGTGAGGACAGAACATAGGAGACGCCTGATATTTTAATATATATTTAAGAAGATGGAATAAAACTGTGAAAGCCCCTAATCCCTTTATTTTTAAGTGGTGCATAGTAATGTTGCCAGGGTATAATGCTCTTTAGCTTTCCGTTCTACTAAGTAAATGTGCATGTATCTCGGTCGGATCCCGCTGTTACATACAATTTGCTATCGGGGTACAGATAAAACCTATTAGATACCCCTAAAAGCAATTATAAAAAATTAGTTCACCAAATTACAGCTCTGGTGATAAGACGACATTACTCGCTTGTTTCTTTGAGCTAATTGAACTCATTTCCATACTTTAGTGACGTTTATTTGTCCCGGACAAATAAACGTGACGCCTGGTTTGGAACTCGGTACAACGTTATTTCAACTGTATTACAACTGCTTTTTGCACAAACGACATTCGAGCCAAGTGTCATGTTAATTTGCCCGACCTGTAGCTAAATTTGGAACAGAAAATATAAGGAGAGTATTTTGATAAAATAGGTGTACCTATACGGTGGCATTGGCGGTTTTGTAAAGCAGCCTTGAAATAGTCGTATTCCATATTTTCCCCAAGAACACTTTTCCTTTTGAAAAACTGCGAGGAATCTTAGTTCTATTTTCTCTTTGATATTAAAGTGTAGAGTTCTGAAGGAGTGATTGAAAGCTATATCATTGAAGTAGCAATGGGCAGGCTTTAATAGATTGAAATATCATCACGGCAGCCGCCTAAAAACAAAGTTCTCAAATGGCCACTACCACCTGGAAGACGAAGCGTAAGACGAAGGTCTAGATGGACCGATGACATTGTAGAGATCGCGTGAAAATAAAGATGTAGAGGGCCCAGAATAGTTCACCCAAAAAATGTACAGGGGACGCCAAAGTTACGTTCCTGATAATAATGGTGATAGCTGACATGGAATCACTACCTACTACGTGTAGAACGAAGACCTTAAATGATAATTTTATTCGGAAGGAAGTAGTAACAAAAAATTTCTTAGTAACATTGGTTGTAGCATAAGTAGTCGATAAGCGTCTGAAACTGTAAAACATCGCAGTCTACGTCTAGAGAAGCTACAAGAGCCTCAAAATTGAAAAATTCCGTAATTTTTAATTCATATTATTTTCTGTTGACAATTTTCTGTTTATTAAGCATGATCATTTAGTAAAAAAAACATCTTTAGAAAGATTTTCAGGAATACATTTTATTTTAATTATTGACTGTTTTTGTGAACATGTTCGTTTTGCTCGTGGTTGCGTACCTTGGCTGTTGCGTGTTACGTGAGTTATAAATATTAATTCCTAAACCTAATGCTAGTTATCTAGACTAAATACAGTCTATATATTATCTTCATGGTCTATCTACTGATACAGGTAAAAGCATATTTTATCATCACAAATCAGATAAGATCAAATATGATTTGAAAACTAGACCAGAACTCTAATTGTTTGGGCAGACAAACATACAGCTTTAGCTCTACTTAATAGGCACTACAGTGTCCCGTAAATGGGGGTGAAGGGAAAATAAACATTACCCGCACATATATGATGAAAATAATATTTTTTAAGTGTGATTTTGTTTGTGGCGTCCAGTAACTCAATATAATTTTTAAAAGCATTTTGAGCTTTGGTAGTATTTTAACACCCCAACGTACTGCCCGTGGTTAACTACTAAATGGCTAAAATTTTCTTAGTTCGAAATGCGATTTGATCCTGAGTTTTCTTTGTTATTCTTCTCTGTTCAGCTAAATTAAAGTCTTCTTTGTTTCTTAGAACCAGTAGTACAGTCAGAATGTGTTGCCCCTCCAATGGAATGCCCGAATGAAAATATAACATTTTGGCTCTACACAAGGTACTCTACACTTATTATTATTTTATTTTTAATTTGCTTTGGTCTTGGTATATTTCTTTTGCTTCAATCTTTCTAATAATACAATTGTTAATGCAGCTCGGCAGATATACAACTCATTTTGGACATTGGTCGTGCAAAGTCAACTGGACTATTATTTATTTTAAAAAATCATAAAATATAGAGCGCTGCTGGCCTAGCGGTAGCGGCCCCGCCTTCCGATCCTAAGGTTGTGGGTTCAAATCCAGTCGTGTGCCAATGAGTTTTTCTGCTCTCAAACAGTGAAGGAAAACATCGTGAGGAAACCGGCATATCTTAGAACCTAAAAAGTTCAAAAATATGTGAATACAATAAATATAACACCCAGTCGGAGAACAAACATCTGCGTTCACCACACAAATATATGTTCTTGGTGGGGGTCGAACCCACCCTCACCTCTACGCCGAGAGGCTGTGAACTAAACTGAGAGGCCAGTCTTATAAATATTGAAGGACAACCATCTTAGGTATACAGGGTTATTCATAATTAGCTGCAAATACTCAGGAATTAGGTTAAACAAATAAAATAAAAAATATTTATGAAATGATTTTTTTAAGTTTTGTTATGAAAATCCCGAGAAAATCGATAAAGGAATCATTGGCGCCTGACCTATTTTGACCTTTGATCCGCGCCCGCGCGCCGTGAGTGACACTCTGCGTTCAGTCACCGCCTGGGTGGGTCATCGTCTTGTTCTCCATGGCAATCATTATGCAATAGCCGTAAAGAAATTAATAAAAATAAAATGTTGATACAAAAACTTAAATGAAAAAAAAAAAAAAAATGCATATATATTTTTTATTTTATTTCTTGAACCTAATTCCTGAGTATTTGCAGCTAATAATGAATAACCCTGTATAGCTAAATTACCTGTTGAATTTTTTTATAGATTTTATAGTGGCATCACAAAAAAATTATAATGATCCAAGAGCCGATTGGGATTTTGACCCCACAGCCTAATCCATCAATTCCCCGTACTAAGGGGAAGGTCGTGTGTTCAAATCCTACTCGGCTCTTAAGTTTTGGGACATTATTTTAAAACTCTTGTAATCTGTTGTATTTTATTTATGTAAACAATTTTTTTTCATACAAGCCCTTTCAGGTAGAATTATTTCTTATCTAGGCCATGGTCAAGTTCATTATCTAGAGGAAGTGATGAAATTCTAGAAAGTTACTTGCCTTGAAAGGGTTAAGGTATTTATTTTCAGGAAATTACGTACCTTATCTTAGGAACTAAATCGTGTTGAACGTCTGATAAGCCTTGAGTTGTAAACAACAAATACCTACTTAATGCAAATACAGACCTAATGTAAGCGGAAATACATGATAATATGCCTGAAATACATGTTAAGATATTTGATACGTATATATTTATTGAATCATTGCGTTACAGTAATATAATAATATATAATATATATTTGCAAATCAGAGAATGAACTACTCAAATATTAATTTAAATGGGAAAACGGGGGCATTCGAAAAAGGTTCTAAGTTTGTTTCAGAAAGTTTTGTCACTTCTAAAGGTTTTAAAAAGTGGGCACATTAAAGATTTAAAATCTATGCACCAAATCAAATCAAAACTACTTGAAAATTATTAATCTATTTCAATGTTTTCAACTATAATTATGCCGTAATTTAATTTTCCAGAGAAAACAGCGATGAAGGTCACCAAGTAATGGTTAATGACCCTGAATCTATAAAACAAGCACCGTGGGTACCAAACGCGCCTATCAAAATCCTTATACATGGTTACACCGGCCACAAAGACTTCTCACCCAATACAGAAATACGACCAGGTGCTTCTACTATTCTTATACAATCATAAATCATTTACTAGTTAAAAAATATCATAATCATCATCACTCATCATTATCATAGCGTCCTCTTCGAAGACGATATTTCAATTTTGACATCAATTAAAAACAATGACACCAACTTGACAACTAAACTAACTGACATACTAAATTCTATTCAAGATTGGATGTTTGATCATAATCTGGACATAAATTATTCAAAAACTAAAATTATGCAATTTAGACCTTACCAAAAACCCCCTCTTGACATAAATTTTACTTATAATAATATTAAATTAGAATGCACCGACTCTTTTACACTCCTAGGACTAAACATAGACTCACACGTGAATTGGAAAAGCCATATCCAAAAAATAAGGTCCAAACTGTCCAGTTTTACATATGCCCTTAGGGAACTTAGAAAAGCAACAGACCTACAAACTTCAACAACTGCTTATTATGCCTATGCATTCGCTTGGCTCACAAATGGCATTATCCTTTGGGGTAATAGTGTTGATGTCCATGATCTCTTTATTCTACAAAAGTCATGCATCCGTACCCTCGCCAATATAAAGCTTCCGGAAAGCTGCCAAGAACATTTTCGTAGCCTAAAAATTTTAACATTAACCAGCATCTACATATTCGAAGCTTGCAAGTTTGTAAGAAAATACCCACAATTTTTCGTAAAAAAAACTGACCTGCCACGGCGTTACCCATGCAGGTATAAGCACAAATTAGTACTGCCTAACTCTAAATTAAAAATACACAGTTCCGGTCCAACAACAATGGCATCAAAAATTTATAATAAAATCCCCGAACAAATAAAAGACGTAGAAAAGGATAGGACATTCGAATATAAATTAAAGGACTTATTGATAAAAAAATGCTATTATAATTTAAATGATTTTTTCAATGATACACTGCCTGCGTTATAATACTAATTTAATTGACTTCATAATATAAAAATAACAAATAGCTTTTAATCTATCTATTTTTTCAGACTTCGGCCCGCTTCCACTCCAGATATTGCTATGCCCTGAACATTAGGGCCTATTATGTATTTACCATTTTTAACTTTAAGACCTCACCATGTAACATAATAATTGCAATAAATAATATGAGTATGAGTATGAGTATGAGTATCAGCCTGAAGAAGTCCACTGCTGGACATAGGCCTCCCCTACACATTTCCAGGAAGAACGATTCTGAGCCCTTTCTATCCATCTACTTCCCGTGATTTTGCGCGGGGGGCGCCCTCGCTTCGTCTTCCGGTTTGTGCTCGCCATTCGAAAACCTTTATTCCCCAATGGTTGTCGGTTCTTCGAGCTATATGGCCACGTAAAACAGACACGTAAAACAATGGAAATGGTATAATTTTGTGCATTATTTTCATGAAGAGGCGTTGTTGTGTGTAGCTGGTAGGGGTTAAAAAGAACCTGGGAGTTTTCAGTATACTCAAAATTACATATCTCTTACAGCCTACATGAAATGCTGTAACTACTCAATTTTATCAGTAGACTACAATCCCATCGCTAAAGAGCCATGCTATATCCAAGCTGCCAGGAACACAGAGCTTGTCGGCAAGTGCACTGCTCAGCTGATCTGCGTGCTCGTCGAGGAGTTTGGCTTCGATCTTAAGCTGTTCCATATTATCGGCTTCAGCCTTGGGGGACAAACGGCGGGGTATATCGGCAGTAACTTATCGTGTGGGAAATTGAATAGGATATCGGGTAAGCTTGGCAAGAAACATTACTCTGGCGTCTTACTTACCTACAATTTACTTATTTTGTGTGGTGGTGGTTATTGCTATACTAAATATTGAAGGAGGTTATTTTTCTTCAAGGTTTCTTTCAATACTCTAGCAGCCTAGCCTAATGATTCTGCCATGACTGCGTTCTGGAATGTTATTTCTTTTGTGAATAAATAAATAATTTGTAATTGGATGGATCCAGAAACACCAAATACTTAAAGGCTGGCTCATATCAGATTTATTTCAATAATTGCATGAAGTAAGAAAAACATGATAGTGTGAGTGGGTACAAGCCGTCGTTAGGAATAAAACAAATACAGCACTATGGATTAGACTGACCAGAAAAATATAGACGCATCATCAATATGGGCATAAAGTCTATTTACTGAACAAATAAATAATTTGCCTCTTTTATCTATTCATTTCTAGAAATAACTTATCTTATTCCTTTATTTACCCATCCACCCACTTCCCGCTATATTTACCATGTCACCAGTTCAAAGTTTGGTCTCGTGAAATGCGGTTCAACATGATCTTTGAGATATAAATGAATAAAGAGTTTTTGACTTTGACTTTGTTCGTTGCGTGGCGGCGGGGCGTGGTGATGGCGCCAAGCGTTATCTCGTTTCTGTGTGGTGGCGTCCTGAGCTTTGTTTTCCGTTTCACATTGTTTACTCCTTCTATTCCAGCATTAGACCCAGCTATGCCCCTGTTCGTCACACCTGACGTAGACAAGAAGGTGGACAAGAGTGACGCAACCTTTGTGGACTGCCTTCATACCAACGCTTTGGAGAAAGGAAAGCTAGAGGCCTGTGGTGATGTGGACATGTATGCAAACGGAGGCATGACCCAGCCAGGCTGCAAGGCAACTGCTGAGCAAAGTAGGCTGGAATCAATGGAATACTTTTAATTGTCTTTATTCTAAACTATTTTTATTATTAGTAGAGTTCTTTGTGAAGGGCTCGTCCAGGGAAGTACTACCACCATGCCTATTTCTGCCGTGAAGCAGTATTGCTGTTTTGGTTTGAAGCGTGTGGGTGCAGGTGAAATTACAGGCACGTGAGGCTGAACATCTGTATGCATCAAGTTAATGAACGCAGGGTAGTGGATCGTAGGGCACGTTCCTGACGTGCGTGACCTACGAGCCCATGCTTAGCTATAGCAAAGATAAGATAAGATAGATAAGATAATCATTTTTATTTCACTGAAGCACACACTTATACTTATAATAAACAATACAAAAGGCGGCAATGGCTTATATACTTTGTGGTTCATGACAGAACCTACACTAAGTCGGTAAAGACTTGTGTTGTAGGTTCTGCATCCTTCCAGGGGAGCTAAAGTTGCGCCATTACTACAATTTACGATTAGTGTAAAATATTAATTTATCATAATTATGTATCATATGTTTTAAAAAATATAATTTTGATTATAACTTAAATTATACATAAAAAATGAATTAAATTAAATTATATTATACATTTTAATTAATAAATTAATTAATCTATAAACATGTTCATCAATTCATTCGTTAATCAGATATACATCAATATGCATTGTATGTTGGAGAGTAAGTACATAGATAAGTTACTGAGTTGAGCTATCTCCTGATCGCTATTAGCGGTCTGCAGGTAGCCCAACTGTTTCTAGAGTAGGTAATTTGTACATATTGTGAATACTCAGTATTATAAATTTTTACAAAGCTAAAAAAAGCTAGTAAAGCAATGCTTTTTTTACCAGCTAGTTGTATAAAAAACCTTCCTATTTCTTTTTTCTAAACTGCATCTGTGTGAAGCCAAGTTCAGGTCGGGTCACTTGAGATAAATAAAATCTGTGTTACTCAGGGGTAATGTTAGCAATATAATGAAACTGTTTTTATAGTTTATTCGTTACAAATATACAAAATACAAAAAGATTAACTTTTAAGTATGAACAAATCAACAAAAGGAAAGGAAGGAAATCACAAAGATTTTTGTAATGTCTCAGGAATTAAGAGCCGAGCAGGATTTTAACCTGCAACCGAGTGTGATTAAGGATCCGATGGCGCAGCGGTCAGCGCATCCCCGCACCAAGGGGAAGTTCGCGGGCTCAAATCCCGCTCGGCTCTTAATTTTTGGGACATTTGAAAATCTTCGTACCATACTTACTAGTAGTTAAGATTATCATTCTACTTACAGCAAAGTCTGGATGCAACCACGCCAGAGCGCCGATATACTACGCCGAGTCGATAGGTACTGACGTTGGATTCTACGCCACCAAGTGCCACACTTGGATATCCTACATGATTGGTTGGTGTGATCTCTTCAAGTCCAGTGATGATATACCATTTGGAGAACACGTTCCTTGGAAGTAAGTTTTTATACTGATAGCTAAGCATTTGGCTGCCATCACATCTGATGATGCAGCCAAAAATGCATGCAAAAAACTAAGGCTTATTTAGTCGTAATTACTAAGGCTTATTTTCGTCTTAATTACTGTAAAATGAAATGTAGTCCTTTTCCTGACTCGTGTACAGGGTTAATAACAAACATGTCAGTTTATTTCAAGTTTTAAAAAGTTGTCCGACCCTGGGGAATTTTTTTTTCATGCAATACAAACCGAATTGGGTACTTTACACTTTTGAACTGTAATTTCTGCTGTTTGTAGCAAAAGCATTAATCAAAGAGGTATCTTAACCATGAAATGAGTTATCAACACAGTGAACTGGCAATCTGTGAGGTACAGTCAGCTGCACTTAAATATACAGGGTTATTCATTATTAGCTGCAAATACTCAGGAATTAGGTTCAACAAATAAAATAAATAATATTTATGAAATGATTTTTTTTAAGTTTTGTTATGAAAATCCCGAGAAAATCGATAAAGGAATCATTGGCGCCTGACCTATTTTGACCTTTGATCCGCGCCCGCGCGCCGTGAGTGACACTCTGCGTTCTGTCACCGCCTGGGTGGGTCATCGTCCTGTTCTCCGCGGCAATCATTATGCAATAGCCGTAAAGAAATTAATAAAAATAAAGTTTTGATACAAAAACTTGAAAAAATTTTTGATCAAATTTAAAAAAAATAATTTCATAAATATTTTTTATTCTATTTGTTGAACCTAATTCCTGAGTATTTGCAGTTAATAATGAATAACCCTGTATACAATTAAACTTTCATGGTAGCATTCCAATAAATATATCTTTAGGGAAAACCAAAAAAAATATTAAATAAGAATTTACCTCGTGCAACGCTGCGATATTTAAGCCTTGCACACATCTAAGTGATCTGCGGTGGGGATCAGTGAAACGCTGTCAAATATCGCTGTCATATTTGGCAACGCTTAGATGTGCGCGCAAGGCTTTATTTACTTGAAGTTTAAGGATTGTGTACTTCCAAGTGCAGCTGACAAACGCTGTCAAGTATCGCTGTCATATTTGGCAACGTTTAGATGTGCGCAAGACTTTATTTGAAGTTTAAAAACTTCAAATAAAGTCTTGCGCACATCTAAATTAAATTATGTACTTTCATGTGCAGCTGACTGTACATTCAATAATCAAGTGCAGGCACCGCGACACTTTCACTGCTCGTCGATCTGCCTTTGTACGTCAAAGACTTCCTTTGTAATTACAAAAAAGTGTTATTGTTATAACAACATTCTAAGCTGCCAAGATGTGCTTTTGTTAGGGTTCTGTCTACTTATAAACAAAACAAGAACTATTTATACCTAAAACAAATATTCACAAATAATAGAAAAATATATTAATTTTATTTCATTGAGATCGTGGGAAATTGGTGTTATGGAAGACCCATATAATTCTTCTTGGGAATGAAGGAAGCTAATAATTTTGATACTTTTGAGGTCATAAACTTTAGCTATATTAGTTTATGAGTTTACTCAAATACAATAGTTACCACAATCTATCTAAACTCTATCCTCAAATACCCAGAGTCACTGTAATTCCATTATTTTGAAATGATGAGAAATAACTCTCAGTTCTCAGATAAACGCATCAACATACAATAACAACCAGTTTATAGTCTGCAGATGTTGGCTTACACAACTTTTACGTAATGTGTGAACCACATTATGAGCAATCACAAGTCACTTACCTACTTTACATATTATAAAGGCACTGCAAATATAGCAAAACTAATCTGTATACAAACAATCCACAACCACTAATAGCCCCAAATTAAGTAGAGCTTGTACTATGAGAACCAGATGATATATAAAGAAAGAAATAAAAGAAAGTAAATACATTTATTTTCGGCACACAACACACATAAACACAGCACAAACAGTTATATTTTTATATATATTTTTTTGGTATAAAAATTTACTGTTTTTGTAATGACATACTTAAAATAAAATGTAACACCCAGACAGAGTTAAATATTTATTCTCAGTGGCGATCGAACCCACGACCTAACGGCACAGAAATCAGAGGTACTATCAACTGACTTGAGAGGCCACTCAACAATAGCTACAATATTAGTAACACAATTAAAACATTGCAATTCTTTTTACAGCGCAACAGGAACATACTTCTTCACCACCAACGATAAGGAGCCGTACGCGAAAGGCCCCAATAACAAGAAGAAGCGAAGCGTTTTCTCCGGGTTGAGTTTGAGAAATATTCTATCCTTCTTTTGATTTTCATTTGTTTTATTTCTTCGTACGTTTACTATGGCCAGTAAAGAAAAATCCTTTTTTCTCGCTTGCTCACTATTGATATGAATAATTTAGAGTGAGAGGTAATGATAAATGTCGCTTTTTATTCGATTAGTTTATTTATGATGCGGGTCATAACTCTAAGGAGGATTTAGTGTGAATGTGGTTTCAGACGATGACGGGAGAATGCATTTCTGTATCAAAAGCCGTAATTGTGGGTTAAAATCCCACTCATTTAATAACTTTTATATAATAAAGAAAATCTGTATTTAAATAAATATTCAAACTCATACTCGACCTGCAATTGCCTATTTTGCTGCCTTTGCAATAATGTACTATTAAAAACCTAGCTTTTATTGTTGACTCTACCATAATTATGTACCCCACACAGCACAGACGATATTTTTTTAGGACTTTAAAATCTTCTTTCAAAATAAAATGATGGATATTTTGTTAGAGCCTACTTCCGAATTAAGTCGACCTTTACGTAAACCTACACCGATAACCAGTAGATAAATTAGCTTCTTGGACTTTTGTGCCAGTAACGCAATCATTCAGACTTGAGGCGTCTTCTGTCTTTTTGACTCGATTGATCCAAATGCTTAAAATCACTGTTTTAACACGTTTCAAAGTGATCGTTCTAATTTTTTTATTATCAAAATGCATAATTGAAAAGAAAAAGAAAAAAGAAACGCTTTTTGAGTCAGAAGAACGTCCAAGATACATTGGAAGACGTACAAAATGTTTTACTGGAGTGTGTTCGAAATGATAGATTTAGATTAGTTTGTTTTGGAAGAAGATGTATGAATGTTGGTTTGATTAATAGCATCTTGGCTTGTCACTTGTCGGGTCAACCTGAGACGTTACATAAATTGTCAAAAATAGGCTTAGCTAGACAATTAGTCTGTAAAAACTTATATTTAATTTAAGTTGCTGTTTTATTATAGGGCAATGTGGTCGCTTAGCGACAAAGCCCTTTGCATTAATTAAAATAAAAGTACATACTTTCAAATTATTTCATTAAACCTATAGAACGTTTATTTGACTATTTGTGATTTCCAGTAGAGTCATTGAACCGGAAAGAAAACTAGAATTAATTATTCGCAAATAGACGCGGATTTCCATTGTTATTTCTATTGTTTGTTTTTATGTTTCTTCATATAACTGGTATAACTCGAATTTATGAATATTGGGCCTTCATTATAAGTAAATGTTGTTTTGAAAGTAAATGCAGATCAATCTACCTTCCTACTTCCTTGTCTTAAATTAGCCCGGTCACCTACACACGGTGGTCTTGAAAATATTCGACAAGAGAGATTACGTAAAACAGAATGTTTGTGCCAAGTAGTGGAACTCTAACCATCGTCAATATTTATGGAATAGCTTGAAATTTTCAAGTCAAGAGTGAACAAGTGGATTATAGTTACCGAAGCGTGTGCTGTGCTGTGTTTTTATAGGACATAGATAGGATATTCATTTGAATGTAAATTGAGAGACTTATTAATTGAAAAATGCTAATAAAAT
The DNA here is from genome assembly GCA_947578465.1 of Thera obeliscata. Classification (NCBI taxonomy): domain Eukaryota; kingdom Metazoa; phylum Arthropoda; class Insecta; order Lepidoptera; family Geometridae; genus Thera; species Thera obeliscata. Next base: position 4,294,874 of record OX387927.1, read on the forward strand.
TTCAATGAGTTCTATAATGATACACTGCCTGCGTTATAATTTAATTGAATAAAAACACAACACTAAAAATTAAATAAATAAAAAGCTAGCTGTTAGTGTTTACTAACAGCTAGCTTTTATTTATTTATTTTTTCTATTGTTGACATCACTTACCTTTCACTCATTCTCGTGAAAGATTAGCGCTGCCATTTATAAATTGAACTTTGAATGGAAACGCATTTATTATTACTTAACTACTATTTTATTACTGCATACACACACAAATACTACAGTACAACGATGGTCATTTCTAATGAATCCAGAGCTCAAAAGAGCAGTTACAAAATCACATTAAGTTATTCATAATTCATAATTCTTTATTGCACACAGAGACATTTACAAATAGAAGATAACACAGGACATGTACATAGGCGAGCTTAACCCTAATAAGAGTTTTCTTCCAGCAAACCTTTGGGAGACGAGAGAGCTAAAAGTAAAATGGTAGTAATGTGTACCAACTTGAAGTTATATACGGAACAAGACAAACTCATCTACTTACTAATAAATAAACTACTTACACATACATACTACAAATTACAATAAATACACACAATACCTAACCTACCCATATACATATATGTTATTGCTAAAGGAATGTAGGCACAGCAAGTTCTAGCAAAATTATTCGAAGAAAGACGCGTGACACGTTCATTGCCACATGCGCATTTATTTCTTGCTCAAAACGTTGAAAGAAAAAACATGTTGAAACTGAGCGTACGCGTTAATGTATCCTTTCAACTTAGGAGATGTACTTACCTACATACCTACACGAAGTGCATCCTGTTATTGGGCATGAAGGGAAAAAGTTTTTCGATCTCATAATTTGTCACAAAATAATTATAATATTCTAGGTATTCCATTAAAAAAATAAGAACTGATAATTTTGAATTCACTGTCAGATTCTTCTAGACCTCGCGCAAGATAACTTTGTGCGTGACTGTATCGGCGGAAAACACGAAAAAATTGACTAGAAATATACATCTTCCAATCACAAACATGAGAAAATCGATCTTGCATGGGGAATAATGGAAATTCATGTTTATGCTGGGAAAAAAAGTTGATGGGCAGGACACTTGGCAAGAAAGGATGACGTGAGATGGACGAAGGCGGCCACAGAATTGTCGCCAAGGGATGGTCAAAGATCTAGTAGAGGCAGATTACCCGCCCGTTGGTCGAACCGACATTGTTATGAGTGGTGAGAATGAGTGGATGAGACTCGCTAGGGACCGGAAAGAGTGGCGTAATATAGAGGAGGCTTATACTCAGCAGTGGATGCAAAATGATGATAATTTTGAGGAAAGATTTCCAAAGACCAGTAGGCCTACCACAAGCTCTGTTTGGCTTCTGGTTTTGAGTCTGTCTCACCAGTATATTATACTGTGTGTGTGACGTTTCGACGTAGGATTTATTTAGTCAAATCAACACAGACTCAAAACCAGAGCCAGAGACAGACCCAGATAGAGCTTGTGGTGGGCCTACTGGAAGTAACAAGTGGGTGTGCAATGGGCATCCTCATAAAACATACAGGTAAGTGGAAGTCGCATTAAAACTGACCGTTTTCTCAATATCCTCGGTCATTTACAAATTATGGTTGCAAAACTCGTCGCCGTCGAAGTATCAGTTACCGTATCCCATGGCTAAGCTTTGGTTTACAAGAAGCGGTGTCTGGCAAAAGACGGTCATAACATACATACGTTAAAAAAAAACGATTTAAAGTTCTTTTAAAATACAGTTTTTTTTTATTTTATTCATTTAATATTTTATAATAATAGTTTTTTGTAAATAATGAATATTCTGTTGTAAATAATAAGCACCGAAAAAAAAAAAACAATCATTTATTTGGCTAACAAGTTGTCACTGCAAGTAGGCCAGATTCACATTATATGCATATGTAATAATTTCAAGGAAATTATGATATAATCGTCGAAGTTTTTGAATAAACAAATTATATAATCCATTAATATCATTCTGGTACGTAATATCACGCTTTGATACACAAGGTAAACATTTTTTTGATTCGATTTGATTTTCAATGGGGTCATCACAAGATCACGATCGTGAGAACAAAAAATCGTATTTAGCGAGCATCTGTAGCATCTTAACTAATATTATAAATGTGAAAGTAACTCTGTCTGTCTGTCTGTCTGTTACGCTTTCCCGCCAAAACTACTGAACCGATTTAAATGAAATTTGGTACACAGATATTGTAAAGCATGAGGAAGGACATAGGCTACTTTTTATTGCGAAAAAAAGGTTGTGAGAGGTTGAAAATAGGGGTTGAAAGTTGTATGGAAGTATCGAGCTAGATACTTCAAACTTATTTTTTAGTCTGCTAAAAATGCTACCTATACACACTATTCCACGCGGACGAAGTCGCGGTCACAGCTAGTATCTAATAAAAATCTAATGCGTAAACCTGAATCTATATATGACGACCGCTGGATGCCGGTCACCACATTATATTAACAGTCAAGGGGACCGTATACCATCCGTATTGCCTAATATAATCATATTTCGTCAGCATATTGGTAGCCTTCGAATGGGTATTATTTCAAACGATACGATCGCCTTGTCATTTGTATTATGTTAATTCATAATTTAATAAATTACTAACATATACATTTTTTTATTATTTACAACATAATTTACATTATTTATAAAACTATTATTATAAAACATTAAATGATAAAAGTAAAAAAATACATTTGATAAGAACTAGAATAATGAACTAGATTTTTTTAAAGAAAATGAACACTACATATAACTTTTGAAACTATCATGGTTTTTAACACTATTTCATTATCATGTATTAATTATCGTGGTAAATATCCCGTTGTTTCATAAAAATAGTGTAAAATGAACACTGTTTTCCACTTATAGGTATTACTTAAGTTATAATAGTATTAATAATGCCGGTTTACTCACAATGTTTTCCTTCACCGTTTGAGAGTAATGGCATACTGCACATTTCTTTTTTGGACAGACAAACTCATTAGTGGACGACTGGATTAGAACCCACGACTTTAGGATCGGAAGGTCTCTCTCTCTCTCACTTGCTCCTTTTCATCACCAGAGCTGTCACGTATTGAATACTACTTTAACTTTAGGTAACTACTTCAGAAAGGGGGCATGTACTAAACATAAACTTTGTCCGTGCGGTACTATCCCCTTAGATTTTCTCAAAGGACATAGGTACAAACAAATACATATAGATACTGTGTTTTATAATTGTAGGTAGAAAGCAGTAATATTTTGTCCAATAATAATATAGTTAGCGTTTAGAATTCACGCATCATTTCATTTTCAACCTCGTGACTTATGAACCAAAACCACTTACAAGTAGGTAGGAGTCGTATCTACTTGTTTAAATGGATTTGATCGTACCTAACGACCTTTATAATAAGCAGCATCAGAGCATAACTATGAAAACACGTCATTTCCTACACTAAGCCCAATACCCTCCTTCTGGGCAGTCGGGTAAAAAGAGGGGAAGCTTCAGGGTCACACAGCCTACCACCACCTACCACCTCCACTTTCGCTCTCAGTGCCGGCACGGAACCCGTAAACTCCACACGCATTTAGGGTTCCCTCTACCCTGCTTAAGTTTCGGGAGAATGTGATAAAGTTCTGTGATTATTTTAGTACTTTTGTGATAGCAACAAATATCGTTATTCAAAATGGTTTCAAACAATAAGTGGTTGTTTTTGATTGGGATTACTGCCTTACATTTTTCTGGTGAGCAACTTTATTTGATGTTTAATTATGATTTATAATTAAGAAGGTAGTTAAATACCTAACAAACCAAAATATGAATTTTAATAAGGCTTGTGAGATACAATCAAATTGAGATCTCCTTATTAATTTGAAGTTGGTTAAAAAATACTCAAGCTAACAGCATGCACAAACAATGAATATAGGTTATAGATAAATATTAAAAGTTAATGATTAATTTAGGATTAATTCGATATTTATGTCTACACCAGCCAAAAAAACACGAACGGGAAAAAATATAAAGATTTGGTATTTTAATAAAACCTAGTTTTTTTAACTGAATTCAAAGAAAGGAAGAAGTTATCAATTAGGTCCCGGGGAAGCACTTCTACCATGCCGTGAAGCAGCTTTGCTGTGTTACGGTTTGAAAGGTGCGGGTCCGGTAAAATTACTAAAACGTGAGGTTGAACATCTGTATGCCTCAAGTTGATCTAAGTATGGCACTACATCGTAGGGTACGTTCCTAACGTGCGTGACCTACGATGCAATGCTTTGTTATAGGCAATGGTTACCCATTAACATCAGGTGGGCCATATAAAAACATAGTGTTGTTTAAAAACTTGATCAAAATCGGTTCATTAGTTTGATTATGAAATCGGTTTTTCAAACTTTTAAAACTAAATTAAGAACAAGTTCAATACGGCGCGCAGTTGTTACGAGCAAGTGCAAATGCAAGACGTAACCTACTCCGAGTAATTACATAATGTGAGCAGCAGGTTTATTTTGAGTTCTTCCTCATCCGTGTTGGCGGTTCACGGTACAACACTCGTGGAAGCAGCTGACTGACCTTTGCGGCTTCGGCAAACGGAACGTTTTTCTAGCGTGCGGCAGAGCGCTAATAACTCTGAGCTTATATTCTACTATGTCGTTTCGTTAAAACTACTGCGTCGGTGTATATTCGCAAGAAATATAAGATTAAAACTTTTTTCTAAACGTATATTATTATAGGACATAGTACAAGTTTAAAGAACTTGACAAACCGACTTCATGGACAAACTACTGTAGCGATTTTGATGAAATTACTATGGGAAATACGTATTAGTTAATAAATTTTTTTTTCAAATCGGCTCATAAATGAGCAAGTTACGCGATAGCAAACATTAAAAGAAACCTCCTTTTTAATTTGAAGTCGATTAAAAAGCAGTCACATTTTTCTGTTTAACAGGTTTCTGAAACTCGCTCAGTGTTATTGTAGCCTAGACGCGCGTTAATAACGCGTTATGTTTGCCAAAGCCTCTAACATTTAAATGCAGTTCTAATGTAACATGCTGTATAATGAGCAATTGTATAGTCCGTAGCGCCAAACTGCTCGCCGTGAACTCTACGTGCTCAACCTGACTGGTCGGTATTTCAACAAATCCCTTCAGTGTTACGATGTGAGCACACGCACGTATCAATTATACGCTGGAGAACGAACACGCGGTAGATTATGACTAAGCACTGGCGGGTTATGTATGAAATTATCAAATTCCTTGCCCAAAACACGTGTCGTTTTAAATGCGTTAGGCACGAGTAGGACACTTCTGCTATTATAAACTCGACGAGAACCTACAGTTTTAGCTTAAAACCATATTATCGCCGGAATAAAGATTTTAAGTACCCCAAAAGCTATGAACCGAGGGGATTTTTATTTACCGACCTTCCCCTTGTCACGGGAGTGCGGGTAGTTCATAACTTTTGGGTTATATAAAAAACCGATTGCGATTTTCTGCATTATACAATATAAAACAAGTGGTTGGTCGGACTTCCAAAAAGTCTCTTAAACAGAAGTCAATACATATAGGGAAAGAAGGTCAATATAGACGAAGTTTGTGGTTTTCAGATACATCAAAAATATATTTATCCTTCAGTATCTACAATAATCATGAATAAATAAGAATATTATATAAACACAGTTCATGTTTGCAAATATTAATTTTAATTGAGGCATTTCGTATATTTTCCGGTACAGTATTATTTAATATTCGAGGTGAACAACTATTTCAAAGAGCTTACGCAGTCGTTACCTTATCCTTCTTTTAAAATAACCTTAGTTTGAGTTATTATGGTCATTTAAGCAATCCAATCAAATTACCAATAATTCAGGTTCTGTTAGTTAAGCACCTCTACAATGAGTGTAATTTCAAATTACCCAAGTAAATTTTAAAATAGTTGACTCAATCTGATGAGTACTAAAATTTGTGCTAAAATAGTTGAATCACTCACCAGAAATATCGGAAATAACTTTCCCCAGAACCATTTTTACCTTAAGTTTTCAAAAATTGCTTTTAAGTAAGCGCTTATAGATAGTGCAATCCACGAAGGCGCGCCCAACTATTCCTCCTAACCGTTTATAGTATATGTGTGCAAGCTTCCGTCAATGTTTGAATGTTATCGGTACACACTAATTACCTATGAGTGCACACGCACACTACAATGAATAGACTAAAGTTCGCGACTGCCGCTCGGAGCAAACTCCCCGCACCCCGCGACGGGCGCGTCTTCGTGAATTGCACTATCTATACACCCCATAAATAAATGGCCTGTGATTTTAGACCCCTAAACTTTATTTCAATCATGAAATCCCCGAATCTATAATTTTGAAAAGTTCTTACTCCATCGGTTTAAAAGAAAAAAGCAATTGCAAAGAGTTTCGTTTACGTGTACAAAAGCGCGCGAGTTTTCATTCGTTTTTTTTTAACCAGTCGTGATATGCCAGTTGCTGCTTCTTCATACCGTATCAAAGCAGAAACTCCTTGCTGATTCTTACCTCTTTGGACAAAGTGCGCGCGCAAAATGTCTGTCACTTCCGAACAAAGAGGTCAAAAACCAGCAAGGAGTTTATGCTTCCGAACAACGCAAGTGACTTCTCGTTGCGTAACCGTTGGCCGGTCACGACCTTTAGTGCTTTCACGATGCTTTGATAACTGTACAACAGTCAAAGTTAAAAAAAAATAGTATAAATTGATAACAAAGGAACTTTCTAAGAAAGAATCTTTATAAGTGTACATAAAGATTCTAATAAAGTGATGAATATTGGTTATGCTTTTTTCATGGTCACTTTTTCATTATAAAGTAGTATGTATATTAATTCATCGATGAAGAGTCTCTGAACTTGACCTATAGCATACCTTGAGGCTTTAAATCCTAACCAAAACTCAAGTTAGCATATTATATCACCTTGAGAATATAAATAGCTTTTAAATACGGTCCTTCAATTACATTATTATAAGTAATACGTGTAGTTATGCCCAAAGCTATGCAAACGACCTTAAACATTAGGGTGATTGACCATGGAGCTACCTTGTTGCTCAATGGATTGCATAAACGTCAAATGATATGTCTTGCAAGAGATGTTTATTATTAAAACCTATAATAATTTATACAGTGACCCCGTATAAAATGAATAGCTTGCCAAGTGTGAGTTAACTCGTGAACTAAGAATTTTGTATAGAATTTGAAATTAATTTGGTTTTCAGATTCTATACTGTTAACCGGTTTTGGGAATAAGACATCCCTGGTCGGATCGGGCAGCGAGTGACATCCCTAGAGTAGGGGAAGCAGAAGAAGGAAGATGGTGTCGTGAGGCGTAGTTGTATTGTTTTGCCGTGTAATAAGTAAAATAGAGTTCTAGCTATAATCAATGAAGAGTTTTCACCCTATTAATACTTACAAAACTTTGTTTAACATTTGGTTTCGCAAGTAGACAGACTCGCAAGTCACCTGAAATAAATTATTTACATAGTCAACGTTACAGTCCCCTAGGAGAGATGTAAAAAATAATTAGAAACGTACTTTATCTGTGTTCAATAATAAAAAAAGTAAACGTTTTCATAATAGAATACAAATATATCGGATTACTTGTATCACCCTAGTGAATAACGATATCGTATTGAAAGTGGGATCAACTAACTTGATATACTTCCTTATTTCGTAAGCTCCGAAGACCTAATCGTATGAAACAACTGTGTTCTCTTCTTACTGACCTCTTTTCTTGTCTTAGTAACTATTGTTCTTCTCTTGAACTTCAAAACCTAACAGTTCAATATTACACGGTACATTTATTTTATGCTTCGATATTCAATTGTTTTGAAAAATCTTCATTCGCTTTGCTCGATGTACAAAATAGTTAATTTAAATAATCCGACGTATATTAAAATCCTTACAAATATTTTAATATTTTATAAAGTTATTGGTGATACAACAACAACACGAATGACCTTTATGGAAATATTGGTTCCGCAAGGGCATTGAGCACCTTTGAAATATATTGCGAAACGAACAATCTTGGGAATACATTATTTGAAGAGCCAAATTTACATATATTTATTTTTGTAAATTTTGTAAACATTTGTTTAATTGTAAGTTTCTTTGTGTAAATAAATGGCTTTTAACTAAAGCTAGTATTGGTAAAAATATTATCAAATTTAAAAAATTGGCTTGTACACAGAACCCCATAAACGGTAGTAATCCTACTTTAGGTAGCCTACTTTTTGTTTTTTTTTTAGTTCAAAGATGCCTACAGATAAGATTTGATGAGCTACCTACTTCTTAATTATTACCTTTCAACAGCGTAATCATACTGTTTAATGAATTTTATATTTAAATGCATTAAATAACGCAGTTTCACAGCAGACCTTTCAATTATTACGTTTCTTACAAAACATCGTGGGATTAACCAGTTTTGTAAGATCCTATTGCGGGCGTGTTTTATATCGCTGATGAGGTCAGCATTGATTGGTGACTGTATGAAACAATTCGATAGGTCGTAACACTTTCACTGGTTTACTTTGCTTTCGCGTCCTCGATCCTCGCGAAGGTGAACTAGTTAAGTGTATGGTATTGATTGCATTGCATAATAGTCTTACTTTTCCGGGATCAATCGCGTTTTCAGACGGTTTTAATGTTTGAACGGAACGTATTTGATTCTCATCTTTGTCTACATTAATGTAAGTTTTAAAGTTACAAGGGTTTTGTTTTACTATGGGTATTTGTGTGATTGGCTTAATCTTATTCTTTTTGTGTCATTAGTTCTTGCGAACCAGTGCGCAGTGTGGAGAAAGGATTTTAATTACGATTCCAAAAGGCTCCTATCCTGTTTGTATACTTTTTTGTGTACTGTTGACATACTTTTTAAACCTATGTCATTTTTCAGTCTCTTAAATAACTTTATAACAGTTGGAAGTAAACATCTGTGTACCTCAAGTTGATGGACAGGGCAGTGCACTGTAGGGAACGTTCCTGACGTGCGTGACTTTGGTATAGGCGATGGTTACCATTTATTATCAGGGGGGCCATGAGCTTGTTCCATCAGCTATTTGTTTAAAAAAAATCTGCTAAAAAACTCATATACCACACGTTATATCTCAGAACTGTTGGTAGGTAGAGAGATATTTTAACTTTGGAAAGGTTTTTAGTTTTGATTTCATTTTCAATTATTTTTTGTTTGAGATTTGACTATCAAGATTTTGCTCAACTGCATAGGTGTTACAAACAATGTGCTACAAGCAACGTAGGTTAACTAGTAAGTAATGTTTACTAATTCATATTAATTGTTTGAAAGAATCAGAGCGTAAATTGTTAGGAGTTGCGCCTTTGTATTTTGACACGCACTTAAGGCATCATGTAGGAGGTCGAAGGTATTCTGCAGCCATTCTTTGTAGCAATAGTAGAGCTCTATGCGAAGGGGTGGTCTGGCGATGTACTACCACCATGCTTATTTTTATGGTCAAGCAGCGTCTCTGTGTGTTGGTTTGAAGGGTATGGGTACCTTTAAATTATTGGCACTTGGGGCCTTTTATGTAGGTAATTTTCAGTCAAGTTGCTCTGAATTCAATTTTGTCCTCGTAAAATACATCCTTCAACTCATTATAATACAATTTACTTAACTAAAATTTTGTCTAGACGACTGATCGAAGTGACGCGTGACCCAAGGGCTTGGTTATCTGGCGCAGTGCATTAGCATTGCTATTATTCTAAAGTAAAAAATTAAAATATTATATAAAATATTAGTTAAGTAAGTACTTAACTCGTACCAAAGAGGCATTGACTCCTTCCGCAGAACGTCCTTGAATTTATCAATTACTACGTAAATGCAGTTTCAATATCTAGTGAATGTAGTTATTTTTGAGAATGTATGAAATAATATTAAGTTCTCCTTGAAATAAAGTGCTGTACACGGAATATCAATGTGACACCGATGTGGTCGCTGTTCGGCCTCGATTTGACGACTGATATTATTCCTGTTACCTAGTATACATCTACTTGGGGTATATTTGATCAATGACTCACTATAGGTCGATCTCTTTACATTTAAAACTAGCGGCCTGTCTCGGCTTCGCACGGGTGGACATTTATTTTTTAAACATATTATATAGCCTATGTTACTCAGGGTAAATGTAGCTTTCCAATGGTGAAAGAAGTTTTAAAATCGGCACAGTAGTTTTTGGAGTTTATTCATTACAAATATACACACAATAAGAAATATAGACCACTATAGCCAAGACGCATAGAAAAACTAGCGCTCCGGTCATCTATCCAAATGGTATACAAAGTAGCATAAAATATTTGCCACCAGCCCGAATAATTGTTATTTCAATCAATACCATGTCAGTCACCACATAACTTAGTTACAATACAATACAAAAAAAAATATTATAGTCAATCCACGCAACACTACCTAGCCTCAAACTAAGCAGAGCTTGTACTATGGGGACATATTATACTATTAGGACATCATACTTATTTTTTTTTTGTAAATAAATACTTAGAATAACAAACCATCTGTGTTCACCACAAAAATATTTGTTCTCGGTGGGGATCGAACCCACGACCTACGGCTCAGACGGATATTATACACACGCGACCGACAGTTGACCTTGTTGGTCACGTGCGTCGGTTATACTATACTAAGTATTCTCTTAACTGTGGTAAAACGAAACAATTTGACAAGTACTGTTATTAAATTTGGGGGAAGGTGGGTTAATCGGTCTTATTCTAAGTTTGCATTTTCCCATTATTGAAGTCTATAAGGTTTCCTAATAAGTGGCTACCGTTCTCCAGACCGTAACGTATATAGGTAGATCTAGGCGGGATATTGTTTGATAAAGCGATAAACACCGAGAAACCACTTCGCATTTTGAAAGATATAAAACCACTGAACTTTTTCATGAAAAACCGAAAGCTACTATTTGAGTGTAATTAGATTGCATCCGGGCTATATATTCTTCTAAAAAGTTTGTTTTATAAACTAGTTACATAATTGTATAATATTTATATCTTTTATAAGGTCAAAGTAGCAAGCGAGAAGGTCATCGACAGCGGTCTGCCCCTTAACTATAATATTGCTAAAAGAGCATACGACATAGTTTACCAACCGTGTACTGTGGACCTAGGTACCTACCTACCTACTTATCAGCTTTAGGTTCAAACATTTTTTACTATGTTTCAGTATCGGAAAGTCAACAAAACGCCGAGAAGACGATAAAAGAGAAGAAGCCACAGTCAGTTCGGGATCTCCTGAACACCACGTCATGTATCCTGCCTCCGTACCGATGCCCACATCCAAGTATGCAGTACTATTTGTATACAAGGTAGTAGCTATTTTACTCATCATTTCGGTCCCTTCGTATACACATCGCTACTTCGATACCCGATGATTTTATTCTCCAAGCCACTACCGCAATACTAATTCGTAGAGGGTCGCACACAGGCACGCGTCACCGCGTGTTCTGTGACTGTATGAATTTGTATTGCGTTCCTTGATTAGAGATGAATCGTCGGGAATTGAAGCTTTGCGTATCGTTGTGTACGAAGGGCCTATACATTTATTTGCATTGACTTTAAACATTTTCTGTTTGCCTCGAGTTGATGGCAACAGGGCAACATGTTTTAAGTGAAAAAAATCATGATTTGCATAAGTCTCAGATCGCAAATAATGATTAAGTATACTCTTTCAGATCCACACAAGCGAAAGGAGAGCTGATAAATACTCTAGACAACGACTCGCTAACTCGCTCGAAATTCGATCCAAGACACCCTACGAAGCTAGTAGTGCACGGTTTTGGAGGAGGCAGAAACCTGTCTCCAAGCACGGATATGAGGAAGGCGTACTTCACGAAAGGAAACTATAATATCATCATAGTGGATTACGGATCGCTGGTCAAGGAGCCATGTTTGAGCCAGGTATATTATTCTTTAATTCTTTAATGCACACAGAAATATTTACAAATAAGTAATAACAAAGGACACATAGGCGAGCTTAACCCTTAAAGAGTTTTCTTCCAGCAAACCTTTGGTTATTATTTTATTTTAATTTATTATATTTTTCTTGGAAAACAAACAGCTTAATTAGCTAGAAATAGTATACATAATGGTAGTATAGAACAATTAAAGCCTAACAGTTTTCGCTAATAGATTAATAATTAACTAGCGGCCGCCCGCAGCTTCGCTCGCCTGTTCCCGTTACGCCGTGTTTCTGTTACTTTAAAAAGTATCCATTGTGCTATTCCAGACTATAATCTATCTTTGTGCCAAATTTCATTTAGATCCGTCCAGCCGTTCTGGCGTTTTTAAGTAACAAACATCCATCCATCCATGCAAACTTTCGCATTTTATAATATTAGTGGGATAATTTATAGCGCGAGCTTCAATGCGAAGCAAAGAAACGTAACTAATAATCTTAGATTTATGACAGTGCGAACCGTAAAGAATTATGTTTGTATGCATGAGTTATTATTTATTAGTTGAATAAAATAAAGAAATGTAGTAGACAATCCACGCAACAAAATCTAGGTTCAAATTAAGCAGAGCTTGTACTACGGGTAGCTGATATAATGCTTAAATATTTTTTTTTGTAAATACATACTTGGAATACAATAAAACACCCGACTGAGAACAAACATCTGCGTTCACCACACAAACATTTGATTTCTGTGGGGCTCTAACCAACTTAACCGAGAGGCCAGTCAGAGATGTATGAGTTTTGTTTGAGCAGAAAGACTATTGTATGGTAATAAACTATGAACTTACCTACACTACAATGTACTAGTCTTGGGTAGGTACCCATAGTATGCTTAGTGAAAGTTGCTTATGACTATGTATTCAACTTGATAAGGCGATGTCACTACTACGTTGGGATCTTATCATTAACCATCCTTAACTCGAGACAAAGCATGCAAAAGACATATAACAATCGTTATACGTTGAGCACGTTGAATGTCTAACAATTTGCAAGTCAATTTGCATTGTTTTATAAGAAAAAAATTGTTGCCGAATACACAGCGGATCGGACGTCTGACGGCGTAATGTATGCAACTATGCTACTTTATTGCACAATTGCCTAATAACTAACAATTTTTATTGACTTAAACCACAGCATATTTAGAAAAGTAATAAAACTAAGGTAATCTGTTAAGAGCGGGTCGTGCGAAAATTTGAGATTTTTTTTTTTTTAATTCATAACTAAATAACTAAGTGACATTTTAAAAATCACAAAAGGACTAAATGTAGACTATACATTTGAGATTAATTCGAATTTAAGTGTGTTAAAAAAATATACTATTTAACATTACATTCTATTTAACGCTGACATACGATTTTCATTAGCGTTAAATAGAATGTCATGTTAAATAGTATATTTTTTTAACACACTTAAATTCGAATTAATCTCAAATGTATAGTCTACAATTAGTCCTTTTGCAATTTTTATAATGTCACTTAGTTATTTAGTTATGTTTTTTTTTAAAGCTCAAATTTTCGCACAACCCGCTCTTAAGGTATTTAGGTATAGTCAGCGACCAAAAGACAAGTACAAAAAAAAACAAGTAGAAGTATAGATAGAGAACATTATGTTCATAATATAAGTTTCAAAAACATGAGAAACCGCCTTCATGGCCAAACGGCCAAACGGCTGAATTTTGGACCTTTTAGATAAAAAATGATTTTTCAAATCGGAGATGACGAAATAAAGCGATAAAAAACCAATTTAGAATCTACTCCTTTTTTTTCGGTTAAAAAGTAATCACCACGTTGTAACAAAACATTGCCTCGTTGTAGATTATGTATGTAATTAGATTATACAGATTTGTCTAAACAGATTATTATAATATATTATATCTGATCATACAGATGATAAGCACTATGGAAACCAGAGCATAATTTGGGAAGCCAACAGTAGAGTGACCGAAAAACGATTTTCAGATAGATTGGGCTCCGCGCTTTGCTAGCCTCTGCATCACCCAACTGGTAGAGTACTTCCAATACCATCCTGTGAAGTCGGTGCCTCCTGAAGAGTTGCACACCATCGGATACAGTGTGGGCGCTCATATCTTGGGACTGGTTGCCAACCATCTAGCCCAGGGCAAGCTTGGAAGGATTACTGGTATGATTACTTTCATCTGTACAATATAATAAATCCTATGATACGAGATAGTATCTTATATCTTGTAAAGGACTCTTGTTTCCGCAATTAGACGCAAAAGCAGTCCCTTTTGGGTGTTTTGGGTTTAGCTGTAGCCAGCCTAATTCTTCCCAAAAGCGCAGAAGCTTCCTGGGGGCTTCACACGCTTGGAGGAAAGACCAGGGGTTGCCCAGAATTTACTGTCGTTCGTTCCTGTCGATTTGCTACACCCTCGCATTCCAGAACTACGTACGAATAATGACAGACACACTCCCTGCGAACTTTTGCAAAGGCAAAAGTTAGTTAGTTAGTTAGTTAGTAGATAACTAACTAGTTTTCTTTATCATCTTTACTTTTTTGCCCTCAGCCTACTTTATGTTGGGTCTAGAAAACATGTTCTCCTCTTCCATTCCCCTTTTTCTTGTTTATTTAAACAGCTGGCGGAACAAGGTTAAGTGTAACAAAGTTCCCCTTTTGGAATAAAATAAAATCATCATTTACCTATATTAGTCCACTGCTGGGCGTAGGTCTCTCCCAAGACGTGCCACTGAGCTCGGTCTTCGGCTCTTCAGTGCTTGCCAGCTACATTTCGTAGATCGCCACCTAGCTGGAGGAATAGAATAAAATAATGAAGCATAATCTAAATCGTGATAGTTAACCAGTTGTTATATATTTACAGGTTTGGACCCAACAATTTTTTTCTACATGGGCAACAATCGGTCCCGGGATTTAGACCACACGGATGCCTTGTTTGTGGACATTCTACACACTGGCGCTGGTATCCTGGGTCAATGGGGACCCAATGGGCATGCTGACTTCTACGTCAACGGTGGCTCCAGTCAGCCGGGGTGTGCACATGATACCATATTCCGTAAGTTATAGCCAAAACAACTATAATAACGTGCATATGATACGATATAGCTAAAGCCAAAACTTCTTTGCATATAAAAATATGTTGGATAGTTTTGAATGTTTCACCATAGCTTGATTCATCCCACAGTTGACCACAAAATTGCTTTAACACAAAACGTAATAATCTCTTGGCTCATTAAGATTTGAACTTGGGACCCACAAAGTGAATGTAAGCCAAAATTTTCACAGTTTGAATTTTGGTGCATTCAGGCCCAAATTTTGACGCCATTGGAACTCAGTTTTTTTTCAAACAAAATCGAAACTGAAAATATATTAATACCTAGCATACAAAACTCAGATCCTACTTATAGGTATGCACCTGCTCACTAGGTAAAACTTTGCATAACAAGTGAAAATACCTGGGTTATTAGACACAACTGGTTTCTCTAATAGGTTACCTAGGGACAGGTATTATGGAAATGGCTATCGAGTGCCTGTACAGCGTTCTAACTCAATACTATCACTATAATACAATACTCTATAAAGGTTGTCTGGAAGAGCTCATTCTTCAGCCCATTGTATAGTGGCGGTATGAAAATGTTCGTCGATTTTCAACTTGATTTGTTCAACGTGTCACGATCATGACATACTACCTTTTGAAACTGAATACACATGGAAAATGTGTTCATGATCAAGGCACTGATTGAAAAAACAAGCAACAATAATTTAAAAATATAGTAATGTACAGTCTCGGTTTGTAAATGTTCGTCACCTTAAAGTCGGTTTTCACTTGCACTAGTGCACTTGTTTTTTCAATGTTGGTTTTAAGGTGTGCAAAATAGTACATTGTTACCCGAGTGTTGAAAGTCACGATTTTTGAGTCCCGAGACGGGTTTGGCGCCAGAGCGTAGCGAGGGCGCCAATGGAGCTTGAGGGACTTAAAAGACTTTCATCCGAGGTAAACACTGTGCTTTTCATTACGAATACAAGGAAAGTAAAAATAAAAACATGAAAGAAAAGTTAGTGAAAATGAAGATTGAATTGCCGCCTTCCCGGTTTTTTTTTCTTTTTCTCTGGCGGGCCTTCGGCTTCGGTTCGCCAGCATTATTTTCATTTTCATAATTTAAAAAATGGTAAATTGTTTGCTTAAAGAAATAGTTGAACGTACGAGTACGAATATAATAATTAAGCCGTATAAGGGATCAACACACGAGGATAGTAGGCAGTGCTAATTTGTATCATATTTTTTATAAATATTGTTGACATCGATGATATATTAATAAAGTAATTTAGAAGATATATTATTTATTTAATACTATCTTTATGTTATTTAAATATAAATTTTACATTGCGCCCTAATTAGACTTTTTAAACTTCTTACCGTTGTAATGGGTTTCCAACCTACTTGCTGAATAAAAAGTTGGAATTTGGTTTAACAACCTCCTTGCAGCTAGAAAGACCTTAGAAGGTGGGAACATGGTTGAATAAAATAGATCTTGTTTTTTTTATAATTTGACAGCTGTCAGTAGAAAGCGATTCTCCCTAGGGCTGAAAGTATTACTTTCAATTATGCCCCTCAGGCAACTTCAGACCTACTTTCAGAGTATGAGCAATGAAAAAGAATTTTCTATTTTATTCTACTCTCTATAATACTGATAGTAACGCCATCTATGAGTTCCGCAATGAAACAGATGCAACACTACCTCTCAGAGGTTCGACACTCAGAGAAGGGAACTTTACAATTTCTACATTTCTATGCAAAACTTTGTACAAACTGTTTGACTCTACCAAATAAAAGATGGCACCACTCATGATATTTAGGAATTCTAAGATTAGGGTCTGACTCTCGAAATAATACAATGTAGTAAGTAGGTATTGTTAAAATCAATATACACGCTGATAAATTTCCTAAAAAAACTGTTATTGGTGAAATTTATAATCATACATCCCAGAAAATTAATAAAAAGTAATAATAAAGCAATAACTATAAATACTAAGCAGAGCTCGTACGATGAGAACCAGATAACTGATAAATTACTTAAATACATGGTTTATATACATAATATACTTAAAAAATTAAATTAAATTAAATTAATTTTTAAATTAAAACACAAAATAAACTGGTATAACACCCAGAAAAGAACAAACATCTATGTTCAACCACACAAATACTTGTTCTCGGTGGGGAGGGGATCGAACCCACGGCCTACGGCGCAGAAGGCCAACTGAGCCGTGACGCTGGTCATTCGTCAAAGAGAGAGAGAGAGATGCAAAAATTGTGGGTGTGGTAGCATCGATATTTGTTATTATCGCAACGAGTAGAAGTAAATAATCTTAAATTTTCTCATCTCCGTTCCAGAAACGCTATCTTGTGACCACACAAAGGTGACCCCATACTTCATAGAGTCCATCAACAGCCGGGCTGGCTTCTGGGCAGGACCCTGCAACAGCCTGTTCTCATACCTCATCGGGTGGTGTGAGCCGAAGGACACCGATTATGTCCTCATGGGAGAGCATGTTTCACACAAGTAAGTCAAAATATCATTTTATAGATATCTTCGTTGCGATATGGATTTATGGCCTTATGGCCTGCGCACACCTAGTTCGCTGGCGGCAGCGAACAGTGAAACGCTATCAAATATCGCTGTCAAATCTCAAATCTGACAGCGAATATTTGACAGCGTTTCTTTGATCGCTACCGCCAGCGAACTAGGTGTGTTCGAGCCTTTAAGGCCTGCGCACACCTATAGTTCGCTGGCGGTAGCGATCAGTGAAACGCTGTCAAATATTCGCTGTCAGATTTGAGATTTGACAGCGATATTTGATAGCGTTTCACTGATCGCTACCGCCAGCGAACTTGGTGTGTTCGGGCCATTACTTATAAAAATATGTCAAACCACTGGGTAATGACAAACAGTGACAGGGCTAACCTTAAGCAATGATTAAATTTAAATTGCGTTTATAAGTAGGGCTGTAAATATCTTGTCTTCTTCTTTTTATCGTGTCAATGGTTCTTTCAAACCAGTGTGGTGGAAGGATTTAAATACGCCTCAGAGAAGCTTCTTTCATGCAATCGACACATATTTTTCGAATATTTAGATTCTACGACAATGGTTTCCTCACGATGTTTTCCTTCGTCGTTTGAGAATACTGACATAGTACACATACATTTTTCAACACAACAATAATGGCTCGAACACACCTAGTTCGCTGGCGGTAGCGATCAGTGAAACGCTGTCAAATATCGCTGTTAGATTTGAGATTTGACAGCGAATATTTGAGCGTTTCACTGATCGCTACCGCCAGCGAACTAGGTGTGCGCAGGCCTTAAGTCGTGTAACATGTACATCTGTATGCCTCAAGTTGATGGATGCAGAGCAGCGTATCGTAGGGCACATTTCTAATGCGCGTGACCTACGAAGCAATGCTTTGTTATAGGCGATGGTTACCACTTAACATCAGATGGGCCATATACTTTTTTCATCAACTAGTTATAAAAAAAAGTACGGGTTATTGTATTGTGTTTTTTTTTTGCAGTGCTCGAGGCGTTTACTACGTTACGACGAATGCAAAGCCTCCATACGCACGAGGTTTTCCTGGAAAGAGCAGAGGCGTTAGGTCCGTCAGCCCTTACAGCTGATACAATCTTACCGAACTACTAAAATAGTATGTTGAACAGAACGTTAGTGGTTCATTCCAAATTACCAAAAAAAAATAGCTCAAATAATTATAACAAGTCAGTTCAGTTTTGTTAGATGTCAGTAGTTTGCTCAATCATGATGATACTGAACTAATTTCGATTAAATTAATCGTATTTTCATTTTAATGACTCTGATTTTCATGATTTATTGAGTGTATTTGCTTACACGATTTATTTTCGTTTAAACTTAAATGTTTAGACTTAGATGTTTTTATATTATGATGAAATGTGATTTAGGGTTGTATAAAAGTATAAGTGTAGGAGGTAGTTATCTATAAGTGTAGGGGGACCCATAATTGTATATAAATAATAAAGGGTATGACAGTGGTTGATAAATTAGTTATGTTATTATTTATTACCTAAGTTGTTTTAATGGTGTGGATTATGTCTCAATTGAATCGAAGTTACCCTATGGTTAAGTGAATTAATTTTAAATCCTTATAATACTATTTATAAATACTACCAACGTATTTTAAAATAAAATGGTCAAATGTATGAAAGATTTTTATTATACCCTTCCCCTCTATATTTTAGTGTTCAAACAACATACCTACTTTCACACGCTTCAGAACTTTGGCTTTCAGGGTTCCATAAAGAGGTAAACCAAAGGGTGAAACGGGACCATATCACTAAAACTCCGCTGTCCGTCTGTCCGTCTGTCTGTCTGTCCGTCTGTCTGATGTTTAACAAATACTTAAATACAAAATAAAAAAATATTTAAAGGTTTTGGATACCTTTATACTTTAAAAGATATCACCAGGCAGACAGCCGAGGCTTTAAACAAGTTAAAACTATAGCGCGTCATTTTATATTCTGTGACTGTTAACGTCGATCATCCACTTACCTAAAAATTATTATACAATAAAGAGATAGAAAGAAAAAAAAGGATGAAGATATCTTGATGTGCCTAGGCTAGATAAGCCTGGATAGATAAGGGTTCAGTTAGCCGGGAAAAAATTCACAACAACACAATTTTTCAACATATATTTGGGAAGATAATGTACCATAGCAAAAACAAAATCGAGAGATTTATTCAAACTTATAAAACATTATTACAATAATTCAACGATATCATGTGTATAAATTACAAAAGCATTATGATAATAACGCGTAGAAAATGAAAGTTCGGAGAGATACATTTATCAACTTGGGTGTGCTTATTCCGATTGAAATAAGTTAATATGTTTATAGATCGATTGCAACACTCTACATACAGCTCAATATTTTCATGGTGTTTTCTACATTTTGTAGTCAATAAATCAAACTAGATACAATGTTATGTAATTTACAGCTATATTTTCATATATTTTCCATTCTCTGTTGCAAATCATTATAATGCATGAACAAAACAATTTAAAACATACTTTGTACCTAAATTGTTGTTACTAAGGTGTGACGGAACCAGAATCAGTAATATATTTAGGTTAAACAATGTAAATTTCCACTAATTAAATCGAATTTTATGATACAAACCTTTACTTTATTTGGCTTAATATCTGTTTTGATGAATACATTTATTTGCAACACCTACACAATTCATAAACATGGAGGAATATATACATTTTCAACAGGAGCACATACTATATTTAAAATTTAATGAAGTATTATATTTATCATCTAACTCGTGTGACCATTATTCGTAATCTTATGAATGCAAATTAAATTATTTGGGAAAAAAATTACTTATTTTCGTTTTTTATCAAAATGATTCTACAATAATAAGGCTGCGCTCACTTGGGATCCGTTGAAAACTGATCCAAACTTACGTACGATGTAATTCGTATCCAAAGTGCGCGTAGCCTTAAGCAAAACATGAAAAGCGAGTTTTTATCTACAGCTATTTAAAAAATGAGGACTTTCAAAGCAAATCCTTAATCATGAGTCTAATCAGTAATTGACAAATCAGTGCTTTTTATTATTTTAACATTGTCCTAAATATTTTTATCTACCTAAATATTTAAAAAAACGAGCTACTCAATAACTGTTTTTGTATAATAAATAGTATATAATTATTCTTGGTAAACTAAAATGAACCGCGGATTTTCTGTTTAAAACATAAAAATCAACGAATTATATGAACTGAAAAATAATCAATAAGAGCGTTAATTATAAAAAATATTGTTTGATAAGTAAACACTAAAATTGTATATTTTATATCCCGTCCTGATACATAAACAAAAAAAAACTTTCAAAATACTAACTCATTGTTACCATACCTAATCTATCATGCCTAACCTCATTATTATCCTTAACTTAATTAAACCTAATTATTACAACGGTATTGTCATATTTGTACACTAACATACCTTAAGCTTAATATTAAACTACTGTCGCTTCGTGAAGCTTTATTGTCGACACAGCCTTACAGAGTGAGATCACCCCATTTTCTTAACCTAAGTTATTGTCATAGACAACTTTCTTCAAATTATAAATACTGAACGCGATTGAATACAAAAAATCGGAAAGTATGAAACGAAAATATTTTAAATAAGTACCTACATATTTTTATATTATACATATATGTATAAATATATTATATTTGTATAAATGTATAGTATAATATTATATTATACATATAATATAATATTTTACTTATTTTGGATTAAACTTGTTGAAATAAATTCAATTTCTAATCTTTATTTCTACTTAAATGTTATATTTCTTAAAAACTTTAGAACCAAATCGTAAAACATTATACACATTATACGGTGCATGCCAACAAGTGCATGGGGGATCATTAGTACCCTTACCGCCATTTTCTTGGACATTGTGAAAATTATCATTAAAGTTCTTCAACATTACCATATACATTTTGCACATTCCCGACCGATAGCAGAACTAACAATAATCATAAGAGTACAATATAAATATATTTTTAATTTCGGTGTGTTTTATAATCGATAGATATAATATAAAAACCCAGAGCGAGTCTGACTCACACCAAGACCTACAAATGTATTGACACGAATATAAAAAAAAAATACTGAGATATGTATTGAATTGTAATTTGATATCACTGGTTGAAAAAAATGGTCGAACAGACCACAAAGTCTTGCCACAATGATTTTTTCCCCTCTGTTACAAATAATTATTATCTTTAGCAAAATGGTAGTAATTATCCTAATGTAAAATAAAAATTTACCTAGTGATATACGATACCTAGTGAGATACGTAAATATATAAATTATTAAATAAATTGTTTTTACTGGTTATAATAAACTACACACTCAATTATTTATTTCATTTTATTCAAAGTATATTATTACATCACTGAATTGACGGCGTAGAGATTCGTCTTTTAAAACAATTATATTGCTTCGTATATTATTAGTCTAAATTTTATGTTTATGCTTACCGTAAAAATAATTCAATTATTAATAAATATGATAGACAAACAGCTATTTAATTATTAAAAGTATGTATTATTGTTATAATATAGCTTCCTTTTTGTTGTTCTGCTGAGCCAACATAAATAAAGTGCTTTAAATTTGTAATATTCTAATGCCCCAATGCATTACAAATTACAAATTTAAAGCACTTGGGATCAAAACTATAAAAGATGGATTATGAAATGAAATGAAATATTTGATTTGCAGAAGAATTAGATTCGTAGAAAGTAGAAATACTTTTCAAATATATTAAATTAATATTCATAATTAGAAATTTTATTCTTCGATTTAAGTTTATTGATAAACATTGTTGTCAAAGAAATATTTTAAATAATGAATTATAGATTTTATACTACTAAGAATTTACATATTTTTACTTGTGTTTAATCAAATTTTGTTTTCGGAAAAGGCCTTGATTTTTTTTTACATACGTACCAAAATGAACCTAATATTTTTTCGATGATAATTCTCACCGATGTCCAATTCATATGACTAATAAAATTATTGTTCTCTATATCACGTACCTATATTATATTATTGTAATCCTATCAATAGTCTAAGCTAATATTTTTTGAATTTTTTTATTTTTTATTTTAATGTATTGTCAATTTACAGCGCAGTTTTTATCATAGGGTTTATCAAGAGCATAGTAAGTAAGGTAAGCATTATTAGAGTTTTTTTTTATTTCTTTTATTAAACAAATAAAATTAGTTTATTAAGTTTATTTTTTGTTCATTAGATTGGATTTGGGCGTGAGTTTATATCAACAAAGCATATTGGCAGATGGTGTATTATCAAATTTGTTCATATTATAAGCTTTTGGTTTTCTCTACAAGTGCAGCAAATAACAAGTGACATTAGGTTTTAAATACCTGCCAGTCATTTATAATTATTGTCACGAAATACGTTGGCCAAAAAGCTAACTTACACATAATATCTCCAGCGAAGTTTACCGTAAAATATGAGAATTATACTTCCTTCTACTTTATTTTTTAATTATCAAATTGATTACCCATAAATATACATAATTCGTAATTGTAAGGTACTCATAATACTAAATATATAATTATTGTCATCACGAATCATTATGATCAACTACTTAATTTATAATGATACAATGATGAAGCTGGTATCCTCCAAGATAAAATTACTCTTAAATCATTGCAAATTAAACATATAAATATTACGCGTGAAATTATGTTTGAAGGACGTTCCTCATTCGTTAATAACACTAACACAATCACTACCTACAATATAACTTTAGAAGCTATCATAGTTTTTAACATTATTTTTATGAACATCGGGATATTTACCATGGTAAAATTTTGAGAGTTTTTACTTCCGATATTTTGGCACAGTTGATGCACCATAATCACGGATTAAAAACTAAATCAAAACATTGTGAATATTCCGTTGTTCGTTAAAACGCAACATACAATTTTAGCTTCAAAGTAAGTAAGTAGTATAATTCATAATTCTTCTGAGTTTGATGAAGTAACAGAATTAGTTACAGTAACTGTCAGAAATATTTTTGAAAAATATCAAGGTATTATTTATTTAGACTCGGCCACTAAGGACTTCAACCTCTTGGTTATCTCGAAGTCTTCATGATCAGTCTTCTCTTCGAGTAGGTCCTCAAATTTTGTGGTAGATCTTCGTTTCCGCCAATAGCAACTTTGGTTCTTCTTTTTGAGTGAGTGTGAAACTAAAGCCGCAAGACTCCGATGGCTCGGACACTTACTCCGTATGGGAGAAGAGCGTGCAGTCAAGCCGAACGGACGTAGGCCTGTTGGTCGTCCCAGGTTCCAATGGGGCCAGGAAAAATACCTGCAAGAACCCGGAGCCAGCAACTACGCGGAAGCCTGTCTTGACAGAGAAGCCTGGTGGATTCTGGTTTCGGAGGACAAAATCCACTTTGGGTCGTTGCCACAGCAGTAAGTATTATTTATTTAGGCATTTAATATACGTGGAACGTTTGTTACACTAATTGAATGCATAAAACAAAACGAAAAAAATTAAGCTAAATGGCAAATCATTATATTCTACTGTTTATCACATTCTCATGGCAAAATATATATTCTTAAATAACTATAATATTTACATTACACATTATATCACCATAAATATTTACTTATGTAATTTATTGGTATATATACTACAAATTGTTAATTATGTAGGTGCGCGTTTTTGTTAAATGTAATCTATTCTAACCTGAATATATTAAAAATGTAAGAAAGTATTTTTTTATAAATAAAAAATCATTTTGTTATATTCTTGAAACCTTATTTGACAAACCCAGAAATATAATACAAAATACATTTATTTAGATTTGCAGGACAGAGAATGGAAAATGCAATCGATGATAGTTTAGAACATATTTTTAAAAACATTGTATTTATAGCCACACGTTAATATTGGATACATACAATACATACAGCATTAAATAATTAATTGTTTTATGAATTACATTTTTTTTCAATATTATGAATTTTTATTTTGTTGTTCATGTTATAGTTAAAATTAAACAAATAATTTTAATAAAATAATAATACTAGGTAATATTAAAGTCGGTCGGTGATCTGAACTCTGTTTTCAACCTGTAATACCTACAGGTGGAAAACAGAGCTCATTATAAAATTTTCTAGTTTCTTATAAAATGTAATTTTTATTTTTTCTTTTTAATTAGGTATTTCATGTTGTTGAGTAATAGTTTTTGTAAATAATGTATATTCTGTTGTAAATAAAATATATTAAAGTTAAAAGAAACATAACCGATAGAAGTAAATTAAGACAGCCACAAATCATATTGCCAAAAATAATCCTAAAATCATGTTTATGTTTGATAACAGTAATTAACTAAGTACATGGTTACATTACTTTCCCACAAATTTTATTACACAACTTTTTACTACACTATCAGTAAGTAGATAAGTACACATTATTATTTTCAAATGTTCTTTTTATATCACTAGAGAACAATTTTATTAAGATAATAAATATATTTTATTAACATTTTACAACAATTATCGAGAAACTTAGTAACAATTTCGAGAACATGTAAAAATTAAATAACAGTTTTGATGCCGAAAAACTACAATTTCAATGTATGTTTTGCCTACACGTTGAACTTTAGAAAAAACTACTGATCCAAATAAATTTGAATCAAGTCTACCAGCGTCACAAAACTTAAATAGTGACAAGCTACGGTTAGACCATTAAATATAAAAAAATATAAAAAGACTGAGATCATTTTAATGACTGTCAAAATAAATTATTTTGATATGCAATGTACGTAATATATTTACAAAACTTTGTACAAGAAATGATCTATCGCATCGACAGATAAACATATTTTGATGATATTATTTCGAAATTAAATCTACGTAAATATAAATGAAAATAGTTACTGACAGAATTATTAGGCCCGTTATCTTTTACTACTCAGCTCACCTTAAATGCTCTAAAGTTGAACATAATGTAGTACAGAATAACACATAAGGTACCTACACTATGCAGTCAGAACATTTTTAAAAGGGCTTGTAGGTAGTAGGTAGAGGCCACATATCATATTTAAAAGTGACACATATTATATTTATAGTGTATATTTTATTTATAAGTGACTGTGGCAAATCACTGATTATAAGGAGGTTTGATCATAAGTACTCATATATTATTAAATACCTGATTTTTTATTAGTTTTTCAGAAGATGACAAAGAAATTTGAATCAATTGGAGCATATAGAAAAGCACATTTATCCGAAATTACAAAGCTGAAGATATCGGCCCTAAACTTGAACATTAACAAAACAAAAACCCGATGATTATTGATAAAGCTAGAGATCGATTAAGCTAACAATGTATTTATTAAAGTCACAACAACGCAAATATATCTAATGATAGTTAACCAGGTACATCAATATATTATACAAAACGACTAGAATATTTGAGTGCCTCTAGTCAAAAAAGACACAAGTCGTTTAATGCCCTTTTTTTTATTGCACCACTATAATCGACGTGTTCTGTTGTACCGCCAAACTCGATGTAGAATGCATTTTCTTGTTGCTCATTTCTTATTAAAGTGTTTGATGCTGACAATATAATTGTTTCTTAAACTGAACACCAAAAAGACTATTCTAGATTTTATTGTTGCGGTTTGTTGCAATTTTTCTACCTGGAATTTGGCTGTCATATATTCTTATTTGTTTTTTATCCGTTTGAAAAGTGATTATCGAGTTGTGCCTTTTTTAACTAGAGCCACATATTTGACTAGAGCTATATTAATAAGCGTTTAGTATGTGCCATCGTCAGTGAGCTCTGGATAAACCTGTGCTGGTGGTTGAACCGGCTCGGCCTGGTAAAAGGCACCGGAGACGAAGGGGTTGTTGGGCACGTGAGCTGTGGGGGGGGCTGTTCCGGGGGCGGGGGGTCGGGGGGGAGCTATAGCGCCGTATGTTGACTTCTCGGCGCCTTTCAGAGGAGCGGTTGCTGATGGCTTCTCCATCTAAAGCCAAAGTTTTGTAGGTCAAGAAATGTTAGCGATATAAGCAGTGACACATACAAACCAGATTAGTTCCTTATTAAAAATAAACATGAGTTATTGAGAGGGATGGGATAAGAATGGATAGAGGATACGCGATATAAAGATTGAGGAGGAGGCTAGCGTGTTACGGGTATGTCATGAGGGAGAAAAGTCATGTAACCATGGAGAGTGATGAATGTTGAGGTACGATAAAGAAAGGATGGACGAACGGTGTGAAAAATGATGTGGATAATAAAGTAGTGAATAAAGAGATAAAGAGAGAGAAAGACAGGAAAATGAGAGGTTTTGGGATTCCAAATGGCTAAAATCGGCTTCAAATCTGAGAGAGAAATAGTTCTACAATACAGAGTAAGACTTACAAAAGTAGTTTCGTGCTCCAATGATAGTGGAGGTGGCTCGTCACTACCTATGTCCGCCCACGGCTGCAGCTCGCCAGAAGCAAAGATCCCGTAAATGGTGATACCCACGAAATGCACTGTAGCTCCCATCAGGAATACCTCACGCCATTCTGTTATTGCCTTCTCCAGTTGATCCTGTATTACAAGTTTAATGGCATAAATGTTATGGAAATTCAACACAACACTATCCAGCCCCAAGCTTAGCTCGTACTATTGGAAACAGATATCTGTTATATACACATATGTATAGATATTTTTTTAATACATATTTAGAGTACCAATATACCAGACCCAAGACAGAAAAAACACATCTGTGTTCGCCACACAAATATTTGTTCTCGATGAATCACGCCCTCCAGTGCAAAAGCAGCAGGCAGAGCTACTACCAATTATGAAGGCTGTCACATCATGGCATAAGTAACCCAATATAAATTCACCTCATTAAATATTTCCAACAAATACTTTTGTACATCGGACGGCCATTACAAAAAGTGGTAAAGTTTGAAACCCCTCCAAACATAATGCGGTGATCATTCGTGCGCGTTGCCGCTTGGAGCGAGCGTTAATAAAGTGCTCAGCGCGAAATATACTGCGTGAAACGCATCGCCGCGCACCCACAAAGCTACTCATTCCATATTCCGAGCGCGCGTCAGTCTTGCTCGATTTCCTATTTTAAATTAGCCACGGCCGAATGTCCTTTTTGTTTCGAGCACCGTTCTCAAGAGTGATACCCTATCTATGCCATTCTTTGCGAATTCGTAGGGGCGTCACATCAAAGTTTTAAATAAAACGCACGAATTGAAATTGAGAAAGGCTTCGGTTTCTTTTGATTCAGATTTCATTCAATATTAAAGAGAGAGGGCAGTGTTTTGAAGATTGAATTTTTTATACTCAAATTTAAATTTAAACTTTTTTAGAAAAAATGCGGAACACGATGCTTTCTTTCACCAGTATAACTTTTAATGAAATAAACAGTACAAATTAAAGGTTAGACAGGTTTTTCTCTTCTTTCTGTTCTTATACCACTTTGTGGGGTTCGGCACAACATGTTCTCCTCTTACATTCTCCTCTATCAGCCGTCATCCTTGTAATTACTTCATACTTATCCTGGTCATCCTTCACACTATTCATCCATCTTTTCTTTGATCTACCCATCATATACATAACATATCCATCTACATTCATACTCATCACTCTCCAAGTCAAATGACTTCCTCATGACATGCCCGTACCATTGCGTGCCCGTTCAATTTTTCTGTCACCGGTTCTAATTTCAGACTTCGCCTGATATACTAGTTCCGTATCTTGACCATTCTTGTAAATAAAAAATGTAATTATTAAAATTTCACCAACCTTCTCAGCAGTCATGTGGTCAATCACTATAGGCACCACAAAGCCAGCAATAGTCCCAATACCGTTAGAAAGGCCCATGAGGATAGATGCGTATCTTGGAGCGATGTCCAGATGGTTGACGTTATACCCTGATATAGCGAATCCACTGCAAGCCACGCCGAGAGTCAACTCTATGGTCGCCACGTACTGGAATAAAAGTATTTATCGATACTATTGCATGTACGTTATACAATTTTCAGAAAAATCTTAAAGATTTTAATGACCTGTTGTAGAAATTCACTGGTATGAAAGAACTAGCAACATAATAAGAATAAAAAAAGTACTACAGCAAAATTTTGAATTAATAAAGCAAGTATCTAATCGAAGGCGTAAGGAAGTAGTTCACGAATCATTCGAAAGAGCAAAGATTTTAGACTGGTAACCATTATGGATTAACAGTTAAGAGTCATAACAAAATGTATTTTTGCATAAAGAAATCACTGATAAAAAACTAAATACCAGCCATCTAGTAAGTGATCATAAGGCTAGACAATAAATACAAACAGAAAACAACTGTTTCAACGATACCAATAACCAATAACGATGAAAACAAGTTTGGTGTCAAATGTTATTAAGAGGGGGTCGTGCGAAAATTTGAGATTTGTTGTTAAAAAATTCATAACTAAATAACTAAGTGACATTTTAAAAATCGCAAAAGGACTAATTGTAGACTATGAGATTAATTTAAATTTAAAGTGTGTTCAAAAAATATACTATTTAACATGACATTCTATTTAACGCTAACGAAAATCGTATGTCAGCGTTAAATAGAATGTCATGTTAAATAGTATATTTTTTTAACACACTTAAATTCGAATTAATCTCAAATGTATAGCCTACAATTAGTCCTTTTGCGATTTTTAAAATGTCACTTAGTTATTTAGTTATGAATTTTTTAACAACAAATCTCAAATTTTCGCACGATCCGCTCTTAAGAGTTAAGTACCTTGTTATTGGCATAAGCGACGAGTACAAAGAAGAATGCCTCAAGTCCAAATCCACCGCAGTTGAACAGTTTCCTCACGTTCGTAGTCGTCATAATGTTGTTCTTGCGCAAGTAGTCAGCCAGCATACCACCGATCGGTACCAGCGATGTCATTATCAAATGGGGAATAGCACCGACGAAGCCAGACTAAAATAAACATCAAATCATTTCGTTATCAGCCAAAAGAAGTGGAAATAAGTGTAGCGTAGTAAAATCCAGAGCCAAAATATTCAAAACAATGTTTATAGTCTCAATAATTTTAATTCAATAGAAGTTGAGGTTAAGTTCCAACAGTTGTGGGAAAGTGCTTACCTCAGTGATCTGCATATTGAATCTGGTCTTGAAATAAGAAGACTGGAAAATAACGAGCAGACAGAAGTTCCAGGTCCTGCAGAAGTTGGCTACAATGATGGCGTACACCTGAAACAAAAGAACTCCAAATGAAAACCAAATCAAGTTAAAATAACATCGAACAGGATCACTGCACTATTCTGCAATTCATTTAACAAATGTAACTCACTATTTTTTTTCTCAAACGGTAAAAAAGGAAAAAGTGATATGGATTACGACAACATCGTTCATTGTAAAATTGCAACTTTCTTCTTCATGCTGGGCATGATGACGATTATAAAGATAAACCAAAACAACGAAATTAAAAAACTATTCGTCCAGATTCCAGAAAGAACACAGACATTAACATCGAGCTCAAGAAAAAGTATAGTAAGAGTGTGTGTATAAGAGTATAGTTGGCAATAAGACTAACGGGTGGTGAAGTGGCGAACTCTTTCCAGGGCGTGGCGAAGAAGCCGGGCATGGTGGCTTGCGTGGCCGTGCCGAGGGACTGCTCGATGTAGGTCAGCTCCTTGGATGAGATGCAAGGGTGCTTGCTGGGCCGCTCGAACACTAGCCACAGCCACATCACATACCTGGCGATACAATAAATTTCTAAATCCACGCAATCAATATATGGGATGTAATATTCATAAATCAAATTCTCCTACACGCAGCTTCTACCTTGAGTGAGGTTGGATAATGGCTTGAGTGAAATTCTATTTTCAAAATAATTTGAAAACTATTTTAAAAATCGAACCCAATTTACCACAAGATAGACAAGGTTGGTCAGAATAAATTCACTCGGAAAATTTAAAAAAACATGTCTTTGGACGAAGTTGGTTTGCTACGCCACAAATTGCTACAACTGCTACGTCTGCTACGGTGGCCCCTACGATAAAAACGACTTAATTTTTTCGGCGATTGCGCATTATTATTACGTCTCACTACTTTGAGTTTCATAATAGCTCCAACGTTCTCACCTAAAATAACAAATTACTTACCAAATAACACCAGACACTCCGTAGAAGTAGAACGGTGCCTGCCATCCAATGTAGTCAGTCAGTATACCAGACAGCGGCATACCGATTACGATACCAGCGTATGTTCCACAGAAAGCTAGTGTGGCCAGCCGGGATCGTTCCATCGGTGGAGCCCACATGCGCCAAATACCGTGGCAAGAGGGATAAGTCACACCCTGTACAAATAAATAACTATTGTGGACAATCCACACAACACTATCTAGCCCCAATTTAAGCAGAGCTTGTACTATGGGAACCAGATAGCTGATAGACACTTGAATGCATATTTTTTTGTAAATACCTACTTAGAATACAATATAACACCCTGACAGAGAACAAACATCTGTTATCATGTGTGCATGATGATGATGATCCAAGAAACATAATTCTAGGAAAATTTCCAATATCATAATCTGAGGAAAAATTGAAAAGATTTGTCATTTCACATTGAATAGAACGCTACCTTTCTTATCATTTCCAAAGCTGATATCAATGGCATACAATTTCATCTTTAATAGGATAGCATTGAGGTATCAACTAAGCTTGGATGTACGACGTAAATACGTTGCCATGCCTCCGAAGGGATCCGTAATCCTTAAGAGGCTCTACCTATACCTGCTTATAGATACTTATATAAGAGTATTTGAGAGACGTTGATTGCACGAAAACGATTGAAAATGTCAATGATACGTACTACGAATTTCGGAGATAATACGAGTAGTATTGAACTACTATACTACTATTGAATTTGCCCTAGTTTTTTCTAGTAGGCTGATCGTTGTAATAATAAAATATTTAATTCAGACATTCATTCATAAATAACAAATAAATAATAAAAGGTAAGGACAGACATTTTGGGAACCATTTCTGCAAATGGATTGGGTATTTGAATTTAATTTTTCTTAAAAGTCAAAAGCTTAAAAGTTACAAAATTTTCTATAGCTTCATATTTTTCGGTGCCAGAAAAAAATATTTATTTAAAAAATAAAGTTCTTTTCTCCATCTCATAACATATTTGGTAAGTTGAAAACATAATCGTTGTAATACAGTGATACAAAGGGGGAGTAACACCAAAACGTGACGAGTTGCAAAATGTCGGGTGTCAAATTTGAAGCATCTATAATAAGCTTGATCATGCATCATCACGTCCGTACTGACAAATAATCGAGCGCTATGGAGATAGCTCGTTTGTAGCTACCCTTCCGTGTTATTGGTTTAGCTAATGGGTCCACTGTCTGCTAATTGCATTGAGCACGAGATGGATTACCAAAGTGGGATGACAAACTTAGGGCATAGACTAAAATTACAAGGAAATGGGGCTTTAAATCTCTGTCCCGCTCAACTTGATGGACGAAGGCATTGCGTCATAGGGCACGTTTCTAGTGATGCCTACCACTTAAGACTCATCGGCTTTTTCCGTCAGAATAATAGAAATACGATACTTGGAAGTTCAGACGTAAAAAGTGAGTTCTAAAAACCATACACATTGCTTTAATGGATGCACAATCTTACCAAAAGATACTAACAATCTTGCTCTACAAATATACTCCGACAAATGAGACTGTTAAATAAATATTGTGGACAATCCACACAACTCAATCGAGCCCCAAACTAAGCAGAGCTTGTACTATGGGAACCAGATAGCTGATATAATACTTATACACATTTTTTTGGAAATACATAGGTACTTAGAATACAATATAACACCCAGACAGAGAACAAACATCTGTGTTCACCACACAAATATCTGTTCTCGGTGGGGATCGAACCCACGACCTACAGCGCAGAAGGCAGAGCTACTACCAACTGAGCTGAGGGGCCAGTCAAACATAAGTATACCTTAAATATCTCACCTCAATAAACCCTTGAGCAACCTTCAAACACACAACCGCTGCTGGCCCCACAGTCATAGCCCCAGGAATGGCCATGTTGAAAAGCGCTGACAGAAAGATCGCAAAGCCGAAGATCCTGTTCGCAGGGTACATGGAGGCCAGGAAGCCTCCGGGCACCTGCGTGATGAGGTAGCCCACGAAGTAAGACGAGTCTATCGTTGATTCTATTTCGACAGTCCAGTTGAACGGTGACTCTTCACTTGATGCCTACAAGAAGTCCTACTTTAAAATATCTGTAGGCCTACCATGAGCTCTGTCTGGCTCTGTCTCTGGTTCTGGTTTTGAGTCTGTGTGAGTGTTGACTAAATAAATCCTACGTCAAAATGTCACACATACAGTATAATGCACTGGTGAGCACTCACACAGACTCAAAACCAGAGCCAAAGACAGAGCCAGACAGAGCTCATGGTAAGCTTACAGTTCAGTAAATAAATAAAATATTATTATAGATTGTATTTAGTTATAAGTAACATTCGAATACAGCTTTAAGACATTTCAAAGTGATCAGCTAAATAAATAAATGAGATGTTTCATGAAACTATGAAGCCCACGCCAGGTCTATGTACACCAATCTTAAATACAGCTTAGCAATATATAATTCGGTTTAAAATTATATTTTTCTTCAATTCTACATCGTTTGGTTGTACAAAGAGATTTTCTTGTTCAAAGAGAGCAACACAACGCACCCAAAACATGGCGGACAGATATGACGAGAAGTAGTAGAAATGTCATTTTGACAACTAACGCTGTCAATTAATGGCGGCGCCTTTTGGTATCCACCACTACAAAAAATCAACCACTATTGATCATTTTTGGTACAACGTACTTGTTTATAAATATGTAGATTTAATATTTTACTGGTAATCTTCATTATTTACCGTATTTTTCATACAAGTGTACATACCTAGCGCATTATGAAACATCTCTTTTCAATTTGAATTTATAGACTTACATTGCCTTTCTCGGTCATTTTCAGCTTGGCCATACTCATGTTGCACCTCATGCCGAACATGATGCTGAAGCCGAAGCAGGCCAGCATCGCCACGGTGTACCGCGCCGTCATGCATGGACACTCCGCTTTTATGTATTTGTCTGTCGATAAACCCACGGAATTAAGAAGTAGCAAAAGCGTGTTGGCTGCTCTGTGGATAAACCAATATGATTGACGACGTGAAGTTTGTTCTAGTTTCCTGGGAATCGTCTCTAGTCCATGTAGAAAAATTAAAGAATAGAAACATCAAGGAGTTTTCCAATTTTAGCATTGCAAATTTTGAAATTGTGAAGTAACTGGAGGTTTTTAATGCTTTCATTTTCATACAAAAAAGTAGGGTTATATCTTAGCGCTGAGTAAGAATATCGATTATTTTTGGACTCTTATAACTCACAACCTTTTATTCCTATTGCAAGCTTAGATGTTTAGTTACTCCTGAGAAATATTATTTGACTTAATAAACTTGAAACTTGAAAGATAAATCTTAGAAAAAACAAGCAAACGCTTCTATTAAATGTAAGTTTATTTGTGTACATTATTCAGCTGTGTAAATATTCAGTTGGATTTTTATTTATAAGAGCTTGTAGTCTTTGTAAAGATCAGGGCTTAACATAACTCACCAATGGGTCGAGGCGGAGGCCGGTTTGGTGACGGTGGCGTCTCCAGATCTTCGCCATCGTACATGTTGTCATAACCCTTCTGGTCCATGTGGAAGTTCTCATATTGAGAGTTTCTAGAACAAACATTATTTGGTAGAGTAAAAAGCTGATAGATAATCATATCACGTCATGAGTTGTTCTACAATATTTCAGTCATTTCGTAGTCAGTGTTTTTGTGGAAGAATGCATGTGCACTATGCTTCTCAAACGGTGAAGGAAAACATCGTAAGGGAATTGGCATGTTGAAAAAAGAGAGCAAATCCTTTCACCACACTGGCTTGAAAAAACCAGAGACAGATTAAACGAAGTTCGTCTTTGAACTCAACAAATCTGTTTGATATTTCGTTGGCAAGTTCAATTTGAAGCAGTTTCAGTGAAGAATACCGTAATAATAATCATTATATTATCTCCACGAGCAAAACTTCAAAGAATCGTCGTCTACTTCAGTTACTATGAAGAAACTTAGCTCATTAATTTGTGACGTAAGCGGCCATGAGAAGCTCGGACTTCAATTGTGCTAAGTTCCGATGGCGTTGTTTAAAACATTCCCGCAGGTAGACAAGAAATAGTTTCATAGAGCTCTTGACTTGATAATGACTCGAGTTAAATGGAATTCTTTCCATTGAAGCGTTTTGAAGATCGCGCGTTGTACCACAGCGCATTACTTACCTACATAAAATAAAAAACCTTTTTTTTATAATCCTACATTAAGGAACGCATAAGGATTAAGGAGAAATGAAAGTCATGTGACTAGGAGAGTGATGAGCATGGATGTGGATGGATATGTGTGAGCATAGGTACCAAAGAAAACATGAATGAACTGTGTAAAAATGTAATGTATAAAAGCAATGTTTTCAGACTCATGCGTACAGCTCTACGTAAAATTTCTAGCCTTCCAATAGCACAAAATCATTTGCCGTTGTATTCCCCTTGAGCTCCAAGATTGAATTAGTTGGCGTCGCGTGCCTCCACCTAGATAATTAGAGCAAAGGGACTCGAAACTGTTCTCAATTTGCTCTTGAGATGCTGACCATGACAAAAAAAGATTGGCTTTATCTGTCCTCGTGATTTCATAC
Organism: Thera obeliscata; assembly: GCA_947578465.1. Lineage (NCBI taxonomy): Eukaryota > Metazoa > Arthropoda > Insecta > Lepidoptera > Geometridae > Thera > Thera obeliscata. The sequence goes on from OX387927.1 coordinate 4,330,288, forward strand.
TATGCGTAGAAATCTTACCTAATAAGGTAAAATAGCCTGTTGTAGATTTGACGAAACTACAGGAAAATAAGGTCATCCGTTGGATCCACGGATTCTCCTAGCTTAAAGACCTATCAAAGCTAGCCGTTTGGTTCAACTGAATAAATGCTTTTTGGGTTTAAATTTAATGAAACTGAGTCCCTAAGTTACATTCTCAACGTGCTCTATTGTTTGGAAGCAGACAGGTAGCCCTGACAGGTGAAGTGCAGGGATTTTAACGTTATAACTTCGTTAAAATCCGCTCTGTCGATAATAGATGACTGCAAAACATGAAAATGAAATTTTAAACAAGGGGTCGGGCAAACTGTTTTGTTAAAAGCTTTTCAAGAGAAGACTAGAGACGCGTTTACTTTACTTATTTTTTATAAACTTTTTGTCTGCAAACTTTATCAGTTTCATTATGTATTAGGTACAATTTCGTGGCAAAACTATCGAATACAATTCCTGCATATTTTGAGCGATTCGATATTTATGTAAAACTGAACAACAATGTCGCTCACTACAGAATTCTACAAGAAAGTGTATTTTTTCTTTTTAAAATGTGTAATATAACTTTTCCCATAAAATTGCGATCACTACCAGTCCGCTATCTCAATAAATACATCAGACCGTTCGGGTGTAAATTCATTTTTCCGCTGACAAAAGTAATAAACGTTGCTATCTGTCCGCGTCCCCTTTCAACGTTGTTGGTAATGAATCGTCGCATAAAAGGCATAACCAAGTGGAAGGGCCTGTGATGCGTCGCGTCGACAGTGGCGCCCTCCTAATGCGTTTAGCGACTGTGACGGGCGAGATGTGACGGTGTCGCGCTAAACGGAGTTTCGGCTAATTATCGCGTCTATGCCATTGGGGATTAGACACCCGTGATATTATTTACAAAAATACGTGCCAATTTTTTTTTTTGACCTTAGAGCGTAAACTTTAATTAAAAGATATAATAAGTAACAGATTTTTATTAAAGTGCTGAGAAATTTGGGAAGTAACCTCCAGAGCGAATTTTACTCAAAAAATAATTTAAGTTACGCTCTGTTTTTTTAGATAAAATACGAAATTGTTGAAATCTTAGTATAATAAGTCTGGATAAAGCGTACCAAAAAGTTATAAAATTCAAAGGGACAAGGTTATAAATAACTTGTAAAATTGTTGATGTTCCAACATAAAATATCAACGTGATTATCTCTCAACCCTCCGCGCGCTATTGTCCCGCTAATGCACCCCACACTACGTCTATAATTATGTGACGCAACTCAAAATGACGTAATTACTGTTTTATCCTCGTTTGTCTACGCCCTGTTAATGGATATTGTCATTTTGTTTAAATCTGAGAAACGTTTGCATATAACTTTGTAATCGCATGCGTTTTACCATCGATGGTATAAAATGATCGCGGTATAAATAGTACTCATGGCTTCCAGTAAAAAAGTCGCACCCCATAAAACAACCTAGAAAGCTAGTCGCTACCCATATTGAAAATAAAATTTTTTTTTTTTGTAAATACATACTTAGAATGCAATATAACACCTAGACAGAGAACAAACATCTACGTTCACCACACAAATATTTGTTCTCGGAGGAGATCAAACCCACAACCTACGGCGCAGAAGGCAGAGCTACTACCAACTGAGCTAGAGACCAGTCAGATAGCTAGAGAGTCAGACATAGGTAGTAGGTATTCTTGATTTTCAATTTGTATAAAATGTAATTCACGTCCTTGATAAAATATAAAGCTTGGTGCGGCTGATCAAAGAGATCTCATTCATTCCCTCTAATGAATCCCACAACATTAACAAAGTCCTCTGTCGGATAGTTCTGACACGGCTTCGTTACAGTTTCGGTTATGCCTCGAATTACAGTTGAGCGACTTTATAACTCTTCTGCCAACTTCGCTTTTAGTTCCTTTGTGCTGGGATATTGTCTTAAACTTGCTGCAACATGCTTAACTTTGGTTATGAGTGCATGCCCTACGTCAAATAGAACATAAAAAAAGGTATGGAAAGACAATAAGGGAATAAACGAAAATAGCTTTCAAAAATATATTTAAGCAAATTTGGATGCCAATAATTTACTTAGGCCCGTATTCCAAAAGTCTGAGTCGCGCCTCGAGCACAGATTTTTGACACTTTACAATGAAGAACTGTCATAAAATCTATGCTTGAGGCTCGACTCAGACTCAAGCATTTTTTCATACGGGCCTTAGAACTAATGTAGTTTTAAGATTTCTAAAGGACAAACTAACTTCTAGTCATAGGCGTACTGGCTATCTATGGGCATATTGAATGTACACCATACGAAACCGACCCGTTTTCAATAAATTAACCCTTTATAATAAGTAATCTCCTAATAAACCCATCAGTGGATTTCAATTATTCAAAGTTGTGAAGATTCTAGAGTGCCCTAGAAAACTAATAGCTAATAATTACTTTCCCGAGCATGCAGGTTTCTACTCCTCGAAGACAGAACTCCTGAATCAGACGTGAAGAGCAGGGGGCGAAAGAAGGGGGCATGCCGTAGATCACAATATGCACTTCAACGTTCCCCGCTATGGATCTACAGATACCACGCAGAAGTTTAATAAATAATTAAAATAAAGCAAGTGATTTTAGGGTTTTTATAACTTATGTGTTCATTTTATGCAAAGAGTTTTTAGTTTCACAAAAGCGTTACTGAATTATCCTTTTGTTATTTATATAAGTTGGACTAAAAAAATAAATAACCAATAACAAATGTTGCAATCTTGATGTGTTGTTGAAATGTTGTTTTTGACCATTCTTTCATGACGTACAAAGCGTGAAACATCAGATAAAATTATATTTTCCGATTCCGTCCCTGGTGGGCCGCATGGGGGGTAGCTATTACACCCCATAAAGCCACCCTCTCTAATTGATTTACAATTGTCGGTTAAATTTGTTTCCCGACCACCCTCTGCGATCACCGATCGCAAATGCATTTAGGATACTTGTACAAATGAATTTTAACTTCACAAATTACTTTATTTGAAACGGGTTGAAATTTAACCAAGTTATTTTTTTCTCTGAATTTCTTATAAAAAATATAATTGAAACAAAATTTGAATGTATTTAGTTCTTAATATCATTCAAAGTGATCACCAAAAAAAGAAACTTAAAAGGGAATATATAATTTATATAGTAAATTCATCTAAAAGTAGGTCAGTCTGTCAACTCACGAAACCGTGAAGAGATTGAATAAAACATGTAATAAATAAACGTAACCAGTGTAACGTGACGACCTAATGTAGGCAGGACCTTCTAGTGGATTCAACACTGCTCAGATAGGTGTTTCATAGATGAGGTAATTTTTAAAAGGTTTTTTTATGAAATTACTTACACAAATAAAGAAAGAATACTAGAAATTGAACTTGTTATATTATCTAATTTGTAAAATTGAATCTTGGTTATTTATGATTTCAAAAAAATTTTAGAAAGAAAGAAAGAAAACTTATTTATTTGACCCACAAACACGTTTTACAGATTAGTAGGTATAGGTAACAGTACGAAGAAAAAAAAAGAACTAAAAACTAAATAGAAAACATAGAAATAAACATAAATTTGCTTTGACAGGTAGTTAGGTAGCTACACTAATACCTATCCAAGCTGTGTTGTGTAGGGCAAAGGGGTTAGATGATGAAGACCATTCATAATAAGAAAGCAAACGTCGCCAGCAAGAAACATGGGAGTCCATAAATTTAAAACGCGCAGTCAATAAATAAATCAACCGAATGATATCGCATTTCGACACTCGCGGCATAATGGAGTTATGACAAAAATGGCGAGAGCAGGGAATATAACTTGCGAACCCGAGACGCTTGTTAGCGTCTTCCCGCTTTTATTTATGACCAGATTTCTTTTATGACCGTTCACGGATATCCACTGAAATCAAATAGGGGACGATGGCGGAGGCTAAAACAATAATATCCACGATTTGAGGCCTCTAGGGACGATTGATGAAAACTGGTTGCAAGAACTTCTTCAAGAATAAAACACAAGCAAGTAGCTAAATAATCGAAAACAAACTTTTCAAAATGGCTAAACTGAAATCAAATACCAATTTTATTGTTTGAAATACAATATCACGTAGCTCTGTGATTTTCAGCGAGCATTCTCGTTTCAAAAATGTTTTGTTGGCGGAATATGACAAATATCATAAAAATGGAAGGTAAACAAAGCTGGGTGTTGTATTTGCCGTGCTGCTATCGGGCTCACGGATCCATCTCTCTTTGGAACTTAATCTGTCGGACTGCGTAGACCGCACGTCCGGGTAACGCCTCTATTGTTTCTTGGTTTTCCATCGACTACTCGTAGGTTTATTTTTACAGACGAAGCTTTTTTTCGTAATACAATTTTGTGTGAACCAGCAGACATTCAGAAAACACTATAGCTACCTACCCATAGTTTTTTGGACATAAAATAAAGATCTTTTCAATAAGTGTGTTTGGTTTAAGGTACCAAAACCTTTTTAGGCAATTGTTTCGCAGCCTAACCTGTAAATGTTATCACCACTTTCACTGCAGGTTGTAAATATATTTAAGTGAATTCGCTGAGAAGGAAAATCCAAACAAATTCCCGTTTAATCCCAAGAAGAGCCTCCCAAATCCAGGTTAGTTGTAAATATCAATTACGCAAATACCCCGGCTTTAGGAGAGCTCTTAAACCCAGAGCTGTGTCGATGCATTTACACTCAAGGGGTGAATTCAAAACGATTTATTTCTACAAAATGTTGTAGCAGATTGCAAATGATTTAAAAACTGGTTTGTATTGCAATTTGAACACACACTTGTGATAAATGAAACTAAATAGATTTGTGTAGCAAACAAAGCTGCATACATAAGTAAGAATGTAGTGAAATACAGGATATACAAAAACAAAGAGTAGGCCAAGGTCTAGGTATTAATTAGCATATTTGATAAGAGTAATACAATGTTACTAGCCTATTTTCTGTCATTTATCTAATATCATTAGGTTAACTACGTACCAAGAACTACTTCAACCTACGTATCTAAGTAACTAGTCTGCTGACCCCACATTCTTCTTAATAAAGAGAAATAGTAACGAGCTAACTCTACAAAGTAACAAATAAAAGAAACGGGCAATTGAATAAAACTCCCTGGGGATATTTTTTCCTCAAATCTAATAGAAATGGGACGAGACGATGTAGATGATTTTAATATTCGTGTCACCATCCCCGAGAGGCTTGTATCGATCACACCACTGTACTTCCCGATTTATTAGGTCAATTCAAACTAATTTAAACTTATCGACCTTTTTTATTTTATCGGTACTTTTTGTTTAGAAATTAAATTGTAGCAGTTGTTAGTGGCCTTACAGCTCGGTTAGCAAACCTTTGTGATTTTAACGTTGTAGTTTGTGTGTTTGATTCCCACCAAGGCCAAAAATTTTGATGATGTTGGTTTTATGTTTGGATGTATTTCTTTTTCAAATCAAATATATTTTGATTCGCTTGCTAGAGTCTCATTTAATAAAAGAATGAGTAATTGTCATTGAAATCTTCTGTAATCTATTTGCAATTTTGAACGATAATTTATCAGTTTTTAAGCGAGCTCTTTGAACAGGTTATTTATTTTTGATACGAAATGAAGTATCCATCGTTGAAAATAGGAGCAAATAAATATCACAATATTTTTTGCTACAAAATACCGCAACTAAATAATAGATTTTCCATAGTGAAGTCGTAAAAATAAATTGGCGTACCTGGTGACACAATAATTCCGTCTCTAGAGACCGGTTCGAAGGGGCATAATGACGTATGGAGACATAAGCATAACTGCGGCTTATTGTACCGTGACGAAGGGCAAAATCACTTTGTGGAAGTCCTTGGAGACGAACATTGTCATACATGAAGGAAGTAAGGATACTTAACTTACAAGAATACTGCCAAATATTGAGCCATACCTAATTGTAAGTATCATAATAATTATTATGCGATCTAATAATATAAAAGATTCAGGCCAGATTTTTTATTTTTAAAAAGAGAGCTTGCACTTCGAAACAAGGCCTTCACCGCGCCACGGTGCCATTGACACCACTTGATATCATAATATGGTCTAACACTACTAGAAAAAAAAGATGAAGCCTTCGTAATTAGTGTATCGCTGGGATATTTGACAGCAATTCGTTGATCGCCATCGCAGTCGCAGCTGATCGCCTTTATGTGCACAAGTCCTAAAGGTTCTTGTATGCTAACCACGAACCGGAACACGAGCGTAGAATGCTCCTCCCACCTAGCGTGATAAGAACATTGAAAATGGACAACCAGAGACTCATCAAACGCGCTACGCTACGCGCTGCAAGAATCGTCAAACGATTACCAGCATATAGTCTATTTAAAAAAAAAAACAGAGACTCAAATCGACAGCTGACATTGGATTTCGCTGGAACACGGTAGATGGGGAAGGATTTAAATCCTTCCCCATCCAACGGCTTCCATGCAGCTATTTCTTTTGTTTCGAAAGCTTTGACGCTATGTATCCTTGAGCCTTTGTTAGTTTGGTTAGAAACACGACGCGTATTTCTATAGTACCTAGATAAAGGTATGTAATAAATTCATGGCTTATGACATTGTATAGTACTCGCCATACATTGACTGGAGTCTCAAACACATTGAACTGGGTCAGCTGAGCGTATATGGTTTTTTTGGGTCATGAAAGAATGACAGGACCAGTCCAACTTTAAACAACTGATCGACACCATGTCACCACAGACACGGGCTAAACGCATCGGGTTGGCGTTTACTTTAGGCGACCCCCAAGGCCTCTTACCCCCTTATCTTCCCTTACTTATCGCGCCCTCCAAGGCCTCTTACTAAGATTTTACTTTACGTCTAAAGAAAGTAACGCGTGGCATTGATCAGCTGTTAAAAAGTAATATATTAAAATATAGACTGAATCACGATGGCATGAAAGTGAAATGGAAAATTTTACCGCAATTATGACCCCTGGCCGCTTGCCGCTGGTCGGGCCGCCTAATGCGTTTGTGCTCTATTCTATACGGTCCCAATTTCATCCCTAACGGTGAATTAATTCTGACTTTACTATACAATCTTTTATGTTTATTGAAGAGTCTTGTTTTTCGTTATTTTGTCAGCGTATATGTTTATTCAAACTTATGATTTGAGTTAAAAAATATCACTCCTTTAATTTGATCTTTTGATGAAATATATCAATGTACAATCAACCCAAGATTGTGATGCTGATTGACGTGTGTTTTAAAGTCAAATTCCATAAACTTGTGTACTCAATAGTATAATTACTAGTTATCATTTTCTAAAACAGTATAACAAAGTATACTGGACAGAATACAATCTACTTACTACTCATAAGGTTCAAGTTTGTTACCTTACTCTATAGAAGTAACAGTAAATATACTCACATCCACCTCCAGAACATTTTCTCTGAGATCTCTTGGCTGAAATCAACAGGTGATAACTGAGTTCACACCCTGAGGGAGCATTAAACAACTTGCTACTCTACACTCCACTTACACGGCTCAAATTTCAATCACAACTATTTCAGTAGTGAAAAACAACCTGTAGCTTTTCAGTTTTTGCAGGAGTTCTTACTTAGAAAAAAACACTGCTGAATGAATCGTGGAATAAGTTATAATGTTTGGAACTTTTTGGATTAGAGATTTATGAGTTATTGTCACGGGGTTGGTGCACTTGATTGACAAAGAAATCGTGATTAAGATTGAGTAATTTATTAGCGAGTGGAACGGTTGTGACGTCACGGGCGCTGATATCAAACTAGCCTGAAACGCTTTCCTCGCTCACTGCCCGACTCGTCGGGTTATTCCGCAACCTCTCTGGGCGTCTTTGTCTTTTTATTTTATTGCGCTTGTGCCAATACAATCAATTGTACTTTTTTTATTGAAATTGTATTGGTGTAAAAATTTACAAAGCATTGACAGTCTTTATAAAAGCACCTAATATGCTAATACTTTTTGCAAAAATTATGTAAAACCATAATAATCTATTTTGAGCAGACCGACAAAAAGATTAATCAATAATAATAATTTATTTGGAAAGCGTATTATAAGTCTTAAAAGGAATAGGTGGGAGGTATGGGTATTACCTATTTCGATTTAAAGCAATATTTTCATCAAATAATTTTGCATGAAGTTCATAATTTTTTCACAAATTCCATTTTTAATTTACCTTCCAACATCAAAATCTAAAACCAACACTGTCTGTTAAAATTCAGTATACATATCTTTGTGCTTTATAACGGTTTTTAATACGAAAATAATAAGACGAGTTATGAGAATAACTCTGCAAATTGATCCCGTATTCTGGTGACGATGTGTAGATATAGTGCTAGATGCTGTGCGCTAGAGCGAAAAGACAATACCATCAGAGAGAGAAAACAAAAGAGAATTCATTCAAGATCAGTTAGGTATCTCATTCTGCAAAAATTCTCCGCGGATTTCATAATCAATCTCTTTCCATCCTTATCGTTCTCGGGCTGTGTTCTATCTATCGGAGAGAGAGGGAAATAGATCCTGGAAAATTGTATTCTTTCTAAAGTTACAGAATAGGTCCAAAAGTCACGCAAATGCCACAGAAGTAAATAATAGTATTTAAAGTACTTGTATTATTCACTACGAAGGCTACAAATTTATACTATGTTTCAATCTGTGGTCCCAATTGAAAATTCTCCTTTACCGCTTTTAGTTGTCCGAAAAATATTCGACAAGATGGCCAACACAACGTTATATGCTGTCAAATTAAATAGGCAGACGACTAGAAATATATCCAAATATTTAAGGACAAAGAAAGCTAACTGTAAGTATCTGAATATATTTTTGTAATACAAGATTGAAATGATAGAGAAAACGGCAGAGTTAGCTTTGAGTGAGAGTAATATTGATCTGAATGGTGTCTATAAAAATAACAAAAGCATCGTAGAGTTTTACAACATTTTTGCTCCACGATATTAAACCTAAAGCGAGAAGCGTAAAGTTCATTTTACATTACAAGCCGATTTAAGGTGACGCACGCCAGCGAATGCTCCAGATTCGCAGACAATGCCCCAATTTATATCCAACTCACTTACTGGAGTCAGGGCGACACGGCAGTTGAGTAGGAAGGATACTAGTAATATTGTATCCCTACGACTACGACTTTAACTTTAGCTTACGTATCCCTGCGAAATTGTTTTGTCAGAAAATGAAAATGCTTTGTTATAGCTGATGGTTACCAGTTAACATCAGGTGGGTCATATGCTTGTTCCATCAGCTGGTTGTTATGACAAAACTTTTTTCAACAAGACCAACAAGATGCCACGAGATGCCTTCTAAAATGTAATCTAACTGTCTTTGGAACAGATTGATTTGATAACTTAGTCCCGTATGCATAAACAATGTTTGAGTCTGTCTAGCCTCAAGCAAGATGCTTGACTGTCGACTCAGACTCAAGCATGGTTTCTGCATAGGTACGGCCCTAAAGGCCTGCGCACATCTAGGTGATGGCGAAGGCGATAACGTGAAATGCTGTCAGATATGACAGCGATATTTGACAACGATTCAGCTGATCGCAATCGCCATCGCCTAAATGTGCGCAGGCCTTACAAAATTAGAAAATGTGTGAAATGTGTCAAGGGTATGCACGAGAGGTGCCTCTTAAAGACGCACATAAATCCTCTCACCACACTGGTTCAAAAAAACTTGTGACATTTAAGAAGATATTTGTCTGATGATCAAAGTAATGAGGTTGCTGTTTCTTTTTTTTTCAAAATTAATCTGATCAAGCTAAGTATAGCAACAATGAGTTCTGACGACATCGCCGAAAGTTCCATATCACATGTAGAAAATAGGGTAAAAACCTATCGCACAATGCCAATTACATTAAAACATTCGGCCGGGACAAAGGGCGAGAGAACAATGCCAACTGGAAGGAACCCGCGATACGTCTTTCAATGCTTTTAACTTTCCACTGATGGCGGCGCGAGGGAAAAATGGTGACGTCCCGCGACAAATGCCCGTGAAGTAGAGATGGGCGGCTGTCTATGAAAATAATTTACACCATATCGATAGTTTGCAAAGTATGCTTTAATGCTTTTTTTTCTTTCGCTCGTGGACTTCAGTTCAACCGTGATCATGGTGCATGCAACTGTGTCGAAATATCGGGAGTCAAAACTCACAAAATTTTATCATGGTAAATATCTCATTGTTCATAAAAATAGTATTTAATGCTTGGTTTTGATTTATTGGGAAGATCTAAAGGGATATTTAAAGTGCATAAGGATAAAAGATTTGAAACATTTTTGATCAAACGAAGCATTTTCATCTAGCTGGATGATTTTTTTTTAAATTACAAATTGGAACAAAGATACATACAAATTACAAATGTACATAGGTAGGTACACATAACATTGATACAGATTGGAAGACCAAACATGAGCTCCTATTGGTTAGAGTTTTAAAGACTTCATAGTTGGGGGTTTTTTAAAACAAAATACGCTAGCTTCTGCCCTAAGAAAGTCCAAAAATGTTATTCATTAAACATCGATGAAATTTTCGTTGTGTCACATCACTAGTAAAGAAGTGAGACGTAACCAATGGGGTATCACGGTTTGGTTGCACCGCAAACTCATTTTATAAATCGCCCGTCCGTCTACCCGGAACCACGCGTTACCCACCCTAGCGTTGCGACACTATAAAAACATTAAAAGCTTTCCACGTAAAATAGTGGTGTGCAGGGTACATTAGGGACCCGATGAGTAATTGATGATGCCGGAAATATATAGATGAACTCTTTCTCTACTTCCAGAAAATATACATTGCGTATTTAATCACTATGAAAAATGTCTGTTCAATAAAATATTTAGCAATGGAAATGTCATGTAATAATTTAAACTCCAATGAACCGCAGTAAATGTAAAGACGGAGATGCTTTTCTTAAAAAAAAAGTATTTAAGTATTATATCAGCTATCTGGTTCCCATAGTACAAACTCTGCTTAGTTTGGGGCTATTGTGTGGATTGTCCACAATTATTACTATTTTTGCTTCCTGGAAATTTATTGGAGCTTACATCTAGCAGTGGACTTTTCAGGATGATGATGATTCGTAGAAGCTCCAATCATTTTATGCCCTGACCCAAAAACTACTTAAAGCAACGCATCACAATGTCTCTTTATAAAACGACCGCCCGATCCACTCGCTTATAGACAGTATCAAGGCAAAGATCTTAAGTAAATCAAATCGCCCCATGAATGGCGAATGAGCCGGGCTTTTCAGAGTTTTCCACAGATGGCTATCACAATGGACGGGATCAAGAGAAACTTATCTCCTTGGGAGCAAAAATGTTTCTTAATGCTTATTTAAGTTCCTCCCATTTGATGGTATCAAGCTGGATAAGAGAGGTTGGGAATCAATGAGCTTTATTGTGAAACAAAATTTCATCTGATATTAAATCCTATTTGGTCAAGCACGTTTTATTTTATCAAGCATGGGAGCATCAAAATATTTTTTATTGGCATAGAAACAAGAGCAAGACAGCTAAAACTTTCTTTCGAACAGTCTAGACAAGACAAAGGACTTAGATTCTGACATTAATATCACTTCAGACAGCTCCGATCCTAAGTAGTTTAACAGCTCAACACGTACTGCATAAAATTTACAAGAGCATATTAGAGACATAATAATATACAATATATACCTATTAACACTGTGACCATCGTGTACCTATTTTAGAATGAAAATAAGATTTGAAGAAATAAAACAAACATTTCCCTACATAAGTCGTTAAGACACAATGCAAACGTTAACCATCCTTAAAAAGATTACTCATCACAATTTTTCATAGTAAAAGAGACTTTAAATCGCATCCGCATTTACATTTTTATGGCTCTTAAACACTCAATAAAACCAACCGCGAGTATAAAAAATCTAAATGTACGGAGCGAGCTACAAATAAGTTAGAACCGGGAAAATGTACCGTAGTAAAATAAATTAAGTACCGTAACCCTAACATTTAATGAGTTATAGTAATCACGTTAGGAGAACCAGAGAAATACCGAGAGAAGTACTCGCGTCGTACTTCGTGTTTGTGTTCAAACACAAACACGAAGTACGTGTCGTACAGAGCGACACCTATCTTTCCGCCAGCATTACATTATCAATGTGTGCGTACAAATCACCAGAGTTGTGCTACAACTATTAAACTGAAATGTGTCAACTAAATATTCTTATTCATAAAAAAACAAGCAAAAATTTTTTATAAACTGCGCGCAATTGTAGGAATACTGGGATATTAGGTGTAAAAGCTTGCTCCTAATATTAAGCGGCGTTTCTTGTGAAGTTGAGCGACTGTTATATAGCTGCACTATGTCTGCGGAAAGTCCTTTTCAGAAAGTGAAACCTCGCCAGGGCTTTGAAAAACAACAATAACCCTCTCTATACGTATGTATGAGGATACGCAATATACTTCGAAGTACTCTACATAGAGCGAAGAAAGATTATGTCATGTCAATGTTTAAAGTATTTTCATTCGTTGGAAGCGACTGCAATAAAAAAAAAGTTTATTTTTCCTTGCTAGTGAAGCTTTTTAAAATTGCGCTAAAATACACATCAGGGGTTAGTGACTATTTAGATTTGTTGCCCGATGATACAGAAAACAATTTAATAATGTGCTGACTTGACCTAGTAACCGGCGTTTCTACAACAGTTTCAAAGCCCTAGAGCTACTGTAGTGCATTGGGTATATTCTGTAATGTGCTGTGCTAATGATTACAACAAACTAAAATTATGAATTTGTAAGTAACATATTTTTTAACGAAACAATATAAAAAGAGTTTTAAAAAGTTAAAAATATTTGACATGTTTATCCAATTCTACAAAGGATAAAATAATTAAGCGGAGCAACTAACAACCAAGCAAGTAAAAAACAAAAGCATTAAACGAACAGCTAAATTCAGTCTCATTTACATACTACTTCGTCGACGACAGGTCGTTCGTTTTATTAGCTCTATGCAGACCCCTCTCTGTTTAAGAGCCACGCTATTTTCATGTTTCGGGAGTACAAATGGAAATCCATTTAAATACTAAACCGACGTTTCAATACTGATGTAAAGTGTTTAGTGTACCGTAGGTGATCTCGTGATTGCGTACAACCCCATCGTATTTGTTTAATGGTGTTTTGGAAACCACGAAAAGTTATCTATCTAATATGTAGATCCACCGCATGGTACCTCAGAGAAGTATGTCATAAAAAATATAGTATCTTTCTTGAACACATTGTTTACTAGCGGCTGCCCGTGGCATCAACCGCACAGTAGTTTTTTTTTACATTAAATAGAACATCCTTTGGCTACAATCTCACTTGATGGTAAGCGACGATGTAGCCGACGATGAAGCAGGATGGTCTAGAAGACACCTATTCACTCTTGCCTTGAAGAGGCCCAGATTGTAGTTGTCAGGAAAAACTGCCGACGGCAATGACTGAGAATGAGTTTTAATAGTTTTTCCCTTTTCCTGTAATTTTATCTGTTGTGTTCGAGTAATAACCAATATTTATAAACACGAGTGTGTATAAAAGATATGAGTACATAGTATATTTCAAACCTTGTGAAACAAAATAAAAGCTCCACGTACATTTAAATTGCTTCGTAAATTTCCATTTGTAATGGCAATAAGCCTTCCTTTGTAAGTTGCGCAAAGGCTCGCACGGCTTCTCGCTTCTTTGAGATGCAGTTGAGGGGCTTGGAGCTCGGCAGGAGACGATTGTGTCGATACTCTATTTGTTTGTCACCGATCGACTCGGGGGGAAACGCAATTTAGAGGTTTCTGTGTCACATACTCGTCGCTTGTACGGTACAGTTATAGGTAGTTGAAGGTTAAGCTCAATATCATTTTTCAAAGTTATCTTTTGGGATAAAATATTCTTATTGAGATACTAGTTCTTTCAAATCAATGTGGTGAAAGGATTTTAAGTGCGCCTCAGAAAGGCTTCTTTCGTGCACTCGACACATGTTTTTGAACTTTTGAGATTCTAGGACATGTCGGTTTCCTACAATATTTTCCTTCACCGTTTTCGCATTTATATCGTGATATATCAGCATTTCCTTCTAGTCTTAGTCTAGTCTTCTTTTAGGCTTAGGTCTAAGCATAGTCCCAGAAACTACAGCCCTAGTACCATGAGTGAAAATTTGTTTCTGACGGTTTCATTGAAATAGATATAAAGGCGGGTTTACTCATCAAACCCAAAAAATTATGCTGGTTGCTGCAGTTTATTTAGGTCGTTCTCATTCAAAATAGTAGCTGATTGCCCTACAAAGAAAATAAACAATTTACAAGTATAGCGACGCAAGATAAAAATTCTTCCTTCCCAAAAAACACTGGAATTTTTCAACGCTTCCCCGTCAATTAACATCAACAACTTTACTTTCAGGAGTTGTCGCCCCCGAGATTGTATTTTAGATAATGGCTCAGTAATCACGGCGGTGATTTATCACAGTGCTATCTCAGCCTTCACTGTCCATTAAGCAATTCTGGCTGCAACCCTTTTGTCGCAGTCGTCACCCTATAGTCGGGAAACCTCATACGGTTGACGACGTGACAACCGCACTAGTTGTGGGAACCAATGGATTTATTCCGAAGATTAATACGGTACTCTAAATAATCACAATTTCTTTTTCTTTAAATTCAATTTCCGCAAGGAAATTTCCTTAGTTTTATATTGCACACAATATAAATACAGATATAGATCCAAATCTAAAACTTTTATAAATGTTCAAAGTATTCTTAATTCTTTAATGCACACAATATAAAACATAGGAAGAGAAACTTATAGGATATTGTGTAACTTTTGTTGTTGTACTATGTTTAGACAAGATTTTCTCGTTTAAAGGTATAAGATTTATGTTCTAATGATTCATAAAAAATAGCTCTGGTGATCAGGAATGTTGAATTGATTTTTTTGGAAAATATTTTGAACAATAAAATATTTTATTGCAGGAGAGTTTTATTAGACGAAAACAGTTTTGCTAAAACCAAATTACCGAAATCAAAAATATGTTAGGTGACATCAGCCCCGGGGTCGTCGGTAACAAAGTTAGGGGCCCAACAATTGACATGCATTAACGGTATTTCCGGTGGCGTTTGGCCCGCAATGTTGTTACGGACCGGAAATTCAATCGAGTTTAGAACGTCTCTCGAGCTACGTCACTGCCGCTAAAAACTCATAAGGACAGGCACGTATTCCAGTAGGCCTAGCACAATCTCTATCTGGCTCTAGTTTTGAGTCTGGGTGGGTGCTCATTAGTGTATTATACTGGGTATGTGGCGTTTCGACGTAGGATTTATTTAGTCAACACTGACCAGACTCAAAACCAGAGCCAGAGACAGAGCCAGACAGAGCTTGTGGTAGGCCTACAGAACACACGAAAACTTAAGGATAGGGTTCAAAAATGTTAAAAGCTTTTGAATAACTTGTAGCTAAATTATTTGAAGCAATAATGTTCATTTTACAGAACAGAGTTAATTTTCAGATGAATAAAGAATAAAATTGTTTCTAGAAAGATCAACTATCACAACATACAAGCTTGCAAAAACGTATCGCACACGTGTGTACCTAATTCTAATGCCCCACGAGGATTTCCTGTGAAATGCATTTCAGAAATTACGAATACTATGGTACTACTGAGGTACCATAACACGAACTCATGCAAAACCACTCTCGCATCACTACTATAACGTCTACTATACCGCTGGGGACCAAAGTCCAACGTGTTTTTTGCAGCTACTCGTATGTCAGCCGGTAAGCCATGTCATGGAGGTTGTGGCACAAAACTTAACTAGGAAATTCACATTCTTTACCACCCGATACCCATGCCAAGAAAGTCGCTAAATGTATGTCAAGCATTCTCTTCTCCTAGGGTGGTTTATTATCCGGCTATTCATTTCGCTGCATGAATTAGTAATTAGTAACCAGCGGGTTTTTTATTCTACATAAACTTTTATATGCAATAATAAAATCCTGTGCTCGGAAACTGTAGGCAACATACTGCTCTTGTAAATCTACCACAAGCTCTGTCTCTGGTTTTGAGTCTGTGTGAGTGCTCATCAGTGTATTAATACTGTGTGTGTATCGTGTGTATCGAATAGGCTTTATTTGGTCAAAAAAGTACTTAAAACGATATCAATTTCCATTGACACTATGGTATTTTAATCGCGGGTAACACGAGACGGGGCGCAGCCAAGTTATTTTATAAAGTTAAAAGGTGACAAACTAAAATATTGGTCTACAAAAAATTAACAGTTTATCAAGTTTTGATCAAACGGAACTGACTCGAAATAAATAGTTTGAAGACGTTTGAAAGTGATCCTTGTTATGTTAAAAAATTAGTTTTTTTTTTTTTTTTTTTTTTTTTTATGCCATAGCTGGCAGACGAGCAGACGGGCCACCTGATGGAAAGTAGTCACATAATAGTTTGAAAATTATCCGGCCATTTTGAAATTGGTCGCGTATGTTCCGACTTCCAGTTTTTTTCATTCTACAGAGCTCAGGCACGTCTTTGCTCACAAGCACTCCATACGTGACGGAAGCCAGCTGAAGTGCGAGCCCGTCATGATCGCGCGATCAATAAGTCTTGGTGAACTCAAATATTTGCACACGGCGAACATTAGTCGAGAAGAATGGAAATTAGTAGAGTAGTCTTATGACTTTTGCAACATTATGTATATAAGTACTACTTAGAATTAAAAACAATTTATAGGTACTTTTTCAATCGTTTCCGTGTTTTGTAGGTACCTAGGTTTTGATGGCTTATCCAGTACAGAATTTGATTACAAAAAATAGCTACAATTTTTTTTTACATTAGCAATTACTTGTAATTGCTACGCAATTATGTTATGTGCCTGTGATAAAGATAGCAATAAAACTCACTCGCCAAAAATCATAGAAAATTATTTTGTGTAGCCTCTAAGGCGACGTAGTAGTTTTCTACGAGTTTCGTAGCAAATACGAACAACACGTTTCGTAGCACTTATTTATGCAATATAGAAATTCATATCCAAATGCGACGAGATGCACTGCTAACCTAATGAGCTCAGAAAAAATCATTCAAGTGACAGCTCCACGTATTTTCGTAGCACATAATAGTGTACTCTCACTGCCAAAGTGTAGGCGCCGCGAAGTCTACTCAACTGCTCTACCGTGGCGCCAGACATCCATCTCTGGGGTAATGGCCACAAACTGGATTCGCAAGAAATGTTGACTTTATGTCGATTGGTGGCTCATCAATCAATTGCTGTAAATAGTGAGTCAGCGTTTAGCTTCTAATTTTGAAAAATGTTTCTAAATATTAATCATCTGAAAAATTATACAACGCTTTCATTATTCTTTGCTAATTTGAAATGTTTTAACAACCAAATCATATTTTTGTCATTTGGATCACGTGTTAATAAATTGCAAAAAAAGACTACGGTTCGTTATTTAGTTACTGCCACTTAGTTACATTTATGACATTCAACAATTTAGCAATGTTTATTTAGTCACTGTTTCTTTTTATAATTTACATTAGTCTGAATCAATGGAAACCACCAGAGGTGTTCCCTCTTAATTACAACATGAATAGCTTCAAGAAAAACGTTAAAAAATTCCTTCAGGGTAGGCAACGCAACGACAGCACCCTTGGTGTTGTTGGTGTCTATGGGCGACGGTGACCGCTTACTATCAGGTGGGCCGTAAGCTCGTTTGTCTATCTTTTACATTAAAAAAAAAAAAAAAAATACTTAGCTATTATACGTAATTGTAAACACGAACTCATTCCCTGTAACAAGTCGTATCGTCCCTCCCCACTAATTAAAACCAATGCAGTGCAGTGGCATACCACGTCAATAATAATTAATCCTCGCAAAGTCAGCCGTTCATTTGAATATAATACAGTAGAGGTTGTAATTTAAGAGTGTCCTTTGAAGTGGGATTAAAACCGGCCGGTCCCGCCCTTACCGTCCACACGGCGAAATTAAATCCATGTCCTTACTTTACTCTCATTTGTGCAATTTAGTTCCCTTAATGAGATAGGAATCGATCGATTCTCAAGTCCCGATAGAATGGGTTGGTAAACACATGAATAAAACAATTCAGTGTTTCTACTCAGTCTTTGAAGTACCTAGGGTTGGTTCTCGAAACAAACTCGTATGTTAAGTAAAGATTGGAGTTGGCTCAATAAAAAAACAATTCCGACGCTTACAATTTGGTATCAATATGAAAAACAAAACAACGGTTTGAAATCAGTATGAATAGGGGAAAACATGTAACAATTCAATACCAGGGCTAGAATAAACAACGCACTAAACATACTGGTTGGTTACACAGCGCTATCTAGCTCCAAACTACCCCGAAGCTTGTATAATGCAAAAATTCTTTCATTTATGCTCAATTATTATTTTAATACGCCCAGCAAAGTATCGTAGCAACAACATTTTTCATTAAGAATTTTTTCATAAATAAAGAAAATGAAAGTACCTATTGGAAAATATTACTTTCCTGGAAAGAACGTTCATTAGCGATTCTATTGAAAATTCTTCTTTGGAGAATTTCCTTTGAGAAATTAAGTTTTGTCGTCGACAACCGTAGGGGCCTGGTGCATGAAGCATTAATGACCCAGTTCTGCAACTTTGCAGAAAAGTAGTAAGTATACATTTTAAAATGCGGTTTCACTGTTTTATTTTAATTACTAGTGGTTCTGTCCTACTATCATAAACCTCCCAATACTTAGGTAGTTGAAATTAAAAAAAAAACCAAAGTGTTTCTTGAGTTATTTCAATCATGAATGATAATTGGCGTTGATCAATATTTTTTATGAGATAAAGTAATAAAACAAGGATATAGCCCAAATAATATTGTGAGATCAGTAGGCCTCTGACAAGCTCTGTCTGGCTCTGGCTTTGAGTCTGTGTGAGTGTTGACTAAATAAATCCTACGTCGAAACGTCACACACATAGTATAATACACTGTTGTGTTGAGCACTCACACAGACTCAAAATCAGAACCAGAGACAGAGCCAGATAGAGTTTGTAGTATGCCTACTGCTTTACCTCACAGATACAGTAGGATTAGAAAAAATAAAGACATACACTTATGCTTTCATTCATACGGCATCGTTTTAATCCAGCTAATCAAAGGAGACACGGAGACGAAAATAAACATAAATATGATTTGCAAAAGTGGCAGTTAGGAAGATTTATTTGCGGTGGACGTCCCCTTGGCGCCGACGGCGGGCGCCTCGCTGTCCCGACGGGCAGACTTCGAGGCGGCAGACGATCTATCGATCTCTGGAGATGACGCGAATCCTCAGCCTTGGCCGCCTTTTTATTTGGCAAAAATCTACTAAAGATCGCGACATACTACTTGAAAATACATTCTTTCATATACGGTTAATGGGTCTTGTTTAAGACTTGTTTAAATAGGGTAGGGTCAATTATACCCAATACCCGTTTTCAGCCTTATCTAGAAAATGGTCAAAATGTCAATGCATGCATCATTTTTTTCATTATGCACGAAAAGAGCAGGGGCTCTTTAAGATTTTATGTGGGGATGTGGGGATTTTAAGTGTATCTACCAAAGGGTTGAGGTACACTTAAAATCCTTTCACCACACTTGCACTGGTTCGAAATAACAAGTATTCAGTATGTTTATTGCCTTATTATGCATGTAAATTCAACAGAGTCAGATCTTAGAACTAGTTTTGAATCAATACATAATACAAGTGACACGATAAGAAGATTATGTGGCCACCTGCCCATTTCTTACTTTAGAAATATTAATAACAAACAACTTTCCATCTCCAGAATACTCCCTGTCAACATATCAGCGATCTTTGCAGCAACCCTAGTGTCTAGCTAATTGGCCGTTCCGTACAACGACGTGGCCACAAAAGGCTGAGGCTCATTAAAATTTCATCCGAAAGCCCAAAGGCAAATGTTTTAACAAGCTGTTTGTAGTAATGCAACACCCGGTGCGTATCAGATTTGAGCAGTAACTGACGGGTTTGATGGCTTAACAATAAATGTAGGCAAGAGTGAGGAAACTGGGGTCTCCTCAATACCTTTACAACAGCATATACCTACCGACCAACTTCAAAATAGTATTATGATTAAAACTGAAAATAATTTTATAACTATTAAAACAACAGTGAAACGGTGAAAGTAGAAATCTAACTTCAATCAATACGGAAAGACGAAAACCAATTTCATCTCCATTTTCAATATAATGTCGAGTGCAAAATAAAACAAAGCAAGAGCAGTGCGAGAGAGCAATTAATTTGGGGGGCTACAGCGGCCTCTAGCGGACCAATCCAGTAATTGTCACTGGCGATATTCAAATGGCGGAAACAATTAGCGTGAGTGCTGTGTACGCATTTGTCTGGACCGAAGATTATGGTGCCACCTAGATGTATTGTTTTCATAAGCTTTTATGGAAATTACTCTTCATTTCCATCATGCCTATTTCTGCCGTGAAGCCGCATTGCTGTTTCGGTTTGAAGGGAGTGGGTGCCGGTAAAATTACTGGCACTTGAGGCTGAACATCCGTGTGCCTCAAGTTGATGGACGCAGGGAAGTGCATCGTAGGGCACGTTCCTGACGGGTGTGACCTACGAAGCAATGCTTTGTTATAGGCGAAGGTTACTTACTCAACATCATGTGGGCCATATGCTTGTTCTATCAACTAGTTGTATTAATTGTATGTATATGTACAAAAATATATATAATCAGCACCAGTTTTTCTTCTTTTCACTAAATTGTCCTACGGTGATTCACACAGATGTTAGTTTTAAAGTTCAACAACTATAATAAAACCTTTTCTTTACGTTATAATTAAACAGCTTCCAGGCAATTTTTAGCATGTCTTACTAATCATGTTTTGTGCAAAGTTCGCACGTAAAATGAGCTGAGAAAAGGCGTAGAGCTTTATCAGCAAAAACAATAAAGTTCGTCTCCCCTTGTCAGTTTGTTCTAAATCTCTTTTGTGTACTTCCATATCGCTACAAAGCTTGCTAATGTCCTTCAAGGACTTAGTGATTTAAACGGACTAAATAATGAACCAGCTACCCTTCTACTGTCGCTACCCGCTTCCCAATTTATGAGCTTTAAGCCTTGGGGTAGTTTCGGATCTACCTCTCTATACAATTATTTTATAAGTGGGTGCCTATGTGCGATTAACTTAATTCGATTATATAGTTATTTGGAGTATTCATTTTACCCATCAGAACTAAAGAGCAATTATTGAGTATTCAGTATTCATCGTCTTAGGGACGCTTCCGTCTGGTTCTGATTTGGATCAGTTGAGCTATCTCTCATAAATGTTCTAGAGATATCTCTATGGTCTGCAGATAGCTCAACTGTTTCTTGTGTATTTAATAAATTTTTATTCAATTACATAAGTTTATTTGCATAAATACATGTATGTTCTGTGTATTCAGTATATTTCACTAGTTTATTCATCTACCGAACCACTATTTTTATTCCCACAAATTTTAGAAGAAGTCTAAAGTCCAACCCCTGTATTTAGAAGCAACTACCATCTCTTACCACTAGGTAATGGCAAACAGTGACAATGCCTCACAACTTTTAAGTAACGCGTGTAAATAACGCCATAAAAAAAGACAGAGAGAGATGAAAAAACTTTTAAGTCATATTTGACAATATCGCTGTCATATTTGACAGCGTTTCACTGATCGCTGTCAAATTTGACAGCGATAATGTGAAAGAACGCTAGATGTGTGCAGGCCTTTAACGTTTGCTAAGCACAAGTTTATTTCTTTAATGAACTTGGTAATTTCTACAAAAATTATACATGACGATGATGCTTTCAAACGAATATCATTATGTTTGGTTGGTATTAATAGCGTACCTATCGGATTGTAGTACGACAAGCGGATCATTTTGCGTCAGTGCGTAACATCCGGGTGGCCAGTGAAGCATCACACGTAAGCCATACAAAGAAATCCGATCATACCATTCTCAAAGCTTTGAAATATTTGAGACGTGGGGACGTACATCTGTACAGACTATTGAAATCGAGGATGCATCTCAGTTTTTCTCTTGAAGTATCTGTATTAGCTCATCCCTAATAATAATGTATGATTGTTGGTGATATGTTTTTTACAAGGATTGGGTTTTTAGTCAAGTTTGTATGAAAAGCTAAAAAGTGTGGCCATCTTTGTTTAAGAAGACAATTACCAAAATTCAACTGCTAAAAGGTCCAGTTAGTCAGGTTCATTCTCACAACCTAAATACTATCACCAGTTCGAATAAAAACATAATTTTATTTTCTCCTGCTACACAATCATGAAAGAAAAGTAATATTTTTCTTTTATGAAACTCATCAATCAATATAATCGACAGGCTGACACTACAAACCAAGCCTCAAATCAGTCAGCTACCGCAGTGGATTCAGTCAGTCGGTCCACATTCGCATGACGACACAAATCCGGATGATGTCTGTTTGTTATCAGCGCTGAGCAGTCGACTGTAGGGCTGCCAGACGCCGAATAATCCGATTATTTATCGAATCCACTCG
The DNA here is from genome assembly GCA_947578465.1 of Thera obeliscata. NCBI lineage: Eukaryota > Metazoa > Arthropoda > Insecta > Lepidoptera > Geometridae > Thera > Thera obeliscata. Next base: position 4,352,882 of record OX387927.1, read on the forward strand.
ATTTAGGAACAAAGAAACGGTTTCTAATCCTTAAAAATATTACTTGAGAGTAATTTAAAAGTTGCACGACTGTCATTTTTTGTCAAAAATATCTAATCAAAATCCCTATGGATAACGAGAGAAAACAATCCATGTCACGTCTGTTGAAAATACCTACCACTTTATGCAGCAGTTCAACTTAATTTGGAGGCTAGAGAACCTCAAACAACGGTTTTTCTACTGTACTTCGATTTTTAGACAAATTCACTTAATATTTATAATAATTAGTGGTCAGTCCGATGAGAACTAGGATAACTGATATAATACTAACACATATTTTTTAAATAGAATACAAAATAACACTCAGGCAGAGAACAAACATCTGTGTTCATCACCAAATATTTGTTCTCGGTGGGGATCGAACCCGCGGCCTACAGCATAGAAGGCAGAGTTACTACCAACTGAGTCGTGACGCTAGTCAAACTACGAAAACTTGTCAATAGTAGGTAGGTAAAACTGGCTAGTTTCACGAATGCCACGTCCATACAAATGAGAAAACAAAATTTTCATACAATTAGTCCCAGCCAATGCCATGACGTATTTGAACCTTCCTTTTTCAAATATTTTTATAGGGTTTTTTTAGTTTCAACGTCACTAGAGTGCGTAAAACAGTAAGCAAGTAAATCTTAAGGAATATTTTAATGCCTCTTATTTTATGTTCTGTGTTAGAAGGTAGGTACCAACTCCTTGATCGGAGCTTACAAAGCAATCGCAGAAGTCCGAGATTGCCACATTCCCCACCCTCATATTTTATTGCGTTCGTATTATCTGCTTGTCAATATTATCGACGATCGTCGGATCTTCTCTCGGTTCCAGAAAATGTTTTTCGATTCCCGTGTTTTCTTCGATACAGATGTTGTTTTTTTTTATTTGTTTCCCGGTACAGTTATTTTTATTATGAGTATAATTGAAGTATTGTCGTTTTAAAAAAACATGCTTATACTTTGATTGTATATTCGTTGTTGTTTAAGCATGATTAGTATAATAATTTTATAATATTAATTTTGTACCATTGTTTTATTAATTTTATGAAGTCGACTGTTAAACTTTTTTTTCATGTATGTAGCAGTTTTTTTTATAATTGATTTGTTATTTGGTTAATAAATAGTTGATTATTTTATGTCTGATGAAAATATAGAAGAGTAGTTACAAGCCGACGGAAATGTTGCCTGCCGGCTGCTAAAATTACGTATGGGCGAATAAAATAATGGCTGACACAATTCTTCAAATAGCATTTCTTATTGTTACATAACCCATACCTAAGTATACATAAGTAGGTCATTCAAAACTTCTTAACTGCTAATGAGGAAACGCAAAGAGTTCTAAAATAAAAATATACAGAGTAACAAGATCAGGAAAGTTCTAGGGGTAAAAATAAGCTCGTATCACATAACAGTATACTCTGATGACGGAGTAGCTTGATGAGTAGTATCTTTATCCACAAAGAAACCAGCAGCTTGACGTGCCTTCCGGAACATGATAGCGCTTAGATGAAAAAGCTGATAGCGGTCATAAAATGGAGACCGCACAGAACATTGTATTTTTTTTATTATTGATAGCTAAACGTTTGACTGCTTTCACACCTGATGGATGGTGAAAATGTAGCCTAAGGTGGAGCACGCCTCAAAGAGGTTCCTTCATGACTTACTTGAGAAGGGGTTTCAAATGGCCACCACACCTTGCTTAACTTATAAATGATCAGTCAGGAATAATTAAGTAAGCTGCTTCTATTTGGCAGTCTTCTATGAGTAGAGTTAGTTGTACTGTATTTGATAAAAATCGCAAACTTCAAGTTAGTTAATAGTTATGTAATAGGGAATATGTGCTACTTTATCTGTTATTATTTTAACATCTTATGTAGATACACTGCTGAAGCAAAATAAATGATTTGAATTGGTTTTGACATTTAACATAGGTACACAATAAAATAGAGTGCATCTGTCAACTGATTTTATGATTTTTGAGTGTTCACACTGTATTGCACTATGAAAGTTTCGAATTGTATACATTCTTAGTGCTAAACGTGCCCTACGACTTACTTGAACAGAAGGGGTTTGTTGGCGAAGAGCCCGGAGGCCTTCTCTTTCGCGGCGTTGAGCCCCTGCATTGCTGCGACCCGACTTCCCACATCAAATTACACAACACCACATCTGCAAGAGAAAAACATATTAAAATATGACATAACCATTTTATTATGCATGAAAATGCATGAAAATCATTCACGACTGAACTTTATTGTCATTACAAAACGAACGAATTACTAAGGGGGCATCTAAAAATGGATTGTGTAACGTTATATCGAGATATGAAAGTTATAGATGGTTATGCAATACACACACGTCATGTAGGGGTGGGGTATCTCTATATAAAAACTGAATAGACATCTATAAAATATACACTTTTTGAGAATAAAGACTTTATATTACACAATTTTAAAAAATAAACTGAATTTAATGAAGAAATGAGAATTAGAGTACTTACTTTGAGTTCCCTGGCGTAGCAGGTCTGGCGTAGCGTCTGTGGCTCGTAGCACCCCGCGCGCCGCACGGCGTAGCGCTACGACTGCGCGAAGCAGCCACACCCATTGGCCGCGTCGCCTGCTGATGTAGATAAACCTCCACCAATCCCAGACGCTGCTGTAAAGGGGCGGAGTTTTCCAGTTTTCAGAAAATTTTCAGATGTACCCAAAATAATATGTACAGATACAAGCAACCGCATTAATGTTTCCACATGAAAAAGCAAGGGACAAAGACAAAGGGACGCCATTGCATGTGAGCATATTTTGCTCAAGTTTTGTAAAAACTTTACACATGAAAGTCAAAACTCCACGGTTTTCATTGCAAAATACAGTGGTACATAGAAAAATTACACATTATAATAAATCTTGAATTCAGAACTTTAGTTAATTTTATATGGTTAATTAGTACGAGTACCTGCGTGTATTATTGCAATATTAGAGGCATGCCGACTCAGATGGCACAGGTTTTTATATGAGTTGGATGATCTCATTTCGTTTTTCGAATTTTGGAAAACGTAGGATTTTATCACGAAATATTTTTGCAAGTTAAGTTTTTTTGCAGTCGAAAAATGAATCAGTTATAATTGGAAAATATCTGTTCACCTTTTAAATTAATTTAACTCAAACCAATTCCACATGCCAGGTCTAGAAGGCCTTACATCAATGTTATAATTAATCCTGTTTTTTTTTAATAAAAAACAATCATATTATGCTGTGGTGCCAATTTAACTGATGGTGATGATGATTCTAATTAAACTAACTGTACATAAAGGAAACTCTCCTGAGGACTCTCTGAGGGATGGTACGCAATGCCTACCTCAGGACATTCTGTTGCTCTGTTTCATTGCACTTTTCATAAAAATAAGTGCTATGCTGCTTTCTATAAATTTTATAGGTGGCATAATTTAACTACGATCTTTCTGTGTAACTACGTCTACATCAAATTCTGTCTTAATAATGACCAAAATCGTTATTCAAAAAGCTTCACCGAAGCTTAAATTCTGAAAAGATCGTATCAATAATGGAATACTCTACATAAAACAGCGCGATCAGCATCCATACCCTCGTTTGCTGACGGCTGAGCGCCGTGGCAATATCGCCAGTTCATTTCACGGCCAGAGGAACTCGCAAATGAAGTTTCCCCGCTCCAACGAGTGCGCCTCGCTCTGATTTATGTGAAATGGATGCGGTATGAGATCGGAATTTAGAATAGCTGTTACCCATAACAGTCTATAACCTGCTGTCATCCCTATCCTTCTTTTTCTTCTTAATTAAAGTCATCTCTCCATTCGGTCAATTATCCAAGGGCCTTATTAATAATCCTGGCGTAGCGTTGGACTAGTTAATCCGTGTTTTGTCACATTTGTTCGAGTTGACAATTGCATGTCAATGCAAGAGACAAAACACGGATTAACTAGTCCAACGCTACGCCAGGATTATTAATAAGGCCCCAAATGTCTAGTGATATTAAAATCGATTTTAGAGTCAAGCCAGTCGATGACGAAAATTCCGAAGATTTGAAGAAAACCATGGGATTTTACGTCATTGACGATGAACATTTTCGTTCAAATGAGGATACAATGATACCATATTTTATTTCAATTTCACTTTGAGCTCAGACCTCAAGTAATGTTAGTTAAAATACCACCAAAATTATACAGCTGAACTTTGAATAACACTAGAAAAATTATTAAAATAAAATAGCTTTACAGCTTTCCAAAATGTCAGAAAATGAATCCCACGCCCTATTCTATCATTATTAGCCTAACTAGGGATGTGAAAGTTGGATTCAGTTTATATTTAACACTACAATAACACTATTATAACACTATCATTAAAAAAAGCGGCCAAGTGCGAGTTAGACTCGCCCATGAAGGGTTCCGTAGAGTAATATAATATAGAAGTTCTAGTATTTCGTCGAAAGGTACATTGAGGTTTACGATTAATGACGAATGACGTATTAAAAAAACTACTAACTAGACCTTGTTCAAACCAAATATCGTTGGAAGTTTACATAGTAATGTACATCATATATATTTTTAAGTTTTATCATTCTCTTATTTTAGAAGTTAGAGGGGGGGAGACCAACATTTTACCACTTTGGAAGTGTCTCTCGCAAAAACTATTAAGGTTAGAAAAAAAAGATATAAGAAACCTCAACATCATTTTTGAAGACCTATTCATAAATACACGTATGGGTTTGATGAAAAAAAGTTTTTTGAATTTCAGCTCTAAGTATGGGGACCCCCAAAATGGATTGTTTTTTTCTATGTTTGTGAAAAAATCTGCGGTTCACAAAATACATCTAATTACCAAGTTTCATCAGTGTAGCTCTTATAGTTTCGGAGAAAAGTGGCTGTGACATACGGACGGACAGACAGACAGACAGACAGACATGACGAATCTATAAGGGTTACGTTTTTGCCATTTGGTTACGGAACCCAAAAATAATGGCATTACTTAACCATTTTACATTCAGTTCAACAACGGTCAGTACTTATAGGATAGAATGAACTAGAAATGCGTTTTACTATGTTAATTGTCCCGGATCAATAGAACCAAAACAAAATTGGTTTTTCATTCAGAATAACGACTACTTTCCTGCACGTACATTGCCATGGAGCTTGGTTTTGAAAAAATATTTAGGCAACTGTTTTTTGGGCATATTTTTTAGGTCGGGTACTTATCATTCATATTTTTTATAGCTCCTTGTTACGAATGATATTGCTACGGTGGCTGAACGCGTTTGAAAGAGTATCTGCCCATCAGACCGTTTTAACTGTCTGCAATCCATGTGCATTTCTCCAGCTTCCTCATATGGAAATTGCGAATTCTGAAAACGCCAACATTTAAAGCATAATTGGAGCAATCATTGATTTGAAGGAAAATTTAGCAGCAAAAAAAACAACGACTCTATGAGACTTTATAGGTGTGTTAGCTGGAGAGCGGCTCCACAGCTTCCTCATTCAGTGTGGGCAAACGGCTAACGATAGAGCTATATAGTAAACGCCAAATTTTAGAGCATAATTAGAGCACCCGGCATAAAAAAAATCAAGTCTCTAGCTCGAAAACTCTTTGAGTTAGAAGACTATAACAACGTGTTTGCTGGGAAGCCATTTCTCCAGCTAACACATGTGGATCTCAGGAATGGCTATAGCTAGAAAGTTGCTTGATATCTCCAAATTTAGAGCAAAAAATATCATGGATGCTCCAAATATTTCAAGTGTCTAGGTTCAAAACTCACCGAGTTAGAAGCTTTGATGACTGTGTTAGCTGGAGACACGTTTGTCTGGCACGCACATGCTACATCTGAGGATCTACAATAGCTACAGATTCGGTTGACGTGTCCAAACCGAGCTATGAATTAGAGCACTCGGCTCCAAAATTTTGGACTCTCTAGGACAAGTAGTTTCCTAGTAATGAACAAAAGAACATTTTGCCGCCAGAATTTTCAAATGTATGTTCGCACCCGTAAAAATGCGGCGTTGCCGCTCTGAAAGTTTGGTATCAGCGTAGGAATTTGAACGTTATTCGGTTTATTTTAGATCGCGATACGAGTCATTTTCGTATGCGCTTAGCGGTTTTGATTTCTGAAACCTAAAACTCATATTTTCTCTTTTTGTTAGGTTGAGAGCTTTCTCTCTATCTATATGAGAATTGTGTGTTGCCTGTTCTTGTTCGTTTTATAGTTTCTTTAGTAATGCGTGTCTTTAGGTATTCTTAGAAAAAAAACTTTATTTGGTTCTGTAAATAGGTACCTGCTAGGCCAGTGTTGATGATTCTACCTACTCTGCCTGTTGTTAGCCGTCTGTTCTCTGTGTTTTACTGTATTCAGTCAGGTTTTTATGAGCGTATCGAGTAAACCAGGCGGACGGAAAATAGGTATTTACTGCGGCTTGCTAGTTGTGTGCGTACTCACGCACACTTGCCCCCTATCACTTGCCATCTCACCAGATGGCAAGTGATAGGGGGGGCATCTCACCATGTTGTGCCGACCCCACCTGGTGGGTAAGGGCAGGAAGAAGAAAAAGCACTTTTTGGGGTTTTTTGTTTCATTTTCAACTATATTCCTATATTGTGAATTGGACATAATTTTTTGAATCCAAGATGGCGGCTTCATTTTTTTTCTTAAAAAATGGATATGGGTATCGTTTAATAGGTTTTTGGGGGCTCTGGTTGTGAATTCGACATTATTTTTTGAATCCAAGATGGCAGCTTCATTTTTTTTCTTAAAAAATGGATATGGGTATCGTTTAATAGGTTTTTGGGGGCTCTGATTGTGAATACGACATTATTTTTTGAATCCAAGATGGTGGCTTCATTTTTTTCCTTAAAAAATGGATATGGGTATCGTTTAATAGGTTTTTGGGGGCTCTGATTGTGAATACGACATTATTTTTTGAATCCAAAATGGCTGCTTCCTTTTTTTTCTCAAAAAATTGATATGGGTATCGTTTAATAGGTTTTTGGGGGCTACAATTGTGAATTCGACATTATTTTTTGAATCCAAGATGGCGACTTCATTTTTTTTTCCCAAAAAATGGATATTAGTATCGTTTAATAGGTTTTTGGGGGCTCTGGTTGTGAATTCGACATTATTTTTTAACTCCAAGATGGCAGCTTCATTTTTTTTCTAAAAAAATAGATATGGGTATCGTTTAATAGGTTTTTGGGGGCTCTGATAATGAATACGACATTATTTTTTGAATCCAAAATGGCTGCTTCATTTTTTTCTCAAAAAATTGATTATGGGTATCGTTTAATAGGTTTTTGAGGGCTCTAATAATGAATTCGACATTCTTTTTTGAATCCAAGATGGCGGCTTCATTTTTTTCCTTCAAAATGGATATGGGTATCGTTTAAAAGGTTTTTGGGGGCTCTGATTGTGAATTCGATATTATTTTTTGTATCCAAGATGGCGGCTTCATTTTTTTCTCAAAAAATGGATATGGGTATCGTTTAATAGGTTTTTTGGGGGCTCTGGTTGTGAATTCGACAATATTTTTTTGAATCTAAGATGGTGGCTTCATTATTTTTTTTTTTAAATGGATATGGGTATTGTTTAATAGGTTTTAAATGGCTCTGATTGTGAATTCGACATTATTTTTTGTATCCAAGATGGTGGTTTCATTTTATTTCTTAAAAAATGGATACCTATGGATATCGTTTAATAGGTTTCTGGGGGCTCTGATTGTGAATTCGACATTATTTTTTTATCAAAGATGGCGGCTTCAGTTTTTTTTTTTAAATAATGGATATGGGTATAATTTAATAAGTTTTTGGGGGCTCTGATTGTGAATTCAACATGAATTTTTGAATCCAAGATGGCAGTTTCATTTTATTTCTTAAAAAATGGATATGGATATAGTTTAATAGGTTTTTGGGGGCTCTGATTGTGAATTCAACATTATTTTTTGAATCCAAGATGGTTGCTTTTTTTTCTCAAATAATGGATATGGGTATCGTTTAATAGGCTTTTGATGGCTCTGATTATGAATTCGACATTATTTTTTGAATCCAAGATGGCGGCTTCATTTTTTTCTTTAAAAATGAACATGGGTATCGTTTAATAGGTTTTTGGGGGCCCTGATTGTGAATTCGACATTATTTTTTGAATCCAAGATGGCGGCATCATTTTTTTTCTCAAAAAATGGATATGGGTATCGTTCAATATGTTTTTGGGGGCTCTGATTGTGAATTCGACATTAATTTTTTAATCCAACATGGCGGCTACATTTTTTTTCTTAAAAAAATGGTTTTCTGTATAGTTGGTTTACTTACGATAGTTGAACGAGACAACGTCATACAGCTGTCCACGCGAACGCATCGCTCACTCAAAAAGGAGAAACAGATGTCGAACACTGCCGAACGCTGAGGCCGATTGTGCTTCTTTGGCACTCTTTCCACGCTCTCGTTTGCATTGCGTGCATTTGGCTCTATTGAATTATAAGACTATAAGATATAAATGATATCTATATCCATTTTTTAAGAAAAAAAAAATGAAGCCCACATCTCGTATTCAAAATATAATGTCGAATTCACAATCAGAGCCCCCAAAAACCTATTAAACGATATCCATAACCATTTTTTAAGAAAAAAAATGAAGCTGCCATTTTTGATTCAAAAACAATGTCGAATTCACAGTCAGAGCCCTCAAAAACCTATTAAACGATACCCATATCCATTTTTTGAGAAAAAAAATGAAGCAGCCATCTTGGATTCAAAAAATAATGTCGAATTCACAATCAGAGCCCTCAAATACCTATTAAACGATACCCATATCCATTTTTTGAGAAAAAAAATGAAGCAGCCATTTTGGATTCAAAAAATAATGTCGAATTCACAATCAGAGCCCCCAAAAACCTATTAAACGATACCCATACCCATTTTTTAAGAAAAAAAATGAAGCTGCCATCTTGGATTCAAAAAATAATGTCGAATTTATCATTCGAGCCCCCAAAAACCTATTAAATGATACCCTTAACCAGTTTTTTAGAAAAAAAATGAAGCTGCCATCTTTGATTCAAAAAACAATGTTGAATTCACAATCAGAGCCCCCAAAAACCTATTAAACGATATCCATAACCATTTTTTAAGAAAAAAAATGAAGCTGCCATTTTTGATTCAAAAACAATGTCGAATTCACAGTCAGAGCCCTCAAAAACCTATTAAACGATACCCATATCCATTTTTTGAGAAAAAAAATGAAGCAGCCATCTTGGATTCAAAAAATAATGTCGAATTCACAATCAGAGCCCTCAAATACCTATTAAACGATACCCATATCCATTTTTTGAGAAAAAAAATGAAGCAGCCATTTTGGATTCAAAAAATAATGTCGAATTCACAATCAGAGCCCCCAAAAACCTATTAAACGATACCCATACCCATTTTTTAAGAAAAAAAATGAAGCTGCCATCTTGGATTCAAAAAATAATGTCGAATTTATCATTCGAGCCCCCAAAAACCTATTAAATGATACCCTTAACCAGTTTTTTAGAAAAAAAATGAAGCTGCCATCTTTGATTCAAAAAACAATGTTGAATTCACAATCAGAGCCCCCAAAAACCTATTAAACGATATCCATATCCATTTTTTGAGAAAAAAAATGTAGCAGCCATTTTGGATTCAAAAAATAATGTCAAATTCACAGTCAGAGCCCCCAAAAACCTATTAAACGATACCCAAACCCATTTTTAAGGAAAAAAATGAAGCCGCCATCTTGGATTCAAAAAATAATGTCGAATTTGTAATCCGAGCCCCCAAAAACCTATTAAACGATACCCATATCAATATATTGTGAAAAAAAATTAGGCTGCCATCTTGGATTGAAAAAATATTGTCGAATTCACAATCAGAGCCCCCCAAAACCTATTAAACGATACCCATACCCATTTCTTAAGGAAAAAAATGTAGCAGCCATTTTGGATTCAAAAAATAATGTCAAATTCACAATCAGAGCCCCCAAAAACCTATTAAACGATACCCATACCCATTTCTTAAGGAAAAAAATGTAGCAGCTATTTTGGATTCAAAAAATAATGTCAAATTCACAATCAGAGCCCCCAGAAACCTATTAAACGATACCCATACCCATTTTTTAAGGAAAAAAAAATCGGTTGTCTGTAAAGTCGGTTTACTGACGATAGTTGAACGTGATAACGTCAAAAGAAAATACTGATGGAATGGTTGCATTTTTCAAAAGAATTTAAATTAATAAAGACTCGGAACCGGGTCCGTGTCCGAGTCGGGCCCGGACCCGGACCCGACTCGGACTCGCGAGGACTTGCGGACTCGCGGACTCGGACTCGGACTCGGACTCGAACTCTCGGACCCGGACCCAGAACCCGACCGTACCCTTACCCTAACCCTCATTTACCCTTACCCTCATTTACCCGTTACCCGACCCGGGCTCGGGCTCAGGTAAATGGAACGACGAAACGACGTAACGACGCATGAGTCATGTTTTTTCGTGCGTGCAGCAGGCTCCATCGATTTATAAGACGTTATCACGTCAAAATGAAGCCGCCATCTTGGATTCAAAAAACAATGTCGAATTTATAATCCGAGCCCCCAAAAACCTATTAAACGACACCCATAATCAAAGTATTGTGAAAAAAAATTAAGCCGCCATCTTGGATTGAAAAAATATTGTGGAATTCACAATCAGAGCCCCCAAAAACCTATTAAACGATACCCATACCCATTTTTGACGTGATAACGTCTTATAAATCGATGGAGCCGGCTGCACGCACGAAAAAACATGACTCATGCGTCGTTACGTCGTTTCGTCGTTCCATTTACCTGAGCCCGAGCCCGGGTCGGGTAATGGGTAAGGGTAAATGAGGGTAAGGGTAAGGGTTCAGTCTGGGTCCGGGTCCGGATTTTCATTCAGTTTCATTCAGTTCCATTCAGTTTCATTCAGTTTCATTCAGTATCATTCAGTTTCATTCACATTCAATTCAATTCAGTAAAACTAAAATTTTCTTTTGAAAAATGCAACCATTCCATCAGTTTTTTCTTATAATAATAATAATAATATCGTTTATTTCAGACCAACAAATGCACACATTACAAAAATGAAACACTTATGACGTTATCACGTTCAACTATCGTCAGTAAACCGACTTTACAGACAACCGATTTTTTTAAGGAAAAAAATGAAGCTGCCATCTTGAATTAAAAAATTAATGTTGAATTCACAATCAGAGCCCCCAAAAACCTATTAAACGATACCCATATCCATTTTTTGAGAAAAATATGAAGCCACCATCTTGGATTCAAAAATTAATGTTGAATTCACAATCATAGCCCCCAAAAACCTATTGAACGATACCCATATCCATTTTTTGAGAAAAAAATGAAGCCACCATCTTGGATTCAAAAATTAATGTTGAATTCACAATCAGAGCCCCCAAAAACCTATTAAACGATACCCATATCCATTTTTTGAGAAAAAAATGAAGCCACCATCTTGGATTCAAAAATTAATGTTGAATTCACAATCAGAGCCCCCAAAAACCTATTAAACGATACCCATATCCATTATTTAAGAAAAAAAATGAAGCCACCATCTTGAATTCAAAAATGAATGTCAAATTCACAATTAGAGCCCTAAAAACCTTTAGAACAATAGGTATCTACGTTAACAACTTTTGAAGAAAAAAAATAAAACATTTTCCGGAATAGAGCCCCCCCACTTTTCTTCATAATTATTATATTTATAATATTTCCTTTCGCTTTCCCGTGAGTATTTACTGCAGCTCGCTATAGATAGTGCAACCCACGAAGGCGCGCCCCACTATTCCTCCTAACCGTTTATAGTATATGTGTGCAAGCTTCCGTCAATGTTTGAGTGTTATCGGTACACACTAATTACCTATGAGTGCACACGCACACTACAATTAATAGACTACGGTTGGCGACTGCCGCTCGGAGCAAACTCCCCGCACCCCGCGAGGGGCGCGTCTTCGTGAATTGCACTATCTATAGTTATGTACGTACTCACAGACACAATGATAGTTTCGCACGATGCCATTTACACCTAGTGTGACAAGAGTAGGTAACTCATGATTTGAAAACATTGTTGGTTAGTTGAGAGACTTAGAGATATAATTTCATGATATTTAAAACTAAAAATAAAAAATCTGAAGTCAGGTTTCTTAATAAATACATATTTAAACTTAAACTAACCATTATAAAACTTTTCTTTGGTGTTTTTTTGTTTCATTTTAACCTATATTCCGCTTCTTGAGCTACGTAATGAGTGTTTAAGACATGAATCCTAGGGTAACTATTTACCAGGCACGGGCAACACACAACTCCAATCCGGCTAACGTTCAAATTCCTACGCTGATACCATACTTTCAGAGCGGCAACGCCGCATTTTTACGGGTGCGAACATAATATTTGAAAATTCTGGCGGCAAAATGTTCTTTTGTTGATTACTAGGAAACTACTTGTCCTAGAGAGTCCAAAATTTTGGAGCCGAGTGCTCTAATTCATAGCTCGGTTTGGACACGTCAACCGAATCTGTAGCTATTGTAGATCCTCAGATGTAGCATGTGCGTGCCAGACAAACGTGTCTCCAGCTAACACAGTCATCAAAGCTTCTAACTCGGTGAGTTTTGAACCTAGACACTTGAAATATTTGGAGCATCCATGATATTTTTTGCTCTAAATTTGGAGATATCAAGCAACTTTCTAGCTATAGCCATTCCTGAGATCCACATGTGTTAGCTGGAGAAATGGCTTCCCAGCAAACACGTTGTTATAGTCTTCTAACTCAAAGAGTTTTCGAGCTAGAGACTTGATTTTTTTTATGCCGGGTGCTCTAATTATGCTCTAAAATTTGGCGTTTACTATATAGCTCTATCGTTAGCCGTTTGCCCACACTGAATGAGGAAGCTGTGGAGCCGCTCTCCAGCTAACACACCTATAAAGTCTCATAGAGTCGTTGTTTTTTTTGCTGCTAAATTTTCCTTCAAATCAATGATTGCTCCAATTATGCTTTAAATGTTGGCGTTTTCAGAATTCGCAATTTCCATATGAGGAAGCTGGAGACATGCACATTGCAATCCTTCAAATGTATGAAAAAGGTAGCTAGTTATCTAGGTATCTTGAGCATTATTTTGTTTTAAGCTTCTACCACATAACAAAAAAATAAATCGTACGAGTGCTTCGATTACAATCTGTAGCTGAATATAATAAAAAAACGTGTTTGATGTAACTAGTCTTAGAACAAACCAAAGATTTTTCCCGTAAATATTCCTGTAACAGTTTGCTAATCATCGATTTCTTGAATCCACGTCTGCTAATAATAGTAAGATGAATTCTTTATTCTGAGATCTGGTGTCTTCAAGAAGTTTTCAAACCCATGACGATCAAGGAGGCAGCACGGCAAAAGAGGTTGGAAGCCCATACTGCGTAGCAAGCAGCTTATAAGTGTACGGAACTGGGGTAATCGAATTTCAAAAATTGAACGTCCAAACCCAAACGTATGTCGCTTATGCAAAATATATGACGGGAGCATCCCGTCAGGAACCAGATTTGGTAGTTTTTTTATTTATTCGAGCTGCCACGATGTCTGTGAATTTTGACCGAACGTCAGGTTTTTAAACCCGACGGCTAAACACCGTGCGTCTGGAACAGCACTAAGGGTTGCAAACCCATTAAAATGGAGAGGAAATTGGTTTGACTAGGACGTGAACGTAGTTCATAGGTTTTTGACACTAAATTCCAGAATGCACGGTATGCTCAATAATGCGTTACGCCCTGTCTTTCCTGCGGCAGCAAGGAGTTTCAAGTACCTATTGTAATAATACACCTATTAGGCCTATAAGTACGAAAACCAGTTAGGCAAACTTTTAAGCAGGAAACGTGTGTTCAAAAATATTTATTGCTGAACCATGTGCAATTGGATTGCAAACAAGATTTGCGATTTTCAATAAATTAGTTCAGTGATGTTTTATCTTTCAATGGGTCAAAATGTGTGAGCAAGAAGTACCCACATTGCAGGCTGTCTTCGCCTTAAGAAACTCATTTCAGTCAGACCCTCATAGTTGAGTGTTATTAGGGGTGCAATGCATTAACTACAAGCTTAAAAAATGCTGAGCCCGCAAAACGGTAGCACACAGCATTAGGGATGTAACTTCATTTAAAAGCGGAACGTTGCATATTAATAGCAACGCAGTCAGCTAAACTGACAAAACGCCACCCCTCATGACTAATGGATTCTTTGCCAAGCAACTCAGTTAAATGGCTAAAAGCGACTATTCCTTTTAAGATAGTTATGCATTTGTACCAGAGACATTTTAATTACAGGACAGCATCAGTATTCTGCTAGCTGTGCTGTTTCTTGGCGAGATACTATAGTCTCCCGAACAAGTGTTTTGGGAAAATATTTTAAGCAAGCTTTAAAAATCTTTTCATTACTCATACTCTGAAAGTAGGTCTGAAGTTGCCTGAGGGGCCTAATTGAAAGTAAAACTTTCAGCCCTAGGGAGAATCGCTTTCTACTGACAGCTGTCAAATTATAAAAAAAACAAGTTCTATTTTATTCAACCATGTTCCAACTTTCTAAAGTCTTTCTGACTGCAAGGAGGTCGTTGAACCAAATTCGAACTTTTTATTCAGCAAGTAGGTTGGAAACCCATTACAACGGTAAGAAGTTTAAAAAGTCTAATTAGAGCGCAATGTAAAATTTAAATTTAATTATCATAAAGATAGTATTAAATAAATAATAGAGGTATATCTTCTAAATTACTTGATTGATATATAGCTTCAACTATTTATTTAAAATAACATAGATTTGAGCAAACAATTTACCATTTTTTAAATTATGAGAATGAAAATTATGGCTGAATAATGCTGGCGAGCCGAAGCCGAAGGCCCGCCAGAGAAAAAGAAAAAAAAAACCGGGAAGGCGGCAATTCAATCTTCATTTTCACTAATTTTTCTTTCATGTTTTTATTTTTACTTTCCTTGTATTCGTAATGAAAAGCACAGTGTTTACCTCGGGTGAAAGTCTTTTAAGTCCCTCAAGCTCCATTGGCGCCCTCGCTTACGCTCTGGCGCCAAACCCGTCTCGGGACTCAAAAAACGTGACTTTCAACACTCAGGTAACAATGTACTATTAAAGATAGCAAAAAAAATGAAGTTGCATAGACGATCATACAAATTTTAGCTTAGGCTTAAATAACGCAAAGCTTTTTGGTGTTTTATACGAAAATAAAATATCAGTACAGCATGACTGACCCACCAGACATCTTTAACTATAGGAACTTTTAAGCACTTATCCGTAAGGCGTTATGAACTCATAAAATAAAATTAAAATATTAATGGTTTGACCAGAAAAGTAGAACACTGTAGTTACTTTCACAAGCTGCAAATTGGTATCAGGATAGGCAGGTACACACTTTATTTTGCCGCCGGCCGCTAGTAGGTATACGGAAAAAATAATGGAACTTGGGAATATGTGACAAAATACACTCTTCGAAAAGAAATCATAACAGTGCTACAATTCTTACCAAACCAAAAGATTTTGACTCTCATCAGTTCCATGATAAAAATAATAATAAGGTTTCTCGTAATATCCGCAATTTACTGTCATTTTTAGGGTTCCGTAGCCAAATGGCAAAAACGGAACCCTTATAGATTCGTCATGTCTGTCTGTCTGTCTGTCCGGCAGTGTCACAGCCATTTTTCTCCGAAACCATAAGAGCTAGACTGATGAAACTTGGTGAGTAGATGTATTATGTAAACCGCATTAAGGTTTTTACACAAAAATAGAAAAAAAACTATAAATTTTGGGGGTCCCCATACTTGAAACTGAAACTCAAAAATTTTTTTTTCATCAAACCCATACGTGTGGGGTATCTATGGATAGGTCTTCAAAAATAATGTTGAGGTTTTTAATATAGTTTTTTTCTAAACTGAATAGTTTGCGCGAGAGACACTTCCAAAGTGGAAAAAAGTTGGTCCCCCCCCCCCTCTAACTTCTAAAATAGGAGAATGATAAATCCAAAAAAAATATGTGTTGTACATTACTATGCAAACTTCCAACGATATTTGGTTTGAACGAGATCTAGTCAGTAGTTTTTTTTTTATTCGTCATAAATCGTAAACCGCAATTTACCTTTTGACGAACTACAAAAACCTTTATATTATGTTAATTGATGCTACGGAACCCTTCATGGGCGCGTCCGACTCGCATTTGGTTGCTTTTTTATATTTAAACTGTGTAATAAAATAACTGAGTAAAAAAAAAACTAAAATCGCATTCAAACCAGAGATGTTTAGATTTTTCGATAAGAATGTACCTACATAGGTACTCATATATTTTTAGATTTTTTCAGTTTGGATATAATGTTACTGCCAAATATTTCTTGCAAATATTTATTGCACCAACTTTTAATTTTTCTCTAAAAGCACAAAATTAAAAGCTTCATTCCGCAAAGTGGGAAAAATTTGTTGCAGTGACCTAACAGGGTTTATGTTTGAAACTAGTCTACTGTATCACCTGTATCTAACAACATGAAGTTCAATTATTTGAATTTGAATGAAAAAATTCTTTCACAAAAAGTCTTTATTCGTATTAATGTTTGAAAGGTGTATCGGGCATCATTATTGTAAGGATATTTTTATTGATAAAAGTGCTAACGCGTGTTTCACAATATAGCCTAGCCAGTTTGTGAAGGGCCACCCGTCGGCCACTTGTCGGTGATCGAACGCTCGCTAAAGAGCCTACTCTGCTGTTATCGGCTCTTATGCACCTCTTTCGTGACGAAACAAAAGCTCTAAGCCAGCCTTTAAGGACAATGGAGCTGGATAAAACGTTGCTAATGGGAATAACGACACAACAGTATAGACCTACAAATTATGTAACAAAATCTTTAGCAAGAAAGTTATTAGATAAGGAAATCACTGAAATACCATCACCGATTACCATCAGAAAAATCACTATTAGCCAATAATACTTTTACCATTATGTAAAATTAACTAATCTCCTTACAACTTTACCAACCAACACATTTCCTCCTTAATGTACAATACAATCATACACATTCCTCATAGGTCTTCCCTCACATCTACCGACAAAAATCTTCATTTGGTGACACCTCATGCCTCGTCCAAAGCAACCTTTTTCCAGACGATTGCATATCACCACCACTACCTGGGGGAACACCCTTCCTTTTCCATCGCAGAGTTTTCCCCATCTCCCCATTCCTTTTCACCTTCTATTTATGACTTATTAACTCCTCTAAGGTATCATGGCAACCGCTCCTACGTCGCTCGCCGATTTAATATAGAAAATTGTGAAGTCAACCGAAAATAACTTTGATACAGTTTATTAAATTCTGTAGACCCGAGTAGCATTCAATTTGTACTGCTTCATTAAGTACTGGCTTTATTGAATCTGGTGCAAACATATCTGTGAATAAATGAACTGAATATTTTCTGCTGGAATAAAGTGAGTCTATTTTAAAATTGTACGTTTATATGCATCGGGATAATGTTATCTAACTGTTATTGTTGTAACGCTAAAACATAAACATGATTAATACAACAAATTAAATTTATAAAAACAGTAAAAGTACTGCTGCGACGCAACGCTTAAACAAAAACATGGGCAATAAGACAAATAAAATAAAAAAAACAATAAAATAAATATTCACATTAATAAAAATATTTGTGCCACTATTATTTCAGATAAATACGAGCAAAGACATTATCAAGTACAATATTTTATCTTCAAAGTTTCTACTCCGTTTCCAAGACACTACAAAATGTAGAATCGGAATGGAAAATATCTGTCTCAAATAAGAAAATAAATGTTCAAGTGTAGAAATCCTCAATCCGTAGTCTCCCGCGGCAGATTTCGATGTTTGCCAACCGATCGCTCCTTGGGGAGGCTCAACCAGTTTCGCTCACAAAGCAATAAAATTTACCCCTAAACTCTTCGATATTTATTGAGAACTCTGATAGAAAATACAGCTGCTTATCGCGAAAATATTAGGCAATATTGAACTCCTCTTCAAATAAGGTGTGGCGAATGAGTTTTAAACCTTATATTAATCCTTGCAGAATATGTGAAATGTTGCCTATTATAATATTACATCATATGAAATAGCTTATATTATTTTATAACAAGCTAGGTATCAGTCAAATGACGTTAGAGTAGTATCGCACTTCATATCTACTGAGCTAAAACGTGCAGTCAAATAATAATATATAATAGTTTTTCTAGCGCAGTATTTTACATTGAATAGATAATAGTTAGTTCCATGAATGCCACGTCCATACAAATGAGAAATCTAAATTATCATACATTGAGTCCCATCAGCCATGCCATGACGTATTTGAACCTTCGTTTTTCAAATATTATTTTAGTTCCAACGCTACAGCGTGCATAAGGACAGTTAGCATCAAAGCATAAGAAATATTTTAGTGTGCATGCCTCTAGCTTTGAATTAGAATAGTAGGTATGGTATATCTAATAGACCGCACTGGTATTCAGATCTACATAATTGAGCTGCAAGCTATACATATAATATACTCTATATTAACAAGCTATAGATATACATAGTTAAGTTAATGAGTTTTCAGGTGAGCGGGGCGGGCGGCGCCCAACAAGCCCCGCCCACGGCTGCCATTGTCTCTCACCAGCTCAAATTGAATAAATTAACGTAAAATTCAATAACTCTATTAGCAGTGATGCAAACAACTTTTGACGTTCAGTTTAGTCCAGGGGCTGGTTCGCTTATTAGATTAGATTCTTTGCTAATGGAGGGGACACAATGTATCTCACACTGATTAACTTTGATCTGAGGTTTTTATTTTTATATTTATTGGTAACGTGAAATATTTTTTAAGCGATAAAGTAATGCAACTAACTGATGACTCACTTGATGCTGGTAATGGCTTCTATGTTTTAACATTCCTACGATATTTTTAACTAAGACTTCAATCAATTATATTTAAAGATTGGATACAAACATTGAAACCCACACCAAACACAAAAAAATAAAGAAATTAGATTTTTTGATTCGAAATCCAAAATGTTTCTGTTTTTGAAAACATCATTACAGCCAGCTATTGAAAAACAAATAGGTTATTTTATTTAGGTCCCATACGTTTTAAACCAAAAAGTTTTTTATAAAGGCAATACTCATAAAAAAAAAACTTATTCACTTATTTATTTTTTATGCAAAACTTTTTGGTCATTAGAAGAAACTTTAAAAGAAGCAAAAAAATTTAAACCTTTATTAAAGCCTAGCTAAGTTTTCTTTACTTATTTATAGAAACTTTCTATCTCGCCATCGTTTTGATGATAAATTGGCAGACCGAAAAGCTTACACCCTCTGTGAGGATATTTTTTTTACAAAGGTATTTTTATAAATATTTATAGCAGAGGGGGTTTTTTGTCAATCAACCTATATCATTGACTTATCATAAAATATGACAAGGCTGAATAATATGACTTGGATGGGTCCGGTTAATGTACGGCCAGTTAATGTACACACTGTTAAAACGATGCCACTTTTTTTCCACTGGTAAATTGTTAAGGCCCGTGTACACTGGAGCAGATAAATGTTTAATTTTTTTTTTATCTAGCTCTAAAGAGGATAACGCCTTTGATTTCATTTAAAAAAACATTTTCTGGCACTGCGGCAGCCACTGCCGTGGCACGCTCGCTCTGCTCACTCGCCTTTTATTAATTTTTATGTTCAAACATAACCTAACCAATCCTTGTCAGATCTGCCCTATAAAGTATGAAGGACAAAATTTTTAGTATCTTGTGCCAGAACAAAAAAGTAAAAATGAATGTTTGAATTGCTCTATTGTACTCATGTGGCTTAACTGGCATCGTAGTAACGGTGTGTTTAATATCATGATGTACATTATCACCTCCCACTTGAAGCAGCATCATTGTAACTTTTTTACTGTCAATCAGGTGTGATGGCAATCAAACGTTTAGCTATCAGCAATAAAAACAAGATGAGCTGCTGTGGGCTACCTCACGATGTTTTCTTTCGCCGTTTGATAGGTCTATGAGATAATGTTATTGCTAGGGTAGCCATAGCTCATAGGCTTACCTAAGCAAGCCATACTCCACCTAAATTCCTGTTCTTTGCTACATGCTGATGGAACATCCAAGTGAACTACCCGATATTAAGTGGCAACCGTCACCTATAAAGTAGAGTCTGTTCAGAAAGAGAGCCGTCGTCTCGGCCAAATTGTGAACTAACGTTTCGATTTTTATATGGCAGCGCAGCCTTTTCTTTCTGGCAGCATTTTGCATAATAAAAATTAAATAAAGGAATAGTACACTAGTTGTGATAGGATCAAAACGCAACAGACGCGCTATTGTATTGCCCACTAAACAAAAAAGGTAATTAAGCACAGCAGCGCCCTCATATCCCACGACGGCTCTCTTTCTGAACAGACTCTAAGAACAGTAATAATAAAGGACTGCCCCTATAATGCACCGTTCGGTGTCCATCAACATGAGGTACACAAGAAAGCATTCATATGCCTTCATGTGCCTGTAATCTCATCGGAACCCACTCTATCAAAACAAAACACAGCAACTAGCAACGTGACTTTGCAGAAGTAAGATGGTGGTAATACTTTCCTGGATAAGTTTTTCACAAAGAGATCTGCTACGGCTGCTCTTCTAGCTAAATAGAGTAAAAGGTTTTGTAAAATTTTTGTATACTGACAGATATTGAAGTAAGGCCTAAATGGATGTTTGAGCGTATTCGATCAACCTATAGCCATTCGTGAGGACTGCTAATTGCCATTTTTGACCTAGACTAGATTATCAAGTTTTATGAAGCTCCCTAAAACAAATAAATAAATTTACAAAAGATGCAAAAACTTCTTGACTTACTTAAATAGGCGTCTTACCTGATAAAACACTCTTCTTTTCGTAGCACACACAACGCTGATTTTAAAAAGTTAAATATTGATCTAATAGAGTTTGAATACTAATAAATACTATTCGCTAAGTTACAATAAATCTAGATTAAGATTAGATATGACTAGGTTTTGATATGTTTGTCGTATTGATATTCTTTAGAGTTGTATTTGCATTGTATACATCACTCTAATTCAATACTTAAACAACTTGATTATGTTTTTGATACGTATTGTGCTGATGATAATTAAATGCCGGGGGGCAACACTTTTAAGGGTCCGAAACTACTACAGCAAAGTCCTGTTATTATTTTCTGGTGGAACTTCTTTAGGTTTTTTTTTTGATGATAATATCTTGAAACAACTTGAGTATAATATTTCAAATTAGAAAAACACAATGAAATATCTTATGAACTTGAAACTGCAGAAACTTCTACAACCTTTTCCATAAAGTAATATTACACAAACACTGATTGTCTAGTTTGGTTGTATATAAACTTTTTGTAGTGTTAACAGTTGCAGGGTGTTTCGATACTACCCTTAAAAGTGATGCGCCCCCGGCAAGCGCGCCACGTGACTGCCGGCCTGGCGAGGTTTTGTGTTTACATCCCCTCCGAGCCACCCCGCCGATACACCTACCCCTGATATGCTCCCAGTCTTCCGGTACCTTATCGATATTAGAAATTTCATTGTTTTGCGATAATGACGCCTAATAAATATTTAGAAATGTTTTTATTTGTTTTACTTATGATATGCATGCATATCGTTACAACTTTTGTTTTTGTGTTTGTAATGGTCTGACTTGATTGATGATTTTATTCTTCAACGTTTTTTTCTATTAAGTAAGTTACTACTATCGAAAAAAAATCATCTACTTACATTGATTGCTTTATAACTCGAGCACTGGTTTGAGCAAAACAATCTAAGTTCTCATTGGTATAACTCACTTTGAAGCAAATGCCGTTTTTATGGCGCAAATCTCCTTATCGCTGCTTCCACTCGAGCGAGCTTAGCGCAATGGGTGTTTCGTCAGAATTGTTCGTAGTTAGCGAGGTATATATTATGATTTTGTTGATAAAGTAAGGCTCACAAAAAATTGTTAGGTAATAAAATCAGCTTTGACATGTTTACTTGAAAAAAAAAACACGAATTAAATAAACATTGTGGACAATCAACAAAGCACTATCCAGCCCCAAATTAAGAGCTTGTACTATGGGAAACAGATCGCTGATATAATACTTATGCACCTTTTTCTTGTTGTAAAAAGGTACATACTTAGAATACAGTATAACACCCAGACAGAGAACCAACATCTGTTCACCACACAAATATTTGATCTCTGTGGGGATCGAATCCACGACCTACGGAGCAGAAGACAGAGCTACAACCAACTGTGCTAGAGACCAGACACTAAGACTAAGTTTTTCAGAGTATTAAGAAATGTATAATATGACACAGTCTGCGTGTGAATATAGTTTTATTTAATAAGGATTTATATATTTCACCTAGCATGCAGTCATACATTATACATCAATTTAAGTACAGACATTTACCGTGATTCCGTGCACTGATTCAAAAAGCTGATAGGTTCAGTTAAATACAGTGTCTAATGGACTATCGCCGTTAATGTTGTTAATGTCACCTTACACGCAACATCAATAATAGCATTTTATTTTATATTGCCTTTGCTGTGAAACTCTCCATCTCCAATGGAATACTTATGGCGAATAATTGAAAAAAAAACGGTCACTACCAATTAAATCTGCAATTCATTAGAGAAAAATTCTAAAGATTTCGCGATAATCTGTATTTACTTATATAATAGGTTACTGTTGTGTAAGCGTCTAGATACTCATATTTTCCTCAATGCGGGCATTTGCCATGGCTCCTACGCTTGCCAACGGCTTAAATAGAGCAAAGCCGCTTACCTGTTTATAAGCTCCTCTAATTGGCGCACTTTGAAGAGTATGATTTGACTCACGATGCCTCGTTAGACAGGATTTCACTTCACCAAGGGATAGGTAAGTCCATCCATAGGACATGTAGTTAGCGTGCGAGACTTGCGAGGCAACCTTTTGCTATAGACGATTCTTCCTCGGAATAGTTGCTTTAGAAATAACTTTCCAAGTACCTACCGACCAACAGCCCTACTTATAAACGCAATTTAAATTTAATCATTGCTTATAGTTAGCCCTGTCACTGTTTGTCATTACCCAGTGGTAAGAGATGGCAATTGTTTAAGCACTGTTTATCTTTTGACATATTTTTATAAGGCCACAACTGCTTAAGGCTTGCGTACATCAAAGCGTTCTGCTGTGGTGACACTGTCAAATATGACAGGGATATTTGATAAGGTTTCACTGATCGCCACCGCAGAACGCTAATAGGTATGTGCGCAAGGCTATAGAAAATAACTAAGCTATAGAAAATATCTAAGCTCAGAAATTCAGAATTTAGCTAAAATTATTTCATTCAAAGCTTGCTTCATTACAATAAGCAGAATGGACAGTAATAAATCCTAACCAACAAATTAATGTTGCACGGCTCAGCAGGATACAAAAAAGGGTTTGTATTATTTGTACTTTTTAATCATGGTGAGAGTAATATGGATGGACGACTAAAAGTTTTTCTAATTTGGTCGGTGAGTGTTTTTCAGGCATAACATTTTCTTTCTTTTTGAATCAAACGATCTAGAGATACCATATTAAACGGTTTGCAGATAGCTCATTAGCTACATGTGTTTTGGAGCCATTTTGCACTGACTTGTATTTACTGTTCTTTGCTAATAAATATGAACTAAACACTGAATTATTTTATTTTGCGGGCAAAACCCTGGTAAAATTTTATATAAAAGCAGCCCATCTGTATAGAAAGAACCTCGTTTGCTACTCTTGTCAAGAGTTATTACTTCCAACATCGATAACTGCCTGCGGACAAATTATTAATATCAGGCATTCATCAACATGGCGGCATTCAGATCCAATGAATGCTATCCGAAAATAATCTCAGCAGGATTCACAGGGGCGTACTTGCTCAACCAACAATAGGGGCCAGTTTTTTTATTCTATCAAACCAATCTGAAATTATAGTCTGACCTTTCAAACAAAAAGATGTTTCAAAGTGTCTTTTAGAAATCTCTTTATTTTATTTTAATTTTAGCTTGATGTTTTTTTTGACAAAGCCGCAACACAAATTATGTTCTAAAATATTATTTTTTGTTGTTTTTGGCACTATAGCGTCCCGTATGTTGGGGTATAAGTAAGCAACAGTTGCCCTGACGCTATTTAAATCATCTACTACTTGAATTACTGGTCGAAGTGGCTTTAATGATTTTGATATCGACACGAAAGAAGAAGGAGAAGATGCAGAGGGCTGTATACTTTTTTTAATAAGAGTTTGAAATTATTTTATTTGGTACTTTACCCATAGAGTACGACTCTGCTTTGAGTATCTGTAGAAAAATACTGTTGGTGTCTGAGGGGGGGACAACGGTCTCGTTACGCAGCTTCCGCCGGAAGTCGCCTCGTGATGCATTGTAGGCGCCTCGGAGGGTGGACACTGTTTACATTATACTATCGCAAACATTAATATGTTCCCTGAACCATATTTTTATAGCCATAAATATTTATTATAGTTTGCAGTAACTTATCTATAAAAATCAGACCAACGCAGTTAAAACTTGATACGATTTGAGCATAAAGGTTGGAAACACAAAAAGCTCACAATACATTGATTGACTCGCAAATAAAAACACCTCATTGTCATCAGATTAAAGAAGACCACTGCTAGATTAGGCCTCCAACAAGAGCCTTCTCTCAAGACGCTAGGATTGCTAGTCACTTTATTAAAACTTTTAAACATTCGCGATCATAACACCTGGGAACCTATTGA
Source organism: Thera obeliscata (assembly GCA_947578465.1). Lineage (NCBI taxonomy): Eukaryota > Metazoa > Arthropoda > Insecta > Lepidoptera > Geometridae > Thera > Thera obeliscata. The sequence goes on from OX387927.1 coordinate 4,377,750, forward strand.
AAACAATACACAAATAAAAACACACGAATAAAATAAGGTTATACTCGTTATTATTATTCATAATGTTTTGAACCATTTTCGAAATACATCAAGTGTGCTATCAATATTCCTTAAAAATTTCATTAAAACAAAAGTAAGAATAACGTACGATATTAAATTAAGTAATACTGAAGTGTACCATAGTTTTCTTCAAGATAAACAATTACCATCGCACCTACTACGTCACAAAATAATTACCGGTAACTACTCTAGTCCGGAGCAGCTGTCGAAGTATGGAAAAGTAATAACTTGATGCATCCAAGGTGTCTTTTAGGTCCGAGCCCCCCGGGAAATCACGGTAATCCTCCCTGGCGACAGCGCCGGCTAAATCTCTCTTGAACACTAGGGATGTTTGTGTCGATAAATCGAAACACTATCGATGGTGTTAAGGCTGATGGGCTGATGGGGATTTTACCTTAGTATTTTTTTAAGGTAGGTACTGTGTAACCTAATCTTTCTTTATTAGCAACTGTTAACTTTGCTTTAGTTTTTTTCTTAAATTGTTTTTGTAATAATGGTAGGTATACTTTTCGAATTATGATCAGTTGGGATTGGGAATGAAAGTATTATTTATTATTTTGAAACGGTGAGGTAGTTTTTTTAAGCTTATGCGTCTAAAAGTTTAAACTTTAAACAAGTCCTCCATTTTGTACTTTGTTAGGGCAAAAATTGCAACAAAACCAAAAATTTTAACACTTCTACGCTGGCGTAGGCATCGTCGTAGCATTTGGCTACGAACTTACTATCGTGCAATTTCAAAAGGATAATATTTTTGTGCTCGCCAAAAATCTTAAGGTACATCAATGTATGCATTTCTAAAATATTGATCTTCCCCGAAAAATACTGATCGTGCACCAAATATTCCTGAATGTTACACAAAGGGCGGATCCGACATGGATAGGTTAGTTTATGTTAGAACATAAAAATTACGCACAAGGCGAGCGAGCAGAGCGAGCGTGCCGCGGTAGCGGCCGCCACAGTGCCAGAGAATATTTTTTTCCCAATAACCTCAAAGGGGCTGCCAGTTTAGTACAATTGTTCATTTTTTATTAATAAAGCTACATTGGACATTCATTGGTGTTTGATTCAAATACATTTTGCAGTGCATTATCTGAAGTAAAACTAAAAAAAAATCAGGTGTATTACTATTTTTACAAATTTGCAACAGTTGTTAAATAGATGCTCGTTATGACATATTTAAATTAACATATTTTGGTGCACATTCAGTATATTTGGTGGAACACAGGCAAAATAAGGTAAATGAAATGGGAATAAATTAAAGTACTTTTAAATACCATCCATTTCAAAAGGTTTTTATCGATAAAAACTTGCAGTATCACTGTGGTTTCTTTGTATCAAAATATTCGTTACTTAACGGTACATACCTGCAAAAAGGAACAATAGTAATAATAACTTTCATAGTCACGTCTACATCTCAAAAGTACAAAAAAAGTCATCTACAAAAGTATTATAAGATCCACCAGATCGTAAAATCAATTAGAAAATCATCACATGTTTATCATTTTGTTGACGACTGTACGATTTCGCGATGTTATAAATATTGCATTTGGCCACTCGAAGAAACAATCGATAGAAAATTATACAGATTCTGTTTAACATCACTATCTAAACCTCGGTTGAATCCAGAGATCACTGTGAATGGGTCCTGATGAATCATGCCCGTTCATATGGAACGACCCACGTGGGTAGGTTTTCCATATCATCGTAGATAAAAAAGATATTATGATCGATAGAAATATAACTAAGTATAGGTACTCCACATCTTTTACAAGAAAATAATGATGCATATAAAAGATCAGATAATAAGATATACACGAAATATATTATAAGACTGCCTGTCACGGCTTCGCACGATTGGACATTTATTTATTAAACACATAAATATAGCTAATGTTACTCAGGGTGAATGACCGATAGTGAAATAATTTTTAAAATCGGCACAGAAGTTTTTGAGTTTATTCATTACAAACATACAAAAATTCAAATTTTTGGTTTTTATAATATTTGTATTTTTTATTGGATATGATTTTAATTTTGAAATAGCGTAACTCCCTATCTGCAGACGACATGCTACTCTACATTCTAAAGGCCTGTGCACATCTAGTCGATGGCGATGGCGATCAGTGAAACGCTCTCAGATATGACAGCTAAATGTGCGCAGGCCTTTACTTGAGTCGGTGTCTCTATTTTGCGAAAAGCAATCTTTTCAAAATCTGTTAACGAAAGTAATGGTAATTATCCTCGAAATACGTCAAAGTCAATTTAGATAGCAGCTGATAACGAGGGCTTCTTCCCCTAATAACCGAGATGACAATTACGGAGTTTGAGACACGACAGCCAGACTCATAAGTCTTCATTACTCCATTTTGCTGGTCTCGCAAAACTTCCATGAACTGGAGAGCTTATAGATGATCCTTGCCGGTCGGCACCCCTCGGTTGTATCGCTTAGTGCGCTTAAAAGTGCATATCGATACTCTCCCGGTAGCTTTTATAAGCGAGCTATGAGTATTTTGGTGTATGAAGTTTTTATAAGTTTATGGCTATCGACTGTACTTGTGACAAATAATGCAAGACCCAATCAGTTGTGTAATTATTGAGATTTGTTTACATGCCTAATTCTAGAAATTAATTAACTGATCTCTTATCGACGGGTTCACCAAATTACAATTTACCATTATGAATGTTCAATGTACACAGAATTAATATTTTTTTCTATGAAAACTTCCGACGGTTGGTAAGGTTAAATGAGTTTAAAACTTTTGGGTTCTAAACACGGAATATAAATAAAGTCCTCATTAAAGTGGTGAGTCATTAAGAAGATCAAGAGGAAGATCGAAGAAACAATCTTCAAGGATATCGATTTTGATTTTTGTTCATAAACTTACTAACTTATTCATGCTTTTGATATTTTGGAGTAAGTTATTGATGTTGGCTGACTGAGTTACCCCAAAAGCCTTATAAGCATTTTTAATAACGTACTCGGTAGAGCAATGTATCAAGAAACTTCAAGTCCAATGAGAAAATAATACCAAAAGTCATTTTCTTCGGGATTTTGTTACCTACGAAGCTTATAACTGTAACTCTATCTATTAGAAGCTAATAAGTACACCACTCTCTTCTATCTAGAAAACGCAATGTCGTAGAGCACATACTCTACTAGTTCATACTGATTATTTTATTGAAATAAAAATCAATAGACAGTCGATTTGTGACTGGCTACTCCTACTACACTTTATTAAAAAAGTTAAGCATACAGATACATACCAATAAAGCCGTCGCTCCAACATTGCACATCAGCATTCATCGTGTAACCGTCATTAACATATTGAGCGAGCTGTTTGAACGTTTGCTGGATGTTGCAGTCAAATATAATTACAAATACAAATACAAATAATTTATTTCAGTAAACTTAATCTATGGTACATTTCTTGGGTTTGAGACTCTCTTTTAAGTATGGAAATACCTGTGTTAGAGAGTCTCGCTCTTCCGTAGTACATTCTATTATGACTAAGTAGGTATACTAAGCTTGAACGGATCTTAAAAAATAAAGCTATATAAAAGTTAAGTTAGACAAAAAGGTACAATTAAATTATGATAAATGTGAGTTAAAAAGCAGACGTGGGTATGTGTGTTTGTGTGGAGTGTTTTGGGTGTGTAAGGGTGTATGTGTAAGGAAGGCCCTGATGCACCAGACTCATAAGAGTCTGGGTAACAGGGCAATCCATCGTGTGTAAGTGTGTGTGTGAGCGTGTCGTGGGTAGGCCTCCATGATTCCCCCAGTCTCTTGAGAGTCAGGTTAGCACAGAGGGAAACCTACCACGGGTTGTGTGTGAGGGTGTGTGTGTGGGTGTGTTTGTGTGAATGAAGTTTAAGTATCAGCATGTTACGTAACAGTTTTCAGGAGTTTTTCAGTTTCCTCATAGCCTAATTTCAGTAGCCATTCACCAAGAGATTTTTTACAATTATAATTATTCATAGGGTATATATTCAATATTTTATTTACAGCATTGTAGAGGTAGCTAGATTGTTTGGCATATTGGCGAGATGCATACTGAGATCGAGCAGTAATTACAGTAGCTACTTTATGTTTTATCCTCTTATTAAGATTTATATGGTTGTACTCAAGAGATCTATGCACCTTTAAAACGGTGTTTAGGATATAGAGCTTCCTAACTGATAGTAGTCCTGAGTCTTGGTACAGTAAGTCAGTGGAGTATTGGTAAGGCTTAAAATAAATAACTTTCATAAGAGACCTTTGTGCTCTTTCGATTTCCAGAAATTTTGTCTTTGTAGCTCCTCCCCAGACAGGTATGCAGTAATTTTGGATTGATTGTGCCAGAGATATATAGATTTGGTTGATTAAGTCTTTTGGTGCGACATGGCGTAATATTTTGAAAATCCATATTAATTTACGAACCCTGTTCATTAGGAGTTCAATGTGAGCGTGCCAGGAAAGACGTTGATCTATCATAACCCCTAGGTATTTTATGGTGTTTACTTTATTGATGTTAGGGCATCCACAAGATGCGTTAGTGAGGTTACAATTGTGTATTTTCAGGCTAAAGTCGAGATTGGGTTGGCTGTTATTATATTTAGTGAAGGTCATAAAATTAGTTTTTGAGACGTTTAGGGTTAGTAAATTACAGTTAAGCCATTTAGATACTTGGGAGAGTCCCAATTCGGTTATTTGCTGAACATCTTTCCATGAGGTGCCAGTGAAGACAATGGCAGTATCATCTGCATAAGAAAATATTTTCGCGTTATTTATTTTGATGTTACAAAGATTGTTGATATAAACTAAGAAAAGGGTCGGTCCTAGCACGCTCCCTTGGGGTACTCCGTAACTAATAGTTTCGTCATCACTAATAAATTCCCCAATACGAACACTTTGCTTGCGTCCACATAAGTAGTCCGTCAGAAGAGCTAGCGGTATTCCTCGTACTCCTACATTTTCCAGCTTTTTAATAAGGATTTCTACAGACACAGTATCAAAAGCTTTTTTGAGGTCTAGGAAAGCCGCTAGGCACTTTTTTCCACTATCAACTCGCTGCACAATAAGATTACTGATAGCTGCGACAGCGTCCTCAGTAGAAAGTCCTTGTCTGAAGCCGTATTGCGAGTTTGACAGTATGTTAAAATTATTCAAGTATTGTAGGAGTCGGTTATTTATTAATTTTTCAATTATTTTCGAGATAGATGGTAGCACGGTTAAAGGTCTGTAGTTATTTATCTCGTCCTTGGTACCACTTTTATACACCGGCGTTACAATGGACTTTTTGAGGAGATTTGGGAATATTCCTGTGGTAAAACATAGGTTTATCAGATGACATAAAACAGGAATTAAAACATTCTTCGAAATTTTCAAAAACGTGGTAGTTATGTTATCCCATCCGGGTGCACTTTCAGATTTCAAATTCATTATGACATTGTAAATTTCTTTGGGATCGGTTTCGAAGAGTGCAAAAGATGAAACCAGACTGGAAGGTAAAGTTAGAGCAGAAGACGAATGGTCGTCCATATTATTATTGTTATTATTTAGTGAAATGTTTTCAGCCAGAGATTTTCCTATGTTAGAGAAAAATGAATTTGCAAAGTTCACAGATTCTTTAGGTGAAGCCTTCGTGTAAAGCAATTGTGTATTAGGTGTCTTTGTAGATTTATAGTTAGTCATGTTATTTATTGTTTTCCATAGAGTTTTACTATTTTTAGAGGATTTAAGCAGTTGTTCTTTGTTGTATTTTCTTTTAAGTTTTTTTATTAAGTTATTACAGTAGTTACGATATCTTCTGTATGTTATCTTTAGTATTTCATTATATGGGTCAGTGCGTAGCTTTTTCTGCATGTTATTTCTGTTTATAATGCATCGCAAGATACCTTGTGTAATCCAGGGTTTTATTATTTGTTTACTTCGGGGTATACGCATAGTTATAGTGTTGTCAATAAGGCATTTTTGTATCATATTAATCAAAAGTTTGCATAAAATATTAGGATCATTCAGTTTCAATAAGTTTATTAAGTTTTGTTCAGCTAGGGTTTTTAGTGCATTTTCATAATTAACGACTATTTTTGGTTTATAACATTTCTTATCTGTTATTTTAGAAAGGCTAAGTAGAACCATAAGATGGTCGGTAACAGTGGTCTGTAATACGGCAACTGCGGCGGAGTTCTTGTTTTTATTTATTTTTAACATGACATGGTCTAAACAGCTATCCTCTCTTGTAGGTAAATTATGTCCAGGGAGCAAGCCATGCATAGATAACATGTTAAGATAATTTAATCTATTGTTCTTTTCTTGATTATTTTCAGTTGTTCTAGGCAAAGTATTTATATTTATGTCTCCTACTATTATAATTTTTTTATATCCTTTTATACTTTCTAAGTAAGTGTTTAAGGAGTTTATAAACAATTCAGCATTAGTGTTTGAAGGTGATCTGTAAATGCATAGAATAATTGTGTTATATATATTTATTTCTAGGCAAGATGCATGTGTCAGTGTGATTTCTTTAACCGTAGTTCTGTGCGTATTTTTAATGTAGGTAGTAACCCCATCATTTTGATTTAAATGCAGTGTAGTCATAAAAGAATTATAGTTCGTTAGATATGGGATAGGTTTAGTATGAGTAAGTCTACATTCTGTTAATACAATAACATCGGGGTCAAATTTCAATAGAGTCAAGTTAGATTGTAGGTCATCTATGTTTTTGTAAATACTTCTTATATTCTGTAAAACTATAGTTATATCAGTAGGCTTAACACATAACTTTTCAGAGAGTTCACTAATTGTACATTCGAAAGAAAGTGCAATTTCAACATTGTCTAATTCATTGACTTCTAAGGGCTTGTCCATCATAAAGAGTTGAGAAAGGAAACTTTATGCTTTCCTTGTAGGCGTTCCGTGATAGTTTTAGAATTTTCGTTTATTTCTTTATAGTAGTTTAGTATGTTTATTATAAGGTGTGTGTACGTAGTATATAAAAAGGTAAGGCTAGTAAAGCCATAGTTGTACTGTTTTGAGTGTAAATGTGTTTGTGTTTTGTGTGTTTGTGGCTTATGTAGAATTGTGGAGTGTAAGAAAACATTCATCAATATAGTATACAAATAAGCAAAAAAATAAGATTTTCTAAAGATTTTACAACAGAGTAACGCACTCCCTAAAATGCATCCCGATAGAAGTCACGCGCCCTGGAACAGGCATTGAACCTGGGGTTCAGATCTGATCAATATAATTGGAGTATTTTCAGACATTCTCACGTAGACGCGGCCATAGGATGTCCAGCAGAATTTGTATCCTTTAGATTTGGCGAGGTCCCTGGCAAGGAAGAAGAGACGTGAACCCTTCACGGTCAATTGCTCAGACACAAATATAGGAGTTTCCTCACTCTTCGTAAAGCCTACGTTCTTAGCGCGGAGCTTGCTTTTGTTTCTAATATTGAAAGCTTTGCTTTTTGCAAGGACTTCAGTCTTCATGATAGCAGAAGAGAATTCTACCACAATTGGAGTGTTCTTTTGTTCATCTTTCTTTTCTCGTACTCTATAAATGTCTCTCACATCCGACTTGTTGATGGTGTAGTCAATGGAATTTCCCAGACGCAGAACCATATTTATGAGGTCTTCTTTATCTTCAGAGTTGCTTTTTGGCACGTTTTTAATTTCAATATTAGTTTTGCGACTACCCCTCTGTAGTTCCTCGAGCCTGTCCTCCAATAAAGTAATGCGTTCTCTGTCTATCATACGCTGTTTTTCCAAAATCTCAATTTTATTTGCCATCTCTTCATTTTGCGTTAATTACTTGAGTAACTGAGACTTCGATGCTACGATTAGATTTTTGAATTTCTGTCAAAGACGGCGTAAATAGTTTTTTGAGTTCAGTTTCTTGTTTGGCCATAAGCTCTTTAATCATGGCTTTCATCTCGTCTCTAAAAGTACGCATATCGTCATCCCATTCGTTATCTCTTGCTCGCTTTCCTCGTAGAAAGACGTAGCTAGGAGGAGTGGTGTCGGAGCTTAATTTGCATATGTCACTCTCAGAGGGAGACTTTGCCATCGTAGTTTCGCTCATCGTTAGTACCAGGCAGCTAGAAGTGCTAAGAGAGTGTGCAGTAAGCGCAGGAGCAAGTCGATCAACGAGTTGAGCGTGCCGAGTATCGAGGTACTAGGCAAGCAGAAGCGGTAAGGCAGTACTTATGCCGTGCGCGTAGAGTCTAGTTTAGTAGGTAACGCACTTACGCTAGTATCGAACTGCAGTTAGTGAGCGAGTAGGCTGTACACGGGTGGAAGAGTGATGGCGAAAGCAGCATGCGCTCTGCAGTGACGTCACTTAGCGTCGCGTTAGACTAATTAGGCAGCCGAGTGAAACAATGTATGCTGTACTTGCGTGCGTGAGAGAGGGAGACTTGTCCGTATTGTAGACTCCGCCTTTTGATTGAGATGCGCGCTGAGTTACTTCTTGCTAGTTATGCAATAAAATTAAAGCTGAAATAAAAAAATCTTATGCTGGTCCATACAAATAGTTTAACAGACTGAGCTCTCATTTTAAAAAATCGTCATGTTGTCAATAGCAATGTTTGCAAATAGCCTTTGACAAATCGAAAAAAAAGTGGGATTGAAATTTCCAACTACTTTTGAGGCTGACCAATAAAAAGATAAATTCTGTGAAGATATTTTTTATCAAGGACTATTGTAGCTGAATTGAATCCTATCGCATTCAAAGTTGTTAGTTAAGTTGTATTAGGCTATCCTAGGTAATCTTTGGGAAGAACTTTCCTAACTAGTAATAAATACAGTTGACTGATTTTAATGTTTTACCAGTGGCAGAGTAATCGGGATTTAGCCCCGAGACGCAGCGATATTGCTGTTTGCACGCAGCTAACATTTGCTCGGCCGACGGCCCGCCCCGCTACTTACTGAAGTTAAATCAATATTTAAATCATTTCAAACTTTGATTAATTCGCAGAGATATTGTTTGCATTGATGTCGTTACATTCGGATTATGGTAATGTTATTGGCTGAACATAAAATAAAGTTTTCATTTTATTTCTTAATAAGGAATAAGGTTTTTTTTTACATGTACGCACCTACCTATCTATTATAAAAAACAAGCCAAGACTATATACCTACTCTAATCTACTTCTCTATCAGAGAGTTAAAAAATAATTTTCCTAACTGTTTACTTTATTTATTTTGTGGGGTAGGTTACTTAACTGTGATTATTATTATTATTTTATTTATTTTTCTAAATTGACCGGACTATATTGTTTATTTACATTTCTTGTACCAAAAAGTTTTATTCGTTATTGGTTGTAGGTATTTGCGAAATTTAAGTACCTATTTACGTAGGGTATCTTAAGACCTGTGGATTTTGTTCTAAAAAATATGACGCATTTAAACGTGGAAGCTCTCTGCATCTACCCTCATTTGTCTTTTCGTCAAGTCTCTTTGCTTATCTTGATAGTACACCGTTTCATCTAAACTGCGGCTATTAACCGGTTTAAGGGCATGAATACTTTATGTCTGTCCCGGTGCCAGTGTCACCATCATCCCGGGGGATACGGAACTCCACTAACACTTAATTAAGGGGAAGCAGCGAAGGGAATGGATTTTAATTAATATTACGCAGTGATTCGCCCTTATTGTCGACCGTTAATTGAAAAAGAGTTTAGGTATTTTGCTTTTCAAGATGCTTAACTAAAAAAATACAATTATCTCTGAGATAATCTTGGGCTAAACAACCACGACTTTTTATCCCCTATCCTAGGCAAGACCAAAACCCAAAAAATATAAACTAACCTACACAGACACAATTCAGATGATAAGTATTTTAGCTACTACTACAGCAAACACACCTTTAAAGTCTTGAAGAATCGTTGTTTTTACTACTAAATTTTGATTCAAATCTATGATTGTTCTAATTATGCTTTAAATATTGGCGTTTCTAGAATTTGCAATGAATCTTTATGAGGAAGCTGGAGGCATGCACATGAATTGCACTGTGGGACTATCATTTTACACAAAATCCGCAGTAATCTGTTACGCAGCGTCGATTTTCAATCGGGCTCAAATTTATAATGGCCCTATACACAGAACAGAAAAAACGCTTACGCAGTACTATAGCAGCATTTTAGCTTAGCAGACAGATAAGACTGTTACCATCTATTTTTGCTGACATGAAAGTGACATACCTAAAGGCTGATTTACACAGGGTCAGTAGACAAGTCAGTCGCAGCGCCAATGTCGGCGCCGCGACTGACTTTAACTGTTTACATGAAGTAAGTAGTAGTGGTGCGTTTCTCACGGTGAGCACACATGTGTGAAGTCAGTGGGAAAAATGAATTCGCGAAAACAACTGAAACGACGCTTTAATTATTTGTTGAAAAATTTATCAATTTTGCTGTTGAATGAGTTAATAGAAATGGTAGAAAATGAGATAACTAAAAATAAACGACAATGGGTAAGAAAATGGATTGACGATAGAAACGAAACTGGTGGGCTCTGCTTTGTTGCTGAAGCAATTGCGATTTGAAGATCCTACGGAGTACAAACTGGCTATGAGGATGTCACCACAGAATTTTGACGAATTGCTGTCAATGATATCGAGCTCTATTCAACGACATGATACATTCATGAGAGATGCTTTACCAGCCAAAATTAAACTGGAAATAACGCTGTCATTTTTGGCTTCAGGATTGTACTATCGGTTCCTTAAAACGTGTTCACTCTACAACGCAGTGGCAGTGACTAACCACGCACTGACTTGTCTGTTTACACGGGGTTTAATTGGCTGGCGCGGGGGTGCGTGGGTGGAGGGGGGCCAACTGACTTTAAAATATTCGTGTCCGAATATTCAAGTCAGCGCTGACTTCAAGCCACTGTACTGACTTCAAATCAGTTTACACAGGGTTTTTTTCGGGTCAGCACTGACTTGCCTCGAATTTGTAGTCAGTTACTGACCCTGTGTAAATTAACAGCCTTAACTACAGTTGATAATATACCCACATATTATCAACTGTACCTAGTTAGGTATGTCACTTTCATGTCAGCAAAAATAGATGGCAACAGTCTATGAAGATTTTTTAATGCATCTAACATTTTTGTGTTAATCCTATATCAAAACCGATCTAATAAAACATATTAATTTCCACACGAGCAAAGCCGCGGCTGGCAGCTGGAATTGAATATTATGGATAATATCGTGTAGGTACCTACTTCTACTACCGAATCGGGAAAAATTGCTATTTCCATTCATTTTTAGTAAAATTTTGCAAACATTAATCTTTATCAGCAACAGAATCCATTGGTTCAAAAATAAAGGGCGTAATTTTTTTTTTAAATTTATTCGGGTCCATTTCCTTCAGAAGTAAAAGATTTTGGGCATGACTCCTTTCACGACTTTTCCCTAACTCTCGTGGTTTTGGACTTGTCCATCACCACTCTTATCAAAAAACCACCCTGTATAAATGCCTACTCCATTTTCTTGTACACAAACAGTCCATGAAAACTTCCGGAAAAGATCGTAGGAAGACAAAGACAAAGAAACGGGAATATCCTTACAAGAATTTAAATAAATTTTCGATAAAACGGGGAGATCTTATTTCAAATGGAAAGTGTGAGCTAATAAAAATGCCGAAAGAAAAAGGCACCGTTTCAATGAGTGGATAATAATCAAAATTAAATAGGTAAGAACCTGATACCTACTTTATAATTTGTATTTTTCGCTCTAAACAATTTATAGATCTACCTGCCTGTCTATATAGTGCTAAGAGAGCCTATGCTATGTATTGTCTACCGTAATACTAAGTGTGCTGTAGGTATTTTTATTCTATTTAAGGTCATCCAACAGAGAAATCGCACTTATTTTAACAATATTAAATGTAGTCAGTGCGATGGGTCTCTCTAATTACGGGACGCCACAGCGCGCCACAGAGCACCTCAGAGCTTCGGCATCGATGCGTGTTTACCCATATTAGTTAGGGCATACCTACTGAGTGGTAAAAGGGTTACATGCCGCTTCTCTGGGCAGACGAGAAGGAGCATGAATCTGGAACATCTTTATTACGGTGCTGTTGTCGTCAACATAGGTACATACGTACCTTACCTAGGAAAAGGATCTGAGACAGGTAGGTACCTAGCTGTAGTGTAAGTACCTATATGTAGTAATACCTAGTACCTACCTATCTAATAGGTACGTAGGTACCTACCTTATTCCTAGTAGGTACCTACCAACACCAACCAGGTACACAAACCTACCGGAAGCCGCAAAGCTAAATAGACTGCCTGAAAAATCGGCAGCAATAGTTCCCTTTTCTCTGGCTCATTTATAAGAAAAGCTTTTTGAGCCCTCATAGAGTTGGCTGCGTCCACTTCGGAAACTATTCGTCACACGGTCACACATCCATTAATTTCTATAGAAAAGACGCTGTTACAATTCCTACTGTAACATCAAAACCACATTAGAGCTTTTGACGATGGAGTGTGCTGGATTAGATATTCGTAAAATCGGGCATATGCAAACCGTAACTCGACTAATCCCAGATAATAACTGACTGACTTGCAAAATTAAATTTTGTTTAATTTATAAAAATGTATTGTGTAGCCCCTAGCCCGATTTTGCTTTAGGCGAATATTTGTATTTTCGATTTTATTTATTTCACACTTTTTAAAAATAATATAAGGTGCTTATTGAAGGTGGGTAAAATAAAAAGTACATAAATATTATTTCTAAGTAACAAACATAGCTAAAATATTGATTTATTTAATGTTTTGTTATGTTGGTAATCATTCATTTTCATGACAAACAACAAGTTCAATCCAATCAAACGGATTCCGCTTCCGTTAGCCAGGATTCTTGCCAGCATCAGTCGTCAGTTTTGTCAACTCTTCCAATCAAGTACGTACGTGACGCTAAATTATACAACAAACAGAAACTTTAGTTTTCTGAAGTTGCATGCTGATAAGACGTGGCGAAAGGACTTGTATCCAGGCGTCACATAAGTGCAGGTAGCGGCACATATAACTTTAGCGCTAACCGTTATTACGCAGATGTCAAAATTATGGTACCTGAGGGGGCTAGCGGGATGAAGGGCGGGCGTGCGTAGCGCCGATTGGCTCTCCGGTCAAATTCCCTTCCTGGCACCAATACGATACCCCGCGCAGATCCAGTAAACAGTCGCGTTCTCAATTGTATTGTTAGTAACAGATAGTGTTTTTCTTTTTCTACTCCCCATAAACTTGTTAAAAGCTTTATTATATTGCTTATAATTAATTGGAGTTATAACTGTATTGCGTGCGTGACATTACACATGCGCAGCTATTCTCTCCGCGTATCGCTCAGCGCTAGACTTAAGTTCCGCTTATATACTAATTTAATATATTAAATTAAAACTTTATATTATTCTGTCTCAGGCACAAATAAGGCTTGTGTAATCACCAGTTGCCTCTAACGCAATTATAAATCATCTACAATAGTTGCAAAGGCCTGTTTACTTTTATACCTGTTTACTATAGTACCTAGCCGCCACAAACTTATATTTCTAAACCACAAACTTATTTTTAATCGGGCTGACGATGACGCGTAGGATTTCGATGTCGCGTCGCCAGTCGTCTCTCCCCCCTCACACTGTGCGACCGTGTAGCCTTAGTGCAAATAAAGAAGTATTTGGAACATGAGTTTATTGCTGCATATCCTCCAGAAAAGTTAAAATATATAGTTAGGGGTAGGTAATAACTCTCCTTCAACTCCTAAAAGTTTTAAGTTAGTCATCAAATCCTATTAAACTACTAATATCATAAACGCGAAAGTTTTTAAGTATGGATTTGTTACTCAATCAATAACGCTAGAACGACTAAAGGGATTTGAATGAAATTTGGCACAGATATAGATTATAGTATATAGAATAGCACATAGGCTACTTTGTAACCCGGAAAAATGTATAGTTCCCGTGGGATGGATTTGTTTTGAATCACATGCATAGGAGAAAGTCGTGTTTATATTAAAACTCAAGAACAGCTGAACATAGGTTAGATTGGTGGAGCATAAAACCAGGAGACGGACATTGGATACTTTTATCCCAAAAAAATTGCGAGAACGGGGCGTAACAGGCGAGTGAAGCCACAGGTGGCCACTTGTTATTTCATAATTATCATATTGTTGTAAATACTTTTAAGAATTATTATGTGGGCAGCCCAGGTTTTTCGCAGATTTTGATCCTTGTTTGTGGGTAATTTACAACATTTGCGCTGGCAACTCCAGCATATCACCGTTTCAACCTTAGAATAGTAAAATGTAATTACAAAAATCATGCAAAAACTGACATTGCTGACATATGAAAAATTTTAAGTGCGTGTCGATCAAAAACAACATGAGTGAAAGTGAATAAAGTGTCAAAACAAAATCTGAAAAACCTATAGGACTTGGCGGAAGGACTTTGAATCCAAGCCAGCACAAAATTAAAAAAAAAAAAAAAACTGTTTCAACCACCCATCAAATCGAAAACTGTCAAATTTTTTTCACCAATCACCTTTTTTCTTCCTAGCAATAACCATCCGTTTGTTGTTTGTTTCGATTGAATATTTTGTTTTGTTGCAATTGTTGCATTCTTGCTTTGCTTGCTGCAAGGCGTCACACAAATTCAATCATTTTATTTTTCATTGCACTGGGGCGGTTTGTCGTCGTTTGAGAAAATAATCTGCTTCTGAAAACTTTATTGAGGTAAGTAAATTCCAATTTAGTTCTAGATAAACCTCTGATAGTCTGGTCAGCCAGTAGCACGCAATATTCTATCATGATGAACAGCCTTTGCACCTTTGCAGGTTGCAGCGGCAATCGACTAGACATATTTGCATTATTTTACGTGAATCAGGATGATGGGCTAGTTTAATTTTTTATTAATCGAGAATACAGAATGGTAGATACATGTAAATGCTAATACAAAAAACGACTCGAGTTTGTTTTGGGTTTTTTGGATGTCCGCCATTTTTATGTATGTACTTACCACAAAAAAGCTTACCAAATAAACTTTGAACAAGCAAAATGCGATCGACATTACACATTTATCGAAATCTCTTGGTCTGTGTTATCGGCTTAATCAAATTACCATGATAAAACTTGGAAGCTGCTTCAAGTTTTTACTGGAGTGGATGGCTACTCCCTCCCGACATTATTCCAAGCCCATTAGAGTCTGTGTTCTATTTGTGTAGAAGACATGGGTGATCGTGGTCGTGGGCGAGCCCGCGGGCGCGCGGGTCGCGGCGGAGACAATGCTGGACCGGCGCCGCGGCGGCCGGGCGAGCAGGCCGGGCCTCCGCCGGTGCAGCAGCAGGCCGCGGCTCCGCGTCCGCAGCCGCCGTCTGCTTGGGGCCCACCCTCGGTGGCGCCGCCTGTGCGAGCGGGAGCACCCGCGCCCACTGCTCAGGCGGGCAGAGCGTCCCATCGAGCAACGCCAACAGTCCACGAACATCCAGGCGATGCTGATATACAGCAGCGGATGGCTCAAGTCGATATTGGTAAATATGCAGACATCCTCGATCGATCGTTACCTTTTTCATTACTTACCTTCCTGTGAGTATACGGTCATCCATTTTACTATAATCAAAATGTTTTTTCTGTAACCACAACTACAAACAAACCTGTTCATAGTCTGAAAATTGATCGCAGATTGGAATAGAACAATATAAATGTTTCCATTTCTAAATATCACTGCTAGTTCACTGGCCTGTTCATATCAGACAACATTCTGACCTCCACAACCTCTCAGATGTCTGTGAATGTGAGTTATCTCTATTGGGAGCAGAGTTTGATATGGTGCTGATGCAGTATAACTTGTTTGGTTCAGGTGGTGGTCGCCAGGCTGGCGGCGGAAGTGGCGATGCGGCCAGCCGGGACACGGGGGGACGTGGGAGTCGGCGAGGCGGCGGCAGGGTCCTCACCGAGCAGCCCGCCGCTATACTACGCACTCGCCCCTCCACTCTTGCATCTAAGAAAGGTATGCACTTTGAACGACTTCAGAAGAAAACTGTTTACACTGATAAAGTGACTCATAAAAAAAATGTTGCATAGAATAGTTACTTGCACCTACAAAACAAATCATCTAAGCAATAATTGTTTTTAGGCGTTTTTGGCACAGTAGTCAACTTGATGGCGAACTATTTCACTGTACAAACCACCCCACAGTGGTGCTTGTACCAATACCATGTTGATATTGACCCACCAGAAGACTCCACGTTTGTGAGGAAGAAGCTCCTGCGTGTACATGCTAACACGTTTGGAGGGTAAGTTACATTGATATTATTATTAATTATTAAAAGCCTGTTGTGTCCCACTGCAGGGCAAAGGCCTCCCTTCCTTCTCTCCATTCCTCTCTTGTTTGGGCTACTGTGGACCAATATTATATTTGTTTATTTGTAAGTTGTCTGGAAGAGATCGCTCTTAGTGATAAGACCGCCCATTGTATTCCACTTTGCTGTTTTTCTGTATTCCCTAGTTAATTTTATGTGGTGTGCAATAAAGTATTTTCTATCTATCTATATTTTTATAAGTTTTTTAATGTATGTCGAACATACATCCTGTAATATTCTACTGTTTTTGATTATTGATTTGATTGTTAATTGAATTGAATTGGTCAACAGGTATCTATTTGATGGAACAGCCCTTTACACGGTCAAGAGGCTGAACCCCAACCCCATGGAACTATACTCTGATGACAAGGATGGTCGAAAGATGCGTATCCTAATCAAGGTATGATATTTAATTTAAAAAATAGACTATGATTGGATTTTTTCTATCATTCCATGATTTGTATGGCTTGTTAGTAGGGAGAGCACAGATCCTAGACATTATTTTATCATGAATGTTTTGTTTTCCAGCTAATTTGTGACGTAACCCCTGGAGACTATCACTACATCCAGGTTTTCAACATTTTAATTCGAAAATGTTTCAACTTTATTGATCTAAAGTTGATTGGGCGAGACTATTTCGACCCAATAGCCAAAATTGACATCCCTGAATTCAAGCTTCGAGTGCTTCCTGGATACAAAACCACCATCAATCAATATGAGGATCGCCTTCTCATGGTCACTGAGATAGCTCACAAGGTATGTTGTTTATTGTATAATATGTATGTAAATAATCAATCAATCAATGTATTTATTGTATAAAATGTACATATGATACAGTTTTTTAAACTAGTTCGGAGTGTATTGCAAATCGGAATCCGACACATACCACCACTTTTGCTTAATATATCTTTCGATTCATATTTAGATTGCTAATAAACCTACTATCATATAATATGAAACATTCACTTCAAGTGTAATTAGTAAATAAGTAGTTATTAGATTACGTATTTTAAGTTTTAGTTAAGTTTCAAAGTGGTTCTGAAATAAATAAATTGAATTGTATTGAAATTTAAAAATGCAAGTTTGTGGTGTACGTACGTACAGGGTTTTCTCGATCATCGCCAAGTGGGATCTACTCTCCGTTGTGGTGGTCCCTTGGTCTCCTGCTGTGAGTAAGGGAGTTTGGAGTTAATTGATGGAAGTGGTGGTTGTGGGTGACAGAGGATTTTTCTAAGTCATATCATTTTCTATTACAAAAAATTCTAGATTTTGTCAGTGTTCTAGAATATAATGCTCCTATAAATGTTCGAGATGTACTTTCACATTCTGGAATAATCAAATTTAATTCAAAGACTACCCGGGCAAGGCTTTGCTGTTTGTTATTAATCTATAGTGTATATTCTGATTATTATTATTATTATGTTGACCTAAATTTACCTTCTCTAATAACAAATTGAAACTATAACTTTAGGTGCTGAGAATGGACACTGCATTACAAATGCTAACAGAGTATGCCAACACCAAAGGAAACCTGTACAAAAAATCCTTCACTGAGGATATTATTGGTTTGTATAAACAAAATGTGCTTTGCATAATTAGTTTTTTTTTTGTCAACATCAGCAATAAAATAAAATGAGTTACTCTTTTTCAGGCAAAATAGTCATGACTGACTATAATATGAAAACATACAGAATTGATGACATTGCCTGGAATGAAAATCCCAGTGGTTCCTTCAAGATGAGGGAAGAAGTTGTCCTATATACCGACTACTATAAA
This sequence comes from Thera obeliscata, assembly GCA_947578465.1. NCBI lineage: Eukaryota > Metazoa > Arthropoda > Insecta > Lepidoptera > Geometridae > Thera > Thera obeliscata. The sequence continues at coordinate 4,395,915 of OX387927.1, forward strand.
CAGGTAATTCAATATTTTAACTTAACTAACTTGTTACAGTAACTATAATTGTAATGGTGGGCAATGGGCATTTCTCGCAGCATAGATTTACCCTCTATACCTACATTTTATCTAAGTTTGAGATATTGCTTAAGAGGGAATCACACAGGCGACTCTCCATACAAACGCAGTCCCCTATTTCCTCCCTGGATAATGCCTCTCTAGAGTAACCATTTTGTCTCATAAAATCCAGATCTGCTATATCCGTGCTCGTATGTTTTCCATTTTTTCAGAAACTTATTGATAAAGAAAATATGACCCTCATATGATTTATATGAAATATGAATTGGAGGTGATATTTTCTTTATCAATAAGTTTCTTAAAAAATGGAAAACATACAAGCACGGATATAGCAGATCTGGATTTTATGAGACAAAATGGTTACTCTAGAAAGGCATTATCCAGAGAGGAGATATGGGACTATGTTTGTTCCATACAAACGTAGCCTGTGTGATTCCCTCTTAAAGTTAGCTTTGTCACTATTTGTCATTATTACTTGGTGATCATCACATTCACTGCTACACGTAGGGCTGCCTTACATACATACATTTCCAGGAAGAACGATTCTGAACCCTCCATCCGCCGACTTTCTATCATAACAATGTTGCGGTCTTTCGGGCGGGTGGGCCTCTTACATTTCGTCTTCTGGTTCGTGGTCGCCATTCGAGAACCTTCATTTTTTTAACACTTATATTTTATGAAACGCCTGTATAAGTAATGAGGATTTTTAATTTCTTTTTTTTTATTTTCTTTGCAGAAGTACAACATTATTATCCAGGATAGATTCCAGCCTCTGCTGATATCTAGGACAAAAGAACGCGATATTCGTGCTGGCATGCCGCCTTTCGTTTATCTGGTGCCAGAGTTGTGCCGCCTAACAGGTTTAAGCGATGAGATGAGGGCTAATTTCAGACTCATGAAGGCCCTGGATATGCATACTAAAATAGGACCAGACAAGCGTATCGAGAAGCTCCTGTCTTTCAACAGGAGGTTTACTCAAAACAAAGACGTTGTAAAAGTAAGTACTAGTAGTTTTCTATATATTTAAATTGTGATCAATGATTGAACCTATCGCACGCTTTTAACTTAAATCTTACTATTACAGGAATTAGGTACGTGGGACCTGAAGGTAGCAAACGAATTAGTTTCGCTCAAGGGTCGCGAGCTGCCCAAGGAAAAAATTTTTCAAGGGAATGACACGAAATATGACGCAGGCGAAACCACCGACGGATGGACTAAGGATATGAGGTAAAAATAGGGAAAAATAACACTATTTGATTTGATTTTTGCAATTATGTATGGGTTGCTACGAGGTTCATTAAATTCTATGTAGATTTTTCTTACTACTACTATTTTGCTAGGTGGGGTAATCTGTTGTCCACATCATCATTTTATATTTGGTAATTTGCTGGGAATAGGTCTGCAAGACGCGTACACTTGTACAGTGCGTAACTTGTGTGATAGTGCCGCGGCATTGTAATTTACATTTTCAGGACAAAAACAAGGTCAGGTGTTTGGTTATTTGCCCTGTAAATGTCTATTGCAATAAATAAATATTGTGGACAATCCACACAACACTATTTTTGTAAATACATACTTAATACAATATAATGCCCAGATTGAGAACATACTTCTATGTTCACCACACAAATATTGTGGATCTAACCCACGGCCTACAGCGTAGATCAGATGGCAGAACTGAGCTGAAAGGCCAGTCAAACAATGCTTCGGCACTAACTAGAAAATTACGAATTGTATACAGTCCAGTGCAGAATCATACTGTTCTTATGTAAAACATGGATGCTGTTTACATTATTTTGTTCAGCTTGCAAATCTAATGTCGATATAGTCCAAAGAGCACAAAATAGTATGCTCAGAAACATATCCAATAAACCATGGTTCTTAAAGATCCATAAGCTCCACAACAAACTAGATACTAACACCGTCAGCGATGAAATAAAGCGGTTCTCAACCAAGTACAAGGAGCGCTTAAGCAACCACCCCAATTACCTGGAATCCCAGCTGACCACCATAAACTACCATAAGAGACTAAAAAGACAACACATCATAGAACTCAACATATGACTTCAAAAAGAATGGGAAAATGATCACTAGAGAAATTCCCCAACATGTCCAGCGCTTACAACAAACCTGCTTATAGTCGGAGGACTGATCACAGATAAAACCCAGAACAAAAAAAAAACAATTTGTTGAACGTTTCAGGTCGAAGCCTCTTTTCCTCATCATGCCTCTCACAGTGTGGGTGGTGTTGATGCCCCAACGCCTGCAAAGAGATGCCGAGGGCTTCGTCGACATGATTATGAAGACGGGCAGTGGGTGTGGCTTCCGGATGTCCCAACCCGAAATGAGTAAGGAGTTTGATATAATTGATAATGCGCTATGTTTTTTTTTACTAGCTTACATCGTCTCACTACTGGGCAGAGGCCTCCCCTAAAAATTCCCTCTATCCTGAGCCTTGTCCCACCAAGTGCTTTCGAAGGCGTCCAGACATCCCGCCAACGCTTCCTAGGCCGACTACGAAGCCGCCGTCCGTTAGGCATCCATATAGGGTGATGATGGTCGCCCTCCTATCGGGGGGCATCCGGCAAACATGCCCCGCCCAATCCCATTTAAGTCTGGCCGTCTTTTATCCCTCATCTCCGATGCCTATCAAGGAAGGATACGGCATAGTTTAATAAATAACACTCTTTTATTTCAGTCACTCTCCGTAATGACTCCGCGCTCGAATACGCCAACATGTGCGAACAAGTAATCGCACGCAGAAACCCAGGACTTATTATGTGTGTCCTAATGAGGAATGTTGGTGACAGGTTAGCTCTCACTTACGAATACTAATAATTCTAATTGTACAGTCGCGGTATTAAAATGTTCGTCACCTTAGAGTCGATTTTCGCTTGCACCAGTGCCTTGATCATGAACACATTTTGACATAATTTGTGACGTTAACTTATCGGTGTCTTCTGTCTATTCAGTTTCAAAAGGTAGTATGTGATCATATTACATTGAATGAATTAAGTTGAAAATCGACGAATATTTTCATTCCGCCACTGTACATTGCTGTTATTTATTTATGAACAAGTTTGAAGACTATAAAAAATACTGTAGTCATTCATTTCAAGTTCTTATTTAATTTATTTATCTTTTAAAAAAGTTCATGGACCAATTACTATGAATAGGTGCTCCGTTGGCGGTTTATACCTTTAGCTCACAGGCTCGTCGATTTTAGCTCGCCAATGGATCGCCCACTTTAGGGTTGCAGAGATAATGCTACTAGAAAGTCGTTACTTGATAGATGAGCTTATAAATAAGTACAGAATAATTATAATAAACTGTAAATAGGTAACTGCATATGAGTGAGTAGGACAGATATTTTCCTACCTAGTTCTGTATTTATATTCTAGTGTTATTTAATTGACAGATACGAGGCAATCAAGAAAAAGTGTACCGTAGACCGTGCCGTGCCCACGCAAGTGGTATGTGGACGTAGCCTCTCCAGCAAGAATGCCATGTCCATCGCTACCAAAGTAGCGATACAGATGAACTGCAAGGTAACACATTGCAGAGATCATTCATCCATTTCTTGTATTAAAATAAATTGAGGAATCCTGTATGACTTGAAAATAATCTAAAATTAAGCGTCAGTTATCAACTTATCATAACCTCCTTTTAAAAGATTATCATTTATTTACCTGTCATATGATTAAATAATTAAAATAGATAATAGTAAGTAAATGGTTTGACAAATTTGGTCAGAATGCAAAGTAAAGGTGGCCACATGTACCAATACTGAACTAGATCCGATTTGCTGCAGTAACAGCCCGTTCACACTAGTCGTAAGTCGCATATGACTAAAAGTCGAATGCTCACCATACACTTTATATGGACCTGATCACATTGGATGAGATGCGATTTTTAGGTGCGATTGTATGGTGACCAGAGCATTCGACTTTTAGTCATATGCGACTTACGACTAGTGTGAACGGGCTGTAACACACATGGATTTATCTTATTATTGTTCCAAATATTTGTTTCTTTTGTGTTATTTTGTTAATATTATTGTCTTTTTATTTTATTTCATAAGTTGTATTTTGTGTGCTGATGTAGCAATTAAATGTTTGTTGTCTGAAAAATAACTAAATACATGCAAATATTATTTTAAAATGTGATATCTAACGATTTTTTACAGTTAGGTGGAGCACCGTGGTGCGTGGACAATCCACTATCAAAACTGATGGTGATAGGGTTCGACGTTTGTCACGACACACGTTCAAAGGAGAAGAGCTTTGGTGCGTTTGTGGCTTCTCTGGACAAGAACATGACGCAGTATTACTCGGCCGTGAACGCTCACACCTCGGGCGAGGAACTGAGCGCCCATATGTCCATCAATATCGCAACAGCGATCAAAAAGTTCCGAGAAAAGAATGGTTAGTAAATCCTAACTTCATTTGCTTCAACTAGAACTTCAGAAGGCTTCCTTTATATTTAAAAGTTAATGCTAAAAGGTGTTTAAAAATCACAAGGATCACTTTGAAACATCTTGAAGCTAAATGAATGCCAGTTTCATGTGGTCTTTGGTAAGAAGGATCATAGAATAAAACTATCCGTTCACTTTTCAAAAGATTTTGTGAGGACATTGTTTTTTTCTTTGTTTCAGGAACACTGCCCGACCGCATTTTCATCTACCGAGACGGAGTGGGCGATGGCCAGATTCCATATGTCCACACTCATGAGGTAAGACTTTTGTAAAACTTAAAAGTTACCTTTCAATTTGACCCTAGGGCTAGTGAGTATCTGGCTGAGCGCATTAGCATTGCTATACAGCGTAGCAACGAAGCCAGTGTCTTAGGGACGCTTCCGTTTGGTACTGATTTCGATCATTTGAGCTATCTCTAGATCGTTCGTAACGGTTTGCAGATAGCTTATCTGTTTCTTGTGAATTTTGTTAATACTTGGGTATACTGAAACTATTACACGGGTATTTATCGCGTTAATTACCTTATTTTATTTATTTTTATAGCCGAAACGTCGGGAAAATAAATAAAATAAGGTAATTAACGCGATAAATACCCGTGTAATAGTTTCAGTATGTGTTATGATCGCGAAAGTTTAAAAAGTACTAATACTTGGGTAAATTGTAAGTTTCAGTTTGGTTGTAGAAATGTCCGCTTTCCGCATTTATCATGCTGCATCACCCTTCATTTTCAGGTTGGAGAGATAAAAAAGAAGCTGTGCGAGATCTACGGCGGAGAAACTTATAAGATGGCATTCATTATAGTTTCGAAGAGAATTAACACGCGTATTTTCACTGCACGTAGACAGAACCCGCGTCCAGGCACGGTCATCGACGACGTGGTTACCCTGCCCGAGAGGTGAGTTGAAACTAACTATTTTTATAATCTACTAGTAGCCGCGCGTGGCTTCGCTCGCCCCGTTCCCGTTTCTTTTTCAGGATAAAAAGTATCCTACGTCCGTTCCCTGGTTCTAAGCTACCTCCCCACCAATTTTCAGCCAAGCCGTTCTTGAGATAAATAGTGTAACTAACACGACTTTCTTTTATAAGATTTCAAGTTGGGATATTTGAATTGGTTATGTGCCAATTTGGATTTTATAATCATAATAAAGTTATTCTCAAAACATGTTACACGATATGTAGCACGTTTTGGTCGTATATCTCAAATGGTTTCGCATGATGTACTGATTTTTTTATGCAACAGTATGTTGCTGACGAAACATTGTCCTACTCCCTAGTGTTATTGTTATGTTACTTCCTAAATCATAAAACATTATTTATAGATACGACTTCTTCCTGGTGTCTCAAAACGTACGTGAAGGAACCATAGCTCCGACGTCGTACAATGTGATTTCAGACAACACTGCACTGGTGGCCGACAGAGTAAGTAACATACTATTTCTTTCAACTCAGGGAAAGGCAAGCAGAGGCATTAAGTACATTTTTTTTTAACTATCTACTTGTCTGTGTATTCTATAGTGTACTGTTTTAGGGTGCCTCGCCACCAAAGATTGCGAAGCTGTCGAACCCACCAATAGGATTGCTTTATTTTTATTGCTTATTTCATCATAATTTCTGGATATTTTTATTCCACTTCATGTGGGGTCGGCACAACAGGGTTTCGGTCTCCAATCTCCTCTATTAGCCGTCATTTCAGCAGTCACTCCTTTCTTACCCATGTCATCCTTCACACAATCCATCCATCTTTTCTTTGGCGTACCTTCACATTCATATCTAACACTCTTGTTACATGACATTCTTCCCTTCGCATGACATGCCCGTATCATGCTAAACTCATCTTCATTGTTCATTTTTATTGCTTATCTATGTAGCTAATAATAAAACTTATCTTATTGGTGGGTTAGAGACACGTCCATAGCTTAGAAACGTAGTGATGGAAAGGATCCCTTAGCTGGCAGCTAATGTCAGGGTTTTTATACGGATTCTCCAATGCGGTTGTCGAAACTTATCAATCCACAGAACAGCAATTCTTACTGAAGAGAACAACCATACATTATGTGTTTCAGACTTAGGATGCAGGATGTAATCACCATTTTGTTTGTTACAGATTCAACGGCTTACTTACAAGTTGACTCACATGTACTTCAACTGCTCGAACAACGTGCGTGTTCCGTCTGTATGCCAATACGCACACAAGCTGGCTTTCCTAGCTGCCAACAGCTTACACAACCAGCCACACTACTCTCTGACGGAGACCCTCTATTTCTTGTAAGAGACTCCATGTTTCCATGACAGCCTAATGTTGAAACATTTTTTCATGAGAACAATAAAAGTTGACGTTTCAATAAAAGCAAAATTAGATTTGCTATACATTTAAGTACATTTTCTTATTAATAAGAAGTAAATCGTTATTGGAAGCTTGTGCAAAGTCTTGCATTTATTTTGTTGCCATGTTTTTTAGATATTTAATTTGTGATAATTATTGTCTAAGATTTCACATTGTCTTTGGTAGTATCGGACCCATATCATATCATCTATGTAACCCCGTAGTAGATTGGGACGGAATCTGATGATGTGAAAAATTTTAGCAAAGGCTTTGCACACTTTATTAAAAACGTGCATAGTCTCTTTATAGGTTTGATTTAAGGATGTCCTTTATTTTTTAAGACTATTACAACTTTCGCTCAGTTGATTGGTCACGTTTTGCCTAAAACGTAGTTTTATGGCGTGGGCAAAAACATAAAAATATTAAGTACATCTGTAAGTTTTTTTTGCATTCCTAAGTAACGTATTTTGAAGAATCTATGTCAAACCGTGTATCTTGTCGTGACCTCATTTTTAAGTGTTTTTGTTGAATTGTTTTTATTTAGTAAGCCTGCTTTATCATCTATGTAACATCAGACAAAAATAATTCTATCTTTTATAATTACATTAGTTTTTCGAGCTTATTTCTACTTTATCTGGCGGATAGCGATCAGATTCAAACGAATCGCATAGGATAGCCGATTACAGACAACACCAGATGGTGAAGCAGGTTATAAAACGTATGTGTGACGCTTGTGGCTTCTTAGGCCCGTATTGCGAAACAGTGCTTGACTCGTGAGTCTAGCCTCAAGCATAGATTTTTGACAGTTCTTAATTGAAAAATGTCAAAAATCTATGCTTGCGGCTCGAGTGTGCTCAAGCAATGTTTCGCAATACGGGCCATTTATTTTTGATAAGTACTAATTAACCTAAACTGGTAAATCTGGTCATATTATTATAAACAAGGCATCTTGAAGTGATTGATGCGCGACTATCTAAACAAACGCAGCACGTAAGTGTATTTTGAATCTCGTGCGTATTTTTTGTTACATATGTGCGTTCCTTTATTTTTATACTTTTAGTAATTAATGCGTAATAAAATCACAGTAAAAAAAGCAGTTCTTGAAGTTTTAGCAATACTTACCATATTTTTTTGCTGTGATTATAAAATGTGCCCACCTACTTTAGGGTTTTACTTCGCTATAACATAGCGAAGTAAAAGTGGACTAAATAATGTCGTAAGTTAGCAATTGTATAATGCTCGATTTAACTGTTACCCGATTCCATTAGATCGGCTGGCGGAGCAATAAATCTTAATACGAATCCATAGTTTTATTATAATTGCCAAATTATAAATAAGTCCTACTAAAAGTATGAATAAAAGTTACTCTTTCTAAATGGTGTTCTCATTCCATAATGTGCTTTCATAGTTGCAGCAAGCTGCAAGAAAACTGTTATTTCTCTCTTGATTTTGTTTGTGTCATTGTGTCGGACTTTTTGAGAACCCCAACCTTTTTATACCGCACGACCAAGTCGAAACTAAGTGGTTATCAGCGAAACTCCATTCAAATCCCAATCTCTTAGATACCCCGTTTTTTAATTGTCCTCTTAGGCCCTGTGGCCAGAAAAATTGTGGACCCTGGCTGGTATGCCACAATATTTAGTGATGAAATAGTGACGGAGATTGTGGTATAGGTTTCAGAATTAGTGACTCAGTGTGATACGAAACTTTGAAAAAATGTCAACGTCAATCGCCTTTTTTTGTGTGGGTGCCAGGCAGCTACCACTATAATGTAAGTAGGTTACCAGGCACTTGCCATGTATACTATGTACTGCTACTTCTGTGATACAATATGCACACAAAGCAAAATCGATTTTCCGCAGGCCGTCTCGTGTTTACATGCCTGGTCATAGCAACGCTTCCATCGCGACGCGTGTCGACTGACGGACGATCATTACTAGAAGCATCAAAACGTGGAATTTACTGAAGTAAGCAAGTGAATAGAATACGAGATGGAGGAGGATAAAGGGAGCGAGGATGCTGAAAACTGGAAGGTGTATGAAGCACTCTGCAGGAAAACTCCTACAGAGGTATGTAAACAAAACAAACGTTCCACCCATGTTAGTTGTTTGTACCCAATTGATATTACAGGCTACTGATAACAAATTGGGACTACAGATACAGGCAATAAAGAATCTGCGGTCGCCACGCCAATAACTACCGTATGCATACGTGCCCACTTAACTTGTTCCTGATTGCATTGCCACAAATGTGTAGGTACTGTTGTTGGCAATAAATATTGCACTTCGGCTTTGTAGAGCGCTATCTCTTTCTGACACACGTTACGTCTTAAGAAGCCGATGTGCATATTTGTCTACTACTATTTGCAATCTGCAGTCGTAGGTATAATCCTGCTGATCTTAGAGCAACAGCATGCTGCCCGTTGCCAAATATCATCATCATCATAGCTCTTAGAGTATAAGCAACGTAATTAACGGCACAACAGATAATGGACGCAGCATAATACAAAATAGGTGCGTCCTTAGGAAAAATATCCCAGCAGTTCTGTGCTCTTTTCAGACAGAACTAGTGAGAGAAAAGTTATCCCAGTAGTTCTGTACTAGGGTATTTTTTTCGTAATAACTACTGCGAGAAAATATACCATCAGTAGTTCGTTCAACAGCGTGACTACCTACTGGGAGCTGAACGTGCTGTGTGTGAGGTATTAGGTAATGCCATTTTTATAGGCAAAGGAAGATATCTGCTAGAACCGTACATTATGGGCTGGACATCCCATGGAGTCAGCGCAAACAGAGAGGAGCGCAGCGTTGAGGATTTTATTAATGCACTCGAAAATCAACTTTAAATTAATTGGAATAAAGTGCATATGCTTGAACCCGACAAAAAATGCTCGCGAGCATTTTTCCATCGGATCCATAATATAAGCACCTTATTCTTGATTTATCAAAGCCTTATTCTAATTGTTTTAAAGTTGATTTTCGAGTGCCATATCCTATCCGTTGCGCTTCTCTCTGTCTGCGCTGACCATAACTGGAATATTAGGCATTACCACTATACTCCAGCCAAATTACACATTTTTGTACATAATCCAAAAACCACTCTTGACTTTGATATTTTCATCGATTTCGCATTACTTGTCAATTTAAGGTCTTAATCTTACCGCTAACAATTATTTCTTTATCCTGACACCGAGAAAATAGTTAAAGATTCTGGAAGTGGTTTGTTTACAAACATTCCACATCGAATTTGGCTACAGTAGGGCAGATATTGCTCAAATAATTTTTGCATTATCAAAAAAATACGAAAAACGGGGGTCCCGGAACCGGATTCAGATGAAACAGGTTTAATAAGATCACGGAGCCCACTTAGTACCCAAGATAGTGTTCGTTTCACAATTACAAAGTCTGCCACTTACCTAAGTATAAGTACCTACTTCCTGTAAGTAGTTGTACCTTTGATATTTCATGATGGTTCACCATCAAGGGGGTGGGGCAAAGGGCAGGCGATACTTCGTACCTTGCACGGATCTCTTCCGGTATCGCTAAGTACAGTCGACAAAAAAATAGCACTTTACAAAATAATAAATAAGATTTTAGATACCTACGATATGAATAAAATACAGACAAGTGTGTATTGTATACTGGTTTCCGTTATGGTTTTATATGTCGAGCTTTAGATTATTTTTATATGCATACAGAACGTGCCTAAACCACAAAATGAGTAGGGTAAGGTCAATTTGCTTTTTAGATCTTTTTAGGGTTCCGTAGCCAAATGGCAAAAACGGAGCCCTTATAGATTCGACATGTCTGTCTGTCTGTCTGTCCGTCCGTATGTCACAGCCATTTTTCTCCGAAACCGTAAAAGCTAGACTGATGAAACTTGGCGAGTAGATGTAGGTATTCTGTGAACCGCATTAAGATTTTCACATAAAAAGAGAAAAAAAACTATAAATTTTGGTGGTCCCCATACTTAAAACTGAAACTCAAGAAATTTTTCTTCATCGAACCCATACGTTTGGGGTATCTATGAATAGGTCTTCAAAAATGATGGCGAGGTTTGTAATATAGTTTTTTTCTAAACTGAATATTTTGCGCGAGAGACACTTCCAAAGTGGTAAAAAGTTGGTCCCCCCCCTCTAACTTCTAAATAAGAAAATGATAAAACTAAAAAAAATATATGTTGTACTATGCAAACTTTCAACGATGTTTGGTTTGAACGAGATCTAGCCAGTAGTTTTTTTTTTATACGTCATAAATTGTAAACCGCAATTTACCTTTCGACGAACTACAAGAACAGTACATAATACAAAGGATATTATGTTACTTGATGCTACGGAACCCTTCATGGGCGAGTCCGACTCGCACTTGGCTGCTTTTTTTTTACATAATACAGGCTTGCGTTTGACCGCAATCTTACCAGGCTGTTATGTGATTATGCGGTCGACGGTGTAGCACGCTTGCCTAGAAGATGCCTGTTCACTCTACTCTTAAAAACATCCAAGTTATAAGTCTTCGGCAAAACAGACGCTGCCGGTAAGGAATTCCACCCCTTTGCTGTGCGCAACATAAAAGTTGAAGCATAGCGCTTGGTAGCAGAGTGTATTTTTAATAGGCACCTAACTAGGTTACCATTTTTACAGGAACTTTGTTTGATTACTTTTGGTAATGATATCATTATGGATGTTCAGAGCTTACGAAGAATGTCATGCAAACAAATAATTTAATGGGGCTCGATCCCTGGATTTATGTTAATTCTCCAGAATGCGCGTTGTTTTCAATAAGATGTCGTGACTCTGGTAGGTAACTCTGAAAAAGCGAGCCGTATCACGCTACATGCAAACATGGAGTACCTTCCTACTTTTTACCCTAGTCGTCTTTTGCCAGTCACGTAAGGCTGTACTCGTGTTCCCGTTTAGCAATGATGCAACCTGGAATTTTGTAAGTTTCTTGTATAATATTATTGTATTCAGCAGTTGAGTCGGTATAATAAAATGAGAAGGTGGTTATAATTGGTATATTTCTTGCAGATGGATTCTGATGTCGGAAACGACCTGATCACATCGTTGAGAAGCGATCTGGCCGGACTTCAATACAAAAGGGATAAACTTATATCAGAAGTGAGCAATTTATCAATGTATAAAACGGATTCTTCGAAAACTTCAGGTTTGGTATATGAACAACTAAAATATATTACAGAACAGTGACTTGAAAAATCAAATGCTATCCCGAGACCAGCGGATATTAGAGCAGCAGGTGGAGATCGATCATCTTCGAGAGCATAATGCTCGGCAGAATGCAGTTATATCGTCTCTCAGGAAGAAGATCCAAGACTTCGAGGAAATACAAAGAAACCTTCAAACCGCCCAGGGAAGATGTGAGATCGCAGTACAAACTCTACAGAGGGAGAATCTCTATGCCGGTGAAAAGGTTAAAGATTTAGAGAAAAAACTTCGGGCTCTCGAGCTCGAGTGCCATAATGAAGAACAGTTGAAAGAGAATGCACGTTGCCAGTTTCACGATCTGGTGCGGCGGCTGTCAGTAGCCTTGGACGCGGAGTTTTGCGATGCTACTCACACACATTCCCCCGAGACTCTTATTATTAAAGCCGCTGAACTGGTCCAAGAGATCACAAGACTAAAAAATAAATGTATGAACACTACAGAAAATCTATCAAGCACGGAACAGGACCTTCGTAGTTGCAGAGACGCGTTGGAAAGAACTAGTGCTGATAAAGATATGCTGCAGAGGCAACTGTCTTCCCAGCTCCTTGATATCGAAAGACTCAAGCAAGAGAAGGAGTCCCTTTTAGTTCAAAATAGAGTTATGGACAGGGATTTACATGAAGCGAGGGAGAAACTGTCACACTGCTCGAAGAACCTGAACGTTGTGACTGACAATGTGAATCAAAACGAATCTTTGATAATGCAGTTGAAAGGTAAGAATATTTTACATTACGAGAAATAACAACTCAAAAAGGTTTTTATGGGCATATACTACATTACAATCTATTTGTGCAGAGGATCTAAAACACCGTGACGAAAAGTACCTGCGTCTTCAGGCGGAATTCCGTAACACGATGGAGTCCATCGCCATACTTCTCAGCTTGCCGACGCGGTTTGTGGAAGCACACGAAAGCACCATCAAGGATAGGATCAGGGAAATACTGAGTGAAAATAAAGACCGGGCTCTGGTGAGTCCAAGTTTTACTTGCATGTATAGAACCAATCACCTAGAAACCTCTTTAGTTTTCACTGTTTTTAACGACTCATTTCGAAGAATAGGCTAATAGTCCTTTGTTGGGGGATAAGTTGGCGCTATACATTATTATTATTTATTTATAGACTAGTAGCTTTCGCTGATGTGTCTACGTCAAACAGTATTGGATAAGCGCTTGATTTTATTGATATTGTCATTGTTCTTTTTAGTTACTATTTAAGCACTGATTTACTATCTTTTAAGCTTTATTGGTTGTAGTTAATGATATTTTGGTATATTAAATCTTACACCAGTACCTACTAGTGTTTAGTCGCCTTTTGATCACTGCTTTATTTTGTTCAGCAAACCGATGCATTACGCGACAAACTGAGCCTTGAGTCTCAGCAGCTGAACCGAACGGCGCACGTGAACGAGCAGGTTACCACTCGCATGAGAATCCTAGAGGACGAAAGGAACATGCTTGAGGCCAAGTTGCACAAACTCGAGTCAGATCTCAATGGCGTCGAGCTGTCCCGGGAGAGCCTCAGGAAAGACAAATGCAATGTGAGTTATAAAAGCAGATGTCTTATTCCTACTAATACCTATAAGTTAAAAAGCGTAAAACTGCCCTCACTCGATGGTGCGACGGCATTGTGAAGTTTGTGGATGAAGAAAGCTCGGAATCGTTCTTCCTGGAAACTTGGGCAAACCTGTATCTACCAATGGTATTTGTGAGGCCGTTGATAATTTAATATAATATATTTTCAGTGACTTCACTCACTTTGTAACCAGAGACTTCCAAATACTCCAATTCGTTCCAACTTGTTTCCTACAATTTCTACATAAACCTGCTATTATTTCCTTTGTTCTCACACCAAAAAATTAAACTTGGTTTTCAATTTTCTTCAGCTGCTTTGCCTCCACTTAATAGTGATAGATTTTAAAAAGGTTTCTTTCAGTTTGTCGGTTTCCTCGAACGTCTGAGCCGGACGCTGAACATGGATGAGCTGACCCAAGACGTGGGCATCGAACTACATACCGAGGCGATTATGCATCGCGCCGAACAACTGGCCCGGCTCGAGAGCGATAAAATTGTTGACAAGGTCAGTTGATTGCAATAACAATACACACATACGGTAGCGATACATTTTTCTGAGGTGCACCTACTTGCTCGCCTTTGTCCTAAGTGAGCAACGGCCAATAACAGTTTCATATCAAAATATTCAATCACGGTGTATTCAAGAAATACAAATACAAAATTATTTATTCAAAAATCAGTTTTCCAAAAGTTTTAGTTAAATCTTTCTGACGCGATTTTTTTTCGATTACATTAAGAACGCAATTATGATTTAGGCGATTTATAATTGCTTTTGTCTGATTTTAGCGTAATATTACTTTTAACTCAGCACAATACTAAGATTTTTGCGTGAGGGACCCAATTTACAGATTGCGTGTCGCGATGTCTATAGCCACAGAATAATTTGTTTATTTTGTCGCATCGCATTGCCACTCACTTAGGACGATAGGTCAGGGGGCTAATTCTCGGGCCGATCTCGATCATTTTGCAATTTTATTTTATTGCTTCTTTTCGAAGAGAGAATGGATGATTTCCTTGAGTAATTCATCAACGACCTCTTCGTAAAAGCCTCGACAGCTACGATATACGGAAAACGTAGAAAAAGTGCGAGGTTGTGAAAAGAAGCATTAAAATAAAATTGCAAAATGATCGAGATCGGCCCGAGAATTAGCCCCCAGATCAGCTGACGTCTTTGTACGTCAGCTGATCTGGGGGCTAATTCTCGGGCTAATACAGGTTATACAGGTTATTTATTTGTATTGTACGTTTTATTACCGTCAGATTTGTTATTGGAATGTATTTTTTTCAAGTAACATTTTTATATTATGCAGGTTCTGTAAATAGTGGTTATTATTTATCGATGTGGTTATTTTGTACAGATACCAACACAATTTGTAAGTTTCCCGAGTTTATGTGTTCTCCACACATTTTGACCACTCTTATCAAAATTCACGATACAATAATACAAATATTTTATTTTTCTTTCAACTTAATCTAGAGTACATTTCATAGGTTTGAGACCCTCTTTTAAGCAGTAACTAAAATACCTGTATTATAGGGTCTCGTTCTTCCGTTATATAATCGTTATGACTAAAAACTATGTAAGTAAAATATGACAAAAAAACTATAGTAAAAACTATTTTCTATTAACGACGATATGCTTGAAGAGCTAGCAAAGTCGCATTTCTTGTGTGATACATGACCCTGATTTACCTATGTCCTGTGATTATAGTGATTGATGGTTTTTTTTTTATAACGTGCGTGTTTCCTGTAGATGCTATATTATGGATACTATGGCACGCTGCCGCGGCTACGAAGAGAAAGATCATTCCATGACTTGCCTTATCTTAAAGAAGTAAGACAGTAGATAGGATTGATTGGCATGTCGTAAAGTTGGTCATTATTGAATACGGCTGCAATTTTTTCCCCACAAAGTGATATGCAAATGAAGTGCTTGATAATATTGATGTAGTTTATCTGTACTGTGATGCACGATAAGGCCTTATTCAGACCAAAGCAATTTGACTCTGTGGTTTTTTAAACCTTTTTTTTTGCACTTAAGTTTCGTAAGTAAACTCCTCGCGCGCTGCGAGGAGTGTACTCATTGGTGTAAACAAAGAAGATTTATTTATATTAATTGTAAAATCTGAGGTGTACTGACTGAGTCGAAAAAGTCAGGCGCAGGTTCCTTTCCTGCGCAGCTAAACGGGACGATATCTGCCAAAAACGGATACCCATGACTCAGGGAAACCGGGGTCCGGGCCAATGGGTGATTTGGGACTAGTGTCTTGCTCATACAAACCAGTCAAATGACAAACAAAGCTTTATTTATACTATTGCCATATCTAACCATTGGGTATCCAAAATAAATAATACTTTTTATTTATTTTCGGCCTGTTTGTGTTGTGGGTGTGTTGGTGGGATACACCGCAGGGCAACGATCTACCTCTTTCCAGCTTTCTCGTTCCATTGCTAGATTGGTCCAGATCCAGACCAGTCTGGAACGTTTAAACTGACGCTCGCTCGATTTGCCTAGCTGCATGTGCTAAGCAGAGGTTGAATAGCGTCTGAAAAGGGCCTTAGCGTGCTGTTAGGTACGTAAGAATACTCCACAGTAATTATGCCATTAAATTCGAATTAATACTGCATAATGTAGCGGTTGAACTCATTAGGTTCATTTTGTTTGTGCTATTTTTCCATTACACTGGGCTTAAAACTTTAAACCAATATCATCGTAGCATCAGGTTTTTATAATTAGGTGTTATGATGTCGCCATATTATATTATCACAGTTGATAGAGGTTTTATTGTAATGAATTCGCTGTTTGATGTTTTATAGAAGTTGGATTCATTTCAAAGTGCTGATTGTTCAAACTACAGGATTACGCTATTCGTCGTATAAAAAATTTCAGCCTTTGTTTTTGACAAGCCTAAAAAGAGATGGATATATTTTGAACTGACGGATAGAATCAGTAGATTGAAAAATTAGCCCTATCTCATGTTGAATCAAAACAGTGTTTAGTTAGATGAATTACATTCTTCACGTTTTTACGTACACCTACCTAACTGTGCACATTTTTATCATACATCTCTAAGTGCTAAGCCAATGTGCAAAGTCACGGGATTTTGGTTTATTTACTTTTTTTCTATAGTATAGCATCATTATTAGGGCATGAGAAAAAAACAGCTGTCCCAGATGCTATATAAATCATCTACAATAGATTCAAATGCCGGTTTACTTTACTTAATGGCTTTGACGGTTTTACTTCATGACAAGTCAGTCAGAAAGAATGTTAGTCATAATATCTAACTTTGCAGACTGCCGTGGTTTATCAACTACAAAGACGAATCAAAATACTCAGGGAGCAACTCCAGAGAAAGGACCTACATCTGGATTTGTTGCGTCGCAAATTGAACGTACAGGTAAAATACCGTACGTCAGATAGAACTTGTAGGGTTTTCTTTTTTTTGTGTTAACCTACACTGTCTCACTGCTGGGCAAAGGTCTCCCCCAAAATTCTCCAAGCATCACGATCTCTGACGACTTCCAATCCATCTTCAGAACTTCTAGATCGTTTCGCCAACGTTTTTTTTGCCGGAAAAAGACGTTGGCGTCTGGGTTTTCTTAAAATAGTTAAATTTCCTAAAGTATAGGCTACGGCCTATGAATAAAGGTACTACCAAGATATCAAAGGACTGCTTACCCTGCTTGGTCTTGATCTTTCAAGATTACTTTGAATTAAAGTATAGACTGAATAAGTTGACTGTTTGCCCAGGCAAGACAGTCAACCTTTCTGA
Source organism: Thera obeliscata (assembly GCA_947578465.1). Classification (NCBI taxonomy): domain Eukaryota; kingdom Metazoa; phylum Arthropoda; class Insecta; order Lepidoptera; family Geometridae; genus Thera; species Thera obeliscata. The sequence continues at coordinate 4,413,340 of OX387927.1, forward strand.
TCTCGAACTAGGTGTATTGCAAGGAAATTTATCCAGTTATTACGGGGTGATTGAACCACAATAATCTAAACCTTGGCTTTAGCCATACGCTGTGTTGCAGGAGGAAAGTTGTCGCGTACGAGCTGTACTACAAGCCGAGCGGGATGAAGCGTTGTCGCGCAGCAAGAAACTCGCGCGGCAATGCGACAAGCTGTCCGTGCAACTGACTGACGCACGCGCACAGCTACGAGACCTAAACGCGCAATTAGCGGACGCTGCAGACTACAAAGTAACTATTTTTGTTAAATATAAAACTGCATTTATATACAAAAATAAACAAATATTTACAAAATGTACAAAATACACAAAAACAGTTGATCTATCTCTAAATCGTTTATATCTTTGTGTCAATTAATATTTAGCATAGACGTAAGCGTCCCCAAGACGCTTCCGGTATTACCAGATATGTTTTTTAAATTATTCTTAATATTAAGTATTTGGCTGCTATCAAGCCTGATGGTCAATAATCCAAAACAGCTCTACTGCTACTTAAAATGAAAATTGCCTTGTTTTCGCTATAATTACTTTCCGAAAAAAAAGTCAAGTGACAAGTTAAAACAAAGAAATACTTTCATCACATCCTCATTCCTTCCTTTTTTTCCTTCTTTCTTTCCATTTAGAATCTTCATATTTAGTGATATTTTGAATAAAATTGTAAAACTGGCGACAGCGTTCCTCTACAAACGGCGCATTATCGCCTTTTTACTGTATTCTGTGTTAACACAGATAGCAGCACTAGAAAGGGCTCGTAGAGTAGAAGAGCTCCAGAAGAAGTTAGAGGAAGCAGATTTAGTCCGAGCGCGCTACAACCGCAAGGTGTGCGTTCTGAAAGACGCAGTAAGATGCACTGGAGAGACCTTCGAGCAAGAGAGGAACAGCTCGGAACACCAGATTAACATGCTGAGGGATGACTTGGCGAGGACCAAGGAGATGTTGGCAGAGAGTCAGAGAAGAGAGGCGCAACTGCAGAGCTTCAGGTAAGAGGTTAAATTAGACTGTGTGGGTGTGTGTCTGTGTGTGAGGTGAAATAACATGACAAAGCTGTGTTCTAATTTGAAAGACTTTCAAATTGGAACACAGCTTTGGCATGCTGGCACGAATCAAATTACTTTGATTCTACGCAGTTTGTGGCGCACAGCTGGCGACACTATTAGTCTGGGTGTTAGATTCCTACTTAAAGGCAAAAGGCAGCTACATAAAGAACATCATTGAAGGAAAGGTTGAAGGGAAATGGGGAAGAGGAAGGCCAAAAATTAGTTACATAAGCCAGATAAAAGAAAAAGTCGCTGTCATGTCGTATAAGGAAGTCAAGGAGGCCGCATTCGAAAGACTTAATTGGAGAAAACTGCATCAAAACCCCGACAAGAGCTAAGCTCTTAAATTTAAGAAAAAGAAGTTAAATTCCTGCTTGGTTCCTCATTTTAGTGTCACGGTAATGCAGCGTAATAAAACGTTCAAAGTACGTACCACGCACTTACAAAGTATTTAGTACTATAGGTTCTGGGCCGTAGATCGTAGGTTCGATCCCCACCGAGAACAAATATTTGTGTGTTTACCACACCACGTAGATGTTTGTTCTCTGTCTGGGTGTAATATTGTATTCTAAGTATGTATTTACAAAAAAAATGCATATACGTATTATATCAACTATCTGGTTCCCGTAGGACAAGCTCTGCTTAGTTTGACTAGATAGTGTTGTGTGGATTGTTCATAATATTTATTTATTTAGTAAAGTAAGTTTTTCATACAAAAAACTGAGAACTAAGCCGTAGTTTGTTGCTTGTTCTTCTAGGCTTGGTCGCGTTGAACTGGCACCTCGACTCACGTGGTAGCTTTAAGACGTTTCAAATTAATCATAATACACATAATATTGAATTTGTATTTATTTAATACTCGTATTGTTTTCTAACAACAAAACTTGAAACGAGCAAGTTTTTTAAAAATGATGATGGCTGTAAGGTCTTTGGAATGCGCTCCCTATTGACATCAAATAGGCTTCCAATAAGTCAGCGTTTAATAGTCTGGTTTATGAACATAATCTCATCGGACGATAACTAATAAGTAGGTACATGTTGTTAATTTATACCTAAGTTTTTCCCTTCTATGTTAGCATGCCAACGCCATTCTCTACCCCTAAGGTTGGCAGGTAGAAAATGCTTATAGCAATAAGCCCACCTTTTGTACATATAACTAAGGTTTTGTGCAATAAAGAGTTGAATCAATAGATGATAATTATAGTTTATTTATTTATTACAATTGCCGCCAAAACTGATCTAAGTTTTCTTTTAGGAATTCGATAGCGAAACTCCTCGGTATCCTGGTCCCAGCGTCCGTCTCCGACTTCGAGATGGTATCTCGCCTGCAGAAGCTGATCGATGCGCACCATGACTTCACCGTGGTGTCGCGCCGGTATGACGACCCGGCCTTGCTCCGGGCTTCGTCCCGGTCGCCGCCGCCTTCAAGATGCCGGACTAGAACGCCTGACAGGTAACTACAAATCACTAATATCAGGCCCCTGTTTAATAAAGCTGACAATTCGACATATTTGTCAAAAAGCGACAAAATTGTGGAACTGTCGCGCTTTTGTGACATATTTGTCACTTTTATTAATAGCCTAAGCGCGACAATTCCACAAATTTGTCGCTTTGTGACATATATGTCGAATTGTCAGCTTCATTAAACAGGGCCCAGGGGCTCAATTCTAGACCAGTGACTTTTTTGTCACGATAAATATATATCACAAGAACTGTCAGTTTCTTTAGTAAATTAAACAGTTCTTGTGATATTTATCTACCGTGACAAAAAAGTCTCGAAAGGTCTAGAATTAAGCCCCAGGTGGGCCGGCGGCGTCGGACTGGCCATACAGTTGAAATGGCATTTGACAACCGGACCCTTCCGCCCCAGTTGTACCCTGAGGTATGTCGTATGCTTGTTCCATCAGCTAGTTACAAAAAAAAATCGGTAATAAATATATTGAATTAAAATTATCCAGAAGCGACGAGCGCGTTGAAATCTTTTGTATGGGAGTTAGCAAAGAATGACATGAGTTTGATCACGTCTTTTCAATTATGCAATAGACAGATAAAAAAGCTAAAGGTGATTACAATTGCAAGACACGGTGGGAGGCTCTTTGTTCTCAAGAATTGCCGGTTCAATTTAAATTTATTTTACCTGTCAATAATGTTTTTAGGGGTTTTACTAAAAACCCCTCCAAAACTTTACTATGGATAATATATTTGTAAGAATATATATAATCCTTTCACCACACTTGGAACCCACTTGGAATCCACACCTTACCTGAAATCCTTTCACCACACGGTTCGAAAGAATCAGTGACATGATAAGAGAAAAGATAGATAGATCTCATTTCAGTTAAAGCCTTGCGCACATCTTAGGATGCGATGTTGTTGGGAGGATGATTGATCAGTGAAACGCTGTCATATGACAGCATTTCACTGATCGCCATCGCCTTGATGGCGCAAGCTTTGAAATGAAATGAAATGTTTATTTGCTTGAAATATGGTTAGGAACCAAAGTATTGGCATGCAAATTTTAAGTGACCTATTTTTACAACTAAAACATTGTTATCACTAAATTCTTATTAACAATTAAATTCGTGTCAATTCGTTCGTGTCCATAAAGGCCGGAAAAGATCGCTTCACTGATCGCCATCGCCAAAGACCTAGGTGTGCGCAGGCTTTTAATGTCTTAAAAAATCAAAGTAGCTTAGATAATACGTCATTGGATTACTTTATCAGATCGATGTGTTTATTCTCCCATGCATAGAACGAAAAACACATCGTCATCTAATTGCTTCAATGAACAAATTGAAACAAATGCAAGCTTATCTCCTTTGATGAAAATTAATGAACCAAGTGTGGTGAAATATTTTTAAGTGCGCCTCAAAGACGCTCCTTTCGTGCACTTGACACATATTTTAGGACTTCTTAGGTTCTACGACATGCCGATTTCTTCACGATGTTTTCCTTCACCGTTTGAGAGTCTGGCATTGTGTACGTACGTACATACATTTTTGGGCAAAAAACTCATTGGTACACGACAGGATTTGAACTCACGACCGGGAAGGAGATCCTAGATTCTGAAATCTATATAGCTTAAATAGGGAGGAGCGCTGAATTTGCATTTACTAATAATGTTTGACATTGTAGGTAAATATTGCGGAAAGTCGGTGAATGGAAAGAACTCAGAATCTTTCCTAAGGCAAATGTATAGTGGAGATCTATCAGTGAACTTCTTATGGCTGATGATGATGATGATTGAACATCAAAATGTTTTTACTAGGATCTTACTGAACAAAGAACTTGAAACATTTATCTCAGACTTAAACGAGCACATGGCCTACACTCATTTTATTGGATCGAGCGCACAATGAACTACAGAGAAATTCCTCGCAAAAAACTTGTTTCCGGACACGGATGTCATGTCATTAATGTCGTTCTGCAGGTCGCTGCGCTACGATGACTCAGGCTACGCGGACCCCATTCCGTTCGACCTCGAGGATGACTTGTACAAGAGTCGCGCCGGCTTGTGACAGCCGCGGCGCCGCGCTCGCTTCTAATGCAGCGCGGACTGTGTTATACCTGCCAGGCACGGGGCTAGGCAGGGGCAAGGGGGGTAACTACAGCTCTGATCTCTGATATAACTAGACTACGACCTCGAGGATGACCAAGAGCTGCACTGACCCTGGCTAATAAACCATGGCTAATAAATGGGGGATGTCTACAGTTCTAATAAACTTTGCGGCCACTATTGTGAAATTTAAAAACAAACACCAAAGAAACAGGTAGCTTAATGTTTGTCTTTAGTTAGCTGAACAGAAAAGATGGTGGCTTTTGTAACTAGGTAAATAAGGGTAATCTTAAAAAACGTTACAAGTTTCCAGCGTTTATGCATCTCCGTTATGTTACAGTTTCTTTTTATTTATATAATGTATTTTATGTTATTTATAAGGTTCCTTATGTAATTGCATAGAGATAAAAGGCAAGATTATATTTGCCCCTATCATGCCACCCTTAGTCCTTACCTACCCTAAGGCCATATGCTTACAAATACCGTAGATCTGTATCAGTCAGGGTCAATTCTAGCCGAGGGCCTTGCATAAAGAAAGCGCTTCCTATTGCAAATGTTAAACACTGAATACCTAACCTGGTATCAATGCGAATATGAACAGCTGTTGTCAAAATCTTAATATTTTTGCCAACCAACCAAAGTTCTTAAATCAAAGCTAATAGACAATCGATTGTATAAAGTCTGTCTTTAGACTTGCAGACAATTGAGGTCATGACATGCCCTACATTCAGAGAACTCTTACAGGTCACGCAAGCCCATGTTTTCTGAAGAAGCCTGATTGATTATCTAAAGAGGAAAGATTTGTATCGTTGTATGTTTGTAATGAATAAACTCAAAAACTGATGTGCCGATTTCAAAATTTCTTTCACCATTGGAAAGCTACATTCACCCTGAGTAAGTAGGCTATATTTATTTGTTTAAAAAATAAAGTGCGAAGCCGGGAAAGGCCACTAGTAATCAACTTTAGTAGTGAGCTTTGGTTCGCCTGCCTTGAGTCAAATTATATAACAGTAAGCAAGTAATCTAGCATGACGGGCATGTCATGAGGAGGGAGGAAAGTCATGAGACTAGGAGAGTGATGAGTATGGATGGGGATGGATGTTTGGGCAGAGGAAAAATTGATGAAAAGTGTGGAGGATGACGGATAAGAAAGACGTGAATACAGAGATGGCGGCTGATAGTGGAAAATGGAAGAGAACATGTTGTGCCGACTCACATAAAGTGGGATAAGGGCAGGAAGAAGAAGAAGCAAGTAATCTAGACGTGAATTACACACAGATTAGCAAGTTTGTGAATTAGACTGCACCTTTTACATATCATTAGATGTTTAGGTATTATATTATTTATAGGAATTAAATATTAGGAACAATGCTTCTAGATTGTGTGATACTCATAGTAATCTTAGTTATTTTTTCAACTCTTCTATTGTAATGTAGGTATTAGGTAGGAATTGTACTCGGTTGTTCTAAGAATATAGCTCTAGTCTAGTAATTAATCTTTGGTTCTGTTATATTTTTATGAATAATGTTCGTCTACTTTTTAAGGAAATCCCAAAATTATGAACCGAGTAGGATTTGAACCCACGAATTTCATGACTACCGGCTCTAAATTCTACTGGGCGAATAACTCTAAGGATCTGTTTTGTTGTTTATGAATTAAGTTGTGATTCGTTCCTATTAGTTTTAAGTTTTTTCCCAAAAAAGTGAAACTGGCGCTTGGACTCACTATGCATAACTGTATCCAATTCTACTCGGCGAATAACTCTAAGGATCTGTTTTGTTGTTTATGAATTAAGTTGTGATTCGTTCCTATTAGTTTTAAGTTTTATTCAGTCGAATATTATTTATAATAGCTACCTTATAATCGATATTATTGTAATTAAGATAACTATTTATTGAAGTAGGTACTTTAATGATTTTGGTGTTCTATTTATAAGTGTCTGTTGATACACATAACTCGATTTACATAGCCATTTCAAATTATTATTACCTTAAATTGCCAAGTAATGGAGCAGTAGGTAGCAATTAGATAACTTAATTAAGGAAAAGCAAATATATTATTTATGTACATACATGTTGAACATAATTGCTTTATTTTTCGGTCCCGATAAAATAATTACGGCAACCTGATTCAATTTACATACATACCCACTTACATACACGCATCAAGCACATGTATTTGTTTAGGTACTAGGAATCTACATAACTTACGTGTTGCGTACAGGTACTGGTACTGGTCTTACTTACCATACCATTTTTGTTCCAATATCTGTATAGTCTGGATACTAAGTTTAAGTCGGCAAGTTTCGGCAAGTTTGTCATGCGCACTTGATGTGCGGGCAGGTTTTTTCGCAAGTAGGCCGCTGGTGGGCCCTTTTTTGCGTGACCCTTGACACGTGTTGCTCGAACTTTTTTAGCTTCTACAACACGCCGGTTTCCTCACGATGTTTTCCTTCACCGTTTTGAGAGTACTGGCATAGTGCACATACATTTTTCGACAGAAAAACTAATTGGTACACGAGTGGATTTGAACCCACGACCTTCGGATCGGAAGGCGGGGCCACTACCACTAGACCACCAGTGCAATCTGGACACTAAACTGTATAATGACTGCCTTCACATCTCAGTTGGTAGCAGCTCTGCCTTCGGCGCTGGAGGGCGTGGGTTCGATCCCCACCGAGAACAAATATTTGTGTGGTGAACATAGATGTTTGTTCTCCGTCTGGGTGTTATATTGTATTCCATGTATTTACAAAAACAATTTAAGCATGCGAGTATTATAATTTTCAGCTATCTGGGCCCCGTTTAATAAAACTGAAAATTCGACATAATATATGTCACAAACAAAGCGACAAATTTGTGGAATTGTCGCGCTTAGGCTATTGATAAAAGTGACAAATAATGTCATAAAAGCGCGACAATTCCACAATATTGTCGCTTTTATGCGGCCTCCAGACTCCCGCGAGATTCACGGCGTGAAGTCGCGCCGTGAATCGTGCGCGAAATCTCGCGCGTACGACGTCGGCTACACATTCACGCTAGGTTAACAGTATAGTTCGCGCACTCGACCACGATGGACCCCGAAATTGCTGCTGCGGGACTTCTTTGCGCATTAGCGATTTATAACTTTGACTGGCCTCTAGCTCAGTTGGTAGTAGCTCTGCCTTCTGCGCCGTAGGTCGTGGGTTCGATCCCCACCGAGAACAAATATTTGTGTGGTTAACATAAATGTTTGTTCTCTGTCTGGGTGTTATATTGTATTCTAAGTATGTATTTACAAAAAAAAAATGTATTCAAGTATTATATCAGCTATCCGGTTCCCATATTACAAGCTGTGCTTAGTTTGGGGCTGGGTAGTGTTGTGTGAATTGTCCACAATATTTATTTATTATATTTAACTACGCTTCTGTCAAGCACAAGCTAGTTAAAAAGAAGCGCAGAATTGGATGATGACGATGTCCCTGGTCTTGGTTCCATAAATGTAGACGAAGGTTCTGATTGAATGTATGGATTGAAATCATGTTTACGCTTCGATTGTAATAATGGATATCTTACACTACCGCTCTCGACACTCGACGACGCACGACTGAGCGGCCTGCGAGCGAATATGTAGCCAAGACAAGTTCGCGGCCCGCGAGCCCTTTGTCGCGGGACAAAATACCGACAATTTTCGGGGAATGAGCCGCGAAGCCGCGAAGAATATGCGAATCGGATCCACACTCATGCTTCGCGGAAGTTTCGCGCCTTCGCGCGCGATCCGCGCGTGAGTGTGGAAGGGCTTTTTGACATATTATTATATGTCGAAAGATAAAGCTGACAAGCTTTATTAAATAGGGTCCTGGTTCTAATAGCACAAGCTCTGCTTAGTTTGGGGCTAAATAGTGCTGTGTGGATTGTCCGCATTATTTGTTATTTATTATTATATAGGTGTATAGTATTATGTAGATACAGGATTTTCTCTATCGCCGCCAACTGGGAACTACTCCCCGTTGTGGTGGTGGAATCCTCTTGGTCTCTTGCTGTGAGTAAAAGATTTTGGGCGGAAAAGGTTGAAGTAAGTGGTTGTGGGTGGCAAAATATTTGAAATCTAAAAATTCTAGATATTGTCAAAATGTTCTAGAATTCTCTAGAACAATCTGATATTCATAGCATCAAACATACGATGTATTCCAACTGTACCTAATAAATAAGGTACGAATGAGTATGGAATGTTTCCAATGGGTGGATGTCTAACAAAAAACAAACTCGTTCTTTATCCTTACCTCCCAAAATGCCTAGGTGTTCTCTATAACACGTGACATAAATCCATCTATCAGGGGCGTCATTCTCGCGCTGACCGGGATTATTTTACGGTGGAGATGTCGTCATAGGTCGGTCAAAAAGTCGTGACAACCATCTTGGCGTATTCCCACGATCTCTTTCTGCAAATTTCTCGGTCGAAGTTCATGCGAGACACAACATCTAGTCCGGACTAGCCGAGACAGAATGCAGTATTCGAGATCTCTTGAATTGGATAATCGTTTGACAAACACAATATTATTTTCAGCAAAATTGTATTTTATTGCTTCTTTTCGAAGAGAGAATGGATGATGTCCTTATGTAATTCATGGACGACCTCATCGTAGAATCCTCGACAGCTACAGAAAACGTAGAAAAAGTGCGGGGTTGTGCAATGCCTTTGAGCTCTCCGATTATGTTTTTAAGAATCACTTTACGCTAAGTAAAGCATTGGCCTGGAAACTCATCGAAGATATTGTGCGGTCCCTACTTGCAGCAGAGAAAGATTTCCACTAAATCAAAGGTATAATTCGGTAACCTAACCTCTTACCAACTAAATATACCTAATTCAATGGTGAGGAACCTTTGGTAGATAGGATATGCCTCATAACAGCATAAGACAAGTCCCTACCTTAAGGCCTTACTTACCTAGAATAATAAGTTAAATTAGTACACTGTTCTGCCAATGTGGATTGCAGGTATTATTTTATGACAATTTCATTATTTTTCTAGGTCTTCATCACATTATACTTCTTGAGCACAGGGAGCTAGTCGGTACCGGCTATGGCTAGGCATCCTAATGGATCTGTCATATCTTCAGTACTATCAAGAGAATTCAATAAATGGGTACACTTCCCAACGACCCCCCATGAGGCAGTATCTGAAGATTGGGGAAGGTTTTTCAAGAGCTACCGGACCTTCCACAAAACGGCATGAACAGTCAACTCATAATAGGATGAATATAAGTGCAGTAATATATTAAATCAATGCTCTGATAAAAGCTTGTCTTTTTAATCATTATCATTTAAATACAAGAGATTTCATTACAATTCTTACCATACTTGAAAATGGGACTAGAGACATACAATCAAAATAAAAAATAACCTACATTATTAGAGAAATATCATAAGACCGATGGTCCAAGGAATATAATACTCTCTACGAGAGTGATGGTCCACCGATGGACCCAAACAGTCTCTACCTAGAAACCTACAATACCTACTATACTTTATATACCTACTAGAGGAAAAAAATTAATAGACTGAATAAAAACCACATCTTTATTTACAAATAACTTTATTTACAAACATATAATTACAAAATTCACATGAAACCGTTGGGCTATTTGCAAATAATGGTTCAAGCTTGGTGGTTTGTACAGATAGACGAAGCAAAGTAAGTAAGTCCTGTGTGTAGTGGTAGACTAACAATATTGTTGCCTGATAGTACTTATATAATTTCCAGCACTATTTTTATTCAACCATAACAGAGCTTTATAGTAAATTTTCTTTTGGCTTCACCAACCATTCCCTATTAGTTTTTTCAGATTTTCCTGCAACAAAATAAATACAAATATGAATAAAAGTATTTACATACAGGCCTTTTCATCTATTGTAGATGATATAAATAAGCCTCAGGGGCTAAACTGGTGATTACTCAAGCCCTACTCGCGGAACTTTATAGTGCCTGGAACAATTTAACTGAATAAATACAATTTTGATGTGAATGATATGATTTTAGATGGAATAGGCTTGCCCAGCACCTATACCAAGTAAATAGGTACTAAATAGGTACATAATGCATCAAAACTAAAGATTTGGACATCTAAATAGGATTCAATGAGACAATGAATAATTATTATGTTTGACAGGGATTTACACGATTATTTTAGTAAAATATAACAGTGTACGTCTACTGCTGTTCTTTTTACCCCAGTTTCATCTGCTGTTTGAGTAAAAAACCTCTATTCAGTTTCATACGGCAGTTTTTCAGCTTGCTAGTGTTTGTTGGTTGGTACACTACCAAACACCTCATAAACACTTTGTAAATAACACAACGAGCCCCACTTATTATAGTTTTGTCCGTAATGCGAATATTATGGGGATAAAATAATTTAATTACTTTTGGACAAAAACCAAAAATAAACTCTTCTTCTTTTTTGTGGTTTGAGTGTTGCCCGCTAGTGAAATGTATTTCAGTTAGTTCAATAAAAAAAACTGAAAATTATTAACCACGCTTGAAGCACCTTGGTTCATAAAACAACCAAAAAAAAACAGTTAGGTAAACGTGTGACGATCACCGACGCTAGCATTTGTTTTGGCGCCAAGACGCCCCGTCGCGCGCGACCCACTTGAAACGCCAGATAAGTGTTTATGTTCTTGGAATTCCCGTCTTGTAAACATCTCTCGTATTCGAGCTTATTGGCATGATGAATTGCATTTAGAATTTTGATGAGTTTGCTGGCCTAATACTACGTAAACAGTTCCGAATCAAAAATTTTGACTAACTCAAAAACTTTGACAGAACTCGAAGCATTCATTTAAATTAACTTAAAAATAAAGCGATAATATTATTTGCATCTCGTATTTTTTTGCATCGCGGGTGCGCAGGTGGATCTTAATAATATTTAATTTCTAGAAAAGTCCTACAAGTAATTATAGTTAAAAAAATAGTATCCCCTGAAAGCTTATTTCAGCCCTGAAGCAAGGATTTAGTTGCATTTACTTGTCATATTAATAATTTTTAATACTCACATAAAAAAGCGGCGTGAAAAAATTTTCTTGGGAAAAAAGTCGAGAATGTGCTGGTTATTTTAGTCGATTTGAACGAATTCAATCACTGTTTACACAAAACTTTATCGTTAATAACTACTTATTGAGTTATTATTGCGATATTTAAGCACTAAACAACACAAAACACTTGCAATATAGCAAAAAAACTAAAATTCACAATACGTAAACAATGCCCGCGCGCGTGGTTCCGTAAGACTGATTTTGTTTTTTTGTGTTGTTGACGTCTAGGTAACTGTTTTGAAGTTGACATACATATTTACAAAGCTCAAATCAGTGCGAAAAGGATGGTTTTTCGTTCCTTACGGACATTGTAGTAGAAAAAGCGAGTCAGACAGATGTCTCAACGCTTGGCGCAAAACTTTTTTTGGTGCATTTATGCACCAAGGTGCTTTGGTTTGTGTTTGGTATGGAAATGCACCAAGGTGCTTTTTTTTTGGTAGTAGCTCTGCCTTCTGCGCTGGTGGGCGTGGGTTCGATCCCCACCGAGAACAAATATTTGTGTGGCGAACGCAGATGTTTGTTCTATGTCTGGGTGTTATATTGTATTCTATGTATGTATTTACAAAAAAAAAGGATTATTTAAGTAATGTATCAGCTATCTGGTTCCCATAATACAAGCTCTGCTTAGTTTGGGGCTAGATAGTGTTGTGTGGATTGTCCGCATTATTTATTTGTTTATTATTTATTTTAGTTTGTACAGTTTGAATAACGTGTTATAGACAACTTTGTTGCTATTAAGAACTATTCTACTTCGAGGCTAAAAATAAAATATTAGTTACGAGTAAGTCCTCCAACTGCTAGATCTAGCGTTTTATCGTTAGATAGAATTAAATAGCAACACTGATGAAGTATGCGCCGAATTACGTTCCGTTATTAGTCAGTTTGATATCATAAACTTGAATTTTGAAATTTTGACCTATAAACTCAATTGTTCCCAACATTTTAGCTTTGTATAAACGTAATTCAATTGTAGTAACAAATTGAAATATCATTTGATAAATAATTGAACAAAACACTAGGATAATAGTAAATGACCGATCGATTAATCGTTCGATTATTGGATAAGCGTGTAACGTAACGCATCTCGTGTTGAAAAATATGCCATCAACAGAGATAGATGTCGTATTTCACTGAGAATTGGCTTTTTGAGTATAGACAGACATTTTTCACTCGGGATAGCTTATGTTTGTCAGAGATCAATAGGCCGAGATCTTTTAGGGACATTGAAAATCCTGGTCGGCCCGAGAATCATGCCCCAGACTGTCAGTAATGAGGACTTCCTCTTCTTATTTTTAAGCCAAATGAGGATACATAAAAATTTTAGTCAAGCCAATCAATAGACAAGTCGGCCGTCATAGGCTTTGAAATAAAAAATGCTGGCATTTTTCCAAAACCATCGGAAACATTTTCGATCAAATCAGGATATTACATTGTTACACTTTCATTCCAACTGCTCACACTTTGAGCTAAGACCTCAAGTCATGTTGGATAAATTACCACCGAAATTACACAACAATTAAAATGAAAAAAAAAAAAGTTAAAATGACAAGCTATGTGACTTCCCAAAATGAGAGAAAACTAATCGTTATGAGGACTGTAATAGAGTTAAAGATATCTACTTATTTATTTTGGTTTTGGGTTGTAGGATTCATAGGGATTCAAACAGGACACGTGCTATGTTATCTGTGGCGGATCAATCGAACTAAAGCAAACAGGAATCCTAACTGTAATTACTTATTATTAATGCTTGAGCTTGCAACCCAAAAATGTAATCTATAAAAAAACTATGAATAAATAATAATGAATTCCTAGTATTGCTGTAGACTAATTAGTAGTGATGAAGGTACGGTATCTAAGAATCGATTAGGAATGGAGCATAGACAAGTTATCCTAAATTAACTCCCAACTCATAGTCAAGTTAGAGGGACCTAGGCAGTTTTTTTAGCAATTTTATCATGATCTACCTGCCTAAGATTTTTTTTTTCATCTGTGGTAATATTTCAAGCCCCAGTATGTAAAAAAAATTGATTGAGGGTAGATGAGTATTAGTCTCTGACAATTTAATCGAATAAAGTTGTCTTGCGAATGCACGTTGCGTAAAATAGTGATAAAACAGCACATTATTTCTTTAAAAACATGTTCTTTAAGATCATTTGTGTGGTCGTATTTGCCAGTTCTGGTAAGTCAAGTTTTAACTAATTATTGTTTGCGGTTATAAAAAGATAGGTTTAGGATCCCTAATGGATTCGTTCATTACCATGTGGCCACATGCAATTTTTCTAGGATGCAAACCGTTATTTCTACGAGGCTATTTTAAGCATTGTGCCTCGTTATCACAGGTTAGTAACAGATGATGACAAATAGTTAAAAATAGTGAAACATTAGCGCTAACCATATTTTTTCACCACCACTTATTGGTTCGTGATTACCTTCCACTACAGTTTTTACTTTACAGAAAAAACTCACTAGAAGTTACTAGTGTTCATTCATAAAAATGTAAAATTTGTCTGATCGTGAAAACTAAGGAAGTAACTAGTGTTCATAAAAAGCTAGCGGCCGCCCAGGGCTTCGTTCGCCCCGTTCCGTTACTTTTTCGGGATAAAAAGTATCCTTAGTCCGTCTCCTGGTTCTAAGCTACCTAATTTTCAGCCAAAAACGGCAGATAAAAATAGTGTAACAAGCACGACTTTCTTTTTTAATGTATCGATTAAACGTTGTCTGATAATCATTTAGGTTAGATATCTACTAATTTTGTTGCTGACTGTTGCTTTATTTTTCCAGTATTATGCCGAAATGTTCCGAACTTCAACGATTTGGACGAAGAAGACAAAATTCTGTTCCGAGCTGCCTACGATTCCTACGACACTCAATCATATAACCACGACACTTCAACAAATAGTCACGAAACTCCCTCCTACGGTTACAACAACTATAACAATGAAATCCCGATAAGCAAGTTCGACTTGCTCAAAGACGGGATGTGGGCTCTAAAAGCAAAAGTAAAGGAGTTGAAAGTTTTCAACAAGGCTTTGGCGGCGAACTTGCTATCGACGAAGCTACATCTAAAAGAGTTGTTGGGGCATCTGAAACCATTAAAGACGCATCAGCATACCGAAATTGATACAAAACCTGTCTACAACTATCAGGTAAAGTTTTTATTAGCTTGCAACGAAAATTATTTACCTATTGTACAAAATATCTACACATGAAACCGTTGTTTTCTCTGCAGACCATTAATTATATCTGCATGCTTCAATTTTGATATCACGACTCATAAAAAGTGAAACAGTTACGACACACGCACAATAAATTGATAAAACATAGAATTATTTCAACCAACTTAAGCTAAATTTAAACCGCCGCGGAATGGAAGCGTACTTTTGCCTCATGTCGCAGGAATTCACCGCACCAGGGGCCTTATTCTCGGCTCATCTCGGATCATTTTGCAATTTTATTTTATTGCTTCTTTTCGAAGAGAAAATGGATGATTTCCTTGATAAATTCATCGACGACCTCATCGTAGAAGCCTCGACAGTTAAGATATACGGAAAACATAGAAAAAATGCGGGGTTGTGCAATGCCAATGTGTATTTAAGGGGCATTGAAAATCTCGGTCGGCCCGAGAATTAGGCCCCAGGCACCGGAGAATTCTCTAGAATGCGCCAGGATTCCGCGGAAAGTTTATTATGCTATACTACAATTTCCTTCCAAAAAAGTCGCTTCCGTCCCATTCCGCAGCGGTGTAAATTGAGCTTTAGACTGGGTACACCCCGTTTGCAATATAAATAATGGCATTCTTTTCCATACGTGTCAGCTAACGCGATTGTTCGATACTAACCAAGAGTTCTCGGAAACTCTTCAAAGTATGTATTCCTTTCAAACAAGATTGTGATACACGCAGGTACTTTGATATTTGAATAATGCCTATAGCCTTGTATTGTAATGGAACTTGCCCAGAAGGTAGTCGATGTACGATTAGGTACACTTCAGTAAACCCCACTGGCAATATCTAGATATAAATAGCGGTATGTAGGTGTATCAACTTGCTTATGCTAATCAGAAAATATACAGCACAAAAAGTTGCGACATCTTTCTTTTGTGAAATGAGGAGGTTCTCAATTATTCGGCTATATTTTTTTTATGTTTGTCATCGCATAACCTAATTGCCTATTTATAAACAGAATATTTTTATTTTTATCTGGAAGATTCTTCTGGATTGGTCCCATAGAAATCAGCAGTTTGGCCATGAAGTTGGTGTCTCAAGTTTTTTAAGCTTCACTTGACTTTTCAGCCAGCATCGCCGCCGCCATCGTATCCGCAGTACGCATCCGCATACGAGCAACCGCATCCGCAATACCCCGCCCCAGCATCTCCTCAGTACAATGCACCTGCACCCCAGTACACCGCACAACACTACGGACCCCCTCAACCCGCACATGATCCATATCATGGACACTGAAAAATACCCGCAACTTTTATAACTACAGATTTATCTCTCTTCTCTTTAACCCAAAGAAATAGAGTTGAGAATCCCAATTGAAATAAAAATACTATTTATTGAGCGTGTTCTTTGTCTCATCTTAGATGTAAGTCGCGCCAGTTATGTCGTGAGCTCGTTGTAACCACGTCATAAGAAAGTGCATTAATAAAATAAATTCATAATTGTTAAGGTCACCAAGACTGAGTGGCGTAGTTAGCCGTAGCGCGCGCGCAGGGCACTCGTGTACTAGAAGCGAATTGCTTATTTGATCGAAATCGAATGAGAAGATATCGCTTAGTTTTACAGAGTTTCGAGAGCAGCCGAATATGTGCTATAACTAAATTTGAATAAGAAAATAAGATGTTCTTACAAACAAACGCCGATAGAGTGGACATGTCTTTATCTATACAATAGCTCGCAGGTGTCACCGAAGGCTGGATACGCTGTTTGACGAGATGAACACGAACTTTATATGGATTTATGTTCTGGTATGATCTGATTTACTTACTATTTGCTACTATACTAGGTTACCGATAAAAATCTAACTACAGTGCCGCCATGCCACTATAGTTCGTGACCTAGGTAAATGTTGATACCTAAGTATAAGACAGTAAGTATAGAAGTGGAAATAATTGCCCTAATTTGTCGCATGTTGAAATGTAAAAAGTTAAGTATTGGGTACCCATGCAATTACCTTATGTTATATAAGTTAAGTATTGCTATATATTATATCACACTATGTGAGGTATACATTATAATAGAAAAGCCCTTGAGTACGCGAAGAAGCTGTAAGCTGCCAATACTATTTTCATCCCCTATAAGAACAGTTTTAATTCAAATAATCTTTTCAGACCTTTGCCTTTGCCCAACAGTGGGACACTACAGGCTAGTAGTAATAGTAATGGTAATCTTTTCAGAAGTTAGGGTTAGAAATCGACTAGCGAAAAAATGGAATAGAACCACGATGGTTTGTGAAACCGGGGTATAAAACTGAATCTTTTGAAAAGCCGGTCAGATAATGTCACGGTCCCCCATACCATCATACCATATCATTATGGATCTGTCGCTATACGCACACTCTTCTGTCTTCTCTTCAGCTGATGCATTCCCATGCATCCTTCAGTATGAAACTTTGAGTGCGTTGATGTCTTTTGTATGGAAATGTGACGTTTTAATGAAATGCAAAACTTAATTCATTTTCTCTCCACTTTTAATTCATTATCATTCGAATAGAAGTTTAGGTATCCACAGCGGTATCAAGGTTTTTTTTCTTTTTTTGTCAGCCTCCTTAGTCCAGTGCGTCTTTTAACTAGGTTATATCCCTCTTCTTTAGTGATTGATAGATTAACGCTTTATTGAACACAACTAAATAAATACAGAAACTATTACAAAATTAATGAGTACAATGGGTGGCCACTAGGTACTTGTCAAAAAACACAACAGCAACAAGTAAGTGGTGTTTAGTCAAAAGTAATATCTCGTAGCTGTAAAAACCAGTGTCATTTTGGATTTCCGTTGCATGCCAACAGGAAACTGGAAAGTTATTTGCCGCTGTTTAGCCCGTAATTATTTATGACACGCCAATGCAAGGTTGCTTTTAAATCGTGCTTTAAAATACATTCACATGCCTTTGTGTTTAGGCAGTGTGAGCTATGCACATTCACTAATTGTACATATTTACAGTTGGCAGCTATTACTGTGTTTAGAACGATCTGGCCAATTACCTATTTGTTGTATAACAAGTAATTAAAAACAGCCTTCTTTGCAGTATTTCAAGTGTTTATCGGAATATCTATCTTATCGAGCACTTTCGGTCTAAAAAACGCACTTAAGGTTGTTCGATTCCGATACAAACTGAATTTACACAACTGTGGGCAAACAAAGTATAAATGTACACTGAAATAGCTGTAATAGAATTTTACATGGTCTTTATTGCCGGCCAGTTATATAAAGTTGGAGAAAACTGTAAGATAACAGAAATATTAATAAAAAACCAAAAAAGTAATTTTTTCGTCATTCTTTCTAACGGGTACTCGGCATTGAATACGTGAATGAGCTTAAAACATATGTCTCAAAATAGTCGTCAAAGTCTGTTAGTTCTTTTTCTGAAGCCCCGACTGCCACGACCAACGGCTACCACTCCAACTTTATATAACTGGCCGGTAATAAGGACCACTGTTAAGGCCTATTACAGCTATTTCAGTGTAAATTAATACTTTATTCGCCCATAGTTGGGTAAATTAAGTTTGTATGGAAATCGTACCCCCTTAAATAAAGTAGCGGCATAGTTTTTTAACATTATAGTCGTTTTACGTTGCATTGGCCTTTGAAAACTGACTGACGGCTGACGTTTCAATACAGCGTCGTTTTCCGTCAGACCTTTAATTTATTTAAATTACCTACCAATGTAAATGTGTAAAAAAATATGTCAGCATTTTAAATTATTGTAATATCACATTTACCTTCATTGTTCTGAAATTGGAGACACTTTATTAAATCAATCAATTCACTGACATATTTTTGTTTTGTAAAGGGATTAAACAAAAAAACGGTAGGAACCAAGCCGTAGTTTGTTACCTGTTCTTCTAGGCTTGGTCGCGTGGAACTGGCACCTAGACTCACCTAGCTTTAAGACGTTCCAAAGTGATCCTTGTGATACAGCTAAATACATGTTTTTTTTTAATTTGAATTCAGTCTTTTATCGCAGAAAGCATTTTTAAGTTGTTTTATTTTTTTTGCTACTTGGTGCTTTAGGTACTTAGCTCTTTTTAGCCTTAAAATCTATGATGGCCATATCTTTCATGTATATAGATTAGGCAGACTTGGCTGAGGATAGTTATAAGTTCTGGGCATCCTTATTAGCTATCTTAAGACTACTCCCAGGCTCTATAGTGTAAGTAAGGCCTAGAGATAAAATAAATCTTGCCGCTGTAAAAGTAAATCACCTCTAATAGGATGCAACGGCCTGTAATGACGTGCTTACCTTTTCACCTAGCAACACCAAGCGATCCATCGGCAAGATTCTTTAAAACAGCAGTTAAAAAGAAAACATCAATAACGCATAATAAATGCCAGAGTGATCTTTAAACAAACTGGATCGCGTATTTGCTACAGTTGAGGGCGAAACGAGTCTAGCCAACTTCCTCATGACATGTTTTTTATAAAATGGCGTCAAGCGGGTATGTACCTAGGTAGTGGGCAAGTAGGTGTAGAATGTCCGCGTGTATTGTTTAGCACTGTTTGTTCATTACATCTGTTTTCATCAGCAATGTCATCAAATACCTGTTTCAATAGAAACAACTTAGAACAATTAGCTACAATGACATTTGAGAGATTTATATCACCATTTACTCTATTAGCGGAAAATACATCGCTTATTTTATAAATAAACTAGACAAGACGTCTTGCAAATACATATCTTATACCTTTAAACGAGAAAATCTTGTATATATATATATATTTAGGATCTCGGAAACTGCACCAACAATTTTCACGAAATTTACTATACAGGGGTTTTCGGGGGCGATAAATCGATCTAGCTAGGATTCATTTTTAGAAAATGACGAGAAGTTGGTGTTTTGCAATAATCAAACATAAACTCAATATACGACTGTTCCTGCCATCTATTGGCGATTGTGAGCAACTAACTGCAAGCTAGATGGCGTTGTTAATTAAAAATAAGTCAATAAAGATACGACTCTTCCTGACATCTATTGGCAAATAATAAAACTATTTTTTTTAAACCCGAGCGAAGCTCGGTCATACCGGCTCGTTATGTTATAATAAGAAGAGAGTATATAATGAGTCATTTTGGTAGCCTCTTTAGCTGACGAATTCAACACTCCTAATTCTAAATAGACGAATAAAATAAATTTTATTAGTCAGAGATTATAGTACAACAAAGGTGTAAGGATTCATAAGAAAAAAATCTTCAAATGGTGACGTAGAGATTGTAGGGAATTACCATTATTCACGGACATACGTAGGTAAATGTCACCGAGATTCTCCGAAATATTTGCTACCACTTAGTTACTTTATATGCATTAAAAAGCCACTGAAAGGGAATCAAGCGAGAAGACCTTGCTCTGCCTGGAATTTATGCGGTCTATTGATTGCCGATCACAGTGCGGATGGCGCAACCCAATCCCGACCACACAAGAGCCCAACGATCAATCAAGAAATCTGGAGAATATTAGATCGTTCACTATTGTTTTACTAACTCTAAAATGATACATTGCTATGGCGGTATTAGTTTAGTACAGCAATATCTAATTATTTTCATTTTTTTTAAATAACTGCTTGATTCTGAAAAATATCAGGCTGAGCTTTGACGAATAACAATAAGAAGTACCTATTCATTATGATCTTAATTTGTACCTTCTTTCAGACATGAATTTATTTTCTCTTGGGGTTAGGTAGGTACCTACCCTGCTTTAATATTAAATGAATAAGATACATTGCAGTACCTGCAAGCACTAGGACTCCTTTGTCTCCTCAAGTTCTTTATCATGGGTCAGTATTATTTGCATTCGAGTTTAAAATAGCGCACGATCTGGTAAATCAGAATAAGAACTGGTTTGCCGCCTCGCCCTGCACTGCACTAAGACTGCCGGCCAGTAAGGTAAAACCTATGCGAAACTGGCGAAACTTGGTTTCTGTCTCAAGTTCATTACTAGTGAGACTTTTTGTCATTAGTGTCTTGATCACCGTGAAAATGAAATAAAGAAAAACGATAACTTTTAAATAATCATCCGATCTGACCTTATAATTTTAATTTATAAACATTAATCAGGTTTATAGTAAGTAGTACTCGTAGTGCTAGTTGTCCCAGGCGCTATATTAATCATCTACAATAGGTATAAAGGCCTGTTCACTTCACTCGTAATGCCTTACAAAGTGATTGACTGGTTTTACGGGTTGCTAATCGACCAATTAAATATTTGGTAGATGTTTATCTCAAATTTTGTAAGAAAAATAGCTGTCGAATATTTAACTGGTCCAATCAGATTAGCCCCTATAAGATAAGGTATAAATTTGATAAACGTAGAAGGGTCTAACTAAGGTGTAGATAACTACTTACATATCTACTCACATTCATTTTAGTAGGTTAGTATATACCATTATTGTTTTTTTTATACATCTTAGCTGACGAAACAAGTGAATGACCTAATGTTAAGCGGTAACCATCGCCTATAACAAAGCATTGCCTTGTAGGTCACGCACGTCAGCAACGTGCCTTACGATGCACTGATTTGTGTCCATCAGCTTGAGGCATACAGATGTTCAGCCTCACGTGCCAGTAATTTCAAAGCGAAATACAGCAATGCTGCTTCACGGCAGAAATAGGCAAATAATTAAATAAATAATAGAAGAAATAAATAATAATAGGCAGAAATTTATAATAAGAATAATAAATTCGTCCAAAAACATTTTTTGAATTGTATATTTGCTGCAATTTGCTACGTTTCTATTTACAAAAGACTTCAACGCGCTTCCGCTACGCTTTCGTAGACCTACGCTACATAGCTTCAAAAGTACTTAAGTTTATGTTATGTATAAACGTGTGTAATTAAATATTTTTGATGGCTGACACCATAATAGCGAACGATTTATTCAATATGTTTGTAGGCGTACCTACTGGTTATATTTTAATGTTATTTTTATTCAATTAGGCTACTGGACCGTATAGGAATGATTTATGTTTTCTACATAGGGCATTCTTAGGCAGTGTTCACACTTCTTTATCGCGTAGTTCTAAAGAATCCACAGAATAAGACTTATATCCTTATCCTTGTAGACTACAATTAACTAGCAGAACTAGAATGTTGCCTTAGGAAGTATACCTTTTATAAGGGTGTCTACAGCTAGGTACAACTGATACCTCGAACAAGTAGTATCTGAGCTTGCTTGGAATAGGTTCAATCACGTGCGGTCCAGAACCGCAAATTCATCATTTTATGTATTTAGCATAGCTAGCACTTTAATTTTAATTAATTGAGTTTTTCAAAGACCCATCGGCGGCGAGCCATCGTTTTATTTTCAATACCTATCGGTCCCATCTAATCGAATCACGATCGTTATGTGCGATGACACGTCCCCGTACATACTGTAGGCCTACCACAAGCTCTGTCGGGCTCTGTCTCTGGTTTTGAGTCTGTGTGAGTGTTGACTAAAGAAATCCTACGCGGAAACGTCACACACACAATAATAGACAGGTAAGCACTCACACAGACTCAAAACTTGTTAAAATATAAACTTGTTTCTATTGACTAACTAAAATAACGTAGTATAAGAAATAAGAAATAAGAATAATTTATTGTAAGGCTGTGTAAGAAGATCTTAGGTACATTATGCAATTTTGTTCCAACACAACAAATTTTGTTATAATTTCTGTTTAGGTTTTACTCTATGACTAATATAAAGTGTCAAATCAACAAGAGTATCCAATCAGTACATCCAAATTTGATCGTAATGGCCAAAGATCTTGTAGACCACTTCATGACTTCATTAGCGACCTTCGTTTTTCACTGCCACAGGTTGTACGCGTGCATTCCTCCCACACAGCTCGCCCCACTTAGCGCTGTTGGTAGGTATAGGTACCTATAGTTACTAAGGACCTTACATTTAGTTTTGACAGTTCAATTGTTGAAAAGTAAGAGGAATTTGGAGGCCTGAACCATTATTTTTTAATTTGCAAAGTAATTACTTATTGTTACTTGCCTCATTGCTCGATGAACTTCAAGCAAAATACTGTCAATTTAAAAAGTAAACGATGATCGGACCATATTCAATCAATTAATTATCATCGACCTTTATTAGTCCACAGACGCAGTGGTCTCTCATAAGACGCGGCACTGATAGTGATACCCATCTTTGGCTTTTCTCAACCAGCGTTTGCCAGAACATAGACGCTTCTTCAGATAAAAATGTATTAGGTAATCAATCAATCAAACAAATTATTTATTTTACGCCAGAAAATTACACATATATTACACAAGAATCATTTACAAAGAGATAATGACATAAAAATTGGTAATTTTTTTTTTAATTTAATTTATATTTTGGCCAAAATTTATTAGAACCGAGATAATCCTTAGGAAGACAAGCAGCGTAGGAGGTCAGCAATTCTAATAAACTATGGAAATTATAGTATAGGCGCATAAGCCGTCGTGATATAATTTCATTCCATTGCAATTTGCATTAGTAATTGGAGGGCAAAGGGCAATTTAATCCCACGTAGCCATCTTATCGCTAGATGTATCCTAAACAAAATATCGCATAATTTCCATCCAGATACCTCCAAAACCTTCAAAACTATTAGGGAAATATGTAGGTATATACTGAGCTGTATTGGTAGAAACCCCGCTTTCCAAACCTTCAAAATTTTCCTATTCAAAAAAATATTCGCAATGTTCTCAAACGGAAGAAAGAACGGAAGAAACGGAAAACATCGACTTAAATTTTAAGCTTATTTGGACGACAAACGTTCGCATGTCAATTTGAATGAATGGACTGGTGCGAAACTCGTCTTGTATTGGTGTGTCGGTGGACATTAGCCCTAGTTTCCGCCGCTCAAGGTAAAGGGTTTCTTGAAACCGGACAGTAGATATTGTTAGCTTGGTGCAAGGACACTCGCGGTCACTGACAGACGGCGACGCCTAGCAACGGCTTCAACTACATAAGAACAAGCAACAGCGACCACATTGCAAAGAGCCCTTGCTTTTAATAAATCAATATCACCGCTATCGCTGCCTGTCACGGAATCAAAGTATTTCACGGTTTACAGTGTCTTGGACACTGTAAACCGTGAAACAAATTCTCACTTTCAAACTTTAGATCTTTTGAAAGATAAAATAACACTGAACTTATTTATTGAAAATCTCGAGCAACTAGATCCGACACACATTAGCAAAAACTAATTTTGATACTAACACGATTTCCTACTTATAGGTTTACCCAAATACAAAGACTTGTTTGAGTAGGAAATCGTGTTAGGATCAAATGCACATCAACGGCTGGCTGTCTTTGCCGTTTTTCGTCAAAGATTTTCCGCCAATCGACTGTTCCTGATGTGTAGTAAAAGTGTCTAAATTTGCTAAGTACTGCTTGTTCTTAGAAAATAGCCCCGCGGATATCAGCATCGTCAATTAGGTCGTCATCTGACTATCTGGCTTTATCCAACATTGACCGCGTTTACCCCAGCAAGCATTTATCCCGTCTTTATTTTTATAACTTCCGCGTCATTATAGGCGCACGCCAGATAGGCGCCTACTATTTTATCGATGAGTCTTAATTTTTCGCAACATGTACCTACCATGTTTTTTGCAAACTTTTTGGGAGTATCACGATATACAAGCTTTGCCCTAGTGTAGGGTCCGTTGTTTATTTGGATTATTGTAGGTAAACCTGAATTCTCAATAGAAACAAATTTGTAAGTATTTGTCTATAAGGTTTTTGAAGTTATTAATAACATTGGATGACGTAATTATTATCTACCGAGAAAGTTCATAACCAAGTAATAGGTATTATGCCGATTGTTATTTATTAGGATCAAACTTTTAAAATAATTAGATGGTTCAAGGCGCCAGATAAAAAACTAGCTTCCGTGTGTGCTAACAAAGTACCCACCTAACCTATTTAATAATCCGTTTATTTTTTATCGTTTCTTTCTGAGAATTAATCTATGGCACGACACTTACAACAAATATTTTAAACGTAGGCAACTTATAATCTAAGTAGTACCTACTTATTGACTTATCTTGCCCTTTCTTCAAGAGACAAGGATCTACGGCATCCGCAATGATATTCATTTATATATAGGTAAATAGGCGGTGTAAGTACCTGCCCTCACAAGATAATAAAACCGTCTTCTCTATAATCTGTATAAATAAATTATATCATTTAATGGGTTATCTGGGCAGATCGATTTTTACGATGTCAAGTGAATGCGAATTTCCGCGTTGAGTTACCCCTGATCCTATCAGTAAGTAGGTACTTACAGCTGTGAGGAATGCCGCAATCATGAAGGCTGACATTCAACCTACAAATATCTTACAAGATCATTGCTCACAACTTACAAGTGGGCTGTATTGTAGCTAGGCAGGTACGACTCTGTCCGTACATATAGCTAAAATTTTTACTTACTCTCGTTCCAACAGTAACTAGTCAATGGTATCCGTCTCTCTAATTGCTACATGCCTGTAAATATATTTAGGTTACATGCTCTCATGATCTCTTCATAATCCTTATTAATATTATAAATGCGTTTGTAACTCTGTCTGTCTGTGTGGCTTTCACGCCAAAACTACTGAACCGATTGAAATGAAATTTGGTACACAGATAGTTGAGGGCCTGAGAAAGGACATAGGCTACTTTTTATCGCGAAAAAAGTTTAAGGTTGTAAGGGGTTGAAAATAGGGGTTGAAAGTTGTATGGAAGTATCGTCATTTTTAGAGCTAGAAACATAAAACTTATTTTTTAGTCTGTTGATTTGATATAAAAAAATATGACATTCAAAGTTTGTGCTGGGGGGGTAGAGGGAGGGGAGTACAGGGGGGAGTGTGGAGGGGAGGTGCGGGGGGAGTGTGGAGGGGAGTACAGGGGGAGTGTGGAGGGGAGGTGCGGGGGGAGTGTGGAGGGGAGGTGTAGGGGGAGTGTTGAGGGGAGTACAGGGGGAGTGTGGAGGGGGAGTGTGGAGGGGAGGTGCGGGGGAAGTGTGGAGGGGAGTACAGGGGGAAGTGTGGAGGGGAGTACAGGAGGGAGTGTGGAGGGGAGTACAGGGGGGAGTGTGGAGGGGAGTACAGGGGGGAGTGTGGAGGGGAGGTGCGGGGGGAGTGTGGAGTGGAGTACAGGGGGAGTGTGGAGGGGAGGTGCGGGGGGAGTGTGGAGGGGAGTACACGGGGAGTGTGGAGGGGAGGTGCGAGGGGGGGATGCGGGGGAAGTACAGTGGGAGAATGAAGGGGAGGTGTGGGGGGAGTGTGGAGGGGAGTACAGGGGGGAGTGTGGAGGGGAGGTGCGGGGGGAGTGTGGAGAAGAGTACAGGGGGGAGTGTGGAGGGGAGGTGCGAAGGGGGATGCGGGGGGAGTGTGGAGGGGAGGTGCGAGGGGTGATGCGGGGGGGGGGTGTGGAGGGGAGTGTGGAGAGGAGTGCGGGAGGAGTTTAGTGGGGAGTCATATGTCTAAGTTTAGTAAGAGGGCAGACGACTGTGTCACGTGCACGCGAATATGACGTTGTTATTTAATTACTGTTTTCTTCCGCTGCAAATTAAAAATGCTACCCATAGACACTATACCACGCGGACGAAGTCGCGGGCACAGCTAGTATTCATATATGTAGCATCCTTTTAACCTGAGTAAATATTTTCTGCTTTCAGGTAATACACCTTCACCACGTGATTTCGCGTCCTTTGCAAGACGACGGAAATACTCACATAACCGGCCAGCAGTTCCCATACAACCCTGGCAGCTCAGAGTACGAAAGCTTACCGAACCACAACGACGAAAAAGTGATATCAGTGAGAATTACATCTTCGGTAGCTATAGGAAGAGGAAATGCAAGACCAATCCAAAGAGTTGATAGTGAGTCTAGAAGGGAACATTACACAGTTACTAAAACAACTACTGAATTACCTGAACACAATGAAAATAGTGATCAAATAACGGATTTACCACCGAACCTCAGAGGCGCTAATATTGAATTTATTAAGCAACTCAATGCAAAGAAGATCACTCAAGAGCAAGGTGATCATTTCCAAACATCAGCTTTACGATACGATGATGGTGATAAAAGAATTTCTTACGAAACGAAAAACGAACAAACCGATACAAACGACGAAAGTATTCCAAGAGCGAGCAAAATATTATCTTCTGATGAATTTAATGGATTTAAATTAAAATCCATCGCCATCTTAGAGGATGCTCTAAAACTAGTCGATGAACGGCGCAGTCCTAACAATACTGACAATGAAGATTTTACAGAAAGCAATCCAGCAACTGATAACGCTTATTTGTCTACGTTATATGAAGAGAGTGAATATAATGGCGATGATAAAGATAACTACAGTCATTTAGATTATAACAAGGAATCTGAAGAAATCGACGACTCTATAGCAGAGTCATCTGTTAAATCTGTCTCAGAAATAGAAAACAAGAATAGCGAAGATTACGAAAACATTGAAAATGTTCCGCTGGCTAGGTCACTGGGACTTTCGCCCTCCTCAAAGAATTACATCCAAGGTTTAAGCGATAAACAACTGAACGAAAGGGAGTCCAGCACCAGGCTTACGACAGTAAGTTTTAATATAGTACACGATGCCCCCAAAACGAGTAATTTTGACGACCCTGGCAAATCTTACGTAAGCCCAGGTCAACCTTTTCCAGAACGGAATAAATTCTACGATAGTCCAATAATATACAGTCGACCTTCCCAAATATACAGTGAACCTGCAAAGGTTTACAGCGAACCTGCAAAAGTATACAGCGAACCAGCAAAGATATACAGTGAACCAGCAAAGGTTTACAGTGAACCTTCTAAAATTTATAGCGAGCCAGCGAAGTTTTACAGTGAACCCGCCTCTCTACATCTAAAGCCGAGCGTTCCTAAAACTTATTCGCCGTGGCAGCCGTCGTCGCCACCGTCAGTCCCGACCACACATAACACTACACCTGTCACTGCTATAACCATTCCCAGTTCAGGGAATAATCCTCAGCAGCAACCGGAAAAAAATTACGAAGTAGACGAGAAAGTGAGCGTCTTCACCGACGGAAGAAGCCACGGAGAACAGGAGACGTCAACGGAAAAGTGCAAACAAGAGAACTGCAAAGTTGGCTATGTGGTTAAGGGTCGACAATTTAATAAATATAGGGTCGAGGAGAGGACATCCGATGGTTTCATAGTGGGTGAATACGGCGTGGTGAGGAACGAAGACGGCGCCTTACGAGGAGTGCGCTACACGGCCGACAGCGAGGCAAGCCCGCGGCTCATATACGATGCACTCATGAAGTTCCTACAGCTCAAATAATTATAATTAGCCTGAATTGCTCTGAAAATAAAATCCCAAGTAAACTTAATTTGCTCATTTATTTGTAAGTATTTGTAGTACGAATAACAATAATGCGCGTTACACCTTTAACAGTTATAATTAATTTATTTGTAAACTTTAAGACTGATTGATTATAATGGTATAATTTCAACCTAATTGGAATATTTGAACATGTGTTTCAACTGTTTAAACTCATGTAGTGCAATGTTCTCCGACAAAAGGTAATACAACCTTTACAACAATCAACTACCTACGTAATAATTATACTGACTTCGTAACATACTGTCGTTCAAAAGTTCAAAGATTTACATTAATTTGGCGCTAAAATTTCGACAGTTTCATAGTAGTCGCATAGGTTTAGATATGTTTTGTTTTATGCTTATTAAGAATGATGGATATGTGAATTAAATTACTTTTAAGCAACATATAATTTCAATTCCTTGAGTGAAATCGTAAAATACCACGCATTTTGGCAGTAATATTGTTTTCCAAATAATGTTACACCACTGGTTCAACTCAAGAAGTGTGCAGTGTATCCTTATATTTTTACAAAGAAGCCATTTTTATATTATGCGGCATCATTCCCAAAATATGGTATTACTTATAGTAGGTACAATAAAACGATGACGCAAAACTAAACTTCAGTATAACTAGCTTCAACAATTATTTACTTGAGTTGGTTTACGAGAACTTGCTATTCTTTTTTCTGAGGTGATTACAGACAAATCAGTTTGGTATCGACCAGCAGGGTTGACTCCAAGTTTGGTGAAGGTCCCCGATCATAGACAAACTCTGATTCCACCAATCAGATTCAAATCTTTTTCAAAGGCTTGCAGCTAATTGGTTGGAATCAGAAGCTGTCTATGCTCGGTGAGGTACACCAAACTTGGACAGTTAACCCTCTTGAGTATTATGGTGTTCTGTGTTTAAACCACCTCAAGCGATCAGCATATTCGCAATTGTGAATTTACTATAAAATACACGTGAGCTATAAGCAGCGGGACATAACTTTAGCGCTGACCGTTATTGCGCAGAAGTCAAAAATAAGGTACCTGAAGGGGGCTAGCGGAATGAAGGGTTGCCGTGCGTAGCGCTGATTGGCTCTCCACTCTCTGTATCAATAGGACACTCTGCACACATCCAGCGTGCGCGACATGGCACACTACGACGCATGCGCAGCGCGTATCGCTCACCACTAAAGTTATGTGCCGCTAGTTATATTTGTTCTAATAAACTTCTTCGCCTAGTAGGTACATCCCTAGATTATCCTGGTGTTATAGACTAGCAACGATGGTGCCATTTGATCTGTTAAATATAATTTTAATAAATAAGTTAGGTCATAAAATACTCTAAATAACAATTAAATATTGAGATTAACAATGAAGTTTCCTTTCAATATTTCAATACATAGTATTATCAAAAGTTTTTATGATTTTTTATGAATAAATTTAATTTTCAGCAGCAGAATAAATACTCAGACACTTCAATATCCATACGAAAATTTGAATATCCATCATAATAACACCATATTCTGTATTAAACCAAATAATCTCACATCCAAGGGCGGATCCAGGGGGGGGGTCATGGGGGTCATGACCCCCCCCTGAGCTGGTTCCAGGACTTAGGTGGACCACTAATTGTACATAATGATTTTGTATTAATATAGTAGGTATGTATATTTTGCCACTATACAGATTTTATGTAACTCAAACCATCATTATTTAATTATTTTAATGAAACTCTTACGCTACTGACTGACTGACAATCAACGCACAGCCTAGGCCGTTAGTCCTAGAAGCATGAAACTTGTAGGGTGTGTTCCTTTTATAGTGTAGAGGTTCACTAAGAAAAGAAATTGGAAAATAATTTCGCGAAAAGGAGAAAAAGTGGAAAAATGATGATTATAAAAATCAAAGCAAAGTTAGAAGCATGAAACTTGGACAATAATACATAATTATATTATGCAGGAGCACAGTGTGAAAAAAAAAACAGAAAATTCTTACAATTGGTCATGTCAAACTAAACAATCCAGCTTTGATTATACACCAACGCATACACAAACCCAAAATAGCCACTAAGACAAAATCTCGAAAAAGGGGTTTAAAAATACACAAAAAAAACAGTCATAAAAAATTTTGCAACCGCAGCACCTGTCACCAAATTTGAATACACACAAAGGTTTACAAAATTGGCTACTACAGCACTTGCTTTTATATTCAAACACACTCTAAAGCACTTGAATACAAGCTCAAAACTATGGTAACCAGCAGTTAGTTATGTCAAACTTAAACAACCAGATTCAATTATAAATACACCAACGCATACAAAACCCAACTTAGCCACTATGACAAAATCACGAAAAATAGCTTTAAAAAATACCTACGCAAAAAAACTGTAAAAAAAAATCTGCTACCGCAGCATCTGCCACCAGATTTAAATACATACAAAGGTTTAAAAAAAACCTATGTAAACCACTAAGACAAATCGCGGTTTTTGTATACGTTTTGGTGTACAATCGAATCTGTTTTTTTGGTTTAACATGACCAACTGCTAGTTACCTTAGTTAATTTCGTTTAAGAGGAACACTCCCTTCAAATTTCATGCTTCTAGGACTAACGGCTTAGGCTGTGCGTTGATTGTCAGTCAGTCAGTCGACAGTGAGTAACGTAAGAATTTTATATAATATTTAGACTAGTTAAACAGGGTGGCCGGAACATTAACGTCCAAAAAAAAATTTTTGCCCCTCGTATCGTGGGGTATCTGAATCACCCCCATGTATGTTCCGCGATTTTGTATAGTTTTCGAATTATGAATTTTTATCTGAATTTACGGGAAATTTCGACACGACCAACTTAAAAATTTCAAAAAAAAAAGTAGAAGATGTTTTAGTATTTTTTTTTGCAACTGAATCCTCATGAGTTGTACTTTTATGCATAAAGTATTTAGCTTTGTTACTTTGATGAAAGTTATGCAAAATAATGATCCAAAGTGAGCAATTTACGTTCGGTGAATTATGACTCAAATTTTCAACTTTAAATTTAAAATGTAAAAAGGTGATTTCATGGTTCCTAAGTAGCTGTAAAAAATGCGCCATACTTTCAGCTTTCATAATTATTTAAAAAAAAAATACTTAATTGGCTACTTTTGCTAAAATCGGGCTTCAAAGACAGCAAGATGGAACAAGAAGCTACTCATGCTAATCATGAAATTATCTGTTTAGATTTTTAATTTAAATTTGAAAATTTGTATCACAATTCACCAAACGTAAATTGTTTACTTTGGGTCATTATTTTCATAACTTTCTTTTAAGTAACAAAACGAATTGTTTTATGCATAAAAGTACAACTTATGAGAATTCTTGCAAAAAAAAAATTACCAAAATGTCTTCTACTTTTTATTTTTAGAAATTTTTAAGTTGGTCATTTCGAAATTTCTCAAAAATTCAGAAAAAAAATCATAACTCGATAACTATACAAAATCGCGGAACATGCATGGGATGATTCGGATACCCCACGATACGAGGGATCAAATTTTTTATATTGGACGTCAATGTTCCGGCCACCCTGTATATTTAGTTAAAATAATAGGCTGCCTCATTCCGTGCGTGATAGTGCTTCTCTGGATGTCTTCAAGAGAGATGGCAATATATACGAAGTTATTATGTGTTAAGTTTTTCAAGTGTAGGTACATTAAAGAATAAATATTTTTAAGTACAATACTTACGTACATTAATAAAATACCTACTTTTTACTTCATACAAGTAAAAAGTAGGTATTTTATTAATGTATCAATTTCATCATGTATTGTTATCAAAATTAAATTATAAGTTCTTGACCTGACCACGACTATGTGACCCCCTCCTGGCGCCAAAGCTGGATCCGCCCTTGCTCACATCCGAGCACTACTTTATAATACATAACACAATTTAAAAATGCACACAAACGCATAGGCATGACTTCATAACTTCATACAACAATTGTATTTTCCCACATTACTTATCCCTACTATTAGATTATATAATATCAAATATAGGTTCGTTTGACCTTTGCCAATTTTAGAAAACACGCCTAAATTCGCTAATACGTGCATAAACTTTTTTATAACATTTAACGATTTGTGGAAGCACAAATAGTGGCACACTGTGCTGGATGGATGTTTTAACAATACTATCTCAAACTTGGTATAGATAAACCAGTCTAAAAATACACGCCCCTCCACCACGTTTTCTTGAAGTTGGCTCACAGCAAAGTACTTCAAAATTATCTTTGTGATGTAGGTACTAAAGCACAATTTACTTTGATTGACTGAAGTATTGGGACGTGCAGTTTAAGATTGGGCGATCTCTACCACAAGGGTTTTCATACAGCTTACAACATTGTCAACATTATCGTTGCCTCAAGGTTTGATTCGTTAATCTTGTACCTCGGCAGAGGGGTAGATTTATACGAGCGTGTCTGGATATAAATAGTTTAAGTTTGTCTCCTATATTTATTAGGTAACTTATCAAAGGGAAACATACAAGCTTGTAGTCCTCGTTACGTAAAAAGAACGCTGAGCGACAGTGGAGGGGATGTCAGCGCATAGGTAAGTTACGCAGAAGTCGACTAAAAAGTAACCACATCATGTCCACATTGTGTCAGGGGCAAACGTGGACACTTTTGAGTCTTTTGTTAGACACAAGCTACCGATGTATATTTGATTTCTATAGAACCAGTATGAAATCATCCACTCCCTGCGCATACGTAAAACTGTGTCCGATCACCGCTACAGGACACAGCAACTACGGTTCCTTGTGATGGTGTGCCGTGGCGGCAACAAAAAGCGCCAAGTATTGGACGCATCGTATCCAACATTGCATATAGGTACATGCGATCCGTACGTTGCGGATCAGTAGACGCACTTGTGTGAAGTTTTAAGGATACTACGATCCGTTATAAACGATGCGTGCGATACTTACGATGCAGACATAGTCGACGGTCGACATAGCATAGTATCTAGTTTGATTTGATTTGCATAGAGCCAAAAGCGCGATGGCGAATGTATATATGCAATGCATTACTCCTGCTAATCAGACCTATACATATACTGCCTTCTTTGTAGGTTATCAGCGTTATTTTTACGCAACGTGAGATACAAACACATCAAGCAGATTATAAAAAACTATTTCTCAGTTCTTAGAAATAGTTCTCTTATATTTGTTTCAAGTTCCATCAAAATATAACCCAGGCGTCATTGACATTTAGACTATGAGACTTAAAGTTGAACGATTTGTATTTTATGAGGCAAAAATATGAGTTTAGGCCGAAATCTTAGATAATAGTAAGGAATTAACATTTCATAGACCATAATCATTATATTTATGGTCTTCCAGATGTGCATCTAGCTTATCATATGTACTAATTTAGTAGGTTAGTACTACTTTTTATCATCATACGGATACAGTATGAATACTCACTCAACACACTACTGTAACTAACATAGGACTAAAACTGTCCAATTCAACAAACATGCGAATATTTTTCGATGACCATAAAGATTAAACTGGATACCGCAAGTTACCCACGATTAAAAAGTATGCACTTTTCCTCATTGTCTACGATAAGTTCATCTTCTGTAGCAAATGGATGGGAAAAAATCCTTTAAAAACACGGTTCTTGTATGCTATCCTATGGAAACCTTGCATTTTCCGGGATAAAAATTAACCTTTTCATTACTCATACTCTGAAAGTAGGTCTGAAGTTGCCTGAGGGGCCTAATTGAAAGTAAAACTTTCAGCCCTAGGGAGAATCGCTTTCTACTGACAGCTGTCAAATTATAAAAAAAACAAGTTCGTTTTTATTCAACCATGTTCCAACTTTCTAAAGTCTTTCTAACTGCAAGGAGGTCGTTGAAATTCCAACTTTTTATTCAGCAAGTAGGTTGGAAACCCATTACAACGGTAAGAAGTTTTTATAAAGTCTAATTAAAGCGCAATGTAAAATTTTAATAACATAAAGATAGTATTAAATAAATAATATATCTTCTAAATTACTTGATTAATATATAGCTTCAACTATTTATTTAAAATAACATAGATTTGAGCAAACAATTTACAACTTTTTAAATTATGAGAATGAAAATAATGGCTGAATGATGCTGGCGAGCCGAAGCCGAAGGCCCGCCAGAGAAAAAGAAAAAAAAAACCGGGAAGGCGGCAATTCAATCTTCATTTTCACAAATTTTTCTTTCATGTTTTTATTTTTACTTTCCTTGTATTCGTAATGAAAAGCACAGTGTTTACCTCGGGTGAAAGTCTTTTAAGTCCCTCAAGCTCCATTGGCGCCCTCGCTATTCTCGCATTATTGAGTAACAAACATCCATCTACCCAATTTCTTACATTTATAATATTACGTAAAGGGAAGTGAGATCACGCTCTTGCGATATCTAGCTAAATCTATGTTTGTGGTCTCGAGACATAGCAACCGTGATTTTGTGACCGTCAAACCAAACGTGGAGTAGCTTTGCTTGTACATTATTCTTTACTGGTTACGAAACCCGGTTACGTACAGCACTTAAGGTTACATTTAGGCATATCATTCGATCATTCCGATGGCTGACCGCTATTCATCGAAGCGATTTTGTCCGAGGCACAATAATGTGCCTTATATAATAATATAGCAACAATAAATCACGGAAGCCTTAAGACGGGCTAAAAAATCCCACATCAAACTAGGCCTTTTCATCTCATACAAACATACCTTTTAACCAACTTCCAAATGAGGAGATTCTCAATTCGGCGTGTTATTTTACACCACACGTGTTCAAAGCTTAGATAGACAGTTTAACTACACTTACACAATAATTATGTATTAATTTGTGGGCAAATATTTAACAAACACTTATCATAAAAGCTTAAAAATTGAGAAAAAACAACATCGAAAACTTATTTTAAATAGATTTTTAAATCATTAGACTAAAATGAGATGATAGGTGTCTCACCAATTTGATATTTTACTTTTTCAGAAACTTCAATTTCAAAATCGTAGATAGGAATAGAAAAACTGATTAATTAGCCTTGTAGAGGGCATCAAAAAATTACTTTAAAATACCCAAAAATATTGATACATTTCGATAAAATTACAAGTAAGTAATAAAGGAATGTCTACAGAGATTATTATAATTCATTCATTTTATATTACATCTACACATTAATTCTAATGTTTTGTTCCACGTCGGGTATCGTTTTTCTTATAACAATAAAAACAATTGATCAATACATTACTAACAAATAAATAGCTACTAGTACACAGGCAAAAACTACACTTAGTTCAATACATTTACTTTGATAAATTAGAGTTCGATAAAGCGTGCATCTAAAGTCGCTAAAATATAAGAATACAAAACTGTAAATATTCCAAAGTTAGGTTTACAGAAGTTAACAACTAAACATACAGTTTAGAGTCATATAAGAGGGGTTTACCACCTTATAGTAGATAACCGTCACAATCTTTACTCCGTCTTTGTTTTTGACAAGTCAAAAATAGAGATTGAATTCTTTATAACTGACGGAATTACTCTGAGATGATACAACCCCCTAAAACAACAGTGTTCGTTTTATCTTGCTTCTTACAAGGAGGATATGATATATCTTAAAACTAATCGAATACATTGAACAGCGTAAATACTAGGCAAGCTGCGAACATAACTTTAAAACATTCTACTCTCTACCTGTCATTTTAGATATCGTTAGAAAGAACGTAGGTACATACAGTCGCCTAAATTACTGGCTTACATCAAATGACCAAATTTCACACTGACTCCCATTATGTAATCAAAATGTACCAAATGTGAACACCAATTAATTTAGAAAATTTGTAAGCGTAACCATCCATAAGCAGGTGCCTTAATACCGGGAATGAGTATTTAAACTTTTAGCTGACGTGGAAATAGACTGTTCAGTACCCGAGGTCGGAGTTTTGCTACCAAATAAATGTCGTTTTCGTTTCGCCTATTTGTCTCTCTATTGTATGTTAAAAAGATGAGACAGTAGATACGTTACGTAGCAACGTTCGAAACGAGTTGTTGTCTCATCAATTATACATACAAAAGAGAGAGACACGTGCTCACATGAAAACAAAATTTGGTAGAGGAAATGTGCTAGCAAAACTGTTTTATTCCCATGATCTACGAGCATCCGTTCCGCATAAGCTGTGAAAACCACGGAGCGGCGTTTTCGTTTTCGTATCATCCTGTTGGCTAATAAGAACTGTCACTGTTATATTAGCCAATGAGATGACAGATTTTTCGTAGACGCTCCGTAGACTATGAAAACCGGGCTTTGGCAAAAAGGCTACTATTCTCCAGATTCTCTTTTCAAAAGCGTAAAGCCGTTTATTTCGGCGACTGCATAAGAAATATTCCAGCATGAATTCCAATACAATTTTATGGAATGATTCCGATGGTAAGTGTAAGTGGTAGGTTTAGTTTAGTCGTACGTCTCCGATTCCTGTTGGACAAGTTTGAATCGACGGGGACTCTTCACCGCGATCGAGCCGTGTCCGTCGAGAGACAGCCGCCCTTTCATCTGCAGATATCTGAAAACGACAAATTACTTTTATTTATATTAGAAGATTTGCTTTGGCTCATAGGCTATAGTTAATAGCGAAATATGGTATTATTTTTAAGAAATTGCAGCACGTTACACCTTTTTCAGCAAAATAATGAAAAATTATATCCTATTCCATTCATAATAATTTTCAAAGCACAATTGTGCCACCGAAAAACTGCATTTTTATAAAAGTATTATATTATAATAAAAAACTCAAATTGTTAATCAATTTCTGTTGCTGACAACAATAGAAATTGATTGATTTTATAGTAGGCAAGAAGGTAAGAAGTTTAACTGCAAACAAATTCCTCCTACCTTTTAATGTGACGGCACACGAGCTTAGTCGGTCTTTGCTGCCACTCATCTAAAACTTCCTTGGGCGCTAAAACCTGAAATGCATGAAAACATCCTTTAGTAAGTATTCTTATTTTATTTCTAAAAACACAGCTCTTGAGGTTTACAAAAAACGTTCTTAAAAAATAACTTACAGACACTAACGGATTTTCATTTTTCGTTTAAACTGGTAAGAGAAAACGATCATCACTAAACCGAACTAAGCAATTGCTTACAAAAAAATTAACAATTAATATTATAGATAGATAGATTAATATTGTATTGAACACAAAAGAAACATAATTGAGAAGAAAAACTACGAATATAGGTACAATGGGCGACCTTTTCGCAAAGATCGATCTCTTCCAGCTAACCTTTGGGTGGATAGATTTTACGAAAAAACAGAAAAACAGCGGTGTACAAAAATCCCGAATTTTGCTAAAATTTCATGACTCGTTCAAGCAGTGTGACGTAAAATTGTAACAGTGGCCTTGATGCCTGTGTGGTGGGTTAGCGCTGCAAAGGTTAACAACATCATTACAATGTTGACTGACAATTGATGTTTTTTGTAAAATTAAATGTCACTACCTGGGGGATAATTCTCGGGCTGACCGGGATTTTCAATGTCCCTAAAAGATCTCGGCCTATTGATCTCTGACAAACATAAGCTATCCCGAGTGAAAAATGTCTGTCTATACTCAAAAAGCCAATTCTCAGTGAAATATGACATCTATCTCTGTTGATGGCATATTTTTCAACACGAGATGCGTTACGTTACACGCTTATCCAATAATCGAACGATTAATCGATCGGTCATTTACTATTATCCTAGTGTTTTGTTCAATTATTTATCAAATGATATTTCAATTTGTTACTACAATTGAATTACGTTTATACAAAGCTAAAATGTTGGGAAAAATTGAGTTTATAGGGCAAAATTTCAAAATTCAAGTTTATTATATCAAACTGACTAATAACGGAACGTAATTCGGCGCATACTTCATCAGTGTTGCTATTTAATTCTGTCTAACGATAAAACGCTAGATCTAGCAGTTGGAGGACTTACTCGTAACTAATATTTTTAGCCTCGAAGTAGAATAGTTCTTAATAGCAACAAAGTTGTCTATATCACGTTATTCAAACTGTACAAACTAAAATAAATAATAATTAAATAAATAATGTGGACAATCCACACAACACTATCTAGACCCAAACTAAGCAGAGCTTCTACTAAGAGAACCAGATCGCTGATATAATACTTAAATACTTTTTTTTGTAAATACATACATAGAATACAATATAACACCCAGACATAGAACAAACATCTGCGTTCACCACACAAATATTTGTTCTCGGTGGGGATCGAATCCACGCCCGCCAGCGCAGAAGGCAGAGCTACTACCAAAAAAAAAGCACCTTGGTGCATTTCCATACCAAACACAAACCAAAGCACCTTGGTGCATAAATGCACCAAAAAAAGTTTTGTGCCAAGCGTTGAGAAATCTGTCTGACTCGCTTTTTCTACTACAATGTCGTAAGGAACGGACAACCATCCTTTTCGCACTGATTTGAGCTTTGTATGTCAACTTCAAAACAGTTACCTAGACGTCAACAACACAAAAAAACAAAATCAGTCTTACAGAACCCCGCGCGCGGGCATTGTTTACGTGTGAATTTTTGATTTTTTGCTATTTTGCAAGTGTTTTGTGTTGTTTAGTGCTTAAATATCGCAATAATAACTCAATAAGTAGTTATTAACGATATAGTTTTGTGTAAACAGTGATTGAATTCGTTCAAATCGACTAAAATAACCAGCACATTCTCGAATTTTTTTCCCAAGAAAATTTTTTCACGCCGCTTTTTTATGTGAGTATTAAAAAATATTAATATGACAAATAGATGCAACTAAATCCTTGCTTCAGGGCTGAAATAAGCTTTCAGGAGATACTATTTTTTTAACTATAATTACTTGTAGGACTTTTCTAGAAATTAAATATTATTAAAATCCGCCTGCGCACCCGCGATGCAAAAAAATACGAGATGTAAATAATATTATCGCTTTATTTTTAAGTTAATTTAAATTAATGCTTCGAGTTCTGTCAAAGTTTTTGAGTTAGTCAAAATTTTTGATTCGGAACTGTTTACGTAGTATTAGGCCAGCAAACTCATCAAAATTCTAAATGCAATTCATCATGCCATTAAGCTCGAATACGAGAGATGTTTACAAGACGGGAATTCCAAGAACATAAACACTTATCTGGCGTTTCAAGTGGGTCGCGCGCGACGGGGTTTCTTGGCGCCAAAACAAATACTAGCGTCGGTGATTCATCTTCGAGGTCGCGTGACGTCACACGTTTACCTAACTGTTTATTTTTTGGTTGATTTATGAACCAAGGTGCTTCAAGCGTGGTTAATAATTTTCAGTTTTTTTTTATTGAACTAACTAAAATACATTTCACTAGCGGGCAACACTCAAACCACAAAAAAGAAGAAGAGTTTATTTTTGGTTTTTGTACAATAGTAATTTAATTATTTTATCCCCATAATATTCGCATTACGGACAAAACTATAATAAGTGGGGCTCGTTGTGTTATTCACAAAGTGTATAAGAGGTGTTTGGAACTGTACCAACCAACAAACACTACCAAGCTACTACTAGCAAGCTGGAAAACTACCGAATGAAACTGAATAGAGGTTTTTTACTCAAACAGCAGAAGATACTGGGTTAAAAAGAACAGCAGTAGACGTACACTGTTATATTTTACTAAAATAAGCGTGTAAATCCCTGTCAATCATAATAATTGTTCACTGTCTCATTGTATTACTATTCTACTCTATTTAGTTGTCCAAATCTTTAGTTTTGATGTTTTGATGCATTAGGTACCTATTAAGTACCTATTTACTTGCTATAGGTGCTGGGCAAGCCTATTCCATCTAAAATCAAATCGAAATTGTATTTATTCAGTTAAATTGTTCCAGGCACTATAAAGTTCCGCGAGTAGGGCTTGAGTAATCACC
Organism: Thera obeliscata; assembly: GCA_947578465.1. Classification (NCBI taxonomy): domain Eukaryota; kingdom Metazoa; phylum Arthropoda; class Insecta; order Lepidoptera; family Geometridae; genus Thera; species Thera obeliscata. The sequence goes on from OX387927.1 coordinate 4,453,496, forward strand.
AGTTTAGCCCCTGAGGCTTATTTATATCATCTACAATAGATGAAAAGGCCTGTATGTAAATACTTTTATTCATATTTGTATTTATTTTGTTGCAGGAAAATCTGAAAAAACTAATAGGGAATGGTAGGTGAAGCCAAAAGAAAATTTACTGCAAAGCCCTGTTATGGTTGAATAAAAATAGTGCTGGAAATTATATATGTACTATTAGGCAACAATTTATATTTTTTCTACCTGCACAAACCACCAAGCTTGTGGCATTATTTGCAACAGTCTGCGAATAGCCCAACGGTTTCATGTGAATTTTGTTATTATGTTTATAAATAAAGTAATGGTGTAAATAAAGATGTGGTTTTTATTCAGTTTATAAAATTTTTTCCTCTCGTGAGTAGGTATATAAATATTATTTATTTCTAGGTAGAGACTGTTTGAGAACCATCGGTCTTATGATATTTTTCTAATAATGTAGGTTATTTTCTATTTTGATTGTATGTAAGTTCTCTATTCCAATTTTCAAGTATTGTAAGAATTGTAATGAAATCTCTTGTATTTAAATGATAATGATTAAAAAGACAAGCTTTTATCAGAGCATTGATTAATATATATCTGCACTTATATTCATCCTATTATAATTCATAATTCTTTATTGCACACAGAGACATTAACAAATTATCTTTTATTATGAGTTTACTGTTCATGCCGTTTTGTGGAAGGTCCGGTAGCTCTTGAAAAACCTTCCCCAATCTTCAGATACTGCCTCATCGGGGGTTGTTGGGAAGTGTACCCATATTTTATTGAATTCTCTTGATACTGAAGATATGACAGATCCATTAGGATGCCTATATAGCCATAGCCGATACCGACTAGCTCCCTGTGCCCTAGAAGTATAATGTGATGAAGACCTAGAAAAATAATGAAATTGTCTTAAAATAATACTTAGTTTGTAATCCACAATGGCAGAACAGTGTACTAATTTAACTTATTATTTTCGGTAAGGCCTTATAGGTAGGGACTTGTCTTATTATGCTGTTATGAGGCATATCATATCCACCAAAGGTTCCTCACCATTGAATTATATTTGGTTGGTAAGAGGTTAGGTTACCTAATTATACCTTTGATTTAGTGGAAATCTTTCTCTGCTGCAAGTAGGGACCGCACAATATCTTCGATGAGTTCCCAGGCAAATGCTTTACTTAGCTTATAGTGATTCTTATAAGCATAATCGGAGAGCTCAAAGGCATTGCACAACTCCGCACTTTTTCTACGTTTTCCGTAGCTGTCGAGGATTCTACGATGAGGTCGTCCATGAATTACTTAAGGAAATCATCCATTCTCTCTTCGAAAAGATGCAATAAAATAGAATCTTGCTGAAAATAATATTGTGTTTGTCAAACGATTATCCAATTCAAGAGATCTCGAATACTGCGTTCTGTCTCGGCTAGTCCGGACTAGACGTTGTATCTCGCATGAACTTCGACCGAGAAAATTGAAGGAAGAAATCGTGAGAATACGCCAAGATGGTTGTCACGACTTTTTGACCGACCTATGACGAAATCTCCACCGTAAAATAATCCCGGTCGGCGCGAGAATGACGCCCCTGATCATTTATTATTATTAATTATTTTATTTGTAAACAAATGGCATACAAGTAAAATAAAATTAAGGCTAATACTTGTAAGGCTAGTACTTGTAAAATAAAGGTAAAGACATTGAAGGCAGAGACTAGATAACATTGGTCTCAAAATCTGATGACAAATAATAATAGGCACCCATATACATAGTCTTGACCTCACACTAAGATTCCCTGTGTCGTCATTTTAGTAGTAGTAATGCTCTTTGTGTGTGTCTCGTCCGGGGAAGTACTACAACCTTCCCTTTTTCTGCCGTGAAGCAGCATTGCTATGTTTCGTTTTGAAGTGCCGGTGAAATTACTGGCACGTGGGGCTGAACATCTGTATACCACAAGTTGATGGACGCAAAGCAGTGCATCGTAGGGCACGTTCCTAAGGTGCATGACCTACGAGACAATGCTTTTATAGGCGATGGTAACCACTTAACATCAGGTGGGTCATATCTTTAACTAATCCCAATATACAGGGTTATTCATTATTAGCTGCAAATACTCAGGAATTAGGTTCAACAAATAAAATAAAAAATATTTATGAAATGTTTTTTTTTTAATTTTGATTTAAGTTTTTGTATCATTTTTTTTTTTTTTAATTTCTTTACGGTTATTGCATAATGATTGCCATGGAGAACAGGACGATGACCCACCCAGGCGGTGACTGAACGCGGAGTGTCGCTCACGGCGCGCGGGCGCGGATCAAAGGTCAAAATAGGTCAGGCGCCAATGATTCCTTTATCGATTTTCTCGGGACTTTTGGGAACAAAACTTAAAAAAAATAATTTCATAAATATTTTTTATTTTATTTGTTGAACCTAATTCCTGAGTATTTGCAGCTAATAATGAATAACCCTGTAGTCAGCACTGCGAAAGCTAGTCTCCTTCAAAATGTTAAATACCCCTGACTTACGTAAAGCGGTTTTATTTCTCTTACTTTCTCATACCTGCACTTCTTTCAGTCTCTCAAGCAGAGTGATGCATATAACAGCAGCCTTGATGCCTGTGTGATAGGTCTGCGTTGCGAAGGCGCCAAAACACCTCCATCAAAGCGTTGACCACCCCTGACTTACACTTATTTATCACGGTTGACCATACCTGATCTCCTTTCAGTCTGTCAAGCAGCGTGACGCAAATCACCGCAGCCTTGATGCCTGCGTGATGGGTCAGCGCCGCGAAGGCTAGCGACTCCATCTCGATGTTGACGACCCCTGACTTGTGGATGCTCTCCAGATACTCCATCTTATCAGCCTCTGTGAAGTCGCAGAAAGCTCCGTCGAGACGACCTTGACCTGAAAATATGAGGTTCATTTTTGTTTAGTTCTTCTATACTAATATTATAAAGAGAAAAGATTTGTATTTTTGTGTATTATGTTTGTAATGAATAAACTCAAAAACTACTGTGCCAATTTCAAAAATTATTACACCATTGGGAAGCTACATTCACCCTGAGTAACATAGGCTTAATGTGTTTTAAAAAAATAAATTCCCACACGTGCGAAGCCAATGCGTTTATATACTTTCTTATAAATATACTTATTGAATGCGTCATTTAGCCAAAAAAATACTAAGTATATAAACCTGATGACTGACAATATGACAATGTTCCATCGGCTATTTGTATTAAAAAATATTCGATGGACCGGTGAATTGTCGAAAATCGGTGGATTGTCGGATTATTATTTTTAAAATAAGCTTAGGAAGACATAAATAAATAATAAATCTTCTTATTAATATGCATAACGAACATTTGTCTTGAGATAATCTGCAGTCTATTTTGCATTTTTGCATCACATAACATTATCAAGCATACCAATCAATCAATGTCACAGTTCTATCAAGTAGTATAGTAACTCAAGCAAACATTCCGCATTGGGGCACACAGGCGACCTTGACAACTGTGCAACGGATGCGGAACGAAAGGAGTACTGTAAAACTCGATCGAGCGTGCTAAATACGGAACCATAACATTAAAGCTTACTCCCACTTATGCTAAATTCATATAATTATAATAAATTAAAGTTTAAAGTTCGGTTCCGAGAATTATATTTATCTCAAAAACCTCCAGTAAGAAAATTGACCTATGAGGGTTTTTCCCACTTTTTCTTCAGCTTCACCATTCCATACAAGTAAAAAGTAAGGATTTAGCTGCAGCTGCCAAAAAAAGTACCAGTAAAAAATAAATTATAGGGCCCCAACTGAACTATTTAAAATCATTTGGCCCGTATTCGTCGTGTTTCGAATTCGACGTTCCCCCAGATCCACGAAAATGTTCCAGAACGCTCCAGAAAAATGTTCCAGACTTTTTGAGAACTCCCCTTTGTTTTTTAAATAAGTTGCCATTTAAAGTAATATAAGTTTATTTAATAAACTCAAAAACTACTATGCCGATTTCTTCACCAAAAACAAAAATTCTTTCACCATTGGAAAGCTACATTCACCCTGAGTAACGTAGGCTAGGTATATTTATGTGTTAAAAAAAATCCCGTGCGAAGCCGGGACAGGTCGCTAGTGTACTACCTTCATAGAAGTCATAGGTGCACATAGTCTTGCCAGTGACGGTATCGTAAGGGTCCTCAGGGTCACCCAGCCCCTTCAGCTCGCGCGCCAGGCGCTTGTCCAACTTGGCGGGCCGCTGGATATTCTTGCCGAGAACCGTCTGAAATAATATTTACAAATTAATTCAAAATAACTTATTTATTTTATTACCTGGGTGAAAGTTTTAGAAACGCCTATGGTTCGAAGTAAAAAAATTAAGTTTAAAAAACTTGAGAAACCGACTTCATGGCCAAAATGCTGAATTGATTTTGATGAAATTTCTATGGGCAATCTGGAAACTTGGCTTTTATTTTTAGAAACTTAATTTCAAAAAAGCACCATTCAAAAATCTGCTATTTCTGGTTCAATTAGCTATCTAAATCATAATACCTACATCAAGCAAGATTGTTATAAATAATATCAACCCTCTAATACCACATCTACGAGGCAAATAAAACACTTGTGTTTTAAAAAAAAAGCAATAAAAAAGCATGTATGAAATGGATGTCCATACCTTTATGGGAATGCGTATGGTGTGGTATATGGGGGTATACGTTGTTTACTATGACGTGATGTGTAATCCATCATAGTTGTATGGGAAGTACTAATTCATTGTTGACTTACTATCCATACAATGAGGAACTCTTCGTACATTGAATTGGTCACGTTCCTCTTTTACATAAATAAATAAATATTGTAAGCAATCCATACAACACTATCAACTAAGCAAAGCTTGTGCTATGGGAACCAGATAGCTGATATAATACATTTTTTTTGTAAACACATACTTAGAATACAATATAACACCCAGACAGAGAACAAACATCTGTGTTCACCACACAAATATTGGTTCTCGGTGGGGATCGAACCCACGACCTACGGCGCAGAAGGCAGAGCTACTACCAACTGAGCTGCCAGTCAGACCAGAAATAGAATACAAATAGCACAGTAACATAAAAATAGCATACCAATTCGAGGCAGTTCTTAAGCGCACCGTCCACAGCCTCTTCGGAGATAACGACCGTGCCGCCCTCATAGCCGATCCCGCCGCACGTGCCAATGCGAAAAAACACCGGATCACGCACCTTTGCGTGGTACATCAGCTTTATCACCTCGTGGAGGAGAATACCCACCGAGGGGATACCCATTCCGTGCTGCAAAAAAACACAATTTTTTATGATGTTTGTGACTGTTGAAAGATGATATGGATAAGAACGGAGTTAATACTATTCCTATCTTGGGTTCTCTGTGCGTGTTTTACCGCCTCTATAATGGAGTGCTCTGATGAGCTATTTGACATCATCCCCGCGTCGAGATTCTACCACCGCTCTTCTCGACACCGAGACTGGGCGTTGATTCCAGCAGCATAAATCACTCAAGGCCTGCGCACACCTAGTTCGCTGGCGGTAGCGATCAGTGAAACGCTGTCAAATATTCGCTGTCAAATTTTGACAGCGAATATTTGACAGCGTTTCACTGATCGCTACCGCCAGCGAACTAGGTGTGTTCGAGCCTTCAAGCGATCGCGTAAATCGATTAGAGTTGTCAATTTTTGTTTGAAAATGGAACGCGGATTCAGCGATCACTCAATCGAGCCGTGTTGCTGGAATCGACGCCCTGATCTCATCCACACATTTTAGATCCCTGGGTTTTTCTCACAGCTCACTACCGATCGTTACTTCCTCATGCCCATAATTTGTGGAACGAGCTACCACCAGAGGTTTTCCCCCTTAGCCCCTTAGCTATATAAGAACCAGTGACACGATAAGAAGGGGCCCCGCAATTGCACGGTACTCTGGTCGGGTCGATCAGGAAATTCTAGGAACTTACACAAAAAATATATCCCAGAATTATAAATATGAAACATAATAATCTCATCGCCCTATAAAAATGGAACGGACATAGACCCGTAAAAATTAAAGATCGATTTTGAACTTCTCCATCTACAGACTTCCCGCGGTCTACATAATGTCGTTAGTATCGAGTGGGAGTTAAGGCGAAGACTACCGTCGATGCAGGTACTTCTTGCTTGCACATTTTGACCTAACCTAAAATTTCGTCTACGAAATGTTGTTTTCATTTCTCTCTATTGTATGGAGAAAAGATGAGACAGCAAAAATTCGTTACGTAGAAACGATCGAAACGAGTTGTTGTCTCATCCATTTTCCATACAAAAGAGAGAGACACGTGCTCACACGAATACAACATCTGTGGTAGCTTTTTTTATAAATGCACTGGGATTTCCAGCCCTTCTGGTTTTGTAAATTCGTAAATATCTATCTAGGTAAACTGACATGTAGGAAAACGTGCTATGATCAAAATTATTTTTTCCCTAAACTGTGTGCAATTGTATTGCACATAGTTGCTCACGATTCTCGATAAATAAGTTCAGTTTTTATATCTTCCTAAAGGCCCAAAGACAAAGAGTGCGGTCGAGAGTTGTTTCCCGGAGTAGAGCGTCTTAAAGTAGAAAAGTAAGTAAAAACTTTTTGATCCGTCTTTGCCAGCCAGCATAGAATACATAAGTGGGCACAGAATAAATACTAGCACTACGGTAGGAGTTTTTGTTCTCCTACCGTAGTGCTAGTTTTTATTCTGTGCCCATAAAAGTTGGAGTTTCGTATCGAGCTTGATAACAAATTGCTAGTAGGTACAGTTTCCAAGTATGTTTAATTGAACACGAGTTATTATAGCGAGACTCGTTGTACGCGCTATTCATATTAATTACTTTAACTCAGAATAGAGCGCGGCTGTTATTAATTTGTCAGAAGCCCAGTTGTTAATAAAAGGTAATCGATAAACGCTTACAACTTTGTCTAGAGGTTCATGTCTACTAAAAGTACAAATGAGAAAACTTAGATAGTTTGACTTTTAAGTAACTTACCAACGCTGAATCGATTTGGATAAAACTTTTAAGAAATATATGTAGTTCGTGACCGCGCCTTAACAGCTGTATCAACTTTGAAGAAAAATAATGTAGTTCGTGACCGATTTTGAAGTAGGTTATTGTTGCCAACCAGACGAGTAATTATTGATTTTAGTTAAACACATTTACTAATAAAATAGGAGGATATTTCATATAGTGCTATCTAGCCCCAAACTAAGCAAAGCATGTGCTATATGGGAAGCAGACAGCTGACATAATACTTATGATACTAAACCAATTGAAAAATATCTTCAGCCGTGACCACGATCGCTCGATAAAAGACTCTTTCATTATGTCAATTGAAAATGATGTCAGTACTAATTCACCGCAGTTAAAAACCGTATCAAATATACGAGACATGCGCCGTTTACTGATTGAAACAAGCGATGTGAAATTGAAATCAATAGCACTGCATCTTTGATTTTTAATGCTTCGGACACTAGAGGCTAGTTTTTGAAGCCCGGGATACCATAAGATAGCAAGATAGTGATATTAAGCTAGGAAGATATTATAGAAGTAGACTTCTTATAGGCAGGCTGAGTCTAGACTCACCTAGCCTACCTAGATTTAAGACGCTTCAAAGTGACTCTGCGGCTACAAGTAAATAAATGATTTTTGACATTGTCAGAGTCGTGGGCCGCAGTTGGATGAAGGTAGCCCAAGATCGTGGTGAGTGGCAAGAGCAAAGAAAGGCCTATACCCAGCAGTGGGTTAAGACGGGCTGCGGATGATGATGATGATGATGAAATGATTTTTGGACTTGACATGAATGCGGAAAATCTCATCTTCTAAGGGTGCCTCTCCACTATACTGAAGGTTGGCAGTCAATCCTTTTAAACTTTCTTTTATCTAGGGCAAGCTTTAAATAGGTCTTCTTCTTTCTTGATCCCGGTCCATTCCCTGATGTTGCGAAGCCATGATGTTCTTCTACCTACTCCTCTCTTGCCCAAAAACTTGCCCATCATATATAAGTTGGAGCAGATGGTAACGCTCATATCGTAAGACATGTCCCAAATAGGCAACTTTTCTCTGCTTTATAGCCCGCACGAGACCGGGCTTTTTTAACTCCATCCAAACTCAAACTCAATAATTTTTTATTCATTACGATGCAAGAATCACTTTGAAACGTCTTAAAGCTAGGTGAGTCTAGGTGCCAGTTCCACGCGACCAAGCGTAGAAGAACAGGCAACAAACTACGTCTCGGTTCCTACTGTTTTTTTATATGATCCTTTTACAAATCAAAAATAATCTAAAATAATAGCAGTGAAGTTCCAGTGTGGTGCCACTTCACTTAGTCAGACGTATGCAATGCAATAATACAAAAGCAAAAGTTTCAAAGACAGCACACGCTACGCTTCAAAGTTATACTATAGTATCTACACAGCTTATATAAAAATAAGATACGAAATAGTAGGTACAGACATTGCAAATCGACATGTTAGCTTCCTATGGGTAGAGTGACCGGGACATTGGGCCACGCAGTTTTATCATTCATATAGCTATCTAGAGTATAGTACGCTTTCTTTATCCTTTATCTATATCTTTATCCTTCTAAGTACCTCGATGTTTGTGACCTTATGCGTCCAACTAATGCGCAACATACGGCGGTAACAACATTACATAATACATACAAAACAATTGCATCAGGCGAGTGTGAATGGAACTGCTGGAAGGGGAAGACCTAGGCGCATGTATCTCGATCAGATCGCAGACGTTTTAGAGAAAGGCCAGTTTAGGAGTACCCTAAACCGACGAGCATGTATGAAGAATGTTATGAGAGTGAATGAAGCGAAAGAGGTGTGTCAGGATCGTAGCAAGTGGAAATCCGTGTTCCTGCCTACCCCCATGGGAATGAGGCGTGATTTTATGTATGTATGTATATACATAACACATAACACACATTACATAGTAGTACTTACACTGATGCAAAGCACAGGCCCCACTTTATACATGGAGTATCGGTAAGAAAACTGGCTGATGTCCTGGAGCGTGGTCCCACAGGGCAGCTTGTGCCCTATCTCCGCCATGATCGTGTACGCGAATTGCTCCATCCGCTTGGGAGTTCCGCCCATGCACACGAACTAATCAAACAAATTGCACTGCTTTAAAATGCTATTTTCTGATGCGGTACTGCGCAGTAATAAAGCAAATTACTGGAACCCGTTGGGTTATAAGTATAACCTCTGTCAGATAGTACATCGGCACATACAACGGCTTATAAGTACGGGTATATGTTTTTTCATCAAATTAGGTATTTTACTATGAAGATATTATTTAGGCTCTTTTTAGGACTTCCATACTTAGATCTTATTAGTTCTTGATCATTAAATTAAAGCAAAGAGCCTTTACCTTTATCTCAGCTAATTTCAGCAGTAAATAAACAATTAGAGAAAAAGAACGTCCGAAATGGTTCCATAAAAAGTTCATAAAAAATTACAAAATTGTATTTAGGTGTTATCGATCTGAAGGTATCGTTTCAACTTTCCGACGCAATATTTTTACATTCCAAAGAATTTAAGAGATAGGGTTTCTAAAGACGATCTTGAGTGCCTAGATATTTGAGGGGATATAAAATGCATGAGGATTCTGAAAATCTTTCCATTTGCAAGGGTAGTCTTACCATAATTATATGGAAGAAACTGGTATTTACCGGGATTAACAGTCTGCCCGCGACCACGGCTGTTGTAACATGGTCGAAATGTCGGGAAAACGTTGTGCACATGCGCAGGCCTTTACGCTGGCGATAGCGATCAGTGAAACGCTGTCAAATTTGACAGCGATATTTTACAACGTTTCATTGATCGCCATCGCCACCAACCTAGGTGTGCCTGCGCACACCTAGCACGCATTTAATTTAAAAAGTGCTAGTCTTACCTTAACATCTCCGAACATCTCGACTAGGTCGTGCGAGCCGCTGCCGAGCGCCAAATGGTACAGGATGTCCTGGTCCATCAGCTCGATGTTAGGGTTCCGCAGCCGCACCGTGCCATCCGGATATCTGACATGGAAAACCATTCATATCAAATAAGTTCCTGAAAATTTTATTTGTCGAACCTCCACCTCCCTTCTAGGCTTGGTCACGTGGAACAGGCACCTCGACTCACCTAGCTTTAAGACGTTTCTACTCCTACTGAATAAATAAACTTTTGATTTTGATTGATATTTGATTTCCCTCATTAACCTCCTAAGGAAATCTACTGCTGGTCACATGCTCTATACATTTCCAGGAAGAACGATTCTGAGTCCTTTCCATGTACTGACTTCGCGCAATCTTCATAATGTCGTCAGTCCATCGGGTGGGCTAGCGTCCTATGCTTTGTCTACCGATTTGAGATCGATAATCGAAAACCTTTATTTCCCAACGGCTGTTGGGTCTGGCCATTGCCACATCAACTTGCTAATGTCAGTGACCTTGCTATTCAGGAAATCACAATACCCTCTGGAACACACTAATAGCATACAATCTCGATAGAAAAATCTTAATCGAAACATCCATTCATAATTTTCGGCACGTGTAACTTTTAAACTTTATTGTCTAGGTAGTTTACCCACCCACACTACACGGTAGATGTCATGTTATGAATCAATAATAACATTATAAAAGTAAGGATTTGTATTTTTGTTTATAACGAATAAACTCAAAAACTAGTACGATTTCAAAAATTATTTCACCATTAGAAAGCTACACAATCACTGAGTAACATAAAGTATATTTTTGACTAGCGAACCGCCACCCCAGCTTTGCACGGGAGTAATTTAGAAAAAAAAGAGGTGAAAAATGTAGAGGACATATTCAAAGGCGTAGACGACAATTATCATAACAAATAAATGATATGTATAGTCAACCTAACGCTTTCCCGGGGCGCTTTATCAGATGTCTGTGGATCCAAATATTCATCTTCACTGTCGAACATCTTCCTGTGTGGATGATGGCCGTTCTGCTCCGATCTGCGTCCGTTCAGCCGACAGTCGTTACCGTGCTTCGAAGCAGAGTCCTCAACATCTACGTGACAGTTGCACGGCATGATGACTCTTCAGTTCACTAATAGGGAAAAAAAACACGTATAAAAAAATACAATGGATGAGATGCTTTTGGTAGTAATAAATTATTCTAACATCATAGATAAAGGCATCAATAGGATTAATAGCAACATTAATGTGCCTGTTACTATAACTATCAATGATTTGTTATACAGCGTCTCGGAGGCAACTTAAGCCCCTATTTTCAAGACGCTAAGATATGATTTAAAAAAATAAATAAATAAAAATAAATTTTGTGGACAATCTAGTCCCAAATTAAGCAGAGCTTGTACTATGGGAACCTAATACTTAGCTGATATACCTAATATTATTCCTAATACCAATATCAGACATTTACTAGAGCGCAGCATGAATCAAGGACATTCATTCTAATAAAATAACGTAATATACCATTTTGATGTCATGTCATGTAATCACTATCAACCTGGGGTTATCGATAAGCAATTTCAAAATATTTTTCTGTTAATGACTTGATCTGTATTTATAAGATCGTGAACATGTTTGCAAATAATCGCTGAAGGTCATGGGAGGATGCCAGACTACTGAGACTCTGACTTAGTATTTACAAACTTCGTCATCAGACTTGGCACGCTGAAAATGATGCAAGTTGATGCAACCCTATAATTCAATTAAGTCATTTAATTATTTAATTTAAACTGTTTACAGCAATTTTCTAAATTTATTTGAATGACACCGAAAGGGGAAGGAAAAGAAAAAAAAATGTTTATTACAATTTCCTTTCTAATAATAATACAAATAATACATAAGTAATTGTAATAAAATTAAGACTTACCAAAATCTCTAACCCAAATTGAATTTCACACGCACTTTAATAACACTTATAAATTATTAATACACACGATTTATATTTTATTCACCGTAAACGCAAAGCAAAAACGTTCGAACGAGCCTACTATCCAGAGGCGAATAGTCAATAAAGTTTACCAACAAAACGTTAGCCATCGTTTCCAGTACGTCATACATACAAATATTTATTCTGTGCCACGAGTGTTCAGGAATTCACTGCTCTACCACATTATATTGAAATAGATACGTATCTGTTCACAAAGTGTACATTGAAGTTTTAGTATGACGACATTGTTTGTTGAACAAGTCGATAAAGCAGAAACCCAGCAACTGAATCAAAACTGGTGTTATAGTCGCACTCTGTACTCTATACTCTGTATCCAGTATAGATTATAATGAGCGCTCACTGTGATTTGTGGTACCTGTCTACAACAGATGTTCTCTAGATGTTTTGTTCAGCGAAACCAGCTTTTTTGTGTGAAACTGGTTAAAGTTTATCTAGTTTCAACGCGAACTTTGCGATTTTGTTAGATAAACATATTTGGACTTGAACAAAACAGGCTGGTAATAAATGGAAATGAAATGAATGGAAAATAAATTTAAGCTTCGATATTATCATCCACCTAAAAGTCCGCTGGACATAGGCCTCCTTATAACTTTCAAGGAAGAACGGTTTTACGGCCTTTTCCATTCCTACCAACTTCCTTTCCTTACATTATTAAAAATGCTATCAGGTCGGGGCCACTGCTAAGTTTCTCTTTCGATCAGTAATCGCCATTTGATAACCTTTTTTAAGGTTCCGTAGCCAAATGGCAAAAACGGAACCCTTATAGATTCGTCATGTCTGTCTGTCTGTCCGTCCGTATGTCACAGCCATTTTTCTCCGAAACCGTAAGAGCTAGACTAATGAAACTTGGCGAGTAGATGTATTCTGTGAACCGCATTAAGATTTTGACACAAAAATAGAAAAAAAACTATAAATTTTGGGGGTCCCCCCATACTTGAAAATGAAACTCAAAAAAAATTTTTTCATCGGACCCATACGTGTGGGGTATCTATGAATAGGTCTTCAAAAATGATGTTGAGGTTTTTAATATAGTTTTTTTCTAAACTGAATAGTTTGCGCGAGAGACACTTACAAAGTGGAAAAAAATTGGTCCCCCCCCCCTCTAACTTCTAAAATAAGAGAATGATAAAAAAATATATGTTGTACATTACTATGCAAACTTTCAACGATATTTGGTTTGAACGAGATCTAGTCAGTAGTTTTTTTTTATACGTCATAAATCGTAAACCGCAATTTACCTTTCGACGAACTACAAGAACCTTTATATTATGTTTCTTGATGCTACGGAACCCTTCATGGGCGAGTCCGACTCGCACTTGGCTGCTTTTTTCCTATATTAGTCAACCTAACTATACCATTAACAATGTGCGTGGAATCAAATTTTGTGGTTCTCAAGTTTGCCCCGCGCTTGAGATATAATTGGATATCATATGGAACACAATAGCCAGTTGATTAATACAATCTCGTTTCGTGTTACGTTGGAGTGAAACTGAAACTCAAGTGAGCTTCTGTTTCTTTGTACGCGATTTTGAACTTTAATATTAATCTTCATAGAGGCCAGATAGAGCTGGTAAGGTTAGGATATAGTATGATGAGCTGAAGCCTACAACATTTTTGATATGTGTAAAGAAGAGGGGTTGAGAAAAAACGAGCGCAGACTGATACATATGTAAGATTTGAAGAGGTCGTGTCAAGTTCACGTGAAAGTTCCCAAACCAAATTAGGTCAAACCTGTAATAAAGGCCTGCATAATAACCCTTCCCTTGACTCGTTACATTGTCACATACAAATTTCTATAGATACACGCTTGCCATCACCGACGCAGTAATTACAAGCTCACCTATATAACGTCCGTGTAAACACATAGCAGATACAAAAAGTAGGTAGGCTCGTCCGTCTTTTCAGTGAGTAACATTGATTCACCTAGATTTCCCTCGCCCTGATTTGAGGCAATCTGAGTTAGATACTTACTCGTCACGGAGCTCGTCGTTATCGAATGACATCATTGATATTTCTTTGCACTTTACAACACTTAAACAATACTTGGTCCTGTTCGATCGATGGGTCAGGGCGGGCGGACGCTGCGCGACTGGAACCAGGCTTTCCGCCCAGCAGCAGGGCGCGGGTGAATAGGGGTTTACGTTGCGCGGCCGACTGCGCAGATCGAGGCTTTACGTAGTCACTCAACTTTAGATTCAACGTTTATTTTATTTATATAAGACCATTGAAAGGGTATCAGCACTGCAGTTTTTATTTATTTTCGCTTTTACGGTGTAACTCAATACATTCCAGCGCTTAAACCTTGGTAGCTAGGTACACGTTAGACAATCTAAATGTTATCCTTTGTTACGTGATGCCCTATATGAACCTTATCGTATTCTCGTCTGTAATCATAACCTCACTTAGAGGTATCTCTCTAAGTAGGTACATTACATACAGATAACTAGATACCGTGCAGAAACTGAAGTACCTAGTTCATCCACAAAAATGCTTCTACAACAAATTGACTGAAATAATCGAAATGATGCATAAATATGGGAATTACACAAATCGTCATCACGAGGAATTGTTGTATTTGTTTCCCTATAACGTTTATTTATAAAACAAATATTTGACTTTCATGAATCCTCTTTATAAGGTAAAGGTGTAATAGGCGATGGTCACCACTTAAGGCCTGCGCACACCAAGGTCGCTGGCGATGGCGATCTATGAATCGCTGTCAAATATCGCTGTCAAATTTGAAAGCGTTTCATTGATCGCCATCGCCAGCGACCTAAGTGTGTGCAGGCCTTTACCTGACCGGTTAATTTAACCCGTAACTTTGAAATAAGAATGCTGGCAGTAGAGGTTTTAAACTATAAATTATACAAACTGTGTTGCTTGCACATTTTATTTGAATACAATATAACCTACTTAATACATACATTGATCGGTTATAACTTTTTACTCAAAAAACACTTCTAGCACTATAAAACATTTAAAGTGGTACGATTTCCAAACAAACTAATTTTACCATATATGGGCGATGAGAGTATAATTGTACACTGAAATATATGTGGTTAGCTTTTTTTGTCTTTATTTCCGGCAAACTTTATTAAGTTGAAGAAAACTATACATTTACGTTGGTGGTAAAAAACTAAAATGTGCATTTGTTTTCATTTACAAAGTTATAACTGAATACAGTATGGTAAAATCTTTGTTAATAATAAAAAATGCATTTTTTAGTTGTTTTATTGTTATTACTGTTAACCTACAGTTTCCTTCAACTAAATATCGTTTGCCGTAAATAAAGAACAATATAAAAGCCAGCTACAGTTATTTCAACGTATACTTATACTCTAATCGCCCATAAATGGTACAAATCAATGTATATGGAAATAGAACAACCTTAAGAGCAAAAATGAAACTAAATTTCATTGCAGTAATAACTCGCGTCACCTAAAAAGAGCGCTAGAGGCTATAAAGTTGGCGATCTACTGGCGAGCTAAAACCGACGAGGCAGCGAGCCAAAGGCATAAACCGCCAATGGAGCATCTACAAGACCGTGGTTTTGTAGTTACTCCATTTTTTTTTAGATGATTTACACCACGCTTTGGCTACAATCTCACCTGATAGTAAGTGACGATAGAGCAGGATGGTCTAGAAGACACCTATTCACTCTTGCCTTGAAGAGGCCCAGATTGTAGTGGTCAGGGAAAACAGCCGTCGCGCGTCGGTTACATTGGCGGTTTATACCTTTGGCTCGCAGGCTCGTCGGTTTTAGCTCGCCAATGGATCACCCACTTTAATATGCACAGTCGATGATAAAAGATGCTTTCTATAATAATTGCTGTGGCGCACTTCGACACTTTTACCTCTGAGCAAGTGTCATGAGCAGACACATGCCCACAAATTGGGTTCAGTGTCCATTTTACGTGACGCGAACTGACATAAGGGATGTACATCGAAACTAGAACACGTTACATTTAGTGAATATAATTTCATAACAAGATAAAATCTTTACTACAAATCCTTACTGAACCAAATATACAAACATCATGAGAATTTGATAATAGATTAAGTCAACCACTGGTATTATGACAAAATAGATATTTTTTAGAATACGTCATGTAAGTAAGAATACAATTTCTTATGAAAATAAACTACGATTACTAGATTACATAATTTTAAAATTTGTAAGTATATAGCGAAGACATCGATTTTTAGCTGAAGTTTGTATCGATTTTTTAGCAGCTGGGTCATTAAAACTACACTAAGGAATACATTTATTTAAGAAACCACTAGAAAATCACTGATTACAATAACGATGCAAAATATATTAAAATTACTAGTTAAAGCTCAAAGGAGTAAGATAAAGCACAAGTTATATTTAGAGACATAATATTTTTTTGTAAATAAAATCGAATGTTGTTGCGATACTTAAATAAAATATTTCTAATTATGATACATCCATGCTACGGGAATAACTTTAAAACTACTTTATTTCAATAACGGTACAATTATTTGAGTGGGTTTAACTAAAATAATTAGACTACTGACTAGTAGACGAGATGTACCTGTAACTTAAATTCACTAATTATTATCTACTAAAAGCAGCAATATAATTAACTAAATACTAAAAAATATAATTCATAAACTAGTACCTATTGATGTCTTTTTTAATATTATTCTAAATAGCGTCCATGTGAATTATGAGATAGGGATATGCAAAGTTTACTTACTACTGAGCCCGTTTATGCTTACAACAAAATCTAAGGAAATTTTAAAACCACTTTACGGTCAGCGCACACTTAACAACGGCGCGGTGGAGATTTTGACGTGATAACGTCTTATAAATCGATGGAGCCGGCTGCACGCACGAAAAAACATGACTCATGCGTCGTTACGTCGTTTCGTCGTTCCATTTACCTGAGCCCGAGCCCGGGTCGGGTAATGGGTAAGGGTAAATGAGGGTAAGGGTAAATGAGGGTCCAGAGGGGGTCCGAGAGTTCGAGTCCGAGTCCGAGTCCGCGAGTCCGCGAGTATTTTCTTATGACGTTATCACGTTCAACTATCGTCAGTAAACCGACTTTACAGACAACCGATTTTTTTTAGCAATTATTTTTTTTCTTCCTCTATTCTCTCCATACGTCTTAGAACATAGAAATTATCCGCGAGAGGTGCGCCGAGGTTGATTTATGAGTATCGAAATTTATATTCTATTTCGGTATGTTAAATTAAAATATAACAAGTTTAAAATCCGGTACTCGGTCCGCTTAATCAGCCTTTCTTTGGTAATCAAACCAAGAGTTATTTAAATATTGAACTGTTTTCCCCAAGGAGAACAAGTTCAAGGGTGCGACCGGAAATGTTATCAATCAATCACTTTGATATCACTTGCCTATAGATATTTTAAAAAGGCGTTTATAAATTGTTAATAGGTTTCTAATGAATCCAGTTCTCGACTGGGAAAGATTTAAGGACCTTTGATTACCATTTATTTGTTGAAATTTGCTAATAAATTAATGACTTTATTATTAACACAGTTTACTTAACATAAGGCAAGATATATTTTCTTGTGAATTTTGAACAAAACTGTAACTTCAGTCATCGTTATAAAGTTCATTGAACCAGACACTCTATTAAGGTACGCACACACTGTTTACAACGCAATGCACTCACGAATAAGATCTATTTATATTTGGATCACTGGTACGGAAACGGATACGTTTAGATTATCCAAGTCAACAAGGGTGCCATCTTATTGCCAGTGTTTATCTTCCTAAAGAATTAATTATAGTCACAAAAATTAATTTAAAATTTACTAAGTGAGCGTGTACGTAGCCAACCAGTGGACGCGTACCTTAACCCCTCAGTTATAACTAAACACAATGGTAAAATGTGTACAGAACACAACACAGTGGCTTACTGGGATTAGTTCCTACAATTTGTTGCTAGTAAAGATAGTTTTTCCTTGGAAATATAGCGTGAGGCTCCTTATAGTCCGGGTCAGGTTGGTTGCGGTAGCGTCGAGCGAGCCAAACGGCAAACAGCTGAAATACATACATCGCATAAACATCGGGTTTCATCAATATTTTACGGAGGTAAGCAGTAAATAGATATGAAAGACAGGACAGTTTAACCACGTGACATTATAACGGGGAGGAAAACTGCCGTTTGCTCACTAGATAGCAGCACCATCGACTGATACAGAGCAAGCGCGCATGCATGTAACCGACTGATACGTAAATTTGACAGTTATTTAACTTAACTGTCATTATCCATTGATTCAAAAAGAGACAGTTGCTCGTGCTGCCATCTACAATAATCTTTGCATGTACCACCCTGACGATAAATTTTAGTTTTTTGGAATATTGATAATGCTGTCCGATGTTAAAATGTCCAAGTACATTCAGCAATAAAATCGTGCATTCATGCAAAGCGCAAACATACAAAAGCGTGCATTATACAAAGTTGGTTTCATTATTAATAGTTAGGTTAATTTTCTTACTGTGGGATCCCAAAGGCATTTACTAATTCACTATCAGACAACTTATACATTGGCAATATGTTTTAATTTCACTTCACAACGGTGCGTGTGGTTATACATTTTTATTTGCAAGCGTATGCATTAACTATTTGACACTCATAAACCATTTTTGTATTGGCTTTTGCGGCTTATACCACGGCCTATGGTTAAGCCCTGCACCTATTGCGATCTAAAGGATATTCTTAGAAATGTTCAAGTGTTCATCACTAAATAAGAAATTACAAAACAGACGTCTCTAACAGACAAACGGCATTATGCATGGTCGACCCTAGTAATAGGTCAACAGTTTATAGCAAGCTCTGCATCTAGAACTGACGAATATTCTAAGAAGTGTTGCATCACGACGTAGGAGATAACCCAACAAACGTCTCTAACAGACACTTATGTATCAGAGGAATGGCATTATGTGTGATTATTTATTACGGTTCGTTCACTCTCATTAATTTTTTTTTATTAAGAATATTACAATTCTATTGAATGATAATTAATTTCTTTTGAAGCATCAGTTTAGAACTGAATAAACTTACAAGCTATGCCCAAAAGGAAACATTACGACGTGATTGAATCACATACGAGACAACACACCTATGCATTTATAATATTGGTTGGATTATTATCGCTAGTGCTTGCTACGCTATGCATTTCAAGGCTACATTACCAAGGTCCCATGCAACAAACACACACGCACAACACTGTAGATTCTCAATGTTGATATTTCAATAATTCAGTCACATGCAGTACACATACCTACATTTAAATCATTTAAATCTATGCTGAAAATATGCAGCCCGGTAACCAAAAACCACTATAGTATAAGAACGTTTTGAGTGTTATAGTTGTTCATTAATTTTAAAAATAGTATGGAATCAACCATTAGTAATGTGATCCTGTTGTACCTATAGTATTTGGGGTCAAAATACTTTTACTATTTTTACAAACCAAAATGAAAGCTTAAATCATGATTAATAGATTACTCTGTTTTTTTCAAGTTCTGTGTCTTTAATCAAAAAATCATGACTGCTGTTTTAGTACTGCTAGTTTTGACAAATTTTTAATGTTAACAACCTACGACTCTTGGCTTACGGGAATTATCAACGAATGCAACATGCACTAAACACGTACCCTAGTCTATAGAAACTGGTTATTATGCTGAAATATTACAATATCTTAATAAACAAAAAGCCAGTTAATGTGTTTGACCAAAACCAAAATATAAATAAGCTTGGATTGAGATATAGTCACATCCTTGAAGATTTGATGAGAAGAATAGCCAAGAGAGGAATATTTGGTGTTTTTTTTTCTTTCAGAGAGGTATAGCCAAGGCAGAACGTATGTTACCCGACGAATCTTCTCGTCAGTTCGTGACCATAGCTATTGCTTCAATAGTCGAAACATCAAGAAAACTAAAAAATAATAATAATAATAGTGATCAAATAATTATGGCAACTAGATATGTGATCGCTGTTCCCTGTTAGTATCATTTATTTGTTAGTTATAGCTAAAATTGTTATGTAATTTTGGCTATAATGGTAAATTCTGCAATATATTATACACTTTGACTATCAAACGTTTGATGGCAACAAAAATACACAATCGTCCAGCAGAAATCTACTGCGAAGGGAGTTTCTGTATTTTTTTAGTGTTTAAATTGTTTTCCGATCACGAAAGCAAACTACCATTACACTTGAACTAACATTGACAATCAAGCTTTTAAAATTGGTTTTGGCCAACATGCTATGCGACACATAAAGCAACACCAATCCACCTCAAATGATATAATGTTGCGAGTCCGTTCATTCAGATCATTCACAGAAATGCACTGGGGTTAGCGCTCGGGTCCTTTTGGTTACGATATCTCACTGTCAACCATACACCCAGAAACTGGAAAGTATAACACCTTGTTAGTCACATTAAGCTTGCGGACAGTTTTGGAAGACCTTTGTTAGCACCAATTTTTATATCCCAAAAATATCTGCGTCATAAAGAACCACATTCGCTTTTAATAACGATGACACGGACACGAAAGCTACAACGTACCCAGCTAAGTAGCTTATAAGCTACAACGAACCTGACCATCACCAAAAAAAATGGTTACTTGTAAATTTTGTGAAACAGACCTTATAATACACCAACGATAAAGAAATAGCTGATTTTAGGGTCGTCAGAATTATTAATAAATTATGACTAAAACTTTGCTAGTCGTTTCTGGAATGAAAATCCGAAAAGTTATATTACGGTTCTTGTTACCTCTCATCGGTGTACCATTTTCAATTACTATACTAAAATATATTACCTGTTTTATATGAGAATGTCTTATTACAACGTTCCTGACGTACCAATAAATGTTCAAGGATCATATAAAAAAACGGTAGAAACCGAGACGTAGTTTGTTGCCTGTTCTTCTACGCTTGGTCGCGTGGAACTGGCACCTAGACTCACCTAGCTTTAAGACGTTTCAAAGTGATTCTTGCATCGTACTGAATAAAAAATTATTGACTTTGACTTTGTTCAAAACAGTACCGTAAAATTTTAATTTTTGAGCCCTAAGAGCGAGTCGCAGTATTTTTGGGATATTTCAGTTTTATGTAACATTTTAATACCATGGCCAATACAGTAACCTATATCACAAATTAAGACAAGCCTAGTGCATTTTGTTTTACCCACATCAGTTAATTTGTTTTAAAAAAAGTATAAAAACTACATTATCCGTCACATGAACCGTAGAACGCACGTAGATGCGCGGAACGTTGGTGGAAGGAGAAATATTTTTTCCTATACATGTATATTATAAGCCGGCCAAAATGAAATGACTTCATTTACTACTATCATTATGTTCTTATTGAAGTGTAAACGAAACATTGAAAAATATGTATTGTTCTGAAAGGCTTATTCCAGAAATCCCCCAATTCCTTGCAAAGGGGATTACTGAAATTTTTGTCCAGAAATCCTCTTAGCGCGCCTTGTAATTGCCAGAAGGGGAACTTTTAACAAGAAGACCAGAAATCCTCAGATTCATATAGTACTACTTCATCAATGACTTGGCGACTTCTCATTTGACATAGTTATGTGACGGATACTGTAGATATGATTAGAATCGGACATTATCAATTAATTCAATGTACAATATTTAGTGACTTACAGACTGACTGATAGAGAATAAAATTACCATTTCATAAAAGTAAAAAGAAGTAATAGAATAAGTAGTAAATTAATTAGGAAATTAATTAGGAAATAACCAACTCAAGAGGCTAGCAATGTTATCATTATCACAAACAAAAATTATGAAGTGCAGTATTGAGTAGCAATTATTAGAAAAAAACAAAAAGAGTTGAGTCTAGCGTGCCATAAAGAGAAATAATGGATCAATTTGTGTATAAAAAGAGAGAATTGAAGAAATATTTTCAGAAGGTACTTTGCCTTATGCATGTCTGATTTGTAAATAAAGGTATATTCTATATTTAGCAAACCACATTTGGCAGATCAGATACTGTTTTCAGGAGGCCTTTAGCGACCTTAGAACACTGTCAATATCCTCAGTAATAATTTGTGGTGTCTTACTTAAACTTGTCGTTTTTTTTTCATGAGGAGTTCTTACAACAATATAGATACCTGGTATTATCATTAGAATTATAAAGTAAAGATGTATACCTCAGTGAAGCTGAAGAATAGTCCGATCCCACCGCAAAGCTTGAACGAGTAATCAATCGATTCCTTCAGCTTTTCCATGCAAGGCTCGCACTGACATGCAAAGGAGACTGGCATTCCTCTCATACGGCAGCAATGGATCTGTAATATCAAGTAAATTAACAATTTACTTACACATGGCTTCTATTTTGGATAGGACTCCCATGTCCGCATTTAGACATTGCCTTGAAATAAGCCAATTTTATCACTGGTAGTTTCTGCCTGCACTTCTAGTCTTGGTTGGGAGAACTGACACCTTTAAGACAACTTTAAGACCTTTCAAAGTGATAATTAAGTTCATAAGTAGAGTTAAGTTTTTAGAAGAGCTCTTTGTACAGAGTTCATCCAGGGCACGTTCCTGACGTACGTGACCTGCGAGGCCATGGTGCCTCCGGAGCAACTGGACAGATTCTCAGCTGGACAGATAGCAGCTGGGCAGATAAGTAACTGGACAGAAAGTGTACAGCCCATGTACCATCAAGTGGGCTATATTATAGATAGATAGATAGATAACTCTTCATTGATTACTATGACACATATAGGAATACAGTATTTAGCTTAAAAATTAAAAATTCACAGTAAAACAATGGGCAGCCTATATTATGTTCGTTCCATCAGCATGTTGTAATAAAAACCAGTACTTTGATAGGTAATCTTATAAGTTCAAGTTTCTCACGTCAAGCAAATCACAGGTAGGGTAGTCAGCAGTTCCATTCAGAGGCACCAATCTATTCTGAAACCCGCAGCAAAGGAACTTCTGTTGGACACTTCCTTTGACATCCATTGTGACAGAGCCCCAACCCTGTAAATATTATCAAATCATATAAAAATATGAAACAGGCCTTTGGCAATTATTCACCAATGCCCTTATAGCTCAGTTATTAGTAGCTCTGCCTCTAGCGCTAGAGGGCGTGGGTTCGATCCCCACCGAGAACAAATATTTATGTGGTGAACATAGATGCTTGTTCTCTGTCTGGGTGTTATATTGTATACTAAGTAATGTGTATTTACAAATAAATAATAATTCTAAAAAACACGCTTTATAGAAAATCCAAATAAAAAAAAATAAAAAAAAAATCATAAATTTGGATTTAGAATAGTGCAAATAAGAAATAAATATATTATATAATATGAAAATGTTTATAACTAATAACACTATGCACCCCACGCTTTTGTTTTCAGCAGGAGACTTCTTCAGGTTGATGATGATGTGACCTACGTGTGGCGAAAATTAAGTATTGAAAGAAACAATGTGGCTAAAAGTCTTTACTATTTTTTTTTTAAATTTCAATAATAATAAATTTCATGGTAGAGTTCTATGTTTGGACACTTTATCTCAGGCCCCGTTTCAGCAACACAAATAACATTGATAACAGAGCTTTAGACGCCAAACATATTTATCAGTGCTACTGATAATACATTTATAGAAACAATAGTGTCATCAAATGGCAAATGGATATAGATAACCTATCAATTGTTAGTGGTTTAAAAACACCATACAGTTTACCCAATGCCAGTCAGTCAATATCAAAGTATGCAATATCAAATTATGCGTTAACAAACAATTAAAACAAAACAGCTTAACTGATTTTGAATAATTTTTGATGGGACTTATCTGGAAGTATAACCTTTCAGATAAAAAAAGTTTTTTGTAAATAGCCCATAAATGACAAGGTCTTGCTAAAACAAACATTATATAAAAAAATACAACCAAATTAAGAATCTCCTCCTTTTTTATTTGAAGTAGGTTAACAAGGTACAGTCAAGGACAAACCTGCAGTCAGTACAGAAACATTGTAGTGGATATATCTAATACTAACTAGTGAAAGCTTAATAAAATCACAATTGTATTTTACATTATATAATTAGGAGTGCCATGTATAGCCTCTGTGAGGTCCCTTTGCACGTAAAGAATAATAATAGAACCAGCATTCAACACTCCTATTATTTAATTAGGAGTGAGATGTATAGCCTCTGTGAGGTCCCTTTGCACGTAAAGAATAATAATAGAACCAGCATTCAACACTACTATTATTTAATTTGGAGTGACATGTATAGCCTCTGTGAGGTCCCTTTGCACGTAAAGAATAATAATAGAACCAGCATTCAACACTACTATTATTTAATTAGGAGTGAGATGTATAGCCTCTGTGAGGTCCCTTTGAACGTAAAGAATAATAATAGAACCAGCATTCAACACTCCTATTATTTAATTAGGAGTGAGATGTATAGCCTCTGTGAGGTCCCTTTGCACGTAAAGAATAATAATAGAACCAGCATTCAACACTACTATTATTTAATTAGGAGTGAGATGTATAGCCTCTGTGAGGTCCCTTTGAACGTAAAGAATAATAATAGAACCAGCATTCAACACTACTATTATTTTATTAGGAGTGAGATGTATAGCCTCTGTGAGGTCCCTTTGCACGTAAAGAATAATAATAGAACCAGCATTCAACACTACTATTATTTAATTTGGAGTGACATGTATAGCCTCTGTGAGGTCCCTTTGCACGTAAAGAATAATAATAGAACCAGCATTCAACACTACTATTATTTAATTAGGAGTGAGATGTATAGCCTCTGTGAGGTCCCTTTGCATGTAAAGAATAATAATAGAACCAGCATTCAACACTACTATTATTTAATAAGGAGTGAGATGTATAGCCTCTGTGAGGTCCCTTTGCACGTAAAGAATAATAATAGAACCAGCATTCAACAGTATTATATGCTAGTCTAGCTATTCTTTATCTGAGCGTCCACGGGATGTACCAGAATTGTACTCATAGTTAGATAGATGGATAACTCTTTATTGTTCACCACACAGAAACATAATACAGGATTTATGAAGATTTTCTTATGGTTCTATCTTGTGGTTCTACTACCGCAGATTTGTTCTAGACTGTAAAAAAAATGATCAAACAGTAACCAATAGGTACTTGGATAATAGTCGTACCTGCTCAGCCAGCATTTCCTGTTGATCAGAGTTCACAGCCAGACAAGCGCAGGCCACTGAGAACTGCACCAGGAATAACATGAAGAGGATCACCATGTACTGAAGGTAGAGTCAAGGAACTTACTCTTTTAATTGGCTACATATACATCAAGCAAGTCAAAATGGTTACAATCAACTTTGTCTTCAATAAAGTCTAACATGCAGTATAGATGACTCACAGCCACCTTCATAGAAGTTTTCTTCCTTGAAGGTGGCCTTGAAGAAGGCAATTCCTGTTATTTTTTAGGATAAGAAGTAGCCTTTGTCAATCGAAGATACAATCTATATTAAATCCAAATTCCATCAAAGTTGATGTACATATTTAGAGTGTGATTGAGACACAAACATCCAAGCTTACCTATTATTAGGATATTCAGAGAGAATTAGAAAGTACCTAGTTACTAAAAAGGGCGTTTTTTTTTTCAAAAGGATACAAAGAAAAGCATCACTTGATGATGCTTCACAGCTCCAGCCAGTCCCAGCAGCGAGATCAGGATCAGGAACACCCCACATGCTAGGATACCGCCTACGATGGGCAAGTTTTCACCCAGAGATGATCCTTGGCAAACAACAGCAACAGTTATGAGTATGCTCGCCACCACCTAAAAATGTACGACCATTTAGACTTTGCATAATTTCTTAAATTTTAGATAAGATAGCAATAGGATCAGATGTGATGCGAGATGATATCAATAAATTTCTAGAATAAACACCTGCGCAACTTACCACATATAGAATGTTGAGAGTAATTAGAGCGTTTTTAGAACACGTAAATCCACCACACATTTTAAGAACTGACACTGGTAAACTCCCAGTAAATCTATCTTCAACACTTGATATCAAACTGATTTCGATTCTAATTAACGTTAAATTATACGATGGAAAGAAAGAAATCGACAAAACATCAGCAAAAAGCAACGAAAGATGACCGACTGACTCTAGTAGACAGACTGACTGACTGAATCACTAAATTGATTTGACTTGACTGTGTGACTGCTAGACAGTGACAAATTTGTTTGATTGATATTGACTTTGACATGCACTGACAGTGACTTGACTGTTAAACGATTCGAACGATTGTCTCTCAGCTAGCTGCGACTCCGAAACCGACATTCGAAATTCGAATCCGAACTATAGTTAGCTTGGAGGAATTTCTAATTCCTCCAAGATAGTTAGATAATAATAAAACTGACAAAATAATTTATCTTTCAGACACGCGATCAATAATGTTTCCATTGGTCATTCCCTGGGTAGAGGAATCAATCATCTCGGTCATCCCAGGGAATAGGAATCCAGTCCATCCTCTAGCAAACTTAGGCCCTTAATCAGAAACAGTGCTTGAGCTCAGAATAAAGACTATAAACAATTTTGTCTAAGTCAGTAGCAAACGAAAGGAAGCGGGTCCGGTTAATGTACGGCCAGTTGATGTACACCCCACCCAGTTAAAACGAATCGACATTTTCCACTGCGAAGTTGTTCAGGCTCATGTACACTGTAGCAGATAAATATTTTGATGTTATTTTTGTTTTATTTATCGATGGATAATAATTGTCATATGGGGGATAGGATAGCCCCTTTGAAAAAAAACATTTTCAGCAACTGCAGCGCATGCTACCGCGGCAAGCTCGCTCTGCTCGCTCGCCTTGTGCATATCCAAGTTTGAATTACTCCAGTGTACATGCGGCTTAACTGGCATCATAATAACGGGGTGTACCTACATGTACACCAACATGATGTACATATCGATTTTCGCCTTCCCAAGGAAGCGACTGCGCGGCCACAGGGATCATTCTTTTTTATATTCCTTTTCAATAGTAAATCACTCACACATAGCTCACACATTCGACTAGTGACTTTGAATACCTATAATAATTTTATCTACAGTGGTTTAATAATCATTGTTACGTCATGGGACTCCAATAAAATAACTAGATTTTGATTAAACAAGACACTTTATTTGTTGGTTATTCATCTCCTACTGATTTCATCAAACTGATCACTCTGTCATATAATAACTCCTTCGCCTCTGTTCCCCACATGAAGTCCAGATGGCTGAAAGTAGCATGAGGAACTCTGAACATGCCGATGGGTCGCCCTAACTCATTAAACAGCGTTCGAACATCAGAAACATGGGCAAAGATATCATTGTCGACAAAATGCAGGAACACTGGCGCGGTTATTTTCTTGAGGTCGTAAGATGGAGGAGTAAAGCTTCCGTAGATCCTCCAGTTGGCGAGTGATCCGTGGTCATAACGCCTGAAGAAGTTTTTGCGGATGTGTTGGCCGTAGTGCACTATCTGTCTTACTGCAGCTCCCGCGGGGGTATGCCCTAGCTTTACTGGCAGCATCGTCTGAAAAAACAAAAAAATTGAAAAAAGAGTAGACCAGCATCAAATAGCTTTCTTAAATTTATGAAACTCCTGAATACTCTTAATCATCAATGTTTAAAAAGTATCGTTACAATTTTCCTCCCAAAATTGTTGTTTTAAAAAACATAGTTTTATAACCGGTTATCAAACCCACCTTACAATTAGCTAGGTACCTTCCTCAATTTTACAATACTTTAATTCACGATAATCGGACCACGAAGGTCTAAAGTGTATACTTACAGCATTATGCATGTCTTCACTCCTTCCGGCTGCGAGGAAAAGTACGTTCGTGCAGATAGGCTGCGTCAGCGCTTCATCGGAACAGAATGTGCGGCCCAGTTCTGTGATCAGCGGACTATTCGGAAGCAGCTCGTACACGCCTACTAAGCTGGCTATGCTCTGAAAAAAGTAAAAAATAAGCGACTTGCACGCGCACAACTATTTGTCGCTACGAAAAAGAACGCTAGCGTGAAACGCTCTACAATGCGTTTCACGCTAGCGTTCTTTTTCGCGCGACACGGTCGTTCGTTATAACCATGTATTAATATTATTAAAATATGCATGAATTGTTAGTATTTTAATAAAAAACATGTTTCCTATTAGGGAGTAAATATGATTTTTATTTTATTTTACCCGGTCTTTCAGCATACGTGTTTTTTATGATTATGTTTTTTAATTGGCGCGGGTGGGTTATACCTACTATAAGTTCCTACTTTTGCGATAGATACGAGCATGTAAGTACGCATAGGTGTGCTTTGATTTATTCTGTGGCGCAAGTAGTATAAGATCTTCTAAGCTCTGATAGCTGTTATCACAGCTACTACTAAAACGTGATTTACTGATTACTGATAAATGTGATTTACTATCTGGAAAAATAGAAAAGCACCTACCTCAATATTATTCGCATGCGGTCCAAGTGCAATGAACAGCGGGTTTTCATTGTATTGCATAAACGCCACAGGAGCTAAGGCTTGCATGCTAATAATCTTATCATTATACTCCGGACGGAGGGAGGCCATGGTCCAAAATACAGTGGTTCCTTGCGAGTGTCCCATGTAGTGCAATCGGGATTTACCCGTAACTTGCAACGCATAGTCGATCATAGCGGGTAGGTCACGTGACCCTATTTCATCCCAACTGAACTCCCAAAAAGTGCGGCTGGAGTCGGGGTTCAGGCGAATGTGGTTCCTAGAGTAGTAATTCCCTCTGGCATTGCCTAGCCATACGTCGTACCCTTCTTCTGCGAGAATGTATGCTGAAAATTTAATATCATTGCTTGATTCATAGTAGGTACGTTGCCTTAGGTAAGTATGTATGTATACCTAAACTGATTAATTATGTAGCTATCTTTCTTAAAGATCATCATTATTAGGCAGGTACCTACGGTAATAGCCTTCTTATCAGCCACAGAATATTGAGCATAAAATTAATATTCTTGGTTCTACTTAAGGCGAAGACAACCGTCGATGTAATACATAAAATTAATGCTCTTATTTTTTTTAAATCTCAAGCAACTATCTTGTGTGCAATCTGATTACACACCAGTTTAGCACAGTTGGCTTAAGGGGCCGGCGGAGGGCAAATTTTCATACAAACGTAATACCAAAATGATTACTAATTTAAGCAGATTTTCACTATATTATTGTAATAATTGTATTTTTATTGTATTTATCTAGGATCCTGGGCGGTTTTCATTTTAAATTACTTACCTCAAATGAAAATAAAGCCAATCACATTTTACAATGAAAAAAAATGTGTAAAATGCGATTGGTGTTTATTTCTTTTGAGGTAAGTAATTTAAAATAAAAACTGTTCAGGAACCTAGATAAATACTATACGAATACAGTTATTACAATAATATAGTGAAAATCTGCCTAAACTAGTAATAATTCTGGTATTACGTTTGTATGAAAATTTACCCTCCGCCGGCTTCTTAACTGGTTTTCATTTTTGGTTTAACTTCTATGTAAGAAAAAGTGTTAGGATCAACATTGTTTTTTGCTAAGCTGTGTGTAGTTGTGTAGTGTGCAATTAAATTCCAAATCCGATTACCTATAGGTTCACACTCAATAAGTTCAGTGGTCATCTTTATAAATATCTAGTGTGCGAGCGAGAAGTTGTTTCACGGGTTTCAGCGTCTTAAGCAAAGCCACTGGGGACCAGATAGCTGATATAATATAAGATACTATAGAATATAACACCCAGATAACAGCACCTGCGTTCATCGTACAATAAATACCTATTCGTTCTCGGTGGGGATCGAACCCATGGTCTACTGCGCAGAACGCAGAGAACCAACGGAGCTATGAAGGCTGTGTAACTTTAATTTGCAAATCATTATCATCAGCCTGAAGAAGTCCACTGCTAGACATAATAATATACATTTCCAGGAAGAAAGATTCGGGGCCTCTCCATCGAGACTACCCTCCCGCGATAATAAAGTCGTAAGTCCAATCGAGTACTAGGTGAGCGTCCTACATTTATACTTCGAGTCCGTGGTCGCCATTCTAGAACCATTAGGTATTCCCCGACGGTTGTCGGTTCTTCGATCTATATGACTTGCCCATTGCCACTTCAACTTACGATATATTTTTTATACACCTAGTTTCAAAAATATGTGTCAAGTGCATGAAAGGAGCCTCTTTGAGGCGCACTTAAAATCCTTTCACCACACTTGGTTCGAAAGAATCAGTGATAGGTACGATAAGAAGAAGACACCTAGTTGATGGAACGATATGGCTCATCTGATGCTAAGTGGTAACCATCGCCTATAACAAAGCATTTCCTAGTACTTAGGTCACGCTACGAACGCTAGGAATGTGCCTTACGATACTTTGCCTAGCGTTTATCAACTTGAGGCATAACAGATATTCTGAATATCATATTAAGCCTCACGTGCCAGTAAGAGTAAGAGTGAATAGTTACCGAGAGCATTGCCAGGCCCCATCAGGACCCAGTCGGCAGAGGATGATAAGAGGCCATGCATCACAAACGCAACCGGTTTTCTCGAGTCTGGCGTGTTATACTTGTCGCGACCGTGAGGAATGCGGTGCATCTCCAGGATATAGCCATCTTCAGTCACAACGTTATGGATCTCCACTGGGTAGCCGTATTTTGTTATAAGACCTGGCTAAAATAGATATTCAATTCAATATCTTTATTTCAGACCTTATAAATATGACAATACAAAGTCCATAGTACCACAGATAAGATAATACTATACTAGAACATAAGAAAACACACACACACACACACACACGTTAAAACTAAACACCTACAAAATAACATAAATTAAGTATAGTTTAAAAAAAAACAAAACACCAAATAGGTATACCTGTAATTTTGTAATTAATTAAATGGTCTATATTATTAAAAGTTAAGCAAAAATCAGTTTAATTTGAAGAACAATGGAAAATATATTGATTTTCTATTGTTCCTTTTCAATTACTGGCAATGACAAAAAGTGCCAAGACTTTGCATTGTTATTAAGTACCTACTTAGGTACTGACGGAGATAAATCATTTAGTAGGTGCCTAGGTGTTTGTTTTTGATCACATAATATGAAGGAACTCCCCCACTCATCCGATGGACCGACGACATTGTCAGGTCGCGGGAAGTCGGTGGATGGAGAGAGCTCAGAATCGTTCTTCCTAGAAATGTATAGGGGATGTATGATGATTGCACGTCGGCTTTTCGGCTTCTAGAGCGGCTTTTCGGCTTTATCTCTGACGCACACTAATACGCTCTATGAAGCTGAAATAATGCGATGCGCAATATTCATTGCCTAAAACTGTACTTGCCCTTACCTTATTTCGTAGCAAATTATTCAAAGCTTGCCCAAGAAATACAACAAAAATGTTTAGAAACAATATCAACTTACCACATCAAGCAACGCATCTTCTATCAAATTATTAGAGTATCTCCCAGCCTCCGGCCCGGTTTTATAGTACTGCTCTATGAGGTCAGCGTGGGGTGACCGACGGCCATAGCCTAAGGTCACCATACAGAGAACCAAAACTACCCTCAGCATAGCAGGTAGTATCCAACTGTCTTCAGAAGACAGGGCCCTATGATGTTTTATAGTCACAAGTACCTAGATAAAACTAATTCGACTGATCAGATTTATATCTTAGTTTGCTGATTTCAATAACAATAATGTACCTCTACATATGTAATAATCTTTTTGCTGATGCCAAAGACAGATATGGTATATACGCACCTGTACTTATTATAATGATAATCACATATTTCTTACCAAGTACCTACAGTCTTTTTAAACAACAAAGGAGTGTCTAACCCCTTAAAACGCTTTTTTTTAAGAACCCTATGCTATTATAATCCTTAGGAAAAACCTCAGCTGTGATATTCCAGACCCAGAGAAAGTTCCTCTTGGAGTTTCGTTCGGTTTGTCAGCGGGCCGGGCGTGTTTAGAACATAGAGACTAATAGCCCACTAACATTAAACTAATACATGAAATGTAACGCAAGTAACGCAACACGTATTGCGTAGACATGACTTCCACTAATGTTCTTTCTT
Organism: Thera obeliscata; assembly: GCA_947578465.1. Lineage (NCBI taxonomy): Eukaryota > Metazoa > Arthropoda > Insecta > Lepidoptera > Geometridae > Thera > Thera obeliscata. Next base: position 4,485,606 of record OX387927.1, read on the forward strand.
CCTGAGTCTGAGAGTAAAAATGCAAAATGGTATATTACTTCTCGTTGTGTATACGATTTTTCAGCTCGCCGGGTGGAAAGTGGCAACTTTCGGCCCGCTGCACGAAGTTGCTCCTTTCCGCCATCGGCGTCGTCGAGCAGAAAAATCGCAGAAAAATATACACACCACGGGAAGTAATATGTATACTATTTCTGCTCGACGACGGCGGAGAGGGGCAACTCGGTTCGTGCAGCGGGCCGAAAGTTGCCACTTTCCACCTGTTGAGCTGAAAAAACATTGTTTATGCATACGGCACTACTAAGATTATTGAGTAGCGATCATTGATATCTGGGCCGCGCATTTCTCCCGTGCGTCGGGCAGAGGGGTGCTTATCGTCTCTCGGTACTAAGAAATCTGAGGGTACATCTACCATGCTTTACAGTCGTAAAGCTGTTTGCTGTATTTGCTTTGTAAATAGAAATAAAAAAACTTGCCTTGTTATTTCAGTTCAATTCTATTTCTGTTGGTTTCAGCTAATATTTTCACTACATTCTTCGTAAATCTAAGGGTTCAATTATTCTTAATCTGCCTTAATCATCTGTATCTTTATCTTTCTCGGCATTTTTTAATTCCTTCAGCTTCTCTTCAAAGTATTGTTTCCTATGTATTAATGCCAGGCGAGGTTGCCGTAGCCCGAAGTTTTCATTCCCCATTTTACTGTATTTGTTTTCACCTTCTTTGCCCATTAGTTCTCTGAGAGCTTGATTTCTTTCTAATATCCTTTCATAAAATATTATACCACTCTCTATAAAATCAGGGCCCAGCTCACACAGTCTCCTATCCACATCACTTTCGTAGTATACTTCAGTCATATCTTTCATGAGGTAATAAGTTCCTGTTGCGAAGGTGCCTACCAGAGCATAAAGAACAGCTCTGAGGCTGAGGGGCCCAGCATGAAGGTTCATTCTTCTGTTCAAATATGTACAAAGGTTGTATGAAAAAAATATGCATGAGAATGGGTAGACAGACTCAAATATAACTTTGTTGTTCTGAGTCATCAAAATTTCTCTGCAAATAGCAAATTGTTGTACCTTTTCTGGTAAAATCAGAGCATTTGCTAATTTTTGTCCAACTTCAGAATTCCAATCTACTTTCTTGTGGTTTACCTGAAAAATTAATTTGTATTTAGATCAAAATATTATGCACCGGCATTGAAGTTGAAGATAATGATTCTAGCAGGGGAATATTCTACAAAAAAGTTTCCTTATTGCATCCTAGATGGCGGTAGTGCGCCGTAGAGTTAGCATTGCATTGATTGGCAAGAGACTCCCATTTATTCATGAAAATCTACCCTAAATAGCCTTACAAGCAAAAAAATAAGCCATTTGTAACTACTGTAATGTTTTTTTGTTATCAAGTCTTATTTTATGTACAATAAAGTAATCTATCTATATGTATAGTATATAAAATACCCAGGAGCAGACTGACAAAAAAATAATTACCATAATATCATCCTTTTCCAGGTCTTCCATTGATTGGTATGTAAAATTAACAGGTATACCAACAGCTGCGCCAAACTTTGAGCTTGTGCTTCCTGTAAAATATTACATTGTAAGGATAATACTAATTTTTGAAGTGAAAACTTCTTTAGCGGCGTTGAGCACTTTCTGAAATGGGTATAAAATCTTAAACTCGCGTCAGGATCACGTGACCCTGATAAAGCGTAAGACGGATGTTTTTGTAGAAATGTACCCTAAGACTACAACGTAGAGTTCATAATAAAAATCGAAAAAGCGTAAGACGGATGTTTTTGTAGAAATGTACCCTAAGACTACAACGTAGAGTTCTTAATAAAAATCACTTCAAAACATTAAACTGCACGAGAATTGCCGACTTTCACAGAACTGCACAATTATTGTGCAATAATTATAACAAGTGAAAAAAAGCCAAGGATCTCCAAATTAAATTATTGCAAATAATAAACAATAAAAAGCGGAGTCAATATAATTCTTATTCTATAAATGCAAAGTTTTTGAAGTGAAAACTTCTTTAGCGGCGTTGAGCACTTTTTTTTTTGGGTCATGTAGGGAAGGTGAGATTATTTTGAAAGCAATATAAATTTTTCCCCCCTTTCCCTCTAGACCCCTTTATTATTTAAAAAACCTAAAAATGCCCTATTTTTAAGCCTTTTTTTTCGAGTGGAGCATTGGAACAGCGCGGCGAGCGAAGCGAGCCGCCACGTGACCACGGGGAACAGCGCGGCGAGCGAAGCGAGCCGTGCTGTGACCCCCCCTAAGCCCCCCAGAACCCCCTCCTCCGAAACCCGGGGGGAGCGTCGCGGCGAGCGAAGCGAGCCGCCACGCGATCACGGGGAACAGCGTGGCGAGTGAAGCGAGCCGTGCTGTTACCCCCCTAAGCCCCCCAGAACCCCCTCTTCCTGAACCCGGGGGGAGCGTCGCGGCGAGCGAAGCGAGCCGCCACGCGACCACGGGGAACAGCGCGGCGAGCGAAGCGAGCCGTGCTGTGACCCCCCTTAGCCCCCCAGAACCCCCTCCTCCTATGTCTGCCGTTTTACTTCATTTAGGACCTACTTGTAGGTCGCGCGACAAGGTCCCTTCTAGCGGTTCCGACCCGTTGAGGATTTGGCTTTACGTAAAATTTAGGGTTCCGTATAGGGTTTTGATTGGGGTTATACTATATTGAGGAATTTGATTAAATGGTCGACTTTTAGGGTTCCTTAGGACTTTGATTGGAGTTTCAACTACACTTAGAAGCTTGATAATGTTAAAATTTTTAGGGTTCCTTAGGACTTTGATTGGGGTTTTACTACATTGAGGAATTTGATTAAGTGGTCAACTTTTAGGGTTCCTTAGGACTTTGATTGGAGTTTCAACTACACTTAGGAGCTTGATAATGTTAACATTTTTAGGGTTCCTTAGGACTTTGATTGGAATTTCAACTACACTTAGGAGCTTGATAATGCTAAAATTTTTAGGGTTCCTTAGGACTTTGATTGGGGTTTTACTACATTGAGGAACTTGATAAAATAAACAACTTTTAGGGTTCCTTAGGCCTTTAATTGGACTTTCAACTACACTTAGGACCTTGATTATGTAAACAATTTTAGGGTTCCTTAGCACTTTGATTGGAATTTCAACTACACTTAGGAGCTTGATAATGCTAAAATTTTTAGGGTTCCTTAGGACTTTGATTGGGGTTTTACTACATTGAGGAACTTGATAAAATAAACAACTTTTAGGGTTCCTACGTTAATAATCAAGTTTTCACTTCTGCCGGCACTCCCGGAGTGCAACCCGTATTTTTTTTTTTATAATATCCTTATCCAGACGCCTCCGGGGTGGGCAACCATTAGTACTCCATGGCTGAAAATTGGTGGGAAGGTAGCTTAGAACCAGGAGACCGTTACTTTTTACCTCCGTTACTTTTTATCCCCAAAAAGTAATGGGAATGTGGCGAGTAAAACTGCGGGCGGTCACTAGTAGTACTATAATTTCTTCTGTATATTTTAATAGAATTGTATTCTAGGGTTAAGTAAAAGAAACAGCAAAATTTCTAAATTAATAGCATAGGATTTTGCAACAACAAAATCAACCTCAAAAGTTTTTATTAATGTGCGAGTAAAAAAGCAGGAGAGCTTACCAGCATGAAAGAGGTCATATCCAAACACACTGAAAGGAGTTATTAATTTGCGATGCAAATCCGAGGCTTTGATTATATCTAAACATTTGCGATAGCGTTCTTGAAGTAGATCCGGTAAATCCACTGGCATTCCATTTCTGTAAACAAATATTTATTATTTTACTACCTATTTAGTTCATTTGGAGCCAATGTCAGTGGTGTATAATTAATGTTAAATTTTGGTTTAAAGTGAACTGGTTGAAGACATATTTTAACTATACAAACCAGAAATGTTTATCTAATTTTGATTGTAAAGTAAGATGCAATCGTTTTTATCTTTAGGATGCATGGACGGCTGGACCATTTTCGCTGATAATTCTTGAGGAGGTAGCATAGAACCAGGACACGGACATAGGATACTTTATATCCTGTAAAAGTAACGGGAACGGGGCGAGAGAAATCGCAGGCGGCCGCTAGTATATTTTAAAAACTATTTTGCATGTACCTATTTACATCAGCAGATACTATAGACGACGAAGCAGGCAAACTTACTTGTAGTAATGAACAAAATCCTTATATTTGTATAGAAAAAAAGTGTGTGGTGCATATTTTGCTACGGTTATTCCTAAACCGGCAGCAGTGACCACACTGAAGGAAAATGATCGTCCAGTAGTGGTTAGAAACCAAGATATTGGCCTCTTCGTAGTCATTTTTACATCTAAACCAAACTGTGAAGTGAATAATGTGTGTGAAGCAAAACTAAGCTCAGTGGACAATATTATTATGTTCTAAGTGACCGGTGCGGTGGCCCGCTAATGTTATGTATGGGTATGGGCAGTGTTGCCGTTTTTTATTTTGAGAAAATGCTAGAACTTGCTCCAAATAATGCTAAAAAATGCTATTTTTGTATTTAAAAATGCTAAAAAACATGCTAAAATCCTAATTTTGTTATTAACATTTCTGTGTACAATTTTTTGGTAGAACAGTAGCCTAACATGTTATTCTAGGCTCTAAAGTATCGTTACGCACCAAATGTCGCACCAAATGTTAGCGAAATCCATCCAAAAGACAATCCTTAAACTCGCCCATCTTCTCCCATTCTTCGCGATAATGTTGCTCATATTTAGGAGGCATACTTTCACTTCACATTCACAAATCACATTGAATGAATTTATTCAAGAGTCAAGTGGGGCTCGGACGCGAAACGTTCGGTTAACGAACGTTTCGCGTCCGAACCCCACTTGACAAAACAATCAGAAACTAATTTCAGGGAAGTCCCTGATCCAGAGAGTTGCCCAATAGTACTCTCAATGAAAACCATAGATAAAAAATAATGTATCTGGTCGGTCTCTATTAAATAATCTTTTGACATTGACTTTTGATTTGAAATGGCTAAATATGCAATATGCTAAATGCAAAATTTATATGCTAAAGAGTCATGAAATATGCTAAATTTAGCACTTAAAATGCTAAAACGGCAACAGTGGGTATGGGTAAGGCCGATTCAATTTTCACGAAAAAAAAGAAGAAGCCGATTTCTATGGATTCTTCTTCTTCTTAATGAATGGCATCTGTCCTTTTCGATTCAATTTTGCCAGTGTCGAGTAGTTTATTGAGAACTAGCGGGCGCCCGCGGCTTCGCTCGCCCCGTTGCCATTACACCCCGTTTCCATTACTTTTTCCGTTACTCTTTACTTTACTTAAGCATCATATATTATGTCCGTATCCTGGTACTAAGCTACCTCCCCACCAATTTTCATGTTTCTAGGCCTAAAAGTTTAGGTTGTTTTGATTTTTCTTTTAAAAGTTTTTCCTCTTTTTTTTTTTTTTTTTTTTTGTCTCTTAGGGAAATAATATTTCAATTTCCTTTCTTAGTGCACCCCTACGTTATAAAAGGAACATACCCTCTAAGTTTCATGCTTCTAAGACTTACGGTTTAGGCTGTGCGTTGATTGTCAGTCAGTCAGTAACGTAAGAGTTTTATATATTTAGATGAGATCAATGATAATATATCACATAGTTAGAATACTTTTCCGTCAAGTCGAGTCGGCCCTACCCTAATTGGCTATGGATAAAAGATGGCCGTTTTATCCAAAACCCTATGAAACATTTTCGATCAAATCAGAATATCACATAATTATTACACTTTAATTCTAACTGCTAACACTTTGAGCTAAGACCTCAAGTAATTTTGGTTAAAATACCACCGAAATTACACAACAGAACTCAAAATAACATGCGCGGGGACAGTGTCGGACAGTGCAACGCGTTTCGTGCAGTGCTACGCGTTCAGTGCAGTGTTACGTGTTCGTAGTGCGAATAAATCGCTACTTTCGGTAAAACGTTCGTTTCCTTCCAATCCCTGTACCCACTTCCGTAACATTTGGTGTCAGAAGTGGGATTGGAAGGTAAAATGCCTGTCATGCCGAGGGAAGGCGTGACCACTCGCGCTAAGACTGGCTCGCAGCAAGCAGGTGGCTCCGGCGCCGAGGCTCCTGAGGAAGAAACCCCTGGGCGCCGAGACAACTCCGGTGGAGCAACCTCGGAAAGTTCGTCGATGAGGACCCAGGTTGGACCAGACCTTGGCGCCTTGTTTGAGCAACTGCGCGCCATGCAAGCAGACCAGGCTCGCCGGGAGGAGGAACAAGCCCGCCGGCAGGAGGAGCAAGCCCGCCGGCAGGAGGAGCAAGCCCGCCGGCAGGAGGAGCAGCTGCGCGCCATCCAGGAGGAGCAGGCACGCCGCCAAGAAGAGGATGCCCGCCGGCAGGAGGAGCAAGCCCGCCGGCAAGAGGAGCAAGGTCACCGGCAAGAGGAACAGATGTGCGCGTTGCAGAAAAGTCTCTTGACCGCTATCACCGACAGCATGCGGAGGGTAGAAGCGGTGGAGGAAACTATACAGCAGCATGAGACTCGCCTCTGTTCCATTGAGGAAGGTATCAAAACTGTACAACAACATGGAAACCGCCTCTCCTCCGTCGAAGAAGTCGTCAAGAAGCTCGAAACGAATGGAATCCCGGCCTCAGCGTCCATAGTAAGTGCGTCAACTGCGGGCGGAAATTTCAAAGTCCCGCCTTTCGATGGAACCTCCTCCTGGGCGGCCTACAAGCTTCAGTTTGAGGCTGTGATGAACCTTAATGGGTGGACCAAGAGTCAGGCTAAAACCGCACTCACTTTGGGACTACGAGACAAAGCCTTGACCGTACTGGAGGCCTTGGGGAGTGATGCAACCTACGAGCAATTGCTGGAAGCCTTAGAATTGCGCTACGGGGACTCGCACCTGGTGCATGTTTTCCGCGCTCAACTCCGTGATCGATGCCAACGAGCAAATGAGTCATTGCAACAGTGGTTTCTGGAGGTAGAGAAGTTGGTCCGGAAGGCGTACCAAACATCGCCGGCATCGGTCATTGACAGCATGATTTTGCAGACGTTTGTCGACGGTATTTTCGACGCGGAAGTAAGAGCTGCCGTGCGCTTGAGTCATCACGGTCGCATTAAGGAAGCCGTCACGCATGCGCTCGAGGTGGAAGCCGTTCGGCGAGACCCGAGGAGTGGACGTCTGAGGGAAATAAATTCAATGGAAGTGGCGCGGGAAAGCCAACACAGAGCTTTCGTCCCTAGATGCTATAACTGTGGAGAGACGAAGGACCGATGCTGGTGTACAAGCATTGGAGAAGCAGAGAAACTAATTCCAGCCAGGGCTGAGGGGTGGGCACTGGCCGGTGGGCATGAAGCCCCGAAAATCAAGATTTGTCAGAGTACAGATGGCAACAGCTTAACTGTAAATGGATCAGTAAATGGAAGTCCGTGCTCACTGACTTTGGATACTGGAGCGTCACGTACGGTAATTGGAACACAGCTGACAAGAAGAAACGGAAAGATCAACGTTCGGAAGGGAGCTTACCAGCTAACAACGGCTACCGGCCAGCATATACCAGTATCAGGTGAACAGAAAGTGGCTATCAAGATTGGTGACAAGCTGTACTGGCAACAAGCGGTAATAGCTGACATTGTGGATGACTGCATTATCGGCCTTGATTTCTTAAAGGATCATCAATGTAAGCTCGACATTCACTCCGGTGTCCTGAAGTGTGGGGAAGACGAAATACCAATGAAAGGCGGTGGCGAAGGCAAGGTGTACTGCATTAAAAACACTAAACTGTTGCCTAGATCACAGACGCTAGTTCCAGTAATTTTTCCTGGAAGTGGAAGTTTGAAACAGCGACGGTGGACAATATTAGAAAAAGTGGATGACGAGTCATCGTGGCTGCCAGCACGAACGGTCGTCAATTCGTCCGCAGAAACAGTGGTGCCTGTGTTAAATTTGAGCAATGAAGAACAGATGTTAAAGAAGGGTACCCTGATAGGACGGAGCGAAGAAGTCGTGTGGTTGCGGAATTGTCAAGAGGCCAAAAAGGCGGATGCAAGTTCAATCGACATCAACAGTATACTGGAAGAATGTAAGCACGATTTGACAACTATTGAATTGCTCAAGGCGAAGAATTTGCTACGTCGGTACTCCGATATATTTTCAAAGAATGATGGTGATATCGGAAGGACGAGCATGGTTCAGCATAAAATCAATACTGGAAATGAACAACCTATACGACAACGACCCCGCCGAATTCCTTTTGCCAGAGAAAAAGAGGTGGACGACATGATTCAAGACATGAAGGATAATGAAGTAATCGAACCATCGTCCAGTCCGTGGTGCTCACCAGTGGTTTTGGTAAAGAAGAAGGATGGGTCAACGAGGTTCTGTATTGACTATCGCCGCCTAAACGACGTGACCAAAAAGGACAGTTATCCATTACCAAGGATAGACGACACCTTGAATACTCTCAACGGCATGAAATGGTTTTCTACGCTGGACCTAAAAAGTGGCTATTGGCAGGTGGAGTTGGATCCTAAGGATAAGGAGAAGACCGCATTCTCCACAGGAAAGGGCCTCTGGCAGTTCAGAGTGATGCCGTTTGGGCTGTGCAACGCCCCGGCTACTTTCGAGAGGTTAATGGAACGTGTCCTTGCTGGGTTGCTGGGAGAAACCTGCTTGGTGTATCTCGATGACATTATAATAGTGGGGCGAGAATTTGATGACCATTTGAAGAAGCTGGAATCCGTATTCATTAAGTTGAGAAGTGCAAATCTGAAACTAAGCCAGAAGAAGTGCTCATTCTTCAAACGGCAGGTGAACTATTTGGGACACGTTATTTCGGAAAGCGGTGTCGAAACGGATCCATCGAAAATTTCGGCGGTTAAAGATTGGCCTGTGCCTGCGGACAAAACACAAGTACGGGCGTTTATGGGACTTTGCTCTTATTACCGTCGTTTTGTCAAGAGTTTTTCGGATATAGCGAAGCCATTGCATAGACTCACAGAAGAAAAACGACCTTTCGTTTGGGACCAACAATGCCAGGTGGCTTTCGAGGAACTAAAGAGCCGGTTATGTGAAACACCAGTACTCGGATATCCGGATCAGTGCAATGAGTTTGTAGTTGACACGGACGCAAGTAATACAGGGATAGGAGGAACACTCTCACAAAGAAAAGAAGATCAAGAAGTTGTGATAGCTTATTACAGTAAATCCCTGTCAAAACCAGAACGGAATTATTGTGTCACTCGAAGGGAGCTACTTGCAGTTGTCAAAACACTTCAGCATTTTAAGAAGTATTTATTGGGTCGGAAATTTCTAGTCAGAACAGATCATGCAGCCTTGAAGTGGCTACTGCAGTTCAAGAATCCTGAAGGACAAGTTGCGCGATGGATTGAACAACTACAGGAGTACGACTTTGTAGTAGAGCATCGCAGTGGAAAGTCTCATGGGAATGCTGATGCTTTGTCAAGACGGCCGTGTTCTGAAGACTGCAAGCACTGTGTGAAACAGGAAGATAAAGAAAAATCTATGGTCCGAGTTATAAGAACTGATACAGTAAATGATGATTGGAGCAGCGATGCCATGCGTAAACTACAAGAAGAAGATGAAGACCTTAGACCAATACTCAATTGGGTGAGAGATGGATCCGCACGCCCAGGATGGAGTGAAGTTGCTGGAATGAGTGCAGTAACGAAGAGCTATTGGGCACAATGGAATAGCCTGCTCTTACACAATGGTCTTTTATGTCGAAAATGGGAGAGTGCATCAGGACAAGACAATCATCTTCAGACAGTTGTGCCGAAGTCAAAGATTTCTGATATACTGCGAGCGTATCACGACGGAACATCAGGTGGTCATCTCGGTGTGAAGAGAACTTTGGTGAAAATTCGTCAACATTATTACTGGTTGCACTGCAAGGAAGATGTTGAAGACTGGTGCAAGAAATGTACGAGTTGTTCCTCTGTCAAAGGTCCACAAACAAGAAGTCGGGGAGCGTTGAAGCTATACATTTGTTTGTTTAAATGTTTTGACCTACACTGCTTGTTTCAAGATCCAACAAGGGTGACACTAACAACAGCCACCTGTCTTGACAATATTTTTAGCAGTCATGAGCCAGTAAGTAAATCAGTAGTTAGGCATTTTAGTTCAGATCACTACGGTCATAGCGCTAAATTTGCTTATAAAATTTTAGATAAACACGAGATTTTCACCCACCGGCCTATCACAGAGAGCCGTATTAAAAAGTTTCAAACCAATATTGAACTGAAAGTGTCCCTCATGCCTTGTCTGACTGACCCGAATGATCTTTTCTCCAACTTATCAAATTTAATTAATGATGAACATAAGGATACGTTTAAACTTAAAACATGTAAAGCTAGTGTTAGTGTCGCGTTCGCTGACTGGGCCACCCCAGGTATTTACAAAAGTAGGAATACATTATATGAGCTGTATGCTGCTAGGGAATCAATGCTCAATGACCCAGCATTTATTCTACATATTAAAAACTACTCTAAAGCATTTAAAAGAGCTTGTCACGCAGCAAAATCATTGCATATCAAAAGAAAAATTGAAAAATCCACAAATAAAATTAAAGCTACCTGGAAAATAGTCAATAATGAGACTGGCAAATCAAAACTCCGTAATAAAAAAATTCATTTGAAAGTAAACAATAATCTTTTGACAACAAACATTGAAGTAGCCAACGCGTTTGATAGTTTCTTTTCCAGTATCCCTAAAGTAGTGACATCGTCTTTAAATTCCTCGGCCTCTGGTGCGATGGCATTGTTAGAGTCTAGTGTTAAAAAATGTAATAATATCTTTAGTTTTAAATACATTAATGCTGACAAAATCGTGAAGACATTTAAATCGTTAAACATTAAAAATACTGAAGATTTATGGGGAATGTCTACAAAACTACTCAGTACTATTATAACTGATATTGCACCGTGTCTAGCGTATATTTTTAATAGATGTGTTGATGAGGGTGTTTTTCCTGATTTAATGAAACCTAGTAAACTCATTCCCCTGTTCAAATCTGGAAATGCAAATGACCCTGCTAACTATAGACCTATCTCAGTATTGCCTACGCTAAGTAAAATATTTGAGAAAGTTATTCTTACTCAGTTGTTATCACATTTTAACCTAAATGGGATACTTCATAGCCACCAGTTTGGATTTACGAAAGGTCGATCAACGACTGATGCTGGTATTCTACTCTTAAAGCACATATATGATGCCTGGGAAAACTCACAAGACGCGATTGGGGTATTCTGCGATCTTTCCAAAGCTTTTGACTGTGTAAATCATGCTACATTAATATCTAAACTTAAACATTACGGCATTCTAAATCGCTCTATTGACCTAATACAATCGTACTTGACTGATAGAGTCTTTAAAGTTGATGTGAGCGGTGAGAGATCTTCTGGGTCAGTTATTGACATGGGGGTGCCACAAGGTTCGATATTAGGTCCTTTCTTGTTTCTAGTGTACGTAAATGACCTCCCTTTTTTTGTTAAAAAACTATGTGAAATAGTACTATTTGCTGACGATACCTCATTAATTTTTAAAGTTGATAGATTGAAGGCTAATTACGATGACGTTAACGCATCTCTGTCGCAAATACTTAACTGGTTTAACGTTAATAATCTTTTACTTAATGCTAAGAAAACCAAGTGTATTAAGTTTACCTTACCAAATGTGACTCTCCGGCCAACTAATATTATACTTAATAGAGAGTCACTTAACCTTGTAGATTCTACTATCTTCTTAGGACTTAATCTTGACAAAAAATTGCAGTGGGGACCGCAAATCAAAGCACTTGCTGCCAGACTAAGTTCGGCTGCATATGCAGTTCAGACTATAAGATGGCTCACTGATGAAGCTACAGCTAGGCTAGTTTACTTCAGCTACTTCCATAGTGTTATGTCTTACGGTATCCTTCTCTGGGGGAAAGCAGCTGATATTCAAACTATATTCGTTTTACAAAAAAGGGCCATACGTGCCATCTATAAAATGAAATCACGAGACTCATTGAGGGAGCGATTTAAGGAAATTAATATCCTCACAGTAATTTCACAATATATATATGAAAACTTACTGTACACTCACAAACACATCTGTAGCTTTCAGAAAAATTGTGATTCACATAATATTAACACTAGAAATAAAAATAAACTTTATATTCCCAAATTTCGTTTACAGAAGGTAAATGGGTCTTTTATGGGGAACACTGTACGCTTCTACAATAAACTTCCGGAAAATGCAACTAAGCTTCCAATTCGGAAGTTTAAAGCCTATATTAAGAGTAATTTGATAAAGAAAGCGTACTATACTCTAGATAGCTATATGAATGATAAATATGCGTGGCCCGATGTCCCGGTCACTCTACCCATAGGAAGCTAGCATGTCAATTTGCAATGTCTGTACCTACTATTTAATATCTTATTTTTATATCTGTGTAGATACTTTATTATAACTTTGAAGCGTAGCATGTGCTGTCTTTGAAACTTTTGCTTTTGTATAATTACATTGCATACGTCTGACTAAGTGAAGTGGCACCACACTGGAACTTCACTGCTATTATTTTAGACTATTTTTGATTTGTAAAAGGATCATATAAAAAAACGGTAGGAACCGAGACGTAGTTTGTTGCCTGTTCTTCTACGCTTGGTCGCGTGGAACTGGCACCTAGACTCACCTAGCTTTAAGACGTTTCAAAGTGATTCTTGTATCGTATTGAATAAACGCTTATTGAATTTGAATTTGAATTTGAATTTACAACGTGGGTGCTCCTTGGGAACGAATAGCTTTGGATGTGGCTGGGCCGTTTCCAATGACGAATAGTGGAAATCGTTACATTTTGGTGATAATGGATTACTTCACAAAGTGGCCAGAAGCGTTCGCATTACCAAATCAGGAAGCTATCACTGTGGCTAACAAACTGGTGAATGAAGTTTTCTGCCGATTTGGACTACCCCTTGAAATCCATAGTGACCAAGGCAGGAATTTCGAGTCGCAAGTCTTTCAGGAAACATGCAAAATTATGGGGATACACAAAACTCGGACTACGCCATATCATCCGCAATCTGATGGAATGGTAGAGAGGTTCAACCAAACTCTGGAGCGGCATCTGGCAAAAGTTGTTGAAAGTCATCAGAACAATTGGGATGAGTACATTTCTCTGTTTCTTCTGTCGTATAGGACGGCAGTTCATGAGAGTACCTCTACTACTCCGGCCCGAGCGAACTTTGGTAGAGAGCTTCGACTTCCAGCGGATCTTCTCGCGGGTTGTCCTCCAGATACGCCTAGCTGTATTTCGGAATACGCGGAAGATTTGAGAAAGAAAATGGAGGAAGTTCACGGGCATATGAGGGAAGAGAATCTGCGTGCTAGTGAGCGAATGAAAACGCGATACGACAGAAGCGTCAACTCCAAGTCCTTTGAAGAAGGTTCTGCTGTTTGGCTTCACAACCCCGTTAGAAGGAAAGGAAAATCTCCAAAACTACAACCGAGTTGGGAAGGCCCTTTTCAAGTAATTACGAGGATCAATGATGTCACATATAGAATTCGGAAAACGCCAAGAAGTCCAGCGAAAGTGGTTCATGTGGACAGGTTGGCACGGTACTACGGCTCTAACGATGCTCGGGACGAGCGCGTCTAAGGAGGGGGTAGTGTGACGCCGTGCTGACGTAACTACGTGAAGATTTTTGTTCGACATTCAAATCTTACCAGAAAATTCTAGTAGCGGCGAGTGCCTTCTTTAAGGAATTCAAATAAAGAACCGAAAGTTCTGGACTAAAACAAGAAATTATACAGGTAGGGAAAGACGATCGGAATCCAACAGAAGAAAACAAAATGACGATCGAAATTCAATAAATGACGATCGAAATTCAATAAATGACAATCGAAATTCCGGGTATATAAGGAGCTGCAGGCGCGTCTACGGGCAGTTCAGTGGAAAGTGATCTGAAGAAAGGAACAAGAAGAAAAAGTGGAAAAGTGGAAAAAGTGAACAGTGAAAGTGAATAGTGAACAGTGAACAGTGAATAGTGAAGTGAAGTGCAAAGTGGTGAAGTGCTCTCAGTGGACTGTCAGTGTTCGGAGCACAGCGTTGAACCGTGTAACGCGCAGTGCGCGGGGACAGTGTCGGACAGTGCAACGCGTTTCGTGCAGTGCTACGCGTTCAGTGCAGTGTTACGTGTTCGTAGTGCGAATAAATCGCTACTTTCGGTAAAACGTTCGTTTCCTTCCAATCCCTGTACCCACTTCCGTAACACTCTGTTTAGGGAACAATGGGAAAGCGAAAAGAAAGATATTCTAAGAAGAAAAGTGGCGCTCTGTTCCGGAAAAAAAAATCGATAAAAATATGTACGTATGTAGGTATAGATTATTTTCGTATTTCAAATTTGATGTTGGTATTGTTCCAAGTTTTTTTGGTCAGGCTGATTGCGAATCGAAAACCCAAGATGGCGGATTCATTTTTTTTTTATATTTGATATTGGTATCGTTTAATAAGTTTTCGAGGGCGCTGGTTCCGAATCTGCCATTCATTTTTTAAGCCAAGATGGCGGATTCTTTTTTTGTCATAAATTTTTGATATGGGGTTTTGGAGGCGCTGACTCCGAATATGCCATTCATTTTTTAATCCAAGATGGCGGATTCATTTTTTTTATATTTGATATTGGTATCGTTTTATAGGTTTTTGAGGGCGCTGGTTCCGAATCTGCCATTAATTTTTTAATCCAAGATGGTGGATTTTTTTTGTCATAAACTTTTGATATGGGGTTTTGGGGGCGCTGGCTCCGAATATGCCATTAATTTTTTGATATGGGTATCGTTTTATGGGTTTTTGGGGGCGCTGATTTTGAATCTGCCATTCATTTTTGAATCCAAGATGGTGGATTCTTTTTTTTCTTAAATATTTGATATGGGTATCGTTTTATGGGTTTTTGGGGGCGCTGGTTCCGAATATGCCATTCATTTTTGAATCCAAGATGGCGGATTCTTTTTTTTCTTAAATATTTGATATGGGTATCGTTTTATGGGTTTTTGGGGGTGCTGATTTTGAATCTGGCATTCATTTTTGATTCCAAGATGGTGGATGTTTTTTTTTCTTAAATATTTGATATGGGTATCGTTTTATGGGTTTTTGGGGGCGCTGGTTCCGAATATGCCATTCATTTTTGAATCCAAGATGGCGGATTCTTTTTTTTCTTAAATATTTGATATGGGTATCGTTTTATGGGTTTTTGGGGGCGCTGGTTCCGAATATGCCATTCATTTTTGATTACAAGATGGCGGATGATTTTTTTTCTTAAATATTTGATATGGGTATCGTTTTATGGGTTTTTGGGGGCGCTGGTTCCGAATATGCCATTCATTTTTGATTCCAAGATGGCGGATGTTTTTTTTTTCTTAAATATTTGATATGGGTATCGTTTTATGGGTTTTTGGGGGCGCTGGTTTCGAATATGCCATTCATTTTTGAATCCAAGATGGCGGATTCTTTTTTTTCTTAAATATTTGATATGGGTATCGTTTTATGGGTTTTTGGGGGCGCTGGTTCCGAATATGCCATTCATTTTTGATTACAAGATGGCGGATGTTTTTTTTTTCTTAAATATTTGATATGGGTATCGTTTTATGGGTTTTTGGGGGCGCTGGTTCCGAATATGCCATTCATTTTTGATTCCAAGATGGCGGATGTTTTTTTTTTCTTAAATATTTGATATGGGTATCGTTTTATGGGTTTTTGGGGGTGCTGATTTTGAATCTGGCATTCATTTTTGATTCCAAGATGGCGGATGTTTTTTTTTTCTTAAATATTTGATATGGGTATCGTTTTATGGGTTTTTGGGGGCACTGATTTTGAATCTGCCATTCATTTTTGAATCCAAGATGGCGGATTCTTTTTTTTCTTAAATATTTGATATGGGTATCGTTTTATGGGTTTTTGGGGGCGCTGGTTCCGAATATGCCATTCATTTTTGATTCCAAGATGGCGGATGTTTTTTTTTCTTAAATATTTGATATGGGTATCGTTTTATGGGTTTTTGGGGGTGCTGATTTTGAATCTGGCATTCATTTTCAATCAAAAATGAATGGCATATTCGGAACCAGCGCCCCCAAAAACCCATAAAACGATACCCATATCAAAATTTAAGAAAAAAAAAAACATCCGCCATCTCGGAATCAAAAATGAATGGCAGATTCAAAATCAGCACCCCCAAAAACCCATAAAACGATACCTATATCAAATATTTAAAAAAAAAAACATCCGCCATCTTGGAATCAAAAATGAATGGCATATTCGGAACCAGCGCCCCCAAAAACCCATAAAACGATACCCATATCAAATATTTAAGAAAAAAAAAGAATCCGCCATCTTGGAATCAAAAATGAATGCCAGATTCAAAATCAGCACCCCCAAAAACCCATAAAACGATACCCATATCAAATATTTAAGAAAAAAAAAGAATCCGCCATCTTGGATTCAAAAATGAATGGCAGATTCGGAATCAGCACCCCCAAAAACCCATTAAACGATACCCATACCAAATATTTATGAAAAAAAAAGAATCCGCCATCTTGGATTCAAAAATGAATGTCAAATCCACAATCAGAGCCCCCAACAACCTCTAAATCGATACCCATAATTATCATTTATTTAGGATAAAAATGAAGCTGCCATCTTGGATCCAAAATGAATGAAAGTATGAAAGAAAGAAAATTTATTTAACATAACATAGGTACACAGAACGGAACATTGACAAAATCAAAACTAAAATATGAACAAAAATTCTAACACAAATAATTGAGTAATTACTTGCTATCTTAGCACATAATAAAAAAAAACAACTACGTCCCGCGCTAGGTAGGTACATGTTATGCCAAATAGGCCCTGGCTCAGCTTTTGCTGCTTAGCGGGGTATGAACTTACCACCAAAAATATTATTCACAAATATGCAAATATAGTTGAAAATGAAACGAAAACCTGGCCTCTCAGCTTAGTTAGTAGTAGCTCTGTCTTCTACGCTGTAGGTCGTGGGTTCGATCCCCACGGAGAAGAAACATTTGTTTGGTGAATACAAATGTTTGTTATCTGTCTGGGTGTTATATTGTATTTTAAGTATGTATTAAAAAAAAAAATTATATGCTAAGTATTATATCAGCTGTCTGGTTCCTATAGTATAAACTCTGCTTGGTTTGAGGCTAGATAGTGTGGAGTGGATTGTGCACAATATTTATTATTTATTACTATTATTAAAAAACCTAAAAGAAAAGTGAAATGAAAATGTAATTATTTTGTAAACTGACCTCAGATTGTTTTTTTTAGAGAGATGAATTTTACTTTCTGGCATAACGTAAACAAAATTTCGTCTCTATAAGTCACTCAACCAAACAACATTTTTTTCAAATCATGGGTTACCTACTTTTGCCACACTAGGTGTAAACGGCGTCGAGCGAACCTATCATTGTGTGCGTGAGTACGCACACAACTAGCGAGCCGCAGTAAATACCTATTTTCCGTCCGCCTGGTTTACTCGACTCGCTCTTAATTCAAAATCGTTGTTCTAAGAATGAAGAGAGATTTAAAGTTAGTAAGCTTACAATTACAAAGAAAGAAGAAATATAGTCGAATAATATAAAAAAACTTTAGTCCAGAAAGTTAAAATGAAAAAGTAAAAAAAACGTTGTGAAAAACAAAACAAAATATTTTGTGGTTACGTGGGTATAGATAGGGGGCGCCGAACACCAGTGTGGTCAACGTAGGCGATTTATCGCCATTTAGGCTACTCAGGACTAAAATCGGCGACGAAAAAATCATAAAGGCGACTGGTCGCCTGTTAGGCTACTTCAGGGACAAGCCATATAAATTATCCGAATCGCAAATGAATTGCTTTTAATAAAAATCATAGTCACCCTCAGTCTGTATGTGATATTAAATAATGATGGCCACACTATTCTTGTATGGTTGGTTGTTTAGTTAGGGGGCGGGGAATACCTAGAATTTGTCCTAGCAATTATGAAACCAAATTAAGGAGGCAATAAAGTGAAATGTACATGTATTGCTGTTAGTGACTACCGCAATTATATAAATTATGCTAACTACGTAGTTCAGGAAAATGTTTTGTCACTTTCTTTAGTTTCGTTCGCTTTGGAACTTATCCTGTCCGTGTACAAACTGTGTCCGTGTCCGTGTAAAATATTATTTCCGTGATAAGAACATGGGAAAGCACGGAAAATATATGTCAAGCATTATCGCGATGAAGAGCCTTGTCCTCCTGTCGTAAGCAGCACTTCTATGACATTATAGGATCTCTAGGAACTGTCTGTGAAGACCTTGGTGGCACGGCGGGCAAAGGCAGAGGTTGCGGGTTCGATTCCCGCCTTGGGACAAATGTTTGTATGATTTACAGATATTTGTTCCGGGTGTTCTGGATGTTTTCTATGAATGATACAAATGCTGCTTTATCATTTATCATTCATAGAAAACACGCTGCTAAAAATGGTGCTTTATCGTTGCTGGCAGACGAACCAGAATCTTTTTAAAGGTTAGTAGGTAATATAAATAAAGATAAAGTTCAATTTAAACTACAAATTTATTTTATTTTATATCGGCTCCTTTTAAGGCAACAGAATTTAAAATTGGGCTACATTAGGCTACCTGAGCTGTGAAAAATGGCGATATCAGTCCCGGCGTCGTTGGCAACACTGCCGAACACAGAGCACCAAACACGCTTTTGCTTACGGCGCCGAATATCTTCACGTGTTCGTACGCACACAGGGTCCGGTTAATGTACACCCAGACAAAACAAATCCACTTTTTTCCATTGTGAATTTGTAAAGGCCCATCTACACTGTCGCAGATAAATACTTTGATTATTACTTTTGTCCATCTAGCGATGGATAATTTGTCCTTAGCGGGACAGCCCCTTAGATGTTATGTACTATGTAAACCTTTTTTTCCACTAAGAAATCATCAAACATCGGAGGGTAGCAAGGTGATATTTTTCCTTTGTCTATGGTGATATGACATACGGCAGCCCAATTTTTACGATGACAACACTGCACAGTGCACTGGTTGTAGGAGTGGGTTGTAACAGGTAAAATAAGAAACCTGTTCCGCCTGTTCCAGTTCCAGTAAAAAAACAGTTCCAAAAACCTGTTCCAAAATAACAGCTGGTTGTGTTGCATGCAACTTAATATGAGTAGAAATATAGGTAACAGGTGCTGAGAAGAAGAACAGTTTCAGTGTATGTTCCTGAAATGAAAACCATCCTTCATGCTTAACAGGACTGACAGCTTGAGATTTGAATTTTGACAAAATACATGACATTTACTAATCAAGCTGGCGCATTGAAATTTTTTTCTGTAAGAAATGAGCCTGACTTTTCCGAACGCAACACCTGTTCTCTGCTTGTAACAGGCTACCTCGTTCTAACAAAGGTAAGATGCGTAAGCTAGAATGGAGAAGAGCATGTTCCGTGCGTGGCGTCTCCTTCTAACAAAAGTAATCTCCTTATGCTAGAATAAAGAGACGCATGTTTCGGCAGATTCGGGCTGTTGTGGAATGGAACTGGAACAGGCTCTCATTGGTTTAGACAACAGTTCATTGGTTTAGACAACAGATATATATGCCTCATTGGTTTAGACAACAGATATATATGCCTCACATCATGTTCCGTGCGTGGCGTCTCCTTCTAACAAAATAAATCTCCTTATGCTACAATAAAGAGACGCATGTTTCGGCAGATTCGGGTTGTGGAATGGAACTGGAACAGGTGGAACAGGCGGAACAGGCTCTCATTGGTTAAGACAACAGTTCCAAGCTGTTATTTTAAAATACCTGTTATTTTTATCTGTTCCGATAAATATGCCTCGCTCCTAACTGGTTGTGTTGTGTTGTGATTATAGGTGCTATTAATTGAAAATAAACATTGTTTGAATTACTTTGAAATAGAGTGCTACTCAATCAAATAGGAATCAGGAACTGCAAGACATAAACATAATGACTATCAACAAACATAAAAAGGTTCACAGAGAACACCTAAAATTGCATAGAATACCATCTTTATTAGGCAAACTAAGATTGGATGACATTCCAACAGAATGGGTTGATTCAGTTTTCTTCTGTAACTTTACTGATTTTGAAGATCTCCCAAATGAATTACTATCAACATTGGAATCCATTGAAATACGCAATGTTTTTGAGAGTCTTTTGGAGTTTATGGACGATGTGAAGGTTACAGGAGAACAAGCTTGGGCTTCAACAGCAAAAGTGTTTTCTAATCAGAAACTGCTAGCTTTACTCTGTCGCTTTCTTAAATATGGAACTGATAATGTCACTGAACGAGAACACCGAGTTAATGCTCTGTTGGCGGCTCGGGTTTACTTCAGATTCCTAATGATACCTGGATCTAAAGCTTATGAGATTTACCAGCCCCGACTCTTTGCACATTCAATATCCTGTCTTGGATTCCCTAAACTGATGTGTGAGAAAACAGATTGCTATACAACCGCTAGACATCTGTCTAATGACATCAATTTAGTAGTGAAAGAGTTGTCACCGTATGTAAACGAACTAAAGGAAACAGTTTTGGTGTTGCAATTAACACCTGTAGATATGGATTTTGAAAGAATTCTCAGCAATTTAATCGATGTCAGTGGAAGTTCCATTACCCAAACACTACACAATGTTGGTGAGTAATCTAAGGCTTGCTATAGAAAAATATTTGGTTTTGAAGGTCGGAGTATGTAGTTGCATTACTCTTCATCATCGTCATCAGCCTGAATAAGTCCACTGCTGGACATAGGGCTCTTCTATACATTCACTCGGTTTTAACAATGTTGTTGGTCCATCTGGTAGGTAGACATCCTCCGTTGCCCCTTTGGTTTGTGCGGTAAAAATTTAGAGATCTGCGACTGGCGAAAATGGGAGGGGAGGGAGTCCCTCCTGCGCCCTGGTACCACCGGCATTACAAGATAATGCACCATTCCTGAGAAAAACCGATTAATGTAACCTAACCTCAAAAGACTTTACAGTCGCTTGAAAGGCGTAGTAAAGTTAAAATTTGTATTGTTAGGGAGGAGGAGGGACGAGGGAGGGGTCCTCTCTGCACTGACATGCACCATTCTTGAAATTACGTATGAAAAAAAAAAAAAAAAACCTAACAACCTACTGGGTTACTTTTGTGACTAAGGTCGGGGTGCTCCGAGTTTGAATCTGCAATGGCTCAGCCAGAACACTCGCGAGGAGCCCTGAGCGTCGCTTCACGATTTTTATATACACTCTAGGGGTAGGGACCTCAAGACTATGTGGAGTCGGGGTGCTCTGTGTCGGTTCTGTCACTCATTTTCAGCCTACCTGACTCAAGTCGGGGTGCCCCGAGTTTGAATCGCATACTTTTTTTTTACGTTCCGTTTTGCTATTGCTGCTCGTCATTTTGCACCATAGACTATAATTTGGAATAATTTTAAATAATAAGATTTGGTTGTCAATCAGTCATTTTAACGTTCCGTTTTCGCTATAAAACTGATTTAATGTTAGAAACTTATTTCATGAATTTCTCGAAAAATATCAGGGACCCAAACCAATTAAACATTGACCCTTTTCCCCCTCCTCCGCGTGTCGCAGATCTTTAAAGCCAACCCGTTTGTGCATTACTCATACTATTGAATTGCCAAAGAATATGTAAGACTAGAGTAAGAAAATACTAACTATGGTCTAATAAATATTCTTTTAAAACATATAGTTTGGTTTCAGATGTGTATATGCTGTCACATATAGTCAGTGTAATATACCAGGTTATAGGTTGTATGTTAAACAGCTATGGTGAGCAGCCTAATCCTATGGCTTTAGAACTACTTTTCAAATGTTTGGTGCCCAAACTAATAGCTTACACTTTGGACAACAAAACTACTACAGTAAGTAAACTTTTGTTTTATGAAAAAAAGTATTTTTTATATCCTTTACAACAATGGTTTTTAATTCACCGTAGGTGTACTAGTATACGCGCGAAAGGCTATGATGGGTGGTTGGGGCGAATTCCTCAATAGTAACTTCGTAACTTCTTATTAGCCATAGTTTTTTTTATTGAACAATTCGGTCCATTTTCAAAAAATTGTCTTTATGTATACCTACTGTGGGTCTTAAGATCTGCAGGAATCATTGAAAAAATCCAAATATTATTTTAATATCATAATTTAAAATGTCTTTCAGGGTTATGTGCGAGCATCCTATGTAACATATGCTGGATATATTCTGTCTATATACCCTAAAGCTGCCATGAAATCTTTTATAATAATGCTGCAGCATATTTGCTACAGTCCTGAGAGTTTGGTGAGTGGTTTGGATTTTGTATAATTAAGTACATTTATTTTTTTTCTTATATTCCAGTGAGTATAGCCCCAATCATAGATTGCTTACTTAAAGTATGTTTCGGTGCTTTAACCTTTTCTGCGTTTTTGCCTTTAGCAGTTTTAAGTCAGTTCAAGCATGTCTCAAGTCTTTTCACCTCAAATCTGTTTATCACACTGGCACTGGTTCGATAGAACAAGTGATTCGAAAGAAGACAGTTGGTTAGAGTGCTTTGACAGTCTGGTCCTATAGTATTCGATTGAGCATGTTGAATATAAACATTATCTATACTAATATTATAAAGAGGAAAGATTTGTATTTTTATGTGCATGTTTGTAATGAACTCAAAAATTCTCTATATTTCTAATTTAATTTGTGATATTAGGAACGCGCTGAAGCCCGCAATGCTCGCGCTGATTTAGTTATTGGGCTTATGAGCTTACTACCAGATCGCCGGCATCGGAAATTCGTGAAGTGGATTCTTCTTCTGTCAACAACTGCTAAAATAGTACATCGAAATATTGCGCTTGTAAGTATGTTTTTTTATTGATTTTTTGTGTCTCTTATTTTTTGTGACATTATAAAAATCTTTGATATTTATGTTTGCCTAAACTACTACTACTAAAGTCAGTCAGTTCATAAAAATAGTGTTAAAACCCATGATAGTTTCAAAAGTTATACTACTACTAAACTTTGTTTTATCATTGAACTGAATTAGATAGTTCAAACCCAGTTGTCTGCTTAACACTCAAGGTAACGTTTATATGTATTTTCTTAAACATGCGCGGAAATATTGTCATTACTTTTGAATATAGAACACGCGAAGTATCATATTTACGTAGACTGAAAAACCAAAATCACTTCCCGGCGCGTTCTCGCTCCGGCAATGTTGTATGAAACGGCGGGCGTGCTGTTTGAATTTAGAACTCTTTCATCTATCGTACACATTGCGTTCTCGTGGCTGTATAGCCACAGAAACGTTTACCTTTCGGCACAAACTGAAAAAAAAAAAAAAATGGCGGTAAAGCGGAGTTCGTTGTTATTTGGTTAGTAAAAAATAAATTTGTTATGTAAAAAACCCTTTATATTTCCTTGCATTTTTTTAAGAAAAGCACTATATATGCCTCGGCCGAAATGGCAATTGCCTGTCTCGTATCATTGAAGTCCTCGCCTCGCCTGCGGCTCGGACTTCAAACTCATACTCGACCTGCAATTGCCTATTTCGCTGCCTTTGCTATAAAGTAAAACACCAGTTTTTGTGCTGACTAACGAACGAATGAACGAACAGTTTTATTATTTGATACAGATCTAACACCCCCACTTATCAAAATAATATAGGTATACACAAATTAACATACAATTTTAATTAACTTGAAAAAATAACTAACTTTGTACATCTTGTATACCCAATAAATGCATAAAATAATAATGCTTGACATTACCTAAACCTTTTGTAAACAGGTCAGCTGGCATTTCAGCTGTTTCCAAATATTTAAGTTCTACAATCCCATCATTAACACATTCTTTACAAAAATGATAGCGCACATCAATATGTTTAGTTCTTTTATTAAAACTATTATTGGAAGACAACTTTAGTGCACCCTGGTTATCATTAAATATTGTTATGGTGTAATGCTCATCAACTACTTCCTTGGACAAACCAAGCAAATAAAGAGCCTCTCTACAAGCCTCCGCAATTCCCATGTATTCAGCTTCTGTGCTTGAGAGGGCAACTGTTTTTTGTTTTTTTGCTTCCCATGAAACAACACTTCCAGCTAACATAAAACATATACCAGTATAAGACCTTCTGTCTATAACATTATTCCCCCAATCTGCATCAACAAACCCTTTTAATTTTGAATTACCCCATTTAGTATACATCAATCCAAAATGTCTAGTTTTCTTGAGATACTTCAAAACTCGTTTAGCATATGCCCAAGTTTCTTGATTATAGCAATTATTAAATTGACTTAGATAACTTACTGGAAATGCTATATCAGGTCTTGTTAACACTGCTAAATACATAAGTCCACCAATGAGTTGCTGATATGGAATTTGACTTTCACAATTTTTATTTTCTGAGTTAATATTCAATTTAGTCTCTAAAGGTGTATCTGCTACTTTACACTCTGCCATGTTAAACCTATTTAACAACTGATTAACATAATTTTCTTGGCTTAATGTTACTGTACCATGAACCTTATCAATATTAACATTCATTCCTAAGCAATTTTTAACCTGTCCTAGATCTTTAATTTTAAAGTTTGAAGCTAATACCTTTTTAAATTATTATTTTCAACATTATCATTTGTAAACACAAAAAAATCATCGACATACAAGGTTACTATTGTCTTTTTATCATCTTTATTTTTAGTATACAAACATGGTTCTAATTTGGAACGTTTATAACCAATACCAATGAGACAATCATCAACTTTCTTGTACCAGGCCCTTGAGGATTGCTTAAGACCATAAATTGCTCTGTTTAATTTAAGAACCTTATTATTATTTTTAGAATTTAATAAACATTCCGGTGTTTCCATGTAAATTGTCTCCTCAAGGTTCCCATTCAAGAATGCTGTTGTGACATCAAGATGTGTAACATCTAATCCAAGTTTAACAGATAATGCGAACAACAATCTCAAAGTCGAATGCCTAACTACAGGCGAAAAAGTCTCTGAATAGTCCACATTTTGCTTCTGCATAAAGCCCTTGGCCACCAAACGTGCACGGTAACGAACACTATTGTCATTGTCAAGCTTTTTACGCAGCACCCACTTACACTTAACTATAGTTTTACCGTCTTTTGGTGCATCTACTAGCTCCCACGCATTATTGTCCTCAAAACACTGAAGTTCTGTATTCACTGCCAATAACCACTGTTCTTTTTCTGGTCCCTGTAATGCTTCTTCTAGGGATAGTCCACTAGCATCATCAAATGCGTCCTCTGAAATACACATATTTGACATCCCAAACCGTTCTACCTTTTTTCTTATTCTGCTGGATGCAACACGCTTCACAGGTGTATCACGAGCATCTTCATAATCACTAGGTATGTAAGATTCATCTAAGTCACCTGACCCTTCAACCAGTGTATCATCATTGGTTATTTCTCCTGAACCTGATGTATCACAGCCAGTTATATCCCCCACTGAACATGAGTTTTCTCCATTTTCAAAAATTGGTATAGTAATATCTGTGTTCTTTTCATGTTCCATGACTATAACGTCTCTGCTTGTTGTCACAGTTTTCGTTCTAGGGTTGTATATTCGGTAACCTTTAATGTCATCTGGATAGCCCACGAGTATCTGCTTCTCAGACTTTCTGTCCCATTTTTTGCGCTTCTCTTTAGGCACATGTACCATAACACTACTACCAAATATTCGTATGTGACTTATGTCTGGTTTACAACCAGTCCAGATTTCGTAAGGAGTATTTTCATTCAAAGCAGGAAGAACAGTACGATTTTGTAAATAAACCGCAGTATTCGTTGCCTCTGCCCAGAACTCTTTGCCCATATTCGCATCAAATAGTAAGCATCTTGCTTTTTCTACAATTGTGCGATTATTGCGTTCTGATAATCCATTCTGCTCAGGGGTATATGGGTTACTTCTTTGGTGAGTGATACCTTCCTTCTTGAGATACGAGTTGAATTCTTTGTTACAGTATTCGCATCCATTATCGCTTCTTATTATTTTTATCTTCTTATTTGTTTGTTTCTCCACTTTTGCTTTAAATTCTGCAAAACATCTTAGAGCTTCATTCTTATGTTTGATAAAATATACAAATATCATACGACTATAGTCATCAATAAATAGTATGAAGTACCTGGAACCTGCAAGTGATTCATGCTCCATAGGTCCACAAATGTCTGTGTGGATTAAATGAAGTAATTCTTTGCTTCTGGACCCTTCATTTGAGAATGGCAGACGACACTGTTTACCTTCACAGCAAACTGAACATGATGACTTGTCAAGATCAACTTTTTCTTGCATATTCATTCCTTGAACAGCATTTTTCATTTTATTAAGGTATTTACTATTGACATGACCCAATCTGCGATGCCAAGTATTGCCTGATACAGTTATATTAGCCACTACACTATCAGGTACTCTCAACTTGTACACTCCATTGTTTTCTACAGCTGTAGCCACTAATTCATTGATTTTATTGAATACTTCACAGCCACCTGCCGTAAACTGAACTTTATTTCCGGATTTTATTAACTGGCTCACTGACAACAAGTTGGTAGTCAATCCTGGAGCACATAAAACATCCTTGACTGGAACTTCAAATTCACATTGATCAGTTTCTGTCACAATGGTCACATCGCCGGAACATAATACCTGCATTCTCTCGCTATTAGCAACGCAAATATCTTTCATGCTTTCATACTTTGCATTCTTGATCCACTGTTCATTAGCCGTCAAGTGCATACTCGCGCCAGAATCAATGTACCAGTCGTTTTTGTTAAATTGACTGCTTAAAAACACCGCACTGAATGCATTAGTTTGTTTACGTTGCGATTCTTTTGTATTTTCGTTATTTGGACACTGATTCTTGTAATGTCCCGTTTGTTTACAACGATAACATTTGACATGACTTTTATCGTTGGCACTGGCAGTGACATTTTGTTTCGCTTGCCTTCCTTGCCCGCTGCCGCTGGCCATAGAGAATTTATTATTTTTCTTATGTTGCCAATTCTGCGTACCGCTTGCGAATGCACTGCTAACTTCATTTGAGTGATCACTTTCACTCACTTCCGATTCCATATCCATGAGTTTCGTTCTAATGGCGTCCGTTGAGATTATGATTCCCGAATGCTCGATCGCCATTATCATCGGCATAAACTTTTCAGACAATCCAGCCAGCAACAAACAACCGATCCATTCGTCATTGATGCCAAATCCTGTTCCACTTAACTTTTGTCCTGTTTCTACTATTTGCGTAACGTACGATTGCATAGAAGTACAGTTTTCCAGACGAATTGAAATTAAATTACGTAGAAGGGATATTCGTCGTGTAAATCCCGAATCGTCAAACAAGGTCTTTAACTTCTTCCATAATTCCAAAGCAGTCGTTACCTCCTTTATGTGTACGTACAATGCACTGTCAATGGTCATTATCAATTTTGCCTTTGTTCTTGCGTCATCTGCGGCTTCTATCATCTTCCCAGTTACTGGCTTGATGCAGTGCAGCATATCCTCTAGGATTAGAAAATTCTCCGCGGCAAAGGTCCACTCACTGTAGTTTTCCCGACCTTTCAGTTTGGGAACATTCACCAGATAGTTCGATGCCATTTTTGCCATTCTATCAATGGAATAACGAGCACGACGCTAACTATGTTTCCCCACTTATTTACTGAGATAAACTATTTATTTTTGGAAAAAACTAAGAGCGCTGGGCCATAACCTATAAAGTAAAACACCAGTTTTTGTGCTGACTAACGAACGAATGAACGAACAGTTTTATTATTTGATACAGATCTAACATTTGCAATAATGTACTATTTTTGCAGGAAATATTGTCAAGACTGTTGATTAACGAGCCTGAAATCAACGAGCAGAGAGAAAATATACGTAATGAAATCGAGAAGCAGAATGCAGCTGCCCAGGCGCTTCCGATCGGAGCTGCAGCCGCCGCCAACGCCGAGCCCATGGACGATGACACCTCACAAGACAGTCAGGAGTCTCAAGATAATGTTGGTACCTCATCATTCATCATTTTCTTGTTTTTGTCCCACATCATTTGGGTCGGCACAACAGGTTTTTGTTCTTCACTTGAGTACCTGACTATTTTTTTTATTAAGGTTCTCAAAACTAGACGTTACACTACACTATACCATAGTGACCCATAGTGCCTATTGCTACAGTGATATTATTATACATGGCTAGAAAAGACATTATTGGCGAGTGTACTTTTTCTAGATGAGAACACAGCATGCAGAAAATGTATACCTGCTACACTAGAACTATTTACGAAAAGTACATAATTTTGAATCGCGGGTAACACAACATGCGGTGGATTTACACTAGGGGCAGTCAGGGCAAGTGCCAGGGCGGCTATTTTTTTGTGGGCGGTAAAATTTTGAATGTGAAAAATATAATAATAGCGCCAAATAATGAGCGTACCGTACATTGGGGCTACGTGAAATTTTACTTAAAGTTCCAGTATTGGGGCGGATTTTTTTCCGGTGCGGCATTAAATTTAAATCCGGCTCTGATTATATACAACAGGGAGAGGTGGAAGAGATGGAACAGGACGAGGAGGGCGAGGGAGTGGCCGGGCTGATGCGTCGCGCGCCGCACACGGTGCCGCTCGGCGCGATCCTGCACGCCGTGTACGAGTGCGCGCTCGACACCGCCAGCTCCGTGCGCCAGCGCGCGCTCGCCGTGCTGGCCGAGAGCGTCGCCAGCGACCGCACGCACCTGCGCACTGCAATACAGGTCACTATACACATGCATATCTACTGATGCGTCGCGCGCCGCACACGGTGCCGCTCGGCGCGATCCTGCACGCCGTGTACGAGTGCGCGCTCGACACCGCCAGCTCCGTGCGCCAGCGCGCGCTCGCCGTGCTGGCCGAGAGCGTCGCCAGCGACCGCACGCACCTGCGCACTGCAATACAGGTCACTATACACATGCATATCTACTGATGCGTCGCGCGCCGCACACGGTGCCGCTCGGCGCGATCCTGCACGCCGTGTACGAGTGCGCGCTCGACACCGCCAGCTCCGTGCGCCAGCGCGCGCTCGCCGTGCTGGCCGAGAGCGTCGCCAGCGACCGCACGCACCTGCGCACTGCAATACAGGTCACTATACACATGCATATCTACTGATGCGTCGCGCGCCGCACACGGTGCCGCTCGGCGCGATCCTGCACGCCGTGTACGAGTGCGCGCTCGACACCGCCAGCTCCGTGCGCCAGCGCGCGCTCGCCGTGCTGGCCGAGAGCGTCGCCAGCGACCGCACGCACCTGCGCACTGCAATACAGGTCACTATACACATGCATATCTACTGATGCGTCGCGCGCCGCACACGGTGCCGCTCGGCGCGATCCTGCACGCCGTGTACGAGTGCGCGCTCGACACCGCCAGCTCCGTGCGCCAGCGCGCGCTCGCCGTGCTGGCCGAGAGCGTCGCCAGCGACCGCACGCACCTGCGCACTGCAATACAGGTCACTATACACATGCATATCTACTGATGCGTCGCGCGCCGCACACGGTGCCGCTCGGCGCGATCCTGCACGCCGTGTACGAGTGCGCGCTCGACACCGCCAGCTCCGTGCGCCAGCGCGCGCTCGCCGTGCTGGCCGAGAGCGTCGCCGTCCACCTGCGCACTGCACTACAGGTCACTTCTTCTTCCTGCCCTTAGGGTCATACTACACGGTCATCACCTTTTTTCAACCTGTTTGTTATCGCATAACTTCGTTATTAATAAACTTATTATTAAATCTTTTTTTATCTGAAAGGTAATACATACTTCCAAATTGGTCCCATTGTAATTTCACCAAAATCGGTTTAATAATTTGGCCATGAAGTCGGTTTCTCAAGTGTTTCCAACTGATATTGTATTGTTTAGGAGTTGAACGGGGACGGCACAGTATCCCGACTAATGGCGCTGGGCGCTCGCTGCGTGTGCGACGAGCGCGCCGTGGTGCGCCGCGCGGCCGCCGTGCTAGTCCTGCGGCTGATCCTCGCCGACGCAGCGCCGCCCGCACCTAACGATCTCGCGGTAACTAACTGCACTAGCTCTGTCTCACTCTGCCCCGCCTGCTGGCGCCGCGAGTGCGACGAGCGCATAAGCTATTTTCTAGAGTGGTCTACATTTTTAGATGTTTGAAATTCTAGCTATTGGTCCTAGGGAAATTTAATGAAAAGGTCCTCTTATCGCTCAAGCGTAAACTCATGGACATGTGCATCCTCCCTGTTCTGACATTTTGCGCGCAGACGTCATGCCTGACCAACATCCAAAAGTCCAAGATCAGGGTTTGCTAACGTGCGTAGCATTCTGGGGGTGCGGTTAATTGAATGAGTTCTCAATACAGAAATACGTTCACGAACCCAAATCGCGGATGTGGCAAACCAAGAACCAGATGGCAAGACGAGCTCGACAACTATAGACCACAGTAGACCATCCCAGCAAAGGGCCGCACAGAATGGAGGGGGTTAGAGGACGCCTTTGCCCAGCAGTGACATAGAAAGCCTATAGAAAAAAAATCGGTTGTCTGTAAAGTCGGTTTACTGACGATAGTTGAACGTGACAACGTCATACAGCATACGCGGACGCATTGCTCACTCAAGTAGGAGAGAGACAGATGTCGAACGCTGCCGAACGCGGAGGCCGATTGTGCCTCTTTGTCGCTTGTTCCGCGCTCTCGCTTGCACTTCAAGCCTTAAATGGAACGCCTCAGAGCAAGGTAACGCCATGTTTTTTCGTGCGTGCAGCTGCTTCATCGAATTACAAGACGTTGTCACGTCAATAATAATTTGAAAATCATTGTTGTATGATTCAACAGATCCTTGTAAAGCTCTGTCGTGACGCGGCGATCACCGTGCGTTCGACGGCTATCTCAGCTCTCGGCGACTTGTTGGTGAACCGACAGGGAGAAACGGTGTTGGACGCATTCCTGTCCGGCCCCTTGCGTCAACTGTTTGACAATGAAGATAAGGTAAAGATGATTTTGTTACTACAGCTGTTGGGAAGCTTCTAGGATCCATCCGTGCTGCTATTAAATATATAGATAGAAAGTAATTTATTGCTCACTAAAACATGACAGACAATCATTACATAAAAAACTTAAAAACTTTTTTATGTAACTTTGAGATGGTGTGTCATCTGCTTAAAATAAAATGCTAAATTGTATTACAGGTTAAAGAGATAGTAAAATCTCATATAGACCAGATCTTGATCAAGCGGCTTATGAAATATACCAAAGACAGCAATGAAGACAAACTCCCATGGATGTTCCTCGAAGGTATCATCAAAAACAACATG
Organism: Thera obeliscata; assembly: GCA_947578465.1. Taxonomy (NCBI): domain Eukaryota; kingdom Metazoa; phylum Arthropoda; class Insecta; order Lepidoptera; family Geometridae; genus Thera; species Thera obeliscata. The sequence goes on from OX387927.1 coordinate 4,516,949, forward strand.
CGGAGGAATCTGGAAAAGGCTTGCAAGATGCTCTCCAAATCTGATAAATGTATAAGGTAAAGGTAAATCAGACAGCCCTAACAGCATAAGACAGGGGTGCTCACATTTATAGTATCGGCGATCGTCCAGAAAATATTTTGAAAGCAAGGGATCGACTAAACTAATATGTAGGTAGGTCATCAGCAATGCTATTCAGCGTGGCATTGCCGCCAGCGTCTTGGGGACACTTCTGTATGGCACTGATTTGGATCAGTTGAGCTAACTCTAGATGATCATGCATGGCACTACCCCCTAAGACCTGTAAAACACATGAAGCAATGAATAAATGAATATGAATAACATATCATCCGCGTATTTCCAGAAATTCTACTGGATTCTCGAAAAGCTTTCGTGATCGACCGTTTGAGCACCCCTGGCATAAGACAACCCTCACAGTTCAGTTGGTAGTAGCCCTGCCTTCTGCGTTGGAGGGCGTGGCTTCGATCCCCACCGAAAACAATATTTGTATTGTAAACGCAATTGTTTGTTCTTGTCTGGGTTTCGTCGTCCGGTTCGTGGTCGCCATTCGAAACCATTATTCCCCAACGGTTGTCGAAATAATTAAATATAAACAGGAGGAGCGCATCAGCATCTTAGGAATTAAACGGACAGATCGCGTCTGAAACACTATCCTTCGCTCCAAAACGAAAATTACTGACGTGGGCGATAAAGCCGCTAAACTAAAATAGGACTGGGCCGGCCACGTCTGTCGCATGGTGGACGACCTGTGGGCCAAAACCACTACCGAATGGTGCCCCACAGTAAGCCGGCGTCACGGCAGGCCTCGCATGAGATGTAGGGACGAGCTGGATGCTTATGAGAGGGACTGGCAACTTAAACAGAAGATCGTAGTGACTGGCGAAAATGGGGGAGGCCTTTGCCCAACAGTGGGACACTACAGGCTAGTAGTAATAGTAAATTTTGTGTCCAGCGTCCGTCTAGTGGACATACTGAGCTCGCACCTCGGCGTGGTAGACAAGCGTCGGGACCTACAATGTTTGGTGCTACTGACGTCTGTCGCGCGACTTGTCGATTACTCAGACGTCGCCTTTGCACTCGAATACTATTATGAAATGACGGCACCTAATCAGGTATGTATTCTTTCGAACCAAGTGTGGTGAAAGGATTTTAAATACGCATCAAAGAGGCTCCTTTAGTGCACTTGACACTAGACTTGTAACAGGTATGTATTGTATCATGTTGATTGCCCTTATAACTCAGTTGGCAGCAGCTCTAATTTTGCGCTGGAGGGCGTGGGTTCGATCCCCACCGAGAACAAATATTTGTATGGTGAACGCATTTTTGTTCTCTGTCTGGGTGTTATATGTATTGTATTCTAAGTATAAGAATGTATTTACAAAAATATCAGCTAACTGGTTCACATAGTACAAGCTCTGCTTAATTTCGGGCTAGATAGGTTTGTGCCCACAATATTTATTTAACAATAAAAAAAAGGCACTATATGCTGTACTCTCAAACGGTGAAGGAAACAGCATGTCGAAGAAACTGAAAGTTTGAAAGCATGTGTCAAGTTCACGAAAGGAGATCCGATCCTTTCACCACAAGAAAAAAGTCTAAAAGTCTCTTGTCACTGTAACATAAAAAAGATATCAACAGATTTAGAGACTGCTAAGCTGACTCCTAATATAAGCCTTGTATTTTAGGAATTAGCTGTAAACGAGCATGACCCTCGCATAATCACGATGGTGCTGCATTTGCTGGGCACGTGGTCTCCGTTTGTAAAGGAACACGACCGCGTCAAGCTGCGAGACTATCTGGTCGCGCGACTTGCGACCGGCATTAATGACGGTGCGTACCAAAACAGGCGACTTATTACCACCAGTTAGAAGAAATCCAGTGCTAAACATAGGCCTCCTTAAATTAGCGGAGTAGGACCTTGAGTTGATGGCAACAATAGACCGGATGGTGACAGAGATATGGATAAAATGGTTTATTGCATAGTCTAATGTCTTATGGCGGCTCCTCACTTGGCGTATCGTGTTCGTGTATTTGCGTTATTTGTCCAAATACAGCAATGTGTTGACGGTCTATTTGATTGTATTTGCTTTATTTGCACGAATAAATAAAGCAAACAACGCAAATAGCGAATATGCGTTTCCGTCAACTTGTCGGTTATTTATTTTATTACACATCAAAGGAATAAAATAAGGCAAACATTTGCGTCGACTATCCACACTTGGTTCGTTCAGTAGCTGTTCGTTATTTGTGAATTGTCAACATCCACCAACGCCTTGTCAGCAATCGTCTATTTTTAATTTTGTACTAATGTAGATACAACAGGTGTTGGACACGTCCATCACTGTGCGTTCAAAGTGTTTTGTGATTAAGCAAATATTGTGGCATATTTGAGTGATTTGCCCGTACAAGTCCATGTGTGGATGACGTGTTTGACGGTATTTGAAATATTTGATTATTTGAGGCTAACACAACAATATTCACTCACGAATACGCTAAGCCAAGTGAGGAGCCGCCATTACACTCTAAACATAATGTGACCTCACCAAGGATTTTTTAACCAATGGATACGAAACGCTCGAAAAGCTAATGAAATCACGGTCAACCAATTTTTGCGGGACGCGGGAGGGAGGGTTTATTTCTGCTTCATTTTGGCATATAGCGTTGTCACTGTCTAAAAGTCACTGCTGATTTACTCTAGTGCTTGATGCAGTCGATGAAATTGTATCGATAAAAAAGAATGAATGACGGAAAATACCAGAGCACTAATTTTAATTTTTATGCTTGATTTGGTTTTATTTAGTGCCACTGAAGGGGATGGGTTGGGTAGCTATCGACTTTTCTGTTTTACCTTACCGTACCTACTAGTACTAGTGCCCACTCGTGGCTAGTAAGTTCTTACCTGCATACTTTTACTTACCTAATCGTAGTTCTAAGTACGTAAAGTGGATACATACTTTACCAAATGTTGTCAAAGGTAGGTGTAGTTTACATAAACCATAAAATATCCATCAGGTCCGGGGCTCAAATTTGATTGAGCACCGGACCGTATATAGGTATAATTATGTCTAGATATACAGAGGTATCCAATGAGTGCTATCATTACACTGATAAAACTAAGTCATATTTATTTATTTATTTCTTATTTTTTACGGTGGACGTGACAGTTTCGATGCTAAGAGAGGTCTTCTGCCTGGCGTGGCGCTCCAAAGGAAAGTGAAAGCGCTCGTTTGGCTAGCAACGATGCGAGTCTTGCTAGCAAAACGAGCGCTTCTCTTTTCGAGTGAGTGGAGTCGACACGCGACACTAGCGCCGCCACTCACACTCACTCACTAGCGTTCACTGTACATTGCAATCATCAATCCACAGACCAACAAAACTTAATATTACTAAGTACGCATAGGTACATTATAACGAAACGTGGTTAAAGAGCGATTCTTCAGGAAGTTCAGACATGGCCAAAATTCTAGCTTCACAATATAGTTTAGACCTTTATATATGGACTACAATAATGATTTTATAAAAATAAAACAGGATTACTCGGATAATTTCAGATTAAGGTTAGAAACGAGATGATTTCGATTCAAAGTGGTTTGTACGACAGCTCCGCTCAAAAGTAAAAGACAAGCTTACCCATTTGTTCCACTCTGGACGAACGAACTGACCCAATAGCAAAACAATAGCGTCCTGTGCTTATTCTGTATCGATTTCACCCAAGTGATTGACACTTGACGTTTCCAAATCAAACTGACAGCTAATAGATGACGTTAAATTAAAAATGAGAATTATCACTTCTCTGACACATGCATATGCATATATTGCAAGTTATAAAAACTTATAAACTTAACTTTATAAAAGCTAGATGATTTACTGTTTATTTATTATTTAGTATCGATGACAATTTCTAATATTAAAGATTTTTATAATGTCCCAAAAGTTAAGAGACGAGCGGGATTTGAACCCGCGACCTTCCCCTCGGTACGGGGCTGCGCTGACCACTGCGCCATCGGATCCTATGGCGCAGTGGTCAGCGCAGCCCCGTACCGAGGGGAAGGTCGCGGGTTCAAATCCCGCTCGGCTCTTAACTTTTGGGACATTATAAAAATCTTTGTGATTTCCTTAAGTGTAGTAAACACTATAATATAATATCAATAAAACAATTTCTAATATTATTCTTGATACGTAAATTATTAAAATACAATAGTAAGCATTTTTCTTCTATCATAAATCTACTACTTACTGGTTTTACTGCAAGTTTACTAAGTATTTAATCTATCTATTACTGCAATAACATGTACAATAATACTATTTATGTTTACTGGATTAAGTACTTACGCCTAAGTTATTTTCCGGTACTTTGTGACTTTGTGATGTTTTCATCTCATAATCTTTCGTTTCATGTGTCTAAAAGTATATTTACACGATAAAGTTTATAACAAGAAGATACCGTGTCACATAGGGGTGACAAGATAAGAAATAAAAGAAGAAGTATATATATATAAGTTTAATAAAAAAATAAAAGAAAAGATGAGGGGGTCACGGGTCGTCGCCTAGCCAATAATTTATGCTGCCGTATCAGTCCGAGAATACTACGCTCCTTCGGTTGATTCCTCGTCCACACGCCTCGGTCGGGATCGCCGTCCAGTGTGCGTCCACGTCCAGAGGCCTCCAATGTGCTGAGCTGCCGCGCCGCCGGCGCCGTCGTCTCTCTACGACTTGGGAGTGTATTTCCTACCCAGAGGGTGTTCCTGGAACGCAAACACTTCGGCATTAGGATCACGCAACGCAAGGGGCTTTCGAAGAAAACCTAGGGATTACGCAATACTCCCGAAAACAAATTAGCTAACCAAGGAGCAAGGAATCAGCGTGGTATTTACATTTGCAAAAAGGGAGGAGAAGCCTCGAGACATTTAGGTAGGTACATGATTGAAATTTAAAAGTTACTACAAGAGAAATTCATTTAATAATTTAGCTAATAAAAGTAAGGGAAAGATCAAGAAGGCCAAGCATTAAGTACCATAGCAGCTGGCTCAGTAAATAAGTACACATTAGTAAATAACTACAATACTATCGGGCTAGCGGTAAGCAGCCGTTACAAGTTTTCAAATCAAGCGTCTCCGTTACCTACAGTTAAACTAAGGAATAGTAGTTGCATAAGCAAAGCTCTTTGTTCTACAAGGTGGTATAAAATAATGCACAGCTTACCCAGAGCTGGGAACACAGATTTTAAGATATTACTTAGTAGTTATTAAGTTTTAAAAGTAGCAAGATTGCAAGGACGCGCCGCGCTCAAGGTGCGTGGCGTCGCCTTCGTATAGTGCAGTGGACTCCCGGCCGATCGCAGCTCGAGTGGGCTCCCAGCGAGCGTGACGTATCCGTCAAACCGGTCTCAGCGCTGCCGCGCGCATTGTCCGTATCTAATATGAAAAAGGACTGCGACGGTTTGTCTGTTTGTTGATAAAATTTAATTAAAAGTTTATTTTTATAAAGTAAAAAAGTGAATTAAGAACGTACCGTTACATTACCCCCTCCTTTAGAAAAAGGATTTTACCTAATTATTGTGAAATCCGACAAAACTCAAAACTCACTACAAGACTCAGCTAGTTACACCATCTAGATCATACATCCACATTCATGATTCATAAGCATTCTCTTTTCATACCAGCCTTTTATAATAGCAAATAATTTCTAAACAAATTAATTCGCAACCAAACATAATAGAATGTTGATACTCCTAATCAAGACACTCAAGTGTAACTTTTGAAGATGTTCTAATACTTTAGTAGGGCAGTAGTGGGCAATCGCAACAGGATTAAGTTAATAATTAGACATAGCGAAAAGAAAGAAAATGTGATTGGGGTTCTGAATCTACGATTATGGTTCCGTGCAAGCCAACTACTACAACAGTTTAAATTAAAACCAAAAAAAACAAAAAAAAATTACACCACAGGATCAGGCTGTGGCATAACATATTTTACTGACAAAATTATGTTCTCGTCGTAAAAGAAAGCGGGTGCAAACGGCCTTAAAACCAAATCACACACTTCTCCCGTTATAGTTAAAAGAGGCTATAACAAGAAATCACTGGTACGGTTTAAAAGGAACGTACAAGTAACATTATAAGTATAAGATATTATTAGCAAACTAACTTGACTCGCACAGAACATAATAACAGATCCCCAACATTACCTAAAATAATAAAAAAACAAAATTAAGAACTAACAAAAAACAAAACTAACAAGCACTCTTCACATTCTTCAAGTCTTTGATATGCCAGACACCTAAGTCACGACCATTCATGTCTTCCAGCACATATACTAGAGGTGAACGCTTAACTTTTACCCGGCATTTCATAAACTTAGGTGCGAGCTTTTTACTAAAATAAGCATCTTTATCAGATTGGAAATAACAACGTTTCCAAACGACATCTCCTACATTAAATTCAGCATCTTTACGACGTAGATTATAACGCTGAGTATTTTTAACATGAGCATGCCATAACGCCATTTGAACTTTATTAAAAATACCACTCAAGTAACCAAGGTTTTCCGCATAGTTATCGCGAGGTAAATAAACCAATTCATTTGGCACATCATTGTCCAGATAATGTGACCCACATGTCACCAACTCCCTTCCATGCACCAAAAATGCTGGAGTATAACCAGTAGTTTCGTTGATCGAGTTATTCATTGCAAACTGAATTTGAGGAAGATTAAGATCCCAGGTCCTATGATCCTCATCAACAAAAGTAGACACCGCTGTAACAATGGTCTTATTATACCTCTCTACGGTGTTTATCTGAGGTGTATATTTAGGTGTAAAGTTTATGTTAGGTACCTTATACTTCTTGAAGACCCTGTCTAGCTCATGACTAATAAACTGACAGCCATTATCTAAAATAACAGTTTGAGGAATGCCATGCACAAGAAAAACGTCATTCTCCAGATGTTTACTAACAAGATCTGCCGTAGCTCTGCGAAGAGGAAATAAAAGACAGTACTTCGCAAAACAGCATGTGATGACAAAAATGTACTTGTTTTGCTTCCTTGTATTTGGAAGAGGACCAACCAAATCAATCGAAAGCACTTGAAAAGGTCGTGAGACATCTTTTGGCCTACCCATCTTTCCTAGCGTACCATGAGTCGGTAATTTATAAGCAAGGCAAATATCACAACGAGATATAAAACTCACAACGTCAGAGTGCATGCCAGGCCAATAGAATCGAAGTGCCAAGCGCTTATATGTCTTAAACACGCCAAAATGACCAGCAGTAGGCTCCGAATGACATTGAGCTAAGATTTGCTCTCGCTGTTCCTTAGGAACCACCTCCTTCCAGTCAAACTCCGAGGTAAGAACATTTTTATTCCTCATATACCTAAACAATACGTTTCCCTCAACCCTGTAGTTAGGAAAACTGATTGCAGCTTCCTGACAGCCATTAAAAATATTAAGGTACCAATCGTCTTTTGTATCTGTAGCAGGAATAGCAGATACATGTAAGTCAGCGATAGTATCAACTGGTACAATCCTAGAAAGGGCGTCAGGAACAACGTTATCCTTACCACGGCGATGTTTTATTTCAAAGTTAAATGAGGAAAGGCGAACACCCCAGCGAGCCAGACGTCCTGTAGGGTTCGAAAGAGAAAGGAACCATTTCAGTGCTGAGTGATCAGTGTAAACTATAAACATCTTGTCATTTTCTAAGTAGCAGCGCCAGTGTTCGAGAGCAGCCAGTACAGCAAGTGCTTCACGCTCTGTCGTACTGTAATTTCTCTCTGATTTACTCAAGGACCTACTCATAAACGCAACGGGATGCTCAACACCATCAATAGTTTGAACTAGCATAGCACCGATACCAAAGTTACTAGCATCAGTGTGAACTTCGAAAGGGTACGAGAAATTAGGGCAAGCCAGAACAGGCGCCTGGACTAGCCGTGACTTAAGTTCTAAGAAAGCCTTATCTGCTTCACAAGACCAAGCAAATGCCGGAGCATTCTTCTTAGAGCTCGTTAGTTTATTCAGTGGACCAGCAACCGTACTAAATTGAGGAATGAAACGTCGATACCAAGAGGCTGTACCAAGGAAACGTTTTACCTCCTTACTGTTAGTAGGTGTCGGATAATTCAGTATAGCCTCAACCTTCTCAGGATCTGTACGTAAACCCTTAGCATCTACAATATAACCTAGGTACCGAAGCTGACTCCTAAAGAACTGGCACTTGTCAAGATTGATAGTGAGGTTAGCAGAACGCAGTTTCTCGAGAACACGTAGAAGCAGAGCTACATGCTCATCAAATGTGTTACTTACGATAATAATGTCGTCCAAGTAAGCAAAGACCTTCAGCTCAAACTCTGGACCAAATAGAAGGTCTACTAACCTCTGCTGAGTAGCTGGGGCGTTGGTCAAGCCAAAAGCGGTGACTTTAAACATAAAGGTACCTCGCCCGGGAACATAGAAGGCGGTTTTCTCACGATCGGTCTCCTCTATCAATGTCTGCCAAAAAGCTTTGGATAAGTCAACACTAGAAAGGTATTTAGCATCCTTCAAGTTATCAAGGATTTCCGATATATATGGCAAACTATAAGCGTCCTTTTTAGTGACGGAATTCAGCTTACGGCTGTCTAAGCAAAAGCGAGGATTCCCATCTTTTTTTCCAACAACCAATACTGGAGAAGACCAAGGGCTCTCACAAGGCTCTATAACATCTAGTTTTAACATCTCATCCACCTGTTCAGAAATTATTTGTTGCTTAACAGGTGACATACGATAGTAACGTTGTCTTATCGGCTCAGCATCCCCAGTATTGATACGATGCTTAATGAGATGTGTCCTACCTAAACCTTTTTCTGCAAAAGAAATATCTTTGTACTGCTGAGTAATACTATTAGCTATACATTTTTGTGAGTCTAGTAAATTATCAAAAGAATTTAGTTGTATTTCAGTTGAATCTAAGACTTCAGACAACCCGGGGTCATTAACAAACAAATTTTCAGTCTTCGTAAGATACTTTGGACAAAGTTTAAAGTTACACCAAAAATCAATTCCAAGGATCAGAGTAGTCTCTACTTCAGGAATGACGTGTGCTTTGATTAAAGAAAATTTATCCTCAAATACTACTGGCAGCAGAATATATCCTAAAATTTAATTAATTAATTAAAAGTTTATTTTTATAAAGTAAAAAAGTGAATTAAGAACGTACCGTTACAACCGATCACTCTAAAGATCCTCGCCAAGTAGAAAAGAGATACTGCGAGAATGTGGTCACATATGTGTGGGACCATCCTCGCAGTATCTCCTTTCCAACAAAAGAATCAATATAATCGGTTCATAAACAAAGAATTTATGCCCGAACAGACATAAAAATATACATAATTTTACATTATATAAAGTGGATTTGCCCTAAGGCACAGTTGGGCAGCAGATATTAGGGGTGGCAAATCGTGACAAAAAAACCACCGATGATAGCAAAAAATATATCAAATGCAAAGTACCTAAATATTTAAAAGGCTGCACATATTATGGCGCCGGCCGGAGCGGACCAAACCGCAACGCAACGTACCTGTAGTATCTTCCTAAATAACTTTTGTAAAATTTACGGTATAGAGTGTGCTTAGTTTTATATATTTAGGAAAAGAAAAAATAATTAATTTATCATTAGATTTAGATAAAAGTTGGCAATAAAGTAAATTCATTATGTATCTAGTCTATATGATGGGTGCTGAGAAGGGGCGGCACATGGCCTAGGGCCTAGGACGGCCAACACTGCAAATCTGCCACTAATTATATACAACCAAATTGAGTAACCTATTCCTTTGTTTGAAGTCGGTCATAATTATTCTGTTATGTTTTTGTGGGATCCATGCCCGCTGTCTACGGATTGCTTTCACCCACTCTCTCTTCCTAGCCGGATCAGTTGGGAATCTGAAAGTGTGTTAGTTTGTTCATTCATTTACATCGATATCTTTTCATCGATAGTTTCAAGCCCTATTTGGAAGCATGAAAGAAGAACAAAGGAAAAATGAACGGTATAATCCGAATTGTTTCAGTATACCACTTTTTTGGTTACATTGCACTGAAAAAATAGTACCTACTTAAAATAGTGTAATAATAGAAGTAAACAAACCACATTTAATCGATTTTATGAAAAAAAAGCCGCTTTTATGGGATAAAATTGTACTCACGCGTGATAAGAAAATGTATCTGTTCGGCCACTGTAGTTTTTACAAAATAGTACGGCGCATTTCGTCATATTTCCCGTTGTGTTTTCTTCGAGAGCAAAGGGCACACTGACAACGTCATTTGGATAAGTACACTAAAATGGGACACTACTTGGCAAGAGGGGTAAAGGCGAAAACAGTTTAATGACGTATCCCTTGGTTAAAATATCCTTGGACCTCACTTATAAAAAACATATATACTCGGATTTTTAATTAGACGAAGCTAGCTGACGTTTACTGTGTTGTCAGTTTTTGATGAAATAAAAATAGTGTTGTGAATGATTGAAAAAACTCCTGAATGAATGAAATTGCCTCGTTTTTCAAGTGAATAGTTAGTGTGCCGATTTTGACTTGACGTGCCCGGTTGAGGATCCATATCGTTCGCGTGAAACAATATAGTAACAAAATACACAACAATTACCACAAATACAACGTAACGAAAAACTTTACAAAAACAATAACTAAACAGCGTGAGCGCAGAAAAACATTCGTGCTATTAGACCAGAGGTTAGAAGCCGAATTACAAACAAAATGGTGACCGACGCGCATGGCGTTAATCGGTGTTGGCACTAGTCGCCACGCCGCGCTTTGTAATAAACCGTCAAAAAACTGATTGTAATTACATACTACAAGTAACTTATAACAGAGCACTTTTATACATTTTTTTATACAAATTTCAATAATATTTTATAGTTTGAAATGATTAACTATTCACTCATTGTTCATTCATCTGATTAAACGAGAACTGAACGCAGCACTATTACTTTAAATATGGCAACATTATTTTACAAAGTGACATTAGCTACTGTCAGTGGGTATCGTCTAATTAAAAATCCGACTATAAAATATACAGTCCTTAAACTATTGCCATCTCTTACCACTGGTTAATGTCGAACAGTGACAGAGTTAAACTTTAAGCAATGATCAAATTTAAACTCGGTTCACATGTGTGGCTGTGAGTTTAATATACAGTTAAAACTGGCAAATTTTGGGTGTTTCAGTTTTGAAGTGTAAACAAACCGTTTAGACAAACGTTTTGAAGTATAGACAAAAAAGACCTTTCTTTGATTACACATCAATAGAAGTATACCTCGCTCTAACTAAGCACATGGCTTGTATGTAGTAGGATAGAGAGGATGGATGTAGAAGGACAAGACTCAATCAGTTCCCTGAGCCCTGTCTTGGACCTCACTTCTTCTGTTGCGGAGCAGTGCAACAAGTGCAGTGAACATTACTTGTCGAATTCGGCTAGATTATGTCCTCTGGCCTTGTTTTTTTGTATAAGATGTTTTTACATACATTAAAACATCCCACATTTCTCATATGTTTCCTGTATTTGTTATAGGATGCAGAATATCCACTATAATGCTAGCCAGAGCATTGGATCCTGATAACATAGTTTGGTCGTCAGAAATCTTGCAACGTAGTAAGTAATCTTTTCACCAGCAGTTAGGTAAAATTTGTTTGAATCACAATACCGAGTCCTAAAGGAATTTCAATCTACTTGGACTGAAATTCATGCGCGGTTCAGGTCAAACCGCACTTCAAGATATGAGTAAGTCCAAAAACTGTTTTTAGTGGCACATTCAAACATAACTTGGCATTTGTGTGTGTTTTGTGGTAGTATGTATTGATTCAAACGGTGAAGGAAAAGATCGTGAGGAAACCCGCGGCTTAGTCAGTTCCGCACGTAATGACCATGTCTTTCCTGTGGATAAGGCCGACTGAGCTGACAGGGTGGTATAGGTGCTGGGCAAGCCTATTCTATCAAAAATCCTGTCCCAGGCACTTTAGCGTCCCGCGATTAAGGCTTGTGTAGCCACCAGTTGCCTCTGACGCTATATAAATCATTTACAATATATGCAAAAGCCTGTTTCATCATCATGAAGAAGTCCACTGCTGGACATAGGCCTCCCCTACACATTTTCAGGAAGAATGATTCTGAGCCCTTTCCATCCCCGACTTCCTGCGATCTTAACAATGTCGTCAGTACATCTCGTGGGTGGGTGCCCTACTTTTCGTCTTCCGGTTCGCGGTCGCCATTCGAGAATCTTTATTCCCTAACGGTTGTCAGTTCTTCGAGTTATATGACCTGCCCATTGCCATTTCAACATACTAATTCTAAGAGATAGGTCGTTGACCTTGGTTCTTCTACGGATATCCTCATTTCTGATTCTATCACGTAAGCCTGTTTATATTTATGTATTGATTGTGTGTTTATGTTTCAGCTCAGGAACATGCCTTGGAAAATGACTCCTTAGAAGATGCGATGCTCGTGGCTGACTTGTCATTGATAGCGCCGGTAATACCGTCGCCGAGGATACTACAGATGTTCCTATCAGCACTCACAGCCGACCCACCATGTAAATAACTCTATCTATCAAGTTTAAATTTAACTAATGTATTCTTTCAGTTGGGGAATAAAGGTTCTCAAATGGCGACCACGAACCGGAAGACGAAAAGTAGGGCGCCCACCCACCAGATGGACTGACGACATTGTTAAGATCGCAGGAAGTCGGTGGATGGAAAAGGCTCAGAATCGTTCTTCCTGGAAATATGTAGGCCTATGTCCAGCAGTAAACTTCAAGCATAGATATTTAAATAATCATATAGTTGAACCGGGAATCGAACCCGTTACGCCCACCAGAGCCCCCGCCTGCGCAGGCTTGGCTAGCAGGGCTTATAACTAGCGGCACATAACTTTAGCGCTGAGCGTTATGCTTAGGGGATAGCTGCGCATGCGTCGTAGTGTGCTCATGTCGCGCCAGTGAGATGTGTGCAGAGTGTCTTATTGGTACGGAGAGCGGAGTGCGACTGGAGAGCAAATCTGCGCTACGCACGCCCGCCCTTCATTCCGCTAGCCCCCCCCTTCTCAGGTACCTCATTTTTGACTTCTGCGCAATAAAGGTCAGCTCTAAAGTTATGTGCCGCTACCTATTCTAGCCAGGCCCGCGGAGGCGGGGGCCCGGGCGGCAAATGCCATTTCGACTATATAGCCAGTCCGACGCTGGTATTCACAGATATATCGGAGGCGCGCGCAGGCGAGTGCGTGGTGGGCGCGGGTCGGATGTGCCTGCGGTCACGTGACTCGGCGGAGGCAGCGGCGCCTCTGTTCGCCGCGCTCCTGCACTCGAACGCACCGCTGCCGGCGCGGATCAACGCCATGCAGGCGCTAGTTGACTTGACGCGCAGGTAATTATGCACAGCATGCGGTCACGTGACTCACGCGATCACGCTGCCGATGAGACTAGAACCTGGTGGCCTTCTTCCCTTATCCAAATGATAAACTCCACACAGTCCTATAATTATTGGAAAACCAACAGCTTACTCTAGCTCAGAGGTTCCCAACCTTTTGTCCAGCAGTGGACTTCTTCAGGCTGTAGGCCTACCACAAGCTCTGTCTGGCTCTGTCTCTTACTCTGGTTTTGAGACAGTGTGAGTGTTGACTAAATAAATCCGACATCGAAACGTCACACACACAGTATAATACACTGGTGAGCACTCACACAGACTCAAAACCAGAGCCAGAGACAGAGCCCGACAGAGCTTGTGGTAGGCCTACTGATGATGATGATTGTTTTGAACAGGTACGTGAACATAATGGAGCCATTGCTGGGCGCTATCAGCCGCTGCCTCGAGGTGGAGATGCCTACAAGACTACGCCGCGCCGCCTCACGTTCTCTGACCGGACTGTTACTTAGCGAGTTCCTTCGATTGCGCAAGCCACTCTATTACAAGTAAGCTTCATCATTATATATTATTATGGGCTTTTTATGCAGACTGTACATGGCAGCATTCCACACACACACACAACCAGAACCCTGCGTATTGTGTTAGTAACATTGTCATTTTTACTGTTTTATTTCTTGTTGTGTACAGTTTGTAGAAATAAATGATTTTCTTTCTTTCTTTCTAAATAACATTTTGTTGACGTAAAAGGCGACTAAGGAAACGCAACTGGGAAATGGGCAGCAGCATTTCCCAATTTATAACACCAACACTGCGGTCACCAATCCGCCTGCCAAGCGTGGTGACTATGGCAACTTACCCCCCATGATGTGTAGGGGAGTCCTATATCCAGCAGTTTTTCAGGCTGATAATAATAATGAACAGTTTAGTTAGACCCTCAAGTTATCACGGCTTAAAAAAACGAATACTGAATTTTAGTAAATAAGAATGGCGCATTAACAAGACCGAACGGCATTCCTCTATAATGTAATTGACTGCTTTTGTTCGGAGAAAAGATAAGCCAACTGTTGTTGGCTGTTTGCTCAAATCTATGTTATTTTTAAGACGTTGTAGAAAAGATTGAAACGAGTTGTTGTCTCATCATTTTTTCATACAAAAGAAAGAGATACGAAGACAAATGGAATTGTTCAAACTTATCGAGTAAAACTAAAACTACAAAACAGGATGTACAGGGTACAGGATACAGATGTGCAGGGTACAGGATACAAATTCATTTTTTATATATATAAAGCCGCCCTATTCTAATATTATAAAGCTTGGATAGTCCATTTATCAAGAAAGGCTATCGGCTATATAACATCACGCTACGACTCATAGGAACATCATCAATGCAAAATGTTTCAAAAATCTATGCCTATCCTTTTCTATGTCCATCCTTTTCTATCACGTAAGGATGTTTCTATAAATTCTAGATTCTGTCAAAATGTTCTAGAAAAAAATGCTCCTAAACGTTCTAGAATGTTCTTTAACATTCTGGAATAACCGGGCAACGCCGGGCTTCGCTGCTCGTGAATATATACAACGTGTATCAAAATATGTGTACTATCCTGAAGGGGGGTGAATTTCCACCCCCCGGGGAACAACTTTTGTTCAACGACTTTTCGAACTTCGATTGGTATCTCTGAAAAAAACTGCAACGAAGTTTCAACATGAACAGCTGACTTTATACAAAGTGACAACCCTAAACTCAACTACAGAGGTAGTAGGTAGTAGTAGTAGACTTACAGAGGTAGTAGGTCAAGGGGTCAAGGGGTTACAAGGATAGGGTTGTCAATTTATTTAGGCATTATGAAATTAAATATTTTTGTATGGGAAACTGAAAATAGGAATTTTTAATTATCTCCCCCCCACAACTGATCACCATTGTGGTCTGAAGCCCCCCACCTTCGCATAGTACACATATTTAGATACACCTTGTATACACAGGCCTTATAAATGTTTTTTTCTAGTTACTTCGCGCTCATAGTCGACGCGGACAATGAGGTTCGTGAACCGGCAGAGTACTACGTCACGTCATGCCTGAAATCCAGCGTCATATTCTTAAACTTCGTGGATTGCGTGCTGTATTACAATAGCAGCGAAGGTAAGTTCCACATAATACTATCTTAATTGTTAGTAGTTGGCGTAACTCTGTACAATTATAGGTAAGGGCAAAGATTTTTGTGTAAAAAAGTAAACGGGCCTTGGCATCTATTATAGATGATTTATATAGCGTCAGCGGCAACTGGTGATTGCTCAAGCCCTACTTGCGGGACGCTATACTGCCAGAGACAGGATTTAGATGAAATAGGCTGGCCTAGCACCTATACCATGCTGCCAGCTTAGTCGGCCTAATACACAGGAAAGACATGGTCAATGCGTGCGGAGCTGACTAAGCCGCGGGTTTCCTCACGATGTTTTTCTTCGCCGTTTGAGAGCACTATAGTTCGGCCGTTCAGAGAATGCGTTCCTGACACGTCGCGATTGAACTGACAACGTAACTTTGTAATGGCGTTGCAGTTACGATAAAAATATTTTTGCTGGTTGTTTACCGTTTCAACAATTGATGAGCATTAAAAAAACATTATTATGTCAATAATCAATGAATTTTATAATTTTGTGCCAAACTGAGTGTCAAATAACTTGTTATACAATATTTTTCTAAATCTATACTGCGCTATTACAAGGTTATGTCAGCGCTTTATATTTGTAGTGCTGTACTAACTATGTGACTAACTGTGACTAACTGGTCAAACTGTCAAACGCATTCTCTGATCGGCCGAACTATAGTAATAGATATTTGGTTTACAAAACAACAAAACATTTACAAGTTTGAGACAGTGTTAACAAGAAAAAAATTGCATTTGGTTCATAAGAGAACAACCTATAGCCTAGCCTACAAACTTTGTTTAAACTTAAGCTTAGTTAAAGAACTGGACGGCACAATGTGTTTATCTGCCAAGTTTTTTATTATATCACTAGTGGCCGCCCGCGGCTTCGCTCGCCCGTTCCCGTAACACCCCGTTCCCGTTGCTTTTTCGGGATAAAAAGTATCCTATGTCCTTCTCCCGGTTCTAAGCTACCTCCCTACTAATTTTCTGCCAAATCGGTTCAGCCGTTCTTGAGTTATAAATAGTGTAACTAACACGATTTTCTTTTATAAATATAGATATTAACCATATTCCCCACAACCGACAACCGTTGGCTAATAAAGGTTCTCGAATGGCGACCACGAACCGGAAGACGAAACGTAGGGCGCCCGCCCACCAGATAGACCGACGACATTGTTAGAAGCGCGGAAAGTGGATGCGATGGAAAGGGCTCAGAATCATTCTTCCTAGAAATGTGTAGTGTGTATGTGAGGCCTCTGTCCAGCAGTGGACTTCTCAGGCTGATGATGATAACTATACTATGTATAACCTTTCCAGAAAAACTAGACTTCGACGCTCGCCAGCTTATCTACGACGTCATGCTACAACGTCTGACAATAGTGGAGCGTTTGAACACGCAGTGTAAACTCGCGCAAGAGATTCTACAGCACGCCGCTAACCTGGTGACTCAAGAGGAAGAAATACCAGCGACCTTGCACGCAGCTTTGCTGGATACCATCAAACTACTCATCGGGCCGCGCATGAAATTGCCCAGTAAGTATTCTGCGTAGTACATGGTATGTAGATAGATGTATATTAATACTTCAGACCAGCTAACTAAATATGCCGGCCGAGAAAAGGCTATTTCCGAGGACTCTAAAAGCAGCCATCCTTGATACTATCGAACTGCTCATCGGACCGCGCATGGTACCATTCATTTACAAGTTTTGGGAGTTAATGAATTCATTATTTTCAGAAAAACCTCAGCATTCTGGAGATTTTGCGGATATAGAGGACATACAAGAGCGTGTTACTTCAAATATAGTTTCTCATGTAAGTAAAAAATACCACTTTTGCGGAACACGCCTGCGGAAGTTTGAAATTGTATGAAAATTACGTTAGGTCGGTGCGAGCACCTGTCAAACTAAAGTAATTTTCATAAAATTGTATCTCATTAACTTCTCTAGACAGTATTACAGCTCGCAAGTAATACGGTTGGTTATTATTTTTGAAAACAGTTTATATATATTTGTGATAATAAACCTAGAGGATGGTACTAATTCAGTTTGGAAACGTCTCCTTTCTTGTGCAAAATTGACCAATGCGTTTTTCCACTGTTCTGGTGTTCGTACATCGTCCAAGAGTTTATTATACACCCTTGTGATCACTTCAAGGACCGGTTTACCGCCTGCTTCGAACAGGTCGACAGTAATAGGCATGAAGACAGTAATCAAGTATCGCCAAAATATTTATCTGATCTAATGAAAAAGGATTCAAAGATTTTGAAAAATGTATTTATACTCATAATAATGTCGAGATTGTCAATTTATTTGATAATATAAATCTACAAAATACAACAATCCGCCATGATAGCTTAAACACCGGTCAGAGCGAATTACGTCACGTTTACGTAAACGTCATTCTGATTAAGTACAAAAGCACCAATGTTTACTGTTGATATACAGAAACGTGACGTAATAACAGACGCCATGACACCAGCGAGCGTTTTGGCGTGAATTTGAAAATTTCAATTTAAATGTACTTTTATTGCACAAAAACCTTAATTTTCTACAGAAATATGATATATTTTAGACATAACAGATACTTCTGAATATGATAGAAGAGATTTTGGAAATTAGTCGTCAGGCCTATTCTGCCATAAGGTGATAGCTGAAAATCAGTGCTTTGCTCTTGAGCAATAATATGCGCTGAGCTATTTGTCTTTTTGTCTGGCTGCAACACACACACCATCTTTTTTTCGCTAGTATGTTTTACTTATGTGTGTTATGTTTATACAAATAAAGTTCTTATCTATCTATCTTATTTTGTCTTCGCCAGTCTTTTTGCCAATTATTGCTTACGGTATGTTCAGAGTTTTTGGTAACTGGCACTATTTTCATATTAGAAATTAGGGTACCTTACTTGTTTTTTCTGTCTTTAGCTTACAAACCGGGCTATGGTAAGTCTCGGTCTCACAAGCTGTGTGTGCCTAGGCCAAATAGGCCGATGCAGCTAAAACTAGTTTTAAGCTCTGTACCCGAAGTCGGAGTTTTGCTTCCACATTTCGTTACCAAATATTGTTTTCGTTTCGCCTATTTGTCTCTCTCTACAGGGTTATTCATTATTAGCTGCAAATACTCAGGAATTAGGTTCAACAAATAAAATAAAAAATATTTATGAAATGATTTTTTTTAAGTTTTGTTATGAAAATCCCGAGAAAATCGATAAAGAAATCATTGGTGCCTGACCTATTTTGACCTTTGATCCGCGCCCGCGCGCCGTGAGTGACACTCTGCGTTCAGTCACCGCCTGGGTGGGTCATCGTCCTGTTCTCCATGGCAGTCATTATGCAATATCCGTAAAGAAATTAATAAAAAAAAATTTTTGATCCAAAAACTTAATACAAAATTAAAAAAAAATCATTACATAAATATTTTTTATTTTATTTGTTGAACCTAATTCCTGAGTATTTGCAGCTAATAATGAATAACCCTGTATAGTATGGCGAAAATATGTGACGGCAAAAATACGTTACGTAGTTAGAGTTGTTGTCTCATCTTTTCTCCATACAATAGACAGAGACAAATAGGCAGAACGAAAACAACATTTGGTAACGAAATGTTGTAAATGCACTGGGACTTCGGGCTCTGTACTCACATTCGGTATTACCTACTCGATAGTTTTACTCCAAAGTAAGTCCGAGTAAGTATTAACGTGTGGAGCCCAAAACTCACAGCTCGAAGGCTCGTATCAAGCCGGCTCGATGGAATTAAATAAAACTAATTTCCTTCGCACCTACTCGAAGCGAGAGATTAATGCTGAATGTGTGGACGAAATCCCATGCCATGGTTTTTACTCGACATGATAGCTCGATCGGGCAAAACCGTATGTGAGTATGGAGCTTTAGCTGCATCAGAGTTAATTTAAACAGATCTTAGCTTAGCAATCGATAACTATTTTGGGCATTCCACACAACACTATCTAGCTCTAAACTAAGCAGAGCTTATAAGACGGGAACTCAGATAGCTGATAATACTTTCTTTTGGAAAATACATACTAAAAATACAATATGACTGATAAGAAACTGACAGAGATCAAACACGTTCACCACAAAAATATTTGTTCTCGATGTGGATCAAACCCACGCCCTCCAAGCAATGCTATGCACCTACTTACTGAGCTGTAAAATCTGTCACATAAGTCTGATGAACTGTGGGTAGTATTATCTATTAGTATATTATTAATTTTGATTTTATGTGTGTTTCGGGGTTAGAAAGTGTTGTGTGAAATTGTCGATAATATTTTTTATGCAAGAGGGCATAAATGCACTCTCTGAGTGAACAGTAACAGTAAGCAGTGGCTGTAACGTCAAACCTGTAGATGGAGCCACGGTCGCGTTAGTACCGTATTAACAGTCCCTAATGCCCGTAGCACGTAATTACCACGTAATTTTGTCATGTCTTTACCCGTGTATAATATGATGTGGAGCACTGAAACTGCCTGTTCTAACGCATAGATTCGACTATATTCCATCTCTTTCTCCGCGCGGTTTCGTCGACCTACTCCGATGCCAACCACACCTCCGCGCTTTGGCCGCCATTATGTTGCGGTGCCGCGTTGTTTTCGCACGTGTTTGTAGAAATAAATAAAAATAAATAAATAATGCTGGACAATTCACACAACATTATCTAGCCCCAAGCTAAGCAGAGCTTGTGTTATGGGTGCTAGATAACTGATATACATAATACATTACATTACATGTATATATCTTTTTTATTTTATATAGAAAACGACCAGAACAAATACCTGCAGATCGTACAAATATTTGTTCCAAGGCGGGAATCGAACCCGCAACCTCTTGCGTCGCAGGTGGACATTCGCCCACCGCACCACAGAGATCGTCAAAGCACGAGGTTCTGATGCCCATTCCGCTGCTCAAACTACACTTGATCGGAGCAGACTTCAGCTATAGATAGTGTAATTCACGAAGACGCGCCCCACCAATTTTCGGTTGAGCGGATCGCGGGGTGCGGGGAGTTTGCTCCGAGCGGCAGTCGCGAACCGTAGTCTATTCATTGTAGTGTGCGTGTGCACTCATAGGTAATTAGTGTGTACCGATAACACTCAAACATTGACGGAAGCTTGCACACATATACTGTAAAATAAACGGTTAGGAGGAATAGTGGGGCGCGCCTTCGTGGATTGCGGCGCGCCTTCGTGGATTGCACTATCTATAGCGGTGTCGCTTTAACGGTTCCGCAGAGGAGGTGTGCTACGGGCGTAAGAGTTATTCTTCGAGTGTGATTAGAATCCGATGGCGCAGCGGTCAGCGCAGTCCCGTACCAAGGGGAAGGTCGCGGGTTCCAATCCCGCTCGGCTTTTAACTTTTGGGACATTATCAAAATCTTTGTGTAATTCTCGTTCATAGTTTGTGTGTTTTTAGAAAATGAAGCGCACAGTCGCCGAAGTGATGGTCCCAGCTGTGCTGCGGCTGTACGCGAAGCTCGGCAAAGGCGGCGGCCAGCTCGCAGCCTACCTCATCATGTTGGTGCAAGAACTAGAGGTCGAATATAAAGAAGAGGTAACTGTCATAACCTATCCCTTATCTTATTGAGGTCAGATAAAGCAAATCAACATTTATCCATTGTTTTTTTAGTTCCTATTCCTGTCTTACCCACGCCTCACTAATACCCCCCTTACCCTTTCCCTTATGCCCGGGATACACGAGACTAGTTTTTCAAGGTGTAAACAGAACTAGCTTAATTTTTCATATAGCAGTTCTGTTTACACGAAGCTAGAACTGCTAGCTTACTATTATACTATCTTGCTATCCTGGCTTGAAAAACTAGCTTCGTGTATCCCGGGCATAAGGGTTGAAACACTGAAAAAGTCTACTGCTGGATATAGGCTTTTCTTATACATTTCCAGGAAGAATGATTCTGAGCCCTCCCCATTCACGGACTTCTCGCGGTTTTCGATTTTAAATACATTTAATCAATCCTTTGTTGAGCTTATAGATCGAGGAGCTAATAATTTGTTATTGCGCTTTCAGATCGAAGAGCTAATAGAGACCGACGAAGAACTAGTGACGCGGATAGCAGAATTCCGCGAAAACCACTCCGTGCAGTCCACGGCAGGGAATATGCGTAATCTGGTGACGTCATCCGGTCCGCCCGAGCCCGAGACACCGAAGCCACAGCGCAAGCGCGCGCCGAGGCGAGAACTGCCCAAAAAACGCGCGTTGAAAATTTGACCCGCGTCTAATGGTCCCCAGCGGTTGCCAGATCCGCCCGACACGCCAGCCAGTCCCGACTACTCTGCCTGCGATTATAAGCTGGATCAGTTTGATTTCATGTTTGTTAATGAGCAAACTACGTCTATTGGCCGGAAGATCACTAGACCACCGCGACGTGAAATATCGGATGACATTCCGCTTTCCATAATCCGAGCGTCCGGGGCTGAGCTAAGTCTGCCTATTCCCAGCTTCATTTCGGAATTTCATATCAATGAAGAAGATTTATACGGGGCAGGCCCCAGCGGTATCGTGCAATATTCGACGTCCGATGAGGAGACTTCTCAGGTTAAACCTGCAGTAGAGCCTTCCTGGGAACCGGCCGTTGGAGCTTCTAAACCTAGATTTAAGAAATGCCCTGATTCTAAATCACATCTAATTAAGTCATCGAATAGAGCATCAGGTACCTCTGCGGGTCCAAGTAGAGCGGTTGACCTTGCGATTGATCCTAAAGTTCAGCTTGCCATTGAGCCGGCTGATGCTTCTCGGAATAAGTTTAAGAAATGTCCTGATTCTAAATCGCACCTTATAAAGTCATCCAAACGAGTTTCCAATGCAGGTTCAAGCCAATCGGTTGAAACTGAAGGTGGGCATACTATTGAGCCTTCTGATGCTTCATCTCGGAAGAAGTGTCCTGATTCTAAATCGCACCTTATAAAGTCATCCAAACGAGTTTCCAATGCAGGGTCAAGCCAATCGGTTGAACCTGAAGGTGGGCATACTATTGAGCCTTCTGATGCTTCATCTCGGAAGAAGTGTCCTGATTCTAAATCATATCTAATAAAGTCATCAAAACGAGCTTTAGCTAACTCTGCAGAGTCCAGTCAACCGGTTGACCTTGAACCTACAGTTGGGCTTGCCATTGAACCTACCGCTAAGTCTCCTCAGAACAAAAAAAAATGTCCTGATGGGAAATCTCATCTCATAAAGTCATCGAAACGCGCTTTAGCTAACTCTGCAGAGTCCAGTCAACCGGTTGACCTTGAACCTACAGTTGAGCTTGCCATTGAGCCTACCGCTAAGTCTCTTCAGAACAAAAAAAAATGTCCTGATGGTAAATCTCATCTCATAAAGTCATCGAAACGAGAATAAGCTAACTCTGCAGAGTCCAGTCAACCGGTTGACCTTGACCCTACAGTTGAGCTTGCCATTGAGCCTACCGCTAAGTCACCTCAGAACAAAAAAAAATGTCCTGATGGTAAATCTCATCTCATAAAGTCATCGAAACGAGCTTTAGCTAACTCTGCAGAGTCCAGTCAACCGGTTGACCTTGAACCTACAGTTGAGCTTGCCATTGAGCCTACCGCTAAGTCTCCTCAGAACAAAAAAAAATGTCCTGATGGTAAATCTCATCTCATAAAGTCATCGAAACGAGAATAAGCTAACTCTGCAGAGTCCAGTCAACCGGTTGACCTTGACCCTACAGTTGAGCTTGCCATTGAGCCTACCGCTAAGTCACCTCAGAACAAAAAAAATGTCCTGATGGTAAATCTCATCTCATAAAGTCATCGAAACGAGCTTTAGCTAACTCTGCAGAGTCCAGTCAACCGGTTGACCTTGAACCTACAGTTGAGCTTGCCATTGAGCCTACCGCTAAGTCTCCTCAGAACAAAAAAAAATGTCCTGATGGTAAATCTCATCTCATAAAGTCATCGAAACGAGAATAAGCTAACTCTGCAGAGTCCAGTCAACCGGTTGACCTTGACCCTACAGTTGAGCTTGCCATTGAGCCTACCGCTAAGTCACCTCAGAACAAAAAAAAATGTCCTGATGGTAAATCTTATCTCACAAAGTCATCAAAACGAGTTTCAGATATTTCTGGATAAGTCCAACCTGCCTGTTGCAGGTCCCAGTTATATAGTTGGCAGCGATTGCGATTAACTTGGTCAAAGCTCTGGTATCTTAAAGGATTCTGATGTATCTAGTAGTGATTCGGCAAATGGGTTAATTACTTCACTGACTTACAGACTTTACAAAGGTCGATTTATTTAATACCTAAGTATTAAAGGTAGTTGATAGTATACAATGACTATTCTTTATATAAATTGGTATGACGTTTTATACGTAGGTAGCTATTTTAAGCGTAGTTTGTAATAAATACCAAACGTTTACTATAGTAAAATGTAACAATACAGAAGTAGAAAATGTTTATTTTGCATTTTATCTAAATGATGCACTGCGACTTATAAGTATGCAAGTCGTCTTATGATACTGCAAGAAAACAAAAGATTGATAAAGATTTCAATTCTCAGTTCAATTCAATTCTCAGTCTGGGATTGGTTCCATTTAGACGAGAGAAGAGTGGCCCAACACCCACTCAACTAGTCTTTGAAACAAACAAATCCGAGTTGAGTTCAATATTTATATCTATTTTATAATTATATAAAAGTCTGTGTTTAGTGTAAGTACTATTTCTAGAAAAGTAGTTTTTATTATTTGTCATAGATTTTATACGAGTTTTTACTTATTGGCTTGGTATGTATTTTTTCTCCCAATTCTCCATCTGGGTTTGGTTCCATTTAGACGAGAAGAGTGCCCTAACACCCACCCTTGCACTAGTCTTTGAAACAAACAAATCGGAGTTGAATTCATAATTATATTTATATCTAGTAGTAGTGGTAGTAGTTGTAGTATCTACATATTTAATAATTATTATAGTCTGTGTTTAGTATTAAGTACTATTTCTCAAAGTTTAGTCGTTTTTGCGATATTTCATAGTTTTTTACGAGTTTTTCCTCATTGATTTGGTATGTATTTTTTCGCTTGTGAAGAACTATCAATTATTTTTATACTGCGTTCGTTGTAAAAATGTGTGGACTTTCAATAAAACTTTACACTCTCTACTACTCGTATACGTTTTATTTATTGTGCGCTTACCCCCCTGGGCGCCACAATCTGCACAAACTACAATCGAGAACCTAATTATTACTAGTTTAAGAATACAGACTGGACAGGAAACCTATACCAATCTGCGTCACTAACTCATAACTAAATATTGGCATACCAGTCAGGATCCAACTTTTCTGGCCACATGATTAAGAGCCTTATGTATTAAAGTACTCTGTGGTTAAGAGGACGGTGAATTTATAAGGATTCGACGTAGAACCACCCAGGGAATTAAAATAATAATACTTGTGTGATAATAACATATTATTATTAATCATTAAAAAATAAACATTTGTAGCAGATCGTTTTATCAATAGTTATTTGCTTATTTAGGTACCTATTTACAATAATATTTAAACATGTTCAATCAATAATAAATAGTTAACATTAATTATATAACCTCTATAAAACATTACTTAAATTCAGTTTAACAACTAGGTCACTTTCGTTTTCTATTTTCAATTCCTTTTTGAACGTTTTCTTCAACAACATGTCGATAGCAGCTTCCTCTGTAACAAACCACAGAAATTATTACACCGGCCGTCTTTCTCTTTCCTTCAGTAGCTTCTTAACAATAGGTTACCATAACTACCCCGAAAGGAGACCAGAGGCCTACAAAATACACAATCGCCTGTTTATCTGTTTGCTCTCGTATTTCAGTACAACTTTCCCTGTACTTTTAAGGGCCTACATCAGGTGAAACCGAAAATGTAAAGTAGCATTTTTTTTCGTTGTATGGACGAATCCATTTAATTTTTTTGTAAAATATAACAATTAAATGGTGTAAAAAAATTATGTTCCGGCTAGAAATTCTCTTAAACTCACTGGGTTCGATAAAATTGAACGCAAAGTTTGCCAAAAACTCTCAATTTTTTTTAGATTTGAAATGGTTTTTTTCCGTTGCTGTTAGAGCCATTGCAATGAAAGTTTTGTTCCCGTATACCTAAATAAATACGTAAAAACCTGATGTTATTGCACTTTTCTTAGTTGCCGTAGTTTTTATAAAAAAATAAAATTTTCAAAAATATATATAGGTAGGATTTCCTAGCTACTTCTCTCAGTACAGCCCGCGCGGCCGACGAGGTGAGGTCTATGTCAAATTTCGCGACATGACATTTCATCTTTGACTACGTAAAATATACCCTAGATTAAATCATAGCTACTACTGGTACTATAAATTTGCCACAGTGTAACATAAAACAAATTGTCACAGTATAACGAAATGACATAATACCATCTTCATCATACATTATGATCGATAACCTGTATTCACATCATCATCAGCCTGTAGAAGTATATATTTTATGTAGCATATAACTTATCTAGTACATTCTAGGGCACGTTCCTATCGTGCGTGACCAGCGAAGCGCAATGCTTTTGTTAAATACCTCCATTTTTGTAGTTGCATAAGTAGCTATCTTCCTATCTACCCAGTGCTTTCCGTCATCATCATCAGTAAGTAGAAGTCCACTGCTAGATATAATTATGTAGACCTCCTTTATACATTTCCATGAAAAAACAATTTGCCGATTTCCCACGATCTTTAGAATGTCATCGGTCCATTAGGTGGAGGGGCGCTCTGGTTGCTTAGCACCGGTTATATTGTCGTAGCGACCCGCTTTTTGATTCTAAAGGCGTGTGTTCAAACCCCGTCATGCACAAATTAGTTTATCTGCCAAAAAACCTATGTGCACTATGTCAGTACACTCTAACGGTGAAGGAAAACAATAAATGAAACCAACGTGAAGTAGCAAAACTTTTGAGGCACATTCATAATCCACCACACCAGCTTTAATTTTCTATTGACATGACAAGAAGAAGACTCAAAAACTATGTAGCCGATTTTAGGCCTTTATAAAAATAGTGTCGATTTTGCAAAGAGTTTGGGAGCCCATTACAATGAAAAGGAAGTATATATATATATATTATGGACAATCTACACTACACTATCTAGCCCTAAACTAAGCAGAGTTAGTATTATGGGAACCAGATAGCTGATGTAATACTTAAATACATTTTGTTTGTAAATACATAGGTACTTGGAAAACAATATAACATCCAGATGGAGAACAAATATCTATGATCACCACACAAATATTTGTTCTCGGTGGGGATCGAACCCACGACCTATGGCGCAGAAGGCAGAGCTACTAATAAATGAGCTGAGAGCCCAGTCATAACAATAATATCATGGGTTTAGAGTATTTTTGATTGCCGTCTTTTGAATCTGGAGGTGTCTGTAATGTCCCGAATTCTGGAACTTTCTGTCAAAGGCTTCATGCACGGTGCGCTCAAATACCCAAATACCAAAATACATGTGCCTATTTCTATACACGCAGCAAGGAGTTTCCCAAGATTTTGCGTTTGACAGAACTTTGAAGAGTCAGTTGGGGTTGTCGAAACTCTTTGGTATACCTAATATTTTTAAATGCCGATAAAATACAATAATATAAGTCGAATAGACAGTGTTATTTCACAATGCTTCACTGATCTCCACCGCAATGAGCACCGAAGGCCTAAATGAGTGCAAAGCTTAAAGCCACCCATAAATAATTTCCATTTCAATTCATTTATGAATTGAAATGAAAATTATCTATGCATGTAATGTATTGTATTATGTATATCAGTTATCTAGCACCCATAACACAAGCTTTGCTTAGCTTGGGGCTAGATCATGTTGTGTGAATTGTCCAGCATTATTATTATTATTATTATTATTTATTTCCATAGGCATGAATTCTATGCACTAAGTTATACTTACTAGATTTACATACAGATCTGGAAGTATAACCTTTTAGACAAAAGAAAAAATTACTAAATTGGATCATAAAATTAAATGACGAAGGTATGCAGTAACAAACAATAAAACAAAACGGCTAAGCCGATTTTGATGAAATATTACTTTTCAGAAAAAAAAAGATTAAAAGAGAGAAGACGAAAGAGAAGAAAAAAGATAAGAATGTTATTGTACAAAAAAATTGCCCCCCTTGCCCCCCAGGACCCCCCCTTTTGTGAGTGCTACCGGATGCCGTCGAGATAGGGGGTTTTCGATTGGGGTTTCGTATAGAGGGTTTCTTCCTGAATTGAAAAAACAAAAAAAACACCCCCCTCTTGCCCCTTTTTTCACCCCCCCCTTTCGTATCTTCCAAGCGGAGTGACTTGCAAGACTTTTTTTTTTTTTGGGTCATGTAGGGAAGGTGAGATTATTTTGAAAGCAAAATAAATTTTGCCCCCCTCCCCCCTCTAGACCCCTTTATTATTTTTGACCCTTTTTTTCGAGTGGAGCATTGCGGCGAGCGAAGCGAGCCGCCATGCAACCATGGGGAACAGTGCGGGCTTTGCGAAGCGAGCCGTGCTGTGACCCCCCCCTCAAGCCCCCAGAACCCCCTCCTTTAGTAGGGTGGGTAGGCGCCCACCCTACTGAAATTTAGAACCCCCTCCTACTGAAATTTAGGGTGTCTTAGGGGTGTGAAAAAATGTTCACTAGACTGAGTTCAAAATTCAAAATGGCAGCTGTGCCACTTCCGGTTTTGCAAAAATCGTCCGATTAAGGTCGTTCAAACGGTTCATTCGACTGAGGACTATGATTGGAGATTGAATTTTAGGTTTTTTAAGGTGTTTGATTGGATCTTCACTTGGTTTAGGGTTCCGCCCCTGTGGGAACGCATTGAGGACGCGAGCTGCTTGCAGCTCGCGATGCACGCGACCCGGTAGTCAACGTTTGGGTTCCTTCCAGCGGTTTCGACCCGTTAAGGGTTTTGGCTTGACGTACAATTTAGGGTTCCGTATAAGGTTTTGATTGGGGTTTTACTACATTGAGCAATTTGATTAAGTGTTCGACTTTTAGGGTTCCTTAGGACTTTGATTGGAGTTTCAACTACACTTAGGAGCTTGATAATGTTAACATTTTTAGGGTTCCTTAGGACTTTGATTGGGGTTTTACTACATTGAGGAACTTGATAAAATAAACAACTTTTAGGGTTCCTTAGGCCTTTAATTGGAATTTTACTTCACTTAGGACCTTGATTATGTAAACAATTTTAGGGTTCTTTAGGACTTTGATTGGGGTTTTACTACACTGAGGAACTTGATTCACTGATCGACTTTTAGGGTTACTTAGGACTTTCTTTACTACTTTTTGGGGTTTTACAAGTGCAAGTGTAATGTAAAACTGGGAGTAGCACACCGACACCAAAACCGAAAAAACTAGTTAAGGGGCTGACGTATGGAAAATTTTCATACAAACGGAATACCAAAATGATTTCTAATTTAGACAGATTTACACTATATTATTGTAATAATTGTATTTGCATAGTATTTATCTAGGTTCCTCAACAGTTTTTATTTCAAATTACTTACCTAAAATGAAATAAACACCAATCGCATTTGCACATTTTTATGCTAAACTTATCAAGTTTTCTACCTATTGGTTTCGTACTAAAAACAACAATATCTTACGTGTTTTTTGTTAAGGAACCTAGTTTATATTGTCTAGTTACAGAATAACAATACTATGTAAAGAATACAAAAAGTTTTCAGTCATCATTTTTGGTATTACGGAACACGATCAAATTCATGGCATTTTCGAACGGCTACTATTGCTATCGCGCACGCACGGTGCGGGTGGCGGGGTGCAGGGGGAGGAAACGCTTGAAGCACACGGGACACTTCGGTTGTGTGTGTGAATCGCTCGGACTTCGGACTAGTTAAATACCTACACTGGCATAAAACATAATGCTTAGATATTTGATAATTGTTAGTTTAGGAAGGGTACTAAGTGAAGATGGGAAATACTAAGTACCTAGGTAGGTTGTAGGTTGGGTAAACGAAATCAAGGAGCAGCACTAGGTCAAAAAGTCTGCCGAAATTTCGAAAAAAGCCAACATTTCGACTAAAACAAATTATGAACCATTAATTTCTATACAGGGTGGAATTTTGTAATGCCACCTGGAGGGAAAGTACTCTTAATACTGCAGATAGAAAATTTTACTCAAAGGAAACATTCCTTTATTTTTGGATAGAAAGCAATTTCTAAAATTAAAAATAAAATAATTTTTAAATTAATTTTTTTTTTTGAAAGGAATAAATTTATTCTTTTAAAGAAATGAATTCGTTAAAAGAATAAATTTGTGTATCCAAGAGAATGGAGCCCATTTCAAGCAACTAATTTCAAGTAACTAGTTAGTTATCCATTTTTTGTAAATAATTAAATTAATTTAAGATTTCCTGGTTTTTCTTTCATTTAATTTATCATGTTTGTTAGAGAGATTTCATCCTTATAATTGACTAACGATCGATGCAATAAAAGTACAAGGTATAATTTTTCTGATTTTAGCCGGTTCAATTCCCGGGTGTGAGAGAATTTTCGAAAAACTTTGAATGCAGTTTGCTTTCTATTCAAAAATAAAGGAATGTTTCCTGTGAGTAAAATTTTCTATCTGGAGTATTAAGAGTACTTTCCCTCCAGGTGGCATTACAAAATTCCACCCTGTATATGAAGTATTGATAAAAGGTCTAAGAAAAATTACAACAAATTATTTTTTTTCTTTATTTATTTGTAGTTCAAAAAACTGCTACCACTCAACGTCCGGTGGAAATATTGATGAAAAGACTAAGAAAAATTGCCACAAAATATTTTTAGTCTTTATTTATCTGGGGCTTAATAAAACTGCTACCACTCAACGTCAGGTGGAAATATTGATAAAAAGACTTGAAAAAATTTCAGCAAAATATTTTTTTTCTTTATTTATCTGAATCTCAAACAACCGACTACCGCTCAACGTCAGGTTATAATATTGAAAAAAGGACTAAGAAAAATGGCTACAAAATATTTTTATTCTTTATTTATCTGGGGCTTAAAAAAACTGATACCACTCAACGTCAGGTAGAAATATTGATAAAAAGACTTGTAAAAATTTGAACAACATATTTCTGTTTTATTTTTCTGGAGCTCAAGAAATAAACTACAGCTCAACGTCAGGTGGAAATATTGATAAAACGACTAAGAAATTAAAAAAAAAACTTTATTTATTTGGAGCTCAAAAAACTGCTACCACTCAACGTCCGGTGGAAATATTGATAAAAAGACTGAGAAATACTTTAACAAAATAGTTTTTCTTTATATAACTGGAGCTCAATAAACAGAGTACTGCTCAACGTCTGGTGGAAATATTGATAAAAAGACTTGGAAAAATTTCTGTAACGTTCACTAGAAGTTGCTTCATGCAATCAAAATTGAGTTCTATATAGTAATTGTGATAAGACATAAATAATTTTTTTTTCAGTTTGTTTATAATCATTATATAAGTATCCACCTATAGTAGGTTAGCTTGGTACACTTTTTTCGCGAGTTTTGTGCGAAAGCCGAGGTCCATGTAATTTTAGGTCGATGTTCGCAATCGTTGGGTTTGCGAATGTAAATAAGCAGAATAAAAGCAACCTAATTGCTCAACGAATAAAGTATATTTTTAAATGCAGTCACATTATTAGACTTTCTGTACTTTGGTAAGTGAGCCGCTTTGCGTGTTTTTTATTGCTGTGTGTGTGTGATCGATGAGGTCTGGCGAACCACACCCCACCTGATGTTGAGCGGACCTCCACCCATGATCTTCAACTGTAACGTCATGACTGGTTTTGAACCCACGCCCCCCAACCGCTAGGCCGATGAGGTCTGGCGAACCACACCCCACCTGACGTAGAGCGGACCCCACCCATCATCTATTACTGTAACGTTATCACTGATTTTGAACCCGCACCCTCCAACCACTAGGCCAATGAGGTCAAGCAAACCACACCACACCTGATGTTGAGCGGACTCCCACCCATCATCCTCTACTGGAACGTCATCAACCACAACTCCATCGCTCCGCGCCGGGGTCAATGGCTCTCTCAACTCAACTCGGAGTCAATGGTTCTCTTTACTCTTCTTCAATTTGGTCCAGAACCCGCACAAACCCTACCTGATGAATAAACTCACTCGTATCATGTTAGAGAATTTCCTGGTGTCTTTTCTAAGTGCGTAAATAGCTACTCTGAAGGTTCTTTATCGGTTCAGGAATGTTGTTTTTTTTTTCACTTTATTCTTGCATTCAGAGCATGACCAATCCTTGCTTATTGAATACTAGAAAAGCGAAACAAGCAAGCAATAAGCTTAGAGGGTTAGTCAGGTAATGCAGCCACAAAAAATAAAAACATAAAATTGTAGGGTGCAAAAAGTCAACTCTCTTTGACCAGATTTGAACTCCCGCCCACCTCGTCCTCTCAGTGTGAATCCGCACGCCCTAGCCACTAGCCTATCTGACGCTTAGTAACGTTGACGAAATAAGGCAATGCATAAAAATCGTTAGCAGTGGCTGACGCACACGCACAAGCGCGGCACTATGGTTGGATTCACGTATAGAAGTAGCGCGTCACACGAGCGCCTGTGTGTGTATACTACTATTATATATTCCGTGGCGCCCGCATCAAATGAATAGAGATAGCTATATTCGGAGCAGTTTTTGCTCACGCCTCGAATTGAAGTTGCGAGCTGTGTACGTCGGCCCGTTAATATTTAGGCATCCGATTTAGGCGTCGCCTAGGTTTAGTGAAAACGGGTGTTAGTAACGTTGACGAAATTAGGCAATGCATAAAAATCGTTATCAGTGGCTGACGCACACGCACAAGCGCGGCACTATGGTTGGATTCACGTATAGAAGTAGCGCGTCACACGAGCGCCTGTGTGTGTATACTACTATTATATATTCCGTGGCGCCCGCATCAAATGAATAGAGATAGCTATATTCGGAGCAATTTTTGCCCGCGCCTCGAATTGAAGTTGCGAGCTGCGTCCGTCACCCTCTTAATATCTAAACTTAAACATTACGGTATTCTAAATCGCTCCATTGACTTATTACAATCGTACTTGACTGATAGAATCCTTAAAGTTGATGTGGGCGGTGAGAGATCTTTTGGGTCAGTTATTGACATAGGGGTGCCACAAGGTTCGATATTAGGTCCTTTCTTGTTTCTAGTGTACGTAAATGACCTTCCTTTTTTGGTTAAAAAACTATGTGAAACAGTACTATTTGCTGACGATACCTCATTAATTTTTAAAGTCGATAGATAGAAGGCTAATTACGATGACGTTAACGCATCTCTGTCGTAAATACTTAACTGGTTTAATAATCTTTTACTTAATGTTAAGAAAACTCATAAGTTTTATGAAAAAATATTTTTTGAGTGTCAGTTCTAAGTATAAAAATCATAATGCGGTTTACAGAATACATCTATTTACCAAGTTTCATCAGTACATATAGCTTTTACAGTTTTGTAAGTACCATACTTCAAGCAAATAAATTATTTCTTTTCATTTCATTTCATTTTTTTGAAAAAAAGTGACTGTGACATACGGATGGACAGACAGACAGACATGACGAATTTATAAGGGTTCCGTTTTTTACCTTTAAAAAATACAAGTGTTCATTCACCGACTACCGACATTTATGAACTTGCAACTCACTCTGGTTTTGCATAATATGAGGAAAATCTCTCTTGGTGGAAGGTTTCTTTTATTAAATCTGGGGCTATTTGCTTGTTATACTATATAAATTAGACTACTACTACTACACTACTATACAAGTTAGATTTAAAATGTAGCGTTCGTGGTAGTTTAAAAAATACCGCACAGCTTGCCATTGTTATCACCAATCCTGGATGAAAAATATGCAATGGAAACTCTGCGACGGGAATCAGCTAACATAACAATTGGGTTATATTTATTTACTGAATATCTGTCTGTGTTTTTGTCTAACGAAGCGTATTCTAGTCAACACATTGTAATGTCGTGACAAATGTCAGACCCAAGCACAGAATAAGTAATAGTTGGTATCAAATACATGAATTCACAGCTCAGGTCAGGCAACGCCATCTTTATTTTAAATTTTTCCAACTTTCCGGTCGTGTTTTGTTTTTAGACCAGCGTATAGCGGAGGCTTAAACATACTTCTCAAATAAATGTGTACACTCTTTCACTCAAAAAAATGTGTGCGTTTTTTAAACATAAAATAGATACATTATATTTTCACATACCTGTAACTTGTATTGCTAGTAATTGATGGACTATATGCCTTGCAGTAATTTTGAACAGATCGCGACTGCTTATGTGTTTGTTCTTGTAATAGGGCATTAGGAGTTTTACAACAAGTCCAGCAACATCTAACTTTTCAGTTTTCTTTTCTGTTTTCTCTTTATGTTTATGCTTGTGTCTGTCTTTCTCTTTGTGACACTTTGTATCTCTTTCAAGTTTGTTTTTTTTATGTTCTTTAGATTTACTGCTCAAACTCAAGCGATGTTTTTTAGGAATTTCTTTTGTTACGACTATATTAATGGGTGATGATGATAACGATTTTTTATTTTTTTCGGGTATCAATTCAATATCTTTTACAGGTTCAGGGACAATAGGTTGTTGAGGCATTTCTGCGAATTGTTTCAATTTTGCTAAAACTTCTTCAGCCTCGAGACTCAGTTTGTGTGCTTTATCAAGCTTTTTGTAGTCATTACTGGACAATAAAGCCGGTTTTTTAATTTCTGTTGAAGTGACATCTGACCCGGAACTGGTTTCTGGAACAGATTTTTCTTCGTTGTTTTTTTCCTCCAGAGAAATTTTGGATTCAGTGGAACTGTTTAAATCTATAATTTTAGTTTCAGTGTCTTCAAGTTTAATTGTTTCTTCAGGGTCTGTACTTTTAACATGAGACTCACTTTCGTCATCTATAACCAATTCTTTTTCAGAGTCGCTGTCTAAATCGTTTCTTATTATTTTATTGTATATTTTATTTTCGGCTTTACTACTTTTGTTCTTTTTGTTTTCTTTTATCTCAGTTTTTTCCGCTTTTTTTTCTTCTTTATCACGCTTAGAATGTTTTCTCTTAGGTTTATGATTTTGATTTTCAGTTTCACTATCGGACGATCTATCCGTTGATCTCTTTTTTTTATGTTTTTCTTTCTTAACTTTTATATCAGCTGGTTTGGATTTCTTGGGTTTATCTCGTTCATTTTCACTATCAGTTGATTTGTTTTTCTTCCGATTTTCTGAACTACTGTCACCACTGGTGGATTTAGTTTTTTTTTGTTTTTCATGTTTAGTCTTACTAAACATTGATTTCTTTTTCCTGGATTTTTCTTGCTCAGCTTCATTATCAGCTGATTTGATTTTCTTGGGTTTTTGTGGCGCTGTATCGCTATCTTCGTCAGACGACTCTCCAAATAGAGCTTTAATTTTTCTTTTGACTGGTTTAGGTTTTTCTATAGATCTAAAATCACTAGCATCATCACTTATACTATTATTTTCATGTTTTCCTTTACTAGGGACGCCCTCTAATGTGATGTTTATAACAAACCTTTCAGTTTCTTTTATGGGAGAGCTTTCTTCAGAGTGGGACGACTGTATCTTTATAGTTGTATCATTGTGATTGCCAACTTCGTTACAGCTTTTTTGTTCGTCATTTTCATCGATCACTAGAGTATCTTCATTTTCACTTTCGTCAGTAGGGGTTGTGATATTGGGTGAAGCATCTGATGCTTTTTTAAAGAAATTTTGCAATTTAGTTTGCGTGAGAGGATCCCTTTTGAATGAATTGGCTTTTCTCTTGGCTTGTTTATCGGCCTTAGAGAGCTCTCGAGATTCGTTTGATGCCTCTGCTTGATCTAAAATAAGAACACCACACCATTTATAGTAGAGAAGAAAGTTTAGTTTTTTACCCGGAATTTCTAAAACTATAACCATATACATACCAATCTCTAGCTCAGATGCCGTCATAAACCCACCATATTTTTCTTTCTGCTTCTGCAATTCAAATTCTTTCACAAACTCACCCAGAGTATTTTGTTTTTTGGGTTCGAAGGTTCGTAGCTGCGGGAAAACTTGGTTTCGGCATGACTTCACTGCTGTTATCTGAAAAGGAAATTATCTGTTGAAAATTTATTGATCAACAAGTCGCTTAAAGTTATTTTTTTTTGTTTCGTGTCATTGATGTGAAATATAAAACTGTGGTTCAACCACACGCGGCATAACAAAACATGATGATGTAGAATACCTATGTATGGTGGCAATTCCAAAACAGAACAAAAACTTTCATTTCAATTAGGAAACCGGCATGTCGTAGAACCTAAAAAGTTCGAAAATATGTGTCAAGTGCACGAAAGGAGCCTCTGAGGCGCACTAAAATTATTTCACCACACTTGGTTCGAAAGAATCAGTGACACGATAAGGAGATTTCAATTAGGCTTGAGTCTTGCTTCAGTGGTGCTCCACGGCCGAACCCACGGCCTACGGCGCAGAAGGCAGGGTTACCACCATCTGAGCCGCGACGCTTGTAGAAGCTAGTAATGCAATTTTACCATTTTAGTCATCGCTCTCCTGTATAAGCTGACGACAGTGCTACTCGAGAACGCTTCGTACTCCATTTCCACCGCACATTGTTCGACATCTTTACGGGATAAGTGTCTGTTGTAATCTTCGTCAGCGTCTTTCGTGCCCGCGAGGTTGTTATTTAATGCTTCGTTGAGAAGAGAGAGGTAACTTTCGCGGCTAGGAATTGTAAGGCCGTTAACCTGAAATATTAGAATTGAATTTAAAAATATGGTTGGCTATTACACATCAATTTATAAAATTATGATGGCGGTGATGTAGGAACGTGCCGGTGACCGCTCACAATCAGGTGGGCCATAAGTCTGTTTGTCTATATTTTACATAAAAAAAGCAGCCAAGTGCGAGTCGGACTCGCCCATGAAGGGTTCCGTAGCATCAAATAACATAATATAAAGGTTTTTGTAGTTCGTCGAAAGGCAAATTGCGGTTTACGATTTATGACGTATAAAAAAAAAACTACTGACTAGATCTCGTTCAAACCAAATATCGTTGAAAGTTTGCATAGTAATGTACAACATATATTTTTTTATCATTCTCTTATTTTAGAAGTTAGAGGGGGGGGGACCAACTTTTTTCCACTTTGGAAGTGTCTCTCGCGCAAACTATAAAGTTTAGAAAAAAACATTGTTAGAAACCTCAACATCATTTTTAAAGACCTATCCATAGATACCCCACACGTATGGGTTCGATGAAAAAAAATTTTTTGAGTTTCAGTTTCAAGTATGGGGACCCCCAAAATTTGTAGTTTTTTTTCTATTTTTGTGTAAAAACCTTAATGCGGTTCACAGAATACATCTACTCACCAAGTTTCATCAGTCTAGCTCTTATGGTTTCGGAGAAAAATGGCTGGGACACGGCCGGACAGACAGACAGACATGACGAATCTATAAGGGTTCCGTTTTTGCCATTTGGCTACGGAACCCTAAAAAAGAACAGGCACTATGTCATGTACTCGTATAAGTTACCAACTACTACGAAATGAAGTCTCAAAATTACTATGTATTTGCACCAAAATAGTGAAATTCGAGTGATGTAATTTATGGATAGCTGCATATAGCTGCCAAAATCCACAAAGCCATTTATAAACGTTTCGTCTTTTGTTGCACGTAGACTTATCTCTTAAATTATAACACACCTTCTTCCCTGTGCTATCAGCGGCCATGCATCGCGAGTATTTAGCCGATTCTTCGTCCTTGACCTTCTTCTCTTCAACCCGCTTCTTCCTGTTCGCGAACTCCTTCATGATGAGTGACTTGGTCTCTTCAGCGACGCGACGGCGATTCTCCTCGCTGTCTGATCCGTCGCTCGCGTCTCCGGCGGCGTACGATGCCGCTTCTCTGGATGAAAACATTACAAATGAGTACTGTAAAAAGCCTGTTTTTGAAACAGTGGCGGCGTAGGATGCTGCTTCCCTGAATGGAATATTTCAACTGCGAAGGCCTATCTATTGATTAATAAGCATGTAAATTGCTTGACAAAACAGGAGCTTCAGTGCACATAACTTGAGGTTGGGTAGCTCAGTCATTAAAAGTGAAACTGACGAACATTTTAAAATGTGTAATTAACTTATTTGTTTACTTTTCCAAAATTCCTACTAATTGTCCGTTATTTTTTTTTATATTTAAGGTCTCTACCCACTACAACGTATCATACCATGACCGTGCTATGAACGTTGAACGTGTCAGATAAAAAAATATTCTTTGTATTAAAAAGTATGAGACAATGCCCTAGCCCGTTCCGTCACCGAACAGCACCGTTGCGTGCCGAGCACGGAGCGGTAAGTATTGTCGGCGAGAATATTTTGCCGGTGGTGATACGGCTGCCGGGTTATAACCGCGTAAGATGGCTGTTATAAACGCGTTGTCACTCTTCTCTTTCTATTTGCCTCACACGGAATCAGGTTAATTACTACAAAGGCGACACATGGACGGATCGAATATGGCACTTGGATGATACGGAGATGATATGCGAACACTCCCGTCACCGCACGGGTATGACACGCAGATGATAATGAGATGATATGTATGCTGACGCTCCGGTCACTAAAGCCGATACATACGTAATTGATACGCTCTAGTGGGCATGGTAGAGCATATCGTGTTGCTTGTCGTGTCTGATACGTTCATAGCACGGTCATGGTATGATACGTTGTAGTGGGTAGAGGCCTTTAAAAGTTCCTAAGAGACCGAGGGGATGACCCCGCTCGGCTCTAACTTTTGGGACTTTATAATACGTACTGTTCCTGTCCGTAGCGGCCCTCTCCGTACAGGTCGGCAGGGTCCTGCGCGACGAGCAGGCCTCCCTCCAGGCGCGCGCTCATGGCCCGGCGCGAGTGCTGCTCCAACGCGCGCCGCACGCCGCGCTCGTCGTGGCATACGTCACACCGCCCCCCGCAGCGTGGCACTTCCTCGCCGAAGTAGTCCGCGAACGTCTTGTGACGACATCTGACACATACCATCACATTAAATCGTTTAACCTAGACTTGTCTATGGGCAAAATCCCTCAACTTGTCTGCCGGTTATCGTCAAAAACGCGGAAGGAATAGTGTTTCGATGGTCGAAAAACACCGTAACATAGATAGCTCTTTATTGATTACCATAACACACTAGGTACGTAGGATACAGTTTTTAACTTAAAAATAATAATAATATTAGTCACAGTACCTAATACAATGGGCCGCCTTATCGCTAACAGCGATCTCTACCAGACAGAGGAGAGAGAGAGAGAAGGGGGAGTTTGCTGTTTATACTTATGTTTCGAACCCTTATGGATTGCACAAAAAGTATAAGTTCGTTAGCTAATATGTAGTTGGTTGGTGGCATAAATAATCAGCAGGTTTCTAAAACAATTTCGCGAGGTATAAAATGAGTAATTATCAGCTCTCACCTCACTTCAGGAATTATGTGCTTACCTTACTTCCTCGCAATATTTGACCATAATCTCGAAGCTTTTATATGCGTTCTTGCAGCGCTGCTTCTGCTCGGGAGTCTTGCAGCGGTTCAGCTCTGACTTGAGCAGGAAGTCGACTGTGTTCCGTTCGCTGCGGCAGTAGTAGATGCGACAGAAAGCTGACTTGCCATCGCGCCCTGCTCTTCCAGACTCCTGCGAATTATTTTAATATACAAAATCCTGACTAAATCTGACTGAAGCAAAGTCTAATAGCAATATCCAACCACTTTGGCCAAGTACCTACGTTACTTGGGGGAGTTTAATTTATTACTACTTATTTCATAGGTTTGAGTAATTGTAAGAATCAGACATAGTAACATTTACCTACTTTATTGAAAACGCTTTTTTTACATTGCATCAGCTAGTGATAGAAAGGAAATTATATTTATATGTTTATCGGGTAAAAATTGTACCTGGTAATAAGCCGCAACATTCTGTGCTAAGCCCCAATGTGCGACAGCTTTCACGGTCGCCTTGTCCACTCCCATTCCAAAGGAGACGGTCGCGCAAACGCACGGGCACTCGCCCTTGGTCCATTGCTCCTGAATTGATATGCGATCACCAGACTTAAGACCTATGCAAACAAAATAAAAACAATAATGTAAAAAAGAAATGCTAAATTCATCATCCGCACTTGGTGTGCGGACTGGTTTCCACAAGTACGCCGCCCCGGGCCCTTTTTGCGTGACGCTTGACACGTGTTGTTCGAATTTTTTTAAGGGGCCTCTACACATTTGCCCATGCTGGGCCAGGCTCCGCCAATGCACAATTGTAGACCACGATCACTTGGTGTTCACACACTGGCGCATGGCTCATTGCTGCCTGGCAAACCAATTAATTGCGACGGACGTCGAAGTAAATTACGGCTGCGGCTATTTACTTTGAACGATCAGATTTGATTCAAACTTTGCACACCTGTCAAAGGTCGATGACAATGCAATAATATGAAAAAAAAAATGTATGAAAAAAAATATATATTTTGATTGTTGTAAATATTTTATCAATAGTTTATTATATCTGAAGTTATTATAAAAGCACCCTACGCTTTTTTGTACAATAATATAAATTTTTCAATTGATTATTACAGTTTTATTTTTAACTTTTAAGTTCAATTAGTTATAAAAGCGTTTTTTTTTAGTTTTTAAACTATAATTTATTGTATACTGTTTACAAGTATTACAGAACGCAACACAAAAGTGTTCTATCCCGGTCAGCGGCCGGTGACGAACTGAACATTGGACGATTGTGTAAACACCACAGGCCAGGCTACGCCACGATTCCTTTGAAGTGTGCCCAAAAAACCGACAACTCCCCGATTGCGCGCCATGCTTGCCGCCAACATACACCAATACCCGCCAATGTCCGCCAACATACACCAATACCCCCTGTACACATTGGCGTTGGCCTGTAGTGGGCCAGCATGGGCAAATGTGTAGAGACCCCTTTAGGTTTTGCACGCCGATTTCCTCACGATGTTTTCCTTCGCCGTTTGAGAGTACTGGCATAGGGTACATAAATGTTTAGACAGAAAAACTCATTGGTACATGACTGGATCTGAACCCTCGACCTTAGGAACGGAAGGCAGAGCAGCTATCACTAGACCACCAGTGCTCTGACAAAAATGGTTAACATTGTTTTTAGGGTTCCGTAGCCAAATGGCAAAAACGGAACCCTTTTAGATTCGTCATGTCTGTCTGTCTGTCTGTCTGTCTGTCTGTCTATCTGTCTGTCCCGCCGTGTCACAGCCATTTTTCTCCGAAACCATAAGAGCTAGACTGATGAAACTTGGTGAGTAGATGTATTCTGTGAACCGCATTAAGGTTTTTACACAAAAATAGAAAAAAAACTATAAATTTTGGGGGTCCCCATACTTGAAACTGAAACTCAAAAATATTTTTTTCATCAAACCCATACGTGTGGGGTATCTATGAATAGGTCTTCAAAAATGATGTTGAGGTTTCTAATATTGTTTTTTTCTAAACTGAATAGTTTGCGCGAGAGACACTTCCAAAGTGGAAAAAAGTTGGTCCCCCCCCCCCCTCTAACTTCTAAAATAAGTGACTGATAAAGCTAAAAAAAATATATGTTGTATATTACTATGGAAACTTTCAACGATATTTGGTTTGAACGAGATCTAGTCAGTAGTTTTTTTTTTATACGTCATAAATCGTAAACCGCAATTTACCTTTCGACGAACTACAAAAACCTTTATATTATGTTAATTGATGCTACGGAACCCTTCATGGGCGAGTCCGACTCGCACTTGGCTGCTTTTTTAAATAATCCAATCCGGTAGGGTTTCCAGATCTTGTGCTAAAGTGTTGCCAGTTCATCTGTATGGCTTTTGCTGACAATTAAATAAACAATATATTTACCTCCGTGATATGCTAATGACTTCAAGCCTCTTTTATTAAGCATGTTAGCAAGCTCTTCTGTCTGGTCTCTTGTTCGGCAGTATACAATAACAGCATTTTTTTCTTTCTGAAACAAGTTTCTTACCAAGCATTAGTAATTTATTCTAGAATACTACAAAATTAATTTTTATATTTCATTAATTTACCAAAAAAAAAACTTAATTATAAGCCAAACCATGATCAACCTGCATGTGCTATGAAGATTAGAGTTTTGTATGATAGATGGCGCTGTGTAATTCACAAATATTAATTTTTTAAAGGAATATAACTTCCACTTACTTGCTTAACATTTTCATCTTCCTTCAAGCATTTCTTCAAGAAATCTGTTAAATGCCCGATCTCATCTTCTATACAGTTTTGATAAATAACATCATAAAACAAATTCCTTCTGAAACTTGGTGTTTTAAACTGTGCAACTGGTGTTAATAGTTTCAGATTTGCCATGATATCCTTTACAACTTCAGCACTTGCCGTAGCTGTGAGAGCAACCCATGGGATCTCTTTATGTTTCTCTCTTAAGTCACCCAACTTCAAATAATCCGGCCGGAAGTCGTGGCCCCACTCACTAACACAATGAGCCTCATCAACAACAACATAGGAAACCTTCTTATACTTGACTAGATGCTCCATTAAAGACTTAAAAGTACCTGTGGCCGCTTGTTCAGGTGTTACATACAAGAACCTTGTATCAGGCTTCATGCTCCTTAGATCATTTAATACTCTTTCTCTGTCTTTAGATGTCATTTTAGAGTTAACAGATTCAGCTGTAATTTTCAGTTTAGTCAAATGATCAATTTGATCTTTGATGAGTGCCAGTAGTGGTGAGAAAACAATAGCCAGTTTGTTGTCCTGCAACATTGCTGGCAGCTGGAAGCAAAGGGACTTCCCCGAACCCGTTGGCATGGAAACAAATACATCATGGACACCTGAAAGAAATAGTTATTATCGATAATATGATTAATTTCTATTAAAGTTGTTTTATAATTTTAATAGTTATCAATGGCAATATTGTTTTTACAAGATTTACAGCCAACGCGCCAAACTCAAACAAAAGCCGAATTGAAACATTTGAATTTGGTGCAAATTTGTTTTGACATTTGGCGCTATTATTACGACCCCGATGTTGACGCGCACAATCTCCAGTGAAAACAAGCGATTCAAAAATACTTTAGCGCAGTGAAGTATTAGCAACAATTTAGAAATTTTTAGTGAAATAATA
The DNA here is from genome assembly GCA_947578465.1 of Thera obeliscata. Taxonomy (NCBI): domain Eukaryota; kingdom Metazoa; phylum Arthropoda; class Insecta; order Lepidoptera; family Geometridae; genus Thera; species Thera obeliscata. The sequence continues at coordinate 4,559,669 of OX387927.1, forward strand.
TATTTTTACCTCTATTTATAGCTCTAACAGCCCGTTCCTGAAGTTCACTTTTGAACTTTCTGTGTCCAAAACATTGTAGTAGTTTATCGGTTACGCTATCCATCTCGAAGTAAATTCTCGTGAGAACATTTCAAGGACAACACAATCTTCATGCAAGTATCACTGAATTCACGGTGCCTAGGTTTCACAATAAAATAGAATTATTTACTTTTGACTAAATAGTTCTGTAACCTCCAAATAAAATAAAATAGAAACTCTATCCCAGATTAAGCACAGCTGCACCTTTGACATTTACAGTAGTGCTGCGATGCGAGGCGATGCGATTTGTTGTGACGTAAAACGTCAAACTTTCGATTATTCGATTCTTTCGCTTCGTCGCTATGACAAAATTCTGTCCTGTTTCTTACTATTTTGTTATTCAAGATGTTTTTTGATTGAAGCAATATTATTTAATATAAACCTGTAGTTGTTTGAACCTACTAGGTATTTGCTTGGATTCCGTCTAATTTATTGCTATGACAATCGATTATTGCTGTATTTTTAAGCACAGCGGAGTAGTAGGTACTAGAAATGCGCGAAATTTAAATTTGTATCATTCTACAGAGCAAGGATACAATGAGTAAACGCAAAAACCCTTCAAGCGAAGACGGCTTAAACGCAGACTTTTGCGAATTTCTAATGGAGTTAGCAGAATACGAGAAAAATGTTAGTCGCAACGTTCATAAATATAATGCATACAAAAAAGCAGCAAGTGTTCTGGCTCTACACGGCAAGAGAATAGAATCAGGCGATGAAGCAAAAAAGCTAAGTGGTATTGGAGATAAAATTTCAATGAAAATAGACGAGTTTCTCCAAACTGGCAAACTTAAAAAACTTGAAAACATTCATCAAGATGAAGATGCGCAAGCAATCAACATGCTTAATAGAGTTACTGGGATAGGTCCAGTTAAAGCTGCAGAGTTTGTCAGAAATGGAATAAAAACTATAGAGGACCTCAGAAAAAATATCAATGTACTGACTCATCATCAAACTATTGGTGTCAAGTAAGCACAAGATAGACTATCAATATAAATCAGTTCTAGTACATAATTAATAATGTATGCACATAGTTATAAGAACTGACATATTATGTGTTTTGGCTAGCAGCGTTTAGTTTAAACTTGATGTTAAATTACACATTAGGTACATTACGTAGGTAAATTACGCATGACATCCTACAAACATAACCACTCATAACACTCTTTTTCAGGTACTTCGAAGACTTTGAAAAAAAGATACCTCGTAAAGAAATTCAGGATATTGAAAGTCAACTCATGATTCTCGTAAGAAAATTAGATCCTAAGTTTACGCTGACGATTTGTGGAAGCTATAGGTGAGTAGTTGCCATGGAACATTATTATGTACCGTCTGATTGATAAGTTATTAGGTAAAAAAGGTGTTATTAGGGCCACCTCGATATTTCAAAATCGTTCCACTGTTGACAGATATGTCGGTGAACAGGGGCATGATTCTCGGGCCGACCGGGATTTTCAATGTCCCTAAAAGATCTCGGCCTATTGATCTCTGACAAACATAAGCTATCCCGAGTGAAAAATGTCTGTCTATACTCAAAAAGCCAATTCTCACTGAAATAGGACATTTTATCCCGGTTGATGGCATATTTTTCAACCGAGATGCGTTACGTTACACGCTTATCCAATAATCGAACGATTAATCGATCGATTATTTACTACTATTCTAGTGTTTTGTTCAATTATCTATCAAATGATATTTCAATTTGTTACTTCAAGTGAATTACGTATAAGTAAAGCTAAAATGTTGGGAAAAATTGAGTTTTTATGTCAAAATTCAAGTTTATTGTATCAAACTGACCAATAACGGAACGTAAGCGGGCATTTCAACGTAGTAGTGTTTGCATTTGATTCTTATGTCTTGGCGTTAGATCTAGCGGTTGGATTACTTACTCTCACCGACAATTTTTTTCAGTCGAAGTGTAGAATAGAAAATAGTGTTCGTTATCGTCCCCATACGTGTGGCATTTAAGGGTGAATAGGTCTTCAAAAATTATGTTGAGGTTTGTAATATCATTTTTTCTAAACAGAATAGTTTGTGCGAGAGACACTTCCAAAGTGGTAAGTAGTGGTGTATTTTTTGCCTCCTGATCAAAAGGTCCAAGTAGCAAAATGTCCAACAGAGCAAAAGGTCTAATGAGCAGTAAGACTAATTAGCAAAATGACCAAGTAGCAAAACGTCCAACTATCAGATGGTCTGTATAGCAGAACGTCTAGGTAGCAAAACGTCAGGTTCTCAAAATGTCTGTATACTCAGGCGCAAAATTCAACACACTTTGCATCGGAAGGGAAACGGACACGGCATTATTATACAGACGTGCACATACTATACTCTTCGGTCTATGTACATAAAGCGTAATAAATCATCATATCACAAATACAATAATATGTTCTCTAGATCGTTTGTAACGATCTGCAGATAGCTCAACTGTTTCTTGTGTATTTTGTACATTTTGTAAATATTTGTTTATTTGTAAGTTTCTTTGTGTAAAAAAAAGCTTTATTCAATAATATGTTATTTGAAGGAAATAAGAGAAGAAAGATCGATATAATATTCAATGCCAAACACAAAAATGAGCTGCAAAGACTTAAGGGTCAAAAAGCTAGTCTTTTTGTTTTTTTTTAAAACCTTGGCCATAATAATGGGACAAGGACAAGAAAATCATGATGATAAATTTTCATCCACCCAATGAAAAATAATATGTGTAGCAACTATTTTATATCTATTTGTCTACTGATAAACTTACAACAGCTTTTACAGAACAGAAAAAACAAACGCGGTTAATAATTTTCTATTTTTTTGATTGAACTAACTGAAATACATTTCACTAGCGGGCAACACTCAAACCAGAATCTCAGAAGAAGAAGAAAAATTTGTTTGTGTTTTTTGTAAAGTAAATAAATGATTTTATCCCCTAAATATTAGCATTAAGGACAAAACTATAAGCAGTAGGGCTCAATGGGTTATTTACAAAGTGTTAATGAGATGTTTGGAACTGTACCTACCTACCAAGCTGGAAAATTACCGAATAAAACTGAATAGAGGTTTTTCTACTCAAACAGCAGATGAGACTAGTATAAACAAACAGCAGTAGACGTACACTGTTAAATTTTACTAAAAGACTCGTGTAAATCCCTGTCAATCATAATAATTATTCATTGTCTCATTGAATACTATTATTTAATTGTCCAAATCTTTAGTTTTGATGTTTTGATGCATTACAGACCTATTTACTTGGTATAGGTGCTGGGCAAGCCTATTCCATCTAAAATCAAATCAAAATTGTCTTTATTCAGTTAAATTGCAAGAATCACTTTGAAATCCTGTTCCAGGCACTATAGTGTTCCTCGAGTAGGGCTTGAGTAATCATCAGTTGCCCCTGACGCCTATTTATATCATCTACAATAGATGCAAAGGCCTATATATAAATGCTTTTATTCATATTTGTATTTATTTATTTTGTTGCAGGAACATCTGATTATGGAAAGGTTGGCGAAGCCAAAAGAGAATTTACTGCAAAGCACTGTTATGGTTGACTAAAAATAGTGCTGGAAATTATATAAGTACTATCAGGCAACAATATTGACCGTCTACCACTGCACGCAGGACTTATTTACTTACTTTGCTTCGTCTATCTGTACAAACCATCGAGCTTGAAGCATTATTTGCAATCAGTCTGCGAATAGCCCAACGGTTTCATGTGAATTTTGTAATTATATGTTTGTAAATAAAGATGTGGTTTTTATTCAGTCTATTAATTTTTTTCCTATAGTAGGTATATAAAGTTTAGTAGGTATACAAATATTATTTATTTCTCTTTTAGGTAGAGACTGTTTGGAAACCATCAGTCTTATGATGTTTTTCTAATAATGTAGGTAATTTTTGATTTTGATTGTATGTAAGTTCTCTAGTCCAATTATGGTAACAGTATGGTAAGAATTGTAATGAAATCTCTTGTATTTAAATGATAATGATTAAAAAGACAAGCTTTTATCAGAGCATTGATTTAATATATTACTGCACTTTTATTCATCATATTATGAGTTGACTGTTGTGCCGGTAACTCTTGAAAAACCTTCCCCAATCTTTAGATACTGCCTCAACGGGGGTCGTTGGGAAGTGTACCCATTTTTTGAATTCTCTTGATACTGAAGATATGACAGATCCATTAGGATGCTCAGCCATAGCCGGTACCGACTAGCTCCCTGTGCCAAGAAGTATAATGTGATGAAGACCTAGAAAAATAATGTAATTGACATAAAATAATACTTAGTTTGCAATCCACAATGGCAGAACAGTGTACTAATTTAACTTATTATTTTCGGTAAGGCCTTATAGGTAGGGACTTGTCTTATTATGCTGTTATGAGGCATATCATATCCACCAAAGGTTCCTCACCATTGAATTATATTTGGTTGGTAAGAGGTTAGGTTACCACATTATACCTTTGATTTAGTGGAAATCTTTCTCTGCTGCAAGTAGGGACCGCACAATATCTTCGATGAGTTCCCAGGCCAATGCTTTACTTAGCTTATAGTGATTTTTATAAGCATAAACGGAGAGCTCAAAGGCATTGCACAACCCCGCACTTTTTCTGCGTTTTCCAAATATCGTATAGCTGTCGAGGCTTCTACAATGAGGTCGTCTATAAATTGCTCAAGGATTTAATCCATTCTCTCTTCGAAAAGAAGCAATAAAATAAAATTTTGCTGAAAATAATATTGTGTTTTGTCAAACCACTATCAAATTCAAGAGATCTCGAATACTGCGTTCTGTCTCGGCTAGTCCGGACTAGACGTTGCGTCTCGCATGAACTTCGACCGAGAAAATTGAAGGAAGAAATCGTGAGAATACGCCAAGATGGTTGTCACGACTTTTTGACCGACCTATGACGACATCTCCACCGAAAAATAATCCCGGTCGGCGCGAGAATGATGCCCCAGAACTTTCTCTTGTATTTATGTCGGTTAAAACATTTCTGCCACCTAATTATTACTAAAATTAATACAATACGTGGTAGATTTACAGAGTAAAGTGACGACTCCTTTCCAGGCGAGGAAAGTCTGAAAGCGGTGATATAGACGCACTAGTCACTCACCCCTCTCTAGAAATCAATGATAAGAAAAAGAAGCAAGATACAAAACTAATGAAGAGTTTAATTGATGCTCTGAAGGGACTTGTAATTGACGTTATTTCCACTGGAGAAACAAAATTCATGGTAAGTAAAACTAGCCTATTACTAAAGCGGTATAATAATGTGAATTATTCTCATGCTTTCCGGACTAAATCCGTCCGGACTAGTCCGCACGGAAATAGCTAGCGGTAGGATAGGAAGATTACAGGGTACTTTAGCTGGCTGGTACAGACTTTATAAAATCAAAATGGCGGCTCCATTTAGATTTGTGATTCGTCCAAGATTTAGATGGTGAAGATTTGATAAGCACCTGTTTTTGAACAGATTTGTTTGCTTGTCAGTTTAAGTATGGAAAGATGTTTTGTTGTTTTGATGTCTAAAAAATAGTTTTGACTTTGCAGGGTGTTTGCCGGTTATCCGACGATCTCCCAGCGCGCCGGCTTGACATCCGTTTGATTCCCTGCAAGCAGTATTACTGCGCCATCCTCTACTACACCGGTAGTGACGTATTCAACAAGGCGATGCGGGCGCACGCGTTGGAGAAAGGATTCACTCTCAACGAGTATGCGTTACGGCCTATCGGTGTTACTGGTAAGTGAAATAACTTAATTTTAGTACTTTGAGTAAGAAAAGATGCTTTAGTTTTGAAAGTCTCAGCCGAACCCATTGCCCATAGATCATTCATGCAACGAATTTTATCACGTTGATCGGTCGGGGTCACCAATGAATAGGGGTTATAACTAGTGTAGTTATGTCTTGATTTGCCCTGATTCAATTTTTAATACAGGTGTTCCTGGTGAGCCTGTGCCCATATCATCAGAAGAGGATATTTTTGACTACATAGAATATCCATTTAAAGCCCCGGAAGAACGTAATATGTAACTAATCGACATAATTTAGATCTGCTTTGTTTGGTTTGACAAGGCGTTGCTTGCAATGTCTGCCAATTTTAATTTATTATTTAGTGTTGACTGCAAAACTACATGATTGTGTGAAAAGATCTGAATTTCTACCAATATTAATGTATAACTAGCTTCGGCTGTAATAATTACATAGCGAAAAGATCTGCATTTTTACCAACGTTTATTATAATTTAGTTAATTTCAACTGTATTAAAAAACATATTGAAAAAAACACTGCATTTCAAAATTCATCGTCTTTTATTACAAAGAAAAATTATTTATTAAAAAACTATTCAATCACAATAATCTTCAGTTACTCATTTATATCACATTTTATGGATTAAGATAACAAATTCATAAGAATATAATTAGATTATTGCATAGTCTCACCATAAAATGGAATGATTTTTTTATATTACACAGTGCAAGGTATGAAGCGATATATCAGTGTGTTTTAATCAAATCTATGCTACTAATGAATAATCTACAAATCTTGATGTTTAAGCGTAGCTGACATCTTTTTCGCAGTACTTGCATGGTGTTATATAACAGAAGAATGGACCTTTCCTAATAATATTTATAGATTTCCTAGTCATAATAAGTTTCTTACAGTAGGAAATAGGCAAGGAAGTAGTCACTTAGTAAACTAACAAAGAAAGAAATGAAGATACAATAAGAATAATACCATCGTTTGAATACTAAAGAAAAGTTTCATCAATAACCTTAACAGTTATTGCGAAAGATAAAATTTTATATAAAAAATCAGTTTCTGTTTGCTGACTTAATTATCAAGACTAGTGTGATCTCTCAGACTCTTGATATGACTTATTACCATTTGCATATTCAAATATACAAATAAAAATAAAGTAGTAAGTCTTTTCTATGATTATACGACTTATTATTATTGTTTTGTATTTTTGCTGAAGTTTCGAGACTATTCAGGAACTCTTTATTATGGGCACCGCCAGCGCCCGCAAACACGATCGATGGCAGATCGACGAATAAAAATGTGTGAAATATCTTCCCTATTACTATGATTACAAAAAAACAATGATAATAAACTGTATTTTCATAAAAAAACATTACTTATAATAATAATCATCTAGGCACGTGAAGCGAGTCAAGATTTAATACCTAATAAATTACTACATAATTGAAAGAAATTGCATATTCTTCACTTTAGAAATATTTCGTTGAGTTCCGAAATAAAGTAATTTTCATATAACAATTAAAACCAAAGTATGTCATTGTTACAAAATGCTGAATACTTGCGATAAATGCTTGTAATTCATTTTTTTTGCTAAAATGTACCTATAGTCGGATTTTTAATTAGACGATATCGACTGACAGTAGCTAATGTCACTTTGTAAAATAATGTTGCCATATTTAAAGTAATAGTGCTGCGTTCAGTTCTCGTTCAATCAGATGAATGAACAATGAGTGAATAGTTAATCATTTCAAACTATAAAAAAATATTGAATTTTGTATAAAAAAATGTACAAAAGTGCTCTGTTATAAGTTACTTGTAGTATGTAACTACAATCAGTTTTTTGACGGTTTATTACAATGCGCGGCGTGGCGACTAGTGCCAACACCGATGAACGCCATGCGCGTCGGTCACCATTTTGTTTGTAATTTTTGTAAAGTTTTTCGTTACGTTGTGTTTGTGGTAATTGTTGTGTATTTTGTTGCTATATTGTTTCACGCGAACGATATGGATCCTAAACCAAGCACGTCAAGTCAAGTTCGGCACACTAACTATTCACTAGAAAAACGAGGCAGTTTCATTCATTCAGGAGTTTTTTCAATCATTCACTTTGTCACAACACTATTTTTATTTCATCAAAAACTGACAACACAGTAAACGTCAGCTAGCTTCGTCTAATTAAAAATCCGAGTATAACTACCATAATGATTAAGATTAGATATAGATTTGTGGTAAATATGACGAAGATGTGAAGTCAGGAATTTACATAAAATTATTCCCAAGTACATACAAACTAAAACTAGTTTTAATTTAATTGCATAACAAACAAGCTATCCTCTGAATGACTGGATCAGCCATGCTATTCCTGCAACACGGTTCGTTTGGTGATCACTGAATCCGCGTTCGAGTTTAATTTCTCTCAAACAAATACTGTAAGCTCACAGCGGATTCAGCGATCGGCTGAAGGAATTGTGTTGCACGAATAGACTCGCTGAGCTGTAAGACAATTCTTGAAATTCTTAGTAACGTGGTTTGTCAGAGGGCTACTTGTTAGTCTACAACTACTATTAATCCTCAAACAGTAGTTATGTTTTTGGTTCGATCTGTTATAAATTTAATAAAAATCTATCAAAATATACTTTTCATTTGCTAATATTCTACAAACATAACAGCACCAAATTACATACACAATAATAATCTGTAATAAAACCAGACTTTGGGACAACTAAATATTTGCGTTGCATACCTTAGCCGTTCTTATTACGTCGTCATAGGAATTCACGATAGACAGCGTGAATATTCGTCGTAGGTACTCCGATTTTTTTTTGTCACCAAATAACTTATCAAGCCTCAACACTCATATTCATAATACATGCTCATATTCTTTCATAAAACTCATAAGAGGACATAGGCCCGTATTCTGAAACAGTACTTGAGTCTGAGTCGAGCCTCTAGCATAGCTTTTTGTAATTTTTCAATAGAGAATTGTCATAAAATCTATGCTTGAGGCTCGACTCAGACTCAAGCACTGTTTCGGAATGAGGGCCATAGACTTATTGATTCACAGGGTCCTACAGCAGTCATTAGCTAATCAGACCGCTAAGTCTGTTTCCATCTCTATTTGTTGGCATGAAAGAGACAAAGGCACGAGACTTTTCGCGAACCGTTAAAAAATGCATGAATGAGGGGGTAGGCGCTTGTTCCACCGTCTGTAAGTAACGAATACACTATGCGCCAGATAAAAATACGTCCATGTTGTTTTTGGTTTGGCTTGTGGAGTCGGTAATATTTTGATGTGACGTATAGTGTTATCCTAATAGATCCTAATCGTGACTATAAGACTAACAATGTTAGTCACTGTATCGGCCTAGTGATACTGTCAATGTATTAAGACACAATTCTGAAACATTCTGACGCATACACAATGATTTCCGTATTCGACTTCCGAAATCTTTTCCGTATTCGGACATTCGAATGCATGGAGTTCGGACAAAAAGCCGACCATGTGTGACAATTAATGCATTTGGATGTCCGAATACGGAAAACAAATTCAGAAATCGAATATGGAAAACGTGTGTATGCGTCAACCTAAAGCGTCTGTCAACTCATAGTTTTAATAAAGCAGCGAGAACTATCCGTTTCTATTCACTACCCTCACTTGCTGTATTTTTAAGCGTTTTCGGTGTAAACGCTTAATCTACTTCACCGCACACAAGTCTATAGAAATGCGAGTCATAATCTGCTAATGCCTCATCAGGCGCGCGTAACTCTACCACTTTTCCACCCGACATTACCATGACGCGCGTACACTCGAGCACACCAGCCGTTCGATGCGCGATGAATAGAACTGTTGATCCGCCGAAAGCATATCGGATCGTGTCGAGGATCAAACGCTCTGTTTCGTGGTCTACGTTCGCTGTAGCTTCGTCCACTATTAGAATCTGGAGATGGGAAAGGTCATCGATAAATAAAATTCACGTGTACTTCTTAGGGTTCTGCAGTGTGTGTATTTTTTTAAACAACTATAGTTCGGCCGTTCAGAGAATGCGTTTGACAGTTTGATCAGTTTGTCACAGTTAGTCACATAGTTAGTACAGCACTACAAATATAAAGCGCTGACATAACCTTGTAATAGCGCAGTATAGATTTAGAAAAATATTGTATAACAAGTTATTTGACACTCAGTTTGGCACAAAATTATAAAATTCATTGTTTATTGATATAATAATGTTGTTTTAATGCTCATCAATTGTTAAAACGGTAAACAACCAGCAAAAATATTTTTATCGTAACTGCAACGCCATTACAAAGTAACGTCGTCAGTTCAATCGCGACGTGTCAGGAACGCATTCTCTGAACGGCCAAATTATAGCTGATGGATCAAGCATATAACCCACGTAATGGTAATAACCATCGCCTTTAACAAAGCATTACCTTGTAGGTCACGCACGTCAGGAACGTGTCCTACGATGCACTTTCCTGCGTCCATCAACTTGACATACAGATGTTCAGCCTCACGTGCCAGTAATTTCACCGGCACCCACACCCTTCAAACCGGAACACAGCAATGCTGCTTCACGGCAGAAATAGGCATGGTGGTAGTACTTCCCAGGACGAGCTTTCACAAAGAGCTCTACTACTTATACTGTTCGTGCGTGCGTGTGTCTGTGCGTGTTTTTCTATCATCACATTATCTCCTAACTAATGTGAGCGGTACAAAAGAAACTGTGCGTGCCGAGAGTTGGTGGTTCGATTACTGTGGCGGGACAGTTTTGCATAGCCTGCAAATATTTTATCCAGAGTTAGGAATATCGTAGCTACATGACAAGTGGCCAACAATGATAAGAGTCAGTGAAGAAGAAAACCTGATGGATGGTAATGATGGTGATGGTTGCGTGGAACTGGCACCTAGACTCTTCTTCTTCTTATCGTGTCACTGATTCTTTCGAACCAAGTGTGGTGAAAGGATTTTAAGTGCGCCTCAAAGAGGCTCCTTTCGTGCACTTGACACAAATTATCGAATTTTTTAGGTTCTAAATATGCACCTAGACTCACCCAGCTTTACGACGTTTGACAAAGTGATCCTTGCGATTCTACTGAATAAAAATACTTTGATTTTCATTTTGACCAGTGGCTTTTATTTGGTCAGCCAGAATAAGAAAATTTCGTGTGTTAGTTAGTTAGTTAGCATTCCTTCTCCCACACTGTCACAATAATAAGAAGTTTAGTTTGGCGCAAGTTTTGTGCGATTTATAAATAACCCACACCACAGAATCTGTTAAAGTAATATGAACCTTAGCTCGATGCAGCAAGGCTCTCGCGAGGCACAACATCTGCGCATGCCCACGTGACAGTTCCGTCGCCTGCGCGTTCAGCGTCCCGACGACTGCGCCGGCGCCGCAAGCTTCTAACGCGGTCTTCACTTCATCTATCGTGTATTGATGGAGCGGATCTACGTTTTCTCGAATACTGCCCGTGAATATGAAAGGTTCCTGGGGTATCACGCCGACGCGTAATCTGAAAATAGAGATTAATCGTTCATTCTTGTATTCATAGCCAGTGATTTTCATTTGACAACAATAACTAAACAAGCTCTACTGTGTCTAATAACAATTATTAGGACATTTGCCGAATCATCAGACTGAAGTCCACTGCTGGTCATAGGCGGGGAGAGCCATACATAATAAATAGTCCGACTAAAACCTTGATTTACATTAGGACACGTGATCATAACGCAAAGGTTTCATAACGCAATTCTATCGTGTTTTCTTTTCTTGTATGACGTCACTCACCTAGAGCACTGGTGGTCTAGTGGTATTTTAATTTATATGTACTATGCCAGTACTCTCAAAACGGTGAAGGAAAACATCTTGAGGAAACCGGCGTGTCGTAGAAACTAAAAAAGTTCGAGCAACACGGTGTCAAGCGTCACGCAAAAAAGGCTCCTCAGCGGCCTCCTTGCGGAAAACCAAGTCCAAGTTCAAGTCAACCACACGTCAAGTGCGGATGATGAATTTGCCAAATTTGCCGACCTCACTCACCTGAGAGCGTGTAGATGCAGCTTGGTGACGTCAACGCCGTCGATCCTCACGGCTCCGCCAGTTATTGGTGCGAGGCCCAGCATGGCTTGTACAATGGCCTCTTCTCTAGTATGACGTCACTCACCTGAGAGCGTGTAGATGCAGCTTGGTGACGTCAACGCCGTCGATCCTAACGGCTCCGCCAGTTATAGGTGCGAGGCGCAGCATGGCTTGTACTAGCGAGCTCTTGCCGGCGCCAGTGCGGCCCACTACGGCTAGCTTCTCGCCGGGATAACTGCAGAACGACACGCCATCTAGTGCCATTGTGGCGTTGTCACGCCCACTGAAAACAACAATAATGAATTTAAAAATGTGATAGAGAAAAATTTAAAGACATACTTGTCGTTGCTCAAAACCTGGACGGGTCAATAAAATCAACTATAAACCTATATTGAATATTTTACCTGTATTTTAAATGGACGTCGTCAAATTCTATCACACCTTGCGACGGCCATCCGTACGGCGGTGGGTCGCCATCTACTTTCTCGCTTTTCACCTGAAATAAAATACTTATTGAGCTCCATTAAGCTTGATTAATACGATAAACAGAGTTCTGAATTTCTTTAAATTCTTATTTTAAGGTTGAAAATAAAAGCTAACCTCTCTAATGTACTCTCCAACTCGTTCTACCGCGATCATCTCTCGCTCCGTCTCCGTGAATGCGTTGAGTACGTTGCTTAGCATCGATGTCATCGATAGTGCATACGATATCGCAAGGCCAACGAGTCCTGTACAAATAAAAAAGGATATTTTAGTATATTATTTATAATGTGTGCGAACGGCCGTACTGTTTATTACACTTTTAGGCTTATTATCATGTCAAAAGAACACTGGAAGAAAGTAGAGGCGTGAGTTGAAGGTGAAGGGACCCTAAGATTGCACGATCCGTATAGGCGGCACATAACTTTAGCGCAGACCGTTATTGCGCAGAAGTCAAAAAAAAGGTACCCGAGGGGTTTAGCGGGATAAACGGCGGCCTTGCGTAGCGCTGATTGGCTCTCCAGTCGCACTCCGCTCTCTCTACCAATAGGACACTCTGCACACATCCAGTGTGCGCGTATCGCTCACAGCTAAAGTTATGTGACGCTAATTATACCCGAGTCTGCGGCGTGCGTGGCGCGCTGCAGCACGGCGAGCGCGGCGGCGGCGGCGACGGCGGCGGCGGCGCTGGCCTGCAGGCGCAGCGCGAGCCACTGCGCGGCGGCGGCCGAGCACAGCGCCGCGCGTTGCCACGCCTCCACCAGCTCGTCGCCGCGCCCGCCCCAGCGAGACGCGCCGCCGCTCGCGCGGATGCACGTCACACCTGGAACAGAAAGAGGGGCAAGATGAGCTGGGTCCGGTTAATGTACGGCCAGTTAATGTACACACTGTTAAAACGATGCCATTTTTTTCCACTGGAAAATTTAAAAGGCCCATGTACACTGTCGCAGATGAATATTTCGATTGTAATTTTTTTAAATCTAGCGATGGATAATTGTATTAAACGGGACAACCCCTTTGAGGGTATTGGGAAAAAAACATTTTCAGGCACTGCGGCGGCCGCTTCTGCGGCACGCTCGCCTTGTGCGTAATTTTTATGTTCTAACATAACCTAACCTATACAAGTCGGATCCGCCCTATAAAGTATCAAGGACAAGGTATAAGTATCCAGTCCGGAACAAAAAACCAATGATCACGTTTGTATTGCTCCAGTGCACGTGCACGTGGCTTAACTGGCATCGTTATATCGGTGTGTACAAAACGTGATGTACATTATCGCCTCTCGATGAGACAACAACAATACGTTTCCACAAAACAGATAGGTACAGAAAACAATCACATGTATTACTTCACTTTTCATACGCGTTCGCGCTAGGGTTGACTTTGACTTATTGCACAAAAAGCACGCGTATTTAGTTGTTTGATTTGTTGTTGAATATGACACAGTAGGCCGAAAATATAAAAAAATTATAACAATTTTTTTTAACTAAGTAACTAACTCAAATTAGTGCAAATTACGACAATTACAAGTTCGATGACGAATTTAAACAACTTTCTTTGTTGCGCCATTTTTGCACAAAAGCCTCAAGGCCAGTAATATCAGAGTGAGTCGCTTCGTTCGTTCAATAACCAGATGGATCACCTTCGAGCGTGTCGTTGAAGTGCGTATAGACAGGCGAGAGTGTGACGCTCTGCAGCCGCTTGAGCTGACGCGAGGTGACGCGGTACCGCCGCTGCAGCCGGTAGTAGATGACAGTCAGCGGCACCACCCCCACCAGTAGCCACGGCAGCCCGTACACTGTCACCACTACTGCTCCTGTAGGACACAGTTATTGGAAACTGAGAAAAGGTCAGCTGACAAATACTTAGATAACTATAGCTTTTAAATACTAGAATGGAGAGCGCGTTTAATAATTAAAATAAAAATAACATCCAAGTACATAATTAACAAAAAAACAAGCTGTGTATTCCGTAGGTGTCATTAATTATAACGAGCTGGTATGTTTTTTTTTTGTAATTTGTGCATTTGAGACATTATATTTAAATACGAATTACATACTGATTAAATATGAATAATATCTTCCGATCTTACTAACAACGCCATCTGCTGGAATAGCTAAAATAAGTTTATGCCTAAGTTGATTATTGATAAAGTTGTTTGTAGAAATTCATAAAACGAGATTTTCAAAAAATTCATCCTAGCTAGATCGATTTATCCCCCGAAAAACCCCTGTATACTAAATTTCGTAATAAAGCTTACCGATCAATGAGAACAACTGCGCCAGTAGAATGTTTAATATAAACGGCAATGAGTCATCTACCGTGTATGTGTCGGAAGAGAATCGATTAACGATTCGTCCCGCGGGCGTCACATCAAAGAACTTCATGTTTGCCTGCAAATTGTAACGCAAATATTGTAACAAACATAATAAGGGTTTGCTAATGTATTGCAAATATTGTACAATAGTAAGCAACAATGTTTGTCAAAAACATTCTTCAGCACAATCATCTGTTCACTCAAGTACTCAAAATATAGCATAAAGGCTGATTCACGCTATACCAGGCCGGTCGGACCGTGGCAGTGCCGTCGATTTAATTTGAACCCTATACTTGTACAAATTGAGTGGAATTCTCGTATTTGGCTCCAATCCGGCCAAGGCTCGGCCGACGGGATATTGTCATATTAGTATAGGATCCCTAGAAGAAGGACCTTCACCGAGCTGGTTATTTAATGAAACGTGTTTTATATTTAATTAAACATGCCAATAAATATATTCTATATGGGTTGCCTATCAAATATCAGTCCAGAATATGATTAATTAATAATAAAAAAAAATTATTTTTTTAACTTTCCACCGGTTTGTTTATTAGACAAATTCTATACCAATCGAAAGTATAGACCCCATAGAATATGCAAACGTTAGGTTGCCTATTTTTTTCCGGTCACAACTCTCGGGTAGCCAGGTATAAACAGGAAAATCGATACTAGCATTTTGCACCGGTATGTTTATTGAATAAAAATACTGGGGTCTATACTTTCGATTGGTATAGAATTTGTTTAATAAACAAACCAGTGGAAAGTTTAATTTTTTTTTTTTTAATTATTAATTAATCATAATTATCCTGGACTGAAATTTGATAGGCAACCCATATAGAATATATTTATTGGCATGTTTAATTATATATAAAATACGTTTCATTAAATAACCAGCTCGGTGAAGGTCCTTCTTCTAGGGATCTTAGACTATATATAAATGAAACTCATTGTGTGGACAGATACGGTTCAAATGTGTAGCGTGAATCAGCCTTTACACCTATGATTGGTTATTATGCGAAGTTGCCAAATTATAGTGAATCATACGTAGGGCACGTTCTTAACGTGCGTGACCTGCGAGGTAGAGCTTTGTTATAGGCGATGGTAACACTAAACATCAGGAGATTAAACCAAAACACTAAACATCTTTCATCATTCGTCATCTCAGTACTCACTCCTTTCTTGGACATATTATCATCTCTCACACTATCCATCCATCTTTGTAAATACATTGTAATCACATTGTAAATACATTGTATCTTTGTAAATGCACTTTACTTACCTTAACAATAACTTTCATAAGAACTTTGTGTATGCTTGTAGCAGCTTTAACTCCTCCGTAGGCGAACAGAAACGCTCTCATGATCGTGAACACTAGGTTCAAACCAGCGAGTCCGAAATACACTTCCAAGTAGAAATTGTCTTCATAGTTCTCTGAGACGTTTGAGTTCACAGCTTCTTGCAAGGGAACCACAGGGGTATTAAATCCAGTCGCATTATGTCCATCGATTTTGTGTATAATCGACATCGTGGTATTAATTATATTATGGACCAGGCCATCGATTGCTCCAACGCCGTGATCCAAAATTGAACTCTTCTCCGACAGAATAGGGTCGAAAGTGTCGATATTGTGGGTGATGTTTTTGCTTCTCGCTTTGACCCAGTATGTGAGCCAGAGGAATGTGAAGTTCTGAGACAGTTGCATGAGAATGAGCGAGAGGACGATAGTTATTGAAAGGAAGATTCCCACAGAGCGTAGATACATGCCGATCACCCACCATCCGACTGTGCCTTGGGACATTGACTCCTAGAAAAGATAAAATAGAGTCAACACAAGTCAATAATCATGTATATATTTCAATAAACCACAATGGTCAGTTGAAGCTAGTTGAGTTTACGCGACCAACCCTTGAAGAACAGTCGAGAAACTTACAGCTTACCTAAAACTAAACCTACTTGGCTACGGTTTTTGTATGAAATGTTAGGTAAGTACATTACAACAAGGGCATCGCGTTCAATCTCCGAACGGTCCTAAGTTCCGTGTTATAACAGACAAATCTAATAAAAATCACCTCCTAAAAATATTTTACTCGCAGACCCGCGGTATTCTAATAAAAACAGACAGAACGCTTCTTCTTCTTGAGAAACACGGGCCTCCTCTAAATTTTAGACAATAATAATAAATTGTTCATTTCTGTCAAAAAAGTAGGTAAACAGAAACTTCGATAGGTATATAATGCAAGCTTGAATGAAAGCAGAATCTGTAATACAGGTCACCTCCTACGGATAAATACCTCTTCCTCCAAGCTGTTTCGACTGATGTTGTCCTGTTGGTCTATCTGTTGTGTCGGTATAGGCCGCGGCGGCTCCTCTCCGATAGATTCTGTTTCGCTAGGCAGGAATTCCTCCACGTCGTTCAATACTGACTCGGGTGGACCTGCATTGTTTAAAAGAGTCTTAAACTAATTCAAAATAAATGTAAAATTGGTTACAGTTGACGTTAAACAGTCAGCTATTACAAATACCAATCTTCTTCATTTTCGTATCACAAGTTCCTTCGAACCAGTGTTGAATTTAAAGCTGATTTAAGGCGGGCCTACCGCGGCACATTTAAGCTGCTTGTATAAATTTGTTTGACAACGTGGGTCTACGTTTCCACTGCTGTACACGAATTTGAGCCCATGACTGTAGCGTAGCCCACCGCGGCGCACGGAGAGGCGACGCACGTGCCACGGTTTTGCTTGAATGTGCTGCCTACGTAGCCTTACGCCATGTACGTTGTACACGCGGCACATACAAGCATGCGTAGCGTTGGAGCGTTAAGATAAGTAACCGCCAATTCGAGGAAGCCACGCATGTATCAATGACGTCAATTCGCGTGCGCGCGAGATGACGCGGCGAGTGCGCGACCAGCACGCGCGTCGTGTGCCGCAGCACGTGAGTACAGACCGTGTCGCATGACGCGTCCATCCCGCAGCAGTATAGTGGAGTGCGTGCGCGCGAGATGACGCGGCGAGTGCGCGACCAGCACGCGCGTCGTGTGCCGCAGCACGTGAGTACAGACCGTGTCGCATGACGCGTCCATCCCGCAGCAGTATAGTGGAGTGCGTGCGCGCGAGATGACGCGGCGAGTGCGCGACCAGCACGCGCGTCGTGTGCCGCAGCACGTGAGTACAGACCGTGTCGCATGACGCGTCCATCCCGCAGCAGTATAGTGGAGTGCGTGCGCGCGAGATGACGCGGCGAGTGCGCGACCAGCACGCGCGTCGTGTGCCGCAGCACGTGAGTACAGACCGTGTCGCATGACGCGTCCATCCCGCAGCAGTATAGTGGAGTGCGTGCGCGAGATGACGCGGCGAGTGCGCGACCAGTACGCGCGTCGTGTGCCGCAGCACGTGAGTACAGACCGTGTCGCATGACGCGTCCATCCCGCAGCAGTATAGTGGAGTGCGTGCGCGCGAGATGACGCGGCGAGTGCGCGACCAGTACGCGCGTCGTGTGCCGCAGCACGTGAGTACAGACCGTGTCGCATGACGCGTCCATCCCGCAGCAGTATAGTGGAGTGCGTGCGCGCGAGATGATGTGGCGAGTGCACGACCAGCACGCGCGTCGTGTGCCGCAGCACGTGAGTACAGACCGTGTCGCATGACGCGTCCATCCCGCAGCAGTATAGTGGAGTGCGTGCGCGCGAGATGACGCGGCGAGTGCGCGACCAGCACGCGCGTCGTGTGCCGCAGCACGTGAGTACAGACCGTGTCGCATAACGCGTCCATCCCGCAGCAGTATAGTGGAGTGCGTGCGCGCGAGATGACGCGGCGAGTGCGCGACCAGCACGCGCGTCGTGTGCCGCAGCACGTGAGTACAGACCGTGTCGCATAACGCGTCCATCCCGCAGCAGTATAGTGGAGTGCGTGCGCGCGAGATGACGCGGCGAGTGCACGACCAGCACGCGCGTCGTGTGCCGCAGCACGTGAGTACAGACCGTGTCGCATAACGCGTCCATCCCGCAGCAGTATAGTGGAGTGCGTGCGCGCGAGATGACGCGGCGAGTGCGCGACCAGCACGCGCGTCGTGTGCCGCAGCACGTGAGTACAGACCGTGTCGCATAACGCGTCCATCCCGCAGCAGTATAGTGGAGTGCGTGCGCGCGAGATAACGCGGCGAGTGCGCGACCAGCACGCGCATCGTGTGCCGCAGCACGTGAGTACAGACCGTGTCGCATGACGCGTCCATCCCGCAGCAGTATAGTGGAGTGCGTGCGCGCGAGATGACGCGGCGAGTGCGCGACCAGCACGCGCGTCGTGTGCCGCAGCACGTGAGTACAGACCGTGTCGCATGACGCGTCCATCCCGCAGCAGTATAGTGGAGTGCGTGCGCGCGAGATGATGTGGCGAGTGCACGACCAGCACGCGCGTCGTGTGCCGCAGCACGTGAGTACAGACCGTGTCGCATGACGCGTCCATCCCGCAGCAGTATAGTGGAGTGCGTGCGCGCGAGATGACGCGGCGAGTGCGCGACCAGCACGCGCGTCGTGTGCCGCAGCACGTGAGTACAGACCGTGTCGCATAACGCGTCCATCCCGCAGCAGTATAGTGGAGTGCGTGCGCGCGAGATGACGCGGCGAGTGCGCGACCAGCACGCGCGTCGTGTGCCGCAGCACGTGAGTACAGACCGTGTCGCATAACGCGTCCATCCCGCAGCAGTATAGTGGAGTGCGTGCGCGCGAGATGACGCGGCGAGTGTGCGACCAGCACGCGCGTCGTGTGCCGCAGCACGTGAGTACAGACCGTGTCGCATAACGCGTCCATCCCGCAGCAGTATAGTGGAGTGCGTGCGCGCGAGATGACGCGGCGAGTGCGCGACCAGCACGCGCGTCGTGTGCCGCAGCACGTGAGTACAGACCGTGTCGCATAACGCGTCCATCCCGCAGCAGTATAGTGGAGTGCGTGCGCGCGAGATGACGCGGCGAGTGCGCGACCAGCACGCGCGTCGTGTGCCGCAGCACGTGAGTACAGACCGTGTCGCATAACGCGTCCATCCCGCAGCAGTATAGTGGAGTGCGTGCGCGCGAGATGACGCGGCGAGTGCGCGACCAGCACGCGCGTCGTGTGCCGCAGCACGTGAGTACAGACCGTGTCGCATAACGCGTCCATCCCGCAGCAGTATAGTGGAGTGCGTGCGCGCGAGATGACGCGGCGAGTGCGCGACCAGCACGCGCGTCGTGTGCCGCAGCAAGTGAGTACAGACCGTGTCGCATGACGCGTCCATCCCGCAGCAGTATAGTGGAGTGCGTGCGCGCGAGATGACGCGGCGAGTGCGCGACCAGCACGCGCGTCGTGTGCCGCAGCACGTGAGTACAGACCGTGTCGCATAACGCGTCCATCCCGCAGCAGTATAGTGGAGTGCGTGCGCGCGAGATGACGCGGCGAGTGCGCGACCAGCACGCGCGTCGTGTGCCGCAGCAAGTGAGTACAGACCGTGTCGCATGACGCGTCCATCCCGCAGCAGTATAGTGGAGTGCGTGCGCGCGAGATGACGCGGCGAGTGCGCGACCAGCACGCGCGTCGTGTGCCGCAGCACGTGAGTACAGACCGTGTCGCATGACGCGTCCATCCCGCAGCAGTATAGTGGAGTGCGTGCGCGCGAGATGACGCGGCGAGTGCGCGACCAGCACGCGCGTCGTGTGCAGCAGCACGTGAGTACAGACCGTGTCGCATAACGCGTCCATCCCGCAGCAGTATAGTGGAGTGCGTGCGCGCGAGATGACGCGGCGAGTGCGCGACCAGCACGCGCGTCGTGTGCCGCAGCACGTGAGTACAGACCGTGTCGCATAACGCGTCCATCCCGCAGCAGTATAGTGGAGTGCGTGCGCGCGAGATGACGCGGCGAGTGCGCGACCAGCACGCGCGTCGTGTGCCGCAGCACGTGAGTACAGACCGTGTCGCATAACGCGTCCATCCCGCAGCAGTATAGTGGAGTGCGTGCGCGCGAGATGACGCGGCGAGTGCGCGACCAGCACGCGCGTCGTGTGCCGCAGCACGTGAGTACAGACCGTGTCGCATAACGCGTCCATCCCGCAGCAGTATAGTGGAGTGCGTGCGCGCGAGATGACGCGGCGAGTGCGCGACCAGCACGCGCGTCGTGTGCAGCAGCACGTGAGTACAGACCGTGTCGCATAACGCGTCCATCCCGCAGCAGTATAGTGGAGTGCGTGCGCGCGAGATGACGCGGCGAGTGCGCGACCAGCACGCGCGTCGTGTGCCGCAGCACGTGAGTACAGACCGTGTCGCATAACGCGTCCATCCCGCAGCAGTATAGTGGAGTGCGTGCGCGCGAGATGACGCGGCGAGTGCGCGACCAGCACGCGCGTCGTGTGCCGCAGCACGCCCAGGATGCAGCGCTGCATTATGTGCTGCGCCACGCTACCGTCCACGCCGGATAGCACGTCGTCTAGCAGGTACACTGACAACAATTACATATGTACACATTATAATTATGACAATAGGCATTGGGCAGATCCCAACTATCCCAGTGTAGCCACTCTAAGGGTGAAACAGATACTGAGGCAGGGCCTAAGTTCTTCAAAATGATCCTTTTGATGTAAGTGATAAAGAACAATTTACTGTGACTAAAAATGAAGTAGTGGGGCGTGCAGTTTAAGATTGGACGAATTCTACCTTGTTTGTCCTGATATACGGCTCGCGCGAGCGCAATCCGGGCTCGCTGTCCGCCGCTGAGCGTACAACCGCCTTCCCCTACGTACGCGTTCCATCCGAGAATGTTTAGATCCTCTGAAATCAATTATAAACACTTATTTTCCATAGTTGCACTGCACTCTGCTATCTAACCTGCCCCCCAAGCATATATGATCAATATATAGATAAAATTTGACATTATTCTTTGATGAGACGGGAATTTCAGTTCTGTTATCAGAATGAAACAGAATTAATTTTTGGCACAGCGCATTAGCTATTTAGCGTGGCAATGCCGCTAGCGTCTTGGGGACGTTTCCGTCTAGTACTGATTTGGATCAGTCGAGGTATCTATCATTTGTAACTGTCTACAGGTAGCTCAACTGTTTCTTGTGTATTTTATAGATTTTGTAAATATTTGTTTTATTGTAAGTTTCTGAATCAAACCACTTAATTATTAATTCTAAATTTAATCTGAGTGATTTATCGTAGTCTCTCATTACGTACCGGTAAGAGCACAGGCATCGACAACAGTTCTAAATTTGGCCTCATCATAATGCTTTCCAAATAAAATGTTGTCTCGAATTGTACCTCTGACGAGCCACGGCTTTTGAGATACGTAGCCAAAACCTGCAAAGCAAATAAACATATATTAAAAAAGAACTTAATACTGTTTTCTAATAAACATCTTTATCGTGGGATATTTTAAAAACTTAAAATTTACTCTAAAAATATTTTTTCCCATTTCATTTCACTAAACTTTCAAGTCCAATAATATCAGTTTAAAAAAACTTGAGAAACCGACCTCATGGGCATTCATGGCCAAACGGTTGAACCAATTTTGATGGAATTGGACTAATCTGGAAGTATTACCTATACTATACTATACAAAAAATATTTTTTCAAATTGGCTCATAAAAAAACTAATTGAGAACCTCCTCCTTTCTCTTTCTTTCTTTTTAAGTCGGTTAAAAAAGAACGAATTTTCATTCATAAAACAGTTGCAACTTTTCTATCATATTAACTATTATTATTATTATTTTAATGATAGTTTACTGCATGACTTACTATTTAGATTCTCCGGTATCTGCAAATCTCCGTTCTTCTTTATCATTTCTCCAACAATCGCCAAAAGGAAGGAAGTTTTTCCACAACCAACATTCCCCGTAACTCCTATCAACTCTTCCCTACCGATCTCCAAAGAGATATCTCTCAACATAAACGGTTCATCAGACACCAACGATTCGGCTGATGACGTCACTTCTGCAGGTCTTTGTATACTTCCGATGGAAGTGCGTTTCTTTGACTTTCCTTTGTTTTTCTTGAGTTTTTTCTGCGGTTTGCGTTTGGATGCCTTCACCCAAGAGAACGTTGCATTTTTGAAGATAATGATTTTGTCTTCGTCCTTGTTTGTGTCGAGCTTATCGTAATAATGCTCCGGTTGCATGTCTGGGAGCTAAAATACAACGAAAATATTCAGTTTATATTCTACTATTGTACTAAATGCTTCCCAGGCATAAACACCGCTAAGGTTTTAAAAAAGTTATTTATTGGTCATAGAACCAACAGCGCCTTATTACAATATAGTATTTCGCGTAACCTAATTAGTCTATGCCCTCCTTAATAGCAGAAACAGAACCTTCAAAGTTGAAGCGGAAAAACTTACGTCAATGAGTTTTTGTATCCTCTTTAGTGAGACCCAAGCTTCCATGAGTCCGTTGAGTACCCACGGGAACGCGTTCAAAGGCGCTATCAGCATGTTGATCAGCGCAATTGTTGTAAAAACCTATAAATAACCACATGTTATCATCATTATTTTAGTTTAACCCAATCTCAAATATCTTTACTACTCAATATAGACTTAATGATACTTGAAAGTTATTCATCATCATTAGCCTAAAGATATGAAGGAATATCACCAGATAGATGCGGGTTTTGCATGCGGAAACACCTCAATCTTGTTCCAGTGTTTTTTTACGTGACGCGAAGTATACATAGGTTTATTTTATATCAGCGTTTACTTACAGTAGGCGCGTCGAGCGGCATTTTCCTTAGCGCGTGTGTTCCCAGCGTGAGTGCCGCGACCAACACTGGAGTAGTTGCCCACAGCACCACACAGATGGCGTCCAAATACTTCCGACTACGAAGGTAGTACAACTCCTTACCTCGCGCCACTGTAAAGGTGAACTGGTAATGAGGAACTGTTTTTAGGAATCATATCCTGTAAAAAGGTGGGTTAGTGGTGTGAGCACTGGAGGTCTAGTGATAGCAGCCCCGGCTTCCGAGCCTAAGATCGTGGGTTCAAATCCAGTCGTGCACAAATGAGTATTTCTGTCTGAAAATCAATGTGCACTATGCCAGTACTGTCAAACGGTGAAGGAAAACATCGTGAGGAAATTGGTATGTCGTAGAACCTACAAAAGTTTGAAAACAGTTACGCAAAAAGGGCCCGCCAGAGGCCTACTTGCGGAAACCAGTCCACACTCAAAGTGGGGATCAAAGTATTTTTTTAATTTTTGGTAGGTTAGTGTACTCGTATAAAACCAGTCCACACACGAAGTGCGGATCACAGTATTTTTGAATTTTTGGTAGTTTAGTGTATGAAGAGCCGGTATGACCGAGCTTCGCTCGGGTTAAAAAAAAATAGTATTATTATTTGCCAATAGATGTCAGGAAGGGTCGTATCTTTATTGGCTTATTTTTAATTAACAACGCCTTCTAGCTTGCAGTTAGTCGCTCACAATCGCCAATAGATGGCAGGAACAGTCGTATATTGAGTTTATGTTTGATTATTGAAAAACACCAATTTCTCGTCATTTTCTAAAAATGAATCCTAGCTAGATCGTTTTATCGTCCCCGAAAACCCCTGTATACTTAATTTCATGAAAATCGTTGGCTCAGTTTCCGAGATCCTAAATATATATATATATATATACAAGATTTTCTCGTTTAAAGGTATAAGATTTAGGCATATGCCTTTTCTGTTTGGAAAGTTTACTGTAGTTACCACGCTTATTAAGCAGTCATCTTCTGGGTGCGTTCCGTAGCCTCTTTCCACTACCGTGGGAGGTGATGGGGGGATTATGTTAGGACTACTACAATAAATAATAATAATTTTATATTATAAATAATAAATACGATTTTTTTACTCACCAGAAACTCGATTAATAAAATAGTTTTCCCAAACATGAACTTTAACAGTCTTGATTCCCCGCAGCATGTCTGAGATTAGGCTCACTCGACTGTCCTTGTGTTTCATCAGCTCAGTACTGAGGTCTCCAATCTTGTTTGCAATCACCTTGTTTATAGGTATGAGTATTACTGAGAAGGCCACGCCCGCGAGGAAGGATATCCCCACTTGTTGGTATAGAAGGAATAGAGTGATGATCAGCTGGAAAGCAACAAGAGTCTCAATGTCTGTATGGAAATGGAACAGAAAGTCGAACGGATAGCATAAGCAGGTAACACAAACAGTGTAAAGGTACATCTGTAATATATAACACGATCTATTTTATTTGTTGATGGTCGAAAATGTCTATGTAAATCCAAAAGCTTTTCCACATCTTTACAAGACTACCAGTGGGACTAAAACCCATGACCATTAATTCTTGGTATAGTGATATTTTGACTGGCCTCTCAGCTCAGTTGGTAGTAGCTCTGTCTTCTGCGCCGTAGGCCGTGGGTTCGATCCCTACCGAAGACTAATATTTGTGTGGTGAACACAAATGTTTGTTCTCTGTCTGGGTGTTATATTGTATTCTAAGTAAGTATTTACAAAAAATATATATATCAGCTATCTGGTTCCCATAGTACAAGCTCTGCTTAGTTTGGGGCTAGATAGTGTCGTGTGGATTGTCCAAAATATTTATTTATTTTATTTATATGTTAGCCACAACTGGTACTGGTGGTGAAAAATTGGTCTAGTACCCTAAAAATTCGATAGGTAAGTATTTTAGTTATAAATAACACTGTCCTATTATTATTTTATCTTTGTTTTTACCTGTAAAGGAATGCTCCACAACGCATGGAAGCTAGGGCAAGAATTGACTATTCTATCTGTATCAGTTGACATGAAGTTGGTAATTTCACCAACAGAAAATGATTTCGTCAGTTCCGTTGAAGTCACGCTGAGAGTTTTCCTGAGTATCGTCGCAACGAGCGCCCCACGCATCTTCAACCCAATTATAGACATCAGCCAGTTGAAATGTACGTTGAAAAGCGCTGATGTTAAAGTGGCCGCTAGCAGGCCAGCTGCGTACATGTAGCTGTAAGAAAAAAAATTGAATTAGACACTCAAAGCGATTTTTTTTTTTATACAACTATGGATACTATGGATGGAACTAGCATATGGTGGGCCATAAAAGCCTGTATGGCATTGTCTCGTAGGTCACCCACGTCAGGAACGTGCCCTACAATGTACTGCCCTGCGTCCATTGAACCCGCGACCTTAGAGCGGAGGCGAATGGAAGGCGGGCCGCTACCACTAGACCACCAGTGCTCTTGCCACAATGGAACTCTTGGATGAGATTTCTCTCCAAACTAGAAAAGGTCGAAATTTTCAAGTAGCTGAGTGAAGATATACCAATGTTTTATATTGTTCATTTCATTTTGCAGTAGTTATTATAATATTTACCCGAAATGCTGATCAATAGTTTCATCCTCTACAAACGACACCAGTTTATTCAGCAGCAAGGGTCCCGCGAATCCCGCCATATCAGACACCAGTTTCAAGATGCCGATACTGTAGAACTGAAATGCGAAACAGGCGTGCAGGGCTCTGAGTAAGGTGACATTTTGTCGCCTGATTGGTGGAAGCAACACGCGGGACGAGGGTGTGACTGGTGTCGATATCTGCGGTGCCGTTTCACCCGTGGCTCCGTAACCTTTAACAAAAGAAAAATTCATAAAATCAAGACAAAAGTATATTATTTATTTTATCGTATGACAGGTACAGGTACAGCGTTTCTAAAATAGAGTAAAATCTTAACTAGAAAAAAAAAAGTGTATTTATTCAGTTGGATTGCAAGAATCAGTTTGAAAAGTCTAGATGCCAATTCCATAAAGTCAAAGCCAAAGTTTAAATTAGTTTATCCAATTGCATCACAAGAATCACTTTGAAACATCTTAAAGCTAGGTGTCAGTTCCATGCACCCAAGCTCAGAAGTTCTTCTTTATCTGTGTGTGTTGTTTGTTCGGGCAACAAAATATAGTTTGGTTTCTACAGTTTTCTAATAATTTATTTTGAGTCATATTTCGAATATGCATTATGAATAAATTACCTACACAAATGTTATCAGCACCAGTTATTCCCCTCGAGAAATGACTCAGCCTGCATGTTTGCTGCAGCTGAGTAGGTACTGGGTCATTTGTAAGGCTATCAGATGCGAGTGTTCTTATAAACGATTCATATCATCTTCTTTTTTGAAATTTAAGGCCCATATTCAGACACAGTGCCGAGTCTGAGTTCAACTCAAACATAGATTTTTGACATTTTTCAATGGGGAACTGTCAAAAATCTATGATTGAGAGTGCTTGAGGCTCGACTTAGACTCAAGCACTGTTTCTGAATATGGGCCTAAGGTTGATTACTGTACTATATGTAGTACATATTTTAAAAATCTATCAAAATAACTAGAATAAAAACTTGTCTACCGATGGCTAATGTGCCAAACTTATTAGAACCATCTGTAATGGGTTGACTTTATACCTCTTCCCAAGACAATGGGAACTAATAAGTCAACCATGCAAT
This sequence comes from Thera obeliscata, assembly GCA_947578465.1. Taxonomy (NCBI): domain Eukaryota; kingdom Metazoa; phylum Arthropoda; class Insecta; order Lepidoptera; family Geometridae; genus Thera; species Thera obeliscata. The sequence continues at coordinate 4,586,799 of OX387927.1, forward strand.
AACAAACATTGGGGTCACCAATGTATGGTTGTGTTGGGGTTTACATTATCATCAGTGCTTTTCCAAATAAGACATACTCCTTGACAGTCACAAATACATTTTGGGATAATTTACAATGACAGGTTGTCTCTGCCTGTAAAATCATTATTTTAATGGCAAATATGTTAATAATAAATGTTTACCTGATGCAATAAAAGGTTCATGTGGAACATCAGCATACTGGTGATATTCATCAACATTCCCAATGAGGGAGCGGTCCATCCGAGCTCCAACATAGGAGCACCGGTATTCAGAGGGCAGGTCAAACAGCTCTTCAGGATCATGCAGTTTATTTTCTAGACCTGAAAATTCACAAAGAGTTTATAATCCCAAGAAACTTTACATGCTTAGTTTAGAGATTGGTTGGATTATTTGAATTACCTTTCTGGAGCAGTGGGTTTACCCATGCAAAAGACAATGTAGATAAGCAACCAGCACCTTGCATAGCAGTGCCCAAGACACCTTCAAACATATGAGGGAGTAGTGGTGTATATTCACTCTAAAACACACAAATCATTAGATTATTTTTTGTAAAAATGAATCCAAAAACAATGTTTGTTCCAAGTAATACATACATGACTGTGTTGCGAGCCCACAAGGCATGGAGAGTAGTATGTGGGCCTTGATTCACTTGAAGGTAACAATGTGAGCAAATATATACCATGGCAACAGAGGGTTGCAATGCTGAACCCCACTGGAGAACCAGTTAAAATGTTGGTTCTCAACATTATCATATTCAGCATAGCAGCTAAGCTCCACATTATAAGTTGAGACAGGGGCCCACGTGCACTCGATCCAAGGCGATGCTTCAATGCTAGTACGTAACCAAAATGCACGAACCACGTAAGGGATGAAGTCCCAGCAGCAAAATAATCCACCGGATATAGAGTAAAGTCAGCCTTTGTTAGAGTCACGTACAGGTTAATAATAGGGATGAATACAAGTGATAAAACCACGAAACCGCGGATGATTATTGCACGCTCCTGCGTTTTTTCACGGATAACCCAATCCCTTCTGTACCCGACATAGTACCCCGATATAATGGCAATGAGGAAGCCCAATGGTATCTGCAAAAACAATTCTTCAAAACATAAACCAAAGTCCATGGCGTCGTCGTCCCATGGCTGCAAGCCCTTAGGCCCACAAATATCTATCCATTCCATGCCGAAATACCCCATTGTTGTAGTTTAGATGATTCTAATTATTCCAAAGGTTAAGGTCATTTTAGCCACATTATAAATGCCACGAGAATGGATTTTCGGAGCACAGACTTTGTAAATGAACACTTTCACTAAATCGTAAGTAAAATTAACTTAAACATCTGCTTATTTGCTTTGTTCGGCGTTATAAATGAAGAGTAGTTGATTGAGAGCTGCTAGTTCGTATTTATTTACATCCATTTACAAAAATGTCATAACTACTTCAATGTCAATGTCAACAGCTCATTATTGTCATTGTCACACGATCCTTCAGCACAGCAGTCCTATATGACATTGACATAAGCTGATATTTTTTTTAAACAAAGGATTTGGCAAAAAACCAGTGACCCAGTGCTCAAATAAAATAAAAAACAACCGCGAAGAAAGAGAAGGAGACAGAGAGCAAAGAAAAAGAACAGAGAGAAGAGAAAGGAAATCCTTTGTTTTGTTCTGCTGGCTGGGTCGTGTAATTAAATTATATTTTAGATTTGCAGTTGAGATGGTTTTCTGTATTAATATACGTATTATACGTTATCATCACATTAACTGAAGTGGGTTTACAACGTCGCCTTCTATTGCCAGCTTCTAGCTACAATACAAACTTTGTACCGGCTCCTGCTCTTATTGGCAATGGAAGTGGCTATTGACGAAAATGAGCCCGAAGAACTTGAAGAAGAAATTACAATTGATCCGTTAGACGATATAATCGACTATTTAGTACGATCTGCCAAGATATCTTTCAAGAATGCCCATGTGCATGAAGCAGAAATTAGAACCAACGATAAAATACGCATGGCCAAAGACCTCTATACTCAATCACCCATAGAATTTTTGATGAAATTTGGCAAGTTCTTGGCACCCTATCATGTTGAGTATTTTGAACTAAGAAATCCTAACAACAGTAAATATCGTGAATGTATCCAAGATTTGAAATTGTATCATTCAGATGGGAGCCGACACAAAAGAGTTAGAAACAGAAGGTACAAAGCTCTTCAACAACTACAAAATGAAACAGATTACTTCAGTGAAAAGCAAATGATGCAAAGAAATCCACTCCTTTATGAACAATTAGTTGGTCAGTATTTGACTGAAGATGAAATACGAGAAAGAGATGGTATTGACAATGAAAACTTGAACTTGCTGACCATGATCCTTGACACCGTAGACAGAAATCATATGAGAGAAGTCAGAAACGAACAGCTTCTTGAGGAGGGCCTTGAGGCAGTTGACATAAACAGTGATCTAAAAATTGAAAAACAAATACCAGAAAACCAAAATTTGTGTGGAGATTTGAAAACATCTGGTACAAAACCTAAGTTTAACAAACAATGGGGTGAATTTGAGACACCTGACACCAAACCAAACTGCAACAAGAGGTGGGGGGATTTTGATATACCAGATACTGTGCCCAGCTTCAAACCTGAAGTTAGAAAGCAGACTATGATCAATGCTCCAGAAAGGAGATTACTTCGTGAAGAATTTTTTCAAGAGATGTACAGCAGTTTCGTAGAAGGGAGAGATGATTATGAGTATGAAAGTGTGGATAATAATGAACAGTTTGATGATTTGAAGCAAGTGTCCCAGGATGCGGAAGACAGATACTTTGATTCTGAGACAAATGAGGTTGAAAACTTGGAAGAACACATGAGACTTGTTGAAGAGTATGGCAGGAGAAGTTCTAATAGCTCTATTGTTGATCCATTGGATGAATTTATGGAGTGTATTTCAAATAAACTCAAAAATTGATTTTGTGTTTGTAATGATTTCTCTCTTCCATTTTTTTTTTCCAAATTGTACCTTTTTGATTTTTTTTATTTACACAAAGATACTTATAATGAAACAAATATTTACAACCTGCACAAAATACACAAGAAACAGTAGAGCCATCTGCAGACCATTACAAATGATCTAGAGATAGCTCAACTGATCCAAATCAGTACCAGACAGATTTGTACCTACATATAGATGGAAAATTAAAATGAAAGAAGTTTTTATATTTATTTCTTATTTTGAGCATGAGATTAATTATGTATGTAGAATATTTTTTATGGTCTTCTTTCAGTAAAATGTTCTATCCGTGGGACGCCCTGTAGAAAAGGTCCCTCATCATTATAATCATCATCATCATCACCTCCATCATCATGATGTCGGAAATAATTTCCTCCGTCAGTAGCAGACTTAAAAAACTTTATTGAGAAACAAAGTAGAATGTAACACTTGTTTGAACCAAAATTATATTCATGCTAAGCCTTTGAATTTTTATGACAGTGGTCTTGGAAAATGTTGAAATGCGCAACTTCTATTCAATTTTTCAATTTAAATAAATAACAGAAGTTGTTGGACAGTTATCATATCAGCTTCTTCATATGAACATAGAAAAAAGATGACATTATCCCGTAAGGGACGGACTTATCGCTGAGTGTGTTTTCTACCAGACAACGAGGTAAGTTAGAGCTTTCATAAATAAAACGGACAAATGCGAGCCACACTCAAGTCCTGAGGGTGCCGTTCTGTAGTTCTGGATCCTTAAAACCTCCAATCGTATTTACGATTTAGAAATAAACTTTTTTTTCAATCCAAGAAAAAAAAGTGAATAGGCCTTGCCAGACCTTCGTTCCTCCATATGAGTATTTTTTTACTTTTTTACTATGCCAATAAAGGTATCACTTTATTATAATGTCACATCGCATAAGTCGGCTGTTGTGTCACTGATTGCGTGACCATTATGATCAGCGTAATAGTTAGTGAATCTAGGTACTTCCAAAGAAAGTATGCAAACACAAATAAGAATCAATTATGCGATGTTGCACAATTAAAGTGTCTTCCTTATTGCAATCGGTATAGATGGGTACCGAGACCTACGCTTAACGTGCCTTAGCTATAGTGCGTACATCGATAATTGGTCGTTTCGAATACTAGCTGCGTTTCACTGACACTACTTATCGCGTTTGTTATGTGGAAGCTTCTTTCTAAGGTAGTAGGTGCGTGGTATGCATTCTGAGAAGTATGAACTGCAAATTTCACATAGCGCACTACATACCCAGCGCCTGTTGATACCTAAGTACCTACGTGTGGGCCTTTCCTTATGTGTTCCGTCCTTTTATATCTTATAGGTAGGTGCTACGAGATCACCTATATAAAAGGACTGAAAAGAGCAACAATGTTGCAGCGATAACACGAAAGTCTCTCTTGCGGTAAAAGTTTGAGTTCTAGGAAATCAACTTGAATGGCCCGAAGATAAATAAACAAAAGACAATAGGTAGGGCAAGAATAAAGGAGTGGTGTGATAAGTGACATCGCTACTTTGGGCTTGGGTTCGAATCTATCTGCAATGGATTTTATCATTTGTATCCAAAGATTATGATTGGTACTACGCGGATTATCATGGGTGACAAATCGCCATGGTAGTAGCAGGTTTTATTAGTTATAAGCTAGGTATGAATGAAGGCTGGTGTGACCTACAGGCCACTGTTTATTTCACTCGGAACACTTTGGTGTCTGCGCTCTACATTGAACCGGGTGAACCTATGAATAAGCAGATCTAACTAGGTTAGTGCATAATTTGAATAAGATAATTTGGATAGGTTATCATTTCTCTTGACAGTGGAAAAATGAGTTATCTTCGTAAGTTGCGTCGCATCGACCCATACTCTCACCATCATTTACATACAATGCCTGACAGAGTAGCGGCCCACGAAATCACTAACAAAAACCCGAAATTGCAGATTTTATTTCATTTATTGGAAACTTCGCCTGAGGGGCTAAACTTTGTAAATTTAATTAACTACTTTTTCTTTTTTTACTATTATCATTAGCTGTTTCCTGAGTGCACTCAAATAAATAATGTCGAAGATGAATTGACGAACGGCGGCGTATCAAGAAACACCGAAAGTTGATATTTGACTTTTATGCTTATATTATGGTTCGTTAAATCACAAATGAGCGCATTCATTTATATTCATGGGTTCATTTCAAAACACGCTGCCTGCCTAAACCTAGAAAGCATATTGTCGCCCAGACTTTGCTTCTTAAGTATTTAATGTAGGTACTCAAACTTACACCATTTACTTTATTTCTTACTATTGTTTAGCAGATTTGTCCACCCATCCGATGGACCGATGACATTGTTAAGATCGCCAGAAGTCGGTAGATGGCGAGGGCTCACAACCATTCTTCCTAGAAATGTATAGTAGGGGAGGCCTACAGTGGATTTCTTCAAGTTAATGGTGATGTAGATTAAGCAGATTTATCTATGGGTTGTAAAGAGACTCCCAATAACTGAAATGGGATCAAAACTCTCAATATGTTTTATCAAACATCGCAGCTCTCGAAACATGGAGTAATGGGGGAAGTTGGTACAAATGCACCTCACATTTTCGGGAATGATCAAAAGTGATGATTTTTTTTATTTATTTCATTTATTCACGAACAATCCTTTTACAAATTGTGTTTGAATGTTAACTATAAACTAACATGCTACAAAAAAAACAATAAAACATTAAAATACAGTCATCAATTAAAATAAATACCTACACATAAAGAAACAAAAACAAACGTCAGAATAAATTAAAATATCAATAATAAATCTGTGATGAGATGACCAATCTGCAACACCACGGAAAATGTCTGAAACCTAGACTCAGAGGTGCTTTGTGGTTACATGTACTAGGTAAGAAGTATGAATGCTTGACACAGTATTATGAAGTTTCGAATGGAGTGGCGATGGATGCGAGGGCGTGCGCTATGAATGACCACGGGAGCACGCCAGACGCCGCGCAGACACAGAGCGGGCTACGCGTCCGGCCTTCACCCACTCGCCTCTCAGTGAGGACCTGAGGATTCACGTGCACGACTTATCGGGAAGTGTCTATACTTGTGATGCCTACAGCGAATACAATGCGTTTGGTAAGTAATTTTATTAAATAAGCTAAAGTTTAACTTATTGTAACTTAAACCATAACAACGCAGAAAAACCTTAATTTAGGTCTAGTCCTATCAGTTTCTGCTAAAATATTTTCAAACAACACTGGCCTATTTTTATTTGCTGTGTGTTTTCATAGTTTGGTAATGTTCACAATATAAAACGATCTGTTTTCACAAACAAAGCACCAGTAAACATTGCGCCTGAAAATATATTTTTTGTCAACAAAGTTCTTAAATAGAAACTGGTTTTATTGTTATGCGATAGGTACTTTAGGCTTTGATTTGATGAGAGTGTACGAGTACCTCTACCTTACTCTGCCTTATCACTGTTTAGACATGTCCACTATGTTTAGTCTTATTCGGCGGGATAGAACCCTATAAGCTACAGAAGCGCGACCGTGCCCGAAAATATAACGACGGAGGACGGAGGACAATATTTTACTATGAACAGTTAGCCTCTATTTTAAATAACTACATGCCGCCTACCTATGAAAAGTTATCGAATTGATAATAATTATGAATCATTTGCAATTAAGTACTTTGATAATAACTTCTTGTACTTTTGTTAATTATAAATTCTACGACATCTTACATCCAAAAGATTTCAACGCGCACTCTCGTGCTTACGCCGTACGCCACCGTAGCGGCTTTCTGTGCTACAACCTTGAATATATAAAACATCTGAACATCTCTCCGAAAGTATGTATAATATACGCAAATAATATGACATCTTACGTATAGTACGGTACAGTGTAGCTTATAATCGGCCTCCGCGAGCTTTAGAACAAAAGACATCAACGCGCTCCTCATGCATGGACCAATGCTTGTTTTCTTTTGGTACCTACATACATATTGGTTTGTTATTCATTCATTTATCGAAAGAATTAACAAATTCGCTTGAGTTTTTTTATCTTATGCTAATAAAAGATTTAGCTGTTGAACTGAAAATACAACCATTCCTTAGGGTACTTTAGGTATCATCACATTGAGGACTTATATTATTCTTCTTATACGTAAAATGCAACATGAAAGGCGAACGCTAGATTCCATTAGTTATTTAAAAAATCCTTGGAGCCTGGTTAAAGTTTCGGGATCGTGTTACAAAAGCTCCTATGTATCGCTGCGTCCAACTTGCTATTACAGAATTTAGATTTAATATTCCCACAGATACCCTGTGTGGTTCCCTATTTGAACATAAATGGGTATCACAGTAATAACTAATCGATATCAACTAATAGGCAATATGTAGGTGAACACCCGGCAGTGACCATGGATTGGGTACATCTGCCTGCCTACGACGACAGGTCAACGACACAAATCATGTGAAAGTGTTAATGTCTCCTTCACCACCCACACCCACACGGAATCACATCGTCCCGTAGTCGCAGGAACCTCCGATATCTATAGAACCTACGGCCAGATACTACCAATTTTACTAGTATGTGGGCGTAAAGCTTAAGTTGTTTATCATAGAAAAACTTCTATAAGGTTTCTGTACCTATACTTACGAAGAGTGGGTCTTATTTCATATAGCATTTTGAAAATCTTTGGTAATACCTATCAGTGTTTGAAAAAAAAATTGCAAACGGAAACGACGAGAAGGTTATAACCTGAGGTAGGTTTAATTAGGTTAGGTCTTTCTAAGGACATACAGAAGAATATTTCATTATCTAGATACCAGCCGCTCCTGACTTTACAGGTAATTTGTCACACGTTTTGTTCCTTTCTTCAGCAGAGCAGATCAGACAATCTGAGTGCGTGTGCGACTGCTATGAGTAGTCTGGGCTGAGCGTAAGCGTGGGTATCAAACCGCCCGTGGCGTCGGTCAGTCTGTATGCGAATTTCTCACGCCTCCGATAAAGCTGGACCGGCTAGTAACGGTAGCCAATGGGGGGAGAGGGGTTTCCTTAGCAACAACAAGAGCTTAGTGGACCTTGGTGTCCCACGGACAGGCCTTCCTAAATCTTTACGGCTTATCTATGGGCAACAGGTTCTTATGGAATCAAAGTAAAGTTTAATAAATAAAGTTAGCTCAACACTTTCTCTAAAACGATGAGTTTTGGAAGTGCGTATTTTTTAGTACTTATCGTCAACCGGTTATTCGTTATGTATTGATGTTTGTATGGACAAGTCAGATAGGTATATAATTTGCATCTGTTATCTGTTGATATTCATTATACGAATGAATATCAATACTAGGCAGAGACCACGGATTTACCCTGCTACGATGCTGACAAAACTCTATCGCTTCATTCACTCTCATAAGATCCACAGCTAAAAACTTATTTATAAGCTCCCTACTGCAATAAATCTTACCTATACATAGTATAAGCACACTAACCAGCAATTATTGATTTTAGTACTTACAGTAAAGTAGTAAAATAGGTTCATCAGTGTATTGTATATAATAAATATTTAGTCTTTTATATATTTCTAATAAAACTTGACTGTGGATTCTGCCAAGGTAAGAGGGCGGGTTGGAAACCTTAGTGAGTTGTGAGTGTGTCTCTTTCGGTAGCTCAAAGTAATCAAGCGTACGTTACTAATTTTAGGTGGGTAACTAATAAAAGTGGAGTTTTCATAAGTTCCGGTATGGAAACCTATACGTAATAACTATTAGTTCTTGTCATAATGTATTTGTGTACTTGATGAAGAAAGATCTTCAATCTAGTATTTAGTTATAAACACGCCATCATAGCAGACACTGTGTTATTAATAATCCTGGCGCAACGCTGGAGTAGTTAAATCGTGTTTTGTCACATTTGCTCGAGTTGACAATTGCATGTCAATGCAAGAGACAAAACACGGATTAACTAGTCCAACGCTGGAGTAGTTAAATCGTGTTTTGTCAAAAATCACTCGAGCAAATGTGACAAAACACGATTTAACTACTCCAGCGTTGCGCCAGGATTATTAATAAGACCCTGAAAGCTTAACGGAATTCGTGTCGGAGGTAGGTTGAGAAGCTGTTTTATGACAACGACGTCGGCACCATTGTGTAGTAGAGAAGTTACCTACAACACTAGTAAGTGTTTACATACTTTGAGGAGAATGCACTTGCCATTACACTGGCCCTTGATTATAGACGTATATAGTTCTCAGTGTTGTCACCATCACAGAACAAAGTAGAACAGCCATGTGGCCGGAAAAGTGTCGCCAAAATACATGAGCATTATGCTCCTTTCTCCATTCTCAAGCAAAATAACCATTATTAAAATACATAAATACACTATTTTTATGAAACGACGGGATATTTACCATATGATTAAATTTTTCTGAGTTGACTTCCGATATTTCGGCACAGTTGCATGCACCATGATCACGGATCAGTTCATCCGTGAAAATAAAAATAGTGTTAAAACCATGATAGTTTCAAAAGTTATACATAAATACATCATATTTGTTATGGTGCAGTAGTCAGAGTCGGACTGTCCGACAGGCAAGGGTTTCGCTGGGTTTGTCAGTCGTTCTTTATTATGAGCCGTTTCAAGTACCTACCTACTATCATGCATAAAATTAACTTCATGATGGGTTAAACGTCCATAATAGTAGTCACTACTGTGTACCAATAATATTTAACTTTAAGAAAAATTGTACTTAATTTAAATTTATTTAAGCTCTTTTTATTTTTTGTAACCATTATATGGATATGGAAGAGCGAGGTCCTCTAACACAAGTATTCTCTTACTTAATAGAGGGCCTCCACATTGTGAACTTCTGCTTATTATTTTGGCTACAGAAATAAAATATTTTTCATTTTCATTTTCATTTTTTTCATTTTCACTACTATTATGGACGTTGAGCTTGTACTTTAGAGTGTAAGTATTTGAATTTGGAGGCATGTCCTATTGTAGCTGATTTTTTTCAGCGGTGTTTAGCTTCGGTATGATAGGTGTTTTCCGTGATTTTGTCTTAGTGGTTATCATCGGTTTTTTTGTTAACCTTTGTGTGTATTCAAACCTGGTGACAGATGCTGCGGCAGCTGAATTTTTGCGTATTTTGCAAAGATCTTTTCGTGATTTTCTTCTATTGGGTAATTTGGGTAATATCGTATTCGTTGGTGTATAATCGAATCTGGTTTTTTTATTTGACATGACCAAATGCTAGTTTTGAGCTTGTACTTTAGAGTGTATTTGAATTTGGAGGCATGTCCTATTGTGGCTGATTTTTTTCAGCGGTGTTTAGCTTCGGTATGATATATCGGTTTTTTTGTTAACCTTTGTGTGTATTCAAACCTGGTGACAAATGCTACGGTAGCTGAAAATTTTTTAATGTTTTTTTTGCGTATTTTGTAAACATCTTTTTCGTGATTTTCTTTTTGTGGGTAGGTAATTTTGGCGTTTGGCAATGGGCGGTCTTACCGCTATGAGCGATCTCTTCCAGACAACCTTTGGATGGACAGGATCATTTGGATCTATTCACGCAATCTCAGTTCGGGGCGAACTACTAGTTATTGTGATGAGTTTCATTGATATGCACTTAACTGAAACGATAATTAGTGCGCTATTAAATAGCAAAAATAAATAAATAAATAAAATAAATAAATAATATAAATACATTTTATTTATATTGGACCAAATAGCACACTAATTTATCTTCTGTCATTGGTTTTATTTGTCAAAGCATGTATCATAAAGGTTTAATAAGATGATATTTACCATTAAAATACATTGTTAGTACTTTTTTAAGTATTTAGATTTTCTAGGATTATAAAAATGCAGGCCGAATTTTTACCCGGCATTAATAAAATTTACCCGGTATAAATGGGTATTTTTAATTTTTAACAATTCCTCCCTTCCCTTTCCTTTTTTACCCTTCCAATTTTTACCCACCCGCCCATCTCTATAGTAGTGAAAATAATATTATGACAAAATCTTTGGACTGACCGGTAGTATCCTGCTCTACCTCTGCACTGTTTGGTTGAGTATTCGATCCCCACTGAGTACAAACATTTGTGTGATGAACATAATTATGTTTGCTCTGTCTGGGTGTTGTAATGTATTAGAAAGTATGTATTTACAAAAAAGTGCCTAAGTATTTTAGAATTCTATCATCTATCTTGCTCAAATATTCCAAAAGGTATTTGCTTAGATTGGAACTTGTTAGCGGCATGTAAAAAATTACCAGCAATATTTTTTACTAGTTCTTTTGAAACCAGTGTGGTGAAAGGATGTTGATTTTAGTCTATGAAAAATACTAAGATTTCCGAATAAAATCAAAGAAAAAAAAATTATAGTCACTTTTTATGTACTACAGAAAAGGATTGACCAAGTAAATAATAAGTATTGTTTGTTTGTTTACAGTAGGTAAGCCACAACGTAACATGAGCTAGCATTTTCTTTATCACCCACTCTTACTATCGGATCGGTGTCCATGTGGTTTCATTATGTTTTAAAAACCATAGAACACCGCCACGGTTAACCACAGTGCTTTTAAAACTAGAAATGGAAAGTTGCGTCCGGACTTTGACTGGACAAATATTTACTGAACGTGCCGTTCCGAACAATAACCAAGGGAGAAAAATCTCACGTGAATTACTGAAAGTAAACTAACAAAATATTCTCTTTCATGTAAAATATGGACGCTCCTCTGACTTCTTGAGTAATATAGGCAGTTTTTTTCTTTTTTTCACACGGGAGACGAACTTTGTAGTGTTTCTCCTAGAGTAGAGCCACTGAAAAAAACCGCGATAGAGTTAATCTAGAAACTTCGTAAAGAACATTTAATTTGTTTACGTAGCTTTAGTATCTTCTTGTTATCAGGATGTAAAAAGAACGCTCCCGAATATGACATGAAAGCGGCCCCGCCTTCCGACCCTATTTATGACGTTCTTAGATTCAAATCCAGTGGTGTACCAGTGAGTTTTTCTATTCAAAAATGGCCCCGTTCTGTTTTTCAAGAGTCTTTCTACAACCCGTATTTATCCAAAACAAACAATGAAATAGAAAACTAACAGCATTGAAATGAATACCTTTGCTTATCAGCCGCATGTTAAAATAAACTGGAATGCGAACTTAGTATGTAAATAACCACAGAGCACCAAACACGCTTTTGCTTAAATAACCATGAGTAAGATGCGCCATCGCATATAAAAGCTAAGACAAATGAGTAGTATTTGACAGTTACCGCATTTCGTATTACTTACATTGCGGCAGGTTATACCGTTATCGCTCTGTGCGTTCTGATGATGCACTTTGTGTAATTTTATAGGAAGAAGACGTCTATGTAAGAGTGAAGAGTGAAAGGACAATGAAAGAGGGCAAATTAGATGCAAAGCACCTTAGCGATTCCCGGCAAGTAGCAGTCAAGTTTGCGATTCGGCGCACGTGCCGCTTTCACTGCGGCGCCCGGCGTATCCTGCTATTCGCATTGTAGGCGCTAAATAATATCTTTTATGGGCATATTTTATAAACTTTTGTTCAACAATTCCATACGAGCCAATATCGATATCAAATCGTGCCGACGACGCCAAAACTAAGCAAGAGCCCCATGTAACGAAGACACGGGTACCTACATGTATGACCAGTTTCCGAGAGCGATTGAGGTCACGAATTTTGTACAGCTACTCATAAATAAAGAGGATGTCAAATATATTAAATTACCCTTTATTCCCATCGGGCCTGGCATTTTAACGAGCCTCTCATGCACCGAACCACCCAAAAAACTGCCGATACACTCTAATTGGATGAAAACCTTGGTAGAGCCAGCCGGTACACATTACACTTAAGTATAATAATTCTGAGATGGATAATAACGAGCCAGTAAACTCAACTTTTTACGCGTGTTTCGGAAAATTAGTAATTTTCTGAATAGAATTCAGAAAATTATTTAGTACGGTACAACAGATAGTTATAGGTACCTATATAACTCGAGTCGTTTTCATTAAATTGTGTAACTTATTTTTCCAAGTCTTCATACATCACCGGTTTTATTGTTCACAGATAGAAAATAACGCACTGCTGCTGCTACTGGTGTCTCTTGCTACCCTCGCGGCAACTGACGCATTCGGCTTGCAGCATTCAATAGGAGATGATAATGCAAGACGTCTCAATGTTTCTCGTGAGTCTCTCCTTTAGTCAGATTTCAGTTCGGTATCTTGATCCAGAATCATAAAACAAGTTCATAATTTTGCTTTGAATATCCCGCAGATACTTAAAACTTAACTGAATACTTAAACGATATCTTAAATTCAACAGTGAATTAATGCAATTTCAGGTTCAAACGACCACTCCGGTCCGAGTGCTCTAGCTTCAATATTTTCCCCGCGCATGGACTTTGAGCAGTGGAAGCCGCTAACGGGCCGCGGCGACCCTCTGCACAACGACCCCACGTATGACTACGAGCCTCCAGTACTAGAGCGAGTTCATTATTGGGCTGATGATTCGAAACCTGAACGAGAACCACACCACGAAAAGAAGTCCGAAGTTCTAATGCTCGGTGTGTCCTCGCGAAAACCAAGCGTTACTTCTCGGCAACCACCATTGCCACCACCAAGAAGGCATCATCAGTTTCGACCGCCTCCACCTAGATACGAAGATTTTACATACAAATTGAGTGACACCTATCCCATGACCATACTTGTACCACCACCGCCTCCACCTCCGGGGCATAAACCATCACTTTTCATACTTGATGAAGTGCAAACACCGTTATCTAATAGCCATATAAATGATATCATATCACCTCTAGTCAGTACAAAAGAAACTACTCATGCCCCAGAGAAACTAACATCAATGTTTGCTCTTCAGGAAGCTAATTTAATTTATCAATCGTCATCTACTAGTCAAAACTGGATTCTCGACACAAACGAAACATTACCGCAAAGCATAAACAATGCAGTCAGTAGTGATTACGCAGGATGGGGGCCCACTACGCCTATAGACGTGTATGAGACCGCAAATGAAACTCATAATCTAGTTTCTAGTGATCACGTAGAGATTCCCAAGCACCCCTATTCTTTCTATAGACCAATGCTATCGGAAGCGCCACCACCGCCTCCCCCGTCCGAGGACAGTTTATTGCACCTATCCACTTTTCTACCGACACCACTGCCACATACGACTTTTGAAGAATCTACGACAAATATCCCTGAAACAACTTGGCCAACAGAGCAAACTACTTTTGAAACAACAATAGAGAATCAGGATTATTATGAAGATACGCCGGCACCAACAGAGAAGCCAGTGACGTTGGAATTACGGCCAACTTCCGTGATGATTGAATCGACCGAAAGACCTAGTCCTAGTGAAGTAGTAAATCTTTTTAGCATGCTTGGCCCGATGATGTCAATGCCAATTTTAAATGGTCCTGATAGGCCAGAAGACAATCTTTATGCTCATGCATCAGAAAATATGCAAATTTTTAAAGAACGGAATCCTGAAGACGTGATAAAACTTGAGAATATGCAAACTATGCAGCCACCACCACCCGTTGAGTTCACGGAAAGCACTACTACATCTCATAAACAACCTTATCATGCAAATTCGAACATTATCAACTCTATACAGCAAAACAAACCATCTTTACATACACACGATCCTTATTTGCATATGCGTTACACCACACCGGTTTCTACGACTCCGGTCGACTTTTACGATAAAAATAAATCCACGACGGAAGCTTCAGCACCCATGTATCTGATAATACAAGGCCATTCAAAAGTCAAGACTTATAGTTCTAAACCAAAATCAGGAGACGATAACAAACACATTACCAATAATGAAATTCTAAAACCGAACGAAACGAACGAAGTTAAACACTTGCACCCAAAGGAAAAGATTGCTAAGAAATCAGAAGTTAGGAAAAGTAAAGCACAAAACTTAAAAGCCCTTGTCGAGCACGGGCTGGGGTCTATTGAGATTCAAGAAACTGATCTAGGCATTCAGTACGACGTGAGTGATGGTAGTGACGTTCCATTGGAATTATACAGAAAAGGAATTGTCTATAGCGACGAGAACAATTACAAGTCCTCACACAATGAAACACACAAACGAGTCAAAAGACAGCTCGATCTAGAAGATCTACTACCTTTCGATGAAGATACTATTGAAGAGTTTGTTTATAATTTTTTTGAGGGAAAAAAGAATGAGACAACTTTCACAGGGTTCATTGCTCAAGCTGTGACCAGCGACGCCGCCAACGCCGTGGACGAGCTCGAAAGCGATGAAGATAGCGGAGAGGTGAAGCAAAGCGAGGAAGACAGATGAACTAATAGAATCAAATCATGATATCGTAGGTACTTTTAGTAAATGCCAAAAACCTTTGGTGAGAAAATTCAAAGCTCAGTTACCTACCTACTTGATTGAAACTCAAACCAATACGAAATACTGGTCAGTTAAACTATAAAGCCGTTATAAAAGTATACCGGCCCACATAGTGAAAATTTCCCACCGATACCTCTCATTATCTTCAGTACACGTGAGATTGCACATACTTACAAAAAAAAATTCAAAGCCATTATTATTATGTAAATAACAAATACATACTTAGGTACATAATTATGTAAGGTAGGTAAGGTACACAATTACCTAGTATTAGCGAGAGTAGTGATTAAAAAAGTATTTATTTATAGAATATATTTTTTTAAGAATCCATGAAATTAAAATAATTCTATTTTTACTGAATTAAAGTTCTCTTTAATTTTTTTATTGCATAAATTGAATACACAAATATTCAATTTGCGCGACCAATAGGTTAGATTTTTCTAATTATGATTATTAGGTGTGGATTGGTTGGACGCGTGTAAAAACACGTGCGACGTAGCAGCGGACGCGTCCCACTAACACACACACTTCTTACCATCCTTTTCGTAGAAATAGACACTAGCTGGCACCTAAGATAAAGTGAAAGCTGCTTATAAACCCATAAAGTCACATTTATTGCGATCCACTGCCGATAATAAATCATCTGCGAAGGGCTCCCTTCATATTGATGGGGGAACGATCGCCGCGAGAACAATGCTCTTCAATAAAACAACTCACAGCCCGTTCAGAATATAAATCAAAATAAAAATAATTTTAGTCTTCGTAGAGCTCGATGTGTGCATGAAGTGGAAGATCTTTGAACTGGAATTGCACCAATCAGCTTGACACAAGCACACCGAATACTCCGCATCTGGCAACCTAGAATAACATGGATGTTGGACAGGACTGTGCGAGAACAAAGAATGGTGGAGATACACATAGAATATCGGACTGACCTCTCATGTTTGCAAGTCATGGCCCTGGTGGGGAGGTTCACGGCACGCGGCAACGGGTCCGCAATGGCTGGCAGGTAGCACCCTCGCTGCACCAGCCACAAGTGCTGAGCCCGCGCTGACCACGACCTCACAAAGCACATGGAGTTCTCTGCCAAAGATAATAGATACTTTTGTCAAGAAATAGGAGAGAGAGTTAATTATAGCTCCCATGATCATTCGAAGTAGTACCTAGGTGTTAGCGACAGAGACGCGGGTTCGGTTCCTTATGTCAGATAAATCATGACCCTAAATCTTATAAGTAAGACCTACTGCAAATAAGGAGTCCACAATGCCTACGACTATGCAACTGTTGGCAGTTTGTAGGTACAAAGACAAGCATAATGACTAGCAAACATTGTTAACACGACGTAATGTAGGTAAGTGCCCTGCCCTCTTTACACGTAAAGAGGATGGTGATGTCAGGTAAGTAGGTAGACAGATAGGATATACATAGACATGAAGGTTTAGCAGTTCTAACCTTCAGAGCAGTTGACCAAAAAATGCCTGCTGCTATTGAAAGTGAAGCCTGATGGGCTGAAATCTCCACCGCAGCGGCTCCACTCGTAGTTCGATGTCGAACAGTTGTAGCAAAGCAGAGCTTCCGTAACTCTCCAGCACAACATGAATATAATTTTGTGTCGAATCATTTTTTAGGATGGTCCTCAAAAATTAACAACAATGCAACTCGGTGGGTATCTAATTCAATAATAAAGACGAATAAAATAAGGTTTAGACAAAAGCGTTTTTGCTTTTGTGGTTTAGAATATTGTGCTCTATGCCATAGATTATGAAAAATGCCAAAACGCAGTTGGCAGAAAATTCTAAGGAGTATTTTTTTACAGAAAGAAGTGCGATTTAGGATCCTCCAAGATTTAGCTAGAGGACATTTCAAGAGTGACCTACCGGGACACAGGATAGTCAAGGCGCAGCGTAGTCTAGTCAAAGTTTTCCTGCTGGGTGAAAAAAATCCCTCATATATTAGAGGGTCTTCCCCGAATTCTGAGTTCGTAAATGTGCCGTTATAACAAAGAATTGAGTTTGTTTCCTGAATAATATAAACGAAACACACGATATATGAAAACATTGCAAATTAGTTACTAAACCTCTGCAATGTTCTAAATCGCAACCAACTAGTTAAGTTTGTAGACATATTAAACGCGATGGAGTGTATTGTGCATTGCTATAAAGATACTAGAGTATTAAAAACACATGTTCATCTCAATAAATGTATTTCGTAGTTTTTCATAAATTGTTGACTATTATCTATCGGTGAGGTAACAACTCTTGCAGAACCATCTCGGCGAGCTAACTCTAATTTCACAATCTAATAACTGATAATTTAGGTGCATTCAATACACGGTGCCGTGAGGGTATGAACCTACTCTACGATAAACAATGTAAAGACATACTACAAGACGTACGAACAAGTTGCGCCCCTTTATTTTTATAAGGGTCTAATAATAACAATTACTTTACGACACAACCAATCTCAATAGCACAACGTTGTGTTGAATGCACCTGGATCGCACATCACGCACCGCCACCAGCCGCTGTATTCGGCCGAACTTTTTCACTTCATTCGTAAATCGACCTCTAACCGCTCTATTTTTCATAGGACAAGCTTGCAACAAGTAGAATATTTTTATAATTTGGACCCAAAATAATATAACATACTAAATGAAAATGAGCAGCATTTACATTAAACATTTTTTTTCCAAGCAAACCTCAAATTTTCTATTTACCAATTCAACCACAGCTAAGGTCCAATTTCACCGTTGAAATTGAACGCGTTCTACTGACGTTTAAACTCGCTTATGCATTCAGTTGGTACATTTTTCTCTAAACGCGCTTAAAGACCTGTCAATGTCGTTGCATTTCTTTTGTGTACGTACATATAAACGAGTTTAGTTAAACGCGTTTAACGGTGAAATTGGACCTAAGAGTAACATTGATGGTGAGCTTACATAGATTGAGTCAGGGCTCCCTGCAATCATATAGGTATATTAAATAATACTAGTAAATACACATGGAGCGGAAATAAATGCATAATTTTGCGACCTTACTAAGTTGAACGAAATTTCCACAGAAAAGTATATGGCATCAAATAGATAACAATTTATCTTAACTTTTTATCAAGGGTCATAGGTACATGGCAGTTTTTTACACAAGATCTATGTAATAATTAACAAGTTGCTTTCATAGAGCCTCTGTCACACTTCTTACAATATTATCAATTGCGCCAACTTGCAATAACAATTATTTAAAAAAATTGGGCTAAAAATCAAATTACTTCAACTAATATTACTGTTGTGCAAAATTTTAACCTCAAATTAGTTACCATTGATACAATCAAGGACTTAATACACCTAATCAAAGACCAACCTACCTCCTACATGGATTTTTTACGATATAAAGTAAACATATTTACAATAGATTTTACCGAATAGTTGGTTTACTATTTTGAGATGGCCTATGACACTGTTAGGCCGAGTCTTCGTCATGCCAATGCTCAAAATACTTTACAATAGCGTCTACACAAAACATTGTTTCATACGCGTCGCCTGCGCACAGCTTTATTCTCTTTTGTAAGTATTTCGGAAAAACAAGGCTGGAAGCCTAGTTAAATTTACAATATGGAATAGAAGAAAAGTTTTAAATACTATGGCATGCACATTTAATGTTTTAAGTACACTATAATTTAATTAATAAGTCAATATTTGAAATATGTGTGACTGATATTTAGCAAAGACTTACCCTGAATAAAGTTATAATCTGAGCACCTACTGATAAAGATGTAATGAGTGTTCTAAACAATAGACCAATGTCAATTATGTACAAACAGAGACATCTACAAACTGATTTACAGGTTTAATAGTTATAAGTAGAGACAAAAAATAGGATACTAATAGCATGATTGTGTCACTCGTCTTCGCAAGCAACGCAGTTATAGTCGGCGGCGGCTTTAGGTACCTCTAAATACCCAACGAGAATATTGTCCGGCAAACAAATTAATTTACCAATAATAAGTACATCATTTAACACTACACAAAATTTTGTAGTCAAATGAATCTAAGTAATGAAGTATCAAGTAATGCAATAATTTGATAACATCAGATTTGGACGACCTGGATCGATTCTCGTTGGTATGACGGCAAGGATTTGGCATAAGTCTAGCTCACTGTCCAGTCGAGCCCCCAACGCTCTGACACTTTTAGTTGTGCTGCAGCAGCATCTTTCAAGGAGAAGAGGTGGGTCATTTCTAATTCTGTTTTGGCCAGGGATATGGCCTTTTCAAACAACTCCAATGACCTCCTCAGGTTTCCTCTGAAAATAAAACATTGAAATATAATTCTTGTGTCAATATTTAGGTGGAAAGGCCCTGCTTTGGTTATCAATATCTAGGGATGACATAATACTATAAAAGATACTAGCTACTGTAAAATCTGGGCTTATGCCAAATGAGTCTTTGACTTCCCTTCTTTATTGTTCTTGAGTCTACAGCCTGAGGGGATGTCTGTCTAACATGGCTGGGTTTCACAGTCATGTGCCTATTCCAAATTATTGGGCTGAATGATAATGGATTATGTAATGTCTGCAATCTAAAATTGTTTACCTGAGTACTGATAGCACAGCTCTGTGATAACCATGAAACTAATAGCAGGTTTAATAAAAACCAATGTTTTATCAGTTTGAATCAGAAAGAAGAATTGATAACATATCAGCCTCCTGACCTGATCTTTTCAAGGCTACAATGAGCTGAGTTTTCGTATCACTTTATATTTTTTTATGCATGTATTAATATAAAAATTTGATTGCAGCTGTAACAAAGCGAAATGATAGAGATTGTATTTAAATTGATAGTTACCTTTGTACTTCAATGGTGCCGAGAGTCTCATAAGCAAAGTCACATTTGTCATCCATCTCAATGGCCTTGTTGATAAGTTTGACTGCTTTATCAAAATCTGTGCTCTTCTGGAGTTGAACCAGACCCTTATGTACATATAATGTAGCATTGGTTGGATCCACACCCAGAGCTGAATCAAACAGAGACTCTGCACGTCCCCACTCCTGCTGGTCTGAGAGGACCTGGGCAAACAAAATGTATGCCTCGGCACAGGTTGGGAATCTCTCAAGAGCTTTCTCAAAGTCATTCCTCACTGTGTGCAATGCGCCAACATTCTTGTGTATCTGTGCGTGTCGATAGTCAGCATAGCATTTCTGTATGTAAGCAATTGAGAAATCAGGATTGAGCTCAACAGCTTTAGCAAACTCGGAAGTGGCTTCATCCATTCGCTCTAACAACAAGTAGACCTGTCCTCGGTGATGGTAAATATCTGAGTTGCTGGGATCCAGCTCCGCAGCACTGCCGAAGTCTTCCAAGCAGCGCTCTGTGTTCTCCAGCTGTGTGAACAAGGATGCCCGTTTTATCAAAGCATTCACCTTCACCTTAGTGGAAGCATCACTATCAATTACTAAGCCAAGGTCAGCCTGTGCTTCATCATGTCTGCCTAGAAGAAGGTAAAATGTTGCACGCAAAAGGAGAGCTTCATACTTGTACTTTCCATCTGATTCCAATTCTTCTGTGCAAGCTTGTACCACAGATTCATAATCTTGTGAGAGAAGAGCTGCTTTGGCCTTAGCAAATCCACCAATAGCATTTTCTTCCAATTGGAGTTTTGTAATAGGATCTTCTGAGAATGCAGAAAAGTATGTCTTGATGAAGTGCTTAGAAGGCATAATGGGGCGTCGCTTGGCGAGCGCTTCACGCGCGTGTTGCCGGCCGAGCGCCTTCAGTATCCTATCTGCATTCACTAGGGAACTCTGGACTTGGAATCTTTCTAGAATGCAAGCAGAAGTAACATCTTCCAGGGCCAGGACGAGATCCCCACTCTTCTCAGCAGCACGAGAACGTCGCAGAAATGCTTTCACATACTTCTCATTGAGCTTCAATGCGAAGCCACAGTCCTCCTTCACTTGATCCCACATCTCGCGTTTCTCATAGCAAGCCGATCGGTTTTGGTAAAAAGTAGCTAGATCTACTGTTCGATCTTGAGGGCATGCCTCGATAGCTTCGTTGTACAAAGAGATAGCTTTATCATACTCGCCAGCATGAAAAGCTCTGTTCCCGGCACCTTTCAATTTCATGGCGCGGTCGATAGCAGACTCCGAAGTTTTGGTGTTATTCTCCTCATTATCTAACGATATAGTAGTTTTAGCCTTCAACTCGGCCACTTTTTTCTTTTCTGGGTCTTCTAATCTGTTTCTGAGGTAAAGGTAACCTAGGCCGATGGCCAAAGGTGCGCCGAGTAGTATGGCTAATTGCCATTTCGGAAACGGCGTACTCCCAGTAGACATATCCCTGATGAAGTTATTTTTTGAACAAGTAACTAAATAACCAATAAACCTCACTCCGTTTCACAATAAAAGTCAACACAGAACAATAAATTTTTAGATTTTACACATTTCTTTCCATTTCTCCTAGACTGACATAACGGATGACGGATGACATTCTCACCCACAGAACACCTATATACAAGTTCTCTTCTCACCTCACAGACCATCACTTTGAGAAATCCCCACAGACTAAAGTCAGCTCAACTCACAGATTATAATATAGATAAAGTCGCGTCTTCATTCGCTATTAGCATCCGTCCATCCAAAAAAAAAAATTCTAATAGCCCATTACAATTCTTTTTTTTGGATGGACGGATGCCAGCGCCAGCCAAGCCTTGTGTTTTAGCCAATTTCCTACAAAAAAAGGAATTCTACTGCTGTTATCTATTAGCTCTAGCTAAGTCAAGAATAAGTGTAAATGTCGTTGTCAAATGTTAATGTCAATTATATCAGCTGATTTGGATTGAAGATGTTGTTGTTGTTGTTGAAAATAACCTCAATCTCACGCAAATTTTGAATTTTTGTCAGAAAGAAGCACATAATTTAAACAGATTACCTAAACAAACACTAATATGTTTTTAGCTAAGTTATCAAACGTAAGAAACATTTTTTCACTTTCGTCTGACTAGAATTATAAATAATCTTATATTTATAAAAGAAAGTCGTGTTAGTTACACTATTTATAACCCAAGAACGGCTTAACCGATTTGGCAGAAAATTAGTGGGGAGGTAGCTTAGAACCGGGAGAAGGACATAGGATACTTTTTATCCCGAAAAAGCAACGGGAACGGGGCGTTATGCGAACGGGCGAGCGAAGCCGCGGGCGGCCACTAGTAAGCTTATATTAGCATTGAAAGCTTGTCCTCGCTTTAATTATAATAATTTAATAAGCTAGCTCTTGTCGATTTAGTATTACGAGATTATATTTCCTTTCAGATAAAAATTGACAAATTAATAAAAATACATCGGTTAGCCAACTGCTCAGTGTTACAATGCCAGCAGAAGAGACTAAAAAGCGATCTGTATGAACCGGACTACTTAATTGTAAGTATAAACTAGCCTACTGCCTAGCCAATCATTTATTGCACATACCTAGTTAGATACATAACTAGGTATGTGCAATAAATGGTTTGTGTTTAAACAAAATGCCTAGGGTCTGAATACAATATTTACGTCAGAGCACAATGTGAGCTGTTAAATAGTCTGTTCAGAAAGAGAACCGTCGTGGGTTTGGAGGGTGCTGCTGTGCTTAATCACCTTTTTTGTTTAGTGTGCAATACAATAGCGCGTCTGTTGCGTTTTGATCCTATCACAACTAGTGTACTATTCCTTTATTTAATTTTTATGATGCAAAATGCTGACAGAAAGAAAGGGATGAGCTGCCATATAAAAATCGAAACGTTAGTTCTCAATTTGGCCACGATGGTTCTCTTTCTGAACAGACTCTAACAGAAAGGTATACTGTTAGCCTAATAAAATAATATTGTTTTTTCTAAATACAAATACAAAAAAGTTTAAGTACCTATTGCCAAATAAAGACACGACACATAAAAAGAAAACACATTAACTATTTAAATTA
Organism: Thera obeliscata; assembly: GCA_947578465.1. Lineage (NCBI taxonomy): Eukaryota > Metazoa > Arthropoda > Insecta > Lepidoptera > Geometridae > Thera > Thera obeliscata. The sequence goes on from OX387927.1 coordinate 4,610,170, forward strand.
TACAGTTTGACAATAGGAGTTGGCTCATTACTAATTCTGTGCAACATACATGATGCACAGGGCTGGTTTTCTCCCCGACCCATTTATTTTGTCATAATTATGCTGCCTTCAATGACTGTTCCAGCCATTCATTTGTTGCCTTAAGTTCTAGTGAGGTATAAAAAATATTATTTGGTTTTAAAAAATATTTTCTTTATTATTCCAGAGCATGGAACCAGATGAACCAGTTTATGACTGCTTGAACCTGCAATTGAAAGGATATGACTTTGCCGTATTAGAAAAAGCACAAAGCCAAATACACAGATATGCTGAAGTCATGGGCATACAAGTTGAGGAATGGTTAGTACATTAAAAGCTCTTTATTCGCGCTTCCTTCATTTGTGTTTTCACGTATCAGCCTTGCACATATAATATAAAGAAGTAGGTATATGCCTATTACAACTAGAATTTCTCATCTCCAGTTGTTGTCGGCAAATCGGCAAATTTTTATCGGCCGCACTTGATGTGCAGGCTGGTTTTTTCGCAAGTAGGCCGCTGGTGGGTTCTTTTTGCGTGACCCTTGACATATGTTGCTTGAACTTTTTAAGGTTCTACGACACGCCGGTTTCCTCAAAATGTTTTCTTTCACCGGTTTGAGAGTACTGGCATAATGCACATACATTGTTCGACAGAAAAACTCATTGGTACACAACTGGATTTGAACCCACGACCTTCGGATCGGAAGGCGGGGCCGCTACCACTAGACCACCAGCACTCTCCAGTTGTTGTCTTGATGCTTGAAATTTATGTTTCAGCTGGGCGACTCCTGCACAGCAACTGAAAGTTCAAAGATACAAGCCCGGAGGTACCGTTGTTGATGCAGAATACAATCTGAATGTCTATGAGCGCAATGTGCAGGTAAAACTGATGATAAATTACAATACAGTAGGAGGTAGAAAGGAGACCACTGGTAGTCCACTAGTAGTGACCCCCCCCCTGCCGATCTTCTAATTCTAAGTGGGTTGGGGGAATAAGATCTGCACTGACTCCTCGCGATGGGGTGTATTGTGCATTGTCCCCCTGCCAAACCTTACCCCAGCCAGCCCAACTCCTTAAAATAGCGGAGTAGGACTTTGGGTTGGTTACAGCAATGTTCCAGTGGACTGGATGATGACACAGATGTGGATGTGGAGGGACGAGACTCAATCAGTTCCCTGAGCCCAGTCTTGGACCTTGCTCTTTCTGTGGCGGAGCAGTGCTGCCGATCTTAAGGTCATGGGCTCAAATCCATCAGTTGTGTACCACTGAGTTTTTCTGTTGAAAAATGTATGTGCACTACTCACAAACGTTGAAGGAAAACATCGTGAGGAAACCGACATGTCGTAGAACCTAAAATAATCACGTTATAAGGGCTCACCAGCGGCCTACTTGCAGAAATCAGTCCACCAAGTGCGGATGATGAATTTGCCAAAAGTGTGGATTTAAAGTATTGTGTCAATGATATATTTTTATTTGTCCAGGTGACAGATGTCCCAGCATGGGCCCTCGGCACGTTGCTGCGCGTTTCAGGCGCTGTCCTGCCCGAGGGATGCGTCCTCAGCGTCCACGAGCACTCACCAGAACACGAGGAGTTACGATACGTGCCCGATAACCAACTGTTGGAGCTGAAGCATCAGCTCGACGGCATGGGCGGACCCAAGGCGGAGAAGAAGAAGGGCAGGAAATAATCGTAGCCTAGGTTTAGTTAAAGTAGAAGGTAATTAATAATATAGCAATATAAAAATAAATAATTATGAAAACTAAAAAAGCATTTTTTAGTTTTTTTCATTATTACTGCTAATCTAAAGTTTTCTTCAACTTAATAGATTCGCGTAAATAAAGTAAAATATAAAAGCCAACCACAGTTATTTCTAAAAAAATGTTAAAAAATAATTTGTACGGAAATCAGTGCGATTACCCAGCTCATTCTAACAACTATAAAACATCTCATATTTTGGTCTCGTATATAATCAGGAATTGAAGGTTAACTACATAATTCCTAATGTTTTATTATTTTTTTACTAGCCTATCTATATATTGTCCCACTGCTGGGCAAAGACCCAATAAAAAAATAGGATGCACACCAACCCGAGGACCGACGAAATGGTTAAGATCGCGAGAAGTCTGTCGATGGCATATGTTTAGCAGTGGACTTCTTCAGTCTGATGATGATGATAGACAGAGATTTATTATCAACTAGCTGACACCCGCGACTTCGTCCGCGTGGTTGGTATAAAGTCATAGTTTGAGTTCGTTTAAAAGAAACTATTTTATGGTGGAAAGCGGACAACTATTGATATGTTTTCACTGTTTTTTGCTTAAATTTTGAGAGTTATTTTTCGTGAATTTGCCTTAGTGGCTAAGTTGGGTTATGTATGCGTTGGTTTTACATGACCAAGTTCTGGTTACCTTAGTTTTGAGTTTGCATTCAAAACTATATAAAGTGTGTTCGAAAGATGGTAACTGCTGTTGTAGCCGATTTTTTTCAGCTGTGTTTAGTTTTGGTATGATAGGTGCTTCCCGCGATTTTGTCTTGGTGGTTATCATCGGTTTTTTTATAAACATTTGTGTGTATTAAAACCTGGTGACAAATGCTGCGGTAGCTGAATTTTTTTAAAATGTTTTTTTGCGTATTTTGTAAAGCTCTTTTTCGTGATTTTGTTTTAGTGGCTAATTTGGGCTATCGTATTCGTTGGTGTACAATTGAATCTTGTTTTTTTAGTTTGATATGATCAAATGCAAGTTACCATCGTTTTGAGCTTGTACTTTAGAGTGAATTTGAATTTGAAGGTGAGTGCTGTTGTAGCCGTTTTTTTTCAGCGGTGTTTAGTTTAAGTATGATAGATGATTCCCGCGATTTTGTCTTGATGGTTATCATCGGTTTTTTTGTAAACATTTGTGTGTATTAAAACCTGGTGACAAATGCTGCGGTAGCTGAAATTTTTTTAATGTTTTTTTTTGCGTATTTTGTAAAGCTATTTTTTGTGATTTTATGTTATATTAGTGGCTTATTTGGGGTTTCGTATGCATGTTGGTGTATAATCAAATCTGAATTTTTAATTTGACATGACCAACTGCTGGTTACCATAGTTTTGAGCATGTACTTTAGAGTGTCTTTGAATTTGAAGGCGAGTGCTGTTGTAGCCAATTTCTTTCAGAGGTGTTTAGTTTAAGTTTGATAAATAATTCCCGCAATTTTGTCTTTGGTGGTTATCATCGGTTTTTTTGTAAACATTTGTGTGTATTAAAACCTGGTGATAAATGCTGCGGCAGCAGAAAATTTTTTAACGTTTTTTTTTGCGTATTTTGTAAAGCTATTTTTTGTGATTTTATGTTATATTTGTGGCTAATTTTGGGTTTCGTATGCGTGTTGGTGTATAATCGAATCAATTTTTTTAATTTGACTTGACCAACTGCTGGTTACCATAGTTTTGAGCATGTACTTTAGAGTGTATTTGAATTTGAAGGCGAGTGCTGTTGTAGCCAATTTTTTCAGCGGTGTTTAGTTTAAGTATGATAGATGATTCCCGCGATTTGTCTTGGTGGTTATCATCGGTTTTTTTGTAAACATTTGTGTGTATTAAAACCTGGTGACAAATGCTGCGGGAGCTGAAATTTTTTTAATGTTTTTTTTTTGCGTATTTTGTAAAGCTATTTTTTGTGATTTTATGTTATATTAGTGGCTAATTTGGGGTTTCGTATGCGTGTTGGTGTATAATCAAATCAGATTATTAATTTGACATGACCAACTGCTGGTTACCATTGTTTTGAGCATGTACTTTAGAGTGTATTTGAATTTGAAGATTTTGAAGACAGGTGCTGTTGTACCCGATTTTTTTCAGCGGTGTTTAGTTTAAGTATGATAGATGATTCCCGCAATTTTATCTAAGTGGTTTATCATTGGTTTTTTTGTAAACCTTTGTGTGTATTCAAACCTGGTGACAGATGCTGCGGTAGCTGAAAAATTTTTAATGGTTTTTTTTGCGTATTTTGTAAGGCAATTTCTTGTGATTTTATGTTATATTAGTGGCTAATTTAGGGTTTCGTCTGCGTGTTGGTGTATAATCGAATCAGATTTTTTTAATTTGAAATGACCAGCTGGTTACCATAGTTTTGAGCATGTACTTTAGCCGTTTTTTGAAGCGGTGCGGTGTTTAGTTTCGGTACGATAGGTGTTTTCCGCGATTTTGTCTTAGTGGTTACGGTGGGGTTAATGTAAACTTTTGTGTGTATTCAAATTTGGTGACAGATGCTGCGGTAGCAGATTTTTTTTTACTGTTTTTTTGCGTATTTTGTAAAGCAATTTTTTGTGAATTTTCATGAAACTTTTTTCCTTTTTTTTCTTCTTTTAGGTAAATAATTTTCCAATTTTCTTTCTTAATGCACCTTTGCTTTATAAGAGCAACACATCTTCCAAGTTTCATGCTTCTAGGACTAATGGTTTAGGCTGTGCGTTGATTTTTCTTTAAACCATTTTTCCCCTTTTTCTCCTCTTCGGGAAATAATTTTCCAATTTCCTTTCTTAGTACACCTCTACGTTATAAGAGGAACATACCCTCCAAGTTTCATGCTTCTAGGACTAACGGTTTAGGCTGTGCGTTGATTGTCAGTCAGTCAGTCAGTCAGTCAGTCAGTAACGAAAGAGTTTTATATATTTAGAAGATTACAGATTCCATTAGTAGATTGCCTTTAGCCTTCATTCAGCACCCACCTACGATATAGGTATGTAATTTGATGGGTAATTATGACTCTTCACAATATACTTGTCCGTCCGGCTACCTACTTAAGTTTAGATCACAGGTCTAAGGAAATAGCTGATACAGGTAGCAAAACATAATATAGGAGTACCTTAGAAAGTATGTTTTATAAAACATTTTTTTTTCAAATTTGGCTCCCACGTAAGTTGTAAACGTGCTCTGAGAATAAATAAAATATTTTTTTTTATTTTTTTTTTACATTAAATAGAACATCTTTTGGCTACAATCTCACCTGATGGTATGTGACGATGTAGCCGACGATGAAGCAGGATGGTCTAGAAGACACCTATTCACTCTTGCCTTGAAGAGGCCCAGATTGTAGTTGTCAGGAAAAACAGTCGTCGGCAATGAGTTCCATACCCTGGAGGTTCGCATAATGAAGGAAATCTTTTATATTTCGGTAGGAACCAAGCCGTAGTTTCTTGCCTGTTCTTCTAGGCGTGGGTTCAAATCCACTCGTGTACCACTGAGTTTTTCTGTCGAAAAATTTATGTGCACTATGCCATTACTCTCAAAAACGGTGAAGGAAAACATAGTGAGGAAACCGGCGTGCTGTAGAACCTAAAAAAGTTCGAGCAACACGTGTCCAGGGTCACGCAAAAAAATTTTACGTAGGTACTTACACAGTTTACGGACATGATAGTTACCTACCTATATCTTATTCACCTGATGCATCCTATCACTAACTTTGTGTGCTTTTCCTAAAGCGAAGCCTTTGAGTGGGTGGTTAAATTAAAGCCGTTTTATGAAGCGAATCACTTATTTCTCGCAATGTCTAAGTAGGTCTTTATGAAACAGCGATTGTATGTTACTTTTAATGGTCTCCCGGTCCAACGTTGTTTAGATACCGCTTATTATGAAAGGCAAACCTCTCAAATTCGCGTTTGAGTAATTGTGGCAGGTAGGTAATACAATATCTGAGGCTATAATCACTCATAAGTAGAGTATATCCTTTCTCTTACCTTTAGTAAAATGATCGCCTTGCTGCCATTGCAAAATCTGCGCCTGGGTATATGGGCGTGGCGCGTGAGTGACAATTTCAAATGAGTCCTACACCTGAACTACGCAGAGACGCGTAATAAACCCTTTGCACAATTAGGTAGGTAGGACAACGGTACCTATTCGCGACCGGGGCAATGTCTTGCTAGTCTTTATACAGATCCGTATGAAGCTTAACATATGAAGCTTTGTAGTGGTCACATAATGCAGTCAATTTTATAGGACTTGTAATCTAGGAAGATTGTCATTTCAGGCATAGGTAAGATAATCACACCTACGAGTCCACGCGTTTGGCCAGTCTAAGGAATTTCTCAGAAGGAACTGAAAACTTTTTTTTAACACAGCAACATTACATAAACAACTTTATCTAAACTAGTGGTTCGCCCCGAACTGAGATTTCGTGGTTTTTGCTCAAGACTTAGGTACCTATGTTTAGATTAGCCTCTAACTACTGGTAACTTGCTTGATATAAGGTTGAAAAGATAACAAATTAGTAGGTAACATCTAATGTTTTGCTTGGAGTATATTGTGATGCTTGGAGACAGCCTGAGACAGGCAAGTATTAGGTAGATACCTATAATAGTATTAGTATGTGTACATTATGATTTGCGGGCAATACTGACGCGCAGTTCCTACTAGCTATGCACAGGTGTTACCTACAGCATAGATTATGGTTTTAAGATGCGTCACCCTTGACCCGCCACCCGTGTTTATGTCGAAATTACACAATGTAGCTGTTTTACGGTGGCAGTGCGTATGCAGGACGCGCACTGCAGTAAAGCATTAGCCTCGCCTTCGTCTAGGTATGTACAGTCAGCATCAAAAACAGATTGGCAATTTTAGTTAGTAAATTCTCCTTTTCTCTGGATTTTTCAAAGTGGCTATAGAAATATGATAAGATATCGATATGACACTTAACAGCAGGTGAGATGAGCGCTGCGCTGAGTGGTCAAACGCAAGCGTTTAAATTGTAAAAAAAAAATATAAGTAACAAATTCAGTTTGCAAATTGTTGTGCCTCAAATTGAACCTTCAATTGAATTTCAATTTTTCAATCTAAAGTGCGCTGGTTTAAGAAATGTTTGTACTTTTTTTTAATCTTTTATTTCAGGTTTTTTAACATTATGTGTTATGATGACAAACCTATAGATCTAGGACTATTATATTCTACATTTATAAACCAGAAATACCAATCTACTTTTGGTGCCGACTGTAGCTACCACCTAAGCACCCTGACGTCAACTTAATCTAAAATGAACTCATTCACTATCACTAGTAGTGTGTTGCTCATTCTAATTGAAATGTGTTGACACTAACTTTGAATAACCTTCCTCTGGGTGCTTAGTCCAATTATTGATTACACATATTTTAACTACAAGTAAAAAAAAAGTAAACAGGCCTTTGCATCTAAAAGATGATTTATATAGCGTCAGGGGCAACCGGTGATTACAGATGCCTCTACTCACGGGACGCTACAGTGCCTGGAATTTTAGATGGAGTAGGCTTGGCTTGCCCAGCACCTATACCATGCTGATAGCTTAGCCGGCCTAATCCACAGGAAAGAAATGGTCAATATGTGTGGAGCTGACTAATTATTATTATAAATTCATTTATTTCAGTTAACATAGGATCATTTTGTTATTAAAACCTCGACTAAGCCGCGGGTTTCATCACGATGTTTTCCTTAACCGTTTGAGAGCACTAAGCAGTAGGTACATATTATTTTCGATACACGGTATAAATACGTAATTACATTACGGAAGTTACCAGTGTCATTATCCACCTTAACATAACATATCTAGGTGTGCCTCTTTATACCTCGGTACATTTAGTGCCTAAATAGTAGGCGTAACCACTGGAGCGATTTAGGGGAATTGTATCCTTTACGAACACTATAATATGCTTTTTATGCTGGTACTTTTATACGACTATGAATGAGGTAGTGTAGTCGGTAGGTGTAGTGCATAAGTAGTTTCAAATATAACCTCTCTTGAAAGTACACTATGCCAGTACTCTCAAACGGGGAAGGGATACCGGCATGTCTAATCAAAAAATTTCAAATTGTGTCAAGTACACGAATGGAGCCTCTCTGAGGCGCACTTGAAATCCTTTCACCACACTGGTTTGAACAAAACAGTGACACATTAAGAAGTAGAAGAAGAATAAAACCTCCTTCGATTTTGTTTATTTATCTTATTTACGGAAGCTAAACTTGAACCGTCAACCTCTCATTGCGTTGGCCACAAGTTCGCCTTGCACAAGGTGTACTTGACTATCTTTACTAACAAAATACACATTAAAATGTAGACCTTTTGCATTTAGGTAAGTGGTAGGTATAAAGTTAATTTTACGAGTGTAAAATAGAACCAAATCTTTGATGGTCAGACGTCCATCCTGAATTACTTTATTGCGCAAGATGCCTTTTACTTCGTAACAGTCGAATGCAATTCGCTCGTGAGATATTGCTATCAAATGTGGCGGTCTTAATTTGGGCAAGGCGGTTAGTTACAAAACCGGACATAGGTTTTGCTTTGTTACTAATTTCTTTTATCTCCTTTATCTAGAACCGCACCGCGTCATTCATTTAATTTTAGTGGTAGAGCTTTTTCAATTCTGTGCAACGATTCCGAATTCCGAATTGAAGAACAGATCTCGAGCAATGCACATAGAGTACCTACCGGAATAAAGAATATCGGACTAAAAAAAAGCCATGACATAGACTCTCGTAGAGAGTATTATATTCCTTGAACATCTTCTAGTTGAAAGTTTTTTGTGAAGTAAGTAATTAGAGGGCCGCTAACCGCAAAGTGCTTGAGTCTGAGTCGAGCCCAAAGCATTAATTTTGTGACAGTTCCATTGAAAAATAACAAAAATGCCTCAAGCACTGTTTCTGAGTACGGGCCTATGTCTATGTCATTGAAGTGAACCAAAACCCTGCAGCGTCTGACTAGCCATATTATACTTAGTCAAAATGATTTGCCGCCCGGGCCCCCCACGGGCTTGGCTTGCCAGACTTGTCGCAAAAAATGTTTTATACAACTAGCTGATGGAACAAGCATATGGCCCACTTGATGTTAAGTGGTACCCATCCTATAACAAAGCATTGCTTCGTAGGTCACACACGTCAGGAACGCGCCCAACGATGCACTGTCCTGTAAAACTATAGATACGATAGTTCGTTCATACAATTAGAGTGAACTGAACCCCGGTACGTATTCGACCAATAATAACAGAACTGTTGCATCTAAATTAGATGATTTATAGGTAAGTACAGAATCTTATAAAAAATTCTACATATTTTTTTATGAAAAATATTGTGACTCGCTTTTGCTTTGGCAGACTCAATCATTATTATGTCATACAAAAGACATCAACGCGCTCTCCCAAATTTTCACAACATTGGCCTTTAAAAACTTGAGTAGACTAATTGTTTATTCTGAAATTTTGTAGTTAAACGTGCCTTTTACGAAAATCGGTGGTCTTCAAAATTATAGACACAGTATACATAAGGGACTGTCGAGGCATTACAAAGTTATGAGATCGTACCCATCATAGGTGACCCTACTCGATCTAGAAATATATTCCAGGGACTCTAGCGTTTCATAAATAGGGTCCATAGGGACTGACGACATTGTTAAGTTCGCAAGAAGTCTGTGTATGGAGACGGTTCAGAATTGTTCTTCCTAGAAATGTATAGGGAAGGATTATGTCCAGCAAGGGACTTCTTCATGCCAACGATGATGATGACTACGGTTAAATAATAATAAAACGACTTGAGAAGTCTTTTTTTATACAACTGCAGATGGAACAAGCATATGGCCCGCCTGATGTTAAGTGGTAACCATCGCCTTTATCAAATTATTGCCCTACGACGCACTGCCCTGCGTCCATCAATTTGAGGCCAGCGTTTACTTTGTTTGCAAGTTACTGCCATCACGCGCCAGTAACTTCACCGGCACTCACACCCTTCAAACCGAAATATAGCAATGCTGCTTCATAGCAAAAATAGGTTTGGTTGGTAGTACTTCTCCAGGCGAGCCCTTTACAAAGAGCTCTACTGCTAACTCTCTATACACAAGATTCGAGCAAAAAAACATTTGAAATAAAACTTTAGACTACTTACCACGATACTTACCTTTAATAGTGTGAGTGCAAGCCTAGTAAATTGGTGTTTACACGCCTCTTAGACCTTCACAAAAAACATCTTGATTTGCTATGAGAGCTGAACTTGTGTAACATAGATAATCTTCTAATGACTAGGTAAACTTATTTTACAACTGTTTAGGGTTCCTGAGTCAGTCAAATAACCCTAGCCCCTTCACATCATTTATTTTGATAACATGATGAATATGATGTGAAGGTTTACATCTGAATACTTCTATGATCTATGACATCATAGAAGTTGAGACGAACTGTGAACTGAGAATAATAAAAAGTAGGGCTTGCATCGTATATTTAACCGACTTCAAATAAAAAAAGAGGAGGTTCTTAATTCGGTAGTTTTTTAATGATTGTTATCGCATAACTTCGTAAGGACCAATTTGAAAAATCCTTATTTTATCTAAAAGGTCTTCCAGATTGGTCTCATAGAAATTTTATCAAAATCGGTTTAGTAGTTTAGAAGTGTCGTTGATGATAGGTATTTTGTCTTTTTTTCGATGCCCTACGCCCTACATTTTAACTTAATTCAGGGAATAGCATAAACATATATTTTGACTTAAAAAAATAGACCACATACTCGTATTATGTAGTAATTTCTGATGCAGGGAGCGTGATTATGTAACAGATTAGTTATTGAACCGAATAATATTGTATTTTAGGAGAACTCGCGTGAAATGGCTCAAAATCGTTGCTTCAAAAATGTATGGAGCATGATGTCCAGCAGTACTCTATACTCTTTAGACTACTCTTTCAGGCCGATGATGATAGTGATGACCTACTGCAATAGCTATTAAGAAGTTTGTTTATCTGTGGGCCTAGCTAGTAGGTGGAGTTGAACACACGTTTTTTTGACAGCGTAAAACGTGCGATTAACTCTTGCAAGGTTAGTAAAATAAAAACCAATTTGATACAAAACTAAAGTACCTAAGCTTAAAAGATTATTATTAAAAAAGTAATATTGTATAGTTGCGTTAGCATGTACCTATAAATAAACATTCTCACCCTCTCAAAAATTCAATTAATCATTAAACTACGCCTTTCATGTAAAAAAATGCAAGCAAAAAATTGGATTTTGTAAATTTGGAACGTTATGTTCGGATTTTTGTCGAATACTAATGACCAAGACATATGTTTACATTGCAAGTTTTAGGTAATTTTTGTACCCCCCATATTAAGCTCGTATGTAGTGTAGGTACCTAGGTGTTCATCAGATGACCTCACCATAGACAGGGAAGGGTGATGCAGTAAACTTGGCGAGCGCTATGACCACGACTGATCTAGCAAGCGGCAAGGCCGCTTATCATAATGGTGGTTTCGAAATACTCACACAAATTATTTTATTCACGAAAAATTAGACATGATTTTATAGCCGTAGGTAATTATAGACGATGTTAATGAAATAAACCGTTCTGGCGCTTACTTCATCGGCTGTGTTTGTGTTGACAAACGGAGGCGTGAGCGGTTAGGGTTGTTCGATTCCAGAAGAAAACTAGATAATAATAAAAAAAACTAAAACTTGGTTGCTTGCGATTTTTTATAAATACCGATTCAGTCATTGAATTTTTTCAAAAATTATGAAATGTGATAGCGCGAAGTTGTTTCACGGTTTTCAGTTAATCAATGAAGGGGAAGAAAAGGCTGTGTGTTTGAGAAAGTAAACAAATCACACTAAATTATAAATGTGAAAGATTGTAAGGATGGATGTTTGTTACTCAATAACTCTAAAACAACTGAACGGATTTTGATGTAATTTGGCACATATATAAATTATGGCCTGGAATAGCACATAGGCTACTTTAAATCCCGATTTAACGGGAACAGGGCGAGCGAAGCCGCGGGCGGCCGCCTACTACTAGTAAAATTTATACGGAAAATCCACACTACACCACCAGACATGGTTCGGAGACAAAGAACTCAGATCAGCTAAAGTCAGGTAACAAATATATGTATTGATGAGAAGAGCAACTCAGATTATTGACCTTACATTAACACAGAGACATAGATATATAGAGATAGGACCTACCTGCATTGAGGCAGGGCCTGGGTAGGGCTTATTAATAAATTTACATATTTTGACTATAAAGATAGATACTTGAAGGTATTTTTAACGGTTTTATTTGTATATTATTTTCTGATACAATACAATAAATTCAACTCTGAACTGTGTTGCGATTTATAATTAAGAATTAACATAGTATTATCTTCATTTCGTAAATATTTCGAAGATACCTCCGCAGTAGTTATGGCATGCATATATTATACTAGCTGTCACCCGCGACTTCGTCCGCGTGGTTAGTATAAAGTCATAGTTTGAGTTCGTTTAAAAGAAACTATTTCATTGTGGAAAGCGGACAACTATTGATCTGTTTTCACTGTTTTTTGCGTATTATTTGAGAGTTATTTTTCGTGAATTTGCCTTAGTGGCTAAGTTGGGTTTTGTATGCGTTGGTTTTACATGACCAAGTGCTGGTTACCTTAGTTTTGAGTTTGCATTCAAAACTATATAAAGTGTGTTCGAAAGATGGTAAATGCTGTTGTAGCCGATTTTTTTCAGCTGTGTTTAGTTTTGGTATGATAGGTGCTTCCCGCGATTTTGTCTTAGTGGTTATCATGGGGTTTTTTGTAAACCTTTGTGTGTATTCAAACCTGGTGACAGATGCTGCGGTAGTTGAAAATTTTTCAATGTTTTTTTTTGCGTATTTTGTAAAGCTCGTTTTCGTGATTTGTTTCAGTGGCTAATTTGGGCTATCGTATTCGTTGGTGTATGATCGAATCTGGTTTTTTTAGTTTGACATGATCAAATGCAAGTTACCATAGTTTTGAGCTTGTACTTTAGAGTGTATTTGAATTTGAAGGCGAGTTCTGTTGTAGCTGTTTTTTTTCAGCGGTGTTTAGTTTAAGTATGATAGATGATTCCCGCAATTTTGTCTTGGTGGTTATCATCGGTTTTTTTGTAAACATTTGTGTGTATTAAAACCTGGTGACAAATGCTGCGGTAGCTGAAAATTTTTTAATGTTTTTTTTTGCGTATTTTGTAAAGCTATTTTTTGTGATTTTATGTTATATTAGTGGCTAATTTGGGGTTTCGTATGCATGTTGGTGTATAATCGAATCTGAATTTTTAATTTGACATGACCAACTGCTGGTTACCATAGTTTTGAGCATGTACTTTAGAGTGTCTTTGAATTTGAAGGCGAGTGCTGTTGTAGCCGATTTCTTTCAAAGGTGTTTAGTTTAAGTATGATAGATAATTCCCTCAATTTTGTCTAAGTGGTTATCTTTGGTTTTTTTGTAAACATTTGTGTGTATTAAAACCTGGTGACAAATGCTGCGGTAGCAGGAAATTTTTTAACGTTTTTTTTTGCGTATTTTGTAAAGCTATTTTTGGTGATTTTATGTTATATTAGTGGCTAATTTTGGGTTTCGTATGCGTGTTGGTGTATAATCGAATCAATTTTTTTAATTTGACGTTACCAACTGCTGGTTACCATAGTTTTGAGCATGTACTTTAGAGTTTATTTGAATTTGAAGGCGAGTGCTGTTGTAGCCGATTTTTTTCAGCGGTGTATAGCTTAAGTATGATAGATGATTCCCGCAATTTTGTCTAAGTGATTATCATTGTTTTTTTTGTAAACCTTTGTGTGTATTCAAACCTGGTGACAGATGCTGCGGTAGCTGAAAATTTTTTAATGGTTTTTTTTGCGTATTTTGTAAAGCAATTTTTTGTGATTTTATGTTGTATTAGTGGCTAATTTAGGGTTTCGTATGCGTGTTGGTGTATAATCGAATCAGATTTTTTTAATTTGACATGACCAGCTGGTTACCATAGTTTTGAGCATGTTCTTTAGCCATTTTTTGAAGCGGTGCGGTGTTTAGTTTCGGTATGATAGGTGTTTTCCGCGATTTTGTCTTAGTGGTTACGGTGGGGTTTATGTAAACTTTTGTGTGTATTCAAATTTGGTGACAGAAGCTGCGGTAGTAGATTTTTTTTACTGTTTTTTTGCGTATTTTGTAAAGCAATTTTTTGTGATTTTTCTTTAAACTATTTTTCCCTTTTTTCTTCTTTTAGGGAAATAATTTTCCTATTTTCTTTCTTAGTGCACCTTTGCTCTATAAGAGGAACACATCTTCCAAGTTTCATGCTTCTAGGACTAATGGTTTAGGCTGTGTGTTGATTTTTCTTTAAACCTTTTTTCCCCTTTTTCTCCTCTTCGGGAAAGAATTTTCCAATTTCCTTTCTTAGTACACCTCTACGCTATAAGAGGAACATACCCTCCAAGTTTCATGCTTCTAGGACTAACGGTTTAGGCTGTGCGTTGATTGTCAGTCAGTCAGTGAGTCAGTCAGTCAGTCAGTAACGAAAGAGTTTTATATATTTAGATTAATATTTTGCGCAACTTTACTTAATAACGTTATTGACTACGAGTAGATATAGGAAGGTACTTATTACCTATAGGAATACATTTTTATATTCTTCTCTGCTTGTAGTTTATTTATAAGTTTTGCTCATGAGCGAGGATATAACTTTCAACTATTCTATTGTAAAATTTTTCGTGAACTATCGTTTACTATTTTTAGTCTTCAAGGAAATTATTTTTCTGTAATCTTTGAACTTTATTGCAAAATAACAGTGCAAGTAATATTAACCTGCAAGTATATTGCATTATAAGAGCGTTTTAGGGTTCCAACCCAGAACCTGGCGCGACTAGGTATTACCACCGTATGTATGACACCGTCTGCCAAGGTTCCAACCTATCAGCTAGGTTAGGAAAATAGCGAATGAAGCTCTACCTTGACAGCTAGACTTGAAAAATGTAGACTAGAATTAAAATTCAAATTGATACCAGCCAGAAGAATATCACCAGCGTCTCGGGGACGCTTCCGTCGTTTGTTACGGTCTGCAGATAGCTCAACTGTTTCTTGTGTATTTTGTAAGTTTTGTAAATATTTGTTTAATTGTGGGTTTCTAAGGGTAAATAAATACGAATATGAATTTAAAAAAAATTAGGTACCTATAGCAAGACATCGATTATCATTTGAAAGATATTGTTTTGCCCATCCTATATCGTTATAATTAAAGTAAAAACAATAAATACAAATACAATCCTATTTTTTTTATTTTTGTGTTGCCTTCCACTTATCAAAAAAACAATATATATTCAATGATCACGTAATTAGTCTAGGCGCCAGTTTTACGCGACCAAGCCTAGAAGGAATAGGCAAAAAACTACAATTTAGTTCGTATGATGAAAAATTTATATTACCTAAATATAAATATTGTCTAGGTCAAACTTTGCAAAGTTTACTATGGGCTGACACAAAACAAACAAATTATGTTCAGCACACAAATATTTGTTCTCGGTGGGGATCGAGTCCACGCCCTACGCCGCAGAAGGGCAGAGCTGCTACTAACTGTGCTGAAAATTAAAGTTACCACAACGAAAAATCTAAAATACCAATGTGCTTATTACTTATACCCACCTAATACTTTAATACCTACTAGGAAACATGCTACTTTGCCTGAAAAGCCGCTAACTGCTGCACCTACGACTGCCAAAATAACCGTCAAACTAAAATTGCCTAACCTATGAGTATCCATGAGAGCCATAATACTTTGTGTGCATACCTAGATCATCCTGGAATCGTCCTGCCCGTGGGTTGAACCAGAGACTACTAAAGATGCTGGTTAAATACGTTTTAGAACCACAGGATGTTCGCCTACTGCCTCATCTCGGTGAGAAGGGACAATGGTTTGCGTCATACCACACGGCCGCGGCGTTTCCGCTCGCTCTTCACGGCTAGACCCCGAGTGGGAGATGGTCTCTCATATATAACGCCGACAAATCGACCCCTCAGCAAGCAGTAGCCAAACAGCTTCAACATGAAGGTAATACAATTACTTTACCTAATACTCGGCTATAATGTTGATATCAAAATCGGAACCCTAAGATGGGCTATAACGGTACCGATTTCAATACCTATCAAACTTATTTCAAGGGATTAAAGTGATTTTGGGAATAAAAATAAATATCCACAAAACCTTCGAGAGTATAGAAAATGGTTTAATAGTGTTAAGTGTTGCTAACTGCCATAAGTTTGTCTGTTTTTCTAGATTTTGGTTGCGAGAATCTGGGCGAATATTAGGATATCTGAATTAAAAAAAAAATTGAACCTTTAAAACCCACGCTCACTACCGATATTACAAATTTCCTCCTTTCATGTTCAAATCAGAACCAAGCCATTAGATCAACATCTAGCACTTCAGCTAGATAAGGTCAAAAGTTCGTCTTTGGCAAGCTAAGCGCACAAAGTACCTACAAGTAGACAGGTACAATCCGCAGTGGAATTCAGTTTAAAAGTTTCCGAATTATAAAAATGATTTACATATGATCCAAATGTCATTAATATTTGAAGATTTACCTTAGCTCATATTAATTTTCAAGGCACAGTTATAATTTTTTGACCTAACAGGGCAAAAAATATATAAAACTTTTTTACTGACAGTCCTCAGATTTTTTGTTCAGTATTAATTTTCAATTTGTAAAATAAACACTAAATTATGATAACGTTTTAGTTCTTTAACAGTTCATTTGTAATTTATTTTGCAAAGAAAAAAATATGTATAGGTACTTACTCAATTAAATTAAGTCATGCAATAACGCTGTAGGTACCTAAAATATTTCCTGTTAAATAATTTTAAACTAAATAGGCATAGGCAGTAATACATTGTACGACCTGTGGGAACTGAACTCATTACCATTACATGATAATACTGATTAAGCAACTTTTTTCCGCAGGTCTTCGTGTGTCTGTTAGCCCTTACCGCAGTCGCAAGCGCCGGTTTCATCGGCGGTGGCGGCGGCAGCGGCTGGTCGAGTGGCGGCGGCGGAGGGTACGGCGGTGGCAGCAGCGGCTGGTCCAGTGGCGGCGGCAACAGCGGCTGGTCCAGCGGCGGAAGTGGTGGCGGCTGGAAACTCGGAGGTGGTGGCGGCGGCTTTGGCGGCGGCGGCCATGGAGGCGGCGGCGGTGGTGGCGGCTACGGCGGTGGCGGCGGCGGCAGCGGTGGACGTAAGTACAATACTACTTAGCCTACCACTTTACTCCGATTTACCATGATTTTGTAATGAGGTGCGCTCAAAGCCCGTAAAAAATGTAAATGTGGATGATTACAGACTGTGATGTCATGTAGTCTACTTGCATTTTTTGGCACCTCATTTGGAAGATAATGGTGATTCGGAATATAGTAGCTAGACTAAACCAAAATGTAACTTCTTGTCTGAAATTCGTATTCAAGACTGTAGTAGGTATGCAGTCTCTTTGAATACAAATTGTGCTGATTTACTTAGTCCAAAACCTTTTTTCCTCTACAGATATCAAGATCATCAAAATCATCACCCAAGGTTTAAGCGGAGGCGGCGGCGGCGGCGGTCACGGTAAGTTTTTCATACTCTCATAAAAATGTATGAAGAAAATTAAGTTTACCGGTCATAGCATATTGTTGTTGGAAATGCAGGCGCCATCAACAGTAATAAAACTGTAAGGTGCCTAAATTGGTACATACCTCTGGGCGGGAAGGTCTAGTCAAAGCGATGGGGGTCATCCATTCGCCGCTGTGACGCTACTTCATAAGTTTCGCAAAGGTCCCATGCTAGCTACATTTTGCACGGCCCAGCATAAGCTGTTGAACTCGTGATAATAATCAAGCTTACGCAACGATAAAATTACTAAAATGGTATTTTCTGTATGGCTGAATCGCACATTCGCAGTTCAAGGTTACCTACGGTTGTAGACCATTAATTTTACAGTCATTACTCATTACATTATAGCGAAGGTTAATAAAAGTGATGTTATAATTAATTAATTCTGCGATTCAGCTGATGCACTTGGAGTTGAATGACCTGTGATTCTTGACCCCAAAACAAAACATCAAAACATAATCTATACATTCGTTTTCAACCTTAATTAATAAATGAAATTACCGAAAAATATAACGTAACAACATCCACACTTCAACTTGGGTCGACTTCACAGATTACTAATCGACAAATCAAATATTTGACAGCTGTTTATCTCTTGCAAGCAGAAATTTGAATTCAGTTTTTTTTCCTTTCTTTTCTTTTAAACCTTTGTATTTGGAAATAAATAATGTGGATAATTCACACAACACTATCTAGCCCCAAACTAAGCAGAGCTTGTATGATGGGAACTAGATAGCTGACACAAGTACTTGAATAAGTATTTTTTTTTTGGTAAATACATAAGTACTCATAATACAATATAACACCCAGACAGAGAACAAACATCTGCGTTCACCACACACATATTTGTTCTCAATGGAGATCGAACCCACGACCTACGGAGCAGAAGGCAGACCTACTACCTACTGAGCTGAGAGGCCAGTCAAAAAACGAAATAAACGCTTTCATTTATTAAAACAACAACTTACTTTTATAGGAGGCGGTAGTTCCGGCTGGTCTTCAGGCGGTGGCGGCGGCGGTGGTGGCTGGAAGCTCGGTGGCGGCGGCGGCAGTTCTGGTTGGTCTTCCGGCGGCGGCGGCGGCAATTCCGGTTGGTCTTCCGGCGGCGGTGGCGGTGGCGGCGGATGGAAGCTCGGTGGAGGAGGCGGCAGTTCTGGGTGGTCATCGGGCGGAGGATCCTCCGGCTGGTGGTGATCTAACCCGACCCCTTAATAGTTCTTATGCAATACAGTGATACCTCCAACTATTGCTTTTTCTTTCCCGTTATTCCCCTATTCAGGATACAGCTACTAAGGGCCGTATGCAGATACAGTGTTTCAGTTTGAGTGGAGCCTCAAGCATAGATTATTGACTCTTTTCAATGGAGAACTATCAAAAAATCTAGGCGTTGTTTTTGCATACGGGCCTAAGAATCAAAAGTAGGTATGTACCTCTCACGTGATAGAAATAAGAAGATTAAAATATAGCTTTTCAAGTGACGTGAATCGTAATTGATAAACTTCTACTTAAATGGCATTATTATAAAATAGGAATACCTAGTCTCTTAATAGGATGATAATTATTTAAGGTAGCATTAAATATCTATAAAAACAAACAACGTTAAAAATATAATAGATTTATATACATACCTAAATGCAAATTCAATAACATTACAATAACAAAACAGCTTAATCATACTTTCATGTCATTTTTTCACTGGTTTTTTCTTTGAATTGAACGATTTCTTCATTCGATTGGGGTTGTAGTTTTCTTTATCTGAGGAATCGGTACTTGTGGGGGTGTACCCTCGCGCTGCGCGTCTCGGTCTTTTACTGTGCTCTTGTAGGTCCTCAATATCATCGAGAACCAATCTAGAAAAAAAAATATCGCTTTAATATTAAGAAACCTCACCTATTTTATAGTAGGTATTAAAAAATCTGTGGTAAAATCGTACAATTTGCTAAGGACAGTAAAATTCGTTTTACAGTATTCAAAATGTGTTGTCATAAACAATTAAGTTTTACCAATTCAAGGTGTACTGTATTGAGACATGCATGACAAATAAATAATAACATGTTTTTTCAGATTGAATGGTCTCTCAGCTCAGTTGGTAGTAGCTCTGCCTTCTGCGCGTATTATACATAGGTCGTGGGTTCGATCCCAACCGAGAACCAATATTTGTTTGCTGAACATAGATGTTTGTTCTCTGGTTGTTTGATTAATGGTATTCTTAGTTTGTTTTTACAAAAAAATGAATTTATATTATATCAGCTTTAGTAGTAGCTATAGTACAAGCTCTGCTTAATTTAGAGTTGTGGGGATTGTCTACAATATTATTTATTAGCGTAACCAATCTACTGTGTATGTAATACATCATCAGAATGAAGCCTATCTTCGAAATCCAAAGCATTTATGACATCAAAAATAACTTACATTTCTTCATGGGATCTGTGTACATCAGCCGTTACTACCAAACTTAGGCTGTGTGTCTCTTCATCAGAGTCCGACTCTGCTATTATAACATTTGCAGATTTTCCAGATTTATTCACCAATCCAACATTATGAGCCTCATCCAGAATTATGACTTCACTCTTAGAACTGCTTGGGATAGGTGAAATAGCTCTAAGCTCATCTTTTTCAAAACTTAAACACTTCTCATCTACAAATCCTTGATCAACAAAACCATCTGAGCTATTAAACTCAGTTTGAACTTCAATAGACTGTTTAGTGTTTATTTTGTTGCATTTTTCTGATTTTGAAACATTAATAATAGCAGTAAAGTTTTTACTTTCTACTGTGATGGATATATTTGGTTGGTCTTCAGTTTCTACATCCTTATTCAGTGTGTTGACATTATTATACTCACAGTTATAGCAAAGGGGGCCTTTTAAATAAAATGGTACTTTTAGTGGTAGCTTAGGCTGTGTTAGTTCATGAGTAGTTGACTCTGAGGTAAGTGTGGATGCACACTGTTTGTTCTTCTCTGCTTCAAGCACTGCGAGCCAAGCATTCATATCTTTATCAACTCTGATACTTTGAGAATCATCAATAATAATTGCACCATCATCATCCATTGATACTCCACTATCATCTTTGTTTTTCATCCTTTTAGGATCAGTTGAATCTATTTTGATTTCTAACTTCTTAATTGTGTTTTTTTTGTTATACTTCTTTGTTTTTACTTGATCATCAGTTGATGTTTTTTTATCATCTGCCCATATATCTAAATAGTTTCTTTTCCTATTATTTCTGTCTACATTTTGAGTATTTATTTTTTTAAGGGGTTGTTTCCTTATTGTATTTATTAATGTTCTT
Organism: Thera obeliscata; assembly: GCA_947578465.1. NCBI lineage: Eukaryota > Metazoa > Arthropoda > Insecta > Lepidoptera > Geometridae > Thera > Thera obeliscata. Next base: position 4,630,876 of record OX387927.1, read on the forward strand.
GAATTATTAAGGTCTCCCAATGGTTTTCTTTTGACACACTTGTTGAGCCACTCTCTAACGTTAGCGTTTGAGTTCTCCATTTTTATTGGAGACAATACTTCGCCGGGAAAAACAGAGATTATGTTTTCTTTATTTTCAGCGTATGGCTTTAAACTTTTTCTCTTGTTATAATATTTAGCCGGAGCTTGAATGCATTGCGGAAATACCTCTTTTTCTGCTTTCAACTGCTCTGATAATCTTTGTCTTCTATAAACTGGAATAAGAAAAAGAACAATGAAAATATTATTAAGTCACATTACACTAAGAGAATGTGTGAATAATAATATTATATCTTTATAATATTCAATTACGTACCATCAACACCAAATTCGTTTTGAAATGCCTCTAAAAGATTACTGGCCTTCTGACATCTGTGGGCATATGGTGAATCAATTGATGGTACAGCGAAAGTATCAGAATCCTGAGGTGTGAGGCAGAATGGGCAACATTCAGTTGCTGGGACACAATCGTCACAACTCGTGTGCCCACAAGGATATCTCATACGTTTTCCATTCAGCTTGTCACTGGTAAAATAAACTACTGTTAGCTAGCTGAGCAATTAGAAATTACAGAGACAAATCCGCTGTTGAAATACTTTACCAAACAGCGCAACGATTGGAGTCAATTATGTTTTTCACATGTTCTGCAGCTTTTTCGCTAACAACCGACTGATTCATGTTATGAATTGTTTCACATTTTCGTGACTTATCGATAAGATTGAAAACAATATAGATTTTTATGTTTTTGAAATTGTAATTGTATGTACCACATCAACAAACAACAGACAACAAGAAGAAGAAAGATGACGTGCGCAGTGCTGCCAGTTCTAGACTGGCCCAAGTCGCCAGGCGACTAAAAATGTGTCGCAAAGTAGTCGTAAATAAGTCACCTAATTTTTTATAAGTCCTACCTATTGGAAAAAAATCAGGTATCACAGCATAAATTAACCGATTATCTCATAATGTCTAAAAAAAACTACTCTACATTTTTGTTTTAGAACAATAAATCTAGTCAATTTTTGGGGAGATAGAAATGTATAACCTTGTAATGTTGTACATTTCTGCTGTTGTTCCTGCTTTTGCTCGGGTTGTGTCGTCATCGTCCATGGTCGTACAATAACCGGACCCGTACCTCTATGAGGAAGTACGTAAATGACACAGTGCTGCCAGGTGGAAATATGAGTTAAAAACGCACGGAAGAAAAACCACAGGCTATAAAATAATAACGTCATTCAGTTAAAAGGCTTGTATCCATCCAACCAACTCGAACACAAAAAACTTAAAAAGAAAGAAAAAAAGTTACAAAACTGAACGGAACGGCGACAGCGACATCAAACAAAACGGGAGACAGGAATGTACAACCACGGATTGTACGGCTTGGAAAGCACAGCCCGGAATTGATGTACATTTTGGCAGCCAATTCCATGGTTGTGCATTCCGTGGTTGGATATTCCAGGCTGTACAATCTCGGCTCGGGCCGGGAATGTACGACCATGGAAAAGGCTGCCAAATGGCTTCAAATTCTCAGGTTGTGTTTTCCTGGCTGCGTATTCCTGGCTGTACATTCTCGGCACGTAACGGGATTGTACGACCCTGGAAAACACGACCTGAGAATTTGTGACCATTTCTGATTGGTCGCCTGACAATGAATCAGAGTTCATCGAAATTTTGTGCTTCGTTTACGGGGTTACATTTACTAAACCATTTTCAATAAGACGAGTACCACAGATTAAGCGAACTATAAAACCCAGAAACACACTTGTTCAGGCCTTAGATTTTGAGTGTGTGGACTCTATTCTTGCGAATATATTATCTGTCCAAGCTTGCGAATGTCTTGCTTGACTTGCGTTTCCACACCACAGTGATTGAACATCGATTTATGTACATACAGTCCGGCAAGTATAACTTGGCGGGTCTGAAGCTAGCCGTTTGGCCAATCTTCCATCAGTCATTGGCCATTAACGATCGAACAGCTCACTTCAGACCCGCCAAGTTATACTTGCCGGACTGTACGTAGAGTTTTGGTCAGGGAAGAGGGATCCAATCCATGAGCTAATGCTATTCAACGTGGGAATGCAACCAGCGTTCTTGGCACCATGCCTCATGGACACCCACTTTTGCTAGATTTTTAAGGTTTAGTTTTAGTTTTTTTTAATATCATGAATTTTTTGTTGTGTAAGGTATCTAATAAAAGTTTTTTTTTTTCAATGTTTTAATAATGTTTTACTTAACACTAGCTGTCTGTCCCGGCTTCGCACGGGTGGACATTTATTTTTTAAACACATAAATATAGCATATGTTACTCAAGGTGAACTTACGTCCAGCAGTGGACTGATATCAATTGTTGATCATGATGATGAAAGAACATTCTATAACGTTTGAGCACTACTTTCTAGAACATTTTGACAAATTTTTGACAACATTTAAGAATTCACAAAGATTTTAAAAATGTCCCAAAAGTTAAGACGGGATTTGAACCCGCGACCTTCCTGTCAGTGCCGAATAGTCCCTTGGAGTTATTCGTCGAGTATGATTAGGCCGATAACGGCAGCCCTGTGCGTCGCCGTCACAAACCATTAAAATAATACGGTTATATCGTGCACATATTATAAATATTACGTGAAATAAAGTAATAGAATTTATATTCTAAGAAACAGAACACAGCGCCATCTATTGGTGTATTTGCAACCTAGATGTCAATCAATATTGAAGAATTTTATCGATGAATCAGGAGGCAATACATGTACGACCCGTTAATGCACAGCATGATAATAATGTACAGCAGGTTAATGTACACACCGTTATTACGATGCCAGGGTTTGGATTAACGACGGGAGTATCCTCGACTCCATCATCTTGTTCAAGCACTACCTATGTCTTCATCCCTATCTGCAATCACAGAATACATCTTATTAGAGAAGGAATAGTAGGTAGGTAAAGCATAGTTCTATTTATATTTGATTCACCTGTTAATTCTTCCATAAACATAATTATATAGAGTGCAGCACGAGATAATAATTTTGGCTGCCTTTTCTGGTTAATAATGCAGACAGCGATGGCGATGCAGACATTTGTTCTTCAGCCGGCTGATCGTTATCTCCACTATGTTTCTTGCTCTTATGTGGCAGGCGTTATAGTTACTTAGGTACAAACCTTGCCGAGGCTACTATATTTGCAGCCACTACAACAGCTTCCCTGATTTTTTGAGTTTGATTGCGTTTCGTCCACAAATTTACAACAACTAGACAACACAACTTTAGTCAGCACCTTGTAACGTGTCGCCTAAATTTAGATTGACGTTTCTAAAATTAAGCACAAATTATCTAAAATATTGTACAACCGAATAGCAAAATGACGGATTTACGTGTTTTTTGACTAAATTGAGTAACTATCCTAATTTTAGAGCTGTCACTCTAAATTTAAGTTTACGATGCTGCCAACAGAATAGGAATAACAATTTTACGAAATTTTAGCTCGGAATTAGCTAAATTTTAGGATTTCTAAACAACAGAATTGATGCCATTGCCTACAAAAAATAAGAAATAATTGAATTGCCTCAGTGTGCATCCAATTAACATGCTGTACAATACGAGGGCCGCCTTTTAAGTTCTGTCGTTTGAAATAAGTATAAACAATCTAATAGATTATTGCCATTTATTGTTTTTCAAAGTATTCTCCGCGATATTTAAAACACTTTTGCATGCGTTCGAATCAGTTTTTTAAACATTTATTCCACTCCGAAGTGGGGGTAGTCAAAATGGCCAATGGGGTATCCAACGAGAGATCAACTTTTTTACGCCAAGTTCTTCGTGCAAGATTTTCAGGATAGTATTCCCTGAAATGCCCACAGCTGTCTCTATGTCACGGTATGCCACATGACTATCTTCGACGATTAGCTGCCGCATGGCATCGATATTCTCTTGCGTAATGGCGGTTTTTGGACGACCTTCACGTAGCTTGTCACTGAAGCTGCAGCTAATGCCCAGGTTGAAATTCTAAATACCAGCGTTTTACAGTCCTATGACATGGTGCTGCATCACTAAACACAGAAGTAATCTCCTCAAAGCACTGAAGTCGCGTAAATCCCCTTTGAAAGTTGTAGAAAATTATCGCCTGCATATTTTCCTTTGATATTTCCATTTTTACAACTGACTTGTCAGTTTTGAATAAACGCTACAAAAAAACTATTCAACCGATCCAAAAGATTTTTTTTGTTTTCGAATTATACGTTCAAAAAGATGAAAATACCATATGTTTTTTGAAGTGAAAACTTCTTTAGCGGCGTTGAGCACTTTTTCTGTAATGGGTATAAAATCTTAAACTCGCGTCAGCGCGTCAGGACACGTGACCTGATCGAAAAAGCGTAAGACGGATGGAGAGTAGACAGCTATCCCCTCTCTACGGCGCGGCGAAAATGTATGCCTGGGCCTACTGTTTCGTTTAGGCAGCGCAGGGCGCTTGCGCGAATGTTCGTGTATGTTACAGCGTGCCAAATAACAAACAAGCCCCCCCTAACCATTCCAAAATATCAAACATGCTCAACGTTAATAATCAAGTTTTCACTTCTGCCGGCACTCCCGGAGTGCAACCCGTATTTTTGAAGTGAAAACTTCTTTAGCGGCGTTGAGCACTTTCTGTAATGGGTATAAAATCTTAAACTCGCGTCAGGATCACGTGACCTGATCGAAAAAGCGTAAGACGCTACAGATACGCTAGTAGTTACTATGACACGGTAACGTCACAGAATAGATAATAGTTAGTAGCAAGCATACCAAGGCGTTTTTCGTGACTGTAGTAGGTATAGGTACATACCTATTATAGATTTTATGAACTAGCGGCCGCCCGCGGCAGGTAGTAGTGGTCATTGGTACATGATTTTATAGATCTACTGTATTTATTTAGGTATTATGAATAAGGTAGGCAAGGCACTGATGCCAACGACGAGCTTCGGCAAATTCACCATCCACACTTGATGTGCGGGCTGGTTTCCGCAAGGCCTCTAGTGGGCCCTTTTTGCTCGAACTTTTGTGGCTTCTACAACACGCCGATGTTTACTCACGATGTTTTACTGGCATAGTGCACATAAATTTTTTTCACTTCTGCCGGCACTCCCGGAGTGCAACCCGTATTTTTTTTTCTTTAATAATTGCGGGAAGTTTGCAAACGACAGAACTTAAAAGGCAGACTATGTACATCACGTGTCAATTTTGTGCACCCAGTTAATTCGCAGCCAATTATTTTACGGCATGTTAAAACGAATCCGAAAAAACAAAAAAGCAGCCAAGTGCGAGTCGGACTCGCCCATGTAGGGTTCCGTAGCAACAAGTAACATAATAAAAAGGTTTTTGTAGTTCATCGAAAGGTAAATTGCGGATTACGGTTTATGACGCATTAAAAAAATTATTCACTAGATCTCGTTCAAACCAAATATCGTTGAAAGTTTGCATCGTAATGTACAACATAATATATTTTTTTTAATTTTATCATTCTCTTATTTTAGAAGTTAGAGGGGGGCCAACATTTTACTACTTTGGAAGTGTCTCTCGCGCAAACTATTCGGTTTAGAAAAAAACGATATTAGAAACCTCAACATCATTTTTAAAGACCTATTCATAGATACCCCACACGTATTTCGTAGAATTTTTTTTTTTGTGTTTCAGTTTCAAGTATGGGACGCCCCAAATATATAGTTTCTTTTTCTATTTTTGAGTAAAAACCTTAATGCGGTTCACAGAATACATATACTCGCCAAGTTTCATCAGTCTAGCTCTTACGGTTTTTGAGAAAAATGGCCGTGACATACGGACGGACAGACAGACAGACAGACAGGCATGATTAATCTGTAAGGGTTCCGTTTTTGCCATTTGGCTACGGAACCCTAAAAAGGTTTCGTTTTAACTGGGTGTACAATAGTATGCTGTACTGGACGTACATTATCCGGACCCGATGATTCAACGTACACTGCCATCTATGAGAACTTCCTAAAACTAAACAGTAAATCAACACGAAACAATTAATTGACATTTTATTCGTTTACATTCATGACAAGCGAATAATTGAAAAGTAGGTATATTTGAGCATTCTAATTAGTCTTCAGAATTAAATTTGATTCCAGAACCTGTAGCCAGGGAATTATTCAATTTAGTCCTTAGAAATTAAGGTTCATAATTAGAAATTTGCGATCCGGATATATTCTTCTTCTTCTTCTTCTTAGCGTATTACTGATTCTTTTCGAACCAAGTGTGGTGAAAGGATTTTAAGTGCGCCTCAAAGAGGCTCCTTTCGTGCACTTGACACATATTTTCGAATATTTAGGTTCTACGATATGCCGGATATATTAATATGCTATGTAAATTTTAACTTTACCTTTTATAAAATAGGGTCTATTCTGTATTTTTTCTATTCAATTTCTCTCAAAACGCATCCCATACCTATTTGTGTATTATTACTTCACTTGATGGAATAACGCATCTAGTTGTGAATATTTGAGAGTTTATTGCGCACGGACGTACATGAACCGGTATACCCTTTTGAAGTACATACACAACATACCTAATACCTACTGCGTTTACGTAACGAGCATGGAAAGCGAGTGACGTTCTTCAAGCTTCGAATGGCGGTGTATAGCTAATTAGCTACCTACCTATGCCTACGTTTAGTTTTTAGATTCGTTCATCTACCTACCTACTACATGTCTCTTTGAAATGGACAGTATGTACCACTGACCAATAGTTTACTGCTTACTAGACACATAAGTACCTTTTTATAACAAAAGTTTGCTTTTATGTAAGAACCTCTTTTAGTTTATCTGGATTTATAAGCATTTCAATTATATGTGATATTTATTATTATTCTCCGTGCATAATATCTACCTACACTACCTACCTACCATGATTTTGATTGTTTGATTTTGTGCCTGCCTACACGGCTTATAATAATGTTTATTTCCGACCTTTGTTGAAATTTTTAACATCACTGCACTTACGTTTAGAAACCGAAGGAATGATCGAAATCTATAACATAGGTTTTTCAACCTAAGCGTGGTTTTTATTTGATTTCATCAAATCAAGTGCATGTTACCTAACACATACACCTACCTACTTGGGTTGGCTGTCACCTATTCTAGCTAATACCTCTCTAGCATAGTGCCTACCAATTAAGGACATACTACCTAGGTACCTACTACTAGTTCAAACAGTTACTTATAAGACTTTTCACTCATACCTATTCTTTATCATTTGCGTGGTAGCGGTGCTTGCTAGTATTAATCTATAAGGCATTTGCCATATTTCAGCTTAGAAAAATACACATTAGCGGGGTAGTGACTACGTAAGGCCTGCGCACATCTAAGCGACAGCGATGGTGATCACGTGAAACGCTGTAAAAATGACAGCGTTTTAGCTGATCGTCATCACCATTACCTAGATGTGCGCAGGCCTTTAGATACCTACGTAACTATAACTAGTACGGATTCCAAATTTAATCTATCGCATAAGCAAAAGCGTGTTTGGTGCTCTGTGATCGCATGTATTGTACCTACCTATATTAAGTAACATAGGAATACATAGGATATTGATATGAACTCCTTCATTCGTAAGAGCTACGAAGTTTCTGTTTAGTTTGTTTGACAAGAGACGTTGTCATATTTTAAATCATATCATTTTATTGCAATTCTTTAGTTGAATAAAGCATAATATTTCTCCAGTATTAGTATATTTGTATGTATCAGATATCTATCTAGTGGATTCACCTACCTATCTACCTGTTACCGTTCTATGGTTTATTTGCGCCATCTAGCGGGTTGTATGTGCGTCAAGTGCGCAAGACTCGATCAACCGAGATTCATTTGAGATCGTGATTTTAGATAATTTATGTAACAACCTGAAGACTTCACGTAGTTCGCTTTAGTTCCGCGAGATGGAACCTATCATAATCATAGCATGTGATGATATTATTGCTTCTACAGTTTTTCTTGCTCGTTCACTGATTATAAATATTGCTAATTTTACAATAGCTTTTTTAAACTACATGGAACAAGCAGATGGCCCACTTGATACTGAGCAAGCCTTTTGAAATATAGGAAGTCTTTGAATAACAAATAACAATGCACTTTGCTACGCTGATAGCTACTCATGATTTACATGGAACGTAATTATAATACTTAGTCATGAAATAGGTTTACTTACACGTAAAAAATGCGAAATGAAATGTAATGCCTTAAATATAACATACTAGCAGCCCGTCCCGGCTTCGCACGGGGTAGACAATATTGTTGTACATTATTTTGTTCTATCGCTAATAGTTTCGGCAGCGCATTCAACGAAAGACATTTTAAGACTCATTTTTCTACACCTTCGGTTACCTACATTGTTCAAATTTTACCAAGGATCCCTAATTTTTTTCAAAATGAAATGTAGCCTATTGCGACAAAGCCCTTTAAATAAATAAAAAAAAAAAAAAAATGTAGCCTATGTCAAATTGGAAGAATGTAGCAGTAGTAGTGGTGAAAGATTTTTTTAAATCAGCCCAGTACCCCCACTACATACATCTCTTTGCCCAGTACTTTTTGAGCCTATTAATTACAAACATACAAACATACAAAAATAGGTACAAATCTTTCCTCGTTATAATATTAGTGTAGACAACGAAAATGATATAAAAAATACTGTTTACGCATGAAAATCAATAAATTATATCGATTATCGATTGTTCGTTCGGCCAATTTTACTTGGTGGAGTTAGCAGGTCTGAACTAAGCAGTAAGCCGGCGAAAATATCCAATCAAAATAGCAAATCGAAGTATAGGTCAAACGGCTAACTTCAGTCTCGCCAACCAAACCAAGTTACGCCCGGCCGTTCGTAGTGTACCTTGGAGGAAAGATTTGATATTTACTCAAAGTAGTTGTTGTCGAAAGGGTGTTTATAATAATGGGTGACGATGATTATCGAATTTGTCACCTGTATTATATTATGTATCTACTTGCATTACAATACAAATACATGTACATAAAATTAGTGCCTGGTCAAGTGTGTGAAATAATTCTATTCAGAATTTAATTTTTTCATCTGTGCTATTTGTATAATCGAAATTGGGATAGTACAATTTTTACTCTGTAGTTTTAGATAAATGAGGCATAGGATTCCGATCAATCAGACAGTCTCTGTGATTGGTTGACTGTCAATAGCCACTCAACCAATCACAGAGATATGGCAGCCAATTCCATGGTTGTGTAATCCAGGGTGTGCACACGTTTGTACGGCTAGGAAAGCACAGCCAGGATTTTGGAGCCAAAATGTACATCAATTCCGGGCCGTGTATTCCAGGATTGTGTTTTCCTTGGTTGCACAATCTCGGAACGTTCTGAGAATGTACAGCCATGGAATTGATGTACATTGGTTGCCAAATCCTGGCTGTGTTTTCCTGCCTGTGCTTTCCTAGCCGTGCTTTCTCGGGTTGTGTAATCCATGGTTGTACATTAACCGCACCCAAACAAAACCAAAATAAATGCAATGGTGTTGTAATGATCTCCGGCCGGCGTTATTATTTGGAAGACAGAAAAAATACTAACAATGACTGGAATAACTGATTACAAACAATATTTTCCTATTGATAGCATACAGAAAGTGTGTGTTTTATTTGAAGCGCAACTACGCAGTGACAAGGAAGCGGACTTGGCTTTATTTTCTATCATTGTTGGGGCTGTAGAAAACAATCTGACAAATTTGAAAAACACCGACAAAGATGCTAATTTAGCAGCCAACAATCTAAAATTTCGATCTGTTAATTGGGAGGAAGTGCATAGTCTTCATGATCGTTTCGTATCTCTGATGCGTAGTGGTGTCGACAACAAACTGCTAAACGGCACGTATGCCAGTCGTGATCTCATAAAACGAGTAGCAGACGTTGTTTGGAACTCATTAACTCGCAGTTACTACAAGGACCGAGCTCATTTACAATCCATATACAGTTTTCTAACTGGTAATAAACTTGATTGCTTTGGTGTCGCATTTGCTGTTACTGCAGGGTGCCAAGTGTTAGGTAAGCAGGATGTACACCTGGCTTTATCAGAGGACCATGCTTGGGTCGTTTTCGGCAAAGAGGGGACGGAGACTGCGGAAGTAAGCATATCACACTTGTACATTAAATTGATAGTAGGTATGTAAATATTGATCTGAGTATCATGGAATAAACCATCAATATTGTTATAGGTAACTTGGCATGGAAAGGGAAATGAAGACAAGAGAGGAAGGTCAGTTGAAGACAATGTGCAGGCACGCTCATGGCTGTATGTGGCCGGCAAGCCCGTGGTGTGCACTCGAGTTATGGAACTAGCTGCATTAGTATCGTCTATCAACCCAACGCTGACACCAACTATAGATGTTGATGAAGTAGCACAGATGCAGCACAAGTTACTGTGGCTCTTATATGATGGTGGTTAGTCAAATTTCAGCCTATTTCGTTTAACCAATGAGTTTATCTGATATAATTGTTGATCTGTTTTCATCCACCTGCCAAGAGCAAAATACTCATCAAAGCAGTATTTCTCAGGTCATTTGGATGCCTATCCTATGGGTTTAGGCAACCTTGGGGATTTGAACGAGTACATGAGGATATCCAACAGTCCTGCTGACCCAGAAGTTCCTCCAGAACCAATCCTGAAGGCTGATGGCACTCCAAGGCCGGATTCTGCAACATTGTATGCTCAAGCAATCCGGGCATCCAGAACGCACTATGAAGACAGACATGTATACCCATATACTTTTCAGGGAGGGTATTATCATCGACTTAAAATGTACAAAGAAGCATTCAATGCGTGGGCTAGTGCTGGAGATGTCATAAGACAGTGAGTTTATTAATCAATCTTGCAAAACATGCCTTACCTTACAAAAATACTTAAGAATCACAGTAATAATTATTTGTTTTTTAGTTACAACTACTCAAGAGATGATGAAGAAATTTACAAGGAATTTTCAGAGATAGCCAACGAGCTGATCCCACAGCTGATGAAAGCTGAGAGTTCTGGTCACTCTGCTAGATCTATACTGAAGGACCCTGAATGCTTTGCTTCATTACTCAGGTAGACACTTCACAACAGTGTAACTCATAATTTAAATTTTACTTGAGAGTATTCAATAATATATTTATTAAATTCTAGGTTCTATGATGGCATATGCAAATGGGAAGAAGGCAGCCAAACTCCAATACTTCACATTGGCTGGGCAAAACCTCTTGTGAGCACCATCTCCAAGTTTGATGCTGAAGTGAGAGCACAAGTTCACATCATCTGCAAACCTGACACAGGGGATGACATGGAATCTAATGAATCAGAAGAGAAATCAGAATCAGAAAACAATGGAAAATGGAGCGGTACTGAAAACACTGAGATGAGTGTCCGTGAGCAGTTGACTGCAGCTGTGAACAGCAGGCCTAAGGTAACTCTTTACAGCCATAAGATGGCTGCTTTAAAGCCACTTCTACTAGCTGAGAGGTTGAACTCAAACGCATTACAACTTCAACTGACTGCACAAAGTCAATTACAGCGACCGCATGCACCAACAAAGAGAAGAGAAGATGAAGAACAAAACAGCATGCAAACGGCAAGAGCTAAACGGGCGCGTCGGGAACGTTGACCGTTTTAATGTAGCTTGTTTGTTGCTGTCACTGGTACTTTTGGTCATCGTGCCTTGGTGAGTATTGCTTGTGATCCGCAACCACATAATATGGTGGCCCTCAAAAGGCTTTGTACTGATGTATTGTGCAGATAAAGTGTCTTAGACGATACAATCTTATAGAATCTTGACATAACTTATTATTCTTAAGTAAAATCATGTACTGTAAAGTATTTTATTGTGCATTTATTTGTATATAGTGTAGGTCGAGTACAAAGACCTTAAATACCTGTATTTTAAATCAGTATGTAGAGATAGGCTTAAAGCTTATATTTAAGGTTCCAAAGCCGAATAAAAATAACAGTACGATAATATTTTTGTCATGTAGGTACTAGGTACCTACCTATGTTTGTCTGTCCACCCTATTTATGTATTACGTTCACACATATTTTTAACACATAATTAGTAGCAGAACACGTGCGATGTAAGAATGTACCTACCACGGTAGTATCTTAGACGACATTTACCTACAAGGAAAAAGCTGAAAAAATAAGTGAAGATATCGCTTTGAATGTTGAGTCGCTTAATATACTAGCTCCCATACACAATTTGCGGCCATACGTCAAACTTACAACTTGCTTAAAGTTAGACCTGTCACTGTTTATATTTTGATAATTTATTACTTATAATATTAATAAAATTACTTATAAAAAAGTAAGGGGGAAATTATATAAACCCTTCATTGCTGAATCTTCTTTCCATTGTCTACCAGGGGCGGTAGCGGTAGTCCGTCATAGTCGACGATTGCTAGCTCGCCGCTAAGTCTTCAACTTTTTTTTTTGGCTGCCCATCCATTCTATTCACATGTTTTTTTTAATAATAGTTGTACCTACTATGGACAGGCTTCACTTTGGCAGACGTCTCAGTTGGTAGTAGGTGGCCTTCTGCGCCGCAGGCCGTGGGTTCGATCCTCACGGAGAACAAATATTTGTGTGGCGGAAATAGATGATTGTTCTCTGTCTGGGTGATATATTGTATTCTAATTAAGTATTTACAAAAAAACTGTATTCAAATATATATTAGCTATGCTGGTTCCCTTATTACAAGCTCTGCTTAGTTTGGGGCTAGATAGTATTGTATGGATTGTCCACAATACCTATTTATTTTTATTTATTACAATGAAGTGAATACAATACATTATTTTAAAATATCAAATCATGCCACTTTCTTGATGTTTGTTGTGATCACAATTTTTATTTTTTATTTCTACCCATCAATTTTAAAGTGATAACTTAAAATGAGAAGGTATAAGTACCTACCTACCTACTTAGTTGGTTGATATACTTATCTACAAAAGTACCTAATTCCAATGTAGAACATAAAGTGCATAATAATTTTAAAATAATTAATTGTAAGTATTTTTTGCTGTGGTTATTAATTTAAATAGTAGGCAACAAATATTGCACATCGGCTAATTTCGGCTTAGACGGCGTATTGTGCGTCAGAAGAGAGATAGCGTTGTACAAGGCGATGTGCAATATTTATTGCCTACAAACGTACCTACCTATTATTTTTACATTCTTTAAGTATTTCTTATTGTTAGCGAAATTTTTTGGTTATCAAAAATTGATGAGTATTTGTGCATAGACATGTACTTACTAGGCTATGTAAAATTAGTTTACCTCAATCCTTGTGGATTTCGTTCTTATTTAGGTTTTACATATTTTCCTGTTTGTGTCTAGCAAAGAAAATTTAAATCTGTTATATCCAGAATGAAAGCTTATGTCAGTTTCACCATGTTGTGTTAGTGACATAAGATATCTCTCTAAAGTGGTTCGATTTCCATACAAATTAATTTTACCATTTATGGGTGATGAGAGTGTAATTGTACACCAAAATAAATAAATGTGGTTGTCTTTCGTATTGGTCTTTATTTACGGCAAACTTTATTAAGTTGAAGAAAACTGCAGATTGACGATGATAATAGTAAAAAAACTAGAATAGGCATTTATTTTCATAAAAAGGAAGTTATTACCGAATACAGAAGGGTAAGTCTCACTTCATTTGAACTTACCCTTCTGAAATTATAAATATTAATGAAGCATTGTTTACTTTTTCATTGTTATCGCCGTCAATCTATAGTTTTCTTCAACTTAAGTAGTTTAGTGAAGTTTGCTGGAAATAAAGATCAATAATGAAGCTAGCTATAGACATTTCAATGGCGACCATAAATGGTCAAAATCTGTTATTATGAAAATCAAACAGCCTTATCAGTTAGTTTTTAGATACAAATTGACAAACTATAATCTTGTTTATCTGACTTATTTATTACCGGGTTGCATTTAGTTAATCTACTATTGTAATTGTTTGCTGTTTGGCCATTTGGATTTCTAATGGTATTGTTTAATAATGTTTTGTAATGAAGTACCTAATTGATGTTGTTGATGTAGGTAGATAGATATTCCATTTTAAAAATTAGAAGTTGTGTTGTATAAATTATATTTTTAAATAAAATAAATAACACATAAGATTATGACATTTTTATTTAGAACAATAGATTTCTTATGATCAAATTAATCTTATTTGTGGATTGATTTCCGCACCTAGGCCCCAGGTACTCTTTCAATTTCCTCAGGTTCAGGCTTATATGTGTTATGTGTGGATGTGTGTACTCTAGGCTCACTTTTAAACAGGCCCCTTAGGCATAGCAGATGGGCGACTTTCCAGTGTCCATCATTCTACAGCGTAGGCTATCTTTAACATCCAATGTAAATACATAAGGTGTTTCTGCATTGACCTGTGACAATACTGATGTTGTAGTTTAAGTCTTTTCTATACAACTAGCTAATGGAAGAAGCATCATCCAACCAGATGTTAAGTGGTAACCATAGCATTGCTTCGTAGGTCAGGAACATGCCCTGTGTCCATCAATTTGAGGCATACAGATGTTCTGCCTCACATGCCAGTAATTTCATTAATTTTATTTCCTCACATCTTGGGTTTAACACTAGGAAAACTTTCACAGCTCATAATGGTTGGTCCTATGTTTCCTCATCATCATCATTGTCAATATCGAATGATAAAAGCTGCTTTCTTTTCTTATCACCAGATGATTTACTCTTCGAATCGTTTTTACGTTTTCTTACATCAGTAGCAGCACTGTTTTTAGATTTGAACATTATTCTTTGACTCAAATCTGCTTTCGTTTCTGATTCTACTTTTTCCATAATTTTCTTCTCGATTTCAGCTTCTTCAGCGGTAAGATCTCCTGTTTTCAGGACTACTACTTGTGGTTGTTCGCTGTCATCGTCGTCTACAAAATCTTTTTCCTCGTTTTGAAGTGGATCAAACTTATGATTTCGATCGTCATATCCAGCTTGTTTTTTGAGTACTTTCAGAAACTCAGGGTCTTCAGGTTTGATGTAATTAACGTTACGCTTTTTATTCATTTTTGAAAAAATACAGGAAGTGTGCGGTGCGAAAATAGAAAACATCCAATCCAAGGTAAACAAACGCATCTGTCAATGCTATAATTTGTTACTGTCAGTGTCATAATGTCATTTCTCTATCCGTACCTACCCGAATGTGCAAACGGCGTAATTTTAGTTTTTTTACTATTATCTTATCACCGTTAATCTCATTTTTCTTCAAATTAATAAAATTTGTGGGAAGCAAGGCACATAGGTATCTTAGTTCCTTGGCGGGAAATAAAAAACCAATATGAAAGCTAACCACATAAATTCCAGTGTACAATTATTAAACTTTCATTCATCGCCCATAAATAGTAGGTAAAATTAATTTGTGTAGAGATCGTATCACCCTAAAAGCAATGGATGTTGGATTTTCCGATTCATGTTTGTGAGCGCAAGGTGTAGGTATTTCTAGTCCATTTTACTCATGTTTGCTGCCACCTGTTACGCACAGACTAGTACGAGCGCAGAGCGCATGCTACTGCGACTGCGCTCGTGCTAGTAGGTACTACAAACTTGGTTGGCCGAAAGGGTACTTCGGATTGGTTTTAAGATAAAAAGTTCCTGCTAAGTTCCTGTTTACTTCTTCACCCATGAACACGCTATGATGACAACGGTTCTCCAAATATTCAGTCCAGTTGCTACACTGATAGGCTGGGAAGGCTTTTGGGTTTCCAATAGATTCCGCGTAGTAATAATAGGAACGACCATGACTGCAAGCTTCTGCAATATTAAAAGGTTTAAGACAAAGCTGAAAGTGGGCAGTTATAAAAGTAGTAGGTATACCTACCTAACCTACCCTTGGCCAAACCACACCCCCAATACGCGCCACTGACCCTGTCTTTGGCTCTTTTCTTCCAGTGCTTGCCAGCTACGTTTCACAGATCGTCACCCTACCTTACTGGAGGGCGTCCTATACACTTACTTATACACGGTCTCCACTCTAGTAGGTATAGACGTAGGTACCTTACCTACCTAAAATTTTGGGAATAGTTTCGCAGCCAGGCTGTGGTGGGATGCCGCTGTTAGGATAGAAATCCATCGTGCCTTCGTTGGACTCAATGCCGAGAACTCCGCCGCATGTGTGGATGATGTCTACGAACTCAGCATCGCCTGCATCTAATCTACCAGACTTATCTCGGCTGGGATATTCGAAGAGGGGTCTGGCAGGGTCAAGTCCTGAATAAAAAACATGTTGTTTTAACGGGCATACTCACGTATTGTCTTTTAAATTTCTTACTAAACCATAAAAAACAAAAATTAACAATGAGGTGTAGGTACTTACTAACCTGTGATACGATCTACTCTTATTTCGGAATTATATGCGGCAATACCCATTATGTGCGCACCAAGGCTGTGCCCGATCAGATGGATTTGATCACCAGAAACATTATATCTTGCAGATAGAGCATTCAAAAACATTGCTAATTCAACGCCAATAACTTCAGTTTGGTTCGCCACCCAGTGGTAAAAGATGGAGCTGGCGATGTAACTCCAATCTACAGTGATCACATTTACATCTTGCTTCTGTAAGTATGCGTCTCTTATATCCGCAACGGCGTTGCTCGCGACTGAGGATCGCCAACCATGGGTTATTATTTTCAAAGGCAATTTGTAAAGTTCTATATCCACAGCAATGTTGAGTATTGGTTCAGCTGTCTCGTTAAGGACTATTGAATCTGTTATATTACTTCTGGAATCAAAACCGAGCAGATAACTAAAAGGTGAGGAGAAAAAAACAAATAAATTAATCACGTCGCGCGTCACCTACGGACTGCGGGTTTGTGGGTTTAGTTACTGCGGTGGGAATCGAGCCTCACCTGAAATGAAGTCTATATTCAATGTCATTGTACCCGCCCCGCGTTTGTGGTAACAGAGTCTCATCATCAATCCCATTCAAGGAAACGTAATGCGGAACACCATCTCCGTCCGGAAAGTAGATCCATTCAGTGCCGTATCCTTCACCATACAATTTGCTGTAATCAGCTGGCGTATTTGTGCCTAAAACAAAAACCTAGATATTTCAGTTTTAATCGTACACATATTATGAAAGCACAAGATGAAATTCCCAGTTACGGTAGGTATCCCTAACGTAGGTTGGTACGAAATTCCCGAAATTTACGGTATGTAGGTAATACCGTAACTGGGAATTTCGGCTCTATGATAAGATCTCAAAAACACATAAATTAAAGAAATGATAAAATAATTCGAGGATATGTTCTAGAATAGATGCTCACATTTAACAAGATTCCACAAAGCAATAAAATTAATAACGTACGAAATAAAGTTTGGTAAACGCATGGTTTAACAGGTGTCCTGAGCACGAATACCTTTCCTAGCACACAAAATTGTGCTAGACACCTTGATAGGTAAATTAAATATTTAATCTAAACGTATTTTAACCTAGGATTTTGATGGGGGCATTAACTGTATATAAAATAGTTCTATTTTAAAGTAAATAACGATAAGTGGAAAAGGTTAAAATAAAACGCCACAAAGGACCTTCTGCAACTTGCAAAAGAAATTAATTTTTACGGTAGGAAAAACGTAAAAATTCAATCCGTATTTCCGAAGAACCAAGGTCACCGACCTAACTAGCAGACTAAGTTAGATGAAGTGGCAGTGGGCAGGATAAATAGCTCGAAGAACCGACAACCTTTGGGTAGGTAATAGGGTGTTCGAAAGGTCTACCGATGGGCCGAGATCGCGGGAAGTCGGTGCCCAAGCTTAGAATCGTTTCTGGAATGTACATAAAAGGAGGCATATGTCCAGCAGTGGACTTTTCAGGCTGATGATGATGATTTATTTTTCCACTAACTTTTCTTTTCACGATGTACTGTGTGTTTTCTGTGAACTGAAATATGTTGTGTGTTATTTTCATCGTTTATTTTCAGGAACGGAAGACCTACCTGCCTAGTAGTACTAGGCAGGTAGGTGTACATAATCCTTAATACCCCTTCGTGACTCACACTTTGATTACATACCTACTGATAATAATCAAAGTCCTTACATCTAAAATGGCCCAGTTATTTTGTGGAATGTGATGGGACAACCACGAGTTTGCAGAGTTATAACTTCTATCTACCGTAAGATTTGTACCGAACACAAGGCCCTGGCTAGATATGTGTACCTAGCTTTTTCATTTGAAATTCAAATAAACATTGATAAACAAATTGTTACTATTAATTTGCCTTTAAATAAGGAAGTAGGCATAGTTACTAAGATAACAGGATACTTTACTAGCAAGACATTAAATAGATAGTCAAAGACCTCTTGGAACATAGTAGTTACGCTACATTTATATATTGGTGATGCGGGCGTATTTTATTTCTTCTTGTTATGAGTACAGGTACTTACTACATCGGGGGAAAATAATGTGTTTGATGTGTGTAGAAAGCACTCAGAGGCGTCTCTAGCCCATGTAGCGCCCGTGTGCAAACATTAGGTAGGTACCCAAGCGCCCCCTAGTAAGCGCGCGTTCTGAAACTTAGAGGGTATGTTTCTTTTATAGCTTAGAAATGCCTTTAGAAAGAAAATTGGAAAAATTCTTCCCCTTACAGGAGAAAAATGCTATGATGTTATTCATCAAATATTAGAAGAGCTCAAGATGCTATACAAAATCTATGCAGAGCGGAGCTCTTTTTACGTTGGTCATTGAAAGAGCGGCGCCCGGCCCACGCGGCCGCCAAGTGGGGCTCCAAAGCGGTCCTAAGGGGCGCCGAAGAGCGCCGCGGCGTTCGGCCTCCTATGATGTTATTCATCAAATATTAGAAGAGCTCAAGATGCTATACAAAATCTATGCAGAGCGGAGCTCTTTTTACGTTGGTCATTGAAAGTGCGGCGCCCGGCCAACGCGCCCGCCGCCGCCCCGCCGGCCGAGTGGCCGAGTGGGGCTCCTAGGACCGCTGCGCCCGTGTGCCTTGCACACCCTGCACAATAGGTAAAGACGCCGCTGAAAGCACTTTATCTAAGTAAAGTGCTTTCCACATACAATTATTTTCTCGGAAGTGTTCGACACTAAACATGCCATTGGGAGAGATGACGTCAGATGTTGAGTTAAACTACGCAGTTATGTTAGCGCCGACGAGATTAAAAACCGGTTAATAGTATTTATTGGTTTATTTCAAAACACAAAATTGAAAGATCGGACATTTAATCGGATCCAAAATGCATCTGGAAACCTTACCTTCAACGTCTATCCCGAACCATTATTTAGTTCTGATATAACATTAAACAAAACATAAAATATTACTAACAGCAATTTACTTTAAAAAGACGTACAATCCCGGCGATACTCAGATTCTGTAGCTCATTCATTGTTGTACATCGTACACTGGTTTCCATCACAGAGATTTTATTACCTACTGAAGGTTACTTATATAGAAATAATATTCCACTTATTTCTTAGCTAGCAATGTAAATTAATGCATGATTTCTTGCCTATAAACATTAAAGGCTCTCAAGTATCTGTGCTTGCAAATTGAACCTTTCCCAAACTATTTAATTAAGTGATCATAATCCTTCCACTCATCACCTTGCATTTTCCATGCGTTCAACCTTACAGAGTTGGGCACTATTTGCAGGCACAAGCAACTACATACCTACAACAAGTGGCAACAGCTCACAAAACTTATCTAGAACCATCAATTTACTAATTTAGTTTATTATGAGTGTTGATACTGCAATTCAAAATCGATAAATATATTTACACAAAAAAATAACAACTTCAGCAGGTTTACCGAAAATGTAGCTGTGTAAATTTAGGTACTCAACAAAATAGGAATCCTTATTAATATAATTACAGAACTATAGATAAAGAAAATTTAGGTTTGAAATGTAATTATAAAAAAAAATTAGACCTATATCCACTACAAAAAGAAATTATGAAGAGATACGATATATTCGTAAAGGATGTTGAAGGTTTGCAAACGCAGCATGCATTCATTATACTTTTGCTTAGCTTAGATGAATTGACAGCTACTATAGACACTAGGTTTACTCCGTAAACTTAAATCCCATATTCGTAAAGATTAACAATGAAATAATGTAAGGGGAGCGTCGCAGGCGTTAACGAGCAAATCGAGAAAAATACAAAGTTTAGCTGACAGCAATGCTCACAATTGGTTAAAAAATAAGCTAACCCCTAACTAGAACCTATGTTGTGCGAATAATTTCGTTTTCCCTCTATGTACTTTATCCCTTTACTCTACCTTTTTACGGAGATTACTGGGGGAAGGAAAATTATTATGCATATCTTTTAATAGGATTGTGAAACGACAAAGCTATAATTTATAGTTGCTGACTTTTAAAAAAAATTACGATGATAGAGGCCTTTGTTTAATAAATAATTATTGGGTTAGCAAAATACACTTCTATTACATATTTACCAGAGAGAGATTGCTACGTCATTAATATTAAAATATTTGGAATGGCATATGTACTGCCTGATCAGTAAACGAGAAAGAAAATTCAATGTATTACTAAATGTATGTTAACTACAGTTGTATCTGAAATTTCAAATGAATTACGACATTGTATGTGAACATTGTGAACTGTTGCCATTACTTATCTAATCTAAAGTTACTTCTGCTTTCATCACAAACTCTAAAGTGGTCACTATTGCATCAAATTGACATCTGACGTCAGGCAGCCGTGGAAAATCAATTGGCATGCATTAGTGGAATCCAATAGTGTAATGTGGTGATCATTAGTCCTGCATTTCCTCAGGAAGCTCGTGGGGGTTGAGGATGCCGGGCACTGACAGCTGAACTCTTCGCTTCTCCTCCTGCGCTTTGCTGAGCGCGAGCTGGCGCTCTTCCAAGTACAGGTCACTATCATCTTCACCCGTGTACTCCTACAATAAATAATAAATATTAATTTATTAAGTCAGACCCAGGAAGCATTGGCGGGATGACCTGGACGCGTTCTGCAGGGAGTTGCAAAGGTTGGGTCAAGAGCGAGATGAGTGGAAGGAATGGGGGGAGGCCTTTGCCCAGCAGTGGGACAGACCGGGCTGAATAAAAAAAATAAAAAAATATTGTGGACAATCACACATTTAAAGCTCAAAATTAAGCAGAGCTTTTACTATGGGAACTAGCTGATGAAAAACTTATTTTTTTTGTAATACATACCTATACTAAAAATACAATAATAACCACCCAGACAGAGAACACACATCTATCTTCACCACACAAATATTTATTCTTAGTGGGAAGTCGAACCCACGCCATCCAGCACAGGAGGCAGAGCTACTATCAACTAAGCTATGATAGGTGTCAAAAAAAAGAATTCAAAATCAGAACTCACTACGACACAACATTTGTACCAATTACTTCAATGGGTATGTTATGAAATAGTAGCGAGATCAAATGCAAACATGAAGTAAATCGCACTGCGTGAGATGACGTCAAAACCAACTGGTTGTCATCGGCATGCGACAGGCGGGTTACGAGGCGGTTATTGTTTATACTTTGGCGGGTGGTGGCCAATGCGTGCTATTTCAAGAACACAACACACGATGGTATATGAAAAAAAAAATGTAAGGTCCACAATCATTTGATTGATTTGACCAATGGCTTTGAAAAAGCTCCTTCGTATTCACGTTGGGCGGTGTGGCACATGTAAGTATGGATCTATTGAGATATGTATTAGATAACACACTCATAAAAATGGTTTACAAGCTACTTGACTTACCCTGATTTGGACCAGGAAGTCTCTCAAGTGTTCTTTGAAAAGCGGAATATTTTGGTTCAAGTCGAATAATCCCTGCACTGTGATTTTTATCTGATTGTCGCTTAAATGGGAGAACGCAGTTTTGAGAAGATTGGCGACATATTCCTGAAAAATATAAATATGTTATTATGATGACTTTACAAAAGGTACAAAGTTTAAATACTATCACATCTTTTTACGATGTATTGCATGATGTGCAGTATTCAGGGTAGTTTGAAATCTTTTTTAAATATTTGCTTATGTTCGACTGGCCCCTCAGCTCAGTTAAGTCTCAGTATTATTTATTTATGTATGTACGAAACTATAATCTATGGTTGAGCTGTGTCATAATAAACAGTATGTAGTAGGTACTCGTGTAAATAGCGTTCTGTATAGCTTAAAATAGTTATATTATAACACACCTGAATGTAAAGTGTATTATTCGGCATTGGTCCCAAAGGTATCGTGACGCGGCCGGCTTCCAATAAGGAGAATATATAAGCCAGGATGGTGGCGTGCATCGTCAGTCCCGCGCCGTGAGATGTGTCCGTCACTACGCTGAACACATGCTCCAAAATATCACATAGGTAGGTCTGATAGAAACTTTGTGCTGCTTGTGGATGTATCTCAACATTGTGGAGCAACCTATAAAGGATCTGCAGTCCGGTATCGGCAACATTTCTCATGGTGTGCTTAAATGCCCAAATAATGGAATTCAAGACCAGTTTAAACTGTGCTGGAGGTATGCTTAGGAATGCGTTGAAACAGTGCGTGTTCACTGCCTGCAATAAGAGGAAAAACTCTGTTCTGTGCTCTGGGTACTCTTCAAAGTCTTTGTTGATCATTTCTAGAGTACACTCGAAAACTGCATCAAAGATCTTGGGAACTTCAGATGTAATGTTTCCTCCCAGTTTGTTGACGATCGCGGCCATACAGGACAGCACTTCCGGTTCCCGCGCGTCCGCGACGGCCGTTCTTTGGTAGTCCAGCAGCACAGCATCTAGTAGTGGAGGGATGAAGTTCTCCAGAACCATGGTGTTATCAGTGGATTTTGACACCCAATTAGCTATAAGTTTTAAAGTTTCTTTCTTTATAATCCTCATGTTCTTGATGAGAGGTTGTTTTGTTACAGCCAAGTTGTTAAGAGCAATGGCCTGGCTTATATTTTCTGACATAACTTTGTAAACATTTAGCATGTCTAGGTATATTCTACCCAGTTGCACGACATAGGGATGGCCAAGTGCGCGACAAGCACGCACATTGGTCTTTAGAATGCTGACAAGCTGCTTTACTGCCTCAGGGTCCTTCAGAATGTCGACATGGTGTGAGGCTTGAGAGATGATGTCATCCCATACCTGGTTTGGCAGCAACATGTACTTCTCAATGAGTTGTTCCTGCGCTACTTGATCCACTTGTGCACTGATCATATACCCAATGGCTTCATAGAAAGTATGAACTTGCAGAGTTTGCAGGTCACAGATGATGGAACTGATTGTGCTTAGAATTTCTTCAATGAATGGACAAGCTTCACCGACCTGGGTAGTGACAAAATGTCGCCGACATTTTAGTGCAATTTTTATGAATGTGTCACAAGCCATGTCTTGAACCCCATCATGAGTTTCATGCATGAATTCAAAAAGTTTGTTCACCACAGTTTTTAAGAATTTCCAATGAGCCCTCAGGAACCGTGGGTACTGTCCCACTACATACATGATGTTGCTAGCAATGATAGCTTTGTTGTCTTTACCCTTTTTTTGTTCACAGAGTCCCAGCAATTCCTTTATGACTACAACCAGGAATCGTTTTTCATCTTCCTCTAACATTGCACCCGAAATGGAACCAATGGCCCAACACAATGTGTTCAAATTCTTCCAAGACCATTCAGTGCCATTAACTTGATTTTGAAGTTTCTCTGTCATGATTCGTTCAGTGTCTTGGCAATCTAAATGAGTGAGATATACCAAAGTCTCTCTCATATTCTTATACAAGTTTATTGAATCTGTGTCCTTCATAAACTCCCTAACAACTTCGCCATTTTCATTTTCTACTACCAAAACCTCTTCTGGTCTTGCCATTCTAGAGATCATAATGTAGCGAACGCTACTCAGGACATCAGAGTACAATGCTTTTCTACCTACACTTTTTCCAAGAGTGTATAAGTTCGCTGATTGCGAACTTGGAGCAATCTTATACAAGTCAGCAGCCAAAGCATTCCAAAACTCCAGACAAATCTTAAATATTTCTACTTCTTCTACCTCAGATATCAGTACCAGGTATCGCAATGCATTCATCAAGGTGTTAGTCAAACCTCGTCGTTCAATCAGTTGACCATGCTCTTTGAGATATGTGCACAGGAACAATGCCAGGTTTTGAATAAAAACTTGTTCTTGGTCTCGACCAGCAGAATATGCATCACGAATGTTAGTGTTCAGTGGAAGCATAACTTCTAGTTGCTCCATGGTCTGCACAAGTAGAGCTACAAACTGTTCTTCATAGTTGCTGACAGTTACACCAGCAATCTCTGTCAAACAACTCAATGTCACATTTCGGAACATTGGTACATTTAGAAACTTGAAGATCAGAGTACTTAGTAATTTCATTTCAAAAATGTACCCAAGAGGTATCCAGTTCAAGAACCGCAGCAGCGTGTGAAGTGTGGCATCTACCAATGGTGCATTTTGAGAGTTTTCAAGCACAAACTGACACAGTTGGAATATTGGGCTGAATTCTTTGCACATGGTGTCTTTCAGATGTTTAGATTTAGTTTGGGTCAGTTGTCCTGTGCTGAAGACAAAGACTTCTTCGCTGAGAAGTTTCAATATAACCATGTTGTTTTGGCATAGACTTTCATTCGTTTTTGAGGCACCCACAATATCACTTATAAAAGTGTCCCAATTGTGTGGCCATTCTCTCTTTAGCACTTGAATTAATATCATATTTAGCTTTTTCAGATATACTTTGTTGTTATCCATGAGAACAGGATCCGAAGAATTTTTGATAATAAGCCCAACTATGTACTTTTTTATACCCTCACATTGAGTTCTAGGTAATATTTTCCATCTTGTCTGTATCACCTGTTCTAAAATTTGCAAAGCATAATATTTAGTTTCCTGGTTGTGTGAGAACTCCAGTATGGTGTCAACTCGAGTCCAAGCATCGGGGTGCTCCTTTAGAGCCGTGAGGATGTCCTGCGCCACGCGTTGCTGCTCGCCGACGGTTGAATACAAGCATCCCACAATGTTGTCAAGCAGACTAATGTCTAACTTTTGATTGAAATCCAAGAGTTTAGAGGCTTGTTGCTCCAAAGTGGCCATTCTGATTTGATTGTAAATATTGTGAATTTGTTCCCTTTTCGATTATCAAACCAATGCTTTACATTTATTCTCATTCATTCCTCACCATACGCAACACTGAAATATAAAAAAGAAGGATTAAAATCAGTTCTTAGTCATAACCTCTCAGTTTGGCTGGTCAATAAAAGTAAAACTTGGCTCAAAATAAAAGATGATTTCAAGCTGCGAATCGGACATAAACCCGTAGCAATTGCTATTAGTATGCCCAAACTAACGCAATATTATGTGGTGTAAAAAGGAATATAGAGCACACACCCCGTACAGTAGTCGTCGTACACAAGTTCTATCTAGAAGATTCGTACAGGATCTCGTGTAATTTATTTCCGTTTTCATCCTTCTTCAATTTAACTAGTGGTAATTTAGGATAGCTAAACCGACTCACCCGATAAATTAATTTGCGGCGCAATCAAATAACGCACTACATACCATACAATACATTCTGGCTAGATCCGTTGTTTTCGTGAAGGAAGAAGCTTGAAAAAGCTTGCGTTCTTTGTTGTCTATGACTAATTTAATTTTTATCTGTGTCTCTACTGCATACCACAGATAAGATAAACTTGGACCTTGATTCAACCATAATCAACCACAGACTTGCGTTTACTCGTTGACTCACAGCTCCAGGCACAGCTCACACACACACCGGTCACAGCACAGCAGGCAGACGCAGCTTACGTTGCGATAATGTTGTCAACGCAATGCGGTACCCGTACGCTAATTATCATATCATACACCTATGACAATAACAGGACAACGTTATGATGTATGGTACTACTATCTTACGTAGTCCTGAAATTATCAGTCAATTAGTAGGTGATAATATGGAAATCGAGCTGATCATTTAAGTGTTTTAATTTAATTTTTTTAACACAAATTGACTACAAAACATTTTGATTAATTATTGTTGAGATTCAAGTTTTTCATGCATGTCACTTTCCTAACGGGTACGATAATTTTGTCCATTTTTGGTCTAAACGATAATTTTACGGCCCTGGCGATATAGCCACAGAACACATATACTCAAGGATGTAGCTGCCAGATTTCAAGTTGGGAACACTGGCGCAATGCAACATCTTGAATAAAAAAAAACGGCGCTCTTATATTTACGCAATATTCACCACAGCATGTTTATCAAAACTTTTTTTTAATTTTTAATTTGAACTTTCTGGGTTAAAGTTTTCTGTAATATTCCACTATCTATCTTCATCTTCTTTCTTTATTCTTTCTTTGTAAGCTTAATTACGTTAAATCTTACTGCATTCATATAACATCGATTTTTAATTAAGCTTTCATCATTTTATAATAATAAGTTGATGATACACACTAGCAAACATTTAGCAAACATTTTTTTTAAGGAAGTCAAATCTTCTCCTGCCTTGGCTTCTAACCGAATGCAACTAGAATGTAAAAAAAAAGCGGTGTTTCTCACGACATGGATTAAAGGATAGTTAGTATGGGATAAGGTTCGGGATAGGGTGATGATGATGTTAGATTTCGTGAATCTAAGATATTTCCGAATTACAGATACGCTAGTAGTTACTATGACACGGGATGCTTGCTACTAACTATTATCTATTCTGTGACGGTTCACAGAATATATAATAGTTAGTAGCAAGCATCCCAAGGCGTTTTTCGTGACTGTAGAGTGTAGATTTGTAGATTTTATGAACTAGCGGCCGCCCGCGGCAGGCTTTGCCCGCGTAGTAGTGGTCATTGCTATGCTAACATCCATCCTGTGGAATGTTTGTTTTATTTACCTGCATGATTTTGTAGATCTACTGCATTTAGTTAGGTATTATGAATAAGGTGGGCACTGATGCCAACGAGCTTACCTGATGGTGGATTCAGAAGCTGAATATGTTTAAAATGATTACCAGCTCATAAGTAGGTAGGAGTTCTGTGTGTAAAATGGGACTTCTCAGCAAATAGGTAGATAGACTTGGCTACCTACATAGAGGTACCTTTTCATCATCATCATCATCATTAGGCCTACCTTACGTACCTATTATGAATAAGGTAGACAAGGCACTGATGCCAACGAGCTCCGGCAAATTCATCATCCACACTTAATGTGCGGGCTGGTTTCCGCAAGGCCTCTAGTGGGCCCCTATTGCGTGGCGCTTGACACGAACGAGTTGCTCGAACTTTTGTAGGTTCTACAACACGCCGGTTTCCTCACGATGTTTTACTGGCACATACATTTTTCTACAGAAAAACTCATTGGTACACGACTGGATTTGAACCCACGACCTAAGGATCGGAAGGCGGGTCCGCTACCACTAGACCACCAATGCTCTCTGCCAACAAGCTTACCTGATGGTGGATTCAGAGGAGCGTGTAATCATAATACTTAATCATAATGTATGTGTAGGTAGGGGTTCTGTGTGATAATGGGACTTCTCAGCAAATAGGTAGGTATGTACTTATAGGTACTTAGGTAGGTAACTTTATCATCATCATTCTTCTTCTTCTTCTTCCTGCCCTTATCCCACTTTATGTGGGGTCGGCACAACATGTCTTCTTCCCCCATTTCCTTTCATCATCATCATTATTATACAGATTTGTATTTTTGTAACGAATAAACTCAAAAACTACTGGACTGATAAATTTCTTTGATGAATTATCCCCGAGTAACATAGTTACATTATATCTAGTTCGAGCAAATGAAACCTACAGGAAATGAGTCTCTTTCACCAAGGAATAACTCTGCATCTGTAGTTCAGTAACTACTGAGTAGTTCGACAGTTGGTACAAATGAAATGAAATGAAATATATTTATTTGCAAGAAGTATGGTACAATTATAAGATCATAGGGTATGTAAAAAAGTGGCTCACATACTTCATCAGCAACCAATATACAAAATTCAAACAAAAAGTAGAAAATATAAGTTAAATTAAAATAAATCAGTGTGAGAATAATAACAATAATCAATTCAGAATAATAATTCTTAAACAAAATATTAAATAATTTAAATGAAATCTTTAACGCTATAAAAACATTTATACAACATTGTAGATATCTTTAGTAGGTAGTTACTCCATCACACACATATAGCTAGTTTCTTCATTCACAATCTGACCTATCACACTTTTGGCAGGGTTATAAACACACATCACACACCCACTAAAGTCGGGTCTACCACCTTCTAGCGCTAAGTTTGACACACATCTTCAGCCCACTGAAGATGAAAGCCCACGAGGTGTCTGGCATGCGGAAGAGGTGATGACTGCCCAGAGGCTCATTAGTGATGGATGACTGCCCAGTTCTAACTATGCGTAGGAGTTGCCTATGAGCGGTTGGTTCCCATCCCAACGCTGCTGGAGGCATTGGAGTCGTCTGTGCTGTAGGAAATGGTAAATACTCTTCAGATGATAATAATAAGACAGATGATTAATTACCGATGCTGTTGCAGCCATCGCATTTCTGTCTTATTTAATATTCCGGTGAATTTTATTTCGTAAATATTAGCTCGTATCTCGAAATAGCCTAGCAAGAATTAAAGAACAGTAGCAAGCAGAAGCAAGCATGACATTGACCTCTTGATATTTGACAGTTTGAGATGTCAGTTTTGACAGTTGAAATATAAGATTTACGCACACAAATGTAGATATACATACGTATACGCACACATACACCATAGAAATCTGCTTCTTCTTTTTTCGTGAAAATAAGATCGGCCAAAAAAAAAAGCGAAGAGGTGAGCGAGCTGAGTTTTTCTTGGAGTTTTTCAAGTCGAAGAAAAATAATTTTCTTACACTCAATGCCTTCGTTGTATTTGTATCTATAAAAATATAAGCGGTACCAAATGAGCATTTATTAAATTAACAATTTACAGTTTCCAACCATGGCAAACGACACTTCTCCGCCCAGTGCATCAGCAGACGATCCCTCTACCGAATTATCCACGAGCTCCGCTGAAACGAATGTTCAGACCGTTGATAATGTTGATGTAAGTCTTCAGTTCAACTCATTACTAACAAGTAACTAACAAGAACTTCCAATTTTTGTCCTTGAGTTTTTAGGCTGCTGAATTTACATAGTCACATAATTACAATAAACGAAATCATTGAACCAACAAAAACTTGACCTAGTTTGTAATGATATCTCTAATTCATTGTTTGACGAGGACAGTTTCACTTTAGGTAACCCTAACTGGTACCTAAGGCCAAGCCTATGTAGTTTTTAATATAACCTGAAAACAGCCCTGCCAAACCAAATGAAATCAACCTAGTGACTCAGGCGACTACATGCATGTTATTTTTTCAGATTAATGCAGATATTGATGAGCAACGTCGTAGGATGCAACCCACTAAACTGGAATCATTCTTCGCTATTACCAAATCTTTGATAATAAGAGCTCTGGTAGTATACTTTATAACATCAATGTTTCGACAACCAGCTGCACCAAAGACAGATGTTGTAAACCCAACGGGAGCACCACGCACTCCTTCAACCAACATGTTTGGTAATGGAACTGTGCTAGACATGTTTTGCTATGTGTCTGATGATGAATTTTATGATGATTATAAAACATCCGATTTGATTTGGAAGCATACAGGAATTGTATACGGAGATTGGTCAGCTGGAGAACAAAAGGATGGCACTTTTACGTTTTCCACAAGTATTACACCCTCCAGCACTCTAAAGAACAATGGCTCCACATATCTCCACACCTATTTTGTTCAAACAGGAAAATCACCAGACCCTAAGAATAAAGAAGATTATGCTGGTCCCTTTGTCTCTTATGGCAAAAAAATGCTAAACAAATACAAGAAACTTCGGTATCTTAAGACTCACAATTTGTTAACAGGGCAAACTGAAAAGTCTGCTGAAGAAGTAGAGAAGGCTGAGACTATGAAAGAAGAAATAGTGTCCCATTGGCATCCCAATCTAACCATAAACTTGGTAAATGATCAAACAAACTGGGTACAGGGTAGTGTACCTCCACCTCTTGATGAATTCATCTATTTTTTGCCAGATGGTAAACAGTACAAGCCTGCGGTGTTTGCAAATGATTATTGGAACATGATGCGTGATTATGTACCAATCAATAAGACTACAACTACTCTTGAATTACATTTGACTTATCAGCCTTTGAGTCTATTTAAATGGCAGTTGTACACAGCGCAAGCAATGAGAGACAAGTTGAGCATGTTCTCGGCACTTGGTGGTGAGGAGCAGGATGAAGAGCAAGATACTGTCAAAGAACTGCTCCTGGAAACATCTCCATACCTCCTGGCTCTAACAGTATCTGTGTCAGTGCTGCATTCTATATTTGAGCTCTTGGCATTCAAGAATGACATCCAATTCTGGAATAATAGGCAGTCTCTCGAGGGACTCTCTGTGCGATCCGTGTTCTTTAACGTATTCCAGTCCACTGTGGTGCTGCTCTATGTACTTGATAATGAAACAAATGTAATGGTCAGAATTTCATGTGGTATTGGACTGCTAATTGAAATCTGGAAGATAAATAAAGTTATGGATATCAAAATTAATAGAGAAGACAGAATATTTGGAATACCAAAATTATCATTTACTGACAAAGGGTCCTATGTGGAATCCAGTACTAGACAATATGACATATTGGCTTTCCGTTACCTGAGCTGGGCCTGCTTTCCTCTGCTGGTAGGGTATGGGGTGTACTCCTTGCTATACCACGAGCATAAAGGATGGTATTCTTTTGTCCTCAACATGATGTATGGATACTTGCTAACTTTCGGATTTATAATGATGACTCCCCAACTTTTTATCAACTACAAGTTGAAGTCAGTGGCTCACCTTCCATGGCGCATGATGACATACAAGTTCCTGAACACATTTATTGATGATATATTTGCTTTTGTCATCAAGATGCCGACAATGTATCGATTGGGATGTTTCAGAGATGGTAAGCCTATCATTCTTTCAAAATATGTTTGCATAAGTATGTGATTCTCTACAATAATGTGATGTACATTATTATTGGGCTTGTTAAACAGTTCTGTAGGCATGTATGTCTGTCATTATGTAATAAACAAAACTGTTTTTTAATGCTAAATTCTTTTGTTACAGATATTGTGTTCTTTATCTTCTTGTACCAGCGTTGGATGTACAAGGTCGATCACAAGCGTGTTAATGAATTTGGCTTCTCTGGAGAGATGGAAGATCAGCAGAAACTGACCGCAACTGGTGAAACTCCAGCAATCACAGAGACGGAACAACAGCCAGACAAGAAGAATGATTGATCAAATAATTCTATAAATACAGCCCAGCACATATTTGTTAAAAACAAGACAAAACCTTTTACATTAAGTAACAGCAGCAAGCATGTTGTGCGGTGTACCTAGGTGTATTGTTTAACAATGGGCTTATTTAAACTATTTGAAGAGATAGTCTAGCTACCTATCTTATTGTTTTAACAAAATTTTGTGATGGTTATCTACTGTGTATTGTAGATAATGTTGTTTTTGTTTGTTTTGTTTAAGTAGTGAATTTATTACATTATACACAAATGTTCATGTGAAAGAATGCTTTTAGAAAGTGTGTGTGGCGCTGTTGCATTCATGGATTGTTCATAGGAAATAAAATTAGTACAATGTTGTAATAAAATGTATTTTGTGTTAGTAGGTACAGTTAGCATCAGAGGTTTTGGAAAACACGGAATTTCGCATGACAGTATAACATCAATACTACTCTGTCTGTAAATAGAATATTCATATTTCTAGCTATTACAATTTGTCACAATATGTATAAATTAGTTTTTAATTTGGTTTTTTTTTTTCAGCAATTTCTATTTTTCATGTTGACTGTACTATATAATTTAATTATTATAAATAAGTAATATATAATTTATTATGCTTATTCAGATTTTATAGCTAGGAATGTCATTATTTTTTTGGATATTATGGTATAAATTAAGCTTTTCAAATTTATTTATTTTTATCCCCCTGGGGACAGATAGAGCTCCCACAGCACATTTATAATATCAAGCACATCCGAAGTATTTTTCAAAGATTCTCACTTTTAATTATGTAGGTACTTTAGATAAGTGCTATGCTTAGACAATGATTTTAATTATTTTATGACATAATATGAACTGAGTTCAAATAATATCTGATACATATAAGTGTCGTGGCAAAATCCATTATGCTAATGTCCTCATTATTCACTTTCTTTTTCGTAGATTTCGTAGAATTAACTTTCCAGATTATTTTGCTATGGTTGTGTGATATTTCTGATAATATTCAGGGTTTTGCTGTATCTGTTAGAATAAGAAAACTTTTATTAGTTATTCTGTATGTATTAGCATAAAATAAATAATTGTAGGTATGGACTGCAGTATTAAATATATGATAATGTAATTTTTCGGGTTTTAAGACGCTGAAACCGTGAAACAAGATGTCGCTCGCACACTTTGACCTTTTGAAACATATAAAAACATTGAACGTATTCATTTATTCATTCGCGAGCAACTATCTATAAGTGCAATCTGATTGCACAAAGTTAAGCAAAAACATTGTTTAATTTCCTAGAACCTAGAAGTTTTCAAGTCTCAAAAAACCAGTTAGGATTTTTTAAGTAAGAAAACATGTTAGGGTTCTTAAACTGAGTGCAGTTGGATAGCGCAAGATAGTTGCTCGCGATTTTCGATACTACATTTATGTTCATCATCATCATCATCAGCCCGTTTGCACCCACTGCTGAGTATAGGCCTCCTCTTTATTGCACCATTCTTTCCGGTCCCTCGCGAGTCTCATCCACTCATTCCCAGCACATTTATGTTCAGTAATTTTTTATCTTTCAAAGGGTAAAAATGTGCGAGGGAGATCTTCTTCGAATCGAATACCTATTATTTATATATGGACGAGAATTCTATACTTTGAGAAAAACTTAATAACTACTATGTAATTAAATTCATTTCACCATTTGACTACAACATTTCTATAAGGCCTGCGCACACCTAGGTCGCTGGCGATGGCGATCAGTGAGAAGCTGTCAAATTTGTCAGCGTTTCACTGATCGCCACTGTGTACCTACAATTTTAGTTTATTCTATACTTTGCACAATAAAATACCTTAGCTTAATGTTTTTTTGGTATGTCTGGACATACCTACATAACAGAAATGTGAATTATGAATATCTTTAATAAATTTGTTGTTGCAAAACATTGTTTATAATTGAATTTTTATTTTATCTTTTAGTTAAATTACTTAAAGACCCATAATCATTAATAATAATGATTATTTACTAAAGATTTAAATAAGGAAACTGTGTTAACTGTATTTGTCGTTATCACTATCGCTACCAACTGTAGTCTCCCCTTAAGGGCCCCACTCACTAACAGTTTACCGGACGATATCAATCTGTTAGTTAATCGCAATAGCCCACACACTAAAGGGCCCCACTCACTAACAGTTTACCGGACGATATCAATCTGTCAGTTAATCGCAATAGCCCACACACTAACAGTTCAGTTTAAGGTTTTGGACTGACGACTAGTACGAACTGAGAATGTGTGGCCACTTGACGATTCCGGTCAGCGCGAACAAATATCGCCCGGATAGTCTATGGCCTTGAGGGCGAATGAACACACATTAGCAGGTAGCCGGCCGGCGGCCTGTCGACCGACGCCGACGTCTCGTGTCAGTTGGGCGCCTTCGGTTTCAAGTTTTTCGACTTGTTTAATTTTTTTGCCAAAATGGACAACAAACCTCAATTTGTGTCGACATTATTGAGTTATATAGAAGTTTTCCATGTTTATGGAAGGTGAAAGACGATTGTTATCACAATAAACGATTGAAAGATGAAGCTTACAACAAAAAAAAAAAAAATCTTAAACATGCGCGGAAATATTGTCATTACTTTTGAATATAGAACACGCGAAGTATCATATTTATTTACGTAGACTGAAAAACCAAAATCACTTCCCGGCGCGTTCTCGCTCCGGCAATGTTGTATGAAACGGTGTGCTGTTTGAATTTAGAACTCTTTCATCTATTGTACACATTGCGTTCTCGTGGCTGTATAATAAATAATAATAAATAAATATTGTGGACAATTCACACAACACTACCCAGCCCCAAACTAAGCAGAGCTTGTAATATGGGAACCAGATAGCTGATATAATACTTGAATACATTTTTTTTTTGTAAATACATACTTAGAATACAATATAACACCCAGACAGAGAACAAACATTTATGTTCACCACACAAATATTTGTTCTCGGTGGGGATCGAACCCACAAATGCGTTTACCTTTCGGCACAAACTGTAAAATAAAATAAAAAATTGGCGGTACAGCGGAGTTCGTTGTTATTTGGTTAATAAAAATTATTTTTTTTATATAAAAGACCCTTTTTTATTTCCTTGCATTTTTTTAAGAAAAGCACTTTAAATGCCTCGGCCGAAATGGCAATTGCCTGTCTCGTATCATTGAAGTCCTCGCCTGCGGCTCGGCCTTCAAACTCATACTCGACCTGCAATTGCCTATTTCGCTGCCTTTGCAATAATGTACTATTTTATATTTGTACTTTGATTTGTGAAAGTCTGCCGAATTTAGTGTGTGGACGCTCAAACCGATATCTGGGGGCTAATTCTCGCGCTGATCTCGATCATTTTGCAATTTTATTTTATTTCTTTTTTTCGAAGAGAGACTGGCAGATTTCCTTGAGTAATTCATCAACGACCTCTTCATAAAAGCCTCGACTGCTACGATATACGGATAACTGTTAGATATTGAGTCTGTACTCGTATATAGTCTATGCATTGCATGTTATCTGTGGACCCATTATGTTCGTTCTCTTCTTGATTCGCCCGTTCACGAATCTCCCATGTATTGTGTTGTGCTGTCTTATTAAATTAATTAATCGCTCATAATCAATCTAATTCATTGACATTGTTTAATATACTGTATCAAGAAATATTTCGCTATTTAAATATAAAGCAGTTAAGAAGTGATTTGGCGTTTTGAATTGGTTCTCGGCATCCGACACGCTATGCGAGGCAGGTCACTTAAGGTCCTATCCTTCTAACAGATTATGGTCCCAGTTTGCGGGTTCATTGGAATATAAACCCAGAAAGGGTGTTTTACTTTGAGCTCCAGGATGTCGCTGGCTAACGAAAATCGTCGGAGCGATTTATTGGATGGCAGCACAAGTTCCAACAACATAACCTACAACAATATTGAGAAATTGCAAGGGATATCAAACTATCTGAACTGGAAGTTTTCTATACGTATGTTACTTACGCTGGATGGTGTATGGAAGTGTGTTGATGGCACTGACAGTGATGCTGCGCGCGATGGTCGTGCGTTGGCGCGTATCTGTTTATCCATACAGCCTAACCTCTATCAGTTTGTCCGTGACGCCAAAACTTCAAAAGAAGCCTGGAAGAAATTGTCTGATACATTCGAGGACAAAGGGCTTTATAGAAAAGTATTGCTCCTCAGACAGCTTCATAAGACCGAGTACAATAAATACCCTAACATGTCAGATTACATTGAGGGCGTCATGAGCCTTGTCGCACAACTATCTGACATAGGAAAAGTCATAGAAGACGGTGAGATAGCGGAGATTTTACTTTCAGGCCTACCAGAACAATTTGATGTGCTCGTGTCAAGTTTGGAAACTGCGAGTTTGACAAATAATCTTACCAGTGAAGTGGTACGCACTCGACTGCTACAAGAGGATCATCGTCGTAACAATAACAACATAGACGGTTCGGCTCACCTAGCCAACAAGAAGAAACCGGATAAGATTACCTGCTCGTACTGTAAGAAGAGTGGTCACATTGCCAAGCGGTGCTTCAAGAAGAAACGGGACGAGAAAGGAGAAAAAGAAGAAGAACACTCATTGTTCGCTTCAGCCTACTCAGCCTGTAGTTCTGATGAGTTCATCGTGGACAGCGGTGCTACGGCTCATATGTGTGTGGACTCTAGGCTTGTTCAGAACGCTAAACAGAAGAAGTGCACTATTTCTGTTGCTAATGGAGAGCATTTAATGAGTGAAAGTCTTGGTAAGGTTCTTCTTAAGTCTAATGTTAGTTTGGAAAATGTTTTGTTTGTTCCCTCACTCTCTAATAATTTAATGTCAGTAAGTGCAATGACTGCTAAAGGTTATGTTGTTACCTTTCATGATAATGTTTGTAAGATTTACAGTGATTGTAAAATCACAGGCAACCAGGTTGTAACCGCTAGGAAAAGTAATGGGCTATTTAAATTTAAAGTGCAAGGTCGGCCCGCCTCCGGAGTAGGTAATTCTCCTTCCCTTCGATCTATGCAGGGAACAGAGAGTGCCAATGCTGCGTCGTGCGTACCTATGAGTGTATGGCACAAGCGTCTCGGTCATCTTAGTCAGAAAGGTATGTCTGTACTTGGTGGTGGGAATCAGTGTGTTGGTGTCGTTTTTCAGCATGAAGACGGCGTGCCAAGCAGCTGTGTCTCGTGTCTGACGGGGAAGATGCATGAGTCGTCGTTTCCCCGGGCAGCTACGAGGCGTGCTGCTAATCCACTGGAACTGATCCACTCTGATGTCTGTGGCCCGATGCAAGTGAGCAGCTGGGGCGGAGCGCGCTACTTGTTGACTTTCACCGATGATAAAACGAGGAAGACGTTTGGCTTCCTCATGAAGAATAAGTCGGAGGTTAGTTCCCATTTTGTTACCTTTAAAAATACGGTAGAAAAACAGACTGGTTTGCAAATTAAAATCTTACGTACTGATAATGGTACTGAATATTGTAATAACAATTTAACCCACTTCTTGAAAAAGGAAGGCATTATTCACGAGGTATCTGTACCTTATTGCCCTCAGCAAAATGGCGTATCAGAGCGCGTCAATCGTACGGTTTTTGAAAAAGCCAGAGCCATGCTGCAGGAATCGTGTCTGGGTAATCGCTTTTGGGGTGAAGCTGTGATGACGGCTATTTACTTAAAAAATAGGTCCCCCACGTCTGCGTTATCTGATAGAATACCTGAATGTGAGTGGACAGGGTCAAATATTGACCTCAGTCATCTGCGCGTTTTTGGATGTGTTGCTTATTCTTTTATACCTTCTCAACGAAGACGTAAGCTTGATGCCAAGGCACAAAAGCTTATTTTTGTAGGCTATAGTGAAACATGCAAGGGGTACCGATTTATCGATCCACTTGATCCTCGGAAGGCTGTCTATTCTAGGACTGTTACCTTCCTTGAGGATAAGTTTATTGGAAAGGAGACCGTGAATGAACGGGGCAAAGAGCATTTTATTTTTCATGACCAGATAAATTTTATTAATAATGATAATAATCAGAATGGTTCTATTGAAAATTTAATTAATAATAATAATGAAAATTTGATGATTGCTAATGATGACAATGTAGACTGTGATATTAATTTTAATAATAGTAATACTGTGAAGTCCATAGATATTTCAAATGGGAATCTCTCAGTTTCAGATGTGGGTAATACACCACCAACGGGTTCACCACTGTCTGATCTGTACCGCACTACTGAAGATGTTTCTGAGGATGTTGACGGTGATGAAGATGATGACCCTTGTGGCGCTGTGTCTTCTCTGCCGGCCTCTTCATCTCGAGGAGGAGAGCCGATCACGTTGGATAGGTCTGACGCGTCTAACTCTCGTCCTGTGCGTAGTACTCGAGGTATTGTACCCATGAAATTAAGGGACTATGATTTGTCATCGTTATTAGCAGCTGCAAGTTCATTAGATGAACCACAAACGCTTTGTGATGCTATAAATTCACCTGAAAAGGATGAATGGTATGAAGCTATGAAGGGTGAGTACAACTCCATGATCAAAAATAATGTATGGGAGTTGGTAGAGCGACCTGAGGGTTTAAATGTAGTCAAAAATAAATGGGTCTTTAAGAAAAAGTTTGATGCCATGGGTCAATTTATTAAATATAAAGCTAGACTAGTTGCCTGTGGTTATAGTCAGAAACAAGGCATTGATTATGCCGATACTTTTTCGCCTGTTGTTAGACATTCGACTCTTAGAATATTATTCAGCATTTCAAATCAGTTGGATCTGAATATGGATCACATAGATGTCACCACAGCTTTTTTAAATGGTGAGTTAGATGAAGTAATCCATATGGAGCAGCCGGCTGGTTTTAAATCTGACGATGCTAATAATAATAAAGTTTGTTTACTGAAAAAGAGCATTTACGGGCTAAAACAAGCAAGTCGCATGTGGAATATTAAAATTCATGATGTTTTATCCAAAAATGGGTTCATGCAGAGTAAATGTGAACCTTGTGTATATTGTAAAAAGACCAAGAATGAATATATAATATTAGCCTTGTATGTTGACGATATTTATGTTTTTCATAATGGGTGTATAGATAATATTCTGTTACTATTAAAAGAACATTTTGAAATTCGTCACTTAGGAATATTGAAAAATTGTTTAGGCATGAATGTTTCAATTAGCAAAGGTGTAACTATTCTTGATCAATCTGATTACATAAGGCGATTATTGTGTAAGTACAATATGACTGAATGTAAACCTGTATCCACCCCGCTACCAGTAAACTGCAAGCTGGATAAGTCAGACAAAGATTGTTTAGATGATAATGTTTATCAGTATAGGCAATTGTTAGGATCACTTATGTACCTATGTGTCTGTACACGTCCAGATATCTCATATGCATGTAGTCAATTAAGTCAATACAGTACATGTTTTGATATGAGTCATTGGCACGCTGCTAAGCGAGTATTACGCTATCTTGCAGGAACCATAACTTATGGTCTTCATTTTGTCAAAAGCAATGATTATAATATTGTTGCGTATGCTGATGCAGATTGGGCCAATGATTTGTCAGACCGCAAATCATATACTGGATTTGTTGTGAAAATTGGTGAAAATGTCATCAATTGGGAGGCTAGAAAGCAACGTTGTACGGCTTTATCTAGCACAGAGGCAGAGTATCTTGCTATTAGTGATGTATGCAAGGACATCTCTTTTGTTAGAAATTTCTTGTCAGAAATTGTTGACAAAAACTTTGATGTAACTGTGTTTAACGACAACCAAAGTGCTCAAAAGCTTTTGCTTGTTAAAGAATACTCCCATAAACGAACTAAGCACATAGATTTGCGGTACCATTATGTAAAAGACTTAATACAGGAAAAACAAATTAATGTTAAATACCTGCCTACAGATCAAATGGTTGCTGATGTGTTAACCAAACCACTATGTGGTCAAAAGCATGGTAATTTTGTCAGTAATCTAGAGCTAAGGTCTATTGTTTCAATTTAGTAACCTTATAAGCTTAGTAATTGTAGAGTAGGATTTATTCTTAGGTAGAGTCCCTTTTCTAAATGTTATAGAGTCCTACTAAATAAGAATGTAGAGTTGTTTTTCAATGTATAGTCAGAGCATGTAGAGCCAATATAGTAATTAGTTACTCGTTAACTCATGTAATGCATAAGGAGGAGTGTTAGATATTGAGTCTGTACTCGTATATAGTCTATGCATTGCATGTTATCTGTGGACCCATTATGTTCGTTCTCTTCTTGATTCGCCCGTTCACGAATCTCCCATGTATTGTGTTGTGCTGTCTTATTAAATTAATTAATCGCTCATAATCAATCTAATTCATTGACATTGTATAATATACTGTATCAAGAAATATTTCGCTATTTAAATATAAAGCAGTTAAGAAGTGATTTGGCGTTTTGAATTGGTTCTCGGCATCCGACACGCTATGCGAGGCAGGTCACTTAAGGTCCTATCCTTCTAACAATAACGTAGAAAAAGTGCGGGGTTGTGAAAAGCAGCAATAAAGTAAAATTGCAAAATAATCGAGATCGGCCCGAGAATTAGCCCCCAGAGCATTGCCGGCGCGCGATCCTACGGTGAGAAACTGCCGACTCCGAACGGTTAGTCTGTAGTCGCTAAAGTGGCGGCAGGGCATTGTCGGCAGGCAAAAATCGCTTTAGTGTGTTGACGCTATCGGCCTAGGTCGCCAGGCCGCGCCGCCGATAGGACCAGAGACTGCAGGCGGACTGTTAATGAGTGGGACCCTTTATACTAGGTACAGCACTCGACCACTTGTCCCACGTTCCAAGGATACACGGTGCTACTACATAGGTATTGTGTATGTATTAGTATATTCTATTAAAGATAAATAAAATAAATTTAAACGGCTATACTAACCTAAGTCGGAGAGTAATGTGCGCTAAGTTATTTATTGCAAATGTAAAAAAAAAAAATATTGTGGACAATCCACACTAGTCCCCCAAATTAAGCAGAGCTTGTACTATCGGAACCAGTTAGCTTAATATTTAAATACATACTTGGAATACAACAGAACACAAAGAACAAACATCTGTGTTCATCACACAAATATTTATTCTCGGTGGGGAACGAACCCACGACTTATGGCGCGGAAGGCAGAGGTAGTACCAACTGAACTAAGAAGCCAGTCGATGTTGGTGTGTTGTGGGTTTGTGTGTACGTAATACGGACTACACATGTGGGTGTTTCTGAGGGTTCTCCTGCAAAGTCTTAAGTGTCAAATCACTAATTAATATTTTGTGTGTTAACAACAGTATTCTCGCTAATCACAAGCGTATAAAGAAAACACGTTAAAATTTAAAAGATATTTATTCAATTTGGTAAATAATGTAATTACAATGCTTTAATAAAACTACTGTAATTTTTTGAGGACATTTAATGTTATTTTGATAGATAACAAGATGTTCTATAAAATTTTAATATATAAAATCAGCAAATTCAAAATTATAAATAAATGTAAATATTGCCCACGCATCACTATCTAGCCCCAAATTAAGCAGAGCTATGGGAACCAGGTAGCTGATTTAATACTTTTTTTTTTTTTTATACATTATAATACCCATTATAAACAATGTAATTGCTGTTTAGAAACCTCTGGATTCCAGGGCTAGGTGTAGAAGGTCTCATTCATGTCATGGCATACCAACGCAAATATAGAATTTATCTACCAGTTTTAGTGCTATTGTTACACTAGACACCTTAGTACTATGCCATACCATACCATAATAAATCTGGTCACATATTTTAATCTGTCGTCCCCTCAAGCGGGTTAATGTAGACTAAATAGGTACTTTAACTGCGAATCTTGAATTAAATCTTGGAGTAGTAATATTGCGATCGACCTGCACAATACTGTACCTAAGTAGTTTCTGCAATGACTGATCGCTGGCTCTGTAAATTATTTTTTCCGGTTCAACGATCGCCATTGCTTGCAATAACATCTATATACGAGTATATTTAAACAAAGTATAAAAAACAAAAGATAACATATCAATCGAATTATTACAAAAAAAAAGATACAAACCTGTAAAACCAAGCTTCGATTTTCTCGCGATTAATAATCGCAAACAGGTGCAAGTAGGTAGGTACTTTAAAAATCCTATATTTCATGTCTTCTTTCATCTCTCTATCACATTATTATTTAGAATAGGTTCGCCGCGCTTCGAATATTCTAAAACCTATCAGTAACCAGAGCCTAAGTTACGCTCACCGTGTTTTGTACAATTTGAGTTCCCGATAAGCACCCTAGCGGGCTTGTTTAGAAACCTTGAGACTCATACAAAAAGAACAGTAGAATTGGGGTACATTTTTTATGGAAGAGTTATAGGAGAACAAAGGTTGTGTACGGAATCCGTTGACGAATAACACCTATGTTTCCCACCAGCCTCTACGCGGGATCCAATCATAAAACTAAACGAAGGTCACAACACAAATAAATGGTTCAGTTCACTGTTACACTCAATCATTTCGCGCTTGTTGTTTTTACACGAGTCGTGAGCACAAACTGGATCTATTCAGACGTAGATTACAGGGTTGTGCGCCATAAATCCACTACGTCGAAGATTTGTATGCATTATGATGGTCGTTGCTGGTTATCTGTATGGGCATCCAGGCGCCCAGTGGCCTCGCTCGCCGCACGCGAAGCACCGCCCGTATCCGCCGTAGTACGCGCCCGGGACACCCTCCGTCTCTGTTCCTCCACTGTCTGGAAAAAACAAGTTGACAACCAGTGGATTTGAGTTAGCTCGTTAGGCACTTGTCCTACCGCCGACGAGAGCTACCTACTCGCTGAGTGAGTTTTATCAAAGTTTTTGTATCTGCGACAAAATAGTGGAGAGTTTCTCGCCGGCCAGTGAGAAGGCCAGCGATGAACTATTTACACAATAAAGCAACCACGCATTCGGGCAGCCATTTAATATTGTTTCTTTTAAACAAACCTACTGATGTGCACTTGGTTTGGACAGTGCATATCATTAAATATCCTGTTTTCTTCATTAAACCGAGCAAAAATCTAAATATATAATTATAATAATTTATTAGGTAAGCACGTCAAGTTAATATTTAACTTTGTTTCTTGAAAATAGTTGATAATTAATCGCTTAGCTTAAAGGAGGTGGTCCAACAATTGCCCTTAAGACATCTCAAGGATTTTGAAATAATTATTAAAAGTTAGACATATAACGGATAGAATACTTAAATGTTGTTTTGAAACTACGAAACTGCCGAAACTGCAGCTCCGCGGCACGTTCGCTTTGCTCGCTCTTCTTGTGCGTTGATTATGTCTAACATAACCTAGCCTCACCTAACCACGTCGGATCGTCATAAAGTCTCAAGGACAAGTACAAATATCCAGTGCCAGAAAAAAAACCAATGCTTGAATTGCCACAGTGTACATGAGGGCTCAACTGGCATCGTAATAACGGAGTGTACAATAACTGGATGTACATTATGACCTCCCCCTTCATCCATGATCTCCTACCCTCTTCATATTTCTAATAATCCATCAGGAGGTGGTGCACGCCATCTAGCGATCTATTTTAGTGTCTTATATAATTTTATCACTATGATAGAAGTCATGTATGAAACAAATTATTGGTTATGCTACGATTTTAATCAGTAAGTTCAGGAAATTTGTATGTATATTGTGCATAAACAAAGATTTAAAGTCAAAAGGCATTAAATCACAAGGATCACTTTGAAACGTTTCGATCAAGGCTCTGTCGTTATGCATGCATACGCTTCATTACACTACTATTCGATGCGACGAAACAGCCTCAAGCTGGGAACAAATTACCGGACGCGGCTGACAGCCGCGACTGATAAGTGTGCACAGTCGAACGGGACCTGGCTTGCCAGATTTCTGTCGGACGTCCGAACGCTCAAGGTTACGTCCGCGGCTTACATCCGATAGTTTGCACAATTCAGTGTATATTCATTATCTAGATATCTATCAGTCGCGGCTGTCAGCCGCGTCCGTCAGCCGCGTCCGATAATTTGTTCCCAGCTTTAGCGACACGCCTACTCGCCGTATTTTTCGCCGTGCCTACTGGCACATAACTTTATCGCTGACCGTTATTGCGCATAAGTCAAAAATAAGGTACCTGAGGGGGGCTAGCGGAATGAAGGGCGGGCATGCGTAGCGCTGATTGGCTCTCCAGTCGCACTAAGCTCTCTGTACCAATAGGACTCTCTGCACATATCCACACATCCATTGTGCGCGACATGCGCACACTACAACGCATGCGCAGCTATCCCCTACGCGTATCGCTCAGCGCTAAAATTATGTGCCGCTAGTTATACGACTTTTAATGTTTACCTATTCGTGTGTACGCTCCGTCGTCGGAATCTGGCCATGCGTTGCCTGGCGATTGTCCGCCGTCAGAATCTGGCCATGCGTTGCCTGGCGATTGTCCGCCGTCGGAATCTGGCCATGCGTTGCCTGGCGATTGTCCGCCGTCGGAATCTGGCCATGCGTTGCCTGGCGATTGTCCGCCGTCGGTGTCTGGCTGGTCATAGGCGTTGTCGGAACCATTATCGGTACCTGACGCGACGTCGGCGTTGTCAGATTCTCTATCCCGCTCTGACCACCCTATACAAGCAAATACTTAGTTAACACACAGCTCACAAACAGCTAAATAGATTGCGTTTAGTATTTTCAATTTCATTTCACAAATTGTATCAAGTGAATAGTTGGTATTAGATTGAAAAACGCTTTCAATTTAGCTTTGTGTTGTGTGATTTTACCTGTTGGTGAGGTGGGTTCTGTATAGCTATCGCCCTCCTGGTTGGATTCGTAGGCATCGCCGGCATCGGCCAAGCCGCTGTCGATATCTGACGAACGCCTGTCTGATATGTCACATTCTGAGGCGTATCTGTCATCGGAACGGTTGCTGGCCTCGTCTGATGGCCCAT
This sequence comes from Thera obeliscata, assembly GCA_947578465.1. Taxonomy (NCBI): domain Eukaryota; kingdom Metazoa; phylum Arthropoda; class Insecta; order Lepidoptera; family Geometridae; genus Thera; species Thera obeliscata. The sequence goes on from OX387927.1 coordinate 4,675,241, forward strand.
CGCCTGATTCTCTGTCTGAATGGGACGAGTCCTGGTCGGATCCACTGCCATTTGAAGCGTAGTCCTCAGCATTGTCGGCATCGGTATGACCATCCCCCTCGTCTGAACCAGAGCCGTCGTCAGATTCTCTGGCATGTTCTGAAGACCCTTAAGAACAAAAAGTTAGAATTAACGCACAGATCACATAGCCAAATAAATCCCGGTCAGTAGGAAGTCGATTATACAAATATAAAATTCAAAAAGCAGCGATGATTCTGTAGTTATAATAAATTGAGAACCGGTTTCTATTTAGCTTTCTGCTCTGTGCCTTTACCTGCTGTGCTGCAAGGAGTGGCGTCACTTCTCTCGTCCTCTCGGTCGGATTCATTGACATCGCCGGCATCGGCCCAGCCACTGTCGATATCTGACGAATGCCTGTCAGATGTGTCACATTCTGACGCGTATCTGTGCTCATCTGAGGATTGCCTGTCAGAACCTGATTGGTTGAAGGCCTCGTCTGAGCCAGACGCGTCGCCTGATTCTCGGTCTGAATATGACGAGCGCCTCTCGCCGTCTGACGCGTATTCGTCGGCACTGTCGACATCTGGCGATCTCCCGTCGGTATCTGATCGAACAGCCTCGTCAGATCTACCGTCTGAGCCAAACGCGTCACCTGATTCTCGGTCTGAATCTGACGAGCGCCTGTCGGATCTATTGCCCTCCGACGCGTATTCATCGGCACTGTCGACATCTGGCGATCTCCCGTCGGTATCTGATCGAGCAGCCTCGTCAGATCTACCGTCTGAGCCAAACGCGTCACCTGATTCTCGGTCTGAATCTGGCGAGCGCCTGTCGGATCTATTGCCGTCGGACGCGTATTCGTCGGCACTGTCGACATCTGGCGATCTCCCGTCGGTATCTGATCGAGCAACCTCGTCAAATCCACCGTCTGAGCCAATGGCGTCGGCTGATTCACTGTCTGGCCCTGATCCTTATAAACAAAAATACAAAAACAGATCACATAGCTATATAGATTCCGCTAGTTGGACATTATAATAATTAGTTCACAAATATACGGTATATCTGTCAAGTTTTCAGTAATCTTTGTGTAGTTTTGTAAAGATTGACAGAAACCGTTCCGGTTTCTATTTAGCTGTCTGTTCTGTGAAACGTTACCTGGTTCTGAAGGAGCTGCATCGCTACCATATGAAGAGCGGGCATCGTGCGCCTCAGCGCCGGAATGATCGGTGACTGCGTTAGATCCACTGTGGGAACCGGCCGAAGCGTCGTCAGATTCTCTACGCTGATCTGACGACTCTATACAAACAAAAAAATTAAAATTATCACACAGGTCATAAAGCCAAATAGATTCCGTATTGCAATTCATCATTAATAAATTATCATAAACAACCATCCAACACTATCGAATAGCGACCGCGTTTTAGGCATTACACGATTTGCGGAACAAATTAAGTAGGAATGAGGAACGTTATGAGGTCAATATTTGGCTTTCTGCTCTGTGAGCTGGTGTTACCCTGTATGTCGCGTAGACTCTGGTCATTCCTAGGGTTTCGGAGAACTCTTAGCCAATCCAATACGATCTCCGAACAGCCGGCTCGATCATGTCGGTATATATCAATCAGCTGTTGAGTTAGTTAATAAACTTACTAATAATACCGCGGAGATCATTTCCAGTCTTCGGATATCGCCTGGGGAAGGTAGGTACTCCGCCACCAGAATTGAACACTTAACTAGTCCATTAAAAGCAAACGCGTGAATCTGCATAGATAAACCTTTAAAATCGTTTCAAAGTGATCCATGTGGAAATGGCACCTAGACTCACCTAACTTTAAGATTTTTTGACAGTTCTCCATTGAAAAATTACAAAAATCTATGCTTGAGGCTCGACGCAGACTCAATACGGGCCTAAGACTTTCAAAGTGATCCTTGTGATTCAAATAAATGAATTATTTTTGAATTGGATAAATGCCGTAAGACTAAATTCCGTGTGTCTTTTGTAAAAAATAAGCCACCCACTCCATCGTAACTTTAGCACCAATTTTACTAACTGACAAAACGCATATTTCACAGACATTGACAGATAAATAAATATAGCTTTCTCTTTCTCTGACATGAACAGAAAGTGATATAATTATAAATAATAAATAAATATTGTGGACAATTCACACAACACTACCCAGCCCCAAACTAAGCAGAGCTTGTAATATGGGAACCAGATAGCTGATATAATACTTAAATACATTTTTTTTTGTAAATACATACTTAGAATACAATATAACACCCAGACAGAGAACAAACATTGAATTGTTTTTTAACTGTGAAATAAAATAAATACATACGCGGATAGAGACTGGCACATGACAGCGTGTTAGGGGCTAGGAGCCAGAATGTTAAGGAACATTCTAGAACGTTTAAGAGCATTCTATTCCAGAACATTTTGTCAAAATCTAGAATTTATAGAAAAGTCCTCACGCGATGGAAAAGGATAGGCATATAGTATTATTGCAACATTATGCATTGATACTGTTCCTATTAATCGTAGCGTGATGCTATATAGCCTATATCCTTCCTCGATAATTGGACTATCCAACACAAAAATAATATTTTAACTAGGACCAGCAGTTTCCGAGATTAGTTCAGGTATATTTCGCGCAAGCGGCAGCATCCTGAAATTAGGGCATCACAACGAAACGATAACTCAAGACTTATGAATGTAATATTTAAAATACAACCTCAACTTATGTAGGTACATTGCAGCGCCCTTACAGAGTACATGTCCACCTTATAACTCAATAATACCTAAGCTAATATAAATGTAACATGGTATGCCATAAATAAATGAAATGAAATGTTTTTACTTATGATTTCTCTGTTAATGCCCTAGGTAAATAAATTAGTTACCTGGTGAGGATTCCCCGAAGGCATCATCAAATCCACCAATGTAGGCGGCCTCGCCGTAGCGGCTAAGGTCGTCCTCCGATATGCTGACGATAAAACATAATTTTCAATTAGTTAATGATAAAAAAAAAAATACATGCGTACATACTAATAGGACGAAAACTCTTCATTGAATATAGCTAAAACTCTGTTTTACTTATAACACGGCAAACATTACAACTACGCAAGACGCCATCTTATCCTTCCCCCTCTTCTTCCACTACTCTAGAGATGCAGTGTTGCCGTTTTCTATTTTGAGAAAATGCTAGAACTTGCTCCAAATAATGCTAAAAAATGCTATTTTTGTATTTAAAAATGCTAAAAAACATGCTAAAATCCTAATGTTGTTATTAATCTTTCTGTGTACAATTTTTTGGTAGAACAGTAGCCTAGCATGTTATTCTAGGCTCTAAAGTATCGTTACGCACCAAATGTTTTGCAAAATCCATCCAAAAGCCAATCCTTAGACTAGCTTATCATCTCCCATTCTTCGCGATAATGTTGCTCATCTCATATCTAAGAGGCATACTTGTCTTTCACTTCACATTCACAAATCACATTGAATGAATTTATTCAAGAGTCAAGTGGGGTTCGGACGCGAAACGTTCGTTACGTAAAAACAATCAGAAACTAATTCAGGGAAGTCCCTGATCCAAAGAGTTGCCATACCTCAATGAAAACCATAGATAAATAATAATGTCTCTGGTTGGTCTCTATTAAATAATCTTTTGACATTGACTTTTGATTTGAAATGCCAAAATATGCAATATGCTAAATGCAAAGTTTACATGCTAAAGAGTCATGAAATATGCTAAATTTAGCACTAAAAATGCTAAAACGGCAACAGTGTAGAGATGTCCCGTTGTTTGATTAGATTAGGGATGCCCTATTCCCAGAACCGGTTAACAATACATACATACAATCACGCCTCATTCCCATGGGGGTAGGCAGAGATCACGGATTTCCACTTGCTACGATCCTGACACACCTCTTTCGCTTCACTCACTCGCATAACATTTTTCATACATGCTCGTCGGTTTAGGGTACTCCTAACCTGGCATTTCTCTAATACGTCTGCGATCTGATCAAGATACATGCGCCGAGGTCTTCTTTTTAAATAATATAAGTTAAAAAAACTTGAGATACCGACTTCATGGCCAAACGACTGAACCGATTACTATGGGACCAATCTGGAAGTATAACTTTACAGATAAAAAAAATCAAATCTGCTCATATGAGGAAGTTATGCTATTACAAAAATAAAGATAAAATTCATCCGAATTGAGAACCTCCTTTTTATTTGAAGTCGCTTAAAAACAAGCTAGGGTGTTACAACATTTCGTGTCTGTGCTGATAACCGTTGAAGAGTTCCCTCGTTACCTGCACCTTGAGTGCAGTAGCCAGTCTTCGTAAACTAATAATCCACACAACACTATCTAGACCTAAATTCAACAAAGCTTTTACGATAGAAACCAGATAGCTGATATGATAATTATATCCATTTTTGTAAATACATTACACATACTTAGAATGCAATACACAGACCCAGAGATAAAACATCTGCGTCTACCACGAATATTTGTTCTCGGTGGGGATCGAACCCACGCTCTCCAGCGCAGATGGCAAGCTATAAAGGCATTTACATCTCTCATGTTCGGTAAGAAGGTTTTTATTACCTCCAAATGGGGCTTGTAGGTAACTAATTAGCGCTCTGGGGTAATAATGTAGCTAGAAAAGCCCTAGGGCGGTAAGTAATTAAAAAAAAAACAATTCTTTCTTTCAAAAAGTTCGCGTACCCATCATACCATCATACTGGCAATAGACATCATGCATTCAGCCCAATGACCAAAGAGGTGGCTTTGCTATTCAGCCTTGTCTTCGTGCGAGTATAATAGTCATCAATTTTAAATATCGAACGACGAAGCTCAATTTCGTTCTTGAAAAAAAAAAAAAGTTCTTTACCTCACAATATTAAGAGCACTGGTGGTCTAGTGGTAGTGGCCCCGCCTTTCGATTCGAAGGTCGTGGGTTCAAATCCACTCGCGTACCAATGAGTTTTTCTGTCGAAAAATTTATGTGCACTATGCCAGTACCTACTCTCAAAACGGTGAAGGAAAACATCGTGAGGAAACCGGCGTGTTGTAGAACCTAAAAAAGTTCGAGCAACACGTGTCAAGGGTCACGCAAAAAGGGCCCACCAGCGGCCTACTTGCGGAAAACCTGCCCGCACATCAAGTGCGCATGATAAAACTTGCCGAACTTACCTCACAATCGAGATGTAAAGCAGAATAGTTAGCTCGGGTGTAAGCACCAATTCCACATCTCAGGCTGCAATTGATGCCTTACAGCCCTTGGCTACTAATCTACCTATTAATTGTGTACTCACCCCCTCTCCCCCTCGTAGTCGTCGTAGTCCTCCTCCTCCTCGAGTTCGTCTTCGCTGGAGTTGAAGTCCGCTGTACTTCGTCTGCCAATCAACATAACACATCTCATATTCATGCAATTAGTATTTAAGGATATAATAGCGTACTAGTATTCTATACTAAAGCTCTATTCAGAAACAGTGCTCGAGTCTGAGTCGTGCCTCAAGCATAGATTTTAGAAATTTTGCAATGGAAAACTGTCAAAAAATCTGCAGTCTGTTCGGAAAGAGAGCCGTCGTGGCCAAATTGTGAACTCAAGTTTCGATTTTTATATGGCAGCTCATCCCTTTCTTTCTGGCAGCATTTTGCATCATAAAAATTAAATAAAGGAATAGTACACTAGTTGTGATAGGATCAACGCAACAAACACGCTATTGTATTGCCCACTAAACAAAAAAGGTATTTAAGCACAGCTGCGCCCTCATATCCCACGACGGTTCTCTTTCTAAACAGACTTTACGGAGCTTTAGGATAGTGTTGCATACCCGTTGCTCCCACCAGCGGTCTGCCGCGCCAGTTCCGCCTCGAGGTCTGCGAACAATACAGCTTCATGAATCTACCCGCCGCACTATGAATAATACTATAACCGTGTTTGTCAGTAGGTATAACAAGTGTGGTTCCGGTTTTAGGGTTCTAAGTTCGTACGAAAAACTTTTACTTTTGACGATTACACTAATATTGATATTCAAAGTTTTATATAATTTAAAAGGTTAAAGGTCGATTTACGGAGAATTCTTGCATGAAACATACAGGTTAAATGATAGTTCGCTACTTGTTTTATTCCCAGAGGGTTTGGTGTGTAATTTAACCCGGTGGTGTTTGTGCTAAGCGGACTCAGGATTGTGTTGTTTTTTTTAAGAATTGGCGGAGTAGCATAATTTTTTTTAATACTTCGAATTTTTATTTTGTTTTTTGCGCAGATGATTGACCACTGCATTATGAACCGCCGCTCTAATTACTGGAGTGATAAATGAAAACAGCAAAGAGAAAATCTCTAAGCCTTCAAATCAAAATGGTAAACTAAACAGGACAGATTTCAGAGGCAACGCGGGCTGCAAGAAATTTGAAAATGGGTATTTAATTATTGCTGTCGCACCTTTCGAATACCTTCGTATACCCACCCTTGTTTCCACTCCCAAAAATGAAAAGATTTTGATATTTTTTACAAAATAACTATTATTTACAACATTATCCAGAGAGGGAATAGGTGACTACGATTGTATGGACTCAACGTCTACAGCATTTCCTCATAAGATTATGCTGTCGAAACTTTGAATCACAGAGTGTATTTCAAACACAATACAGAATGTATTTTATGGAAGCAAATTAGTAATAACAGCAAAAGCAAGACGGATTTGTTTTTACTATTTTTCAGGGAGTTTTTTCAAAAGTGTCACGTGACTTTTGCATTCCTCTTTGTCAAACAGCTCGAATTTATTACTACAAATACGCAGTGTGTCAGCATTTATCGTACTTGAGCGTCAAGTGACTTACGCTTGCATTGCTACAAAGGTTTTACACGTCTCAGATTTCTAACAAATAAGGCGCAACTTTTATTACATTTTGTTTGATAGGTTTAGCCGTCGCGTCGTCCGGTCATATTACTGTTAGTAACTAAACTAATCCCCAGTAGAAATGTATAAATGTTATATCGATAAGGTCTTATAGCTACGCCCAATAATAAAGTGTAGGTTATGAAGCTGCATTGTTCCCAGAGTTAAAATACGAATATACACACAGACCCCGCTATAAATATACATATAAGGTGCTCCATAATATTTAAGGTATCCCGAAATGCACTTATTATACACTAGGCATAATTTATCAATAAAATATACAAATTCAAACAGTCGTTCCTTTACATGAACTTTTTTTGAAATCAGATTTTTTAGTCACATTAGTTTAGAGTTATAATTAAATTTTATTGGATGAATGCAAATTTTTTCTAACTTTTTCTCATGGAAGTAAGTCGTATTTGCAAAATTGTTTCAAAATAGAACCAAGTGTAAAATAAGCCTCTTTCAGCGTACATGTCCTGAAGCGCTTTATTAGTGATGACCAACGGATACGCACCTGCTCTGAATCTCAACATTTCTTGGCGTTTGGTCTTCATCTCCTCAGTCAAATTTTGTAACATTTTCTCAATAAACGAGTCCAGAACTAAGCTTCTGCATTCTGAAGTTATATGAGCTCTGGGAACAAAATAATTTTATCTAAATTAAACAGTTAATTTCACAAAAATCCCCGACCGACGTGATGAGAATATATTCTCAGAACGGTTTTCTACCAATCATGGCTAAGAACCATCTCAAACTAATAGCAACAGGCACACAGACACACACACACGTCATTCACGCACAAAGCACACGCCTCTACGCACACTAAACGGCTCTTGAGTTTAGGGCATCGCAATACATAGAGTGGAAGCGGGCCGAAGTTTGAAAAAAGCTAGCTGTTAGTTTGTATTGTGAATTAAATTAAATTATAACGCAATCATTGAGAAATATTTTTTTTTATAGCAATTATAATAGAATTTTTAAATCAACAAGTCCTTTAATTTACATTCAAATGTGTTACCCTATAAGTATTTTATTTGTTCAGGGAGTTCATTACTTCAGGCCAAGTTCTCACCTACAAATGGGGCAATCCTTCTTCTTCTTCTTCCACATAGTGATGCAGTACTTGCAGAAGGTATGTGAGCAGTTAAGAGTGGTCGCTTCCACGAACAGTTCAGCGCACACACTGCACTGCAGCTCACTTTCCATCAGCTCACCAAACTCGTTCAGCGTTGCCTGTTTCGAGGTACCTTCCATCGGATCTGTTATGTTCTCTAGAAGAGTGTTCTTTTCTGTTTCTACTGATTGCAGATCGCTTTTTACCTATAAAATAAATAATAATACATTTCATTTTATTGATTCGTGGATTCTATTCTATGGATCTCGTGTCCGAAATAAAGAAATATTATTATTATGAAATAAGCACGAAATACACATAAATTAAATTAAATATTATAAACAATCCACACGGCACTATCTAAAATCAAATCAAATCACAAACATAGGACAAACTAAATCATAAATGAATATGGCTTGTAACATTTTTCGAACAAATTTTGAGCACGCGGCAGAGTGATACTGCTGCCGAGCTCAAAATGTAATGTCGTATAAATCTATAAGATTTATACGACATTACATTTTGAGATAATATTTATACAGAACTGCTGCATGCTGCCGAGATCAGAATTACACACTCAGGTAAAGAAAAGTAGCTGTACCTTTTCCAATTGCTGTTGAAGTGTGGATATAACTTCGCTAGATTGGTCCACTTGACTTTGAATGCGTTCTGCAGCAAGTGCTGCCAATTCCGTTTCTCTCTCTAGCACGCGAGCCTACAAAACAAACATTAACGATCATCTTTCATATCATTTTGTAACAAACACATAAAATATAGAAGGATAGCTCTCTGAAATAACAGTTAGATGTCAAATACAAGGCTCTAACTAGACTGCATTTACAGAAGGGCTTAGGCTTATAAAAGTTGTGCTACTGATGTTTTAAACTAAGAAGATTTACGCGTTCGGATCTTTAAGACCCAATCACAACGTAGTTCGCGAATCATAAGTCCAAATAGCATTTATAAACTATTTTTCATCCGGCCGGAGAATCTATAATACACTTCTGGACACATCTATTGGCCCACCTTAGAGTTTAGGTTTCGATGGCCTCTACCGAAATATGATTGCTAGATTGAACAAAAACTGTTGATGCAGTTTTAAACCTGATACATTTTACTATCTTTTTCGATGGTATTGTTTTAAATTAGAATTCAGAATACCATACGACATGGAGCTACGCCTAACAAGTCGGATATGCGCCTTGTTAAAGGCAATTGATTTTTGAATAAAAAACATGTTTTATCAAATAAAGGTTTAATTTAATAACGCGTGTTGCCTCCATGGGCATCTACCACAGCTCTCATACGATTAGGCATAGAGTTTATCAACCGCTCTATGAAATTTTGAGGGATCATCTCCCATTCCTCTTCTATGGCAGTTTTCAACTCCTGCATCGTCTGGGCATCTGGCTGACGAACCCTAACACGTCTTTTTAGCTCGTCCCACATGTGCTCAATGGGGTTCACGTCTGGGCTTCTGGCTGGCCAGTCCATAACTGTGATGTTCACATCCCGAAGATATTCCCTGACGATGCCGGCCGCATGGGCTCTTGCATTATCATGCATAAAAAGGAAATTTGGGCCCACATAGTCCGCGTATGGTATCACGTGAGGTTCTAAGCACTCACGAATGTACCTTTCAGCATTTAATGTTGGCAGCCGTGGTCCTGTAACAACCTCAAGTTGAGTTTTGCTGCTCGCGGATATACCGCCCCAGACAGTCCATGAGCCACCGCCATAAGCAACCCTCTCTTCAAAGCTGCATTGTGCGAAACGCTCTTCCTTACGTCGATAGACCTTCTTCTTTCCATAATTGCCATGTAACACAATTTTAGACTCATCAGAAAAGAGTACACGGCTCCAATCTTGCTGTGTCCAATTTAAATGACTGCGTGCGAAATGAAGGCGCGCTGTTCGGTGGGCTCGCGTTAGTTTGGGCCCATTAGCTGGCTTGTGTGGTACCATATCGCGTTCTTTTAACCTTCTTCGAACAGTTCGAGCGCTCACAGATACTCCGTGGAAGTCGCGAAGTTGGTTTTGTATCTCTATGGAGGTAAGGTGACGATTTCTCAAGCTGGTCGTCACGATGAATCGATCCTGCCTTTCAGTTGTGACCCGAGATCGTGGCCTTCCTTGGCGACGAACAAAGCCGCCAGTCTCTAGGTACCTCCGATAAACATTTCGGACCACAGATTGACTTAAATTAAGTTGAGCATTCACGTTTCTTTGGCTGTGTCCGGCCTGAATAAGTGCCACAGCTTGGGCGGCGACTTCAGGTGAAGTATCCATAGATTATTGATAGAACCTCACCTTAATGTTAAGAATAAGTAATGTTTGTTGCAAAACCAAAGATATCAAACACTTTTTCAAGAATTAAATCCAAGTAAAGGCTTGAACACACCGCCAGCGAACTAGTTCGCTAGCGATGGCGAACTAGCCCCCAAATAATTTGAAGTCTCCGAAATGTACATTGCCATCACAATGGCGCTTTTGGCGCTAGGTCTAGCGCAATTTCAAAGCATTTAACTGCTATTATTTTGTAGGCTAATCTTGGATTAACCTTGGATTTTAAATACGTGTCGCAGTTTGTAGTTCATATAAATTGCCAAGTAAAAAAAAATTACATTTCTATTGAGTTTTCAAAAAAAAAAGATATTTATTGAGCACTGTGACATGCGCACCTATTTTATCGGACAACTTGTGTGTCTATTCAAAGTATCTAGAAGCATTTAAAGTGTCTAGGTTTATGACTACAATGCTTAATTTAAAAAAAATAAAAATACATTAGTAAAAATAGCCAAACCCTGGAATGGACCTGGCAGCACTGGCCGCAATTTAGACTGTCAAGATATGAAAGATATTTAGCCCAATCAAAACACTTAACTACTGCTAGGCATGGGAAATAATTACCTGCAGTTAATCGGCTCATTTACAACCTTGAGCTTGTTCAGCTCAAACAACTCAGCGGCTCAAACATCATGTAGTTGTTGTAGAAGTGTGGAAGTGCGAGTGCAGAAGTTAAGCCTCTTACAGACCTTCTGGCTTCACTTCGGAATCATTCAGTTAATATAGTTACCTACTTTAATTCTTTTCACTGAAATACCTAACCTACCTACCAAAGTAGCAAGCAGCAAATAAACTGAATAAATAAAGTCTGTTTAAACTATTATCGCCACTGTTTGTTTTGAGCCGTTATTTATTAAAATTAAACTGCTAGCTATGCTAAAGTATAAAATGCTATGATGTGCGGTTTTGGCCCTTACGTATTTATTGCAGAAGCAAATTTTCAACATAGTTTCTATTATTGGCTATGCATACCGTAAACCTTATATCTCTTTGTGCTTCTTCCAGAAAGACTTCCAATTTGATCAGGGCGAGCAACGCCAGGCTCCATAGCTCGTCTTAATCTAGGTCTTTACCTATGAAATTGTACATTCGAATATTTTTTATGCCATTAAAATTAGATAGGCGTAAGGCTCCAAACCCCACAGCAAGCTCAGCCGTATAATTAGTTGGTCTAACTCCATCACGGCTAAGCTTGCCGCGGGGTTCCAATTCTTCGGTCCAACTTTTTCACCACTTCTACTATCGTCTTCAATTCAAGGCCTGCGCACACCTATGTGCTCTTTACCGTCGTCAGTATTTTCGAAGCATTACAACCTTGGAATTTTCAAGTCAAGAGTGAACAAGTGAATAATAGCTAAGCGTGCTCCACCTTAGGCTGCATTTTCACTTTCCATCAGGTTTGATGGCAGTCAAACATTTAGCAATCAACAATAAAAAAAAATACCTGTCGCTGGCCATGGCGATCAGTGAAACGCTGTCAAATTTGAAAGCGATATTTGACATCGTTTCATTGATAGCCATTGCCAGTGACCTAGGTGTACACAGGCCTTCATATCGTTGTTGACAACGGTTGCCAGCCGACCACAAGGCTCGTTTTTCAACTCATAATTTGCAGATTTAAATTTAAGGCTTTGCATGGGTGCAAAATACAAAAACACATTTTGCCCTCCTTTTTTAGGGTTCCGTAGCCAAATGGCAAAAACGGAACCCTTATAGATTCGTCATGTCTGTCTGTCTGTCTGTCTGTCTGTCTGTCCGGCCGAGTCACAGCCATTTTTCTCCGAAACCATAAGAGCTAGACTAATGAAACTTGGTGAGTAGATGTATTCTGTGAACCGCATTTAGGTTTTTACACAAAAATAGAAAAAAAACTATAAATTTTGGGGGTCCCCATACTTGAAACTGAAACTCAAAAATGTTTTTTTCATTGAACCCATACGTGTGGGGTATCTATGGATAGGTCTTTAAAAGTTATGTTGAGGTTTCTAATATCGTTTTTTTCTAAAACTATAAATTTTGGGGGTCCCCATACTTGAAACTGAAACTCAAAAATTTTTTTTCATCGAACCCATACGTGTGGGGTATCTATGGATAGGTCTTCAAAAAAAATGATGTTGAGGTTTCTAATATAGTTTTTTTCTAAACTGAATAGTTTGCGCGAGAGACACTTCCAAAGTGGAAAAAAGTTGGTCCCCCCCCCTCTAACTTCTAAAATAAGAGAATGATAAATCCAAAAAAAATATATGTTGTACATTACTATGCAAACTTCCAACGATATTTGGTTTGAACGAGATCTACTCAGTAGTTTTTTTTTTATACGTCATAAATCGTAAACCGCAATTTACCTTTCGACGCACTACAAAAACCTTTATATTATGTTAATTGATGCTACGGAACCCTTCATGGGCGAGTCCGACTCGCACTTGGCTGCTTTTTCTACACTAAGCCTGTGCAAAGCTAAGGCGATTGGCTAGTTATGTACATGGAATACATAGTGAGATAACTGGCATGTCGTAGAACCTACATAAACCGTAAAACATTGTCAAGTGCACGAAAAGAGCCTCATTGAGGTGCGTTTATAATCCTTTACCACATTACTTTTGAATGAACTTTTGTCACCATAGTATTAAGTATGTTAAGGCTGCAATGCTTTCTAAGTGAGAGCTGAAATAAAAAGTTTTGGTTTGATTCAATTTTGGTGTGAGCTACACTGAGCTGCACAAAACGTAGATAATAATGACTCCTTCTGTCTTCGACCATATCACTTTACCAAACTTTGACACAAGAGGTGGGCGTGGCTACGCCGCCGCCACGACCAAAGAAGTAGGAAATATAAAACTTGTTAAACCCATAGAGCAGCAGCATTGTTTTTGACAAAGTCAAACGGCTTCGTAGGTATTGCTTTTACCCAACATGCTGATGCAAACAGGAATGTTATGATATTGACCACTATGTGTGTGTATAAGTATTTTATGATTGCTCATCTGTTCCCCTATATCAAATAAATATAAAAATAGAACTAGTTTATTTTAATTATATGACAGCTGTCAGTTGAAAGCGATTCTATCTAGGACTGAAAAGTATTATTTTCAACCCACTCCTCAGGCAACTTCAGACCTTCTTTCTGAATATGAGTAATGAAAAATATAAAATAAAATGTCAGGAAATTAAAAACAAAAATAAAGTAGAAAATCACACGCAGTTATACATCACGCTCGCAGAATCCTAAGCATTCAGAAATAGTTTTCATCCAGCGATCCTCAAACATCTCACACCCAAGATTAAATGAAATGCGTGGAACAGCATACATAGCATAGGTACATAGCGGTGAAAATCATAACCTTTCCTTTTTTTATTTTCTTCGCCGCAGTCTATGTTTATATCTAGTCGAGTATAAATAGTATAAGGTCGGGCGCGATATAGATTAGATAGATCAGAAAACGTCGAATACAACAATTCAAATACAATCAGTTTTAAATTTCTAATCCGCACAAGATTTTCGCCGAACACATTTTGTGCTAGACCTAAATGGTAAGAAAGTTGACAGACTGAACAGTATCCTTGGTTCATTAGAATTTTTCTATCAAACGTTTTCTGATGTACTTACTTAAGTACCTACCTATTAAACACCCGGCCTTATACTATTGAATTAGAGCACGGGTAGTCTAGATTCAAGATTCAAGATTCAATAAGCGTTTATTCAATACGATACAAGAATCACTTTGAAACGTCTTAAAGCTAGGTGAGTCTAGGTGCCAGTTCCACGCGACCAAGCGTAGAAGAACAGGCAACAAACTACGTCTCGGTTCCTACCGTTTTTTTATATGATCCTTTTACAAATCAAAAATAGTCTAAAATAATAGCAGTGAAGTTCCAGTGTGGTGCCACTTCACTTAGTCAGACGTATGCAATGTAATTATACAAAAGCAAAAGTTTCAAAGACAGCACACGCTACGCTTCAAAGTTATAATAAAGTATCTACACAGATATAAAAATAAGATATTAAATAGTAGGTATATAAATATATAAAAATAAGATATATAATAAAATATATATAATAAAATATAATAAAAATAAGATATATATAAAGATATAATAAAAATAAGATAAGACTACTACTAGTTTAGAGGGTAGCTAGCAATCCAATCCAAAGATTGACTGGACTCTCAGCTCAGTTGGCAGTAGCTCTGCCTTCTGCGCCGTAGGTCGTGGGTTCAATTCCCACCGAGAACAAATATTTCTTTGGTGAATGCAGATGTTTGTTCTCTGTCTGAGTGTTATATTGTATTCTAACTATGTGTTAACAAAATGATGTGCAGTAAAATGTATGTACTATAGGAATGAGATAGTTGATGTAATACATCAACTATCTGATTCCTATAGTACAAGACAAGCTCGGGGATAGATAGTGTTTTGTGGATTGTCTACATTATTAATTTATTTTATAAAGATCGTGGGTTAAAATTTGGTCGTGCACCACCAATGTATACTATTCTGTCAGTTCATCACCTTATCGACAAGATAAACCTAGCTCTAAGACTTCTCAAAGTGGTCATTGATATTATGTAATTTTAAAGGTACAATGAATAAAATTAAACATTTTTACTTTACTTTGACTTTCACTTTGAATAATGCTACTCCATTGTAATCTCCATTTGATAACTCTTTGAATTGCTCGAAATCAATTGTCAATTTGAAAAAGCGTCAAAACTATAGCGCTTGCAAAACAGGAAAGTGTTAAAAACCGGATTATCTCCGGCTTCCGGCCAAAAACCGTTTCCAGGTTTGGTCAACGTAATATTTTTTCATATAGTAGAATTTTAACAAGAAAACAATATTCTAAGATACCTACAAAATCAACTATTAAAAAATTGTACGAAATAGGAATTAGTATCTAGTGAAGTTTAATATTACTTACTTTATTGTTGAGTAGATTAGTAGTAGTAGTGGAGCTTTTTGTGAAGTGCTCATCCAGGGAAGTACTACCACCATACCTGTTTCTGCCGTGAAGCAGCATTGCTGTGTTTCTGTTTGAAGGGTGTGGGTGCCGGTGAAATTACTGGCACTTGAGGCTGAACATCTGTACGCGTGAAGCTGATGGACGCAGGGCAGTGCATCGTAGGGCAAATTCCTGGCGTGTGTGACTCACGAGGCAATGCTTTGTTACAGGCTATAGGTACCACTGTTACCACTTACAGGCCTATACCCGAGTGGGATCCTAGCTAAAGAAAAATAAGAACACAAATGAACAAAAAGTAAAACTGAAAAAAAAACTAATAAAAATAAATCTAACATCAAAATATATGTATTAAAAATAAAGTTTAAAATTAAATTTCAACAAAATAATGACTATAATGTATGAATGTAAATAATAATGATGATATAATAATAATCGAAATAATAAGTAATAATATGCATGAAATGTAACTTAATGTAGTTATGGAATGAATGGGCTTTTTTTTTTATAGTTACCACTTAACATCAGGTGGACCATATGCTTGTTCCATCAGCTAGATGTATTAAAAAAAAAGACGCAGTGCAATAATAGAAAAACAAAGTATTGGTTTTTATGTTTTATCTGTTTTTAGCTATGTATGCTTTTAGACAAAAAAAATCCATTTATAAAAATAATGCATCTTTTTAGTAATGTTTCAATTACCTGGACATATTAGGGCTAAGAATAAAGTGATGGTGAACTGAACGCGCGAACCTTGTGCAAACAACACCCACACCATTGCCTCCATATTGCCACTGTTATGACTTTTGAGGAACAAGATTTAGCGCAGTTTCAAGACAGTATCTAACACTAATACTAGCTCGCTGCGTACAATGACAGTTCGCGGCGCTGTGTGGGGATGAATGCAAAACCCTACGCTTGAAACTGATCGCCATCGCCATCGCAGTTCGAAACTGTTCGCCGCAATCTTTTCTAAGCTTAATTCATTCACCCGCTAGTCCGGGGTACCTAGGTAGTTTTTGTTCACGGGGATTAAAAATAAAACAATATTTTTGAGGCTCAATCAGTAAGATTTATGTTTCTGATACTAAGGAAAATCGGAATACGTAAAACTTCCCTCACTGTATAGGCATACGCCTATCATTGCGTCCTGAAGTGAGGGTAGTTATTATACCTCCACCTCTCAACGACGATAGCACTTATGTCAATGCTCCAGTCTGCCCACGACCACAGTTATTACAACATAGCCGAAGCGTCGGGGAAAATTATACGCGGTAAACACCCATCATCATCATTATCATCATCATCAACCTATATTAGTCCACTGCTGGACGTAGGTCTCTCGCAAGACGCGCCACTGAGCCCGGTCTTCGGCTCTTCTTCTCCAGTGCTTGCCAGCTACATTTCGCAGATCGTCGCCCCACCTTGCCGGAGGGCGTCCTACACTACGCTTACCTAAGCGCGGTAAAAATACCCGTGTAACAGTTTAATGTGTGTTATGATCGCAAAAGTTTAAAAAAGTACTATTGATAAATTTTGCTTAGCTGTCCGGCTTTTCGCAAAACCGGAAAACCGGGTTTGCACGCCCTAGTCAGGACGTAATGTCAGATGGGAAACTGATGGGTGGCTGAACTAATTGATGCCCGCGACTTCATCGACTGTCTCCACGGGTGGTGATTATACACTTCCTTGTTTCGATATTATATTTATGCATTCCATCTCTTATAAAAAAGTCCCCAAATATTATAAATACATTCACTTGTTCTGTTTTTTCTCCATCAATCAAAATATTACACGCTGTTAAACATTCATATCGAATACCATAAACTTAGCCTTATGATTGTATTTGTTTTTGTATTTATTGATTTACTTTGATTATGACGGTTCATTCTAGGTATGTAAATGCCCTTATTTTATTTTTTATTGATATTTGATCTTATTCTAAGCTTCTCTCCATCCAAAATTTGATTGGAAAATACTGATTTGCAGCGATATAACCGCCCATTATGCATTACTATATTTTTAAATAGTTTCAAATAAGATTCTATCCTATTATTATCTTACACAACATCTTTTTTTGCTTTTAACGTAGTTAAACAAATATTTTTAGAAGTAATATATTTTTTTTCTATTAAAACTAATAGGAAAAACAATTTCCAGAGTTTAATAATATTAGAACGAATCCTCAATAGTTCTCTTTTTCCAAATTTTAGACTCTACGGGTCGTTTTCACCGATGACTAATCAGTAGATCAAATATTTGACGATTGTTTAATACACAAAATTAAGAAAAATTAAGTAGGGGGTAGTAAAACATTAAATAGGGGATGCTTTGTCTGTCACGATCTGGGAACTTTCGTTTTTATTAGTAGTGATCGCAGCGTGCAAATGTCAAAAAACGCGGCAGTGTGTGCGGATGTATACAATTCCCTATGTTGAAACTGAACGGTTCGCCACCGCGCCCGCCAGCGAACTAGGTGTGTTCGAGCCTTAAACCAATAAAACCAAGTTTACTTAGTATTCGATTGTTTGATATCAACAAACAGGCTCCAAATTGTCTTTTGTTTCTTTAAATTCTGTGTTCGAAATTCAAAAAAAGACTATTGAATGAAATTGTGAATGTGCCAGGTTCAAAACTGCATCAAAACTTTTTGCTCGACCTAATATAAAATTTTAGCTAGGACCAAACAAAACTGAAAATACAAGGATGTGTCCAGAAGTGTATTTAGGAGATATCTTTAGACAGTAGGTAGAGATGAGATGAGATTTGGCTGGCCAAACAAATATCTCCTATTTCTTGAAATAAACCAATACTTACAAGTGCTTCTTCTTTGGACTTCTCAGCATTCATCTGAGCTTCAGCTAGCTTCTTTTGGATTTCTTCCCTCTCTTTTTGCTGTAAAAAAGATAAATCATATTTTATTGATTGCTTATGCTTAATTCATTGATTAAAATTAATAGCGTAACTAATGTTACCCCTGCCTAATAATAAATTGCATTACCTACGCCTGCAAAGAAAGCTCACTTTTTCTTCTAGTCGTGTCACAAGTCACAATTAGCTGACCGAATATGGTCCACCTGATGTTAAATGGTAACCATCGCCTATAACAAAGCATTGCCTTGTAGGTCACGCACGTCATGAACGTGCCCTACGATACACTGCTTTGCTTCAATCAACTTAGGCATACAGATACCTCACATGCTAGTAATTTCACTGGGACCCATACCCTTCAAACCGAAACACAGCAATGCTGCTTCACGGGTAAAGAGGCATGGTGGTAGTACTTCACCGGACGAGCGGAAATATAAATAGGAAATACCAGCATCACTGCATGCATGGTGGTAGAAATAGGTAGAACATCCCAAAGAAGTAGTCTACTAAAGCTAACACTACTTTTAGTTCCTTACAAACTGATCCATTTTAGCTTTCTCTTCTGCTTGAAGCTTATTCATTTGCTCAATTTGAAGTTTCAGTTGCTGTTCAGCCTTCACCCTCTGTTGTTCAGTTTGTTCAACTTGATCGGCAAGATTCTGTTTGATGTTGGTTAGCTCTTGTTGGAGCTCTGTTTCTCTTTGACGTTTAAGCTCGGCCATTTCATTGAGTTCCTGTTTCAAATTTGGAGAATAATTATTATAATATTTATCTAATAAATGTATTACGAAAGTTTAAAGGTATCATTGATCCCTACAAATCTGAACATAGATACCTATTTCAGCTGAGATAAATTCGGCAATTTTAAAATTTGCCGAACACGTGTCAAGGGTTCTTGCGTGACCCTTGACACGTGTTGCTCGAACTTTTTTAGGTTCTACGACACGCCGGTTTCTGGGAAATATGGTTGTTAGATCTGATAGTTGCATCTCGGCATTTATTTTTTTCATTAATTGTAAAGTTCATGTCACATACATGTATAAAAATAGCATAGCATAAGCATAAACAAACCCCCACCACCTTTTTCCAGCATTCTATTTACATGTTATAGTACTAAAAATCTAAACTGTTACCAACCTTTTCCTTGGCCAATCTCAATAATTCAGTTTCCTGTCTTAAAGTAATTTCCAGGTCATATGTCTCTTTCAGGCGGATCTCTTCTTGCTCTCTGATCTTGGCTTCCAATTTATCAAGCATGTCCTGCTTGGATGAACTTTCCCGATTCAGCTCCGAAAGGAAATCCTCGCGTTCCTTCAAAAGTTTGTCTTTCAACAAGGCATTTTCTTTAAGAAGCTCGGACTCATTTTCGTTATGTTTGCTAATTTGCTCCTGTAAAGAATATTTAAAAAAGTATTTAGGTAATAGATCTAGAATCATGGTTGTGTATTACAATGCACAATACACCCCCTCGCAGGACGTCAGTGCAGATCTTATTCCCCAAAACCAATTAAAATTAGATGGTTGTGTATTTTACCATAAAAAAATGAATATCAAAAGAGTATTTAGGGAATAGATCTAGAATCATGGTTGGGTATAACAATGCACAATACACCCCCTCGCAGGACGTCAGTGCAGATCTTATTCCCCCAAATCAATTAGAATTAGATGGTTGTGTATTTTACCATGAAAAAACGGGTAATATCTTTGATCCGCACTTGGTGTGCTGACTGGTTTCTGCAAGTAGGCCGCTGGAGGGCTCTGTTTAGTGGTGTCTTTATTCTGAGCATCACAGTTAAGGTAAGCAAATAAGAATAACATGCACTAGGTCATTTATAACATAACATAATATTCATTATAAACATTAAAATGCTGGTTTAAATGTGACCCTCGTCTGAACTTACCATGAGCTCGGTAATCTTGCCTTCCATTTCAACTTTTACATGCTTAAGCTGGACATCCCTCTCCTCGATAAGTGAGGCTTTCTGCTTTTCCACTTCATTCCTTTCACCTTTCAGGTTTTCTATCTGGGCAGAAAATTCAGCTTCAAGCTGTTTCATCTTTCTATTCATATCTTCTTGCAATTGTTTTTTAAGCGTTATTGTAGTGCTCTGCATTTGCTTTGCATTTTGTATTTTATCTTCAATGTGTTGCATTTCACATTTCTGTGATTCTTCAAATTTTAGTTTTACATCGTTTATAATAGTGGCATCAGGAGTAGTTGACATTTTTCTTCTTTTTCGTGGTATTTCAAATATATCATTGGATGGCAGTATAAACTTGTATCGTAACTCATTCGAAGGCTCCAGGTCAATGATGTCTCCATGTTCAAGTTTCCTTCTAGAACCTTTGCCAAGCTTCACATCATTAACTTTAATACTACCTAAGCTATGATCTTCCACAACCCATCCATGATCATTAGTTTTTGTAAAAGTGCAGTGTTTTCTTGATATAAACCCCATTGACATGCAAACAGAGCTAGACAAGGCACGTCCAATGGTAAACTGAAAAAAACAGATGCACATTTTTCAAAACAACATTTCAAGAGCAGGGACAAAGTAGCAGTCTAGTGGTCCCAATCCTATGATATTTCCAGCTTCATGTAACACTAGACTAAATTGATTACAAGCGAGGGCGTGGGGGAGGGGGGAACCATTCCTCTGCTACCATAGCAAGTTAGCTAACTGATAGCTCCCTTGATATCCAGTACTTTTGTCTACTCAAACCATAGGTAGGTGTATCTTTATCGGCATTGTATAGTACATTATATCCAAATTGCTAGTAAGCATTTTATTATTACAATGCAAGAACTTAAGCAACATTATTGAACGACATTTTCACTAGAGCCAAAAACTTCGAGTTATTCCTACCTACGTAATAACTAAAATATCAAAAAAGTAAAAGTATTTCAATTGGGCCCGATGGAGTTCCCGAGACATAGTGATGTAGATTTCTCAACTCACATCTCCAGAGGTTAGAACAATTTTCTTAAATTCGGAGTAATTCGAGCTCAAAGGCTCGCACGCCAGTAAGACTGGGTTATCCTCAGTCTCCTCCATTACGGCTTTTTTTTACCGCAATAATCAGTACATTCAGTTTATAATACAGTATCTAGACACGTAAATTCAACGAAAATGTTTAAAATGAAAAAGAACAACGAGACGAGAAAATAACAATAACAGACAACGAACAGACAGAAAGAACAGTCAGTCAGTCAGACAGAAAATGTCTGGCACGCACGCAGTGTTGCCAGTGGCAGATAGTCAAATATAACATGCGATGCGACCGCTTAGAAGTAACTTTTTATGGAGAAAAGTAACAATAACATAAATTATGTGAAAAACTACTACTTTAATATATATATTTTTTTATGCTGGAAAATATTATAGGTTGGTTCTATTTAAATTGAGTCGTGTAACATGGAGGTAACAGGAGAGGGTTAAAGATAACGTAAAATGTTCTTTAGGTAACATTCTGGCAACGCTGCTGACGCGTTCTACGTCAAACCCCTGTCAGTTTGGCAAAAATTATAGACCAAACCAGAGAGATTGTCCTGCCAGTACGCTAAAGCTGGGAACATATTGGGCGGACGCGTCCGACGGACACGGCTGACAGCCGCGACTGAAGATATCTAGTTATTGAATGTACACTGAAGTGTGCAAACTATCGGACGCGTCCGACGTCCGCGGCTTACATCCGATAGTTTGCACACTTCAGTGTACATTCATTAGCTAGATATCTTCAGTCACGGCTGTCAGCCGCGTCCGTCGGACGCGTCCGCCTAATATGTTCCCAGCTTCAGGCGGACGCGTCCGACGGACGCGGCTGACAGCCGCGACTGAAGGCGAAAACATATTACTATTAGGCGGACGCGTCCGACGGACGCGGCTGACAGCCGCGACTGATAGTATCTAGATAATGAATGTACACTGAAGTGTGCAAACTATCGGATGTAAGCCGCGGACGTCGGACGCGTCCGATAGTTTGCACACTTCATTGTACATTCAATAACTAGATATCTATCAGTCGCGGCTGTCAGCCGCGTCCGTCGGCCGCGTCCGCCTATTGTGTTTTCGCCTTGAAGATATCTAGCTAATGAATGTACACTGAAGTGTGCAAACTATCGGATGTAAGCCGCGGACGTCGGACGCGTCCGATAGTTTGCACACTTCAGTGTACATTCATTAGCTAGATATCTTCAGTCGCGGCTGTCAGCCGCGTCCGCCTAATATGTTCCCAGCTTAATTCTTACTACGTCACTTTATCTTTGTCCGCACGTAGGTATAGCTTTACATCTACAGCTTTTAGATTGTCTAGGCAACAGTGTATATAATTATGATAGTGCAATCCACGAAGACGCGCCCCACTATTCCTCCTAACCGTTTATAGTTTAGGTGTGCAAGCTTCCGTCAATGTTTGAGTGTTATCGGTACACACTAATTACCTATGAGTGCACAGTGTGCACACGCACACTACAATGTATAGACTACGCTACGGTTCGCGACTGCCGCTCGGTCTCGGAGCAAACTCCCCGCACCCCGCGATCCCCTTAAGGCGAGGTTATCCAAGAACTTTAGGCATTTAGCGCTACCTCAGCCCCCGCCATGATAAGCGCGCGACGTAATTATTTACGCGCCCGGCAGGCCGTGCGCCACTGACCGCGTACGATAACTTAGTGCCACAGTATAGAAAACCAAGCAGTAGTTAGGTATGATATTTACTTACTAACTTCAGTTAGGTAGTATTGTAGATAGTATTGATAACATATTACCAGTATTTTTGTTACATATTGTGTGTAGATATAGGTACAGTCACAAAGCTAAGTAATAGAAAAATTAGAATTAGTCCAACTAAAAAGTACTTTGGTTTCGTGTGGCACATACAACTATTCGATCCAGCAACGAGAACATAGAGGTAAAAAATACAACTAGTACAAGTAACAATTATATTTATTTTGTAAAACGACACATACTTCTGCCTACAATACGTAAATTTTGAAAATGTTATTTTTATACTATATTATATAAAAAATATTTTTATTTCGTATGGCACATATCACTTTTTCATTGCACATACTCGGAAAGTAGGTCTGAAGTTGCCTGAGGGGCCTAATTGAAAGTAATACTTTCAGCCTTAGAGAGAATCGCTTTCTACTGACAGCTGTCAAATTATAAAAAAACAAGTTCTATTTTATTCAACCATGTTCCAACTTTCTAAAGCTATTTCTAACTGCAAGGAGGTTATTGAACTAAATTCTAACGTTTTATTCAGCAAGGAGGTTGGAAACCTATTACAACGATTAGAAGTTTAAAAAGTCTAATTAGTCCGCGATGTAAAATTTAAATTTAAATAACATAAAGATAGTGGGTTTTAAATAAAGAATATATTTTCTAAATGACTTTATTATTATTTAGCTTCAACGATTTCTTTGAAATAACATAGATTTGCGAAAAAAATAAACCGGTTTTTTAATTATGAAAATTAAAATAATGGTTGAATAATGCTGGCCAGCGAAGGCCCGCCAGAAGTCTCGGGACTCAAAAATGTGACTTTCTATCCTCAGGTAACAATGTACTATTTTATTCAGCAACGTGAATAATATACAATTTCGTAATCTTTGTGCATCGTTTTGATGAGTTTACGAAATTGTACATTTCTACAATTTGATGAATTTTAGTAGGTAGGTAGGTATACCTACCTACTAAAATTCATCAAATTGTAGCTGCCTAGGTTTGCATGGACCAAACTGACCACGAGGTTGGATTGGACTTTGAATTATATCCAATTGCTTACTTGGACCTGGCTGCATAGGTACGTCATTATTTTCGTCATTTTCTTTTAAAATTATATCACGTATTGGCATACCGCGAATTTGTCGCGGGTCTACAATCTCTGGCAAAAGGCATTTCATGTAAAAATCAATAACTTTTTTTTCTATTTCCACCTTCCAAAATTCGTCATCTCTAGGAATGTATTCGATTATGAGTGGATGATTTTCGCCGGACCAAATTCCAAAAATGCATTGGTTTCTCTCGGTAACATGGAGTTGACCCTGCACTTGGTAATACCAATTGCTCCTTTTATTAATGATTCGCGTACTGTTTTTTTTCTCATATTTATATATTTGTATTTTGTTTTCTTTTATAGCAGTTTCTATTCCGGTCTTAAATGCCGTTATTGGACACTTTACTTCTATAATTTTATCGTGGTCAACTAAACCGTCGGGTGTAGCCCCAATAAATGGGTATTGTTTATCTATGAAAAGTCCACATGGTTCGATGACAATGTTTTCTTGTCTCTCCATTTGTTGTAGCGCTTGCTTTTCATTTTCTACACCATGAGCTACTGACATTACGTGGCCTATATTTTTTTTATACAGTAAATTTTTTACTGTATTCGCTGTGCTTTTGGACAATTTCCTTTTACAGATTGCGCCAAAATTTGAGGCCGTTATAAGGCTTTTTCTAATTTCCATCCACTCACTGCAATCCCTTTGTAACACTAATTATCAGTTTTTTCCCTTTGTAACACTAATTCTGGGGGGCGTAGGAAGGTCACAGCACGGCTCGCTTCGCTCGCCGCGCTGTTCCCTGTGGTCGCGTGGCGGCTCGCTTCGCTCGCCGCGACGCTCCCCCCGGGTTTTGGAGGAAGGGGTTCTGGGGGGCTTAGGGGGGGTCACAGCACGGCTCGCTTCGCTCGCTGCGACTCTTCCCCCGGGTTCAGGAGGAGGGGGTTCTGGGGGGCTTGGGGGGGGTCACAGCACGGCTCGCTTCGCTCGCCGCAATGCTCCACTCGAAAAAATAGGGTCAAAAAAGGGCATTTTTAGGTTTTTTTAATAATAAAGGGGTCTAAAGGGGGGAGGGGGGCAAAATTTATTTTGCTTTCAAAATAATCTCAACTTCCCTACATGACCCAAAAAAAAAAAGTCTTAAAAGTCACTCCGCTTGGAAGATACGAAAGGGGGGGAAAAAAGGGGTAGGAGGGGGGAAGTTATTTTGTTCTTTCAATTCAGGAAGAAACCCTCTATACGAAACCCCAATCGAAACCCTCCTATCTCGACGGTATCCGGTAGCACTCTCAAAAGGGGGGGTCCTGGGGGGCAAGGGGGGCAAAATTTTTTGTACAATCAAAATCACTCTAGACCCTATTTACGTTGCCCATTAAAAAATTATGCAGGCCCTCTCCGTTGCAGAGCTCCCCTGAGGGGGGGAGTTCCGGGGGGGCAAATTCCGGAGGGGTTACAGCACGGCTCGCTTCGCTCGCCACGCTGTTCCCCATGGTCGCATGGCGGCTCGCTTCGCTCGCCGCAATGCTCCACACGAAAATAAAAGGTCAAAAATAGGCCATTTTTAGGTTTTTTAAATAATAAAGGGGTCTAAAGGAGGGAGGGGGGCAAAATTTATTTTGCTTTCAAAACAATCTCAACTTCCCTACATGACCCAAAAAAAAAAAGTCTCGCAAGTCACTCCGCTTGGAAGATACGAAAGGGGGGGAAAAAAAGGGGTAGGAGGGGGGAAGTTTTTTTTGTTCTTTCAATTCAGGAAGAAACCCTCTATACGAAACCCCAATCGAAACCTTCCTATCTCGACGGCATCCGGTAGCACTCTCAAAAGGGGGGGTCCTGGGGGGCAAGAGGGGCAAATTTTTTTGTACAATCAAAATCACTCTAGACCCTCTTTACGTTGCCCATTAAAAAATTATGCAGGACCTCTCCGTTGCAGAGCCACCCTGAGGGGGGGAGTTCCGGGGGGGCAAATTTCGGAGGGTTCACAGCACGGCTCGCTTCGCTCGCCGCGTTGTTCCCCGTGGTCGCATGGCGGCTCGCTTCGCTCGCCGCAATACTCCACACGAAAATAAAAGGTCAAAAATAGGCCATTTTTAGGTTTTTTAAATAATAAAGGGGTCTAAAGGGGGGAGGGGGGAAAAAAATATTTTGCTTTCAAAATAATCTCACCTTCCCTACATGACCCAAAAAAAAAAAATCTTGCAAGTCACTCCGCTTGGAAGATACGAAAGGGGGGGAAAAATAATAAAATAAATTGTGTTGCTTACTTATATTTCCGTAAAACAAAGTTAATTGTACTTACTGTTACAATTTTATACTGTGACGGCAAACAACAATAATAATTTATCGTATATTTTGCGGGGAACGTAGCGAGCTAGCAACAGCGACACAGGTCCTACCTCAAAGACGCCTGGCCGGCTACTGAAACGAAGCGCGCGGGCCGCATTATTATAATATTATCTTGATAAAACAATAAAAAACTGTTTTGAGAAAAATGAACCGTAGAATATTCTTCGTAATTTCATTGCCTATTTTTTGACATGTTTTTCGGGAGTAAACGTTGGGTCTACTTCAAGTACGACTTAAAAAAAACGATCAAAAATTCGCGAAATTGGGAGTTTTCGCGATTGTTTTTGATCGAGCAAAGTTGACAATATCGTGTTTTGAACCATAGAATAATCAAGAATATTTATTAAACTACAACATATATTTTTATCAGATCAAAGCAAATAATATTTGATTGTTTAATGTTGAATCTAAAATAGGTCGATTCTGAGAGTCCTGGTCTTAACCGAAAATTGGTGGGGCGCGTCTTCGTGAGTTGCACCGGTCCGGGGACGCAGGTCTTTATGTCAAACTAGCTGACACCCGCGACTTCGTCCGCGTGGTTGGTATAAAGTCATAGTTTGAGTTCGTTTAAAAGAAACTATTTTATGGTGGAAAGCGGACAACTATTGATATGTTTTCACTGTTTTTTGCTTAAATTTTGAGAGTTATTTTTCGTGAATTTGCCTTAGTGGCTAAGTTGGGTTATGTATGCGTTGGTTTTACATGACCAAGTTCTGGTTACCTTAGTTTTGAGTTTGCATTCAAAACTATATAAAGTGTGTTCGAAAGATGGTAACTGCTGTTGTAGCCGATTTTTTTCAGCTGTGTTTAGTTTTGGTATGATAGGTGCTTCCCGCGATTTTGTCTTGGTGGTTATCATCGGTTTTTTTGTAAACATTTGTGTGTATTAAAACCTGGTGACAAATGCTGCGGTAGCTGAATTTTTTTAAAATGTTTTTTTGCGTATTTTGTAAAGCTCTTTTTCGTGATTTTGTTTTAGTGGCTAATTTGGGCTATCGTATTCGTTGGTGTACAATTGAATCTTGTTTTTTTAGTTTGATATGATCAAATGCAAGTTACCATCGTTTTGAGCTTGTACTTTAGAGTGAATTTGAATTTGAAGGTGAGTGCTGTTGTAGCCGTTTTTTTTCAGCGGTGCTTAGTTTAAGTATGATAGATGATTCCCGCGATTTTGTCTTGATGGTTATCATCGGTTTTTTTGTAAACATTTGTGTGTATTAAAACCTGGTGACAAATGCTGCGGTAGCTGAAATTTTTTTAATGTTTTTTTTTGCGTATTTTGTAAAGCTATTTTTTGTGATTTTATGTTATATTAGTGGCTTATTTGGGGTTTCGTATGCATGTTGGTGTATAATCAAATCTGAATTTTTAATTTGACATGACCAACTGCTGGTTACCATAGTTTTGAGCATGTACTTTAGAGTGTCTTTGAATTTGAAGGCGAGTGCTGTTGTAGCCAATTTCTTTCAGAGGTGTTTAGTTTAAGTTTGATAGATAATTCCCGCAATTTTGTCTTTGGTGGTTATCATCGGTTTTTTTGTAAACATTTGTGTGTATTAAAACCTGGTGATAAATGCTGCGGCAGCAGAAAATTTTTTAACGTTTTTTTTTGCGTATTTTGTAAAGCTATTTTTTGTGATTTTATGTTATATTTGTGGCTAATTTTGGGTTTCGTATGCGTGTTGGTGTATAATCGAATCAATTTTTTTAATTTGACTTGACCAACTGCTGGTTACCATAGTTTTGAGCATGTACTTTAGAGTGTATTTGAATTTGAAGGCGAGTGCTGTTGTAGCCAATTTTTTCAGCGGTGTTTAGTTTAAGTATGATCTTAGACAATTTAGATCAGGACCTGCCTTGCATGGATCTTCCCCTCTGCCAAAAGGTACAAGACTAATGAATTTGACATATCTAGCACGTTTATAAAAACCACTTCGTAATCGATCTTTATCAGTGTCAGTATCGGTATCGCGGTGAATGGACCTCTTCTAAAAATGCCAACATGTGCAGTTGCAGTGTGTAATAGGAAGTCATACACATCAAGCTTGTAAAAGGATGGTGTAACATTTCATAAGTAATTATTTTTTTGCATAGTTAATGCTTTTTTCTATTAAAATAATGTAAAATTGTTGTGCGGCGTTTAGCTCTAGAACATCGATTCAGTATACGATTATACGAAAAAGATCGAATCGCCTCGAGTTTCCTGCCGTCAATTATCCGCATTTAATTTTCAACCTTATCACACAATGAAATAGACTATAATTGCGAAATAATCTCTAATTGCCAAGCAATTTTAGTCACTAGCAAAAATTTAAATTTGTAACGAGACTACCTATGACGTACCTATGAACTCCCCACGAGACTAGTTGGCATTTCAAAAATGAATTTTTGACCTTACAGATTTAGATATTAAGTCGATTTGGCTTTGAATTTTTCCAGACCTGACAGGCCCGAGACATCAAAACCCCGCCCTCCGGTACCGAGACTAGTGATAGAGGTGGATAAATGTTTTCACACAGTTTTTTATCGATATCGATAAAAGCACGGGTGTTCTAGCGAGTAGATTTGTCTTAGATTTCTGATTGGTTGTGGGTTCAAATCCAGTCGTGCACCAACGGATTGTGTTGAAGTTGTAACGTGTTATTTTATACATAGCATTACGTAGCCTACATGTTTAATTTAACAATGTAGCTGTTGAACAATTTAGGAACTTAAAAAACTTTTAACTTTATACCTTGTGGAAAAACCAGCCCGCACATCAAGTGGATACAGTTATGCATAGTCCAAGCGCTATTTTCAGTTTTTTGGGAAATTACATAAACGCGTTTTTATTGGTAGAAGATTTGCATTTGCATCGTCAGAAAGTAAATCTATGTACATCGAAGCTTATATTTATAATTTAACATGTTACAAGAAAAAAACACAAAAAAAGGTTTTATTTTGGAATATATCGTTAAAAATGCACTTGGACTCCTAATAAATATCATGTTCTCATTTTGCAAAACGAGTCCAAGAGACAAAATAATTATTTATTCTGGAAGATTAGCGTTAAGTGCATGTGGAAACGAATTAATATGATGTACTCATTTTGCAAAATGAGTATAAGTATAGTAACATAAAAATGTTTCCTGGACTATTTTCCTATCGTTAATAAAAACCCCTTGAATTTCCGTATTTACTCAGCATCTTATATTAGATGTTACAGAGGATTGATAAAATTAAATAAAAAACTATTAAAATGGCACTGATAGTATGTCCAGAAAATAAAACAATATAATTATCATAATTTAATAAACAATAATAATTTAAAACAAGATAAGGACTATCTCAGATATTATCTTCAGCTTTCAGACAGACAGAATAATGATTGATGATATTATTGGTAAACACCAACCCCAAACCCAGAACATATCGGGTAGGATGTAGAATGGAGTAGGTAAATAATATATAAATCTACTCTTCTTCAATATGTTCCGGATCAAAAACCTAAATGGCCATCAACACCTTCAACAACAATATCATCTTCAATCGTGTCATCAAAAATCAAATCTTTGTTGTCAAATGCTATAGCGTCGTTTGGGATATTATGCACTGTTTCATAATTTAATTTTAAATCTTTTAGTTTTTTCTCTGAAACATTTTGTCCTTTCCTACCCTTTCTTTTCTTTACATCAATTTCTAAGCTTTCTTCCTCCACCTTCTAATGGTGAATGCTCCTGCCTTGACATAATGAGGCAATGGATGATTTTAGGTTTCCTTTATCTGGTTTATTCTTAACCAATTATTATTGACCTTCTCGCCCACTGTTATCTTTTTTCTGTTGACAATAGCTTTTTCCTTTTCTTCAGTATTTGTGATTCTTTGTTCTGCAGCTTGCCATAACTTTCTTGTAGTCTTGTGGAGTATAAAGTATTAATTGCAGTTTCAGAAATATAGGGTGCTTTTCGAGGAGAGATCAACAGGTCTATTTTTATACTTTTTTGCTATATTGTATGCCCGAAAAAGGTAAGCTGTTGGAACATAATTACTTTTAAGATGTTTTATACACAGTTTTACAATACAATATTTTTATCTTTATCTTTATACGTGTATTCTGGCCTTTATTTTTTTTATTCTGTTCTCCGTAACAATTAAGTTGACCAAAGAATTAAGTTTTTGACTTTGGTAAACTAGTATAATATGTGCTTCCTTAAACATGACTTGGGTTCTTCTGCCAGTCTCTCCTTCCCAAACAAAGATTACGTTCAGAAGTTACAAACAACTGTCGCGTAGACTACTGATGCGTTACACTACGTCGTTTGGACTAGTAATGTTTAATGGAAATGTGCTTTTTCATCATAAAGTTTGGTTGTTAGTTTTAAATTGGTTGTTGGACTTGTATTGCATTTCAAAATACTTCGTTTGCTATAGGAGGCGCTTGGACTGGGTATCAAAAAATACCACTTAGAGTGAAGCTGGCTGCAAGAGTGTTTTTTCTATGGCTTAATTATGCCCTAGTGATTACGAAAATGCGAAAAAATCAAAAAATTAAATTTGGCGCTTGGACTCCTTATGCATAACTGTATCCAAGTGCGGATGATAAAATTTGCCAATTTGCGTATTCGGACATCCAAAAGCATAGCATTTGACACAAATTTAGTTCCAAACATTTATTTATCCCACCTTTTATAAGATGGATAGTTTTTGTGACCTTTTACCTTGAAAAACTAACGTAGTCATCATAGAATTTCATGTTATTTTTGAAATAACTTTTAGAACACCTTTATGACGGTGTATACGAGTTTCCAGCTTATTCGCTCTTATTCTGAGGTTGACCCCATATTGGTTCTAAAATGATAAGTTTATTTAGGCCAAATAAAAACATCGATATCTTTGATTTTAAGCTCAGAAAATTTATCAATCTCTATGAAAGTGTCAGTTTTGAGTAGTAATGCTGCCAACTTAATCAAAATGTAGTTTGTCGAAATTTGGGGTAAAAATAGGTTCTTAGTGCAAGTAATGAGTAACATACAATAAAGGATTTGTCCCTCATGGCATCCTAGAGAGTTGGCTGTAGTTTTAGTGTTGTCCAGCCCAGATCAATTGAACGAAATGAACTAGTCTGCCTGTGATATTCATTCATTAACAATTATACATTTGTGTCTGAAAAATAGTACATAATAAGCAAAAATAATATGAGTCGGATCATAAATTAAATAATTATCAAAGAAATTGTTATCAAATAATACTAGCAATGTCACACCATATTTATAAAATCATCAGTAGAATAAAAACACCCTTTCAACAAAAGCTGCTTTAGTCTAGTTTTGAATAAATATAGTTAGAATGAAATTAAGTATACAGGGGTTTTCGGGGACGATAAAACGATCTAGCTAGGATTCATTTTTAGAAAATGTCTCCATAATCGTAAAGTAAATAATCAACTTGATCATAAAATCATAACTCCTAGCGCCATCTGTTGATTAAGTCATGAGTTAATGGGACAGAGAACGCCATCTAATGACGAGTAGTGGAGTTTATTATTATGTCGGTAAGATTGAAAAATATTAATATTTAATCAGTATGTAAGTAATTCGTATTTAAATATAATTCAATATCAGTTTACCAATCAAAAAATACCGAGCGAAGCTCGGGCACCAACTGCTAGTAATTTTTATATTGTTTGTCTTGAACATAAATACCCGACGACCATTAGTGCCATGAAATCTTAAATAATATTCAGAATGAATATTTTAATAAATAAATCTTACTGACTTCGGAAGCCTTACATTCTTTCATACTTAACATAGGGTAAAATAAAATGATGATACGGCATCACTGTTGTGGTTCTCTGTATTTTGAATGTGTGTCACCTGTATATACAGTAAACTTGAACTAGTGTTAAAGATTTGTATTTGTGTGCGTTCATAACAACACAAATAATTGTTGTGTGTGTTACGATCGTTTGAATGTGTGTCGCTTTCGTTTCAGTGTGTGCTTTCCTCGTCCCCCTCAAAATATGGCAGAAAAATTTGTTAGGCTGAATAGATGCAAGGCAAGTCCTTAGGTTAAATTGTCTAAGAGTATGATAGATGATTCCCGCGATTTGTCTTGGTGGTTATCATCGGTTTTTTTGTAAACATTTGTGTGTATTAAAACCTGGTGACAAATGCTGCGGGAGCTGAAATTTTTTTAATGTTTTTTTTTTGCGTATTTTGTAAAGCTATTTTTTGTGATTTTATGTTATATTAGTGGCTAATTTGGGGTTTCGTATGCGTGTTGGTGTATAATCAAATCAGATTATTAATTTGACATGACCAACTGCTGGTTACCATTGTTTTGAGCATGTACTTTAGAGTGTATTTGAATTTGAAGATTTTGAAGACAGGTGCTGTTGTACCCGATTTTTTTCAGCGGTGTTTAGTTTAAGTATGATAGATGATTCCCGCAATTTTGTCTAAGTGGTTTATCATTGGTTTTTTTGTAAACCTTTGTGTGTATTCAAACCTGGTGACAGATGCTGCGGTAGCTGAAATTTTTTTAATGGTTTTTTTTGCGTATTTTGTAAGGCAATTTCTTGTGATTTTATGTTATATTAGTGGCTAATTTAGGGTTTCGTCTGCGTGTTGGTGTATAATCGAATCAGATTTTTTTAATTTGAAATGACCAGCTGGTTACCATAGTTTTGAGCATGTACTTTAGCCGTTTTTTGAAGCGGTGCGGTGTTTAGTTTCGGTACGATAGGTGTTTTCCGCGATTTTGTCTTAGTGGTTACGGTGGGGTTAATGTAAACTTTTGTGTGTATTCAAATTTGGTGACAGATGCTGCGGTAGCAGATTTTTTTTTACTGTTTTTTTGCGTATTTTGTAAAGCAATTTTTTGTGAATTTTCATGAAACTTTTTTCCTTTTTTTTCTTCTTTTAGGTAAATAATTTTCCAATTTTCTTTCTTAATGCACCTTTGCTTTATAAGAGCAACACATCTTCCAAGTTTCATGCTTCTAGGACTAATGGTTTAGGCTGTGCGTTGATTTTTCTTTAAACCATTTTTCCCCTTTTTCTCCTCTTCGGGAAATAATTTTCCAATTTCCTTTCTTAGTACACCTCTACGTTATAAGAGGAACATACCCTCCAAGTTTCATGCTTCTAGGACTAACGGTTTAGGCTGTGCGTTGATTGTCAGTCAGTCAGTCAGTCAGTCAGTCAGTAACGAAAGAGTTTTATATATTTAGATTAGTGGCTAATTTAGGGTTTCGTATGCGTGTTGGTGTATAATCGAATCAGATTTTTTTAATTTGACATGACCAGCTGGTTACCATAGTTTTGAGCATGTTCTTTAGCCATTTTTTGAAGCGGTGCGGTGTTTAGTTTCGGTATGATAGGTGTTTTCCGCGATTTTGTCTTAGTGGTTACGGTGGGGTTTATGTAAACTTTTGTGTGTATTCAAATTTGGTGACAGAAGCTGCGGTAGCAGATTTTTTTTAACTGTTTTTTTGCGTATTTTGTAAAGCAATTTTTTGTGATTTTTCTTTAAACTGGTTTTCCCTTTTTTCTTCTTTTAGGGAAATCATTTTCCTATTTTTTTTCTTAGTGCACCTTTGCTCTATAAGAAGAACACATCTTCCAAGTTTCATGCTTCTAGGACTAATGGTTTAGGCTGTGCGTTGATTTTTCTTTAAACCATTTTTCCTCTTTTTCTCCTCTTCGGGAAATAATTTTCCAATTTCCTTTCTTAGTACACCTCTACGTTATAGGAGGAACATACCCTCCAAGTTTCATGCTTCTAGGACTAACGGTTTAGGCTGTGCGTTGATTGTCAGTCAGTCAGTCAGTCAGTCAGTCAGTAACGAAAGAGTTTTATATATTAAGATGACCGACCTGCACTTACGACTTTATGAGATACGCAGATGGTAGGAAATGAAAATTAAATTAACGGACTGAACTTTTTCTCAAGGAATTTGTAAACTGCCACGAAGTATACAATATTCTTGCATTTTCTTGATTAAATTCATAATAGTTTCTGATAGACGTTTTCTGATGATAAACGCCCAGCCTTAAGCTCTGACGCCTCCGCAAGCATGCGCCATCTTAGGGGCCCCTAAACTAAAATACAAACGGTTTGCAAATGGGTTCAGTGAATAGGTAGCCTTTTTTTATACAACCCACCCGATGTTAATTGACCTGGCCGGATGAGCCCTCCTCGCGTACGGTTCGATACATCAGGTTTTTATTCTCCTCAAGGCCTGCGTACATCTAGTCGATGGCAATGGCGATCAGCAAAAACGTTGTCAAATATCGCTGTCATATTTGACAACGTTTCAGCTGATCGCCATCGCTATCGCCTAGATGTATAAAATAAAATAATAAAAATAAAAAAGCCTTTATTCTACTGCTGATACACATAAACATATGAAAAACTTACTTAGGTAGTTTAAATCTAAAAACTATTTATATATACTAAATTGCTCAGTATCTAGCAACTCCGCAGCAGTCGCCTCTACGGCGTAGGCCTCCCCTAAATCTCTCCATTCGTCCCTCTCTCTTGCTATTATAGCATAGCATCGCCTAGATGTACGCAGTACAAAATAGGAGGCGATAACCTATTACCTATATTACTTTTATCGTATTTATCAGATAATTTGGTCCATTGTTGCATACCTGTAACGAATATTTACAAGCCTATTCCGCCTAAAACCCTGTCCCAAGCACTATTGCGTCCCGCGAGTCAAGCTTGTGTAATCCCCAGTTGCAGACATAGACATAGACATAGACATAGACATTTATTTATTTACTACATAAGCACACAAAAACCAGTAAAATACAAGGACACTAACAGAAGAAAGATACAAACAATACATTGATACTGAAGAAGTGCGTCGTGTTTCTGTGTGCTACAGCAGCAAAAGGGCCTTGACTCAGCATAATGCCTAGCTTCTGTGAGGAAGCTATGCGCTGGTATTCTGTCAAGACCCAGTTGCTCTTCATCTACAATAGATGCAACGGCTTGTTTTTTTTAATGACTACGCTAACTATACGTCATTTTTGTAAGCCTATGTACAGAGCTCGGCACGATCTCTGTACCTAGGCTTACAAAAATGACTCTATCTAAATACAATGTATATAAAATCTTAAATATATAAAACTCTTACGTTACTGACTGACTGACTGACAATCAACGCTCAGCCTAAACCGTAAGTCCTAGAAGCATGAAACTTGGAGGGTATGTTTCTTTTATGGCATAGGGGTGCACTAAGAAAGGAAATGGGAAAATGATTTCCCTAAGCGGAGAAAAAGAGGAAAAGCTTTGAAAAAAAACAACGGGGCGTAACGGCTGCGGGGCGAGCGAAGCCGTGGGCGGCCGCTAGTATATATATAAATATATATAAATGACTGATAAAAATGATCTCTTTCTAATTTAGTGGGTATTCTCATTTACCAATAAGTATAGTTTCGCTACTACGTATAAGTATATATGCTAATCTGTGTCCAGGATGAGTATTATTAGGATAGGTCTATCTACCTACCTAAATTACCTTACTTGCAGCTCTTAGCTGTCTTGTCTCGGCCCCTGTGAGATTTTCCCTCCATACCTACTCTACTAATGGACGAACGGAAGAAAGGCTCTCACGGAATGAAGAGCCGACGAGAGTGAAAGCATATTTCTTGTTGGATAAAACGAATAGATAGAGGTCTTTAATATAAACGAAGCAGGTTTTATACCTACTCTCGAAAAATGCATGTTACCGGGCGGGTTCATGCTGAATTTTTAAAGAAAAGCAGTGGTTTTGTCTCCTGCTCAATTCGCAGACTTTACATTCGAGCCGTTTTGTTACAATGTACTTTCTTTTACCTATCGAGATGAGATCTTGCGTTTGTGCATAGAATTTACAAGGCTGTTGATTTAATTGCTTTGACCTGCTTTGACTTTTTTTCTAGGTTGCTGGCTAGCTCCTAAGCTTTGTACCTACGAGTATTATTAGGTTGCGATAGGTACCCTAATAGGTATTCTGTGCTATTATACCTTACCTAATGGATTAGATAAATACGTAAACATGAAGCTACTTAGAAGTTAAATAAATTGTTTATGGTGCCATAACCCATGTGAGTGACATCAAGAGATACACAAATCTATATATATAAATCTTTCGTGTCACAATTTGGAACGCGATAAACTCCGAAACTACTGAACGGATTTCGATAAAATTTTGGAACTGCCTAAAATATGGTCGGACTTAAAAGATAGGATAGTTTATATTCAATATTTAGGTGTTATTAATTTATAAGGGGTAAAAGTTTCGAAATCTATGTCTATCCCTTTCTATCACGTAGGGACTTATATATGTCTATCGCTTAGGGATTTTTCAGAAAATTCTCGACTTTGACGAGGAAAGTACGCTCTAGAATGTCTTTGAGGTTCTGGAATGATCAAATTTAATTCGAAGACTGAAATTATTCGGTTAGCATCCGGAATGCATCCAAACGTTAGTAATCCAGAATTGTCTAGAATACTCAAATATACCAAGGTACCCATGCAAACGGTTCGATTTTCGTTTCTTGGGTTTCCCGAACTTATTACTTCTTCTAGAAAATCACTCCGCAGTTCGGGAACATTCGGACGGCGCGCTCTTATTATTATGTAGGAAACGCACAGGGCTGTCACAACACGTCTCGCCGGTTAGCCGCGCCGGGTCGCGTGAAATAATTAATATATTTTTTCAACGATCAATGACTTCTAAACAACCTGATTCATCCCCGACTTACTCGCTAAAGGAAAATGTGGAACACACTTAAAAAATCGGGTGATGACTCCCGGACTAATTAGTTGATTTACAACCATTTCTAAAAATAACATTAGCATGGTTGATACCTACAATGCTCACCTACCCTACCTGGTAAGTGAGTATAACATCACATACTCACGTCATGAAGAAGTAGTTCGAAAACACGTGTTGACAACCCTAGCGTTACAAGTGCAACAGAGTTGCGTGTTAGAAAGAGAAGCGCGATGTAGTTTTATTACAGGTTGGTGCGAGCGGAATTGTGCTTTATTTTGTTGTAGCAACGGTTGCTTTTGATTTCAACACTTCCGCAGAAATTGGTAGGTATACGTTATATTCAAGAATTTTCGATTGCCGGCAGTAAGTACTGGAAAGTTCGATTGTTGTAGGTATAAAAGCAGGAACTCGGGGAATAGCGTCATTTCCATTCTGGTATCCATAGAACAAAGATCGGAGAGAGAATCAAAGTGAACAAAGTGAAGTGTTTTCCGACCGATGCAAAGGCGGGACGACATAATGGGAATAACGGGTGCAACTTGGACGGCTAGCTCAAAATAGGAGAAATTGGAGAGAGATAGCCTTTGCCCTCAAGTGGGCGTCCCAAGACATTATACCAATAGAATAATAATAATAGTAATAGGTATGTGTACAAAAACTATGAATGAATAATAATTATGTAACGAAAATTGTCTTTGGAAAAAAATGGCTTAGTACATGTACCTACTATTGAAAAGCTATATTCACCTTGAGTAACATAGGTTTAAAAAAAAAGTCCACCCGTGCGAAGCCGGGACAGGCAGCTAGTATTTTATATTAAGTTAGTAGGTACTTATACAGAAAACCTCTTCCAGTTTAGTACAGGTAGGCATATTATACGTGCTATTATACCTTACCTACTAACCTTCGTTGAATTAATTAGATAAATATTTTTAATAACGAGCACCTAGTTATACTTAAAACGTTAAAAAAACAATCGTTACCTATAGGTACCTATGTGACGTCAATAGATGCACAAAATATTTTATACTTTATAGAAAACTTCTTCCTGTTTAGTAACTTGGTAAAAATGACGGCTTCTTGGAACCCTTTTCTCGCACTACATTTATTTTATTCTCCCCGTGCTGGGTTCATCCATAGTAGTAGAGGTTTTTATGGGTTTGTCTTTTCTCCTTACCAAATAATAAAGTCGACAATCATGTCAGGAAAGTGAACCATCTTTATCACATTATGTGCATTAAATTCATGAATAACCTGATATTTTTTTATGCCATAGCTGGCAGACGAGCAGACGGACCACCCGATGGAGAGCAGTCACCGTCGCCTATAGACACCTGCAACACCAGAAGTGGTGATGATGCGCTGCCGGCCTTTTAAATAAAGATATACCCGTCTTTTGAAGGAAGTATTAAGTTTTTTGGAGGAGTATTTATGTAGGCCTACCTTAGGCTTTGTTTGGCTCTGTCTCTGGCTCTGGTTTTGAGTCTGTGTGTGTGTTGACTAAATAAATAGTGTAATACACTGGTGAGCACTCACACAGACTCAAAACCAGAGCCAGAGACAGAGCCAGACAGAGCTTGTGGTAGCCCTACAGAATGTGCAAATTTGTCGGTAATCGCCAGATCATGATGATAATGCATCCAAAATATTCATCATTTTTAGAGGACGTGTGTGTGTCCCTAACATTTTATTTATTTTATTAATTTCTAAAA
This sequence comes from Thera obeliscata, assembly GCA_947578465.1. Taxonomy (NCBI): domain Eukaryota; kingdom Metazoa; phylum Arthropoda; class Insecta; order Lepidoptera; family Geometridae; genus Thera; species Thera obeliscata. Next base: position 4,714,044 of record OX387927.1, read on the forward strand.
TCCTGTCCCAGGCACTATAGCGTCCCGCGATTAGGGCTTGAGTTACCTCAGACGCTATATAAATCATCTACAATAGAAGCAAAGGCCTGTTTACTTTTTTTAACAAAATATACTGAAAGCAATCATTTGGAAGAAATCGGGACAATAACTTTTGTAAATATACACTTCTGATTTTCCATACGTCAGTCCAGCGGCTCTGGGGGCAATGGAAGGTGGGCTCAAAGGATCTTTGCGTGGAAGCACCATGCGCTCCACACCACATCCCCCTCAATATATCAACACGGACAGGACGAAAATTGGACTGGACCCTTGTTAATGTCCCGTACTTAGGCCCTTTCGCCCTTGTTTCTGATTATTTATTTAAGACTTATTGATCAGCAGGCAGCGGTGAACGGGTTAGCAACAAAAATCATCTTGTCATCCGCCCCAGCTTTGCACGGCTCATTGTAGCGTGATGTTATAATTATGTGCCTATAGCCTTCCTCGATAAATGGACTATCCAACACAAAAATATTTTTTAAATTCGGACCAGATTCCCGAGATACGCGCGTTCAACCAAACAAACAATGAAACTCTTCAGCTTTATAATATAAAGTATAGAAAAGTATAGATTGTTAGAACTGATCAAAATTTTAAACAAACAACTTTTTCGTTTTTCGATGGTATGTAACGGATCGAGAAGCATTGCATAGTTAAAAAGGTTACGAAGATCTCCCTCGGTATTCAATACCACTCCTATTGCGCAATAAATAATATTTGCCTGCTACAGATTTACAATAAACAATAAATACGGTATTTCGGTAAAGGCAGTATTCTAATATTAGTTTATAGAAGCAAAGGTCAGATTGGCTGCGGGGTTTATTCATGTGGCTCAGTAAACAGAAAGTCAATGAACTTGTGGCTCGGCTCTGCTTTGCGAAAGTGTTCCATTGGTTATTTTATCTATTTTACCCTATTTCCCCACGTAGCGCGTTCGCGCGTAGGCCTGCTACGCTGTACGCTGCTACGAACCTATGACAAGCTACGGAGCATGTTTGTCGGTGATTGACCGTAATATGATATAACTGCTGATAAAGGCATAGTTTTTTATAACACATTTTGTATAGCGTTTGTGTATGGCAAATAAACTCTGCCGGTACTGTGATGATATTCTGTTCTTGAGTTAATTGTCTGGGAGGACCGCATCGCGTCGAAATATAATATGATCGACGGATGCCTAGAGTACCTGGCCAACTTAAGCTCTCTATCAGATCTTATTAAAAGCGATGTGAATCCTCGATTCCGATCACGTAGACAATTATTCGACTAAAGTGTGCGGGCTTGAATCACTAACCTCAGCGAACGGCCAACTTTTACAATAAATCCATCCTGGTCTCGACACTTAATCAGTCCTCCGATAAAAGCTTTAATCGTGAGTTAGAGGTACCTACAGAGGCAACTGATTTTATTCCGATGTTAGATGAACTAAATTACAAGAGGGAGTTCTGAATGACTTCAAAAGTTGGGTATTTGGAGCCCCACCTTTAAAATGGGTCTATTGATTTCTGGCAGTTAACTTTTATTGGGTTGGCAATATCATGTTTATGATTTTTGGGACGTTTTACGGTGATCCTCACCGTAAAGTTCAACAAGTGAAAATGAAATAAAAACTGTATATCACTTAAAATAATAATCTGGGTGTCTGCTAAACAAATGACAGTAAAGTAGGCACAATCGAGCTGAGGATCATATGAACTAAGACTGCTTATTTAAATTCTATAAATACCAAACTACTTTGCCTATGATAATCGTCATCCCAATCCTATTATTATGGTGCCATAATTGGTGTCAGCGGTTGCAGCTGTTTTTCAGAACCTGCATTTGTTTACTACAAGTTGATTGGCAACTCCACTGCTGCCTTTCTTATCTATGTCAGTCTTACTTGGATCTATGGCCGAATAAGGGCAGGTTTTATTGGTAGCTTTGCGGGAGGTAGCGCCGCAGTTAATTTCACTTAACCGAGATCAATTCGGCTTAGACGCTTCCTGATTTCAGCCTCTTGAAAAGGACTATCTATTATAGGAACGACTTGGAGTTAGCAAGTTTTGCCCAACGGAGTCAAGTTTGTTTTGCCAAAAGTAAGCCGACAAATCTTTCATGAGAGCTCAAGATGGCTTGGGATACGGTTTGTTGTACCAACTGTACTTCACTATCATCCAGGAAAAACGAAGTTGGCCTTCCTCCATGAACATACTAACGCTATAGATACAACCTAGCAGGTATATTATCATTTGGTAAGTGCAGGTTTCTACCAAGGCTAGCTACCACGTAGGTAGCTACCAGAATAAGAATTACAGTAAGGAACGGAAGGTTTACCTAACAGTAGTGCATGCAGCGGGGTCTGCAACACGATTCGTTCACACGATCGCTGAAACGGCTGTGAGTGTTAAGAATTTTTTAAACAAAAGTTGAACACTCACAAACTTCAACTTTTGTTTAAAAAATTTGAAAATCGAACTCGGATTCAGTGATCACCCGAACAAGTCGTGTTGCAAGAATTGAGGGGAACTAGTATCACTCGCATTTGCTTCACTCGCCAAAATATGCTTCTAAAGTAGAGTCAATTTGTGTAGGTATAGCCCAATTATTTTCGTATAATATTAGCACCTTGGCACTTGGCAGTTACAAAACCTTGGCAATGATTTTTTTGTAAGCTCTGGCCACATATTCAGCAAGCATTATACGTCGTGTTTGTGTTTGATTGATATGTGTGTTTCCTGTGTTGCTAAAAAAAAAGTGTACTTAGGTACCTATTGTATAAACTCATTCGATTCTACTTTATTCGGTTCACTACAACCTAATAAATAGCTGCATAGTTTGAGACTGCATTCAGCGATCACAATCGTTGTCCGTGGAAGTTCTCAGTCATTTTTGAATTTCAAAGTTTTATGGGGAACCTTGTCCGATGCACTTTGTTTACGAACAAATCGAGCTATGTTCGATAGCGAGGATCAAGTCCGCTATTCCCCTTCAACTTGTACGTCTTTGTTCCGCCAACTACCGGCGGGCGACGGTGCTTGATGAAACTTTGTCGGGTATTCCATTTATTCATAGTATTGATCATGGGTTTTGTTATTGTCTTTGCTAGAGAAGAGTGCTAGGTGTATGAATTTAGGCGGTCATTTTAGGTAAGAGAGTGATCTTTGGAATATCACTTTCAAACGCTTAACAGCATTTACGTAGCGCTCTGACAGAGATACGTACAGTAGGCCTACCACAAGCTCTGTCTGGCTCTGGTTTTGAGTCCGTGTGAGTGTTTTCTAAATTAATCCTACGTCGAAATGTCACTCACACAGTACACTGGTGAGCACTCACACAGGCAAAAAACCAGAGCCAGACAGAGCTTGTGGTAGGCCTTCAGTTTTATGTCGCGCATGAAGCGGGTTTTTACGGAGAGCCACAGATGAGAGACGTGATTCAATTTGCATGGTATGATGGACGGATTACTGGCTGTACTCGTCCCTTTGCACACGCAAATGCCGAGTGAAATAAAGCGTTGTTGTACAGAAATTTAAGTATTTGTACGTTTTTGTACATTTTTACTGCCACTTTTTAGAAGTAGATGATTTCTAAGCTTGGGGCTTTTTGATTTTTTAGGGTTCCGTAGCCAAATGGCAAAAACGGAACCCTTATAGATTCGTCATGTCTGTCTGTCTGTCTGTCTGTCTGTCTGTCTGTCCGTCCGTATGTCACAGCCATTTTTCTCCGAAACCGTAAGAGCTAGACTGATGAAACTTGGAAAGTAGATGTATTCTGTGAACCGCATTAAGATTTTTACACAAGAATAGAAAAAAAACTATAAATTTTGGGGGTCCCCATACTTGAAACTGAAACTCAAAATTTTTTTTTTCATCAAACCCATACGTGTGGGGTATCTATGAATAGGTCTTTAAAAATGATGTTGAGGTTTCTAATAATGTTTTTTTCTAAACTAAATAGTTTGCGCGAGAGACACTTCCAAAGTGGAAAAAAGTTGGTCCCCCCCCCTCTAACTTCTAAAATAAGTGACTGATAAAGCTAAAAAAAATACATGTTGTACATTACTATGGAAACTTCCAACGATATTAGGTTTGAACGAGATCTAGTCAGTAGTTTTTTTTTATACGTCATAAATCGTAAACCGCAATTTACCTTTCGACGAACTACTAGAACTCTATGTTATATTACTTACTGCTACGGAACCCTTCATGGGCGAGTCCGACTCGCACTTGGCCGCTTTCTTTTTAAGGTCCGAAAGAGATTCGCTAAGCCTGTTTGTTTGTTTATTCAGGAGTTAGATCCGGTTTACTCGTGGTATACTAGGAAATGATCATGCTGAAATGGTAAGTGTACCTACTACTTTTGTAATGTAATACTTTTGTTACCAACTCGAACAGGGTGAGCCCAGGACACCCCTCCACCCATTGTACCGACGACATTGTAGAGATCGCGGAAATTCAGTGAATGGGATTTGAATCGTTCTTCCTGGCAGTGATTATAATGTCCAGCAGTGAACTCTGAAGACGATGATGGTTTAACTCAGTAAACCTTTTTTCGAGATAACCTCTTTCGTCGAAAAAGCTACTTGTTCCATAGCTAGCGGGAAAAAAAAATGTATTCCTGAAAAACTTTACAATGTGTAGTGGGGCCACTTGTGGAGATGTGTCCGGAATGAATCTGAACGATTAGCGTTTATCACCAAGTATAATAGTGTGTTGGTAGCTGGAACAGCGTTTTGGCTTTCCCATTATCAGAGAAAGCCAAGGATTTGTTAAAAGTTGTTAAAGTTGGCATTATGCATAGATGATTGTACATAGTTTAAGTGATAATTCGAAGGTGGCATAATCTTGTAGATTAAACCCTCCTTTAATAAATGAAGACTTAAAAAAAAACTGGGCCCACTTGTATTGAATTCCACCCTTGCGTTGCTTACATCATTATTGTAGGGGTACCTATTATTGTAATACAGTAAAAAATTGCCAGAAAGGTCGTCACAGCAAAGATCAGTGCTCTTAAATTTCGGTTCAAGGAAGTTCTTTTCGTGCAAGGACAAAAAATGTGGTTTATAGTTGAGTGAGTCCCTCCCGCCCTCCCTCTCGTCCACTAATGAAGGAGCTACTCTATGCTTTCGAGTAGGGTTACATTGGTCGGTTCCATAGTGGACAGTTTTTTTTATTACCCTTGCTTGGCTTCACTGTGACACATCTGACCCTTTTATGAGATGGCGCTTTTACAGCGCGTTGTATGAGAGACAGGCTTTGACCACTGTCAAAATAAAAATGAAAATGATTCAGCAAACTATGATAGCAAAAAAGCGGCCAAGTGCGAGTCGGACTCGCCCATGAAGGGTTCCGTAGCAACAAGTACCATAATATAAAAGTTCTTGTAGTGCGTCGCAAGGTTAATTGCGGTTTACGATTAATGACGTATAAAAAAAACTACTAACTCGTTCAAACTCTCGTTGAAAGTTTGTATATCATATATTTTTTTTAGATTTATCATTCTCTTATTTTAGAAGTTACAGGGGGGGGATACATTTTACCACTTTGGAAGTGTCTCTCGCGCAAACTAATTAGTTTAGAAAAAAACGATATTAGAAACCTCAACATCATTTTTAAAGACCTATTCATAAATATGGGTACACGTATGGGTTTGATGAAAAAAAAATTACAAGTTTTAGTTTTAAGTACCAAAATTTATTGTTTTTTTTTCTATTTTTGAGTAAAAATCTTGATGCGGTTTACAGAACACTTCTAATCGCCAAGTTTCACCAGTCTAGCTCTTACAGTTTTAGAGAAAAATGGCTGTGACATACGGACGGACAGACAGACAGACAGACAGACATGACGAATCTATAAGGACAAAAAAAAAAAACGGAAGGGACAAAAAAAGTGTAGTTTTGGAACTTTTTGGAAAATCTTCTAAACCGAGATAAAAAGGCTATGTTATTGTAACAGAAACAACATTGCTCCTGTATCAATCGCAGTTACGTGTGGATTGTATAACTACCCACTTACTGATATCCATAAGTAAGTAAATTGTTCAAAGATAAGAGACTGAAGCAAGCAATCAAGTAAAAGGATATACGTACTTTTCCTACGGCACGTATTGATTAAATCAGAGAACCTCTCTTTCAGGCTCATAATTCATAATTCAGCATTGATGAAGAGGTAAGTAGTTATCGTTGCCAGTGCTTAAGCAAGTAATATCGATAAAATGTAGATAAGTAGACCAATTTATTGTAAACACAATTTATTAAACTTTGTTTAAGTAATTAGTAAGTTCGGTAACTGGATCATACAAAGAAAAAAATTCAAATCCATTTGGTTTAAAACATGTCCCAAAATTCAACGATAAGCCGGCACCAGAGGATGGACCTATGAATGACTATTCGAGAAAAAAAAAGAAAAAAAAATACCTCTACTTTTTTTTAAATTACTTAAAAAAAAAGCGGCCAAGTGCGAGTCGGACTCGCCCATGAAGGGTTCCGTAGCAGTAAGTAATATAACATAGAGTTCTAGAAGTTCTAGTAGTTCGTCGAAAGGTAAATTGCGGTTTACGATTTATGACGTATAAAAAAAAACTACTGACTAGATCTCGTTCAAACCAAATATCGTTGGAAGTTTCCATAGTAATGTACAACATATATTTTTTTTAGCTTTATCGGTCACTTATTTTAGAAGGGGGGACCAACTTTTTTCCACTTTGGAAGTGTCTCTCGCGCAAACTATTCAGTTTAGAAAAAAACAATATTAGAAACCTCAACATCATTTTTGAAGACCTATTCATAGATACCCCACACTTATGGGTACGATGAAAAAATTTTTTTTGAGTTTCAGTTTCAAGTATGGGGACCCCCAAAATTTATAGTTTTTTTTCTATTTTTGTGTAAAAATCTTAATGCGGTTCACAGAATACAACTACTCGCCAAGTTTCATCAGTCTAGCTCTTACGGTTTCGGAGAAAAATGGCTGTGACATACGGACGGACAGACAGACAGACAGACAGACAGACAGACATGACGAATCTATAAGGGTTCCGTTTTTGCCATTTGGCTACGGAACCCTAAAAATGGAAATTCTTCCAAAATGTATACCCCTTATGACACTTTTAACTACCATGACTAGAATTTTTCAAATATTTCAGTTTTTTTGTTTGTATCGGCAACCTAAGTAGTACTTTTATTCACCATAATCTTTGAAAATTACAGAATTTTCGTAGTTTTATACAAAAAAACAACCAAAAAAAATTATTTCCCTAAAATTTTGAAAGGTTTTAACGTTCAGTAAACTTTAACTCATCGTAGTGTAAAAAAAAAATATGGACTCTACTATGGCAAGTTTTTTAAAAAATTAGCGCAACTAACCTAGATTTTAAAATGGTATAATACTTTAGGAAAACTAGCCACAAAAAAAAATAATGACACTTTTTCTAATCAAGAACCAAATTTCATAAGTTGTTGTTAATAGTAATCACTTCTACTATGTGCTCAAATTAGATTTCTTTCGCAAATTCTTAGAATTTGGAAGGGACATGTGCGTAGTCAGTGAAGTTCAGAAGTCAGAAACAGATAGATAGTATACGTTAGAGAGAGACTACGTTAAAGATTATGGTGAATAGTAGTACTACTTAGGTTGCCGATACAAACAAAAAAACTGAAATATTTGAAAAATTGTGGTCATGGTAGTTAAAAGTGTCATAAGGGGTATACATTTTCGAAGAATTTCCATTTTTTTTAAGTAATTTAAAAAAAAGTAGAGATATTTTTTTTTTCTTTTTTTTTCTCGAGTAGTCATTAGTAGGTCCATCCTCTGGTGCCGGCTTATCGTTGAATTTTGGGACATGTTGTATATTTGAATCTTTTATGCCAACGCTATTATTTTAAAGTTGTAGAATTACGCTCAAGATAAAGGAAATAATGTAAAAACACGTTTTCATTTCGAGTCATATAAACTCAGCCGTATCAGAGGCGCTAATGAACCGCGCGAAGAACATCGTACTAAAGACTTTGGAGTGATCTTGGGGTGGATTTTTTGAGCGCACCTTCCCTTGTTCATTAGTGTAATTAACTTATGCCGAAGGTACCAATTCTTTCACAATTCGCTGGGGCTCGGTTATTAAATTACAAACTGATTCTGAGCTACTGGTAACCTAGATTCAAGCAAGAGATAAATTTTACTACACAGAAAAACGTTGATCGTGGCATTTTTTGTGCAAGTTTTTTGTAGGTTCTAAGGTTTAAAAAAATGGGTTTAATCAAGTACCTCCAATCGAGTCTCATTGTAACCCACCGCAACTATGTATATAACTACTAGCTGCCTATCCCGGCTTCGCACGGGTGGACATTTATTTTTTAAACACATAATAATTATCTATGTTACTCAAGGTGAACCTACGCTACGTCCAGCAGTGGACTGATATCAATTGATGATGATGATGAAAGAACATTCTATAACGTTTAGGAGCACTATTTTCTAGAACATTTTGTCCAAATCTAGAATTCAGAACCTTTTGCATGGGTAGGTATATATTTGAGTAGGTATTCTAGATAATTCTGGATTACTAACGTTTGGGTGGGAGCATTCCGGATGCTAACCGACTTTAAATTTGATTATTCCAGATCATTCTAGAGCGTCTATGTGCATTCTGTTCTCGTCAAAGTCGAGAATTTTCTGAAAAATCCCTAAGCGATAGAAAGGGATAGACATATATAAGTCCCTACGTGATAGAAAGGGATAGACATAGATTTCGAAACTTTTGCCCCTTATAAATTAATAACACCTAAATATTTAATATAAACTATCCTATCTTTTAAGTCCGACCATATTTTAGGCAGTTGCAAAATTTTATCGAAATCCGTTCGGTAGTTTCGGAGTTTATCGCGTTCCAAATTGTGACACGAAAGATTTATATATATAGATAACAGTAGGATTCCCGGCGAGTTGTTACCTACCCATTGTTTTTTTTTTTTTCCAGGCGAAATCCTTTATGGATACCCACTAGCGGGGGAACTAGTGGGTTATGTCAGACTCTTGCTACTGACTAAAACCCCTGGGGTGTTCCTCTACATTTGCGCTGGGTGGACGAGGTCATGGCTTCGTTTCGTTCCACAACCCCGTCAGCGCTTATCCTTGCGGACCCATCTTAAGGAAGGGCTGAAGCCCTTTCCTCTTCATCTGAAGGCACCCTGTACCCTTCTGCGGGTCCCTCTATGGCGGCATCCGTGCCAGATAGGCACGATGAAAATATCCCATGTATGTGACTTGATTGAACAAAATAACCCAGCAATTCACACTTTCCTCTTGTGCTAATATTATACCACAATTTTTAAACTAGAATAAAATGTCTTTATTATACCTTTCCCATAAAAAATATTATAGGTGTAAATTGTTGTACGCAGGGTTTGAACAGATGTGCCTTGAGAAAGTACTTCATACTTAGAGTTCTTAACTTCAAGGGCATGCCTATAAAATATAAGTAGGTACTTGCTTACCCATACATCAACTTGGTAAAAGAGTAACTGCTTTTATCAGCAACTATATAAAGGCAAAAGGGTTAAATCTAAGATGGCCTCAATCCGATCGAATCATTCGATATTTTTTTACACATACCTAGTCAGATATTCAATAGTTGTGAATCTATAGCATCTACATAATATAGCATATAAAGGAGGTTTGATATGATTTGATGTTCTAAAATATTATTTAGACTAAATTAAAACTCGTCGTGCTCAGTATCTATAAGCTAAGACGATATTTGAAACGATGAGTGATCTTTGAAAATAAGTAAAGTTCGTCCGTAGTAGAGATTGACAACATGTTTGTTGTAAAAGCCATTAAACTAGGTTCAATGTAATTTACCACTATGCCACTTACAGACTTTGTAGCTCCTCTTGGGCAAACTTGGCTAACTATAACTAAGCGCTTCGTTTATTAATTACGACGAATCCATTTGAACGGGAGAGAGAGTTCCGAAGCGATTTCCATATTTTGTAGTGCTGAGTTTTGTTTGAAATGTTTTAGTATCATCGGCGGTTTTGTTCAGTTTGTGGCATCGTCTGCGTCGTCGGTTGCTCAATGGTAATTGGCAGGCTGAATCGCACGCCCGTCGCTAGTTTGCAGAAGTTGAATTAGTTTTAACTGAAAGCTGGACGGTGACACGAGACGCAGCCAGCACGAGCGGAACGCCCTCATCCAGCCTCAAATTAATTAAAATTATTCGTTGAAAGCGGAAAGCGTCGCGAATACCAGCTTGTTATCACGCCCTTGTTGCTTTGAAAACATGAAACTCACTGCTTCCTCACATTCAGCTCTCGTAATAAATTCTGGCGGCAGCGTGTCAGAGCATGTGACTCTTCAATACCAACCTATTAAAATTTATTAGTGCCGTGTTTCGCCGGATCTACGGACGGGGTTGACTAAGTGAACAAGGTGCCTGGTGCGTAATATAAGACAGGCAGGGACTGAACTGTTACAGTAGTAAAAGTATAGGTAAGTGAATTCTACGAGTTAGCCAATTCATAATATAGCAAGCAAATAGACCTGACCTGGCTCCTTACTTTTTTAATATTGACGTATAATATTTGGCAAATTTACCAAATATTATAGGGTAAACCGACAGTCGTTGGACACCATACTATTATTGGACACCTACAATTTACACGTTAATAATAAGAAATCGTTTGAAAAAATGCGCCATCAGTCGATTCCAATAGGGACTGTTGACATTTGTTATTGTAATAGTCCTTAGTGAGTACCACAGATGGCAGCAGTAAAAACACAAAAAAAATATTTTCCGGTCGGACATCGTGGCAGGTGGAATTCGAGCGTAAAAATTAAAAAAATCATAAGGATAGAAGTTTGGTTCCAGAGTGATATCAGCGGGTCTGAAGAATTTATGCTTCTAGCTATTGGTGGAGCGGTAAGACTATTGCTTAAGCTGTTTATTTCTATGGTTTTAAATAAAAAGATGTGCTGTTTTGAGGTTCTTTTGCACTGTCCAATGACTATAATTTTTTTTAAACAAAAATCTAATATTGGACACTGTCCAATAACTATATTTTTTTTCAATAAGAAGTTTTAACCATTTTTACACTTCTATAAGTTGGCGATTTTGTTGATAAAGGCGTATTCATATTTTAAGCTTTTTCGGTGGCTTATTTCAGTTATTGGACGGCTGTCCAATGACTGTCATAATAATATTAAGACAGTCATTGGACAGCCGTCCAATATATTATTATATCAAATAAAATTGATGTTGCAGATAAGTCTTCAAATGATTTGAATTTAGCACTGAAGTAGCTAGACGAATCAGATAAACCAAAGATACGCGAAATAGCTAGAAAATACGGTGTGTCAAAAAATTCGCTGCCTAAGACCCCTGAAAGAATGAATAAAAGAATTGGTACCTAACAAAGTTATTATATTTGATAAATACGGTCTATGTTCCTTGATTAAAGTTCGTTATTTTTAATACTGTGTTTTATTAGACTTCCCTGAAACACTCTCTTGTGACGAATGCAACACATTTTGAAGATAAAAGGAATTTTTATAATCTGTCCAATAACCATATAGCCCTTGTCCAATAATTAAAAAAAATGTCCAATGACTATGATTTCAACAACTTTTTTTTTAAACTCACTTTAAATATAAATAGCCTTTTAGATTATGTATTTTTTAATATTTACATGTTAGTGCATATATTCTAGAATTAGAATCTCATAAAATTACCTAAAAAATTTATAAACTTTTTACAAATATTTGAATCTTGCAAAAATTGATCGTTAGCTGTCCAATAACTGTCGGTTTACCCTACGTCAATATTTAAAAGTATGGCCATTGGTAATTATTTTATAGCATTTTAGTTTATGTTTCTATTTTTTAACCAAGAGATCCTCATTGTATACCCGCTTCAATAAACATTATTATTTGTATTTTTGATACCCCGGTGATTAAATATCTCTATAAACGTCAGGTCAATTTAGCACAAAATCAATTTTTATCGATCCCGAAAAAAGATTAGTAATGGAATGATAACATCATATCGCAGACGACTGTACATAGGTATAACAACTGAAGTAAAGATAAGCGTACCTATATTTTTGAAACTGCTGTCGGTATGAACACCCTATGAAACCTGCAAAAATGCATATAGGGTTGCGAAGTGCAATTTTTACCTTTTCAAGAGCACTTGAGAAAATGTTGATGCTAGGTCACGCATGGCATGTCGGGTCACGCTTCCAAGCGCTCCCAACCGTGTGATGACCTAGACGTGCTTGTTGCTACAATGGGGTAGGAGGTAGCTAGGTTAGAAAGCACGCTTGTTTTATTTAATTTTTACATTGCCGTTACATAAGTATTCACCTGTATGCCAAGTAGGTATGGTACATCACGGTAGCTTTCCAGCATTAATTTTTTGATTTTTAATTTGACTGGGATCACAAAACTAAGATTTGTAACACACCTTACAAGGAATGTGTATTATAATTACTTAGGTACTCGTTTTAAAATAAATGTAGAAGGGCGTTAGCATGCTATAGGAAAAATGAAATTGATTATGCTCTACCACAGAGAACTTTAATAAGTTAAATAAAGGCTCGATGTAAATAAAGGCACGTACACACACGCGGCACGCTATCTTCGTTGGCGCGCGGCACTGTCCGGCCACGACGTTTTTACGCCGGAAGTCCCTATGAGTTAGTAGGATAGGGCTGCTGCCGCCACTTCCGGTAGCGCCTGCCTTTTATTATTTAATCTAACTACAAAACAGATATGGAGATGTCCACGCGATGCGAGGAATGTGATAAATATAGGGGCGTATGGAAACAGAACATTTTGATTTTACCTGAATACCTTGGGAATAAATTATAGTTAGCTATAGTTCACGGTACATTGGCACTAGGTTGGAATGTTATTAAAATATGTCAAATGTGTGTAGCACAGTTGAGCTCTAAGCTACTATCTTTAAAATAAGATAAAATTATAATAATAAACAAAATTAAATAATTGAGCATTTATCAATAATTTTTGTATGTTTTTAATGAATAATTAAACTCAAAAACTACTGTGCCGATTTTAAACATTCTTTCACCATTGGAAAGCTACATTCACCCTAAGTAACATAAGCTTTATTTATGTGTTTAAAAAATTAATATCCACCACAATTTTTTGATATAAACAATGTCATAAAAGAAATTCAATAGGAATAATTGTTTTAAAATAACCTAACAATAGAGCAGGCTGTTAGAAGTTATTATACTGTTATTATAGCATCTAGAAATACCACAACTATCAATAACAATAATAAAAGAATACTTTATGAAATTCGTTATATTTTCATGAGAAGGTTGGTATGTATTTTTTTCGGAATCCACATTTTTATGAAGGCCGTTACATGATTTATGTAGGTAAGCGATATTGTAGATTGTATTACAAGAGGAAGGGATACCGCATAATTTCATAAAAACATACTAAAATTGCTATGAAAGACGATGAAAAATATATTTTTCTAGGTACGCACATACTTAGGTATGTAGGTAATTTTCGGATAACTAAGCAAGAAGCCTTTCTATCAGATCTCTTGATACTCACAATCTTTGGGGATGGAATATAGGGAAATACCTATAGCCAACGTAGTATGACGTAAAATAATGGTAATAGGTATGTATTTCAGACTTCACAGCATATTTTTGAAAAAGCACCTAGAAGATACGAGATTCGAAGGCAATATGTGCCTAATCTTTAATTAATATAACTAGGGTAGGTTAACCTCTTACGTAGGCACTTCGGTAGATAGTTCTACCGAAGTGCCTAAGTGGTAGTACCAAAGTGGATATTTCGTATGTAATAATACCTATTACACCTATACCTACATGCACATAGTACGTTGTTTCTTCTGTTTGCACCTGCGGTGGCTCAAGCAAGGCAAGACCATAAAGTTATTAGCATAAATGGGCCATTGTTCTACTGAGATCGTTACGCTGGCAGCCATTTGTATAAATATCTGTGGCGGAAAAAGTCGTGGCCGGATTAAGTTGCTCGTCGTACATTATGAGAACATCCGCATTATATTTCACAGAGCGGCATGAATAATGTGCTGTTGGACCGCACAGTGTAAAGTTACTTTGAATCAGGCGATGGAAAATTCCGGAGATGCTACAAATTTTTCTCAAAATTTTCCGTCTGAACTAGCGGCGGGCGCGGCTGCGCGTAACTTATATTATAAATACGAAGCATAGTATGTCTGTCAGTCTGCATGTTGTTGGAAATCATAAACTGATATACAAAATACAAAAACATCTAAAATCCTTGTTGTATAAAAAACAACAAAGTGTAGAGACTATAAGAAACGCGCTTGGACACATTTTTAGAATAACAATCTAGAAATTTAAGTCAGAATAAAATTGGTCATTAGCCTACAAAATACATTATGGCTAGATCGTAATCTTATTACTATTTACAATTATAGGTATGTAAACTATAACAAAAAAAAACTAAAATCCTTGTGGAAGAGTTTCCTTACTGATTTATAAAATCACCACTCACACTCAAACCTATACTTAAACTTATTTATTCAAACAATATAATTAGTAAGTATAGTCCTACTGCAGGGGCAAAGGCCTCCGTAATCTCTTTCTAAACGTTATAGCCCTGCATTTTTGAAAAAATAACTAGGGATCCCTTACTAAAACTGAAAAAACATTGCCAATATTAATTTTGTCGTCCCTTAAGTTCACCAAGACCAAGGCTAAGGCCTTTTTCGCTGAAATGGTTACACTTTAAAAATACTGAACATAAAAGTTAGCATAATAAGCACGGTAATTACTTAGTTCCATAAAATCATGTAATTAATCGGCACCTGCGCTTAGGTTCACCTTCAGGCATTATACTCGTAGTAATTATTCTTTTGATTTCATTGAATAAATTTAAAAGTGACTCAGACAAATAAATACATTTTAGATGGCTAAAGTAATAAATATCTTCCTTCTAATATGCAGAAAAATAAAAATATAATCCATTCCCTTTTTAAGTTATAAAATACTAGTTGTAAAAAAACTCCAAGGTTTTTATTCCCATCTCCTTTCTCCAGCACGTCTGTATCTGTATGAAAATTGATTAGGTAGTGTGTCGTGTGCATGTGAGGTTTTTCTTATTAGCTTTCTGAATTTCTCTTTAGGTCGTGCAGTGTAGCCAAGTGGAGATTGTCTCAGATTTGTTTGGCTGCCTCATTGTGGTGATTTAGGTAGCGCGGGTGCTAAAATAGCCGGCACAAAGGGGCTAAGCTGCGATATAATCTTAAAAGTGACGTTAAGTTGGAATATTACAGCCACTATTATTCTTGAAGATAAGAGTACCTACTGAATTGTTTAATTTAAATTATTAGAATCTTCAGCGAGGTGTCTGAACAATAGATAATAGAAGACTCGCGAACGTAATTGAATATCTTGTGGGATGAGCTCCGAAATTACAGTTCTGAATACGATTTCTCGGTCCTTAATTAATTGCTTAATAAGGATTGACAGTGATAGCCTCTCATATTTTTTTAATTTCAAGCTCATTGACTTGTGATCTCGGTGATTCTACCTACAATGCATTTCTTTTCTATCAATTTTTATTTAAGCACAGCTACCTACAAATTCGGTAAGTCAGCACTGCAGAAAATTAATACATAAAAGAACTACTAAAAGACTATACTGTTTGTACAATCTTGCTACTTGATTAGGATTATTCTACCAGGAATTTCGCCAAATGTAAAGCTCGGAATGGAAATACAAAGAGAGACATGCTCCTCATATTATGCTTTTATTAAAAAGAAGGAAAAATACCTTAGTTTTGAGAGCCAAGAGAACAATATCGACAGTAGTAGTCGACAATCTCAGCTCTGGCTTATTCTGCGAGCGTTATTGCCTGTTTGAGACGAAACCCAGCAATTGCAACAAAGATTTTAGGGTTGCGCAGAATGGATTCTTCTTATCCAGCCAATGTTCAGCTGAGAGAATAGATAATGTTATTGCTATGTAAACAGTGCTGTAAAATTTAGATAAATCTCACAATGTTGTGGGACCAAGGAAATGTCGGGACGAATGTTGTTACTTTGGGAAGTTCGGGGAAACATCTATCTGTTGAGTTGTGCCTTTATTTGTGAGTCTGCTAACTCATCCGTTTTAACAAGCAAAGTTTTTGTATTCTTGAGAAGTCAACTGTAGCTGCCAACTGGTGTTTTTTCCGCCATTCATAATACGAGTACCTCTAGGTACCTACGAACTTATAACCTCACTAGGATGGAGGGAGAGCGCCCCAACAAGGTATTTTAAGAATCGAGATTTCTATCTTTTCTAAACAAAATCTCTAAGTTGAAGGTACCTTCTAGTAGTTCCAGCGGGCACTGATTGGTCGAATTTTTAAGATAAATAATAAAACAGGTCATTTTGCATGGTTCTCGCGCAATCTCCCGGGATTGAAGGAAGTTGGGATAATTAGTTGGAGCGCTAAACACGACGCTAATAGATCTGCAAGATTGATGGTGCGCACAAAGAAAAACACAAACTCATGCATCAATCTGACACGTAGGTACGACGTATTCCCAGAGTTTTGTTCCGTGTTTCTATTAAATTTATCAACGAGAATTTTTTCTCTCATGGCTGGTTTAGGGTAAAATTTATTTTGAATTTATCGAGGCCGTCCTCGATTGAATAGTCAGTGTTTTGTTTGCATTGGAATCTTAGAAGCAAGAGAAACAAAATAAACTTACCTATACCTAACAGAGTAGTCATTATTTTATTGCTCCTTTCAAAGGAGTCCTTTGGCATTATAGGTATTACCAATATTTTTTTACGTTTTTGCCGGCAAAAGGCTCTTTAGAATATTGAAAACAAGGGACAAAATGAAAATATACAATCTTCCGGTTGATTTGAATTTCGATTTGGGTGTTCATTATTGTAATTACATATAATCTAAACATAATGTATTTAATTATGTATACATACCTAGAATGATTAAATCAGATAGCATAACAATTTATTGGTTTTATGTTTTTTTGATTTCATCTTATTTTTAGATTTCGAATCATCCATTGGGATCAAAATTCGATTTATCTCTTCCCCACTACAACGCGAGCGAAGCCGATACGTGATGTTGTATTTTCAAGTTCACGATTCAATCACTACGAGTGGGTTCCTAAGCGGAACCCGGTCGCGTGAGTGTTAATCATGCTTGGCGAATTTATTTCTCAGTCATCATAAAAGTTGACGTAATATACTAATTGAGGTACCTAGGTTATATATTATCTTCTTTCTATTTAACACGTACACGTAGGCACTTACAAGGTCTTCGTTAGCGTAGCTTATACTCGGTTCCGGACCGAACGAAAATTGTCAAAGTAATTTTCTATTTACACACAGGCTTAAATAAATTAACGCGAAAGTTCATTCGTGCGGAGCTTATTTAAACTTGTATTGGAACAGTAAACGAGGCCTCTAATTAATAGAACGACAACATTGGCAGAATACGTGGGGGGTAGTCAAGTAGGTGTTCGTTAATAAATACCTACTGAGCACTTCTTCGTGTTCCCTAGCAGAGTTTATTCCTCATTCCTTTTCCTATTAGAATATGATAGAAGGTTAAGATGATCTATTCTTTATACTGGTATTTACCACAGCCATAAACATTAATTATCTAGGTACCCATATACACGAAAAATCACAAAACAATTTGATATAGATTTTGGTACCTACACGCTAAACTGATTTAAATGAAAAAGTAAGTACGTAATTTTTTGTAGTATAATTTGGGATTGGAATCGACTGAGATAAACCAATACTTTTTCCAATAAAATCTGTAGGGTCTTGGCATAAAAAAATATCGATAGCATTGCCAACTTCAAAGAGTTCGTTTGGAAAAGGTGAACAAAAATACTAAGGAGCCTTTTGAAAAAAATTTCTAACAAGATAACAAGTTTTTATCGCACAATACACCCATGCGAATGAATTCACTATTTGCTAAATCAGTGGCATTTTCAAAAAGTTATATTATTTTTCAGACTCTGCAAGCATTCATAGCTGCCAATTATAGCTAAAGATTGAACCTTTAACCTTGCGCTTCGCAGAAATTCACTCACATGTATGGAGGCGTAGGCCAAAAGATAAACGTGATAATAACTAGATCTAACGAAGGGTGTTTACAAACTACAATTAGTTACTTTCACATTTTTATTATTAGGTTTCATTTATTTACTGTTCCTTACCCTTTCAAACCACGTCTTTTTGTTAGCCACCTATAGAACACATTTTGTAGACTCTTTTAAGTCTCCCGCGATACAGGCTAGTCCTAGTGCGGGGTTTATTGCATATCTGGATTTTTGTAAAACTGATTTCTCGATTAGAATTTTTTTTTGTGGTAAAAGTTTTTTTTTAAATGTTATATATCGCTCATTAAATTCAAAAGGGCCACATTCCGAAAAAAATCAAAATCGTTTTTATTGCATAAAACATATCAAAATTGACCAAATTTTTATATTCGAAAGAGACACCCATTGCTTTAGAGTTTAAAATGGTCCAATCACACAACTGCCCGTGGTCCATTTTGTCATGTTGACGACTAACTTCAGAGCAAAACGGCCATACTGTTAATTGCGACCCGGCAGTCTGCGTAAGCGCACGTCATTTTTATTAAAAAGGGCCATATTCCGGAAAGTAACTGGTGTTGAAGTGTTATTACATAGTGAAAAGTGCCATATTTTGAAATGTGACCGTCTTTAATTAAAAAAAACACGTGAGTACAATATTATTTAATAAGGAAGCATGCCATATTTCAGAATGCGTTTCTTTTATGTTTAAATACTGCAAGTTTGATAATAATTTATTGAAACAAAAGTGCAGTACATGGAATATGGTCTGTTTTGCGTATAAAATTACCTTGATTTTGATTAGAATTATTTGAGCTTTTTGTTTCATGGCTGTTTTGATGTTCGTGAGATATAACAGTATTTTTATTAAACGATTTCTTTACTGCTAGTTGATCCGACAGACGTCCTGTTAATATTTCAATTTGCTGGCCTGCACTGTAATATGAAAATTTCGAATGATGATGTACCTCAACATGAAATTATGACAATCTATATATATATAACTCAAAGGTGACTGACTGACTGACTGACTGACTGACATAGTGATCTATCAACGCACAACCCAAACCACTGGACGGATCGGGCTAAAATTTGGCATGCAGGTAGATGTTATGACGTAGGCATCCGCTAAGAAAGGAAAATTGAAAATTATTTTCCGAAGAGGAGAAAAAGGGGAAAAATGGTATAAAGAAAAATCAACGCACAGCCTAAACCGCTAGCCCTAGAAGCATGAAACTTAGAAGGTGTGTTCCTCTTATAGAGCAGAGGTGCACTAAGAAAGAAAATAGGAAAATTATTTCCCTGAAAGAAGAAAAAACGGAAAATGATTTTAAGAAAAATCACAAAAAATAGCTTTACAAAATACGCAAAAAAACATTTAAAAAAATTCAGCTATTGCAGCATCTGGCACCAGGTTCGATTACACACAAAGGTTCACAAACAAACCGATGATAACCACTACGACAAAATCGCAGAAAACATCTATCATACTTAAAATAAACACTGTTGAAAAAAAACGGCTCCAACAGCACTCACCTTAAAATTCAAATACAATCTAAAGTACAAGCTCAAATCAATGGTAACTAGCAGTTGGTCATGTCAAATAAAAAAAACAGATTCGATTATACACCAACAACGAATAAGATAGCCCAAACTAGCCACTTCAACAAAATCACAAAAAAGAGCTTTAGAAAATACGCAAAAAAAAACATTAAAAAAAATTCAGCTACCGCAGCATCAGGCACCAGGTTCGATTACACACAAATTTTTACAAAAAAACCGATGATACCCACTAAGACAAAATCGCGGGAAACATCTATCATACTTAAACTAAACACTGCTGAAAAAAATCGGCTACAACAGCACTCACCTTCAAATTCAAATACACTCTAAAGTACAAGCTCAAAACTATAGTAACCAGCAGTTGGTCATGTCAAATTAAAAAAATCTGATACGATTATACACCAACACGCATACCAAACCCCAAATAAGCCACTAATATAACATAAAATCACAAAAAATAGCTTTACAAAATATGAAAAAAAAAAAAAAAACAGCTACCGCAGCATTTGTCACCAAGTTTTAATACACACAAATGTTTACAAAAAAACTGATGATAGCCACTAAGACAAAATTGCGGGAAACATCTATCATACTTAAACTAAACACTGCTGAAAAAAATCGGCTCCAACAGCACTCGCCTTCAAATTCAAATACACTCTAACGTACAAGCTCAAAACTATAGTAACCAGCAGTTGGTCATGTCAAATTAAAAAAATCTGATTCGAATATACACCAACACGCATACGAAACCCCAAATTAGCCACTAATATAACATAAAAATCACAAAAAATAGCTTTACAAAATACGCAAAACAAACACTAAAAAAAAATCAGCTACTGCAGCATCTGGCACCAGGTTCGATTACACACAAAGGTTCACAAACAAACCGATGATAACCACTACGACAAAATCGCGGGAAACATCTATAATACTTAAACTAAACACTGTTGAAAAAAATCGGCTCCAACAGCACTCACCTTAAAATTCAAATACACTAAAGTGCAGGCTCAAATCTATGGTAACTAGCAGTTGGTCATGTCAAATAAAAAAAACAGATTCGATTATACACCAACGACGAATACGATAGCCCAAATTAGCCAATTCAACAAAATCACGAAAGATCTTTACAAAATACGGAAAAAAAAAACATTAAAAAATTTCCAGCTACCGCAGCATCTGTCACCAGGTTTGAATACACAAAAAATTAAAAACAAAAAACAATGATAACCACTAAGACAAAATTGCAGGAATCATCTATCGTACTTAAACTAAACACCGCTGAAAAAAATCGGCTACAACAGCACTCGCCTTCAAATTCAAATACACTCTAAAGTACAAGCTCGAAACTATGGTAACTAGCATTTGTTCATGTCAAACTAAAAAAACCAGATTCGATTATACACCAACGAATACGATAGCCCAAATTACCCAATAAAAGAAAATCACGAAAAAGAGCTTTACAAAATATGCAAAAAAAAACATTATACAAAATACGCAAAAAAAAAATTAACAAATTTCCATCTACCGCAGCATCTGTCACCAGGTTTGAATACACAATTTTTTTTCAAAAAAACCAATGATAACCACTAAGACAAAATTGCGGGAATCATCTATCATACTAAAACTAAACACCGCTGAAAAAAATCGGCTACAACAGCACTCGCCTTCAAATTCAAATACACTCTAAAGTACAAGCTCGAAACTATGAAAAACCAGATTTGATTATACACCAACGAATACGATAGCCCAAATTACCCACTAAAAGAGAATCACGAAATAAAGCTTTACAAAATATGCAAAAAAAAACATTAAAAAAATTCTGCTACCGCAGCATCTGTCACCAGGTTTGAATACACACAAAGGTTAACAAAAAAACCCAAGATTACCACTAAGACAAAATCGCAGAAAACACCTATCATACCGAAGATAAGCACCGCTGAAAAAAGTCAGCTACAAAAGCACATGCCTTTAAATTCAAATACACTCTAAAGTACAAGCTCAAAACTATGGTAAATAGCAGTTGGTCATGTCAATTAAAAAAACCAGATTCGATTATACACCAACAAATACGATAGCCCAAATTAGCCACTTAAACAAAATCACGAAAAAGAGCTTTACAAAATACGCAAAAAAAACATTAAAAAAATTTCAGCTGCCGCAGCATCTGTCACCAGGTTCGAATACACACAAAGGTTTACAAAAAAACCGATGATAACCACTAAGACAAAATCGCGGGAAACATCAGTATCATACTTAAACTAAACTCTGCTGAAAAATAAAACAATAGCACTTGCCTTCAAATTCAAATACACTGTAACGTACAAGCTCAAAACTCTGGTAACTACAGTTGGTCATATCAAAATAAAAAAACGAACTCAAATATCCACGCGGACGAAGTCGCGGGCAACAGCTAGTATGAATATAAGATCTAATAAATGGTATTTGCCTATTTGTGGTGTTATTTAGGTAACTTGCAGAGGTATTTTTGGGGTTCAAGTACCTACAGCGACTCACATCTTTTTTTTTGTTCATAGAATGCTCAGTCGCGCACATCGGATTTTGAACATGGTCAGAACAAAAATGAAGATCTTCAAACATCAACACACAATAACACAAACTTTGACTCAACTTCCAACTTCGCCGATCAAAGATTGCTGTCCCCGTCATTCTTGTCTGATAGTTCTTGTGATAAAAATTAAATAGCAGGCAGCCAAAATAACCTTCATCTGTCAATACTTGATGAAAGTACTGCATCTGATGTGAGAACTCCAGAAAAAAAGAGCTGATTTCGTTGTTGAGGAAAGTACAGAAAATACAGTGTTCTGTACTTTCCTCAACAACGAAATCAGCTCTTTTTTTCTATTATAAACTTCCGGAAAATGCAACTAAGCTTCCTATTCGGAAGTTTAAAGCCTATGTTAAGAGTAATTTAATAAAGAAAGCGTACTATACTATAGATAGCTATATGAATGATAAAACTGCGTGGCCCGATGTCCCGGTCACTCTACCCATAGGAAGCTATAGCATGTCAATTTGCAATGTCTGTACCTACTATTAACCTATCTATTTATTATTATTTTATCTTATTTTATATCTGTGTAGATACTTTATTATAACTTTGAAGCGTAGCGTGTGCTATCTTTTAAACTTTAGCTTTTGTATTATTGCATTGCATACGTCTGACTAAGTGAAGTGGCACCACACTGGAACTTCACTGCTATTATTTTAGACTATCTTTGATTTGTAAACGGATCATTATAAAAAACCGGTAGGAACCGAGCCGTAGTTTGTTGCCTGTTCTTCTAGGCTTGGTCGCGTGGAACTGGCACCTAGACTCACCTAGCTTTAAGACGTTTATTTAATTTGACAGAATGAAAATCAGATAGCGACTCAGATGAATCTTCATCTACGTTGTTTTTTTCAATTAAACCATTTTTTGTAATTAATTTTGCAAGTTTTTATGTTTTATGGTTCTAACACAAGTGCGTGATTCTTTATTTTAGTTTTTTTTAAGCATTTAACAAAACTGCGACGTAAAATTTGAAATTAATCTTATTTTTTGTATGATTTGTGGCCTTTCATTTAATAAATTCATATAATATTTTGAACAATTTTATATACAATAGGGACTTATTTGACTCTGTATGTTTCTGGACGAAAGTTACAGTAAAAATTATACTATAGGTAAATAACGGTTTAAAATACGCATTGAATGATATATCCCACATGTATATACGAAATATGATTTACAAAATAATACGAAAAAACGACGCCCAAAACTTCAAAACGCTCTCCTGAAAAAAATGAAGTTTTTGGAATGTGGCACTTTTGAATTTAATGAGCGATATGCTGCACACAGGACCCACCTTCGTAAGTTTGGTCGGCTCGAATTTTTGCTAAGTATCCAAGTGAAGGATTCGTATTTTTCAAACTTGTGAAGATGAAAATGTTTTGCAAACTGTGAAATATTCGTAATCTTCAAATCCAGAAGAATTGTAGACTATGCGGTAGTCTAAAATAGTCAGCATCAGAATCATTTTTGGGCGTCGTCGGTTTCGTCGTCGATCAAAGATTTTTCGTATTTATAGTCAACTAGCGGCCAGTGCCGGCTTCGCACGGGTGGAAATTTATTTTTTGAACACATAAATATAACCTATGTTACTCAGGGTGATGGTAGCTTTCCAATGGTGAAATAGTAGTTTTTGATTTTATTAATTTATAAACATACAAAATATAATATTTTCGTCTTTAAAGTTAGTATAGAAGTTTAATGAAGTCTGGAGAAGGATTTGTCGTAATAAATAGAATCCCTATCCAATTATTTAGTTCGTGTCGCGTAGCAGATCCCCCTCTCGAGAACGATTTAATTTATGTACACTTACACATTGGGAATTGTTCTATATGAATTTTTAACGAATGCGAATAGGTATAATGGAAAGGAATTAATTTGCTAACATGTAAGTAAGGAGGAGCACGTCGGAGCAAATGTTTGAAAATTATTAAAGAAACGGTAACAATTTTTACACGGAACATAAAAATTAGGTACCAATTGTCTTGGTTCGGTTTCTAGTAGTAGTACGCAGTGCTTTGATCGCGGCTTTTTTGTGTAGTCTAATAAAATAAACTACTATGTTACCACCGCAGAAAAAAGTGGATCCTTGTGTACCTACATACGTGTTACAGTAATTATTCCGCATCGCAACATCCGCACGTCTTATACCAAGTTATAGACTTTTTTCATCTAAATCCCTGTTCCCAAGTAGCAAACAATGTCCAGAAAATA
Organism: Thera obeliscata; assembly: GCA_947578465.1. NCBI lineage: Eukaryota > Metazoa > Arthropoda > Insecta > Lepidoptera > Geometridae > Thera > Thera obeliscata. The sequence continues at coordinate 4,738,528 of OX387927.1, forward strand.
AGGCCATGAGTGGCATAAGACACTTTGTTAATCATCTCCATTGATACAAGAAACCTAACAAATCAGTCAAATTCATAGAGAGCAAGAAACTTTCGCTTATACCTACAGCGCTTTTTTGAATGTAATGTATTTTAATAATTGACAACTTTTTTCTATCAACTTGCTTAATGATTGCAAAAAAATGGTTGTATAAGTAACTCAAGTAATAACAGTCCATCGTTTCCTCCATGCTGGGAGAGCGGCGCGAGGCACTTCCTCCTAATCGCATCGCTACATTGTATGGACAACCCGCGTAATGGCCTTTTTTGTTTTCCTTCATTTAGGCTCCAGGTGTGGAAGCTTACCAGGAGGAAAACGTTCCCTTGGACGGTATCGTAGGTAACATTGAATCATCGGTCTCACTGCAAGGGCGTCCCAGCCCATGCGGTACTTCATCCTGAAATTATGACTTTGGTACGTGCCCGATATTTCGGATGAGATAAGAATACCGTTTTATGTGTATTCGCGTCGCAGAACACAAAATTACTGTGAATGATAAAGTTTATAGCGAGCGAGTGAATGTCCAATATCCCGTACCAGCCTAACCCCCTCTTTTATACAATATATCTATGTATATCTATATCAATATACCTCTGTCTGGGTGTTATATTGTATTCCATACCTACCTACTTAGAATACATCATTTTTATAAAAAAAAATGTATATGAGAATTATATCAGCTTTCTGGTTCCTATAGTACCTACAAGCTCTGCTTTATTTAGGTCTAGATAGATATAGTGCTGTGTGGATTGTCTAAAATATTTATTTATTTATGTCTATGTTTTCTTGCAGCCGAAAGGAACACACAGGTGGCACATTTATAATATTAAAAAACGGAAACCAAATGAACATTCGCTCATTCGTTTGATTGAATTAAGAATCGTTAAACAGAGGTCTCATGTCGTGGACTTATTCAGGCTGCTGAAGTTTGTGTTGATTTGAAGCCTTGCGCACAACTAAGCGCAAATCGCTGATCGCTCTTTCATTGATCGCCACCACAGAAAGCTTATATGTGCGCAAGGCTTTAGAACTCTGTGAGGATCTGGGGCTCAATTCTAGACCAGTTACTTTTTTCTGTAAATTTGACAGTTCTTGTGATATGTCATACCGTGACAAAAAAGTCACTGGCCTAGAATTGAGCCCCTGAGATCTTTTAGACATGATTTAGACGAAGTCTACAATATAGTCTATGCGAAAGCATATGTTTGCCTGTGTTCGGTCTTTGTTAGTCATGCAATGCAATGACCATAAAAATATACAAATAACGTAAGCATTTTAAAAGATAAAACACCACCTTTCTGAAGCCAGTCTTATCGCTATCCCGGGCTGCTCTTGAAAAGTTCAGGATTTTTAAGCAAGTGCATATTTGAATTTAAGTCGTGTTACGGAGAGTGGTATAATCCCAGTTTATAAGAGTTAGTGTTATTGCGGTCCGTAGAGACGGCGCGCTTACAGTTCGTAGAGGTTTTTAAAGGATTAAAAGCAGCCAGCGAGCTCTGACCTAATTGCAAGCGCAAATAAAAACCTTATGATGGTTACTTGAAATAAACACGTTATTTGAGCTGAAAGTTTTGAATACGATGCATTTTTAAAACTCTGAAGCTCGGCTAAGGCGCTCCGCTGACATAGCAACTTTAGTTGAAGAATCTATTAACTCAGTTGTAGATACTGTCAAACTGTTTCACTTTCTAACAAAAGCTTAGGATTGATAACAGAAGTTTTAATTCATCATTATCATCCATTGAAAATGAAGTATCCTTTGACACCTAAAACTTCTGGCATAATTTAATGACGGTCGACCGACCGGACTAAAATGGTACTTACCATAGATTTTCTAATCGAGTCAAAATTTCCTATCTGAAAATAATAGTGATGTAAATCTGATACCACCCGATACTATGAAAATAACAAGCAACCAGAACAGCTTAAAAATAGCTATGCCCGTGGGAACATAGGCGGTGGTTTTTATCTGGAATCCGATCAAATCTTGCAAAGTTTCCATTACCTACGGCTGAAAAACGTTTAAGGGAAACGGAAGAGAATAATATAATTGGGCCGGAGCGAAACGCATTGAGTCACGTCTTGTGTTGGTAAATAAAAACCACGCACCACAGTCCTTAGCATAAGTTGCTTCACAACTTTTTTTATTTACAATAAATAAATTCAGTATACTATAATGAACTTTAGCGAATACATGATCTTACGCAGATTATGACGCACGTGCAGCTAATCTGAAACCTACGCAAATAAACAAAGTGAAGCATCTCAAAGAAAAGCATCCATCAATAAGTATACCTACTTAATTATTCAAGCAAAGAGTAGGGCGTCAGCGTCAAAGTTAAATAATTTACTAAAACTCCAAACTGAAAATTCTTGAACTAACAAACAGAGCTTAGAATTTAATGGCAACATTGCAATACCATCCTTAAATATTACTTGGGTTGGTACATTATTTTTTATTGATGCAGGTTTAACCCACTGATCTGTAGGCCTTTTTTTTTTCTTTTTTTTTACGGAGGAAAATGCGTTACGCATGCCTCCTATTCGGGGAGAGTAGGAGGAGATGTCGGGCTCTCCGTCATAGTGACGGCATACCGACTAAAAACCCACCGATATTCCTGCACTCACCTCAGTGCCAGTGCATCATCGAACCAATCGTCGTCTGAAGAATGGCCCAACTCTGCATGGGCACTAGGCGGAGTCGCGGGGTCCCGGTTGGATTCTACCACGGCTCTGCCAGTGATAGTTCGCCTTGGGCGAACCCCCCTGCCCTCGTAAGGAGGTGGATGACCAGGAACATTAAGGACATCCCCTGCAATCAGTGACCTGTGCAATGCTGGGCTGAGGCTCCCCACACTCATACCCTGCTGGCCACCGTCGACCAGAAGGAGGCGATGGAACTGCCTTCGCCGTCTTCCAGTCCTGCGTCTGCGTTGTTGGTCAGCAAGAGGGTTGGCCTCCCGCATCCGCTCCGCTGCCTCTTTTTGTGCCATGACGGCTTCGCAAAAAGCTGCCACTGCATCCCAGGCTGTATCGCTCTCAAGCATTGCCTCGAGCATGCTTGAAAATGACAACTGATCTGTAGGCCTACCACAAGCTCTGTCTGGCTCTGGCTCTGGTTTTGAGCGAATGAGTTTTGAATAAATAAATCCTGCGTCGAAACGTCACTCACACAGCTCATACACCATTGAGCACTCACACAGACTCTAAACCAGAGCTAGAGACAGAGCCACATAGAGCTTTTGGTAGGTCTTCTGAAGAAGAGTTTTACCACACAACGTGTATTTTGTATTTTGACAACTAAAGTTGTTAAGTTACTTCTTGCGAAGGCTCTACCTCTTATTCTTAAACGGGGCAACCCAATGTGAATTTACTGCTCATGCAAAAACGTGGAATCAAAATCACAACTGAGCGCTTACCTAATGCTTTCCTTTAGGTAGGTCGATATATACCTAAAATTAACCTTACGAAGTGGATAGCTTTGTGTATGTATTTATTATGGATATTAGTCTTTTGTTTTGTTGGTAGTACCTACCGTTTAGTTAAAAAAAAATGATAGATAGCTCTTTATTGTTCACCACACAAAAATACAGTACAGGGCATAGAAGTAAAAATGCCAATTTTAAAACATGTACATTTTGCATCATACTAAAATAAAGCTCTAGCGAAGATGTCACGAATCCAAGCTTCACAAATATGTTTATTGGTAAGTATAATAAAGCATCTGCGTAATGTCAACCTATAACAATAGTTATGATCGACGACAACGGAGGCATATCTTATACCTTTAAACGAGAAAATCTTGTATATACAGGGTTATTCATTATTAGCTGCAAATACTCAGGAATTAGGTTCAACAAATAAAATAAAAAGTATTTATGAAATGATTTTTGAAGTGAAAACTTCTTTAGCGGCGTTGAGCACTTTTTCTGTAATGGGTCTAATAAAATCTTAAACTCGCGTCAGCGCGTCAGGACACGTGACCTGATCGAAAAAGCGTAAGACGGATGGAGAGTAGACAGCTATCCCCTCTCTACGGCGCGGCGAAAATGTATGCCTGGGCCTACTGTTTCGTTTAGGCAGCGCAGGGCGCTTGCGCGAATGTTCGTGTATGTTACAGCGTGCCAAATAACAAACAAGCCCCCCCTTACCATTCCAAAATATCAAACATGCTCAACGTTAATAATCAAGTTTTCACTTCTGCCGGCACTCCCGGAGTGCAACCCGTCTTTTTTTTTTTAAATTTTGATTTAAGTTTTTGTATCAAAATTTTATTTTTATTAATTTCTTTACGGCTATTGCATAATGATTGCCATGGAGAACAGGACGATGACCCACCCAGGCGGTGACTGAACGCAGAGTGTGGCTCACGGCGCGCGGGCGCGGATCAAAGGTCAAAATAGGTCAGGCGCCAATGATTCCTTTATCGATTTTCTCGGGAGTTTCATAACAAAACTTAAAAAAAATCATTTCATAAATATTTTTTATTTTATTTGTTGAACCTAATTCCTGAGTATTTGCAGCTAATAATGAATAACCCTGTATGTAAAATATATATATTTAGGATCTCGGAAACTGAGCCAACGATTTTTATGAAATTAAGTATGCAGAGGGTTTCGAGGGCGATAAATCAATCTAGCTAGGATTCATTTTCAGAAAATATCTTTCAGTTTTAACTTTATCTTAATGTCATTACTCCTAGCGCCATCTGTTGCTCAGAAGCAAAAACTAAGCTCTGTGAGAATGAGAACTCAAGGGTTAGTTTGAGAGAACGCCATCTATTGACGAGTTTTGGAACTACTACGTAAACACTCGATACACAAGTTCCGGAATTTTCTTTCTCATTGCACTCGTGTTTTTTTTTAAATAACCACTTCTTGTTTTTTTATTATTATGTCGTCCTATTTTTACATTAATAAGTAGTATGTTAGTCAGATCGAATAATATTATTTCATCGTTCATCAGTACGTAATTAAAAAATACCGAGCGAAGCTCGGTCACTAACTGCTAGTTATTATGATGAGCGGCCTAAACACTTGCCACTAGAATTAACTCACTCATTTTTGAACGTTCCGTAAAAAAAAGTCTGTCGTTGTGTTCTGTTAAAAAATTAAGCACACTTAAGGGAACTGTGACACATATTTGACCGCTCTCCTCCCGGGGTCGTAGGAGCAAAAAATATTCATTAAAGTTGCACAGAACACCGCTTGTTTGCAGTTTGGGGCGGGGCCGAGCTGATATTGCAATTCCCTCTGGTACTGAGTACCTACCGACTGGCTTAACGCTGTCACATCATAATCTAGAAGTGAAACACCCGCAGTCATAATGCTGAATACTGATTTCGATAGCATCGATTAAATATATTATAATCGATATTATAATATCGATTAAATATATATTCTAGCGAAGATCGAAGAGGATCGTGCTGACTCGAACTTCGCCATATCGCCTCATCATCTAAACCGCCTGTCTGACACTTTATGCAGATTGTATTGCGTGGTAAGGGATCATTCGGTCAGCAATATTTAGGTAGGTACCTACTTTATTATTTAGGTATGCACAGAACTTACTGCTGGTACACTTTTATTAAGTTCTTTTTTTTTTTTTTAATATAGATAGCTAAGCATTTGACTGCCATCACACCTGATGGAAAGTGAGGATGCAGACTAAGATGGAGCATGCTTAGCCATAATCCACCTGTTCACTCTTGTCTGAAAAATTCCCAAATTGTAACGTTCCGGAAATACTGACGGCGGAAGAGAGTTCCACTCCTTGGCAGTTCGTACTATATAAGTGGAGTCAAAGCGCTTTGTACGAGAATACAATTATTATATTGTTATTTTCTTTATTATTATATTCTTTATTATTTATTATTTATGCAAGTACAGGCGGATTGGCAGTCGATACTCGATACAGCACAGCCCTTAATTCAGTTTATATTTTAATAATAATAAAAATAAAAATTGTTTATTTCGGACCACATAAAATCCATAGCACACAGTAAAAACACATTCTTTATTATATACACTATATTTTAATGCATTCTTGAGATACCTAAATAATAACACACTGTCTTAATTGAAGATTAACTCATAATTCTACGAAACGTACGAAGGATTAAAGTCTTACAGAAACTTCTGTTTGTAAGTCTTTCGAGTTCAGAAACAGCGTAATGTATGTGACATCTTTAGATGACTCCTGCGAACTTATAAGAAATTGTTGGAATCTTTACGACCTCAAATATTACAAGATTTTAGACTATTCTCTAAGAAAGCTTTCCAAACTTGAATTCCCATTGCTTACACTACAGGGGTTCATCAGATCAATGCGAGGTCTACCCATTGAGTATGTATGGAATTTCACCGGCTGGATACCGGACGCGTTTTATTGATAGAGCTTTCTGTAGCTTTGACTTTTCGCTCGTAGATATACGTAGGTAGTAGGTACATACATATACATCATAAAATAAAATGTATAAACTGTATGTTTACCTTAGCTTAGGCAAACCCATAATCTTGTAGCAATAGATAACGTTAATATACCTAGCGTCAATATACATTTATTTCATGCTAGCTAGTATATAAGCTAAAGGAAATCGTCACAGTACCTATAATAAATTTTCAATAACAGATCAGTCACATCGAGGGTATGAAAATGTTGACGGATTTGTCGGTAGTAGGCTTGGAGGCGATGGCTCGTACGGATTCCAATCTAGCGGCAAGCGGAACGAGACGCAAGCTCCGTGCCTCGTCCTTGGCATCCTGGGCCCTAGACGTAGAACAACTCTTACATCTCTGCACTGTATTAAACTGACCCATTTTAAACGATCTAAACTAGTCCAAAGTTAACATAATAGTATGGGAAATAAAGACAACGTGAAGTGTTTTTTTCTCCAAAAGTAATAAACAGTTTTTAAATTCCGCGTGGTTCTCATGTTACTAATGATACTTAAAAGCTGTGTTTTTACACTCTGTACCTATATAAATAAACATTAAACTTTTAGGACTTGTATTAACTTTGCTTAAGTATAGTTTTTTTATGGTTTACTTGTTTAGGAACACCGATTTTATAACTATTAAGAAACTACTAAACCCGAGATTTTTAAGACTAGTTGTAGTGTGCTCAGTCGTGCCAGTTGTATAAGAATATTCAAGCATAGCTCACAAAATTCAATTAACCGGTAACTATAATAATATGGAAGTAGGTAATTGAAATAACAACTACAAAAACAGAAACAACACAATACAACTTTCCAGCTCCACGCTAATATGTATAGGCGCAGTGCAAGGAGGTTAAAAACCCTGGCAAGGAGTTTTTTTTAAGAGCGGGTCCTGCGTAATTTTGAGATGCGTTTTAAAAAAATTCATAACTAAATAACTAAGTGACATTTGAAAAATCGCAAAAGGACTAATTGTAGACTATACATTTGAATTAATTCAAATTTAAGTGTGTTAAAAAAATATACTATTTAACATGACATTCTATTTAACGCTGACATACGATTTTCATTAGCGTTGAATAGAATGTCATGTTAAATTGTATATTTTTTTAACACACATAAATTTGAATTAATCTCAAATGTATAGTCTACAATTAGTCCTTCTGCGATTTTTAAAATGTCACTTAGTTATTTAGTTATGAATTTTTAAAAAACGCATCACAAATTTTCGCACGACCCGCTCTTAAAGGTCTATGGTGCATTATCTTATCTGTGGTTCGAGTTCGAGAGGGGGGGGGGGGCAGGGGCACCATTGTTTTAAAAATATAGGACTGTAGCGTGGCGAAATGTCCCGTATTATAGTGTGTTGTATGTATTACACTGTATGTCCTGTATTATGCTTCATTGCGTTGAACAATAGCGTTATCTATCTAACTTTATTAGTTCTAAGATACGAGAGTTGTGTCGTTCCTCGAACAGGGTCCAGTTTTGCTAAGACCCCCCCACCCCCCAGCGCTGTCGGTTCATTATGCAGCCGCCCACGCCGCGCGCCAATCGCATAGCATCGCAGCGATATTGCCGTTTCTCTAGGGATTCCAACGATGTTTGTCGATTACTTCGCCATCTTACTTAGTTTGTTTATTTCATCGGGTACCTACAAGCTTCTTGCTTGGGTATTTTACAAGGTTCTTGCATCAGAAACTAGGATTCAAGTGATAAATTAAGTTCTGTAGTGTAAGATCCTGGACCAGCTTACCTAAATCACAGATAAGATAATACTATACTAGTACCTAAATATAGCTTTCTGGGTTCGAATTTGAATCGCCGGTGAAATTACAGGCACAAAAGACTAAACACCTTTTGGGTTACAGTGTGATGAAAAAATGCAATGCATAGACGACACCCTGTGTGTCGTTTGCTTATTCTCATGAAAATACATTGTCTTACTGGTATTAGACAACCAGACGTGGGGCATGCGATGGCCGATGGACCGAAAACATTGTGATGTGAAACAGGATGCTGCGGCAGAATGCAAAGTTACTTAGGTTTGACACACTGTTCGCCCTGTCACTTGTCTTGTTTGTCTTTACTTGGTGGTAAGAGATGGCAATTGAGATGGAACCCGCAGCTAACTAGCTGCGGGTTATTGACCAAGTCTTTCTGTGGATAAGACCGACTAAGCTGTCAGGATGTTATAGGTGCCGGGCAAGCCTATTCCATCTAAAATCCTGTCCCAGGCACTGTAGCGTTCCTTAAGTAGGGGTATGAGTGGTCACCAGTTTCCCCTGACTTTATACAAATCATCCAAAATGGATGCAAAGCCGGTTTTTACTTTTATGATGAGGAAGTGGTCGATAGATACAAAAAAGTCCAGCCCAGCACTTGAGTATTACCTGTTCCTGGCATAAAGAATAATCCAGCTTGGTCGTCATTGTGTACGGACGACAGAATGCCTCATTGCTTGTATAAGTAACGTCTACGAGGTCGGGAGTCAGCTGGATTTAAGTATTTGTATTGCATACTAGAGACGGTACAACTGGATTAGATACAAAATATTATAATCTAGGCTTGAGAACGTGGAACTGGCGAGATTGCCTTAGTTTAGAGGACAATTCAAAGTAATCTTGGTTTTATTATACAGACTTTTAAAACCAGGCTTCATTTAATTTGAAGTGGAGTATTAAGATCATAGTGTAATAGTTTCATAGTATTATAGTATACGCTTATTTCTTGCAGATAACTGGCATCAAATAACTAGTGATCTACGAAGATGTTTTTCCTCAGAGATAACTTGGTTATTTCAAAGGACTTCATTTTCTTCGCTTCTTCAATTTCCTCAAGGATAACTAGTTTATTTGAAGGGAATTTTGTTTCTTGTAAAATAATTGCAATAATAAAATGGCTAACCTTCCGGCAATCTAATAATTACTTTAGCGTAACTGCTGGTTATCGAATAAGAATGTTTTCTTATACAGCCTAATTCCTACTATTATTATAAATCCGAAAGTTCTTTTAAGATGCAGTCATGGACCATTATAATTTAAATGAATAGAGTCCAGAGACCATATCAATATATCTTTTTTTATATTGATTATGGTCACTATAAGATATTAGTTAGATTAGCTAATTGCGTAATAGCTTATAAGACAGAGGGGTCCTTAAATAAGGACTGAATAATTAACCGACTTGATATTTCATGGATTTCACAACTTTTTAAGGTAGAAGAGTTGCGAGTCTTGTTTTGTTTTGGATGGCATTTCATTTTATACATATTTTAGAACATTTATGCAGACAGTTAGTAGGTATACAGTACTTGACACGTTGCAGTCTCATATGTATATCGCTGCTGGTAAAGTTATATATAAATACTAGCTGTGCCCGCGACTTCGTCCGCGTGGTATAGTGTCTATGGGTAGCATTTTTAATTTGCAGCGGAAGAAAACAGTAATTAAATAACAACGTCATATTCGCGTGCACGTGACACAGTCGTCTGCCCTCTTACTAAACTTAGACATATGGAGTCGTACTACGCCACACTTTCATCCCCCCCGCATTCCTCTCCAAACTTCCCCCACTCTCCTCAACACCCCCCACTCTCCTCAACACCCCCCACATTCCCTCCGCACTCCCCCCAGACCCCTCCACAATCCCCCTGTACTCCCCCCGCACCTCCCCTCCACACTCCCCCCTGTACTCCCCTCCACACTCCCCCCTCACCTCCCCTCCACACTCCCCCCGCACCTCCCCTCCACACTCCCCCCTGTACTCCCCTCCACACTCCCCCCGCACCTCCCCTCCACACTCCCCCCTGTACTCCCCCCGCACCTCCCCTCCACACTCCCCCCGCACCTCCCCTCCACACTCCCCCCTGTACTCCCCTCCACACTCCCCCCGCACCTTCCCTCCACGCTCCCCCCTGTACTCCCCTCCACACTCCCCCCGCACCTCCCCTCCACACTCCCCTTGTACTCCCCTCCACACTCCCCCCGCGCAACAGACTACAAAATTAGTTTTAAGTTTCTAGCTCTAAAAAATCCCGATACTTCCATACAACTTTCAACCCCTATTTTCAACCCCTTACAACCCTTTTTCGCAATAAAAATATATTCCTATGTCCTTCCTTAGGCCCACAACTATCTGTGTACCAAATTTCATTTCAATCGGTTCAGTAGTTTTGGCGTGAAAGCCACACAGACAGACAGACAGACAGAGTTACAAACGCATTTATAATATTAATAAGGATTACAATAAGAACGTAAATATATCAAAATAGTTGGTAACAGACACTTGTTATTTGCATAACAAGGCTCTCGAGACAGGGGGCGTCGGCGACACTCAATTGGAAGTGGGAGTGGTATTGTCATATTTTGGTGCAACATAATTAGGGTTGCTACTTGCTCCTTTAGAGATACATACATATAACTTAATCCATTTTATCGTTTCCTTGTTGAAAATTAACAATATCAAGCAATGATTACATTAGGCTTTTACATCTAGGAGTTCTAGAAAATTTATCATAATACCGGTCTAGGGATTTTATTATTACACACTAGCATCCGCCCGCAGGTCCACACGCTTAGAAAATACATGTAATAAAATAGTAGTGAAATAGTCACCTAAATTATTAATTATTCGAAACCTTATTAAGTACTGAGTATGCTTCTAGTTATCAAAATCAATTCGTTACGATAATAAATCTATACAAATATGCACACAGACACACTCATCAATCACAAACTTTTGCATTGATGTCAAAATTTTGATGAATAGTACATAAGTAGATCAAAATAGCAAGACGAGTTTCTTTTAAATATTTACAAAAAACTACAGTATTCGCTATACTACGTTCTGCGATATTTGACAGCGTTTCACTGATCGCTACCGCCAGCGAACTATATAGGTGTGTTCGAGCCTTACGTACTATAAAATATTAGAAACAGTTACCATGGAGATCAAGTGATTTGGTTTGACTTTGAGAGTTATGTACCTATACCTAATTAAACCTTAATTCGGTCGTTTGGCATCTCAACTTGTCTTCTCGTCAAAACTGAAAACCAGTGTTTTGCTCTTGAGCTTGATATTATGCGCTGAGCTATTACCTTTATGTCTGCATGGCTGCAACAAACACACACCATCATTATTTGGTTGGTAGTTTTGATTTTGTTTTTATTTGAGATACGTTTTTGTTTTTATTTTTCACTGTAATTTTACTTTGTTTTTTTATGTCTATATGTATATCTATCTATCTACCTTACCTACAATAGTTCAAAGTGCGTGTAGCAAGTGCGAATTATTTCTTCTGCAGTAACATTGTTTAACGTTAAATATTTTTATCCCGCGCCATCAACTCTGAAACATTGTTAGTAAAGTCGTGCCTCGAATTGTTATTCTAGTTTTGTACAGACATTAGGCCCTAAGCGATACTTACAATCATAATTTTGCAATAAAAGAAGGTGAATTTCTTTTTGCTAACGTTTGTTTGTGACATGACCAACTGAAGAACACACCAACAAATAACTCCTTTAAAACCTCGTTGCTGACCTACCTTCAACTGCCCTTTCATTTTTAGGGTTCCGTAGCCAAATGGCAAAAACGGAACCCTTATAGATTCGTCATGTCTGTCTGTCTGTCTGTCTGTCTGTCTGTCTGTCTGTCTGTCCGACCGTGTCACAGCCATTTTTCTCCGAAACCATAAGAGCTAGACTGATGAAACTTGGCGAGTAGATGTATTCTGTGAACCGCATTAAGATTACACAAAAATAGAATAAAAACTATAAATTTTGGGGGTCCCCATACTTGAAACTGAAACTAAAAAAAATTTTTTTCATCGAACCCATACGTGTGGGGTATCTATGAATAGGTCTTCAAAAATGATGTTGAGGTTTCTAATATCGTTTTTTTCTAAACTGAATAGTTTGCGCGAGAGACACTTCCAAAGTGGAAAAAAGTTGGTCCCCCCCCCTCTAACTTCTAAAATAAGAGAATGATAAAACAAAAAAAAATATATGTTGTACATTACTATGTAATCTTTCAACGATATTTGGTTTGAACGAGATCTAGCCAGTAGTTTTTTTTTTCAACGTTATAAATCGTAAACCGCAATTTACCTTTCGACGAACTACAAGAACCTTTATATTATGTTACTTGATGCTACGGAACCCTTCATGGGCGAGTCCGACTCGCACTTGGCTGCTTTTTTTGTTTACTCAGAAGAAAAACTTAATTTATAAGCATAAAACGAATGATTTAATCTTTTTTTATTTTTTTTTATTTTTATGTAACTAGCTGATGGAACAAGCATATGGCCCACCTGATGTTAAGTGGTAACCATCGCCTACAACAAAACAATGCCTGCGTCCATCAACTGGAGGCATACAGATATTCAGCCTCACGTGCCAGTAATTTCACCGGCACCCACCCACACCCTTCAAACTGAAACACAGCAATGCTGCTTCACGGCAGAAATAGGCATGGTGGTAGTACGAGTACTTCCCCGGACGAGCCCATCACAAAGAGCTCTACTACTACTCAAATATCTTCATACAGGTTCGATTAGTGGTCGAAAAATAAGTTCAGTTGGCGAGCCATGGGTGGGAGTGAGCTATACTCAGCCCTGAATTGTGTTTGACGATGATGATAATTTTAACTTTCAAGATGTGAGAAGTGCCGCCCGCGCCGTGCCGATATGAATTCTGAAATAAATGAATATGGTCAACTACACAACACCATCTAGCTCCAAATTAAGCAGAAATTGTACTATGGGAACCATAATAGCTGATACAATTTATATAGGTATAGGTATTTTTTTTGCAAATCTACGACTGACAATCAACGCACAGCCTAAACCGTTAGTCCTAGAAACATGAAACTTGGAGGGTATGTTCCTCTTATAACGTAGAGGTGTACTAAGAAAGGAAATTGGAAAATTATTTCCCAAAGAGGAGAAAAAGGGGAAAAATTGTTTAAAAAAAAATCAACGCACAGCCTAAACCGTTAGTCCTAGAAGCATGAAACTTAGAGGGTATGTTCCTCTTATAACGTAAAGGTGTACTGAGAAAGGAAATTGGAAAATTATTTCCCGAAGAGGAGAAAAAGGGGAAAAATGGTTTAAAGAAAAATCAACGCACAGCCTAAACCGTTAGTCTTAGAAACATGAAACTTGGAGGGTATGTTTCTCTTATAACGTAAAGGTGTACTGAGAAAGGAAATTGGAAAATTATTTCCCGAAGAGGAGAAAAAGGGGAAAAATGGTTTAAAGAAAAATCAACGCACAGCCTAAACCATTAGTCCTAGAAGCATGAAACTTGGAAGATGTGTTGCTCTTATAGAGCAAAGGTGCATTAAGAAAGAAAATCAGAAAATTATTTCCCTAAAAAAATAAAAAAAAGGAAAAAAGTTTCATGAAAATTTACAAAAAAATTGCTTTACAAAATACGCAAAAAAACAGTAAAAAAAATTCTGCTGCCGCAGCATCTGTCACCAAATTTGAATACACACAAAAGTTTACATAAACCCCACCGTAACCACTAAGACAAAATCGCGGAAAACACCTATCATACCGAAACTAAACACCGCACCGCTTCAAAAAACGGCTAAAGTACATGCTCAAAACTATGGTAACCAGCTGGTCATGTCAAATTAAAAAAATCTGATTCGATTATACACACCAACACGCAGACGAAACCCTAAATTAGCCACTAATATAACATAAAATCACAAGAAATTGCTTTACAAAATACGCAAAAAAACCATTAAAAAATTTTCAGCTACCGCAGCATCTGTCACCAGGTTTGAATACACACAAAGGTTTACAAAAAAACTAATGATAACCACTTAGACGAAATTGCGGGAATCATCTATCATACTTAAATTAAACACCGCTGAAAAAAATCGGCTACAACAGCACCTGCCTTCAAATTCAAATACACTCTAAAGTACATGCTCAAAACTATGGTAACCAGCAGTTGGTCATGTCAAATTAAAAATCTGATTCGATTATACACCAACACGCATACGAAACCCCAAATTAGCCACTAATATAACATAAAATCACAAAAAATAGCTGAAAAAATACGCAAAAAAAACATAAAAAAAATTCAGCTACCGCAGCATTTGTCACCAGGTTTTAATACACACAAATGCTTACAAAAAAACCGATGATAACCACCAAGACAAATTGCGGGAATCATCTATCATACTTAAACTAAACACCGCTGAAAAAATTTGGCTACAACAGCACTCGCCTTCAAATTCAAATACACTCTAAAGTACAAGCTCAAAACGATGGTAACTTGCATTTGATCATGTCAAACTAAAAAAAAAGATTCGATTGTACACCAACGAATACGATAGCCCAAATTACCCACTAAAATAAAATCACGAAAAAGAGCTTTACAAAATACGCAAAAAAAACATTTTAAAAAAAATCTGCTACCGCAGCATCTGTCACCAGGTTTGAATACACACAAAGGTTTACAAAAAACCCCATGATAAACACTAAGACAAAATCACCGGAAGCACCTTTAATACCAAAACTAAACACAGCTGAAAAAAATCGGCTACAACAGCATTTACCATCTTTCGAACACACTTTATATAGTTTTGAATGCAAACTCAAAACTAAGGAAACCAGCACTTGGTCATGTAAAACCAACGCATACATAACCCACCTTAGCCACTAAGACAAATTCACGAAAAATAACTCACAAAAAATACGAAAAAAACAGTGAAAACATATCAATAGTTGTCCGCTTTCCACCATAAAATAGTTTCTTTTAAACGAACTCAAACTATGACTTTATACCAACCACGCGGACGAAGTCGCGGGTGACAGCTAGTATTAGAATACAATAATAGAATACAATACAACACCCAGACAGAGAACTAAATCCGTGTTCATCACGCAAATATATTTTGTTCTCGGTGGAGATCTAACCCACGACAGCGATTTGAAATAAAATGGTGTCATCAGATATATTTTGGTCCTTTGAGTACTGATAGGTTACTGGTGGCACTATAGAATGTGACGTTTGAAACCGGTGACTCGACTTGAGGCATGCGTGTGAACTTAGCAGATCATTGTCCAGCAGATCAAAAAAAAAAGTGAGTTCTATTCGCATGCAGCATAGTTCTACAGTTCCTGATACTTTTCAGGAATAGTTCTGGCCTGAAAACCTGAAAAAAAAACAATTGAAAATATGCTCTGCCAACTTCCCGTAGCAGATCATTTTTCACCAATAAAATAAAAAAAAATATTTTCATGTGCCTAAAGCTCTGCTCTACAGTTCCTGATACTTTTCAGAAATAGTTCTGGCCTGAAAACCTGAAAAAAGTGATTTGAACAAAATATATTAATATTTTTTTTATGGTTTTAAACAGTTTGCAAGAGCTAGAACTCTTTCGTCTCTCATAGATCCATACTAGAGCTACTACCTAGAACTTGAATCAAGTCTGGAACTCACGCAAAAAAACCAGCAGAGCAGGGTTGAAAGTTTAAAATATTTTTTTTATAGTGTTAAGGGGTTCGTAAAAACTAGCACTCTCGCGTTTATCATAGGTCCTTATAAGACCTATTACCTACAAATTGAATCAAGTCTAGAACTCACGCAAAAAAACCAGCAGAGCAGGGTTGAAAATTTAAAATATTTTTTTTATAGTGTTAAGGGGTTCGTAAAAACTAGCACTCTCGCGTTTATCATAGGTCCTTAAAAGACCTATTACCTACAAATTGAATCAAGTCTGGAACTCACGCAAAAAAACCAGCAGAGCAGGGTTGAAAGTTTAAAATATTTTTTTTATAGTGTTAAGGGCTTCGCAGAAAATAGCACTCTCGCGTTTATCATAGGTCCTTATAAGCCCTATAACCTACAAATTGAATCAAGTCTGGAACTCACGCAAAACGTTCAGCAGAGCAGGGTTGAAAGTTTAAAATATTTTTTTTATAGTGTTAAGGGGTTCGTAAAAACTAGCACTCTCGCGTTTATAATAGGTCCTTAAAAGCCCTATAACCTACAAATTGAATCAAATCTGGAACTCACGCAAAACAACCAGCAGAGCAGGGTTGAAAGTTTAAAATATTTTTTTTATAGTGTTAAGGGGTTCGTAGAAACTAGCACTCTCGCGTTTATCATAGGTCCTTATAAGCCCTATAACCTACAAATTGAATCACGTCTGGAACTCACGCAAAACGTTCAGCAGAGCAGGGTTGAAAGTTTAAAATATTTTTTTTATAATGTTAAGGGGTTCGTAGAAACAAGCACTCTCGCGTTTATCATAGGTCCTTATAAGCCCTATAACCTACAAATTGAATCACGTCTGGAACTCACGCAAAACGTTCAGCAGAGCAGGGTTGAAAGTTTAAAATATTTTTTTTATAGTGTTAAGGGGTTCGTAGAAACTAGCACTCTCAAGTTTATCATAGGTCCTTATAAGCCCTATAACCTACAAATTGAATCACGTCTGGAACTCACGCAAAACGTTCAGCAGAGCAGGGTTGAAAGTTTAAAATATTTTTTTTATAGTGTTAAGGGGTTCGTAGAAACTAGCACTCTCGCGTTTATCATAGGTCCTTATAAGCCCTATAACCTACAAATTGAATTAAGTCTGGAACTCACGCAAAAAAACCAGCAGAGCAGGGTTGAAAGTTTAAATTATTTTTTTTATAGTGTTAAGGGGTTCGTAGAAACTAGCACTCTCGCGTTTATCATAGGTCCTTATAAGCCCTATAACCTACAAATTGAATCAAGTCTGGAACTCACGCAAACCGTTCAGCAGAGCAGGGTTGAAAGTTTAAAATATTTTTTTTATAGTGTTAAGGGGTTTGTAAAAACTAGCACTCTCGCGTTTATCATAGGTCCTTATAAGCCCTATAACCTACAAATTGAATTAAGTCTGGAACTCACGCAAAAAAACCAGCAGAGCAGGGTTGAAAGTTTAAAATATTTTTTTTATAGTGTTAAGGGGTTCGTAAAAACTAGCACTCTCGCGTTTATCATAGGTCCTTATAAGCCCTATAACCTACAAATTGAATCACGTCTGGAACTCACGCAAAACGTTCAGCAGAGCAGGGTTGAAAGTTTAAAATATTTTTTTTATAGTGTTAAGGGGTTCGTAGAAACTAGCACTCTCGCGTTTATCATAGGTCCTTATAAGCCCTATAACCTACAAATTGAATCAAGTCTGGAACTCACGCAAACCGTTCAGCAGAGCAGGGTTGAAAGTTTAAAATATTTTTTTTATAGTGTTAAGGGGTTTGTAAAAACTAGCACTCTCGCGTTTATCATAGGTCCTTATAAGCCCTATAACCTACAAATTGAATTAAGTCTGGAACTCACGCAAAAAAACCAGCAGAGCAGGGTTGAAAGTTTAAAATATTTTTTTTATAGTGTTAAGGGGTTCGTAGAAACTAGCACTCTCGCGCTTATCATAGTTCCTTATAAGCCCTATAACCTACAAATTGAATCAAGTCTGGAACTCACGCAAAACGTTCAGCAGAGCAGGGTTGAAAGTTTAAAATATTTTTTTTATAGTGTTAAGGGGTTCGTAGAAACTAGCACTCTCGCGTTTATCATAGGTCCTTATAAGCCCTATAACCTACAAATTGAATCAAGTCTGGAACTCACGCAAACCGTTCAGCAGAGCAGGGTTGAAAGTTTAAAATATTTTTTTTATAGTGTTAAGGGGTTTGTAAAAACTAGCACTCTCGCGTTTATCATAGGTCCTTATAAGCCCTATAACCTACAAATTGAATTAAGTCTGGAACTCACGCAAAACGTTCAGCAGAGCAGGGTTGAAAGTTTAAAATATTTTTTTTATAGTGTTAAGGGGTTCGTAGAAACTAGCACTCTCGCGTTTATCATAGGTCCTTATAAGCCCTATAACCTACAAATTGAATCACGTCTGGAACTCACGCAAAACGTTCAGCAGAGCAGGGTTGAAAGTTTAAAATATTTTTTTTATAGTGTTAAGGGGTTCGTAGAAACTAGCACTCTCGCGTTTATCATAGGTCCTTATAAGCCCTATATTATACAAATTGAATTACGTCTGGAACTCACGCAAAACGTTCAGCAGAGCAGGGTTGAAAGTTTAAAATATTTTTTTTATAGTGTTTAGGGGTTCGTAAAAACTAGCACTCTCGCGTTTATCATAGGTCCTTATAAGCCCTATAACCTACAAATTGAATTAAGTCTGGAACTCACGCAAAAAAACCAGCAGAGCAGGGTTGAAAGTTTAAAATATTTTTTTTATAGTGTTAAGGGGTTCGTAGAAACTAGCACTCTCGCGTTTATCATAGTTCCTTATAAGCCCTATAACCTACAAATTGAATCAAGTCTGGAACTCACGCAAAACGTTCAGCAGAGCAGGGTTGAAAGTTTAAAATATTTTTTTTATAGTGTTAAGGGGTTCGTAAAAACTAGCACTCTCGCGTTTATAATAGGTCCTTAAAAGCCCTATAACCTACAAATTGAATTAAATCTGAAACTCACGCAAAACGACCAGCAGAGCAGGGTTGAAAGTTAAAAATATTTTTTTTATAGTGTTAAGGGGTTCGTAGAAACTAGCACTCTCGCGTTTATCATAGGTCCTTATAAGCCCTATAACCTACAAATTGAATCAAGTCTGGAACTCACGCAAACCGTTCAGCAGAGCAGGGTTGAAAGTTTAAAATATGTTTTTTATAGTGTTAAGGGGTTCGTAAAAACTAGCACTCTCGCGTTTATCATAGGTCCTTATAAGCCCTATAACCTACAAATTGAATTAAGTCTGGAACTCAAGCAAAAAAACCAGCAGAGCAGGGTTGAAAGTTTAAAATATTTTTTTTATAATGTTAAGGGGTTTGTAGAAACTAGCACTTTCGCGTTTATCATAGGTCCTTATAAGCCCTATAACCTACAAATTGAATCACGTCTGGAACTCACGCAAAACGTTCAGCAGAGCAGGGTTGAAAGTTTAAAATATTTTTTTTATAGTGTTAAGGGGTTCGTAGAAACTAGCACTCTCGCGTTTATCATAGGTCCTTATAAGCCCTATAACCTACAAATTGAATCACGTCTGGAACTCACGCAAAACGTTCAGCAGAGCAGGGTTGAAAGTTTAAAATATTTTTTTTATATTGTTAAGGGGTTCGTAGAAACTAGCACTCTCAAGTTTATCATAGGTCCTTATAAGCCCTATAACCTACAAATTGAATTAAGTCTGGAACTCACGCAAAAAAACCAGCAGAGCAGGGTTGAAAGTTTAAATTATTTTTTTTATAGTGTTAAGGGGTTCGTAGAAACTAGCACTCTCGCGTTTATCATAGGTCCTTATAAGCCCTATAACCTACAAATTGAATCAAGTCTGGAACTCACGCAAACCGTTCAGCAGAGCAGGGTTGAAAGTTTAAAATATTTTTTTTATAGTGTTAAGGGGTTTGTAAAAACTAGCACTCTCGCGTTTATCATAGGTCCTTATAAGCCCTATAACCTACAAATTGAATTAAGTCTGGAACTCACGCAAAAAAACCAGCAGAGCAGGGTTGAAAGTTTAAAATATTTTTTTTATAGTGTTAAGGGGTTCGTAGAAACTAGCACTCTCGCGCTTATCATAGTTCCTTATAAGCCCTATAACCTACAAATTGAATCAAGTCTGGAACTCACGCAAAACGTTCAGCAGAGCAGGGTTGAAAGTTTAAAATATTTTTTTTATAGTGTTAAGGGGTTCGTAAAAACTAGCACTCTCGCGTTTATCATAGGTCCTTAAAAGCCCTATAACCTACAAATTGAATTAAATCTGGAACTCACGCAAAACGACCAGCAGAGCAGGGTTGAAAGTTTAAAATAATTTTTTTATATTGTTAAGGGGCTCGTAGAAACTAGCACTCTCAAGTTTATCATAGGTCCTTATAAGCCCTATAACTTACAAATTGAATTACGTCTGGAACTCACGCAAACCGTTCAGCATAGCAGGGTTGAAAGTTTAAAATATTTTTTTTATAGTGTTAAGGGGTTCGTAGAAACTAGCACTCTCGCGTTTATCATAGGTCCTTATAAGCCCTATAACCTACAAATTGAATCACGTCTGGAACTCACGCAAAACGTTCAGCAGAGCAGGGTTGAAAGTTTAAATTATTTTTTTTATATTGTTAAGGGGTTCGTAGAAACTAGCACTTTCAAGTTTATCATAGGTCCTTATAAGCCCTATAACCTACAAATTGAATTAAGTCTGGAACTCACGCAAAAAAACCAGCAGAGCAGGGTTGAAAGTTTAAATTATTTTTTTTATAGTGTTAAGGGGTTCGTAGAAACTAGCACTCTCGCGTTTATCATAGGTCCTTATAAGCCCTATAACCTACAAATTGAATCAAGTCTGGAACTCACGCAAACCGTTCAGCAGAGCAGGGTTGAAAGTTTAAAATATTTTTTTTATAGTGTTAAGGGGTTCGTAAAAACTAGCACTCTCGCGTTTATCATAGGTCCTTATAAGCCCTATAACCTACAAATTGAATTAAGTCTGGAACTCACGCAAAAAAACCAGCAGAGCAGGGTTGAAAGTTTAAAATATTTTTTTTATAGTGTTAAGGGGTTCGTAGAAACTAGCACTCTCGCGTTTATCATAGGTCCTTATAAGCCCTATAACCTACAAATTGAATCAAGTCTGGAACTCACGCAAAACGTTCAGCAGAGCAGGGTTGAAAGTTTAAAATATTTTTTTTATAGTGTTAAGGGGTTCGTAGAAACTAGCACTCTCGCGTTTATCATAGGTCCTTATAAGCCCTATAACCTACAAATTGAATCACGTCTGGAACTCACGCAAAACGTTCAGCAGAGCAGGGTTGAAAGTTTAAAATATTTTTTTTATAGTGTTAAGGGGTTCGTAGAAACTAGCACTCTCGCGTTTATCATAGGTCCTTATAAGCCCTATATTATACAAATTGAATTACGTCTGGAACTCACGCAAAACGTTCAGCAGAGCAGGGTTGAAAGTTTAAAATATTTTTTTTATAGTGTTTAGGGGTTCGTAAAAACTAGCACTCTCGCGTTTATCATAGGTCCTTATAAGCCCTATAACCTACAAATTGAATTAAGTCTGGAACTCACGCAAAAAAACCAGCAGAGCAGGGTTGAAAGTTTAAAATATTTTTTTCATAGTGTTAAGGGGTTCGTAGAAACTAGCACTCTCGCGTTTATCATAGTTCCTTATAAGCCCTATAACCTACAAATTGAATCAAGTCTGGAACTCACGCAAAACGTTCAGCAGAGCAGGGTTGAAAGTTTAAAATATTTTTTTTATAGTGTTAAGGGGTTCGTAGAAACTAGCACTCTCGCGTTTATCATAGGTCCTTATAAGCCCTATAACCTACAAATTGAATCACGTCTGGAACTCACGCAAAACGTTCAGCAGAGCAGGGTTGAAAGTTTAAAATATTTTTTTTATAGTGTTAAGGGGTTCGTAGAAACTAGCACTCTCGCGTTTATCATAGGTCCTTATAAGCCCTATATTATACAAATTGAATTACGTCTGGAACTCACGCAAAACGTTCAGCAGAGCAGGGTTGAAAGTTTAAAATATTTTTTTTATAGTGTTAAGGGGTTCGTAAAAACTAGCACTCTCGCGTTTATAATAGGTCCTTAAAAGCCCTATAACCTACAAATTGAATTAAATCTGAAACTCACGCAAAACGACCAGCAGAGCAGGGTTGAAAGTTAAAAATATTTTTTTTATAGTGTTAAGGGGTTCGTAGAAACTAGCACTCTCAAGTTTATCATAGGTCCTTATAAGCCCTATTGTTACCCGTCAAAGTGACCTCTGCGGTTTTGGTAGATGGTATGCCTAGCTAGCTTGGGGTTCTGTTCTAATTGGAGGCAACAGGAAGATTGGAGGGCGCCACAGGCTCTAAACTTTAACTTGGACAAGAGCCTGAGTGTCCAGCGATGATAATATTATTATTGAAGAAGACGAAGCAGATTGTGGTACATTGGAATAATTTTATTTCTTACACAAATATGTCTAAAATTAATTTATCTAAAGTTATTCACAAACGTCCTGAGACGACCAAGGAAAAGGAGTTTATTTTAATTAACAAGGTGTTTTCTTTATCCTGGGACAACCAAGAAATACCTATTCAAAGAAAGTTGATTACAATAGTTGGATTGACTAATTGACTGTTTTTATACGGGCATTCATATCCTTACATCCTCCACACACCTAAGGAACTATCTCTGTTAGTACCTACCTAATTCCCTACCTACTTATAACTAAACATGCAAGCTCTCTATCATACAACTATGTTAGTACACCTAGGAGTTATGGGATATGCATTTTAAATGCCCTGCTGATATTACAAGAGACAATGATTTGAAATTACTAAAATGAGCCGAGAGGCTACTTTCTTAAAGATATTTATAATTTGATTAATGCTACAATATTCAACGATGGTGAAGCCAACTTAGCCCTCTAAAGCACTAAGGCCTATACAATTGAGGGGAAAACGTACTTGAATACCTACTAATAAATCTACATTCAACACCGAGACTATCGGCTACAACGGTCTCTTCCTCACTTGAAATAAGTCTGCCAAAAGGCCCTAATACATAACCTAAAACCTAACCTTGTCACTTGCACTGTACTCTCACTGAGTTATGAAGATGAGAAACATACTAAAATCGAGGGGCACCGAAGATTACCATGAGACCACTGTCAATATATATGGAACGCAATCACCTGATTAGTAAGGCAGCGTGGGAAGGCCGAACCACGAATCATGGCCTTTTCCCCAAGCACGGATGAATTGATGGGACCAGTCAAACCCCGATCTACTGGCGGTGACGTGAAGGACCTGTCCCCTTCCAAGAGCCGAGCAGCTTCTTCTGAAACGCGTCATAAAAAAAATCAATATCCATACAACATAAACGACAACCTAAAATTGTTATTCTGAAACCGAGGCGGGGATTCCTCTGCACATGTTTGAGTCCAACAGAGTATGAAGCTATACGTGATCTGATAGATAACTTCAGATTAGCAGCCAAGCTTACCTTCTGCTCGGAGCGTGGTGATTTTTCTCTGGGATCGATAGCACGGAACGGACGCCTTCCGACCCAAACCAGTGCCGCAGTTCGCCGCCTCTCTCAAACATTTTACTTCAACAGCGATGCATACACGCACCCAATAATCCTAAAACAAGAACAAACGAACATTTAGTTCCCGACATTTCACTCGCCGCTTCTCACTGTACAATCACAATTGTCCAGAGGTAACTTACCACTTTCTATACTCCGACACACGTCCACTCATCACTTCTTCCACAAAGAAGGTCCCCTTAGCATAGGGCTATTTCAAAATAAAAAATTCCAATCAAAATTTACGGGGCTGAACCGTGAGACCGATCGCCGCCATTAGAAGAGCAAAAGACCACGTCCCGTGACATACCCCGCGTGACACTACTATCTAATGACAGTCAGTGGATCTGACAGCTGTCACCATCCTCAAATGTTGCCACCCCTATGACGCTAAAAGAAACCAAAGAGACAGACACAAACCCGCGTGCTGCCATCTAAGTGAAATGCCCGGAACTAGATTGCCAACCATTTGACTAAAATCGAAGTACACGTTTTAATTGTACAAAAAAGCCACTAGGTGGCGTCGTAACGTTTTGACCCGTTACACTATAACCTACAAATTGAATCACGTCTGGAACTCACGCAAAACGTTCAGCAGAGCAGGGTTGAAAGTTTAAAATATTTTTTTTATAGTGTTAAGGGGTTCGTAAAAACTAGCACTCTCGCGTTTATAATAGGTCCTTAAAAGCCCTATAACCTACAAATTGAATTAAATCTGGAACTCACGCAAAACGACCAGCAGAGCAGGGTTGAAAGTTAAAAATATTTTTTTTATAGTGTTAAGGGGTTCGTAGAAACTAGTACTCTCGCGTTTATCATAGGTCCTTATTAGCCCTATAACCTACAAATTGAATCACGTCTGGAACTCACGCAAAACGTTCAGCAGAGCAGGGTTGAAAGTTTAAAATAATTTTTTTATATTGTTAAGGGGTTCGTAGAAACTAGCACTCTCAAGTTTATCATAGGTCCTTATAAGCCCTATAACTTACAAATTGAATTACGTCTGGAACTCACGCAAACCGTTCAGCAGAGCAGGGTTGAAAGTTTAAAATATTTTTGAAGTGAAAACTTCTTTAGCGGCGTTGAGCACTTTCTGAATGGGGATAAAATCTTAAACTCGCGTCAGGATCACGTGACCCTGATCGAAAAAGCGTAGGACGGATTTTTTGCAGAAATGTACCCTAAGACTACAACGTAGAGTTCATAATAAAAATCGAAAAAGCGACGCTACAGATACGCTAGTAGTTACTATGACACGGTAACGTCACAGAATAGATAATAGTTAGTAGCAAGCATACCAAGGCGTTTTTCGTGACTGTAGTAGGTATAGGTACATACCTATTATAGATTTTATGAACTAGCGGCCGCCCGCGGCAGGTAGTAGTGGTCATTGGTACATGATTTTATAGATCTACTGTATTTATTTTTCGAGTGGAGCATTGCGGCGAGCGAAGCGAGCCGTGCTGTGACTCCCCCCAAGCCCCCCAGAACCCCCTCCTCCTGAACCCGGGGGGAGCGTCGCGGCGAGCGAAGCGAGCCGCCACGTGACCACGGGGAACAGCGCGGCGAGCGAAGCGAGCCGTGCTGTGACCCCCCCTAAGCCCCCCGGAACCCCCTCCTCCGAAACCCGGGGGGAGCGTCGCGGCGAGCGAAGCGAGCCGCCACGCGATCACGGGGAACAGCGTGGCGAGTGAAGCGAGCCGTGCTGTTACCCCCCTAAGCCCCCCAGAACCCCCTCTTCCTGAACCCGGGGGGAGCGTCGCGGCGAGCGAAGCGAGCCGCCACGTGACCACGGGGAACAGCGCGGCGAGCGAAGCGAGCCTTTCTGTGACCCCCCTTAGCCCCCCAGAACCCCCTCCTCCTATGTCTGCCGTTTTACTTCATTTAGGACCTACTTGTAGGTCGCGCGACAAGGTCCCTTCTAGCGGTTCCGACCCGTTGAAGATTTGGCTTTACGTAAAATTTAGGGTTCCGTATAGGGTTTTGATTGGGGTTATACTATATTGAGGAATTTGATTAAATGGTCGACTTTTAGGGTTCCTTAGGACTTTGATTGGAGTTTCAACTACACTTAGAAGCTTGATAATGTTAAAATTTTTAGGGTTCCTTAGGACTTTGATTGGGGTTTTACTACATTGAGGAATTTGATTAAGTGGTCAACTTTTAGGGTTCCTTAGGACTTTGATTGGAGTTTCAACTACACTTAGGAGCTTGATAATGTTAACATTTTTAGGGTTCCTTAGGACTTTGATTGGAATTTCAACTACACTTAGGAGCTTGATAATGCTAAAATTTTTAGGGTTCCTTAGGACTTTGATTGGGGTTTTACTACATTGAGGAACTTGATAAAATAAACAACTTTTAGGGTTCCTTAGGCCTTTAATTGGACTTTCAACTACACTTAGGACCTTGATTATGTAAACAATTTTAGGGTTCCTTAGCACTTTGATTGGAATTTCAACTACACTTAGGAGCTTAATAATGCTAAAATTTTTAGGGTTCCTTAGGACTTTGATTGGGGTTTTACTACATTGAGGAACTTGATAAAATAAACAACTTTTAGGGTTCCTACGTTAATAATCAAGTTTTCACTTCTGCCGGCACTCCCGGAGTGCAACCCGTATTTTTTTTTTTTTTATAGTGTTAAGGGGTTCGTAGAAACTAGCACTCTCGCGTTTATCATAGGTCCTTATAAGCCCTACAACCTACAAATTGAATCACGTCTGGAACTCACGCAAAACGTTCAGCAGAGCAGGGTTGAAAGTTTAAAATATTTTTTTTATATTGTTAAGGGGTTCGTAGAAACTAGCACTCTCAAGTTTATCATAGGTCCTTATAAGCCCTATAACCTACAAATTGAATTAAGTCTGGAACTCACGCAAAAAAACCAGCAGAGCAGGGTTGAAAGTTTAAATTATTTTTTTTATAGTGTTAAGGGGTTCGTAGAAACTAGCACTCTCGCGTTTATCATAGGTCCTTATAAGCCCTATAACCTACAAATTGAATCAAGTCTGGAACTCACGCAAACCGTTCAGCAGAGCAGGGTTGAAAGTTTAAAATATTTTTTTTATAGTGTTAAGGGGTTTGTAAAAACTAGCACTCTCGCGTTTATCATAGGTCCTTATAAGCCCTATAACCTACAAATTGAATTAAGTCTGGAACTCACGCAAAAAAACCAGCAGAGCAGGGTTGAAAGTTTAAAATATTTTTTTTTATAGTGTTAAGGGGTTCGTAGAAACTAGCACTCTCGCGCTTATCATAGTTCCTTATAAGCCCTATAACCTACAAATTGAATCAAGTCTGGAACTCACGCAAAACGTTCAGCAGAGCAGGGTTGAAAGTTTAAAATATTTTTTTTATAGTGTTAAGGGGTTCGTAAAAACTAGCACTCTCGCGTTTATCATAGGTCCTTAAAAGCCCTATAACCTACAAATTGAATTAAATCTGGAACTCACGCAAAACGACCAGCAGAGCAGGGTTGAAAGTTTAAAATAAATTTTTTATATTGTTAAGGGGCTCGTAGAAACTAGCACTCTCAAGTTTATCATAGGTCCTTATAAGCCCTATAACTTACAAATTGAATTACGTCTGGAACTCACGCAAACCGTTCAGCATAGCAGGGTTGAAAGTTTAAAATATTTTTTTTATAGTGTTAAGGGGTTCGTAGAAACTAGCACTCTCGCGTTTATCATAGGTCCTTATAAGCTCTATATTATACAAATTGAATTACGTCTGGAACTCACGCAAAACGTTCAGCAGAGCAGGGTTGAAAGTTTAAAATATTTTTTTTATAGTGTTAAGGGGTTCGTAAAAACTAGCACTCTCGCGTTTATCATAGGTCCTTAAAAGCCCTATAACCTACAAATTGAATTAAATCTGGAACTCACGCAAAACGACCAGCAGAGCAGGGTTGAAAGTTTAAAATAAATTTTTTATATTGTTAAGGGGCTCGTAGAAACTAGCACTCTCAAGTTTATCATAGGTCCTTATAAGCCCTATAACCTACAAATTGAATCACGTCTAGAACTCACGCAAAACGTTCAGCAGAGCAGGGTTGAAAGTTTAAAATATTTTTTTTATAGTGTTAAGGGGTTCGTAGAAACTAGCACTCTCGCGTTTATCATAGGTCCTTATAAGCTCTATATTATACAAATTGAATTACGTCTGGAACTCACGCAAAACGTTCAGCAGAGCAGGGTTGAAAGTTTAAAATATTTTTTTTATAGTGTTAAGGGGTTCGTAAAAACTAGCACTCTCGCGTTTATAATAGGTCCTTAAAAGCCCTATAACCTACAAATTGAATTAAATCTGGAACTCACGCAAAACGACCAGCAGAGCAGGGTTGAAAGTAAAAAATATTTTTTTTATAGTGTTAAGGGGTTCGTAGAAACTAGCACTCTCAAGTTTATCATAGGTCCTTATAAGCCCTATAACCTACAAATTGAATCACGTCTGGAACTCACGCAAAACGTTCAGCAGAGCAGGGTTGAAAGTTTAAAATATTTTTTTTATAGTGTTAAGGGGTTCGTAGAAACTAGCACTCTCAAGTTTATCATAGGTCCTTATAAGCCCTATAACCTTCAAATTGAATTAAATCTGGAACTGACGCAAAACGACCAGCAGAGCAGGGTTGAAAGTTTAAAATATTTTTTTTATAGTGTTAAGGGGTTCGTAGAAACTAGCACTCTCGCGTTTATCATAGGTCCTTATAAGCCCTATAACCTACAAATTGAATCACTTTGGAACTCACGCAAAACGACCAGCAGAGCAGGGTTAATAGTTTAAAATATTTTTTTTATAGTGTTAAGTTAAGTTTTTAAAGTGTTTTTATTTGTGTTTTTTTATACTGAGTTCTAGTTTTTTGGCGTGAGTTCCAGCCTTGATTCAAATATAAGGTTATAGGGCTTATAAGGACCTATGATAAACACGAGAGTGCTAGTTTATACGAACCCCTTAACACTATAAAAAAATATTTTAAACTTTCAACCCTGCTCTGCTGGTTTTTTTGCGTGAGTTCCAGACTTGATTCAAATATATGGTAATAGGTCTTATAAGGATCTATGATAAACGCGAGAGTGCTAGTTTTTACGAACCCCTTAACACTATAAAAAAAATACTTTAAACTTTCAACCCTGCTCTGCTGGTTTTTTTGCGAGAGTTCCAGACTTGATTCAAATTGTAGGTTATAGGGCTTATAAGGACCTATGATAAACGCGAGAGTGCTAGTTTTTACGAATCCCTTAACACTATAAAAAAAATATTTTAAACTTTCAACCCTGCTCTGC
Organism: Thera obeliscata; assembly: GCA_947578465.1. Taxonomy (NCBI): domain Eukaryota; kingdom Metazoa; phylum Arthropoda; class Insecta; order Lepidoptera; family Geometridae; genus Thera; species Thera obeliscata. Next base: position 4,767,387 of record OX387927.1, read on the forward strand.
TGAACGGTTTGCGTGAGTTCCAGACGAAATTCAATTTGTAAGTTATAGGGCTTATAAGGACCTATGATAAACGCGAGAGTGCTAGTTTCTACGAACCCCTTTACATTATAAAAAAAATATTTTTAACTTTCAACCCTGCTCTGCTGAACGTTTTGCGTGAGTTCCAGACGTGATTCAATTTGTAGGTTATAGGGCTTATAAGGACCTATGATAAACGCGAGAGTGCTAGTTTCTACGAACCCCTTAACACTATAAAAAAAATATTTTAAACTTTCAACCCTGCTCTGCTGAACGTTTTGCGTGAGTTCTAGACGTGATTTAATTTGTAGGTTATAGGGCTTATAAGGACCTATGATAAACGCGAGAGTGCTAGTTTCTACGAACCCCTTAACACTATAAAAAAAATATTTTTAACATTCAACCCTGCTCTGCTGGTCGTTTTGCGTGAGTTCCAGACTTGATTCAATTTGTAGGTTATAGGGCTTATAAGGACCTATGTTAAACGCGAGAGTGCTAGTTTCTACGAACCCCTTAACACTATAAAAAAAATAATTTAAACTTTCAACCCTGCTCTGCTGGTTTTTTTGCGTGAGTTCCAGACTTTATTCAATTTGTAGGTTATAGGGCTTATAAGGACCTATGATAAACGCGAGAGTGCTAGTTTCTACGAACCCCTTAACACTATAAAAAAAATATTTTAAACTTTCAACCCTGCTCTGCTGGTCGTTTTGCGTGAGTTCCAGATTTAATTCAATTTGTAGGTTATAGGGCTTTTAAGGACCTATGATAAACTTGAGAGTGCTAGTTTCTACGAACCCCTTAACATTATTAAAAAAAATATTTTAAAGTTTCAACCCTGCTCTGCTGGTTTTTTTGCGTAAGTTCCAGACTTGATTCAATTTGTAGGTTATAGGGCTTATAAGGACCTATGATAAACGCGAGAGTGCTAGTTTCTACAAACCCCTTAACACTATAAAAAAAATAATTTAAACTTTCAACCCTGCTCTGCTGGTTTTTTTGCGTGAGTTCCAGACTTTATTCTATTTGTAGGTTATAGGGCTTATAAGGACCTATGATAAACGCGAGAGTGCTAGTTTCTACGAACCCCTTAACACTATAAAAAAAATATTTTAAACTTTCAACCCTGCTCTGCTGGTCGTTTTGCGTGAGTTCCAGATTTAATTCAATTTTTAGGTTATAGGGCTTTTAAGGACCTATTATAAACGCGAGAGTGCTAGTTTTTACGAACCCCTTAACACTATAAAAAAAATATTTTAAACTTTCAACCCTGCTCTGCTGAACGTTTTGCGTGAGTTCCAGACTTGATTCAATTTGTAGGTTATAGGGCTTATAAGGAACTATGATAAGCGCGAGAGTGCTAGTTTCTACGAACCCCTTAACACTATAAAAAAAATATTTTAAACTTTCAACCCTGCTCTGCTGGTTTTTTTGCGTGAGTTCCAGACTTAATTCAATTTGTAGGTTATAGGGCTTATAAGGACCTATGATCAACGCGAGAGTGCTAGTTTTTACGAACCCCTAAACACTATAAAAAAAATATTTTAAACTTTCAACCCTGCTCTGCTGAACGTATTGCGTGAGTTCCAGACGTAATTCAATTTGTATAATATAGGGCTTATAAGGACCTATGATAAACGCGAGAGTGCTAGTTTCTACGAACCCCTTAACACTATAAAAAAAATATTTTAAACTTTCAACCCTGCTCTGCTGAACGTTTTGCGTGAGTTCCAGACGTGATTCAATTTGTTGGTTATAGGGCTTATAAGGACCTATGATAAACGCGAGAGTGCTAGTTTCTACGAACCCCTTAACACTATAAAAAAAATATTTTAAACTTTCAACCCTGCTCTGCTGAACGTTTTGCGTGAGTTCCAGACGTGATTCAATTTGTAGGTTATAGGGCTTATAAGGACCTATGATAAACTTGAGAGTGCTAGTTTCTACGAACCCCTTAACAATATAAAAAAAATATTTTAAACTTTCAACCCTGCTCTGCTGAACGTTTTGCGTGAGTTCCAGACGTGATTCAATTTGTAGGTTATAGGGCTTATAAGGACCTATGATAAACGCGAGAGTGCTAGTTTCTACGAACCCCTTAACACTATAAAAAAAATATTTTAAACTTTCAACCCTGCTCTGCTGGTAGTTTTGCGTGAGTTCCAGATTTAATTCAATTTGTAGGTTATAGGGCTTTTAAGGACCTATGATAAACGCGAGAGTGCTAGTTTTTACGAACCCCTTAACACTATTAAAAAAAATATTTTAAACTTTCAACCCTGCTCTGCTGATTGTTTTGCGTGAGTTCTAGACTTGATTCAATTTGTAGGTTATAGGGCTTATAAGGACCTATGATAAACGCGAGAGTGCTAGTTTCTACGAACCCCTTAACACTATAAAAAAAATATTTTAAACTTTCAACCCTGCTCTGCTGGTTTTTTTGCGTGAGTTCCAGACTTAATTCAATTTTAAGGTTATAGGGCTTATAAGGACCTATGATAAACGCGAGAGTGCTAGTTTTTACGAACCCCTTAACACTATAAAAAAAATATTTTAAACTTTCAACCCTGCTCTGCTGAACGTTTTGCGTGAGTTCCAGACGTGATTCAATTTGTAGGTTATAGGGCTTATAAGGACCTATGATAAACGCGAGAGTGCTAGTTTCTACGAACCCCTTAACACTATAAAAAAAATATTTTAAACTTTCAACCCTGCTCTGCTGAACGTTTTGCGTGAGTTCCAGACGTAATTCAATTTGTATAATATAGGGCTTATAAGGACCTATGATAAACGTGAGAGTGCTAGTTTCTACGAACCCCTTAACACTATAAAAAAAATATTTTAAACTTTCAACCCTGCTCTGCTGAACGTTTTGCGTGAGTTCCAGACGTGATTCAATTTGTAGGTTATAGGACTTATAAGGACCTATGATAAACGCGAGAGTGCTAGTTTCTACGAACCCCTTAACACTATAAAAAAAATATTTTAAACTTTCAACCCTGCTCTGCTGAACGTTTTGCGTGAGTTCCAGACGTGATTCAATTTGTAGGTTATAGGGCTTATAAGGACCTATGATAAACGCGAGAGTGCTAGTTTCTACGAACCCCTTAACACTATAAAAAAAATATTTTAAACTTTCAACCCTGCTCTGCTGGTCGTTTTGCGTGAGTTCCAGATTTAATTCAATTTGTAGGTTATAGGGCTTTTAAGGACCTATGATAAACGCGAGAGTGCTAGTTTTTACGAACCCCTTAACACTATAAAAAAAATATTTTAAACTTTCAACCCTGCTCTGCTGAACGTTTTGCGTGAGTTCCAGACTTGATTCAATTTGTAGGTTATAGGGCTTATAAGGACCTATGATAAACGCGAGAGTGCTAGTTTCTACGAACCCCTTAACACTATAAAAAAAATAATTTAAACTTTCAACCCTGCTCTGCTGGTTTTTTTGCGTGAGTTCCAGACTTAATTCAATTTGTAGGTTATAGGGCTTATAAGGACCTATGATAAACGCGAGAGTGCTAGTTTCTACGAACCCCTTAACACTATAAAAAAAATATTTTAAACTTTCAACCCTGCTCTGCTGGTCGTTTTGCGTGAGTTCCAGATTTAATTCAATTTGTAGGTTATAGGGCTTTTAAGGACCTATGATAAACGCGAGAGTGCTAGTTTTTACGAACCCCTTAACACTATAAAAAAAATATTTTAAACTTTCAACCCTGCTCTGCTGAACGTTTTGCGTGAGTTCCAGACTTGATTCAATTTGTAGGTTATAGGGCTTATAAGGACCTATGATAAACGCGAGAGTGCTAGTTTCTACGAACCCCTTAACACTATAAAAAAAATAATTTAAACTTTCAACCCTGCTCTGCTGGTTTTTTTGCGTGAGTTCCAGACTTAATTCAATTTGTAGGTTATAGGGCTTATAAGGACCTATGATAAACGCGAGAGTGCTAGTTTCTACGAATCCCTTAACACTACAAAAAAAATATTTTAAACTTTCAACCCTGCTCTGCTGAACGGTTTGCGTGAGTTCCAGACGAAATTCAATTTGTAAGTTATAGGGCTTATAAGGACCTATGATAAACGCGAGAGTGCTAGTTTTTACGAACCCCTTATCACTATAAAAAAAATATTTTAAACTTTCAACCCTGCTCTGCTGAACGGTTTGCGTGAGTTCCAGACTTAATTCAATTTGTAAGTTATAGGGCTTATAAGGACCTATGATAAACGCGAGAGTGCTAGTTTCTACGAACCCCTTAACAATATAAAAAAAATATTTTAAACTTTCAACCCTGCTCTGCTGAACGTTTTGCGTGAGTTCCAGACGTGATTCAATTTGTAGGTTATAGGGCTTATAAGGACCTATGATAAACGCGAGAGTGCTAGTTTCTACGAACCCCTTAACACTATAAAAAAAATATTTTTAACTTTCAACCCTGCTCTGCTGGTCGTTTTGCGTGAGTTTCAGATTTAATTCAATTTGTAGGTTATAGGACTTTTAAGGACCTATTATAAACGCGAGAGTGCTAGTTTTTACGAACCCCTTAACACTATAAAAAAAATATTTTAAACTTTCAACCCTGCTCTGCTGAACGTTTTGCGTGAGTTCCAGACTTGATTCAATTTGTAGGTTATAGGGCTTATAAGGACCTATGATAAACGCGAGAGTGCTAGTTTCTACGAACCCCTTAACACTATAAAAAAAATAATTTAAACTTTCAACCCTGCTCTGCTGGTTTTTTTGCGTGAGTTCCAGACTTTATTCAATTTGTAGGTTATAGGGCTTATAAGGACCTATGATAAACGCGAGAGTGCTAGTTTCTACGAACCCCTTAACACTATAAAAAAAATATTTTAAACTTTCAACCCTGCTCTGCTGGTCGTTTTGCGTGAGTTCCAGATTTAATTCAATTTGTAGGTTATAGGGCTTTTAAGGACCTATGATAAACGCGAGAGTGCTAGTTTTTACGAACCCCTTAACACTATAAAAAAAATATTTTAAACTTTCAACCCTGCTCTGCTGATTGTTTTGCGTGAGTTCCAGACTTGATTCAATTTGTAGGTTATAGGGCTTATAAGGACCTATGATAAACGCGAGAGAGCTAGTTTCTACGAACCCCTTAACACTATAAAAAAAATAATTTAAACTTTCAACCCTGCTCTGCTGGTTTTTTTGCGTGAGTTCCAGACTTAATTCAATTTGTAGGTTATAGGGCTTATAAGGACCTATGATAAACGCGAGAGTGCTAGTTTCTACGAATCCCTTAACACTATAAAAAAAATATATTTTTATCTTTCAACCCTGCTCTGCTGAACGGTTTGCGTGAGTTCCAGACGAAATTCAATTTGTAAGTTATAGGGCTTATAAGGACCTATGATAAACGCGAGAGTGCTAGTTTTTACGAACCCCTTATCACTATAAAAAAAATATTTTAAACTTTCAACCCTGCTCTGCTGAACGGTTTGCGTGAGTTCCAGACTTAATTCAATTTGTAAGTTATAGGGCTTATAAGGACCTATGATAAACGCGAGAGTGCTAGTTTCTTTGAACCCCTTAACACTATAAAAAAAATATTTTTAACTTTCAACCCTGCTCTGCTGGTCGTTTAACGTGAGTTTCAGATTTAATTCAATTTGTAGGTTATAGGGCTTTTAAGGACCTATTATAAACGCGAGAGTGCTAGTTTTTACGAACCCCTTAACACTATAAAAAAAATATTTTAAACTTTCAACCCTGCTCTGCTGAACGTTTTGCGTGAGTTCCAGACTTGATTCAATTTGTAGGTTATAGGGCTTATAAGGAACTATGATAAACGCGAGAGTGCTAGTTTCTACGAACCCCTTAACACTATAAAAAAAATATTTTAAACTTTCAACCCTGCTCTGCTGGTTTTTTTGCGTGAGTTCCAGACTTAATTCAATTTTTAGGTTATAGGGCTTATAAGGACCTATGATAAACTTGAGAGTGCTAGTTTCTACGAACCCCTTAACAATATAAAAAAAATATTTTAAACTTTCAACCCTGCTCTGCTGAACGTTTTGCGTGAGTTCCAGACGTGATTCAATTTGTAGGTTATAGGGCTTATAAGGACCTATGATAAACGCGAGAGTGCTAGTTTCTACGAACCCCTTAACACTATAAAAAAAATATTTTAAACTTTATACCCTGCTCTGCTGGTAGTTTTGCGTGAGTTCCAGATTTAATTCAATTTGTAGGTTATAGGGCTTTTAAGGACCTATGATAAACGCGAGAGTGCTAGTTTTTACGAACCCCTTAACACTATTAAAAAAAATATTTTAAACTTTCAACCCTGCTCTGCTGATTGTTTTGCGTGAGTTCTAGACTTGATTCAATTTGTAGGTTATAGGGCTTATAAGGACCTATGATAAACGCGAGAGTGCTAGTTTCTACGAACCCCTTAACACTATAAAAAAAATATTTTAAACTTTCAACCCTGCTCTGCTGGTTTTTTTGCGTGAGTTCCAGACTTAATTCAATTTGTAGGTTATAGGGCTTATAAGGACCTATGATAAACGCGAGAGTGCTAGTTTTTACGAACCCCTTAACACTATAAAAAAAATATTTTAAACTTTCAACCCTGCTCTGCTGGTTTTTTTGCGTGAGTTCCAGACTTGATTCAATTTGTAGGTTATAGGGCTTATAAGGACCTATGATAAACGCGAGAGTGCTAGTTTCTACGAACCCCTTAACACTATAAAAAAAATAATTTAAACTTTCAACCCTGCTCTGCTGGTTTTTTTGCGTGAGTTCCAGACTTTATTCAATTTGTAGGTTATAGGGCTTATAAGGACCTATGATAAACGCGAGAGTGCTAGTTTCTACGAACCCCTTAACACTATAAAAAAAATATTTTAAACTTTCAACCCTGCTCTGCTGGTCGTTTTGCGTGAGTTCCAGATTTAATTCAATTTTTAGGTTATAGGGCTTTTAAGGACCTATTAGAAACGCGAGAGTGCTAGTTTTTACGAACCCCTTAACACTATAAAAAAAATATTTTAAACTTTCAACCCTGCTCTGCTGAACGTTTTGCGTGAGTTCCAGACTTGATTCAATTTGTAGGTTATAGGGCTTATAAGGAACTATGATAAGCGCGAGAGTGCTAGTTTCTACGAACCCCTTAACACTATAAAAAAAATATTTTAAACTTTCAACCCTGCTCTGCTGGTTTTTTTGCGTGAGTTCCAGACTTAATTCAATTTGTAGGTTATAGGGCTTATAAGGACCTATGATAAACGCGAGAGTGCTAGTTTTTACGAAACCCTAAACACTATAAAAAAAATATTTTAAACTTTCAACCCTGCTCTGCTGAACGTTTTGCGTGAGTTCCAGACGTAATTCAATTTGTATAATATAGGGCTTATAAGGACCTATGATAAACGCGAGAGTGCTAGTTTCTACGAACCCCTTAACACTATAAAAAAAATATTTTAAACTTTCAACCCTGCTCTGCTGAACGTTTTGCGTGAGTTCCAGACGTGATTCAATTTGTAGGTTATAGGGCTTATAAGGACCTATGATAAACGCGAGAGTGCTAGTTTCTACGAACCCCTTAACACTATAAAAAAAATATTTTAAACTTTCAACCCTGCTCTGCTGAACGTTTTGCGTGAGTTCCAGACGTAATTCAATTTGTATAATATAGGGCTTATAAGGACCTATGATAAACGTGAGAGTGCTAGTTTCTACGAACCCCTTAACACTATAAAAAAAATATTTTAAACTTTCAACCCTGCTCTGCTGAACGTTTTGCGTGAGTTCCAGACGTGATTCAATTTGTAGGTTATAGGGCTTATAAGGACCTATGATAAACGCGAGAGTGCTAGTTTCTACGAACCCCTTAACACTATAAAAAAAATATTTTAAACTTTCAACCCTGCTCTGCTGAACGTTTTGCGTGAGTTCCAGACGTGATTCAATTTGTAGGTTATAGGGCTTATAAGGACCTATGATAAACGCGAGAGTGCTAGTTTCTACGAACCCCTTAACACTATAAAAAAAATATTTTAAACTTTCAACCCTGCTCTGCTGGTCGTTTTGCGTGAGTTCCAGATTTAATTCAATTTGTAGGTTATAGGGCTTTTAAGGACCTATGATAAACGCGAGAGTGCTAGTTTTTACGAACCCCTTAACACTATAAAAAAAATATTTTAAACTTTCAACCCTGCTCTGCTGAACGTTTTGCGTGAGTTCCAGACTTGATTCAATTTGTAGGTTATAGGGCTTATAAGGACCTATGATAAACATGAGAGTGCTAGTTTCTACGAACCCCTTAACACTATAAAAAAAAAAATTTAAACTTTCAACCCTGCTCTGCTGGTTTTTTTGCGTGAGTTCCAGACTTAATTCAATTTGTAGGTTATAGGGCTTATAAGGACCTATGATAAACGCGAGAGTGCTAGTTTCTACGAATCCCTTAACACTATAAAAAAAATATTTTAAACTTTCAACCCTGCTCTGCTGAACGTTTTGCGTGAGTTCCAGACTTGATTCAATTTGTAGGTTATAGGGCTTATAAGGAACTATGATAAACGCGAGAGTGCTAGTTTCTACGAACCCCTTAACACTATAAAAAAAATATTTTAAACTTTCAACCCTGCTCTGCTGGTTTTTTTGCGTGAGTTCCAGACTTAATTCAATTTGTAGGTTATAGGGCTTATAAGGACCTATGATAAACGCGAGAGTGCTAGTTTTTACGAACCCCTAAACACTATAAAAAAAATATTTTAAACTTTCAACCCTGCTCTGCTGAACGTTTTGCGTGAGTTCCAGACGTAATTCAATTTGTATAATATAGGGCTTATAAGGACCTATGATAAACGCGAGAGTGCTAGTTTCTACGAACCCCTTAACACTATAAAAAAAATATTTTAAACTTTCAACCCTGCTCTGCTGAACGTTTTGCGTGAGTTCCAGACGTGATTCAATTTGTAGGTTATAGGGCTTATAAGGACCTATGATAAACGCGAGAGTGCTAGTTTCTACGAACCCCTTAACACTATAAAAAAAATATTTTAAACTTTCAACCCTGCTCTGCTGGTCGTTTTGCGTGAGTTCCAGATTTAATTCAATTTGTAGGTTATAGGGCTTTTAAGGACCTATGATAAACGCGAGAGTGCTAGTTTTTACGAACCCCTTAACACTATAAAAAAAATATTTTAAACTTTCAACCCTGCTCTGCTGATTGTTTTGCGTGAGTTCCAGACTTGATTCAATTTGTAGGTTATAGGGCTTATAAGGACCTATGATAAACGCGAGAGTGCTAGTTTCTACGAACCCCTTAACACTATAAAAAAAATATTTTAAACTTTCAACCCTGCTCTGCTGGTTTTTTTGCGTGAGTTCCAGACTTAATTCAATTTGTAGGTTATAGGGCTTATAAGGACCTATGATAAACGCGAGAGTGCTAGTTTTTACGAACCCCTTAACACTATAAAAAAAATAATTTAAACTTTCAACCCTGCTCTGCTGGTTTTTTTGCGTGAGTTCCAGACTTAATTCAATTTGTAGGGTATAGGGCTTATAAGGACCTATGATAAACTTGAGAGTGCTAGTTTCTACGAACCCCTTAACAATATAAAAAAATTATTTTAAACTTTCAACCCTGCTCTGCTGAACGTTTTGCGTGAGTTCCAGACGTGATTCAATTTGTAGGTTATAGGGCTTATAAGGACCTATGATAAACGCGAGAGTGCTAGTTTCTACGAACCCCTTAACACTATAAAAAAAATATTTTAAACTTTCAACCCTGCTCTGCTGAACGGTTTGCGTGAGTTCCAGACTTGATTCAATTTGTAGGTTATAGGGCTTATAAGGACCTATGATAAACGCGAGAGTGCTGGTTTCTACGAACCCCTTAACACTATAAAAAAAATAATTTAAACTTTCAACCCTGCTCTGCTGGTTTTTTTTGCGTGAGTTCCAGACTTAATTCAATTTGTAGGGTATAGGGCTTATAAGGACCTATGATAAACTTGAGAGTGCTAGTTTCTACGAACCCCTTAACAATATAAAAAAATTATTTTAAACTTTCAACCCTGCTCTGCTGAACGTTTTGCGTGAGTTCCAGACGTGATTCAATTTGTAGGTTATAGGGCTTATAAGGACCTATGATAAACGCGAGAGTGCTAGTTTCTACGAACCCCTTAACACTATAAAAAAAATATTTTAAACTTTCAACCCTGCTCTGCTGAACGGTTTGCGTGAGTTCCAGACGTAATTCAATTTGTAAGTTATAGGGCTTATAAGGACCTATGATAAACTTGAGAGTGCTAGTTTCTACGAACCCCTTAACACTATAAAAAAAATATTTTAAACTTTCAACCCTGCTCTGCTGAACGTTTTGCGTGAGTTCCAGACGTGATTCAATTTGTAGGTTATAGGGCTTATAAGGACCTATGATAAACGCGAGAGTGCTAGTTTCTACGAACCCCTTAACACTATAAAAAAAATATTTTAAACTTTCAACCCTGCTCTGCTGAACGTTTTGCGTGAGTTCCAGACGTGATTCAATTTGTAGGTTATAGGGCTTATAAGGACATATGAAAAACGCGAGAGTGCTAGTTTCTACGAACCCCTTAACACTATAAAAAAAATATTTTAAACTTTCAACCCTGCTCTGCTGAACGTTTTGCGTGAGTTCCAGACGTGATTCAATTTGTAGGTTATAGGGCTTATAAGGACCTATGATAAACGCGAGAGTGCTAGTTTCTACGAACCCCTTAACACTATAAAAAAAATATTTTAAACTTTCAACCCTGCTCTGCTGAACGTTTTGCGTGAGTTCCAGACTTGATTCAATTTGTAGGTTATAGGGCTTATAAGGACCTATGATAAACGCGAGAGTGCTATTTTCTACGAACCCCTTAACACTATAAAAAAAATATTTTAAACTTTCAACCCTGCTCTGCTGGTTTTTTTGCGTGAGTTCCAGACTTGATTCAATTTGTAGGTAATAGGTCTTATAAGGACCTATGATAAACGCGAGAGTGCTAGTTTTTACGAACCCCTTAACACTATAAAAAAAATATTTTAAATTTTCAACCCTGCTCTGCTGGTTTTTTTGCGTGAGTTCTAGACTTGATTCAATTTGTAGGTAATAGGTCTTATAAGGACCTATGATAAACGCGAGAGTGCTAGTTTTTACGAACCCCTTAACACTATAAAAAAAATATTTTAAACTTTCAACCCTGCTCTGCTGGTTTTTTTGCGTGAGTTCCAGACTTCATTCAAGTTCTAGGTAGTAGCTCTAGTATGGATCTATGAGAGACGAAAGAGTTCTAGCTCTTGCAAACTGTTTAAAACCATAAAAAAAATATTAATATTTTTTGTTCAAATCACTTTTTTCAGGTTTTCAGGCCAGAACTATTTCTGAAAAGTATCAGGAACTGTAGAGCAGAGCTTTAGGCACATGAAAATATTTTTTTTTATTTTATTGGTGAAAAATGATCTGCTACGGGAAGTTGGCAGAGCATATTTTCAATTGTTTTTTTTTCAGGTTTTCAGGCCAGAACTATTCCTGAAAAGTATCAGGAACTGTAGAACTATGCTGCATGCGAATAGAACTCACTTTTTTTTTTGATCTGCTGGACAATGATCTGCTAAGTTCACACGCATACTTGAGGCGAGTAGCAGCCCTAACCGCAACAGACATTCTAAACACAATTTCCCTTTTAGCTCGGACTACGTATTTATCGATGACACGATCTCGAGGCCCGCTCGTACGGACCCAAGGAGTTTATTTAAGTATACGAAAATATTTTTATTGGATCGCCACACACCGTCTAATTTATGTGGGGTTTTTGTTTGTGGATGAAACATAAAGTATCGTTAGAGAAACCTACATAAATATTTACTTACTTACCTTGTTTTTTAAGAAATCATTCAGAAATAAATGCAGTGAAGCACTTAAAAGACTATAATATAAAAATAAACACCTTTATTATCCTTGTATTTCTGGACACCTGCAGGCCGATCATGTAACTTTTGTTGCAATGGTTTCAATCAAAATCTTATTGAAACTGTCAATTTGCGATCACGTATTAGTTCGAAAATTTACATTTTCAATAAGATTTTGATTGAAGCCATTGCAACAAAAGTAACATGATCGGCCTGCAGGTCTAAATTATGTACGAGTATACATTTTGTACATGTACATTTTTTGACTTGGTGTATTTGTTGTACGAGGTTGTGGTCTAGGGTATTCAATAAGTGTAGGCGACACACGCCGTAGTAATTAAATTTAATATTTTTCTGTTAAATGTGCTTTTTTTTACAGCTATCTATTGTACGTAGGTAACCTATTTTGTGTATCTTCTAAAACTAAATTTGTTCTTATATTTTGTACTTGTAACGCCATCTGTTGGCACTTTTGCGCATTATGAAATAAAATAAAAAAGACAGAAGATGTGGGTGGATACGGATCTTTTTAATCAATTGCTGTTCGTTGTTCGATGGTCGTCGCGTTCCGATGAAATCAATGATGAAATAGACAACGCGGCTCCGTTCTGTTTTAAAGTCAAATGGTTTTCAAAAGTCCTTAACAACCCCGTGTGCACCCCCAACCTTCTTCTGACGTTCACGTAAAACGCTGTGTTTAATTTCGATCCTCTACAATTGGTCCTTTCGAGCCTGATCGATAAAATCAGTGAATCGTCGCCATTTCGATGTCGGACACGGCGACGCCATTGAAAGTTCTCACGCGCCGTCAACGCCAGGAACTTTTGGAATTTAACAAGTTGGATTGTACACCTGTGAAAAAGGACATCAAGAAATTGATTCTTCCTCGCGGCACTGATGATTCTACACCGTCGCGGGAAGGATACGTATCCACGCCAGTACCGTACAAGATGTTACCGCGCGGTACTGCGCAGCAATCAACATGTGCTTCGAAGACCACCATTTGCACCAAAAAATCCACTACGTCGTCAATAGCACGGCGCAAACAGCTGGAACTGGAAGCGGCGGAGGCAAAAGCCCATATTCAAATGGATTTGATAGATAAAAAGCTGGAAGCCGATCTTGCCAAAGTCGAACATGATAGCGAGAAGCGTGAAGAATCTGCTGCTTCTTCTCTTCGCAGCGAGAAGGTTCAAGAGAACGTGGAGAAGTGGCTGGACACGAACTGTGCAGCACCCGTCCAGCACGACACCAGCATCCAACAACTAGCTGATACGTTGAAGGATCTGATAAGCCAATCATCAGCGTCTAAGCATGAAGAGAGACTTCTGAGCCGTCTTGCCACGCCACGAGAGCTACCTACTTTCAGTGGCGACAGTATTGAGTGGCTACATTTTAAGAATGCTTACGATGATTCGTCACGAGTGTGTAAATTTAGTGACAGTGAGAACCTGTGGAGATTACGTAAATCACTACGAGGTGAGGCCAAGGAAGCAGTGACTGACTTGCTGATCGGCAACACTCCGCCGTCAGCAGTCATGGAAGCACTGGAACTAAGGTTTGGTCGAGCTGATATTATTATTAGCAACATAACGATGCAATTGAAAAAGCTACCATCGTTACCTACTAACTATCAACAAGACTTGATTAATTTATCTGTTAAAGTCAATAACTGCGTGGCCACAATACGCGCACTAGACCAGAGCGACTATCTTCGAAGTCCAGAGCTCGCTGCAGCTATCATATCCAAATTGCCGAGCACCCTGATAGGAAGATGGACAGAATTTGCCTACAACCGTATGCAAGAAGGCAGATCGAGGATGGAACTACTGGCTATATTTTTGAAGTTGGAGGCAGAAATGTTATCAGTCGTCGGATGTATTCAGCCACGAGACAAGAAGCCGATGGACGCTCCTACAAAGCGCACTGAAGATAAGTACCGTCATCGTACTGTCTACACTTCTTCTGTCGCCGCAGCTGATAACACGACAACATGTAGATTCTGTCAGAAGGGCAGTCATACCTTGCCCGAGTGTCGCGTATTCAAACGCGCGATGCGCAGAGATAGATGGAGATTTGTCAAAACGCGCGGACTATGTTATTGTTGTCTAAAAGATCGACACAATAAGGATACGTGCCCCGCACCTATGTGTGACGTCGATAACTGTGGCATGGCACATCATCGCCTGCTGCACTGGACGAAGCCCGAGATGACGTCATCGTCAGCTGATGAGTTGACCGTGAACCCGGAACCTGCTGTACCTGTAACTGCACCTGACGCGTCCATGATGCACGTCGCTCGAGCTAGTGACGACGCTGGCATCGCCCCGGATGAATTCGCGATGTTAAAAGTGATTGCGGTTCGATTACGTGGCCCTAAAGGTGTAGTGAATACCTACGCACTCCTGGACGATGGTGCGGAAGTATCTGTGATCGACGCCGAACTAGCAGATACCTTAGGGTTAGAATGTGTTAGTGCGCGCCCTATTAGGTTCACAGATGCGTTCGGTTTATCAGTGTATCAATCGGAAGTGCCTAGTGTTAAGGTAGAAATGACGGGACATGATAACGTTAATTATGACTGTAAGTTACGTAAATGTGCTCAGTTAAAATTGTGTTCACAAAACTTGTCTGTTTTGAATAGCGTAAATAGTACGCACTTATCGCATATCAAGCATATGATATGCACAGATACCAGTGTAAAGCCGCGGCTACTAATTGGTGAGGATAATTATTTCCTAATAGCCCCGCTTGAGATCATACATGGAGACAGGGACTCGCTGTACGCATCACGCTGTCGATTGGGATGGACCATCCATGGTTTCCACCGTGGGCGCACTCACTCCTCGAAGCCTCGGGTAAGTGAACAAAATGTCTTCCATCTCGCTCACTCTCGCGATACTGATGTGCAGGAAATTAGCGAACTTAATGACCTGATTAAAGATTCCTTTAATTTTGATTTGATAGGAATTTCGCCTGTATCACGTGAAAATACAGATCATATTCGCGCTGTCAATATTTTAGATAGCACAGCACGTCAGGTAGGTAAACAATGGGAAGTAGGTTTACCGTTCAAAAAAGATAATTTTATGATGCCTGATTCATACAATAATGCCTACTCGCGTCAGCAGTTATTGTTACGTAAATTTCGTAAAAGCGTTGACTACGCTGATAGGTATAAAAAAGAAGTCATTAAATTGCTAGACAATGGTTACGCTCGAGAACTAACTGATAACGAACTCTCAGCTGATCATGTTTGGTATTTACCGCATTTTGGTGTTCAAAACCCCAATAAGCCCGGTAAGTTACGGTTAGTTTTTGATGCCGCCGCTAAAGTTGATGGTGTGTGCCTAAATGATTATTTACTAACAGGACCGGACTTATATAATTCACTATACGGAATTATGCTTAGATTTCGAGTAAATAAAATAGTGATACTTGGAGATATTCGTGATATGTTTCTTAGAATTAAAATACAACCTAGCGACCAGCATGTACTTAGATTCTTGTGGCAAGAATCTTCGGATAGCCCGATTAAAGTTTGTTCGATGCAAAGTTTGATTTTCGGTGCAACATGTTCCCCTTTCGTTGCTCAATATGTAAAAAATAAAAATGCCCTTCAATACGAGGAATCGAACCCCGACGCCGTAAGCGCAATAATAAATGACCATTATATGGACGATTGTTGTCTCTCAGTATGCGATGAAAATACGGCAATTAAATTGGTTCACGATATAACTTCCATTCATGCAAAAGGAGGTTTCGAGATAAGAGGATGGTCGAGTAATAGCAAACAGGTTCTAGACTCGATACCTACAGAAGCGCTTGCGCACTCAGCTGTGCAGTTCAAACATGGAGCGATGAATACAAGTGAGCGCACTTTAGGTTTGATATGGCATCCTGCGGAAGATTCATTTGGATTTCAGATTTCGCTTAATAAAATACCTAGTGATATTTTGGATGGTTCTACGCCTCCTACGAAAGCAAAAATGCTTAGCATTATTATGTCTGTTTACGATATACACGGTTTTTTATCGCCATTTGTTATAAAAAGTAAAATAATTTTTCAAGATGTACATAGGTCACAAGTTGATTGGAAATGCCGCATCCACTCAAGTGAGCACACTAAGTGGATGTTATGGCTCGATGAATTAAAACTTTTAGAATCTTTACGTATACCTAGGTGGTATTACAATGCGGATAATTGGACTCAGTGTTATCCCACATCGATAGGTATAGGTAGTAGTGCCGAGTCGATCGTAGATAAACAGCTGCACATTTTTTGTGACGCTTCTATAAAAGCGTACGCTGCAGTTGTTTACTGGCGTTTTACTCGAGCCGACGGAAATGTTTTAATTAGCTTAGCAGCTAGTAAGAGCAGAGTAACCCCGCTCCGGCCGGTTTCAGTTCCCCGACTGGAATTGCAAGGCGCGCTTACAGCGGCCCGCTTAGCGGACTCACTTCTACGAGAACATACAAATATGAAGTGTGATAAGCGGTACTTCTGGACTGATTCACAAACGGTCCTACAATGGATTCGTAGCGATCCCAGAAGCTACAAGCCGTACGTAGCTCATCGCTTAGGTGAAATTGATGAGCTTACGAATTTGTCAGAATGGCGATACGTCCCCACTAAGTTGAACGTAGCTGACTTAGCTACCAAGGACGAGACGCCACCGCTGACATATGACAGTGTATGGTTTCGAGGACCAGAATTCTTACGGCAGCCAGAGGATACTTGGCCTAAGGATTGTGTGTCCACCAAAAAATCATCACCAGACATTGTCTGTGAGGAAAGGAGCTTAAATGTAGTGGTGACTACAGACACTCTTGAGTACTCCTTACCTGATGAAAACCACTACTCATCATGGTTACGACTCGTACGAGTCGCCGCTCGAATTCTACTGTTCGTGCGACGCTGTCGACGAATAGAAGCTAGGTTAGATGTCGAGCTCATGAACGAAGCCGAGCTCCTTCTAATAAAGAAATCTCAGCAGGACTCGTTCGAGCAGGACATTGAACTCGTCAAGCAAAATAAGCCTTTGTTATCAAACAGTCGTTTGAAAACATTGACGCCATATCTTGACGACGCTAGCGTTCTACGAGTAGCCGGTCGAATCGACAAAGTCGAAGGTGTCACCCACTCGACAATGCGACCCGCCATACTCGATGGTCGTCACCAGATAGCTCGTTTAATAGTTGAGTACCATCATAGAAAAGCTATGCATGGTGCTAACGAGCTCGTCGTAAATGAGTTACGGCAACGATATTGGATTTTAAGGCTGCGGCCGACTGTACGTTTAGTCGCCGCACGCTGCCCGTTCTGCCGTCACCGCCGCGCCGCGCCGCGGCCGCAACGCATGGCGGACCTGCCCGCTGCACGCTTGCATCACAGCCGCCGTCCGTTCACCTATACGGGGGTGGACTTTTTCGGACCAATGGAAGTCACCGTTGGCCGAAAAAGACTCAAACGATACGGTGTGATGTTCACGTGCCTGACTGTGCGTGCCATACATTTGGAGATAAGTGAGAGTCTAAGTACAGACTCCACCATCATGGCACTCAGACGCATGATCGCTCGCCGCGGAACGCCCAGCGTTATCTATTCAGATAACGGGACGAACCTGCGCGGAGCGGATAATGAGCTCAAACGGAGTCTGATGGAACTCGATGAGAGTAAACTCCGTGAAGACGGTACCGTAAGAGGTATCGAGTGGAGATTCATACCCCCCGGGGCCCCTGAGAAAGGTGGTGCTTGGGAACGTATGATACGCACGGTAAAAACGGCCTTGAAAGTCGTACTTAAGGAACGCGCTCTACATCCTGAGACGCTTTCCACTTTGTTTGCTGAGGTGGAAGCGCTAGTTAATAGTCGTCCTATTACACACGTTTCGTGTGACCCTAACTATCCGGAAGCTCTAACACCTAATCATTTTTTGCTAGGTACGTCCTCGAACAGTCCTGTATTTGGTAGGTATGATAACGATGACCTATGTCTACGTAAGCAATGGCGCGTAGCACAAAGACTGACTGACATGTTTTGGGCGCGGTGGGTAAAAGAATATCTTCCTACGTTGATACCTAGGCAGAAGTGGCTTAGGGACGAGAGAGCGTTGCGAGATGGAGATTATGTTCTGATAGTAGAACCTAATCTAGAACGTGGATGCTGGCGCCACGGAGTAGTGAGTGCGACCCATGCCGCCGACGACGGTCGCGTGCGCGTGGTAGACATACGCACCCGCACGGGCTTGGTGCGCCGTCCTGTAACGCGTGTCGCACTACTTGAACCGAAGGAATGTTAGTGCTGATCTGGGGGCTAATTCTCGGGCCAATCTCGATCATTTTAAAATTTTATTTTATTGCTTCTTTTCACAACCCCGCACTTTTTGTACGTTTTCCGTATATCGTAGCTGTCGAGGCTTTTACGAAGAGGTCGTTGATGAATTACTCAAGGAAATCATCCATTCTCTCTTCGAAAAGAAGCAATAAAATAAAATTTCAAAATGATCGAGATCGGCCCGAGAATTAGCCCCCTGAACCTTTACATTTATTGTTTTGTTACTTTAGTCTCTCAGCTCAGTTTCAGCACTAAGAGGGTGGATTGTAGGCGACACACGCCGTAGTAATTAAATTTAATATTTTTCTGTTAAATGTGCTTTTTTTTACAGCTATCTATTGTACGTAGGTAACCTATTTTGTGTATCTTCTAAAACTAAATTTGTTCTTATATTTTGTACTTGTAACGCCATCTGTTGGCACTTTTGCGCATTATGAAATAAAATAAAAAAGACAGAAGATGTGGGTGGATACGGATCTTTTTAATCAATTGCTGTTCGTTGTTCGATGGTCGTCGCGTTCCGATGAAATCAATGATGAAATAGACAACGCGGCTCCGTTCTGTTTTAAAGTCAAATGGTTTTCAAAAGTCCTTAACAACCCCGTGTGCACCCCCAACCTTCTTCTGACGTTCACGTAAAACGCTGTGTTTAATTTCGATCCTCTACAATAAGCATTAACCTTAGTCAGTGTCCTGTTGACGCTGAACTAGACGTTGCGGAAACAAATAGGCCAATGTATACCGTAATAAATAAATTGTAATGCGCGTGTCGGACCTCACGCATCATGGAAGGCTTCCAAAGTCAGTACGACTTGTAGATATTGGTTCTATGCTGCAAACGAATAGATTTCTTGCAACTCATGATCGCCGAAGATTATGTTCAACGCAAACTATTCATCAATTCACAACTAGGTAGTAATATCAAAAAATACATGATTTTGTGCTACTAAGTAGCACTTATCATTTATCATTATTATTTTAAGATTTACCCCCGAATACTGAAATGCAACTCAGATTTAAGCACGTCTCAAGCGACGAATATTTGACAGATTTTCATTAAAAACTGTAAAATATTCGTCGCTTGAGAGTTGCGTTTCAGTATTCGGGGGTTAGTGAGGTTTTTTTTCAAATTCTTACTAGAGCGCATCTAGTCTGATTGAAAAACAACGGGCATTTTCGGAGTCGTCTTATCGCAATTGTATACCTAGGTAGATTGGTCCCGCTCAAGGAAAGTGTAAGGAAATGAAAATAAGGAAAATGGTCGATTGTTAATGCTAGACTCATTTATTTGGTTGATCAATTTGAATTAAATGCTAATAGAAGGGATCAAAATTATACGTTTATTTATTTTTAATTAGTTACATTTGAGAGGAAGAACTATCTTTACTAATATTACAAATGCGAAAAGGTCAAAACTATCAAAACAGTGTAGGTGGGGAAATGTGTCTAAGTGTTATTACTACCCGAACGGGTAGACTGTGCCACACGCATGCAAATACTGATTTTTCTCTACTTTAAAATGCTACCCAAATATACTTTTCCACGCGGACAAACTCGTGGGCACAGCTAGTAGTATAATAAATTATGAGTATCAACTGAGTGACACTCGAACTGCCCTCAATATGTGCCGGTAGATATATTATTCAAAGGAGTTATTCTCTGGTATGGACTGGTGCTGCTACGCCAAACGGCTGCTACGGCAAACGCATTCTTGTTCTAAACCAGAGATGTTGGAATTGAACGCGTTAGCCTAGTCGCTGCTGCTGCATAGCTCCTTGTTTTCAGTAATAAAAATTATTTATAATTATAATTTATCGAATGGAATGGAACAAGGATAGCCCACCTAATGTTGAGTTGTTACCTACTCCACCGAAAACGCGTTCTATGAGGCAGTGCACACTGTGACGTAACGCATAATGAGAGTTTCGTTCAATTGGACCTACTAGCATCTATGCTACATCATCATCATCATCATCAGCCTGAAGAAGTCCACTGCTGGACATAGGCCTCCCTTACACATTTCCAGGAAGAACGGTTCTGAGCCCTTTCCATCCATCGACTTCCCGCGATCTTAACAATGTCGTCGGAATTCTATGCTACAATGAAATTTAAATCCTAAGTTCAAGGTAATACCGCAGAATACAAATAAGCAAGTACTTACTACCGACAATTCGAGATAATCGGTATTCGATTCTCCGCCCGCACCGACCGGTCTGGCAGATCAAGAATCCAACCGCAGCCGGATTGGACTGCAATGAATGAGCCATTCAGGTACCACGCAGTGTTACTAACTTGTTTTGATATTAAAATGCCGAAATAATATAATATTTATATAATACAATAATAAAATTGTAATGCATTTTTCTTTGCAAAGGTGACAAAAATTAGATTCAAGCCCTAATGCAGGGTAATAAGTAATCTGTCATTGGCCTAAATTTATAAAGTAAACTACTACTGTAATAATGATTTACAGCTAAATTGTGGTAGAGGTCTGAGGCCCCGTTTTAGTTTACAGTGGTAGCATTTTTATTTACGACTGTAAAAGTTAAAAGTACCTTTGATTTGATGAGATTGTCAAGAAACAATTGTTGTATCTTCAGCTAAATTGAGCTGACATGACGGTCTGATCTGAAGGCCACGCTTTAATTTTCAGTAGTATTTTTAGTCTTCTTCTTATAGTGTCACTGGTTCTTTCGAACCAAGCTTGGTGAATAGATTTGAAGTGCTCCTCAAAGAGGCTTCCTTCGTTTACAATAAATACTTGTAACACCTATGAACACGAAAAGCTCTACGAATTAATTGTTATACTTACCTATCTCAAGTTATTAAAAAAATTTAAATGTTTGCATGGGCGTGTAAAAAATTGTAAGGTGCAAAGAGCTTTCTGCTTATTTTTTATTTTTAAATGATGCTATACAATTTATCAAATAATAGGTAATTTCATATGATTCTTCCAGAAAAGTGCTAGAAGTGGCAGCAAAATCGCGAGTTGGCAACAATCCACATGCATAAGGCATGTATCATAGAGCCTTGCGTGGGACGACGTCCTGTCCCAACATGTCTAGTTGTGCTTGTGTGTGACAATAGAGAGGCTATTGTACCCACACAGGCACACTTTAAGACTTGTAATAACCTGTCGATTCAACCTTGTTCCTTTGTCGCTGTCGTATCGCTATGCAAACGAGCGTTGCGGTGATATCACTGACTCATATTATTATTCATAGGTAAGGCACCTACCAATCTACCTAGTTTATGATAGTATACCTTTCAATACTTTATTTGAATACAGATCATAATTCTAAACATTAATGACCTTAGTTATAAAAATATGTCAAAAGATAAGCAGTGCATAAACTATTGCCATCTCTTACCACTGGATAATGACAAATAGTGACAGGGCTAACTTTAAACAATGACTAAATTTAAATTGCGTTTATAAGTATAGCTGTAGGTAGGTAATTCTAAATAAATAAAGCTTTGAAAGGTCCTTAATGTCAATTGGAACGATGCGGCGACGACCGCGACGAATGGAGCGGAACACGCCAGCAAAGCTTTTTGTAGGTGGCAGCACGAGCGACTGTCCTGACTGAGGTTTATAAAAAAACAAAATAAATAATTAAGTACCTACCTAAGAGTTATATCTTTGATACTTTGAAACATATTGGAGCCTTTACGAATCGTAGTTGCCAATAACAGCAGACATGTCGAGGCTTGTTCGTGAGGACTTAATTTAATTTTACCTTTCCTTCCATGATTCTATTCATGCTACCGATTTTGGATTATCCACACTATACTATCGAGCCCCCAAGCAGAGCTTATACTAGTTTTTTTTCTGCAAATACCCTAGACAGAGACAAACATTTGTTCTCGGTGGGGATCAAACCCACGCCCTCCAGCGCAGAAGGCAGAGGTTCTACCAACTGAGCTATGAGGGCTGTATCCGCAAACTAAAGCGCGCGGGATTCCGATTGCTAAATATAAATAAGGATTATGTAAGTCGACCTGAGTACATTAGTAAAGTATACGTATGCGCCACCTAGAAACAAACAGGGTTTATGTTTTAAACTTTCCCAAGCCTAGCAGGTATCCCGTGAATTTTAATTTGAGCTAACAACTAAGGTAAGTAACAATATGCTTCTGATGGTCCAACGTTATGGTTAATACCTACTAAGTATGCGGTTATGACACACATAACTAACCGCATCAGCTGAGAAAACTGTAGTGCATGTGCATTGCACAATAATATTAATATTATGAAGATTTAATTAATTCGTTTCATTCAAGTACTACTCAGTCAGACTAACAGATGAGAATTTGAAATGAACAAAAAAAACTGAAAACGTGAATAATTTTTGACTACGAACAGAATTGTGGCGATGAACTGCCCCGGGTTCACGTATTTGCAGTGAAAGGTCAACTAAAACCGCGATATATTCGGTTAGAACTCTTAGAACTTTAGACATCGGAAGCAATCGGTTCGATTAAAAGCCTCGACTTCATCGAGAGAATAGGAATAACCATATAATTTTGGAAAGGAATACGGTTCTGGAATATTTATGTCCATCGATCTCAGAGCAACGGAAAATAACACGGCACTTTTTAAATTAAAGCGATCGCTATTTCTCATCTTATCGTGTCACTGGTTCTTTCCAACCAAGTGTGGTGAAAGGATGCATAATTATATGGAAGAAATGGGTATTTATTATAATTATGGAAAAAAACATGCCTATACAAACATGTTCATAAAGATAGCTGTTTTCAAAAAATAAAATTCAAGGTTTTCTGATACGTGTTGAAAAACATGCCATTATGGACATCGTTTGGATTTAATTATTTTACAAAATACACACTAACGGATAGCTTACCCATTCGATATAGATATAGTACTTACCTACCCATATCAACGGGCTCCCAAATGAAAACTACTTCAGTTTGCGAGAGTTTTAGAACAAGTAAATAATTGGGCATGCTCGCAAAACAAAATGATGAATTCAAATTGATTGAGATTCGTCTGTTTATGAAAGCTTCGAATTAAAATTAATTAAAATATTAGAGGTCCTTAGACATGATCAGATTATGCTACTTCTTGAACTCTTAAATATTGAGTAGGCTAATATTTTTTACCAATGCTTATTCCAAAAATAAATCAACATTAAAAAGTCGTTTAAATTAGACTCCCATATTATCATAAAAGTACAAGAAAAACAATTGTAAAACAATAAGTTACGGCGATTTTTACAGATAGAGTAGATATCACTAATACGAGTATGAGAGTCCTTTATACATAATAACACCTAGACACCGACTGAAAAAATATTTGTAGATCATGCAAGTGCCACCATGGAAATTATGCGTTAATCACTTCTTAGGAAATGTCATTTTCTTCTTAAAGTGATACGGCATATCACTTTCTTCTGGGCAAGTGTGGTGAAAGAATTGTATATGAGCATCAACATCGCTTGCATTTATCACATTTATATCCAATTTATTCCCACTTCGTAAAACAGACAAAAGAGAAAAACTCCACATTTCGCGAAAGTTTTTCCAGCATTTTTCACACATTGTAACCAGCTTAAATCTAGTTAAACAATAAAAAAAATATTAGAACTGAGTGTGTGGAGGAATTTGCGATATTTGCCTGTCGGGTATAGTAGCTGTAGGTGGCTTAGTAACATTGTTTGTTCAGAGGGAACTCCCAGTAGAAGTGTGGCGATTGCGGCGCGCTCCGGAGCTCACTCGCAGAGAATTTGCCAACTATCCAGCGTTGACCACGGGTGAACTATTTGTTAAATATGCACATTGTCTTCACTGGCATGCACTTAATGGGACGCTAAGAGCACTAATGCTTGCGGTCATGCGCCACTTACTATCTACTTACTCTCTCTAATAAAAAGCTTTTTCGCACTCGAGCGAAGTACTGCGTATTTGCATGGTAAAATGTTTTGAAGGTGCCATATAGCAGAGTAAGTCCAGGATTATGATATATTGTATGATTTTGACAGACATGACGCGCTAATTGCTAGATTACAACATCTACTCAAATGTAATGCGCAGCTCTATTGTCTAATCTTCACAAACGATAGAATAGAGCAGCCTTTCAGCTGTCGAGTTAGTAGTATAGGTAGATTAGTAGTAGTAGAAGAGCTCTTTGTGAAGGCCTCGTCCAGGGAAGTACAACCACCAAGCATATTTGTGCCGTATTACAGCTTTGCTATGTTTCGGTTTGAAGGGATGTGGGTACTGGTGAAATTACTGGCACGTGAGGCTGAACATCTATATATAAGCCTCAAGTTGATGGACGCAGGGCAGTGATCGGAGGTTGCATTGTCCGGTAGCGCTGTAAGAATCGTCAGACGATCACCAGCATTTATTCCATTTGATAAAAAAAATGAAAAAAAAAGTGCATCGTAGGGCACGTTACTGACGTGCGTGACCTTTGAGGCAATTCTTTGCTATAGGCGATGGTTACCACTTAACATCAGGTGATCCATATGCTGTTCAATCAGCTAGTTGTATAAAAAATAAGAATATGAATGAAGATGAAACGTAAGAATAAGCAGAAAAGTACACTGTTCGAAAAAAATAGAATAAGCTGAATTACGTTGCTGATTGTTATGGACGTATCTTGTATAAATATCAACCATAATAGATGGGTTAGGTAAGTAAGGTTCGTTTGTTCTAGTTCTAGCTCTTTGCTTTTTTAAGTAGCTGCGGGCGCCATAACGCAGATGTAAGGAAACACAAAATACGTTTAAAAAACTTGAGAAACCGACTTCATGGCCAAACTGTGGAACCGATTTTAATGAAATTTCTATGAGATCAATTAGAAGTAACCTTTCAGATAAAATGTTTTTTAAATCGGCTCATAAATGACGTGGTTATGCCATAACAAACATAAAAAAATACAATGAGAATCACCTTTTATATTTGAAGTCGGTTAAAAATATATTTAGACGCTGACAATCGTCAGACACACCGAATACAATATGATATTATTAAAGTTGAATAAAAATAATCTTGATCCAAATCAATCAGCAAAAAAATTGAGGTAAGATAAATGTTTAAGGGTACGATTTCCATACAAACTTAATTTACACAACTATTGGCGAATAAAGTATTAATGTACACTGAAATAGCTGTAATAGGCTTTTACAGTGGTCCTTATTACCGGCCAGTTATATAAAGTTAGAGTGGTAGCCGTTGGTCGTGGCAGTCGAGGCTTCAGAAAAAGAACTAACAGACTTTTACGACTATTTTGAGACATATGTTTTAAGCTCATTCACGTATTCAATGCCGAGTACCCGTTAGAAAGAATGACGAAAAAAATACTTTTTTAGTTTTTTATTAATATTTCTGTTATCCTACAGTTTTCTCCAACTTTATATAACTGGCCGGCAATAAAGACCACTGTAAAATTCTATTACAGCTATTTCAGTGTACATTTATACTTTGTTTGCCCATAGTTGTGTAAATTCAGTTTGTATCGGAATCGATTAACCTTAAAGGAATTAAACGCTACTGAATGTTCTAACATAACCACAGCGGATTATGGCTTTGTGGTGAATTTAACTTCCACAAGACAGATAAAATAAACCAGCCAAGTGCAAGTCGGACTCGCGCACGAAGGATACCATTATCTATAAAAACGGCAAACAAAACATGTCTGCATGGGAGTCACACTTCAATATTTATTTTATTATTTTCATCATGTGTTGTTAAAGTGGCAACATAAATACATGACAGAAGGACAAACAGACAGACAGACGGACGGACAGCGGAGTCTTAGTAATAGGGGCCCGTTTTACCCTTTGGGCACGGAACCCTAAAAACTAGGGTTAGTGGATGGCCCAATATGACGGTATCCGCATTGAGAAGAAACTGATGTTTCATAGATAAAGTTTTGAGTAGCTCTTGCAGATTCAATTAAGGTTCACCTTGTTATTGGATATCGATAACAAGGCAGTAGCTACTATTATAGGCACATCTTTTCTGTGAATAGATAACGCCACAAAATCCCAGACGAATTAACGACGAAAACTGGACCCTTTTATTTAACTTGAATACTTTATGTTGAATAATAATTATCAAGATAACAATTAATGATAAACATTAAATTGTTTAAGTTTAGCTTCTTTGAGACTCATTTAAAATCCTTTCACCACGACACGATAAGAAAAAGATAAGGATATAATAGAATATAATTAGATTTTCTATGGAATTTTTTAAACTCGGCACTTGCTTTTGTTTAAAAGCCGTCCTGCAAATGGTTTAGCGGTGAGACAGGATGTGGAGGTCCACAAAGCCACAGGTCGCCGGTAATAGATCACGATGGTGTCAAATTGACATGGAAAGTGATCTATGTAGAGGGTTACGACCCTCAGCAGTATGAGTACGACGACGAAGGATGAGGGCACTGCTACAGTCGTACGCGTAGGTTGAACAAAAAAGTATTCGAAAATTATGAAGAGTATAATAGTAATAAATCTTCTTTCTAAATTGAATCACAAATTACAGATTCATAGATTAATTGAATTGAGGTTGTGGAGGTGAGCGTTCAATTTTGTTTAGGATCTTAATAACGTAGTAAATACATGTTAATTAGTGCAGACGAGTTCAACGTCTCCGAATACAAAACAAACATGCCGTTACCGAAGCCGGCAGTATCACAGATCAATTTGCTCTTTAGTACGTTCAAAATGTAAACAGCGCAGCGAGCGTCACAAGCGGTGGAACAAACGCAATCCTCGCAAAATAATTATGAACAATGAAGATTCACCTGCGAAAGTAGGAATTTATGTCATTTAATAAATTATTCAAAACCCCCGAACGGTTCCTTTAGCAAATTCTGAATTCCTTTTACGAAATTCAACAAAAAGCAGGAAGCAATTGTGGGATTATAAATACGTGACGCGATGTGAAGGATGGCGGTTTTGCTCCCCTTGCCTCTTAGTCTGAGAACCGGTGGAGGTTTTCTTACGTCGTACTGTCTGCCGAAGTGAATACAATTGCATTCATCATGATAAAAAACTGGATGACAACAACCCATATACTCAGCTTTAGTCTATCTGGGAATTAAAATAGTGGACTCATATAATTTAATTTTACTCCCTAAGCTAGAGTAACCTGTAGAGCTAGCTTAGAAATTCTCTGGTGCACGCTATGCGCTTTATCAATAACTTACGGTTAACTTCTCATCAGTGATTCTGTGGCTACTGCTACGCGCTTTAGACAATAAATCCTCGTCAGCATGACGTAAGAAAAATACCGCTGCGGAATCACCGCCTGTGCACTGTTCCTATGCTTTGTTTGCAATGAGAATGGCAAACATCGTGGCGGCGACGTTCGGTTTGGCTTCGTAATACAAATGCCTTCTATTCCTTGAGATCGAACAGCGAGCGACACGTCCATTTTCGTCTCGCTCAGGTAGGGATTACGTTTTTTGCTCAGTCCCTAAGTTCTAAACATTCCCATTTTCGCTCTGAATACTGATCACACGGTGCTTTTGATCATCAATTTAGTTTTTGTTTGTAGATAACAACGTACTAACTAGGATGATAATGATAAAGTATTGTGATTAGCTGCAGACGGTGCAGAGATGATGTCGGTCCCTGATCTCATCCCCAATAAGTTAATGATTAAAACACAACTTCTATCCTACTTTAGATGACACCTTGAAAATAATATTTCTCACAAAATCATAATCATGATAATAAGTATGATGGTACTTGTGTTCTATGACTTAAACGACGCGGACTGAGGGTCATCTTAATAAGTAAACGTGTATTTTACCATAACTATAATAATAATAATAATAAAATAGATTTATAACTAGTGGCTCTGTGAGCTGTAGACCTCGCGAGCTTACTAAAAGTATGCAATTGACTGCATTTTGAGGAGCTATTCTGCTCATCATGCCGAAGATCCGCATCAGACCTTCGCCAAATTTTTATGAGACCAATTCTTTCAAATTTAAAAAGGATCATCGAAATCGGATGTCATACGGTAGAGTTGTCCAGTAGCCAATGAAAAATCTCGGACAATAAAATCTACAAAGTAATTTAACCTGTGTACCAAGTTTTGTACAGATAGGTTGGAAAATGCAACCTGTAGGCGAAAACAGACAGACAGCCGGACAGCCGGATAAAAGCATTTTTGCCAATCTCGAAACTAAAGCTAAAGTGTAGTGTTATAGCAAAAGTGATGTCTTGAAAATACCTCACACCAGAACATCACCTATCAGATAACATCCGAGTATTCGAGTACCCAAATCTGAAGAGCTTGGATCTTGCTTGGGTCAACAGATAATGCTCTTGGTAGAGCAAATTAAAAAAATCCTTTGGAACTGTTGATTCTGTAGGGTTTCTTGAAAGGTTCTATTCTATTCGAAAGCTTTAGAAGTAGGTGGGGCAACATAAGTACCTAATACTTTCGGTAATGAAAAGGTCTCTGGATATTAAAATGATTCGTTCTATTTAGACGTGGGTGATGTTATCCCGAACCGAATTACTTTTTTGCACTGGTGGTCTATTGGTAGTAGCCTTCCGATCCCACGGACACGGGTTCAAATCCAGTCGTGTTCTTATGGAATCTTCTGTTATAAAAATATATGTATGCACACAATTCTGTAAGTAAACATGGTGAGAAAACCCGCGGCGTAGTGAGCTCTGTACGTAGGTATTTCATGTCTTTCCTGTGGATTAGGTCGATTAAGCTCTTAGGATAGGATAGGTGCTGGGCAAGTCTATTCCATCTAAAATCCTGTCTAGGCATAATAGCAAAGTAAGTAGAGGTCCGTCCCGTAAGTAGAGGTATGAATAAAAACACCAGTTGCCCCTGACATCATTTTAATCATATAGAGGTAGAATAGATACAGAGGCCTGTTTAATTTAGTAGGTAAGTACTAGGGCATGCTCCCGGGAAGTATCAGTATCGAAAGTACCGGGAATTATCGCTGATTTTGAACTTTTCCAGTACCGGTTCTCCACGAAGGAATTCCCGATACTTTCGATACTTTCGATACTGATGACAATGATCAATTATTGGTGTTTTCTAGTACGATATAAATAAATGTCAATAAAAAACACTAGTTATGCGTTCAGTTTCACTTTCTGTATACATTGCTATATATTTTGACAAATTACAAACCTATAATTTAGATCATTCAGATAATATCTCAACAATTTCGGACAGGTCAAAACGAAAATGACATGTTTATTTTACCTGAATTGAAGATTGTTTAATATTGTATTATACAATCTTCATTTTTGTTAGATGTTCGTTACTATTTATGACAAAATCTGTTAGAAAAAGAACGAAAATAACATGGACGGCTTTCTTTCCGAAAGATGGAAATGTAAAAGCATTCAACTTACGCCTTGCTGATATTTAGCTATATCTTTGCTGAGCTGATTTAGTTAGATAACGTACATAGGTTGTTACTGTTAGTTTTAACTGTTGATTTATTTGATGGATATTCGATTTAACTTTGATTTAACCTAGCTCTGATTGTTGCGTGCACGCACAGAGAGCTTTAGTGTTATAATAATGAAGATATACGCGAAATAAATGAGAATATCCTGAGTGACCGTCCTCCTGAGTGACCTATACGGATTTCGCCGAAATCGGTCAACAGGAGACCTTCTAGCGTATGTCACTCACTAATGGAGCGAAGCCATCAAGAGAAACGGAGAAGCTTTAGCAGTTTCTCTGGATATCTCGAAGGCTTTTGACCGGGTTTGGCATGACAGCCTATTAAGCAAGCTTCCTACGTATGGATTATCCACTGGTGTTTGGGTATCAGACTTTCTGAGGGACCGATCAATTTGAGAAGTCGTTGACGGCTGCTCGTCTGATCAAATGGCTATTAATGCCGGAGTTCCTCAGGGGTCACTTCTCTCTGCAACACTTTTCCTGCTGCACATCAACGATCTGCTTAGGCCCGGTATCATTGGGTATGCAGACGACAGCACCGTTGTAGAGAGATACATACCTGAAGCACGTTCCAGTGGATCTCAGATCCAGTCTCATAGAGAGGCAATGATTGAACGCATGAACTTAACGCTGAAGGTAGTCGCAGAGTGGGGCGATGCCAATTTGGTGAAGTTCAATGCTTCAAAAACACAGGCGTGTCTATTTTCCGCTAAGAGGAGTCAATTTCACTTGACTCCTACTTTCCGAGATGTATCCCTTCCGATTTCAGACCAACTAGAGCTTCTACGCTAACCAGTAAATTGAATTTTGGCTCGTTCATAGAATCCAAAGCCAAGACAGCTGCAAAGAAGCTAGGCATTCTATCGAAGGTGAGACAGTACTTCACACCGGGACAGCTTCTTAACCTGTACCAAGCACAAATCCGGTCGTGTATGGAGTACTGTTCTCATCTCTGGGATGGCTCTGCCAAATACCAGCTTGTGGCATTGGAAGCTTTTGAGAGACGAGCCAAAAGGCTCATTGGTAGCGACACTCTAGTCGAGTCCAAGCTCCTAAGTCTCGAACATCGCCGTAAAGTTGCCAGTCTATCGGTATTTTACAGGATACATTTCGGAGTGTGATACGGAACTTCACAATTTAGTTCCCCCATCCCCATTCTACCATCGGACCACTAGACGCACGGAAATGCGGCATCCATACCTGGTTGATGTTCCAACTGTCCGTACCAAGCGCTTTGCTTCAACTTTTATGTTGCGGACAGTCAAGGAATGGAATTCCTTGCCGGCGTCTGTCTTTCCGAGTACCTACGAATTGGACGATTTCAAGACAAGAGTGATAGGTATCTTCTAGGTAAGCGTGCTACATCGTCGACCGCATCATCACTTAACAGCAGGTGAGATAGCGGTCAAACGCAAACCTATAAATTGTAAAAAAATAAAATGTATTTTGTGGTTGTGTGTGGGTTCATTTACGGTTCTGAATAAAAAAATATATCTCAATAATACAAAGTGTTTTTTCAGTAGTTTTTCTTTCATTGTATATCTATACGGTCAGTTTTATTAAAAAAAATAAGTCAGTATCGAAAGTATCGAAATTCCCGGGAATTCCCGGTTCTGAGCCCAGTATCGGGCAAAAATTCCCGGTTCTGAGAATGGTTCCGATACTGCATGCCCTAGTAAGTACATAAAATTGAGTATCTGTAAGTGAGGTCTCAACATAAATACAACTTATATAAAATGTGACCTGCCCTGGATGGCTAGCGGATATAATAAAGACAGAGAGATGCAGAAAGCGGTGTGGCTTTGTATATACCTACTGACTTTATTTATTATTATTTTTGGGGTAGGTAAGAATAGATGAGGTACACACTTTCAAAAAAACATAGCGCGTTTATATTATAATTGAATTGCACGCGCAAAAAACGGTGAAACGAAAGAAACGGTGATACAATCAGCTCAAAATGAGCATGGTTCGGTCAAATGAACCGCGGGCAAAGAGCGAACGTGACACTTAGGGAAAAACTTTGTTTCCATACTTGCTCCAAATAAAGACCAAAGAAAACTTTCCGTTTACGTTGTTATTTGTTTGAAAGTATTGGAAATATCTCTAGATTACTTTCTTGTCACAGAAATATTTCTTGGGCATGCATCTATACATTCTTCGTGGTAGCTTGGGAACCTATGTTCTGTGTTACTCTGCATGATTTTTAACCACAAAATTATCTTTGTCTGAAGAAGTTGAAGTCAGCACTGCAGTGTGTTTGTTGCAGATACCTGCGAGTAGCAGAACAATAATAATATTATTATGTATAATATTTTAACTCGTACGACGTAAAATTAGCATAATTGTAGGTAGCCTTGCGTTCAAAATAATTGTGTTGCAGAAAATGATGTGAAAGGAGATTGTGAAAACACTGTTTGCATAATTTTATTTAAAATTATTTCACAATTATATTTATTTAGACTCTCCATAGGTCAGGTTTTCAATGGTAAATAAATTTTGTCTCAAAGGTTTTACTGAAAATACAAAATTACCCTACCTAAGTACCCATAGCGTTCCGATAACCAAATTTCTGAAAGAGAAAAGTGCCTATGCCTTCCCTTAAATCGTTAATATCGAGTATGTGGGCGGCACCTAACATTTAATAGCTACTCTCATACAGGGAAAATGCAAATGGCCAGCACAATTCCACAAGCTGCCGAGGCCAAAGTTGGACCATGCTTTTTAATTTACCGAGTGCCGCCATTACCCGGCCTTATCGTGCCAGTTGCCCTCAGATCTGAAATAGGGGGCTCTAAAATGGCCTTCTTATTCAGATTATCCATGCGCCAAGCTGAAATTTAGAATGGTGTGAGCCGAACGGGACTTATTGAGCTTTAATGGATCCGGGATGGGGTACGACGACATTCC
Source organism: Thera obeliscata (assembly GCA_947578465.1). Taxonomy (NCBI): domain Eukaryota; kingdom Metazoa; phylum Arthropoda; class Insecta; order Lepidoptera; family Geometridae; genus Thera; species Thera obeliscata. Next base: position 4,800,002 of record OX387927.1, read on the forward strand.
CTCGCTACCTACAACAATGAAATTAATTTTGAAAGGTAAGTACCTAATGCAGTCGTAAAGTTTAAGCAGTAAGTTAATATACAGTTACGTAAGCTAGACAAATGTAGAGAGTCATATATTCACTAAGCTAGCTCTATGAGTTAGTAGAGCATACATTTTTAAGCTCGTTAGCCGCCGGCCCGGGCGGTGGTTACTTAGGTACTTCTCGAAGAAGTGCTATTATAGAATCGGGCTGTGCGGCGGGAACTGTCTCTCGGCTTAAACTTATTCATGATTGTGATTTGAAACGAAAATTATTAGGGAACTTGTTAGGGTCTAGATTCTTTGGATTTGGACAAATTCAAAGACTCATAAGTATATAAGTTAGGTACATACATAATTATTATAAATATGCAGATTTAGGTAAAAAACTTTTATCAAAGATTTTTTATTTCTAAGTAATAAACTCACAGTATTATCGATGACTAAGGTATCTGGCTTCGAAATTGTCTAAAAACTAAATGGTATTCATTATACTTAATGCTTGATCCGACGAGCCAATTAGTTATTTAATTAGTAAAGACCGTCGAACCAATAATGAAGAAAAACCTTGCTGCTCATTATTGCCTCGTAGGATTTTAATGATAGATTGTCTAACATTAATGTATATCTAACATTAGTCTATAATGTATATCTACTTTAAAAAACTTTCATAAAAATCCGCATACTTACCACATTTTCACTAAGCAAATTATTAAATAAGAGTTATCGTAGCTGGTAAGTCTGATTTTCCTTTGGTTTGATTCATGAAACTTCATACTCATTATTTTACAGTGTTCTGTCTAGTCAAGGTTTTCGTAGAGCAAAGGCTAAAATAATATTTAGATACTTGTGTAGGAAGGTTGGTAAAGCTGCTCTAGTGTGTCAAGTGAACAGTCATAGCATGTGGCACAACACATGCCTCTAATTATTTCGTCCTACAAAAGTTGCGTAAATTGAAGGTTTTGCAAATAGGCGTCGCGAGCGACCCGTGACGTGACGAACTGCGTGGACGCTCCGAAGTCCGAGATGACGGTGGTTTGGCAGGCTCGAGAGCCTCCCGAGCCGAGAGCTGACCGCGCGCCGTCGTCGTCGCCGGAACTAGCTCATAATCATTAAATTGGGACGCTCTCGTTTTACTGTTAATTATTGCCGGTCGACCGACGACGCTGCGGTCCGGAAAAAATAAAATACGTACAGATGTGAATTCGAGCGATATTTTAAACGCAATTAGCTATTTAGCTAAGCGTTTAATACCCAACAAAACTCAAACGAGTTTAATGGTCTCATTAGGTATTTCCATTTCGGCACGTAGACTGCTCGCAATTGCTTCTTTTGATGTTCTCCAATTCACTTATTTCTTGGACTCGATGCGGTTTGACATTTTGCTAAAAATGTTTTACCTTTGTTCATTACGATACTTTGCTGTGATTTTTATGCTTTGTCAGAAGGTACCTTTTTCAGCTAAAGATGACGTATAGATATTCTCTTTATCTCTGAAATGATTATAGAGAACAATGTAAATTGCTGGTTTCATGACCAATTCTATATCATAAACTTTAAGTTGTCTAGAGATAAATTTTGAGGGTATATTAAATTTGTCGGAAGTGTACTAGGAAAGGAATATCTGAAATTCAACCCAAAGGGCGTGCAGTAGTGTTGACGGGGCGGCGGTGGCGTGGCAGTTTGTAGAAAATAGCTTCACGCGTGCGAATTTGCGTGGAAAAGCAGGAAAGTAGAATGATAAAACAGCAAGAACTTTGGTAAAACTATTATTCATATACCTACCATGAATGATAGTTTTACCAAATGAAAGTATCGATGACATTTTTGTATGTAGGAAGTAGCATGGATACGAAATTTTGATTATTTGAAGCTAACTTGTGTGGCTTTTGTCACGTATTCTAACTTATTCTAAAATCCTGTCTCAGGCTTTATAGCGTCCCGTAAGTAGCCCCGTAAGAAGGGCGTGAGTATGAGTACCCTGACGTTATATAAATTATGCAAATGCTGTTTACTTTTTGCATGGCTTTTGAGCTCTAAACCACAAATTGAAATAAATGTATCGAACTAAAAGGTCCAAGTCGTGCTTGTAAACTATAGTCATCTAGGCACTATCACTACGATAAACGATCAGTTTATGCGTCGAAAACTTAGCTTGCCTAATGTTTTTTTTGTGGCAAGCCCTAGCTCAAAAGCTGAAAGTATCCCATAACCTAAATTTTTGCGTAATTTGGAGCTAGATAGCGCTATGTGAAAGCTAGTTACAAAGTCACGGAAATAAACCCAAGTGTAATAAAAGTACCTACTACAATAATAAAAGCACAAAGTAACAATAATCAGTATTGCACTTTATGTGAGCATTCCTTCTTACACGTTCATTATTATTTTAATGGCTAAAGAAACACACGGTTCCAGCCTATCAAATATTAAAGAATGGTTGTTTGTGTTATATTTGGTTTCCGTTTACTTTCATTTAACTGAAATGTTATGACTTTATAATACCAACTTTCGGAATTGTTTTGAAATCATCCACATGTTATTCATTGAAGATGTTATATTTTTCATCTCTCAGTTCCTTTACGATACGACTCGTAGCATGTTTATTATTTATTGAAGCGGTTGTGGCTTAGCTTGCTTGCTTAGAAGTACCAGATTTTATTTAAATAATAATTTCGTACAACGATTCAATTGTAATATTTGAGAGAAACAACTGTAAAATATTGAAATGGTCGATTCGATATTCAAAGTGATCCTTGTAATACTACTGAATAAATACACATAATTACTTATTTGATTTGGTTTGAGCAATGTCCCTTGATATGTAGAATTTAATAATAACAATTATATTTAGATCGCGTTAACTTTAAAATAATGATCAAAACCTAGGCTCGGGATCCACCTACGCCATAATGAAATAAATTAAGTTACTTTATTTTATTAAACCCAGATACTAAAATCAGTTGGTTTAGCGAGAAAACCTTAGTTTTGCTGCCTCCAAAAACACGACTAAAAATGGCAGCAAATCAAATTTATTTCGGTGGCTTATCTAGGTTAGGTATACGTTTCTAATAGTGCTTTGAAAAATCAAGAATGGAGAAATAAATACCGATATTAGGTAACCAGTGAACGCAAATTTGCATGTCTACTAGTGCATGTCTAGGAATCATTTCTCTATACCTACAGCAAAACATCAGAAGTCTACCTATACATTTCTCAAATTACTGTTCAGCAATATTGACGTAATCGGATCATACGACATTGTACGGGGCGCCTGGTTAGATTCCGTTATGAGCCCGTAGCGTAGCTCGGGTGCCTAAGTGGTTCTCATAATTTTATTACGAAGCTTGGAAGCCATACAGCGAGGCATAGGTGGCAGACGGCGAGTGCCGACACGCGCAGCCGTCACCAGGTGCCGGCACAGCTGACACCAGCTCGTCTGCACATGGCAAAGCGTGCCACCCTTCAACACTAATTTCAGTTTATTAGCTTCCTTTGAGACTTCACATCTGCGACCATTTTTTCAGGTTGCTCTAATAAGTATTTTAGCAGCACCTTGACGCGCCTTGCAAATACCATTGCAATTTTGTCGAAATAACTATAAACTTGTAGTTCAAAACAAAAATGCGCTCTGTCCTTGGCGCGTACCATCGCGCCACGCAATATCTTAGAATTTAGTTGTTTTTTGTTGATTTTACGCGAATGCAAGCAATTTAGCTCGAATCGATAAGTCGATTTCAGGAATTATTTTTCACTTGCTTAGTACCTTCATCATTTAATAAATAAAATATTGATGCAACATAATTATTTTTATCAAAAATGAAACCTCTGATTGATTTCCTTTGAACTTCTGAGCCACCGAGGGATACGTTTTGGAAGCAACATAGCCGTACAGATAGAGAGTTTATAGATTTTAGTAAAAAACATTACTGTTCAGTTGCACCAACATTATCTAGCGAATAAAGAAATAGTGGCCATAAATTAATGAAATATATAACAGACAATAACTTACCCCTCTTTACTATAAGTTGTTTAGTCATTGTTTTGTGACTGATAATTGATGATATTTTGTTTATTTTTTCATTATAATTGGTAATTGGCAAAGGTGTGCTGCATGAAGGCTATCCGCATTCGTATTAAGTGTGTTGTAACCGTTTTCGTAAAATAAAAGTAGTCTTGAATGAAATGATTGTGGGTTTCTGCGAACACATCCTGTGCTATTGTCCTGTATTGTCACCATAAACCTTCCTTCATCTTTAGTCGGCCAGTTTATTTACAATGAAATTAGTCGTCTACCTGACACCCACAGCTCCGACGAACGTGATCTTAACAAAAATCCAATGTATTGTACAAAAAAGTCGAGAATGGTTTGTGTGAGTATCAACGAAGCGGACACGTTATTGTCGGCGGGGTATCTGTATGTACCCGCCGCCTCTGGTCCAGGTATTCATGAATGAACGTGCCGGACTGGTAAGCCGGATGGTTGACTGCGGTCGCAGCCAGGTAGAAAATGAAGCTTTTGGAATTCTTTCGACAGATCGGTTCAAGTAGAGCTCCTTGTAGCGGGTGATTCAGTCGCCTTGCTTGGGGCGCCGCAGAGCGGGGCGAGGGGTGACACCGCCGACACGCATGCGTGGAGGCCCGACCACTGAGACAAGCCGAGCGAGTCGACGATCCTTCCCTCTCAGTTCATTGAGAGCCGTCGCGGGTGTACGCCGTACCGTCATGTACCGTTTCTCAACTTTCTCGAGTAGTGATGTGATTCGATACCAACATAACATAAAGTTGTTTTGTTTGTGAGATTGTTTCGTAACTCTATTAGTGAAATTCCACGGAGCACATGTGAACCGTAAGGTGATTGAGATGTTACAGTGACTGAATGTAAATTGGATTGGAGCGAAAATGAGGTGGTTTATTGTGACGATGAGTGTTATGGTGTGGGAAACAATATTTGCCGGTGTCGCACCACCCGGGTCTTGCCCGGCGGTGTGTGCGTGCAAGTGGAAAGGTGGTAAACAGACAGTGGAGTGCGTGGACAAGACTCTCATCACGGTGCCGCATCCCGTGGACCCAGCCACGCAAGTACTCGATCTTTCAGGAAATAATCTTCAGATACTGCCGCAAGAAGCGTTCGCCAAGACAGGACTCGTCAATCTGCAGAGAGTATACTTGCGCAGTTGTAAAATAGGCCAAATACACGAGCGAGCCTTCCAGGGTTTGACTAATTTGGTAGAATTAGAACTCTCACATAATCTATTGACTCATATACCTGCTGATAGTTTCATAGATACCCCATTCCTCAGAGATCTTACACTGGCTCAGAACCCTATTCTGAAAGTCCATTCAGACGCTTTGAGCAACCTTGGCAGTGTCGTCAAGTTGGATTTATCCAAATGTGACATTAGAGAAATAGCCACAGACGCATTTAGAAGTTTACGGTCTATGGAATCTTTAAAACTAAACCATAATAAACTGCGAGAGCTGCCTCTTAGATCACTGGAGAGATTGGAGAAGTTGCGAGCAATAGATTTATCTGACAACCCCTGGACGTGCGACTGCCGGCTTCGTGAACTGAAACTATGGCTGGCGAAGCATAAACTGCTTTCTACTCCCAGTTGCTCGGCGCCAAGCCGACTGGCAAATCGACCCTTTTCAGAGCTACCGATAGAAGAATTTGCTTGTAAGCCAGAGATATTACCTGTCAGTCGGCACGTTGAGGCGAGTGTTGGTGAAAATGCTACGATAATATGCAGAACGGAGGCTATACCTAGCGCTAATATTAATTGGTATTGGAATGGAAGGCTGCTTCAAAATGGCAGTAATTTCAACTCCCACCAAAAAATATACATCTATGAAGACGGCGACGCAAAAAGGAAATCGACCCTAATAATTACGAACACGCAAGAATCAGATTCCAGTGAATTTTACTGCGTGGCTGAAAACAAGGGTGGAAATGCCGAAGCGAACTTCACGGTACACGTAACACAGATGACGGTCGGAATGGCATCTTTGGGCAACGCTCAGATAGCTAGCCTTGGGGCTGCCTTGTTCTTAGTCATAATTGTTGTTTGCTTAGCTTTACTCATTACTTTTGTCAGATTTCGGCCAACGCCGTCTTGTGACAGTAAAACTCCAAATACTTTGGACAGAGTTGTCTCAGGAAACGAAGTGCATCCAACCGCGACAGACAGACCTCATGTAGCTGTTTTAGATAATAGACAAGAATCATCCAACTACATTGATCAAAAATGCAACCCTGTTTCTAAGCCGCCAAGAATTAACGACATTCCTTACACGACTAATCATTACGAAGGTCGGGGAAGCGTCGTGACGACAGGCGGGCCCGTTGTGGTTTCGCCCACGGTATCGGCTTCTATAGATCCTGATCTCATCAACGATACACGGCCGGACAGCGCTGCGAGACCTGGAAGCGGAGAATATGCACGCGAGGCTTCCGATTCTCTCTACCCCTCGGGTCTGTGGGAACAAATGAAAATGAGTCAGGCAAACCATCTGTCTCGAGCCGTGAGCTCGGCAATTCCATCGTACTACAACGACAGGACGCCGATCATTGAGAACAGTAGCGTGAACGGTTCGCAGGAGGAGCTAGGCTATATGAGCCGCACTTTCCCGCGGTCGCATGCCACGATGGCGGCGGCGGCGAGTCCGTCACCGGCGGCAGCAGCAGGTGGCGAAGCACCGTACCCGGCCGACTACGGGCTGCCGGTGGGCGGAGCGCGTACGCTGCGCGTGTGGCAGCGGGCGCCACCGGTGTTGCCGCCGGTCTCGGCGCTCAAGCGCGTGCTTACAATCACGAGACCCTCAAACGAAGACAGCTTCCAAGATGGCTGTGCGACCGATGTATAAACTGTTATAATGAGATTTAAGAGTATGTACGCATTGTTACATATCTAGAGATGACATGTCAGAATTTATTGTAAATTTGTATGTATTTAAGTTAGGACTTGATCTATACGTAAGGTACAGTATGTATGTATACCTAAACAGGTTGTTAGTGTAATATTTTTTGTATTATATAATTTATTTAGAGTGTAAAAGGAGCGTTAGATACATTGGATCCGACCAATGATGGGTCCGCGACTGATTAGTTGAAGCATGTAAGTGTAATTCTCGTGATATGGAATGGTATTGACTATGATCGCCAAATAATTATAAACTGAATAAAAGTAAATAAATGTATATCTGCATTGTTGAAAATCGTGTACGATGTTACATGACTTAGGTAATTGTTAATGATTGTTTAACTAAGGCATAGAAAAATGAATCCAAAGATAATAATATATTCAATTCCTCTGTAAAACCTACAGGGTGTTATTAATAATCCTGGCGTAGCGTTGGACTAGATAATCCGTGTTTTGTCACATTTGCTCGAGTTGACAATTGCATGTCAATGCAAGAGACAAAACACGGATTAACTAGTCCAACGCTACGCCAGGATTATTAATACCACCCACAGACTTCAGACCGGTTACCATCAAATATGAATGATGTAGTAATGTCAAAATGATAAAGCAAACGGTATTTTATTGTTTAAATATAATATATATCCATTCTGCTCATTTTTGATGGTCACCCTGGTAACTAAGTATCTACCAAACTACTGTAAATCACGAAACACTGTTACTGATGTAAGTACAATAATAGGTAAATGTATAAATTTTATGTTGAAAAAATTAATGTTTTAGCAGTACCTAAATAAAAATAAACAAGGCGATTGTAAGAAAAATCAACGTTTTATTTTATTGTAATCTGCTCTTTATTTAAATTTCAAAAGTGAGATTAACCTTTAGGTTATATGGATGCATTTTCCAACAGCTGGCATGATAACATGGTTAAAATTCATTTACTTATTTTAAAAGGCAAATCAACTCTTCACAAAAGAAAATGTTTATGCTTTTCTATAGCATAAATAATAATTATGAAACAGGAAATACAACCAGACAGTTAGTTATTGATTCAGTTAAATATTGATCAAATTCTAGTTTCTTATAAGTTATTTCCGTTTCTCGATAAATGCAGTCCAAGAAGATTGTTGTAGAGGCTCCGACAAGGCGACAAAAAACGAAATAAACCACAAGCTCACCTCCGAAGCACCGAAGAAAAACCGGTTAGCGTTATTTCATTTCCGTTCAATTCAGTCTTTTTTATGAGAACCGAACCTTTAACGGGTTCAATGGAGTCTGGAATCTCGAGTCGACGACGATATTGTTGGATATTTTTTTTGTAGACATCATTTACATTGAAAAAAATGCGCAGTAATATTTGCTCAGGCTAGTGCCTAGTTTTTTACTAATATGTATAAACCTGTGTATTTAGGGTCTTACTGCAAAGGTCAGTTAAATTATGGTTCAAATATTTCCATATCTAACCAATGGTCAACAGTAAACAGTGTCAGGGTAAATTATAGAGAGGCGTGTTAAAACTTCTGATTTGTCTTTAATCCACATGAATTTACTGAAACTACGCAGTGGTATGATAATTGCAGACACTAGAGATGCCTCGGTCACAATCGGTACAATAAATCGTTATCCAGAGATCAGTGTCCGAGCTAGATACACATGCATTGGGTAGGATCCCTCTTAGGTGTGCGGTAAAACTTTATTTTCCACTCGTGGTTCATACTCTGAAGCAGAAGATAAAGTTAAATTGAACTAGGTACTTGCCTGCAGTTTTAGTCACGATCTAAAAAGGTAAGTAAGGCTTGCTGGAGGTTTATTTTGAATCGATCAGAGAACTTGTAACAAAACTTAGGTACCAACTTAATAATTAAGTACTTCGATCTAGATAGATGATAGATATAAAAAAACTTGTGTGGTGTATAAGAAAAGACTATCATCTCACCCAGTAATTGTTTCGATTCATCATAGGTCTTTAATAATGTATTTAGAATAAATTTTAATCCTCCCGATTCTCATAAATCTCATGTTAAGCATCCCAAATTTCATGACAATAGAAAAGCGATCATATATGGACGATCTCTGACTCAAACTAGCTCGTTAAGTAGAGGTACTCGTATGTGTTGCGCGAAGTTTTGAAAAACAGAAATTGTATTTCACTCTACATCAACGGCTTTGCGCTTTCTGCTCGTAAAAGCAGACTTTCGCAGAGATAATAATGATGTTTCGACGGTAGCGACAACGGAAACTCGAATGGTAGAGCGATTATATCATATTTCAATTGTGAACAGCTTTCGAGAATATAGTCAGTCGTTCACTCGTTTTTTACCGTGGAACTTCTGTTCTCTGTAGGGTTACTCATATTATTTTATTCTGTTAGTTTATATCGATTGGCGTAGTTAGAAATGGCGACCTTAGCATTTGATATTATGATAGCTACAATATTATTATGATAACTACAATATTTCAGTAGGAAAGTAAGGTAACCTTTCATTGTCTGACATTGCATCCTGCCTGTTTGCCACACTTTGGTAGCTCATTGAGCCTCAGAAGACAAACTGGGTGTTTGCCTTAAAACAATGGCTTATTCTGAGTCTGAAAAAATCAAATCAGGTTCAAAACCACGCTGCACTCCAAAACTTACTATTGGTTTTGGTTGCAAAATAGAATTTGGGAAGCACGAAATCCTACCAATTCTGATTTCTCCTGAATTTTGAAACCCATAGTGCATAAAAGACGTCCGGGGGCTGATGACTGGCGTGAGACCTGGACTCCTTGGATATTAGTGACTATGGATTGGCTGCGTCAGGATTAAGTGGAATGGAAAAAGATGGAATGGAGATTTTTACCCAGCGATCAGCAATTTGCCAATCACCAACCTACAGGTTAGTAAAAGGTCAAAAGGTAATATAGCATCAGCTCTATAAGAGTTATTTTTTTATTGCTATTACTATGCAGCATCCGGTACATAAGTATTCATCAATGTTATTTAAATTCATGTTTCAGCAAACGTAAAGCAAATCAGTTTTCAATTTAATTACGACCAAATTGGGGAAATTTTATGCTAGAGAACTATCGATGATATTATTAATTTATTAATAAAACCCGCTGTGTCCCGTGATGTTCACCGTGCCAAGGCAATGGCTTCTTAGCTATTATTATTTTGTTCCTTTGAAATGATTTAACATTATCAACTCTGTTCAACAATCCTATGCCACATCTGAGAGGCCGCAGCATTAGGAGAAAGGTGTAAAACAAATATGCAATGCGACTGAAAAGTGTACTTTTAGCCGCATTGCATGTCTACAATTTGCATTATTTGTCGATTTGTGATGACCACTTCTTAAATGTAAATTGGTATCAATTCTGTATTATATGCAACGCCAAGAGAAGAAGAAGGTTGAGTATCTAGGAAGATTTAGTATGGTTGATTTGTTGAGCGTGGTCAAACGGTCAGTATTGATTTTGGCTAAAATATACCTACCTAGTTTTTAATTTATATCAATAGACGGATGCGTGAAAACAGTTTAAAATGAATAAAAAATGATAGTTCAGCTCCGCATGAAAGCGCTGATGTCGGGGAAATTGAATCTGTTTTTCGACTATATGGTATTCTGTTAACCAAATTGTATAGGTTGTATTGGTATTCACCCAAACTGCAAAACTACAGGTCTGCAATTTCACGAAGCACATGAAATATAATGAATACTTAGCTCAATGTTCGTCTTTGTGTCAAGTTTTCGGTCCTCAATCGTGGTTAATCTATGAAGTCATGTGAATCAATCAAATGAAATGCAATCAAATGAATCTAAAACGGAGCGACCGAAGCAAGACATTTCCCGAGCGCTTCGAAATTAATCAACAAACCTTGCTGCTCACTATGCTGCTTGCAGTTCTTCATATTAACCCTAAGGTGTGATCTTCCTTTTGATTATGATCGACATTGACTAAACTGCGTTGATTTGTATGCTCTTTAAAACATGGCATTGATATTGCGTGCCGTTTCCGCAACGCAAAAATCAGGTAAAAATTACTAGAATTCGATGTGGAACATCGTTAATGGCACGTTTGCTTACCGTTTGCGTACCATGCAGGTTTTATTTTAATTCATAGTGGTTCTTAGAAAGGATACAATTACTACCACTGTTATGTTAACAATGTTTTCCTCGACAGTTTTTAAAAGCTTTTTTTTTTACAAAAATGTATAGATAGCGATGTTGTTTCTTTGTAGAACGTTAGTAGTGTAGTCGTTTGATTATGTAGGTACCTGCTTATTCAATCCTACTAAAATTCATGAAGGGTACGACCTAAAAAAATAGGCGGGGTCGTAAACTAATGGAATATTTTTCTTACATTTGAACGTGTAAGACCTTTAAGCCTTTGGCGTGTTGTGTTTACTGCTGAGTTTGAGGGCGAGCTTAAGCACCTTAAGGCTAATACCGGGATTTCCTTATCCCTGGACCCCGGTCAGCTGGCTTCCATCCCAACAACCATTAGCACTGCGTCGTCGGTCTTCATTACCACCCTCCTTTTGTTACTGGAATTTCGTCGCTGGAGGACGCTTAGCTGCTTTTATTACTCGACGAATGGGATCTGATTCCTTTTTTTGGAGCCAATGTAGTTAAGCCATCGTTAGCATATAAAAAAAATATAGCGCGGTAAAGATTGTTTTCACGTTATTTTATCACTTATCCCGTGAGAATACGGGTTAAGTTATCAGTGGAGTTGGATCACATGCCTAGTCCTATTAAACTAACGTTGTTTTTAAAAGAACCGCTTTATAAATTATCCCCAAAGAACAACATCTTATTGGCAAACCCACAAGACAACACAGAAAGTAGAGCTAAAATAATAACAGAATTAAATACTCTCTAGAGATTATTTTTATTTAGCTCTTAACTAAGGATAATTTTATGCTACAGTATGTACCGGGTGTAAATATTTCACGAGAGTAATGATGGGAGAATTAAAATGCCGACGAGGAACGATAGCCCCAGGTTTTGGAACTGTATTCGCGCCAACAAAATAAAACATCGATCACAAACATTTTATTTGCAAAAACCACACTGTAAAAGCCTATTGAAACGTAAGGTAGTATCTTACATAGTTTCACTTCACAAGCTCTAAATAATTGGTAGGTGGAACGATCAAATACAACAAACAATATAATTGAGGTACACTCAGTTATTTGAATGGTACTTTTAGGTAAGAACGGTTTACCGCTGTATTTGCTGTCGTTACGATTTTTTATGTTTAATCTTGGTTTCTCAAAATCATGGCTACACAAACTTGTACTTGAACTAGCAAGTTAAAGTGCCTACTATGATAGTTCAGGAGTTTGCCCGAATTGCCCGGTCGTCGGTTGTTACTGTTAGTTTAGTGTAAAAGGTATACCTAGCTCTAGTAGTTTCACTTCAGATAGTTACGGGACTTCAATCTAAATTCACTAGCTCACCAAATTCTGCAAACTGTAATTATAATTAACACACCAAATAATGAAAATAGAGATTTTTGTTGAGCCAAAAGTGATAGTGGTGGTGGCATTGGGATAAGCAGACCAATAAAATGTTTAATCATTTTGGGCTTGTTATTCTTTCTCTAGAGAGCTCTAAAATAACGCTTTCTGTCTTAATCTTCTCTTCTTTAGGCTTGTCATCAACAGGGAAGGAAATGTTCTTATTCGATGATCGTGCCCTACGATGCACTGCCCTGCGTCCATCAACTCCGCATACATATTCAGCCTCACGTGCCAGTAATTTCACCGGCACCCATACCCTTCAAACCGAAACAGCAATGGTGCTTCACGGCAGAAATAGGCAAGGCGTAGTACTTTCCCGAAAAAGTCCTTCACGAAGAGCTCTACTAATACTGTTGACAGTGTCAGATGTGGTCATGTACTTCATGCAAGATATTCTAATAAGTAATATCAAAATTTTTATAACATACCCAGTAGCCGGAAACGGTAAGTAAATTGAATTGTATGAAGAGAACTGCAAGTGCCAAGTATGATCTGCGCAACCTTAGTAGTTTCTTTAGCAAGTTTTTATTGATTACCGTCGGTGTTCCGAAGTTTGCTACTGCGACGTCAAGTTGTCGGCTCACAGCACTACAATTCATATAAAGTTAAATAAGCTAGCAACTCAATTCAATTTTCTAGAACTGATAATGTTTGATTATATCAATCACCTAGTTGGTAGAGTATGGCAAAACCGTTTGCAATCACATAATCCGGTTGTTTTTAAATTTTCATTCATAATTCTACAAATGGTCACCTGCGTCACCTGCTTGACGTCACATGGTGGTGAGCGACTTTTATAATACCGTTAGTAAGTGACAAGTGTTTAAGGCCCGTATTCCGAAACAGCGCTTGAGTCTGAGTCGAGCCTCAAGCATAGATTTTGTGACAGTTCTCCATTGAAAAGTGTCAAAAATCTGTGCTTGAGGCTCGACTCAGACCTAAGCACTGTTTCAGAATACGGGCCTTAGACTATAATCGCGACAGCTTCATCGAACTAGATACAGAAAAAATAAATGTTGGGTATTGTTATATAAAGCCTTCTGCGCATAATATATCTTTTGGCGACCTTTGTAGCGAGGACTGTCTGGATGAAATGCGAAAAGTGTGCGTTCGATTCCCACGGGATGGAGCAAAACAAATGTTTGCATGATCCAAGCCGATTCAGCTTCACCTGACAGGTATTTTACGTTACCATACGGGTTCGTTAAAATGGATGTGCCTAAAATTTTGCAACTGTCATAAGACGGTCATAATGTTGCTAAAGGCCTGCGCACGTCTAGGCGATGGCGATCAGTGAAACGTTGTCAAATATGGCCGTCAATATTTGACAGCGTTTCACTATCGCCATTGCAGATCGGTTAGGTGTGCGTAAGGCTTGAGGAGGCTCTGACTTTTTTAGTGCACGATATTTGACATATTAGAAAATACCAACCAATATTTGTGTAAAATCCAAAATTAAATGACACGTTATCTTTTTAATTGATAAACAAGCAAATGGAAAAGTCGAGTTACTAGGTCCTTGCCTACTCAGCAACATCGATGTTGCATTACTAAGTCTAATTATAATAATAAGGGCGTAAGTAGTTTTAGAGTTCCAATATCCAGAAGATAATAATTAAAAAACGACGGAGTTCAATAACAGTATTTGGTTTTATGGCAATTGTTAGCAAAGGGCATCATTTTAAAAGTTTGGCGTATCGTATAAAAGGGCTTGTAGAGTTAAGGCTTGTAGGATATAAAAAACCTATTAGGTATTAATGTATGTTATAATCTCGCTTCCCTCTCAAGTCCCTCAACAGCCTGCGTGACTGCTATCATTAACGCATTGAGCTGATGTGTTTTGTTACGGAACCCTCGGCACTTTAGTTTAACTTACACTTGGCCTGGCTTTTTCAATGGACTTGGCTCGTGGACGTGTATTATATTTCGCTGTGTCATTGTCAAAGCCATGACATTATAAATTATAATTATTGGTATACTATTTCACTAGAGACATTTTAATTCAACGGCTTTTATATTATCACATCCTTTACAAAGACCATCAAGAACCTGAACACTTGAACATATGACGTCTAGGTATATATGCGTATTGTAGGACGCCTTCCGGCAAGATGGGTAACGATCTGCGAAATGTAGCTGGCAAGCACTGGAGGAGAAGAGCCGAAAACCGGGCTTAGTGGCGCGTCTTGGGAGAGACCTACGTCCAGCAGTGGACTGATATAGGTTGATGATGATGATGATGAACCATCACAAAGACAAATAAATCATCACCGATAAATTCAGAACATTTTCTACATTACTATGCTTTTCTTTGCTTTATTTAATAAAGCCTGTTGATTAAACGAGACTTCAAATCTAGGATAACAATGATAGACTTTTATTTATAGTACCTACATGTAGCGTTGGAAAATTGAATGATTTCAATTAAAGCTGGGTGTGACAGCGTAATGGATGTGAATTCATCAAGCTGCACGCGCCGCTCTGACGGCTGGTGGCAGAGGAAACGTTTGCATAAATAAACACGGATTCCGTCAAATGAACTCGATCAATTTCCATTCATAAGTTGGACTATTCAATGTTTTCGATTCGAGTCTTTGTAGGTAATATTGTGTCACAAAAGGATACGGTATTTACAATGATTGAAATTACTCGTGTGGGCGGGTATCTTATTTATATATACGTTCATATAATGAAGTCATAACATACCTTCGCACGCCTACGTCGATGCTTAGAAATCCTGTTATTTGGATAAGAAATAAGAATGTCTGTACCTGTATAATATTATGATGTATAATGAGTGACCTTACTTCTGCCTCACTAACGGGGTGATTATGTAAAGTTTCCGTACACCCAATCTAGGAGTAAAGTCGATAACGGGTGTTGTGCATTCACACAGAAAACTGATTCCTGCAGTTCTACTGACACTGAGCAACATGCGAAGTTGTAACTCAAAACGTAGGTACTATGAAACTTCGCCTTAATTTTTCATGGTAAACCGGAAGATTTGCTTATTAAAAAAGCCATGTTGCTAATCTATAAAAAACTACATACTCGCAAAGATAGAACACCGAATAGTATACTTAAGTATTTATTCAGTAATCAGTATATATTTATTGCCTTATTTTACAATGTAAAAACATTGTCAGCTCAACACTAGTTTTTTGAAACAATACATAATTAAACTGAAAGGGTGTTATTAATAATCCTGGCGTAGCGTTGGACTAGTTAATCCGTGTTTTGTCACATTTGCTCGAGTTGACAATTGCATGTCAATGCAAGAGACAAAACACGGATTAACTAGTCCAACGCTACGCCAGGATTATTAATAACACCCTAAGGGTGTAGCAATACAGCAGAAGACGTCGATAATAAAATAGAGACAAATCCTCATGAAATTCGGAACTATAGGGAAGCACTAGCCTACTATTGACCGATCCGTGACAGCCGTAAGCTTAGATGGCGTTGATTGATTGCATTCACGAAGTTTCCTCAGTATTTTGTCAAGCAAGAGCCTGCGATAGGTCTTTGACATTATTTTAACTATAGTGAGTCAATCGGTCAGATTCAGAGGCTCCAACCTCAACATTGTTACCCGAGTGTTGAAAGTCACGTTTTTTGAGTCCCGAGACGGGTTTGGCGCCAGAGCGTAGCGAGGGCGCCAATGGAGCTTGAGGGACTTAAAAGACTTTCATCCGAGGTAAACACTGTGCTTTTCATTACGAATACAAGGAAAGTAAAAATAAAAACATGAAAGAAAAATTAGTGAAAATGAAGATTGAATTGCCGCCTTCCCGGTTTTTTTTTCTTTTTCTCTGGCGGGCCTTTGGCTACGGCTCGCCAGCATTATTCAGCCATTATTTTCATTTTCATAATTTAAAAAATGGTAAATTGTTTGCTCAAATTTATGTTATTTTAAATAAATAGTTGAAGCTATATATTAATCAAGTAATTTAGAAGATATATTATTTATTTAATACTATCTTTATGTTATTTAAATTTAAATTTTACATTGCGCTCTAATTAGACTTTTTAAACTTCTTACCGTTGTAATGGGTTTCCAACCTACTTGCTGAATAAAAAGTTGGAATTTGGTTCAACGACCTCCTTGCAGTTAGAAAGACTTTAGAAAGTTGGAACATGGTTGAATAAAATAGAACTTGTTTTTTTTATAATTTGACAGCTGTCAGTAGAAAGCGATTCTCCCTAGGGCTGAAAGTTTTACTTTCTATTAGGCCCCTCAGGCAACTTCAGACCTACTTTCAGAGTATGAGTAATGAAAAAGAATAATATACCTACAATATACTTAGATTCTTTTATTTTATTAAGTATGTAAAATTAGTGACCAAAAAATACTCAAACAGTTTTTGATAGTAAAAGAAAATAAAGAGCATAAAAGCTGTTTTTGACAGAAAATAACAAGAAAATTGAACAGTTTGTATATTTTGTTTCACCGATGTCTCAGATTGTATATACTTTTACAAAAAATCATGAAAGTACATATGTATTTATTTTTAGTATTACCAGCAAGTACACTATATTTCTCACTATTACAGAATATTGAAATTATATGAGTTTGAATTCCAATAAAATCTTGTAATTGGAATTGAGTGCCGGTAATAGTCATCTATGACGGCCCATGGCAAAAATGACAGCTAATAGCAAAAATGACAGCTCATGTCAAAACTGACAGCCCTTACACGTTACATAAACCAAAGTCAATCAAAACATACCACACCAATGAGGTACTGTATCTGTATTCTGTGAATGAGGTTCCACCATCAGGTGGCGCTTACCTGCTTTGTTTGAGAATTTAGATTTTCTAGCTCTTCGGTGGCGTGCAGAAGGCCGTTAGCATGTATAACCGCCCTTGTACGTTAAATGCCCCTCGTTGCTCATTATTTCGCTCGTTTGTTATTATTTCATAAACTCTATCTGCGGTAACCGATATCAATCATGTTCACACTTACTTATAGCGGTGTCTGTTGAGTTCATTATAGGCTACGGAAATTCCTTTAATATGTTGTAATATGAATAAGTCAGTCTGGCACCGCTTCTGCACTTTTTAGGTATATAACCTAAGCTTATTAAGAAGTTCTGTACCTAAAGGCAAATTTTCGATCTATGGAACAACGCTATTTGTCGAATATAAATGTCAGTCCTTGTTTTGAGAGCGCTGGTGACCTAGTGGTAGTGGCTCCCCCGTCCGATCCCACGGTAGTGGGTTCAAATCCAGTCGTGTACCAATTAGTTTCCCTGTCCAAAAATATAATGTAGGCACATAATGCCAGTGCTCTCAAACGGTGAAGGAAAAACATCGTGAAGGAACCGGCATGCTGTACAACCTAAAATGATCGAAAATATATGTTAAGTGCACAAAAAGAGCCTCTTTGAGGCGCACTAAAAATCCTTTCACGAGACTTGGTTCGAAAAAACCAGTGGCACGGTAAGAAGAAGTCCTTGGTTTTGGACAAACCTAAACAAGAGATTGATACATAAATCTTTATCTGTAAAATCTGTAGATAAAAAACCTGCACAAGGCACCGGTAACTGTTTCATTTTAATCCAGCTGGCTTAAAAAATTACAACTATTTGGTAACAGCTCAACTAGCTAATCCATAATTTGTTTCCACAAACTGTACCAATTTAAAAACAGTTTGAATATGCAAGTCTAATATAGATTCCTGAAACTACTTCTGAGTTTATGCAATTCCTTGTGTTATGCAATTTGTAGGTTGAAGCACGGACTCGTAATAATATTCTAGGAACAATATGACTCGAGAGGTATGCATAGGTAGGCACACCAACTTATTGCCATTTCATGAAATTAATTAATTATACTTTGTGGTTGTGATTTGGTTCAAAATAGCAAAACAGTTCATGCTTATCGATCGAGCGCGCAAGCTAGAGCTTTGGACAAGTTCGCGTCGTATGTTTGTCTGAGCATATTTTATGTGGGTAACTTATATTTTATATAATTTCTCTAATCGTGGAGCAATACGCACAAGACCTGAAAATTTTACAGGGTCAGCAACGCTCGTGATGCCTCTGGTATTGTAGGCGTCCATAGGCTACAGTAACCGCTTCCCATCAGGTGGGCCGCATACTTGTTTGTCAACTTAGCTGCATAAAAAAAAACTTGCCTGTTTTTACCAGAGCCAAGTGTCTACACGCTTACCCTACACGTGGTGTAGAGTAGGTGCATGTAGCTAGGTAGGGGTTGTATTGTTTTGGCGACTCATGGTGATTTATTAAAGTGACATCCACTTTGCCATACGACCCCATCGATCGTTTATTAGAGGTCGGGAATGAGGGGAGCGAAATGAGCATGCATTTTAGTGTATGGTGGATATATATACAATATATATATATATATATATATATATATATATATACATAGGATATACATACTGCTATACATATACATAGCTACCACCTTCACAAAGGTTTTTTCAGGTAGGTATTTATATAATTTACATTTGAATAGAACCGTAGGAAGTTCTTTTAATTACATTTTTTTAAATACTTCCTTTGAGCGGGAAATCGTAAGTAAATTCTTTTGGTTCGCTTTATTTATCTAATCTATTAAATAAATTTATGAAATTGTACGTTTTTACAAAGATTAGATACCTCTTAACATTATTAAATGGTAGGTTGGGTACCAAACTTACAGGGATGTATAAAATAAGGAGATTACATTTTGTGTAGAGTCGCTTATTTTATTACCTAATAGTTAGGTGAGTACATTCGGCATCGACGTAATAATTGTTTTGTGATCCTTGGCATAGATTATCTTCAAAGTTTGTAAGTTATAGCTATAATAGATAGCTTGGTATGGTTTAGTGCCGTCATCGTGTGTGGGCGCGGATACCTCATCATTTTGCGTAGGTGTAACATAGGCACTTATGTAAGTGTTGGCGTGGGGATAAAAAAATATGAAAGTTTAATTATGAAAAACATTCTAAGTATTTACTACTTGCCTGGTGACCTGTAATACAGGTTCTTACGAACCTACAACAGGCACGAGTCCTTCACAATATTAGCACATAAGATCTTGTTTTCTCGAGCTAAGTCATAACAATAAACAACTTTTTATTTTTATTTTTTTTACTTAGAAATAAAAAAAAATACCACTAATCCATGACATGGATTATTTAGAAGATTTTATTACTGAACCTATACAGCTGCTGTGGTCATAGAGGTAGTGGTGCTTGGAGTTTGTCCTAAATCATTGGCTACAAAAAAAGACACCCGCTTTTGACTATGACGTGTGCCAGGCGCAAGACCGGAAGTAACCCACTTTTAATTGAATTTCTGTATGAATGGAGTGGGTGGTGTACCTACTGTACAAAACTACTAGAATTACCAACCAATCCAAACCACTATTCTTTCGTAAAAATAATTAAAGGGTGTGCTGTGTATCAAAAATAAATATACTTACCTAAGAATATAAAATAAAAAAGTTTATAATATTATGCCTATCTTTTTTGTAACAATAATTATGTATTACGTTAATAAAATACATTGAGAAATATGAATATACCTATACGTTATCTATAGAAGAAGTAGTGCCGCCGAAGACTGGTCGCTAAGAGCAATATATTCTAGACTTTTTCCAGATATTCCAAATATATTCTGAAAGTTGTGAACCTGAGTGGAATTTGAATCCACGATCCTTTTCTGGGTTCTCTAACCACCTGCGCTATCGATTTTTTAAATGCATATTATTTTATTAAGTAATTACTATAGGATTATGAAAGAGACACCTTGATGGTCCATGCTACGTGTATTGCATCATGCATAGCCCTCCAAGCTTCGAGTTCCGGTTGTCATTACTGGAAACATTACCAGCATAAAAAGTTATCGAATTCCAATTCACACAATGTGGCGGTGCAACAAGGCTTCTCGCCGGATACATTAAATCGGGATTAACGTAGCTATTTACGACGAGATATTGTATGAAACTAATTATTCGGATTAACAAATCAGCTGGGATTCTGTAACTTGTGGTATTGAACATGGCTTTACGGAGATTGTGGTTTCAGCTGTAGATATTGTAGAATCAAAAACGAATATACAATCAATTGACAAAATACAACATTTATATCGAAGAATTAACCTTACTTTACCAACAACAACACTCTCTTCGAGTCTTTTTTGACAAGAGTGAATAGGTATCTTCTAGGTAAGCGTGCTACATCGTCGACCGCATCATCACTTAACAGCAGGTGAGATAGCGGTCAAACGCAAACCTATAAACTGTAAAAAAAAAAAACCTAGGTATTTGAATGATGAATGACATACTTACACATTATAGTATTCCAACGCGTGGTGCAAATTAGTAGCAGCGTTAAATGATTTAATTAAAGAACTAAAATGCTTGCTAACGATCCTAATGACGCATAATCATCTGAACTAAGAGTCTAATTCATCATCGAGGTGTGTACAAAGTGCATGTCCTCGATGACATAGCAAATAGACAACAGTGAAATGCGGGTTTGTCCCACGAATGACATTCAATCAAAAATCAAAATCAATAGTGTACTTATTTACTCAGTAGTATTGCAAGAATCACTTTGAAACGTCTTAAAGCTAGGTGAGTCTATATAGGTGCCCGTTCCACGCGATCAAGCCTAGAAGAAGGCAACAAACTACGACTTGGTTCCTACCGTTTTTTATAATGTGATCCTTTTACAAATCAAAAATAATAGCATTGCCCTACAAATGCTGCGAAAAGGCCCTCCGCCGATGAATGAATTGTAAAATAAAAACGAATTTATCATAAATATGTGGCACAGCAGTGCCTTCAAATCCCTGAGTAATGCTTAAACGCTTAATATCGAACCAAGTAAATAAAAGTATAATTGCCGTTTTACGATTCACGCTGTTATAAAAGTGTTATATCCCGGAAAATTTGTGGCTCACCACTGAATGAATATACGGTCATAATAACCTCAAATGTGGGTGCAGCCACTCTGAAAAATTTGCTGAAGTTTTCTGGTGAAATTCAAACAAGACGTGCAGTAATGAAGACATGAACTGTATATGAAGACGTGTACTGCATATTATACTATATCAAGTATATCATATTGAATAACTTTCACTAAGTACTTGAAGCTAATATAATTAATTAGGAGCGGCAATTATTCAAATTTGGGCCACGACCAAAAATCACAAAGTAAAGAGTTATTTAGGTACCTACTAATAGCTGAGTGAAGACCATTTTGGCTCAATGTAACATAAACGTATAATTGGTTACTTTTGGCTTTCATAACAACCTTTTTAATAAATAGGATTATTACTCTTTTGTTGTGTTTCTTTTTGTCTCAGTCAATGTTTTATCTCTTGTGTAGCTCTAGCTGCATAACTGTATTTCATGTATCTCGTATTCTGTTGCCTTTTTCTTGATAAGTTGTGTTGTACTTGCGTGTTTTCTTAACATTGATATAGTTATAAGTTTTCTCTTATGTAACTTTAGTATCAATTTAAAATCCAACTTAGGAGAGTGATTTTATTTTAGAGGCATTTGAGGAAGCGTTCTCGCTGTCACCGTCTACGTGAAGTCTGTACCTAGACCTACCTACCTAATACGAGCTCCTCTAAATGAGTAAAAAATTCATTTCTATAAAATTACAGGAGCAGAGGCAAACGTTGATTACCACAGATGAAAGCATTTTGAATTCAACTCTTCCCTCCAGAACTAGAACAGAGACTTCGTTTAGTGCATACCAATTATAACTTTGACATTATTTTGCATGCAACAGGCGAGAATATTGCATCATATAAGTTATGTGTAATTACCCACCTACAGTTTAGAATTTGGGAAATTAAATGAAATAATGCCTTCCAGGAATGGTTGGGTATGGGTACTGAGGACCTTGTGATAGGCATAAGATTAATTTATGTAACGTAAATAGTACTTTGAGTTTGTGCGACCAGGCACAAAATGAATCGAACCGGGTTCTTGGTAATGTGATTTAGCCCACATTATACTAACCCAATGGATATCGACCCACGTAAGGAAACAAGTTCATTCACACAGGGAATGGAGAGCATCGTATTTGCATTCTTAAAAAGGTACCTATAGAAATCCTTGCAACCCAACCCGCATTTGATCGTTGTAGTCAAAGGTAGAGTGCCTTTGCACTCTACAGAACAGGCAGAACGTAAAAAACTGTTTCTGTCAGCACATTGGTGTACTGCATATTTTTTGTTCTTGCTTCTCTAGTTAGTCTTTTGGTTATTTGAAGTTAACACTAGCAGTTTAACCCGAACTGGGAGCAAATCAAATCAAATATATTTATTTGGAAACAAGATACAAGATCGCGTAGGGCACGTTCTTGACGTGCGTGACCTACGAAGCAATGCTTTGTTATAGGCGATGGTTACCACGTAGCATCAGGCGGGCCATTTGCTTGTTCCATCAGCTAGTTGTATAAAATAAAACGTATCACCCCGCTATTAACTTCCATGGTACTAAAGAGCTAAATATTTCATACCCGCTGTTGGATTCAATTTTCATTAATATCTGTGCCACAGAGTTGTGCGTCGATACTAGATGACGCCTTTATCCTTCTTTTAAGGATTTCAGCCAAAAGTTCTGGTCCAACAACAAAAAATATTTTAAAAAAGCTAATTTTGTTAACAACGCGAGTATTTTTTTCGGATTCTATCTAAGAACATCTTACTTGATATTATACATATTTGAATAATTAACTTAGTACGCCTTTTTAGCACATTACTTTTCTTACTAACCCTTTGTCAGATTTATTTCACAAACAACCAAAGTTAAATCAAGTGTCAAGTTAACCGATCGACTTATTTTCATGCAGATCGGATCACCGATTCGCAAGTTATGTTCGAAGAATCATACCTACTCTCTACTTATACGATTTTTAGAAAAAAATATCTTAATTATAATTTGGGTACAACCTGGTTGAGCGAGTCGACTCGCACTTGACCGGTCTTGTTTTTTTCTTGCTACGGAATAAAAATTAGCATGATCTACAAATCTGATTCGGGTCAAGGTTGGGGTAATACCGTTGCAGATACTCACGACACGAACGGAAGTCTTAATAGAAAGGGGCTTACAGGGCTGTTTCATTTAAATAAGTCTGTAGTATCAATTACCTACTTATCTGTTTGTGGAACAAGGCAAGTCCATTTTTTCAGCGTTCTGATCACAATTAAGCAGTACTTAAGGTTTATTTATGGTGTATTATCTAATCTGTGGTTGTAGCTACATAAATAGTGGTAGGTATATGTTAATTTATTCATATTATTACTTTTTTATCGCAAATACAAATTTTCTATGCGGATCAATTATAGGTATACATTTTATGTCTTAAAACACAACAATATGAATCTCTTGTTACATAAATATACAAGGGCATTAATTTTTGCTGGTCACACAGTACGAGAATATCCATTGTAGTCTCCTCCATTATTTCTGTAGAAAAGGAAACCTATTCAGACTAGAATTCATTCTTTCCAAATTGGATTTCAGTTAATCCTACAGCTTCTAAGTCGACATCCGTATATTGTTGCTGGGAAGCCCTGTTCCAAATATATTGATTTTATAACAAAAACGAGGGGTTGGTTGCACGCGGGGTGAATGCCCCTGTCACTGCAGATTCGCCCCAGCCGTATTGGTTGGGGTTCCCGCGTCACTAATGGAGTGGCGCCAGCTAAAATATGGGCTCGTTCTTCTCTTCATACGTTGGAAAACATTCGGATTTTGAGGAATCATTCCCGGAGTTAAATGTGCCGTACATCCTCCGAGATAAATGATGTACTGCCAACCGCAACCTTTTAACTCTGCTTATGTGTGCGTGTACTCAGACCTTTATGTGGGCTAAGGCTTTCAACGAAATAAAGTTAGATATAGGTAACTCCTTCTCGTACATAGTCGTAGGTAAATTGCGATTTTACCGAAATCAATTTATAATAGGTTGGTTTATTAATAATAAACTCAATTAACTTTTATAAAACAAAAATAAAGTATTAATTGAAATATCTATCTGGCTTGTTCGGAAATTTTCATTTTTGGACTTTGATTACTTGGGATCTGTGAAAACCTTTAATTTTATATAACGGCGATCCTTTCGATACAAATTTAATTTTGTTTCATTGAACTTTGTTATTTGTAAAATACAGCTATCTCTCTACAGACCTTCCGTCCTCAATCTAAATATATGAATAGCTAATCTACCTCTGAGTATGCCTTACTTTTAAGTACTAGGAAGTTTTAATCTAATGGTAGCTTTATTTAAAAATATACAGGTGACCAATATCTGGTAATTGCGAACAGCTCTGTCTGACACATTTCTATATGAAATCACCTACTGATATTCACCGAATAACATCAATTGAAAACGAATTTGAACGTACGAGAAATAAAGTAAGCCATTCGTTTCACAAATTGTCTTTTAAATATCTACGTTCGTTTTACATAGAAAGGAATTTAGCAGGATATGGCCTCGCTCGTGCAAGTACAAGGTGAGTGCAAGCGTTCAGTGAAACGTTTCATATGTAAATGTTCCCGTAATCTGCAGAGGAGTCCCGGCGAACAGGCATCTATCGCCGATAGATCGGAGACTCTACCCCGAACTTTTCGTTTGTACCTACATAATACGTACTTTTCCAGTAAAGAGCAGTGAAACTTTGTGACACATTTTTATGGAGGAACAAACTATAGACAACACTTTGTCTGGCGTTTGTGCCGCTGAATCTTTGAAGTTCCATGCTTTATTCATGAGAATGCGGATGAAAAGAGATCTACCTACTACACTACTTTCCGTATCGTCAATTGGCCATTATATTTGTTACGTGGGTTGATAGGTATCTATCGGGGTATACTACCCACATGACTACTGAATAACTAAACAACTCGTTGAGTCTGACTCAGAGATACCATTCAGATGCAAGCAATCATAAAATAATCGAAAAAAACAGCAAGGTTTCCGGAACCTACACGTGGTTATGGCTCCGGCTAGGTATCGCTGTCAAATTGTGTACAGATTAGCTGTGCATAATTTGAGGATTTTCTTAGGTTTGGTGTTTTGACAACCATAACCATATGGAGCACCCGGTATGCCAAAATTCTTAGTCAAAGTTACTGTATGACTGAAAGTCCATGCTAACGGACGGTAAATTTACGTTATAGGTACTTACCTAGTTACCTACCCATTTAAACTACAATTTTGGAGAAAAAAAATCAACTGGTTGGTTTCGTTATATTATGTACGGGCGTAAAAAAATTATGCTTCTTTTCAGATCTACAAAAAATAAGAATCAAAAAGCTAGCAATGAACCAAGTTGTATTCTGCACCATTCAGATGCGATAAAAACCACCCGTCACCGAGGACTAGGTAAGATGGCGCCTTTTTGTTCCGTGGCTCCTCAAACGCGTGCAGAAGGGTCCTCGAAGGCAATCGCTATGCCTTTCTATTTCACACCATTTTTGTACACCACGCGCCTTTTACCCTGATTTCGCCGACTAAAAGGAAATGGGTAAGTACGAGTGCGGAACAAGTTCTCGCCTTTGATTTGGAAATATATTTTGTAAGTCTGTAGATAGGTAGAGCTGGCGGGCGGCACGAAAACATGTTCGGGCTTAATTGTATTAACACTACACTATACCTGCTGAAATAATTGTTCTTTAATTGATTTACAGACGATGACGATGGCTGACCTATAGTTTGCATTCCTAGACTACTTACTAAGAACCCAGACGTAAGTTTCTTTTCTGTTCTGATGATGATGTCATCGATCGCCCGACGACATAGAAATCAGGGGAAGTCTGTGGATGGAGCATGCTTTGAAACCTCTGGATCTGGAATTGTAATAGTTTAGTTAGGAGGCTTATGTTCAGCAATGGATTTCTTCAGAAGGATGATAGAAGTGATGATAATGAATATCGATCGAGCGAGTGGAAATGACTTGGACGATTTACCGTTGTATGCCTGTTCGAGCAAAATTATTATCTAGACCACAATATAGTTTTTTCATTGCTCATACTCTGAAAGTAGGTCTGAAGTTGCCTGAGGGGCCTAATTGAAAGTAAAACTTTCAGCCCTAGGGAGAATCGCTTTCTACTGACAGCTGTCAAATTATAAAAAAAAACAAGTTCTATTTTATTCAACCATGTTCCAACATTCTAAAGTCTTTCTAACTACAAGGAGGTTGTTCTACCAAATTCCAACTTTTTATTCAGCAAGTAGGTTGGATACCCGTTACAACGGTAAGAAGTTTAAAAAGTCTAATTATAGCGCAATGTATAATTTAAATTTAAATAACATAAAGATAGTATTAAATAAATAATATATCTTCTAAATTACTTGATTAAGCTTCAACTATTATTATGAAAATGTTATTAACCATTTTTTAAATTATGAAAATGAAAATAATGGCTGAATAATGCTGGCGAGCCGAAGCCGAAGGCCCGCCAGAGAAAAAGAAAAAAAAAACCGGGAAGGCGGCAATTCAATCGTCATTTTCACTAATTTTTCTTTCATGTTTTTATTTTTACATTCCTTGTATTCGTAATGAAAAGCACAGTGTTTACCTCGGTTGAAAGTCTTTTAAGTCCCTCAAGCTCCATTGGCGCCCTCGCTACGCTCTGGCGCCAAACCCGTCTCGGGACTCAAAAAACGTGACTTTCAACACTCAGGTAACAATGTACTATTACAATTCAATAAATACATTTTGGAGAACCAATATAAACTGCCTAACTTGGCCCACTTTTTTAATCTTTTTTAGAGTTTCAATTACTATAAGACTCAGGTATTATTGGCTATAGCTAGATCGCGGACATCACGAGATGAGAGATATTACTTGTATAAGTAAATTTTATGAAGAACTCTCTAAAAAACTAAAGAATCTGGAAAAATATTTTCTCTACGTGCGCGAAATTGCCGAAGAGTATTTTCTATTCTCAGAGTATTCCCAATTTATTCTGCATAATAAAGTGTATGCTTACGCTCGATATGTCCAATATTTGAAAAATATCTCGTCAAACTAAATTTATGTGAGCGTGCAAGGTGTTATCTAGTGTAGTTTTAGCGTTCGGTGCTAAAGTTAACGCAGTGTCAATGAACAAAGTAAGGCAGGCAGGTGTTGTTTTATCAGACGGGCGGGAACGTTGGCCTCACTTCCGCCCTTATCTGAGTTTACTTACCTTTGCTTGGGAACTACATGCGACTCAGCCACACTCAAGCTGTACGGCGAATGAATGGAAATTGTAGCGAGAAATCGTTAAATATTTTGTAAAGAATGTGGTTGCGTTGGTAACCACTAAAGCTAATTTACTATAATGTCGTGTTTGCTTTGAATTTTTACCTCTTGTGAAAATGTTTCGAAACAAGTTAATATTTTGCTACTTCGGTGGGTATACTAAAACAGGCGAATTTATTTAATCTTACATTAGTATGTGGAAATGATATGATAGGTAATTGTTTTTGTGTTAAAGTTAAGTGGTCTTCTTGAATGACTACACACCTACACAAAAATATTTACATTATAACCATAGCCTTTATTTCATTGTTTTAGATTAAAGCTGTATCATGAAACGTATCAAAACGGCTATACAAGCTAAGCATATTCGTAGATGAGGATCAGGGATGATACCAATGATGGCGTATAAAATAAAAATAAAGTGTTGAAACCTCCTTGCTTAGGTGTGAGAATGTGATATTCAAAAGCGGTTTTGATGTTCCTGAGTACCGAAGAACCTTCTCAACGAGCCTACCTACCTATGTTCATATTTACATATACCCACCGCTTTCGTTATTGTGGTAACATCGACGAGGGGCAAACTTTCATGAAAGGTTTCCGACATCAATACAAAACCTACATTTCTGATAAAATGTGTTGATGTTCAGGGAATACCATGCGTATGGGTAGACGAAATAATCTCAAACTGACGTTAACTTTGAGGAGGCCATGTATTATCTTCACTCGTCTCAGTAAAATTATATCAGTCTTTTATGCTGCTTCGCTGTCTTCGCGCGTCGCAGCATAGTTTCGAAACAGGTACAACTAATTGATGACTGATATACCAACCCTGCATCGATCGGTTGCACTGCACCTGCTTCTATAAATTGTTTGGCCCTGTATAGATGGTATTATTATTGTGATAATGACGCATGCGTTTATAACTGCATAGACTACATTATATCAGGGCGTATCTTACCTTTACTGCGGAAAACAAATGTAGCCAAAACGCATTCACAGTTATTGATCGTAAAAAGGGTAAGTAATTGACTACCTAGGTAACGAGCTCTTGAAATCCATTTAGTAGCAGCTGTCTTTAGTGGCAGCTAGTAAGTAAGTGAACTCGGCAGGCGCCAAGTGTGAAGCTGTACAAATCACAAAGTCAATAAACCTAAGGTAGGTAACCTATTTAACACCCATGTAAAATGTAGCCATTGTACCTTAATAATTTTACATTTACCGTATTTTATAATCCCTTTTTAGTAAGCCTGGTTACCGGTGCTCCATGTGGTATGTGACTCCTTTACGGTACAGGCTGTCCGACTATGGAACGCCTTGCCGGTTGCTATCAGGCGTGCTAAATCATTAAATATTTTCAAATCTATGGTCAAGGAACACTATCTATCCTGTTGTAACTAAACTTTCTTGGTTCTTTCTGTTATAATATATATAGTATATATGTATAGTATACAGGGTTATTCATTATTAGCTGCAAATACTCAGGAATTAGGTTCAACAAATAAAATAAAAACTATTTATGAAATGATTTTTTTTTTATTTTGATTTAAGTTTTTGTATCAAAATTTTATTTTTATTAATTTCTTTACGTCTATTGCATAATTATTGCCATGTAGAACTGGACAATGACCCACCCAGGGGGTGACTGAACGCCGAGTGTCGCTAACGGCGCGCGGGCGCGGATCAAAGGTCAAAATAGGTCAGGCGCCAATGATTCCTTTATCGATTTTCTCGGGATTTTCATAACAAAACTTAAAAAAAATCATTGCATAAATATTTTTTATTTTATTTGTTGAACCTAATTCCTGAGTATTTGCAGCTAATAATGAATAACCCTGTATATGTATAGTATAGTATACAGGGTTATTCATAATTAGCTGCAAATACTCAGGAATTAGGTTCAACAAATAAAATAAAAAATATTTATGAAATGATTTTTTTTAAGTTTTGTTATGAAAATCCTGAGAAAATCGATAAAGAATACCCTTTGGAATCATTGGTGCCTGACCTATTTTGACCTTTGATCCGCGCCCGCGCGCCGTGAGCGACACTCTGCGTTCAGTCACCGCCTGGGTGGGTCATTGTCCTGTTCTCCATGGCAATCATTATGCAATAGCCGTAAAAAAAATAATAAAAATAAAATTTTGATACAAAAACTTAAATCAAAATTTAAATAAAATCATTTCATAAATATGTTTTATTTTATTTGTTGAACCTAATTCCTGAGTATTTGCAGCTAATTATGAATAACCCTGTATATTGTTTATGTATTTAAATAGGTATGTATTTATTAGTAGTTATATGTGAAATTGTATAGTATGTAATATAATATTCTATGGATAATATAAGTATTGTGACGCCGTGCTGACGTAACTACGTAAGCGTGCAAGGCAGTGAAGTTTTTGGCAAACATCGTCATTGTCACAACGGCCGGGCTGTCAGAGCTACGACTGCAAAGCAGACGTACGCGAGTTCGAGCCCGGTCCAGCTATGAAGATTTTTGTTCGACATTTTAATGTTACCAGAAAATTCTAGTAGCGGCGAGTGCCTTCTTTAAGGAATTCGAATAAAGAACCGAAAGTTCTGGACTAAAACAAGAAATGATGTAAGAAGGAAAAGACGATCGGAATCCAACAGAAGAAAACGAAAAGACTAACGAAATTCAATAAATGACGATCGAAATCCAATAAATGACAATCGAAATTCCGGGTATATAAGGAGCTGCAAGCGCGTCTACGGGCAGTTCAGTGGAAAGTGATCTGAAGAAAGGAACAAGAAGAAAAAGTGGAAAAGTGGAAAAAGTGATCAGTGAAAGTGAAAAGTGAATAGTGAACAGTGAAAAGTGAAGTGAAGTGCAAGTGAAGTGTTTGAGCAGCTGCGCGCCATGCAAGCGGATCAGGCTCGCCGGGAGGAGGAACAAGCCCGCCGGCAGGAGGAGCAAGCCCGCCGGCAGGAGGAGCAGCTGCGTGCCATCCAGGAAGAGCAGGCTCACCGCCAGGAGAAGCAGCTGCGCGCCATCCAGGAGGAGCAGGCTCGCCGCCAGGAGGAGCAAGGCCACCGGCAAGAGGAACAGATGTGCGCATTGCAGAAAAGTCTTTTGACCGCCATCACCGACAGCATGCGGAGGGTAGAAGCGGTGGAGGAAACTATGCAGCAACATGAGACTCGCCTCTGTTCCATTGAGGAAGGTATCAAAACTGTACAACAACACTGAAACCGCCTCTCCTCCGTCGAGGAAGTTGTCAAGAAGCTCGAAACGAATGGAATCCCGGCCTCCGCGTCCGTAGTAGGTGCATCAACTGCAGGCGGAAATTTCAAAGTCCCGCCTTTCGATGGAACCTCCTCCTGGGCGGCCTACAAGCTACAGTTTGTGGCTGTGATGAACCTTAATGGGTGGACCAAGAGTCAGGCTAAAACCGCACTCACTTTGGGACTACGAGACAAGGCCTTGACCGTACTGGAGGCCTTGGGGAGTAATGCTACCTACGAGCAGTTGCTAGAAGCCTTGGAGTCGCGCTATGGGGACTCGCACCTGGAGCATGTTTTCCGCGCTCAACTCCGTGATCGATGCCAACGAGCAAACGAGTCATTGCAACAGTGGTCCCTGGAGGTAGAAAAGTTGGTCCGGAAGGCATACCAAACATCGCCAGCATCGGTCATTGACAGCATGCTTTTGCAGTCATTTGTCGACGGTATTTTCGACGCGGAAGTAAGAGCTACTGTGCGCTTGGGTCACCATGGTCACATCAAGGAAGCCGTCGCGCATGCGCTCGAAGTAGAAGCCGTCCGACGAGACCCGAGGAGTGGACGTCTGAGGGAAATTAATTCTACGGAAGTGGAGCGGGTAAACCAACGCAGAGCTTTCGTCCCTAGATGCTACAACTGTGGGGAACGAGGACATCTAAGAAGCGGCTGCCCGAATCGGATTGCAGAGAGACGAGGGACCGATGCTTGTGTACAAGCGTCGGAGAACCAGGAAAACTAATTCCAGCCAGGGCTGAGGGGTGGGCGCTGGCCGGTAGACATGAAGCCCCGAAAATCAAGATTCATCAGAGCACAGATGGCAACAGCTTAACTGTTAATGGATCAGTAAATGGAATTTCGTGCTCATTGACTTTGGATACTGGAGCGTCACGTACGGTAATTGGGACACAGCTGATAAGAAGAAACGGAAAGATCAACGTTCGGAAGGGAGCTTACCAGCTAACAACGGCTACCGGCCAGCGCATACCAGTATCAGGTGAACAGAAAGTGGCTATCAAGATTGGTGATAAACTTTACTGGCAACAGGCGGTAGTAGCTGACATTGTGGATGACTGCATTATTGGCCTGGACTTCTTGAAGGACCATCGGTGCAAGCTTGACATTCACTCCGGCGTCCTCAAGTGTGGAGAAGACGAAATACCGATGAGAGGCGGTGGTGAAGGCAAGGTGTACTGCATTAAAAACACTAAACTATTGCCAAGATCACAGACGCTAGTTCCAGTAATTTTTCCTGGAAGTAAAAGTTTGAAACAGCGACGGTGGACAATACTAGAAAAAGTGGATAACGATTCATCGTGGCTGCCAGCACGTACGGTCGTCAATTCATCCGCTGACACAGTGGTACCTGTGCTAAATTTGAGCAATGAAGAACAGGTGTTAAGGAAGGGTACCCTAATAGGACAGAGCGAGGAAATCGTGTGGTTGCGGAATTGTCAAGAAACCAAAAAGACGGATGCAAGTTCAATCGACGTCAACGGTATA
Organism: Thera obeliscata; assembly: GCA_947578465.1. Classification (NCBI taxonomy): domain Eukaryota; kingdom Metazoa; phylum Arthropoda; class Insecta; order Lepidoptera; family Geometridae; genus Thera; species Thera obeliscata. Next base: position 4,832,429 of record OX387927.1, read on the forward strand.
CTGGAAGAATGTAAGCACGATTTGACAACTATTGAATTGCTCAAGGCGAAGAATTTGTTACGTCGGTTCTCCGATATATTTTCGAAGAATGATGGTGATATCGGTAGGACGAGTATGGTACAACATAAAATAAATACTGGGAATGAACAACCTATACGACAACGACCTCGCCGAATTCCTTTTGCCAGAGAAAAGGAGGTGGACGACATGATTCAAGACATGAAAAATAATGAAGTAATTGAACCATCGTCCAGTCCGTGGTGCTCACCAGTGGTTTTGGTAAAGAAGAAGGATGGGTCAACGAGGTTCTGTATTGACTATCGCCGCCTAAACGACGTGACCAAAAAGGACAGTTATCCATTACCAAGGATAGACGACACCTTGAATACTCTCAACGGCATGAAATGGTTTTCTACGCTGGACCTAAAAAGTGGCTATTGGCAGGTGGAGTTGGATCCTAAGGATAAGGAGAAGACCGCGTTCTCCACAGGAAAGGGCCTCTGGCAGTTCAGAGTGATGCCGTTTGGGCTGTGCAACGCCCCGGCTACTTTCGAGAGGTTAATGGAACGTGTCCTTGCTGGGTTGCTGGGAGAAACCTGCTTGGTGTATCTCGATGACATTATAATAGTGGGGCAAGAATTTGATGACCATTTGAAGAAGCTGGAATCCGTATTCAACAAGTTGAGAAGTGCAAATCTGAAACTAAGCCAGAAGAAGTGCTCATTCTTCAAACGGCAGGTGAACTATTTGGGACACGTTATTTCGGAAAGCGGCGTCGAAACGGATCCATCGAAAATTTCGGCGGTTAAAGATTGGCCTGTGCCTGCGGACAAAACACAAGTACGGGCGTTTATGGGACTTTGCTCTTATTACCGTCGTTTTGTCAAGAGTTTTTCGGATATAGCGAAGCCATTGCATAGACTCACAGAAGAAAAACGACCTTTCGTTTGGGACCAACAATGCCAGGTGGCTTTCGAGGAACTAAAGAGCCGGTTATGTGAAACACCAGTACTCGGATATCCGGATCAGTGCAATGAGTTTGTAGTTGACACGGACGCAAGTAATACAGGGATAGGAGGAACACTCTCACAAAGAAAATAAGATCAAGAAGTTGTGATAGCTTATTACAGTAAATCCCTGTCAAAACCAGAGCGGAATTATTGTGTCACTCGAAGGGAGCTACTTGCAGTTGTCAAAACACTTCAGCATTTTAAGAAGTATTTATTGGGTCGGAAATTTCTAGTCAGAACAGATCATGCAGCCTTGAAGTGGCTACTGCAGTTCAAGAATCCTGAAGGACAAGTTGCGCGATGGATTGAACAACTACAGGAGTACGACTTTGTAGTAGAGCATCGCAGTGGAAATTCTCATGGGAATGCTGATGCTTTGTCAAGACGGCCGTGTTCTGAAGACTGCAAGCACTGTGTGAAACAGGAAGATAAAGAAAAATCTATGGTCCGAGTTATAAGAACTGATACAGTAAATGATGATTGGAGCAGCGATGCCATGCGTAAACTACAAGAAGAAGATGAAGACCTTAGACCAATACTCAATTGGGTGAGAGATGGATCCGCACGCCCAGGATGGAGTGAAGTTGCTGGAATGAGTGCAGTAACGAAGAGCTATTGGGCACAATGGAATAGCCTGCTTTTACACAATGGTCTTTTATGTCGAAAATGGGAGAGTGCATCAGGACAAGACAATCATCTTCAGACAGTTGTGCCGAAGTCAAAGATTTCTGATATACTGCGAGCGTATCACGACGGAACATCAGGCGGTCATCTCGGTGTGAAGAGAACTTTGGTGAAAATTCGTCAACGTTATTACTGGTTGCACTGCAAGGAAGATGTTGAAGACTGGTGCAAGAAATGTACGAGTTGTTCCTCTGTCAAAGGACCACAAACAAGAAGCCGGGGAGCGTTGAAGTTATACAACGTGGGTGCTCCTTGGGAACGAATAGCTTTGGATGTGGCCGGGCCGTTTCCAATGACGAATAGTGGAAATCGTTACATTTTGGTAATAATGGATTACTTCACAAAGTGGCCAGAAGCGTTTGCATTACCAAATCAAGAAGCTGTTACTGTGGCTAGCAAACTGGTGAATGAAGTTTTCTGCCGATTTGGACTACCCCTTGAAATCCATAGTGACCAAGGCAGGAATTTCGAGTCGCAAGTCTTTCAGGAAACATGCAAGATTATGGGGATACACAAAACTCGGACTACGCTGTATCATCCGCAATCTGACGGAATGGTGGAGAGGTTCAACCAAACTCTAGAGCGGCATCTGGCAAAAGTTGTTGAAAGCCATCAGAACAATTGGGACGAGTACATTTCTCTGTTCCTTCTGTCGTATAGAACTGCGGTTCATGAGAGTACCTCTACTACACCAGCCCGAGCGAACTTTGGTAGAGAGCTTCGACTTCCAGCGGATCTTCTCGCGGGTTGTCCTCCAGATACGCCTAGCTGTATTTCGGAATACGCGGAAGATTTGAGAAGGAAAATGGAGGAAGTTCACGGGCATATGAGGGAAGAGAATCTGCGTGCTAGTGAGCGAATGAAAACGCGATACGACAGAAGCGTCAACTCCAAGTCCTTTGAAGAAGGTTCTGCTGTTTGGCTTCACAACCCCGTTCGAAGGAAAGGAAAATCTCCAAAACTACAACCGAGTTGGGAAGGCCCTTTTCAAGTAATTACGAGGATCAATGATGTCACATATAGAATTCGGAAAACGCCAAGAAGTCCAGCGAAAGTGGTTCATGTGGACAGGTTGGCACGGTACTACGGCTCTAACGATGCTCGGGACGAGCACGTCTAAGGAGGGGGTAGTGTGACGCCGTGCTGACGTAACTACGTAAGCGTGCAAAGCAGTGAAGTTTTTGGCAAACATCGTCATTGTCACAACGGCCGGGCTGTCAGAGCTACGACTGCAAAGCAGACGTACGCGAGTTCGAGCCCGGTCCAGCTATGAAGATTTTTGTTCGACATTTTAATGTTACCAGAAAATTCTAGTAGCGGCGAGTGCCTTCTTTAAGGAATTCGAATAAAGAACCGAAAGTTCTGGACTAAAACAAGAAATGATGTAAGAAGGAAAAGACGATCGGAATCCAACAGAAGAAAACGAAAAGACTAACGAAATTCAATAAATGACGATCGAAATCCAATAAATGACAATCGAAATTCCGGGTATATAAGGAGCTGCAAGCGCGTCTACGGGCAGTTCAGTGGAAAGTGATCTGAAGAAAGGAACAAGAAGAAAAAGTGGAAAAGTGGAAAAAGTGATCAGTGAAAGTGAAAAGTGAATAGTGAACAGTGAAAAGTGAAGTGAAGTGCAAAGTGGTGAAGTGCTCCCAGTGGACTGTTAGTGTTCGGAGCACAGCGTTGGACCGTGTAACGCATAGTGCGCGGGGACAGTGTCGGACAGTGCTACGCGTTTCGTGCAGTGCTACGCGTTCAGTGCAGTGTTACGTGTTCGTAGTGCGAATAAATCGCTACTTTCGGTGAAATCAGTCGTTTCCTTCCAATCCCTGTACCCACTTCCGTAACAGTATTTTCAGACTCCTTATGTATTAACTTTCTTTTGTGTGTATGTAGCTAGCTACACATCAAAAATTTTAAGGCACATTTTTATTTATTCTTTCTTTGCACACAGTCCCCTTGTAAATATCTTAAGTCCATTCCATCCAAAGGTTGTCTGGTAGAGATCGCTCGTTTAGCGATAAGACCGCCCATTGTATGAGGCAAATAGTTTTAAGTATTTTTATGTACCTGTACTTTTAAAGTAAAATAAATCTCTACTGTTCTGATTTATGAAGGCCATGCACTAGAAATATGAAAGTTAATCGCATCGTCCAAATAGTCAAGTTTGAATGTTTCAAACTCAAGTTAAGTAAGAAGGTTCTCATGTTAATCTTTCAAGTCTGGAGACACAAAGCTTAGTAAAGAAATATGGAAATCAATGATAATGATCCTCTTCGTCTTACATCGCATTTTACTTGCAAAACTCTTTATTCTCAACTTCTTTGTAAACTAGGTATATCATATTTTCTGCGCTATTCTCCGTGATATCAAGCTATAAAATCCTATCTTTTACTTTTTATAGCGACTTTTATGTTGGTTGTATAGTAACCGGCTATAATCAACAACCACTAATAAAATTGCGTGAATGTCAGCTTCTGTTATACTTTTGTATCTTTATGTATGCAGTACGAGTACATGATATAAATGATTTTCGTTCAGTTCATTGAAAGTTCAATTAAAATAAACACAGTAAAAGAAATGAAATAAACAATTAATCAAATTTGACAGCGTTTCATTGATCGCCATCGCCAGTGACCTAGGTGTGCGCAGGCCTTAATTCGAACAAAAAAAAATATTACTCAGCTTTTGTTTCATATTTCCACACTAGGTTAAAATAGTGTAAATCTTTCTGACAAATTCTGGGGTAAAACAGTTTATTCTCTGAGTCATCATAATTATTACTATTATATTAATAATATTAAATATTTTCAAGACTTTATTCCAATCCAGATTGAAATCCACTTGCGACATCAACAAAAAGATACAAAAATTTGTCAACCGTTATTGATATACCCAGTAGGCCTACCATGAGCTCTATCTGGCTCTGTCTCTGGTTCTGGTTTTGAGTCTGTGTGACTGTTGACTAAATAAATCCTACTTCAAAACGTCACACACACAGAATAATGCACTGATGAGCACTCACATAGACTCAAAACCAGAGTCAGAGACAGAGCCAGACAAAGCTTATGGTAGGCCTACAGATTAATTTTATTCTTGGTTAGCTCACAGTTGAAGTTAGAAGATCCTGTTAGAAGTAAGGAGAAGGTACGAGGCTTTGTATTTCGAGTAAAAATATTCGGCCCATAATAATTACACGACGAGAACAGGCTTTTAAACAGGAAGTACGAAGCCTGGCTTCTAAACAAAAATGAAACTTTTACGATCTTATTATAAGGAAACATTCCTGAATTATCTATTATACATAAAAAGAAAGCAAATTCGCAACAATTGTAGCAGGTATCTGTGTATCACGTCTGCGTGTTGTAATTCTAATCTTGGAAAACTTTAACCTAGTTTGTTTCGAATCGACCTCTAGCTCCTTGAAAATGTTTCGCAAAAATAATTTAACTTATCTTAAGATTAAGCTTGCTGGAATAAGGGATAAATAATGCATGAATAGATTATCTTCGTAACTTTGTTATTGTGGGTTTGTTTTTGTTGGCAGGTATAATTGAGGTGTAGGTAGAGACAGCAAATAAACCCGAAATAATGTGTATTGAACCTGTAAGTACAGCTCTTGGGTAAGCATTTCTAAAGTTTCAAATTGTGCCATTCATCGTACGGCCGGTTGTAATTAAAATGTCTTCAAGATAACATCAAAATTGATCTATGTAGGTACAATTTGAAGCCATTAAGCTAACTCACGCAAGCAATCAATCTAAAAAGTAAAAAAAAAGTAAAAAAGTAAAAAGGATTTATTTTCTTTCACAATGCTTAAGTCAATGGTGTAATGGCTTTACAAACAAAGATAAGTATGCCTGCATTGTGAAAGACTGGTGCCTGAGGTAAGTTCGTAAGAACCTGTATTACAGGTCACCAGGCCCCACTCTGCGAACAAATCTGGTCTTGTTATGAAGAACAATTAGCAATAATTTAAGTAACAGTAAGAGTTACAAGTGCAGTAGATATTGGTGATAAGAAAAATAAAACGTAAAATACAATAAAAAGTACGAAAACAAGATTAAAAATAAAATACATTAAAGAACAGCTTAAAACTATGCTAAAGATCATAGGTAGTAAATATCTTGCTACCTAATAGCATATATATAAAGAAGAGGGAAGGATGAATGAAATTATGAGTGATAGGTGGTGGATAAATTTGTGTGGGTGAGTGTGTTGTGGGTGTGGGTGAGTGTGTTGTGAATGTGTGTTTGAATGTGGGAATACGAGTGAGGTGATGGAGGATTATTTCGAGGGGATTAGAAGTTTTTCAGTTTCTTCATAGTTAAGTGTTTTGAGGTACTTGGTTATAACCTTCTTGCATTTTGGTCTACATAGGGGATAAATGTTTAGTGTACCGTTTAAGATATTGTAGAGGTAAGCACCCAAGAAACAGTACGAGTTTCGGGCATGGGCAGTACGGAATGATGTTATTTCACAGACTTTGCCTTTCTTTCTCTTGTTCTTAGTCAATAAAGGGTCGTAGTTCAAGGTTGAGTGCTTTTTAAGGACAGTCTGAAGGATGAATGATTGTCTGAAAGTTATTACATCCCACTTTTCATATAGTTGTACTGTAGGGAACCGAAATGGAAGACAAGCACCCACCTTAAGTATAGCACGCTGAGCCCTTTCCACCTCCAGAACATGCGTCTTAGCTGCACCACCCCAGGAGGTTATGCAGTAATCCAGAATTGACTGACACATGGCGTAATAAACCTTCTTAATAACTTCGAGTTTTGCTACATGTCTGAGGGTTTTGAAGATGTAAATTAATTTACGTAATCTGGGGACTAATACTTCTACGTGGGGCTTGAAACTTAATGTTTGGTCAATAATGACACCAAGGTACTTTATGCTATCAGACCTTTGTAGAGGAAGACAGGAACATGGGGAGGTGAAAGTGGAGCAATTATGAGCAATGACAGAGTAGCTAGCCGAAGGAAGATGATTTGTGGAGAAAGCAAAGGTCAAATATTTGGTTTTAGATACATTTAACGTGAGAATATTACTAGATAGCCACTCACTAACCCTGTCAAAGCCCAACTGTGCCAGTTCAAATACTTCATCCCAGCTGTCACCACTGAAGAAGATTGCGGTATCATCAGCGTAAGTAAAGATTTTAAAGATTTTACCGCCTCTAACCTTGAGGTCGCAAAGGTCATTAATATAGGCGAGGAACAATGTTGGACTAAGGATGCTACCTTGAGGGACTCCATACGTGGTAACTTCCTCCTCACTGAGCCATCGGTCTATTTTAACTTGTTGTGTCCTGCGAGTCAAATAGCTTGTTAAAAGTTCCAGTGGCAAGCCTCTGATACCTAATCTCTCCAGCTTCAGCAGAAGAAGCGGGACAGAGACTGTGTCGAAGGCTTTCGCTAAATCAAGGAATACAGCTAGGCATTTCTTTTTATTATCCAGTTTGGTGATTATCGAGTCAACCAGTCCGTGTACAGCATCACTGGTTGACTTGTTGCGGCGGAAACCAAATTGAGAAGGAGAAAGTAAGTTGTTAGATTCAAAAAATTTGGTGAGACGTGAATTAATTAGACGCTCTAATATTTTGGATAGTGCCGGAAGAATAGAAATTGGCCGATAGTTGCTGACACAGCCCCTGTCACCAGCCTTGTGGATAGGTTTGATAAGAGCTGATTTAAACCCTTGCGGAAAGACTCCAGTTGATATAGCAAGATTGCAGATGTGAACTATAGCTGGTGTCAAGAGAAGTACATATCTTTTCAGCAGTTTACCTGAGATCAGATCACCTCCTACGGCGCATTTGTCCCTAAGTGCCTTAATGAGTAGCATAACCTCAGCGTCATCGGTGGGAATCATGAGAAACGAATCAACTGGGTTTGGGGAGGTGAGTTCAATACAGGTGTCTAAAGGAGTAGGCCTGACAAGGTGTATCCGCTCTGCAAGGTTTCTACCCACATTTGCAAAGTACGAATTTATGGTATTCACGCTTATTCCATAAATTCGTACTTTGCAAATCTACCTTTAATGTAGGCGGCCGCAGATGGGATGTGTCGGGACAACTTCTGATTATGAATAAATCAATCCCCTGGACGGAACAGAATCCCGACTGTTGTGGATACAGAAATAATTATTAGGTATAGGCACCTGTACCCACGTACGTGGTAAGTATAACATCAAATTAAGCTTAATCAAGGCACATCAAAGGAAACGGATGTTACGGATTTGATTCGGAGTTAGGAAATATTAAAGAAAGATTGAGATCGATCAATATTGTAAAATCGTAAAGGAAACGTAGTCAAATCGACACTGGTACGCAGAGTTTGCCGGGATTCTCACGATTTATGAGGCAATATGTTTAACGTCTACTACGGGAACCCTCTCGGAACATAACGGGGCTGTTACGTAAACAGATTGCTCGCGAGCGGTGGGCCGACGTTCCAGATATCGGCCTACGAACGATTCCTACACTTACAACTTTTGTACCAAATCGACGGCGACATTTCGCTCTCCGTAAACCTTTCGGCATGCGAATGGCTTCAGCGGCGATTCGAGAGCTATTTTCGAATAAGCGACGCTCTTTTGCGATTTTGTGCGATGCCGTGATAGGTAGGTAGGTACTCGTAAGTGCGCTTCCGTAGGGTGGTAGAAGCTTTGACAAATGCTCTTTGATGTTCTGCGGGCATTATATTACTCATCGCTATTGTATCTATGAATATCTCTTCATTGTTACTCGCTACTTTGTTCTTCTGGAGTTTATTCAAAGCATGAGATTTGTTCAGTAGCTGCGTCGTAAAACAGTTAGAGTGTTCAGAAAGAGAACCGTCGTCGTGGCCAAATTGAGAACTAACGTTTCGATTTGTAAGAGCTAGACTGATGAAACTTGGCGAGTAGATGTATTCTGTGAACCGCATTAAGATTTAAATACAAAATTAGAAAAAAAACAAAAAACTTGGGGGGTCCCCCCATACTTGAAACTGAAACTCAAAAAAAAATTTTTCATCAAACCCATACGTGTGGGGTATCTATGAATAGGTCTTCAATAAGAGAATGATAAAACTAAAAAAAATATAATTGTTGAACATTACTATGCAAAATTCCAACGAAATTTGGTTTGAACGCAATCTAGTGAGTAGTTTTTTTTTATACGTCATAAATCGTAAACCGCAATTTACCTCTCGACGAACTACAAGAACTTTTATATAATGTTACTTGTTGCTAAGGAACCCTTCATGGGTGAGTCCGACTCACACTTGGCCGCTTTTTACTTAGTTAAATTCACGATCAGCGGTTTCTCACATCATCGTCCGCGTGGTAGTGGTATGCTCGTAGTCTTTCAAAAATATAATTCTTGGTGTACAATTATGCAGATACCGATCATATTAAATGAATCTCCTTGCTGCGCAATAGTTTCGTTACTCTACTGCGAAGAACACAACCTTAAAATTTCAAGTCGTTAGGAGAAACAGTGGTATTTCGGTTGGCCCAATCAGTCAGTCAAGATTTTGATTCTTTTAACATGGGAAACATTTTAAATTATAAGTATTAATTCTCGTTCTTCGTTCGTTCAGATTTTGATGAATGAAATATTCTAATTTATTTTTTTGCGTTCGTGGTTTGTTTTTTTTTTAATGTATAATAAAAAATAAATAGTGTACTTACCATTCTACTCAAATGTATTCCATCCAGGACAAAATAACATTTTACTAGTAATCGGAAGGTATTCTATTGAATCAAGGAAAGCAAACAAGCTTACCAGCATGTGGCACTTTGCGAGCTTTAGCTATTTTATTATTGAAGCGATCTGCCGAATATTGAGTTTTCTTTCACGAATTTCATTTTATACGACACGTTACTCGATAATGTCGCTATCTATTTAGCTGTAGGTATTTTAGCTTCAGGCAGTTGATTGTCATGTAATTATGATGTGGTCTTCAAATCTTCTTACAGTAAGATACAATTTTTACCTATTGAAATTATTTACAATCGTTTCTATGTTGGAGCTTGATTTGGTTGAAAATTTTACGAAGAGCAGGATAGACCTATACAAATAATCCTTAGACAAACAGGGACAGGCCTATATCAATAAAAATCGACGAGGGTAGAGCGAGATATTTGTGTCAAGTGGTAGTTGACAGGGCAATTTGAAGGTAAAAATTATGTCAAGTAGTAGTTGACAGGGCAAGCGAGCGGTTGCCCCGATGCGCTCCCCGCGCACCCCCACATTGTCCCGCCATTTTTTATACCTGCCGCCGCACCGCTCCGTGCGGCTCGGGTTTCACAGAACCATTCATTGTGCCCAAAGTTGTTTATAGAACGCTCACGAGTGTTTTGTTTTTTGCGTTGACTATGAATGAAGCTATTGAGATAAGTGTTTTGTTTATTATTATTCAACTACGGTGTAGACTTATGATATGCTGATCTAGCTGAACACAGCGATAGCGCGACTATAAACACGGCTTGTGTTTAAACGATAATATTTCAAAAATTAAAGCGATGACATAGGGTTTTTTCTTTTAAATTACAATATTAAATATATCTAAATTACGATAAAACATAAAACCATACACCTGTCCGTATGACAAAACAGCCAAAAAACATCAAAAAATGAAAGTAAACAAATGACACTCGCGATTTCACACCACCGTCAAGCAATTTCGATTGTCTTTTTTTGTTCCATGGCATAAATTGCCAGTTGGAGCTTGATTTGGTTGAAAATTTTACGAAGAGCAGGATAGACGTATACAAATAATCCGTAGACAAACAGGGACAGGCCTATATCAATAAAAATCGACGAGGGTAGAGCGAGATATTTGTGTCAAGTGGTAGTTGACAGGGCAATTTGAAGGTAAAAAATATGTCAACTAGTAGTTGACAGGGCAAGCGAGCGGTTATAGTTTCGGAGAAAAATGGCTGTGACATACGGACGGACAGACAGACAGACATGACGAATCTATAAGGGTTCCGTTTTTGCCATTTGGCTACGGAACCCTAAAAACAAAGATTGAATTAAATTATTCGTGGATTTAGCCTCCAACAAGATGTAACTGATATGATGGTATAATCAAAATTCTAATGGTAATTGAATGTATTCTAAGTATTCGATCCATCACTGCAAGTGGCATTGAGCTCGACCCAGTACCACCATGCATAAGTAGTTTTGTATCGATCTGAAAATTGTGGTAGACTCGCCTAAGTGGAGGTCGCTGGCGCGGCGTACAGCAAAATCTCTATTTTTAGTAGCTGGCCACTGCTCGTTTTATATGGGCGTAGTGCTTTTCATGAATTCATCATGATAATAATTACAGCAATGTTATCAAGCAAATCATTTCGTTCGAAGGCATACTAAAACCATAAAAACGCTGAATCTATATTGATATATGTCAGTGTTCTTTAAAAATGTGGCGCACTTAATATCCTTTCACCACACTTGGTTTGAAAAAATCAGTGACACGATAAGAAGAGAATAAGAAGAGTGTTCTTTGAGGAAATTCGTAAAAGCATCTCTATTAATCCTAGAGTTATAATCTGTATAATGTTAAATGTATTTTTGTTTTGTATTTAACATTTTATTGATTGCATCCGGTGTATATTATTGTGTTTATTTTTATTATTTATTAATTGGTTACAATTGTATAATTATTAAATCATAAATTCGGATGATGAAGGCTGCGCTATCGTATAGGGTATACCTGTAAATATAGGGTAATGGTTATAAATAAAAATAAAATGTATAATCTCAAAAATAACAGCAATCTGTAGGCCTACCACAAGCTCAGTCTGGCTTTGTCTCTGGCTCTGGTTTTAAGTCTGTGTGAGTGTTGACTAGATCAATCCTACGTCGAAACGTCACACACACAGTGTAACACACTGGTGAGCACTTACACAGACTCAAAACCAGCGCCAGAGACAGAGCCAGGCAGAGCTTGTGGTAGGCACTGTATGAAGGAAGTCAGTCAAATGAAAACGAAGAGAATTAAATCGCAACAAAACGACATAGCAGCGCTCCCCACGAAATAGCATGCACTTTTTAACCTAAGCTGTGGAAGCACTTAAAGCTTCTTAGTTAAAGCTTATTTCTAGAAAATACGCCTTTTATACCTGCGTGACGCTTCGGAAGATTCTAATTTTGATTAGCGCGTTGCGTGGGTATGGCTAGTATGGCCAGTAACGCCGTGCATCGAATGATTTAGCTGCTGCCGTTTCGCTCACAGTTTATTGCATCATGAAATATGTTGAAGACGTAGTTAACTTTATACAGGATTTATGTGTTTTACGACTACCGGATGGATGCAGAATTTCTCTATAAACAATATCGGTTATTTTTAATGTTTAAAAAGCTGGATATTATCGTGCGAATAAGAAAATGTGTTTTCTTGCTCGACCTTTTTCTCATTTGTAATTCTTAAAATAATGTGTTTTAACCGACTTCAAATAAAAATGGAGGAGGTTCTTAATTCAGTTGTATTTTTTTTTACAATGTTTTTTATCGCATAAATAAATGTTGTGGACAACCCACACAACACTATCTAGCCCCAAATTAAGCAGAGCTTATAATATGGGAACCAAAATACGTCATTTATGAACCGATTCAAAAAATAAGGCAAATACTGCACCGACGAACGTGTTTGGTTGGGCCAAAGCAGATCGCTCAGTTCAACAAAACTTTTATCTGTGTTGAGCAAAAGTGAGGTACACTTTAGAAATGAATCGCAGAAGCCAAGCTCGGATCGGTTGGTGCAGCAATAAATACTAAAGCTGGCCGAATCCGCCGGCCGTAGTATTTGCTCTTTAAAGTTCATCTACCTATTTGCAATGTGAGATTTATCTCCCAAAATAAACTGAAGCTTCAAGTTTGCACATGCTGTAATATTTCTTAGCAGTGTAAAAATAAAATCACACTGTTTATAGAAACTGTAGGCCTACCATGAGCTCTGTCTGGCTCTGTCTCTGGTTCTGGTTTTGAGTCTGTGTGAGTGTTGACAAGCTGCCTGAGAACGTTGTTTGCGCTGACTCGGTCAATGGCTTCAAAAACAAACTTGACAACTGGCTTCGAAATAATAAATTAGTGCTTAAATATTGACCAAAAATAACAATGACAATATCAATTGAATCAAATGACTATAATTCAACACTGTTTGACGTAGACACATCAGCGAAAGCTGCTCGTCTATAAATAATAATAATAATAAATAAATCCTACGCCAAAACGTCACACCACAGTATAATGCATTGGTGAGCACTCACACAGACTCAAAACCAGAACCAGAGACAGAGCCAGACAGAGCACATGGTAGGCCTACGGTTTAAAGAAGTAGGTTCTAAAATCTTTTTGTCACGAAGATCCAAATTCTATTTCGAATAATGCCAAATGCACCGTAGGTATAGGTACCTATATTATAATGTTCGAAGCTTGAAAAGACACCCAAACCAACATTCAATATCACTAGTCTTCATAAAGTGAGTTAAGAATTAGTGCTGAGCCTACTCCTATTGTCAAACTGTAAAATTTATATAATGTGTTTTCTTTTTATGTGTTGTGTCTTATTTGGCAATAAACTTTTTTGTATTTATTTGTATTTGAAAATAACCAAAATAAATAAATAAATATTGTAGACAATCCACAAAACACTATCTAGCCCGAAACTAAGCAGAGCTTGTACTGTGAGAAGAGCCGATACAATACTTATACATTTTTTTGTAAATACAGACTTATACTTAGAATACAATATACATCCAGGTAGAGAACAAACATCTGTGTTCACGACACAAATATTTGTTCTCCGTGAGGATCGAAGGCACGACCTACGGCACAGAAGGCTGAACTACTACCAACTGAGCTGAAAGATGAATATAATCAGTTAGCTTTTAGTCACGTTCCTAGTTTCTAAGAGCTTTGTTATTAGTTATTAATCACTACTCAGTATTTACTTAGAAGTGAACACTTAAACCTAGGGTAGATAGATTAGTATACTATACGCGTAGAAGTTATGTGACGGCAGAAACTTGATGAATCTTCAAAGTGAATTTCAAGGTGATCGCCTATTAGTTACAGGAAACTTAATTCTTACTTAAATTTATATATTAGAATTTGGCTGTACCAACTAAGAATATTTTATTTATTAGGTTCTCTGTACTCCATATTTTTATTTTTAAGTATTTATGGTTTTAAATAACCATGCATTGTACAAAAGTTATTTGGCAACAAAAAAGCTTTTATTTTTATTTATGTTTTATGAAGTAGATACTGTTATTTTATTAATTTTATAGTGTTTACTACACTTAAGGAAATCACAAAGATTTTTAGATACTGTTAGCCAGTTTTGGGAATAGGACATCTGTACTTGGATCTCTAGTGTAGGAAAAGAAGAAGAGGAAGGACATATGGCGTCGTTATGGATAATTGTATTATTTGTGGTGTAATCAAATAGAACAGCATTAGGGGTGGGGCATTTGAACTAATGAAATCATACTTAACTAAAAGAGAACAGTCAGTTGATGTGAATGGTGTGCTATCAAGTGCTTTGAAATCGAATATAGGAGTACCCCAGGGATCTATTCTCGGTCCATTTCTGTTTTTAGCTTATATAAATGACCTTCCCTTTCTAGTCAAAAAATTCGCTAACATTATATTATTTGCCGATGACACTTCTTTGTTATTTAAAATCAGTAGATCTAACCCTGACATTACATCTATCAATTCATCTCTTAATATAATTCAAAATTGGTTTAATGTAAATAATCTTATTCTTAATGCTGACAAAACTAAATGTATAAAATTTTCAATAACTATCAATAATAAGACACTGCCTATTCAAATTAATAATAATGTAATTGACTTAATTAATAATACAAAATTCCTTGGAATAACAATTGATTCTAAACTACAGTGGGGCAGTCATATTAATATTTTGGCTGGCAAACTAAGCTCTGCAGCATATGCCGTTCATAAAATAAGAGAGCTCACCGATATAAAAACAGCAAGAATGGTATACTATAGTTACTTTCATTCCATTATGTCGTATGGGTTAATTTTATGGGGTAACGCTGCAGATGCAAACAGTATATTCATTTTACAAAAGAAGGCTGTTAGGGCTATATACAGACTTGGACCCAGAGAGACACTTAGACTAGTTTTTAAGAAGATTGATATTTTGACTATGCCTTCATTATATATTTACCTTAACATAATGTACGCTAGAAAAAACATAAGAAAATATTGTAAAAATTGTCAAACTCATAATTATGAGACAAGGAATAAGGGAAAGCTTGTTTTGCCAACAACTAGGCTAGCAAAAGTTAATAAATCATTTGTAATGAACTGTGTCAGGTTTTACAATGTTTTACCTGACGCAGTTATAGATTTAAATGAAGGAGCATTTAAAACCTTTATTAAAAAAACACTAACTGAGAAAGCTTATTACAGCATTGATGAATTTATGTCAGACAAAAAAACATGGTCAAAACTAAAACCAAAAATTGTATCTTAGTCATAATTACTTGCTAAATTATTCCGATATATACCTGTGTCAATTACCTGTAGGTATAAAAATATAATGTAAAAAATATGTTTGTTTGTGAATCTGACTTTTCTAAGTGCATTGTATTCATGCCTATGGAAATAAACGAATTGAAATTGAAATTGAACAGAATTGTAGCTATAATCAATGAAGAGTTTTCGTCTTATTAATACCAATATAACGTTGATTATTGCCAGCCTTTAAAATGCTCGCACATCTAGGCGATGGCAATCAGCTGAAACACTGTCAAATATTTGACAGCGTTTCATCAGCTGATCTGATACTGATCGCCATTGTCATCACCTATAGACAGATGTGCGCAGGCCTTCACTTGCTATGGGTTTATGGTTGAATGCCTTGCGGACATCTAAGCATTCTGCGGTGGCGATCAGTGAAACGCTGTCAAATATCGTTGCCATATTTGCAGTGTTTCACTGATAGCGATTCTATTTCGTTGAGACGTCATACGAAATCCAGTGAGTTTTGAGAAATCATAAAAAGTTGTTTGTTCATTATCGTCTTTTACTTTTGTTTCATCTATATCGGTTGAGAGGCGATCCGGAATAATGTCTGGAACGGCGGGCTCCGACTTCCCCGAAACTTGGTTGATCGTTCATGTGTATGACAGATTTTCAGACTTGGCAGTGATTTTAATTCAATTGTTGCCACATTAAATTAAATCGTGGTGAGTGGAAATAAAGCTGCATAATCATAAGTTATATCATAAGTTAAATGTATATCAGCTATCTATAGGCCTGCCACAAGCTCTGTCTGGCTCTGTCTCTGGCTCTGGTTTTAAGTCTATGTGAGTGCTCACCAGTGTATTATACCGTTGTGATACGTTTCGACGTAGGATTTATTTAGTCAACACTCACACAGACCCAAAACCAGAGCCAGAGACAGAGCTTGTGGTAGGCCTACTGAAGCAATGCCTCTGCTTAGAACAGACGTATAAAGAATAGGTTTTGATTACAAGTTTGAAGTACTTGTTGGTTGAAGCAGTGACTCAGTTTTTTACCGCATTTGATACGCTCCGCTTCACATTACTGTCACGGTACGTTGATATCAGCTTGACGTCTTCACTACCTACAAACTAAGATAACACTTGAGTGGTTATAAAAGAGTTTAAAACAAAATTAGCAAGGATTTAGGATTAGCCTTTTATTTATCTGAGCATTGACAAGTTTCAAACTAAACATCCAGGTGGGCAATATGCTCGTCTCATTGAATTTCTATCTGCTAGTTTCAGGTAGTATATAATAATCATAAATAATGATGTTTAAATCGATTTAAAAAAATAATTGTTGTCTCAATTTTTATTGCAAATTGATGAAATTCATTTGTTTTTCTTGATACAGTCACAATAGGTTTACCCATAGTAAAGAACATAAAATAATACTGCTAACCTATAGTGTCATAATTGTATCTCCCAAAGGTACAGAAGGTAAGTATTATTAATCCGAAGCAGCGGTCGCAGCTAACTGCTGAATCATAAAAACTCTGAATTTTCGTTCACATATTTTTTCCCAAGTTTACGGTGGATTATTCGAGAAGAGCGGCGTGTCGTGTGATTCAGCCGTATCGTCGCTCATTATCGGTGGCGGCGGCGGCGAACCGTGCCTACATTACAATTGAATTCGCCTTGACGATTCGTGATTCACGATTGAAATCCCATTGCGTATGATTTCATAAATATCCCAATGGAGAATTTCCGTGTAGCTTAAAGTAACGCTCCATAGGGGGCATCTCGACTCTTTTTCTTAGCAAGAAATCTATGCTCGGAAATCGTCGATTATACGTTCATGAACGTTAAAGTCTACCGAGATAAAATATGTCACTTGTCGATGTCAAAATCAATCCAAATCAACAACCTATGGTCATAGAAATAATATGTAATGTGTGTATTATGTGTCTGTGATTGATAACCACGTGGAATCTTATATATTTTCATCCGAGTTGGGAAGCTTTCTCACCTGATATTATTTTCTCGAAAGTGTCTGGATAGCGCTTAATCCAATAGAGGGATTCCGTATAACATGAGATCGATTGAGCTACTGGAAGAGAACAGTTTCCTCGGCCACAAATAGGAAAAGCAAAATAGTTGATTTAGGGTTTGGTGCCGTGTAGCAGTGGTTCACGGCTGAAAGCTCTCTTATTACAGGTCGTTCGGTTCTGAGGCCGACGGGCATTAATCGTCTGGCACGACGCGCATACATCACCGCGCCTAGCGAATGTGACACAGCACACTCCAGTTAACGTAAATCACTCATTAGAAGCGTAGTTAATGAGTCATCCACTGGATGCCTTTCTAATGGCAATTTAATGCCGTTCATCGCTTAATTTTGCCTAGTAATCAAACTTTCAGGCGACGTAGCCGAGGTAAGCTGCGGATAATAGACAGCACCTTCGGCGAACTGAATACATTAGCCAGAACGTTGTGCAATGATTTATTGCTACAACGCCGGCCTTTAGTTTTACATCATTATTTTTCCTCCGGTTTATGACAATAATTTATTTACGCAAATAATAGCTTCATTTGCAAACTCTCACTCAAAAGGAAAATTGAGGTTTTATTGTATCTGCAGATTCTGTAGAAAACAGAGTTCATTGTTCGGTAACGAGTGTATTCAGACGGGAAAATTTAATTCATTTGATTTGTTTGGCGCTGGAACATGAAGCCAACAATTTTTTTCGAGCTTTTTTAAAGTGTGTGAATTTTGGAGATTGTTTTTGAGTTTACTTAAAACGAGTAGGTGTAAAATACGTCCATCAAATAAAACATATTTAAATTGAAAAAAGCATTTCGTTTTTAATTTATAAAATTATATTCATATTTTACGTGGACGTTTGTACCTAGGACATGTAGTTGACTTTTGCTATCAGTTCTCCAAACAAGGTATAAACAAACAGGACCAGGTACTTAGGTACTAGAACCAGGGGCCTAATTCTCGGGCCGATCTCGATCATTTTGCAATTTTATCTTATTGCTTAAAAACCAGTGAAATATGAAAGATAACACCTATGGTAGATAGCGTGCTACACCGTCGACCGCATCATCACTTAACAGCAGGTGAGATTGCGATCAAACGCAAGCCTATAATATGTAAAAAAAAAAAAAAAAAAAAAAAAGATAAAATAGTAAGGTGGTGGTGTTATGGTCCAGCCAGTGAGCAGCAATGTCTTTCCTGTGAATTAGGCCGATAGTATAAATGCTGGGCAAGTCTATTCCATCTAAAATTCTGTCCCAAGCACTATAGCGTCCCGCAAGTAGGGCTTGTGTAATCACCAGTTGCCCCTAACAATATATATTTATAGATTTATTTATTTTAAAACGGAGGTTTATATAAATCTACTAGATGCAAATGCCTGTTTACTTTTACTTACACGCTAAATTGCCAAAGCTCGTCTCAAAAATAGCGCATGTGCCTGATTAGAAAGACCTAGTTGCACTTCTACTAAAAATGACTCATTCATTTCACTAAGTTAGTTTTTTCACAAAGAACAGAGTCGAGCTTTTGTCTTGAGAACACAACAATAACGAGGCAAACATCCGGAAGGAATGACACAAAGACCTCAAACTTATAACACCCCTATTTTAGTCCGAGGTTAGGTAGGTAATCACCAAAATGATGGTACACAATAGAAAGTACACAAAATAAAAATAAAACTGATCAAATGAAATTAAGCTTTATTTTCCGAGGACGTCTATTGCTTATCAAATCATTAATCACCAAACCGATTTCATTATGGCCCTGGAGGCGTGTTTTTACGAAATTGGCCTGTTTTTGTTTGGATGCCGTATCTGAGGCGCAAACTGACGATTATCCTCCTAAGTAGTTCAATTATTCATTGATGCATGCCTAAACTATTGAAAGAGACCCAGAACCGATCATAGGATGATAAACGGCAGCGTAGAGGTCGGAAACTAGATAGCATCGATAACCGATCCATCTTCGGTTTAACCGGTTAAATTGCTCTGGCCGAATTATCAAAAACAATGAGATGTTGGTGCGGCCTGGGGGCCAATTCTAGACTTTTAGAGATTTACGCTCGAAATAGAGATTTGAAATGTCGCGAAAGCAGTGTCATATCACCAAATTTGTCGAAGATAATATCGAACCGCGCTAAAATGCGTATTCTAGCCACCGTTAGACTTTTACGTTAGACTTCTAATTTAGAGATGTCAGAAAGAAGGTTCATTCTTAGAACTTCCACAGACTATCCCGTTGTTGTTCATGTTTATCTACGTTCCGTTTCTATCGATAGAATAGTTCGATAGCACTAACTTTATTATTGTCTTCAAATAAACACATTTCCTATTAAACGGCGTTTATAATGCATTCTTGTTGTTGTTTATAATAGATTCATTTTCATTAGATAGTAATCAATGGACTTTTCGCACAAAATGTTAGTTGCAATAATTAATTCCGGAAACACACGGAACGTTATGTTCCATAAAACTGTAAACTTTGTTGTTTGTAATCTATGGTCAGTTGTCTATGAAGTGTTGTAGATATGTTCATTACACTCAAGAGAAGGACTCCGATGACTTGAATTTTCAATTCAAAGGTTAACAACTAGATGGCCATTCAATGCAAAAAGAATATTTCTCTCGAAGCTTGAACCCCGGATACAAGTATAGACGTTGACTGTCTGATTGACTGCTCTTCTAACTGCGCCATTGAACATTTACTAAGTACGAGCTAAATTCAATCACTCCTCACTTATTGTAGGTTTATGAGAAAGCATTATTCGCGTTATCGCTCCCAACTTGTATCCCCTACAAACAAGTAAACATCATTGACTTTTTATCAAAAAGTAAGACTAGGTGGTATGGTCTTGGTACTCTAGCCAGCTCCAAGGACCGAAAGAAAAAAAAAGCCCAAAGTCACCCAAAGTATATTAGAGATGTCAATGTCGACTACTACTCACCACTCGACACATATCTAACGGCCTTCGCTCGATAAATGTCTATAGTGATATTGCTGGAATACGATACCTTTTGAAAATGTCATGTCTATTTAAATTTGACAGTTCTTGTGATATATATCTACCGTGACAAAAAAGTCACTGGTCTAGAATTGCCCCCCTGTTCGAGACACGAGGGCAGTGGCCGGTTCCATTGTCGCTGGTCAGTGGTGTGTAGCAGTCAGCAGACCACGAAATCGCTTCCAGCCGCGCACCGCATTCGCCTAACTCCCAACAACCAAAAATCATTCACGAAAACTCAGCGGCTGTGAAAATGAATAAATAATATGCGAAGAATCTAACTAGCAATACCTACTCGTAGGTATGGTTCTGAGTTGTTCTGAGTTCATAATTGGATAATTTTGAATGTCAAGTAAAATGTAGGTACCGACCTATACCTGCCTACCTGTCTGTCTTCTTTCATCACTTTTTTTAGGAAAATTGCACTGTGAGCGCTTGTTGTTCTTGAGAGCTTTCTTATAACAATAAAAATGAGCGTTATTTTGAAATTATAACTACGAGTAAAAGATACGTTGTTGGTATTTTCATCGACCATACCATCATTTTATATAAAATAGCTATTTTTAAAATCTAGAAGGACTATACGTATCGCAGAAGAAAACTCTTGAAATTGCATACTTCTTGGATTTATTATTGGCTGTGCGTTGTCTGTCACGTCGTTGTGATCATGTTTATATTCATATTTTATTTGATAAGAAATAATTTGTTTTATTTTCATCATAAATTATTCATCCTAGTCACAGCTCAGGTGTCTGTTACGATAAATAATGCTTATTTTCTCACGAAATATATTTTAACACCCCTAGCATTTTTAGAAGGCTCCCAAATCTTTTTCTTTCGCAAAAGCGAATTATTTAAGCTAAGTCCAAAAAGGACGACTTATTGGAAACATTCATTCTTGGATCATCCTATTAATACTCCTCCCGAGAACATTCTGCTAAAAAACAAGCTTGAGAAGTGTGTTCATGGGTTTTAGTACCAGGGTTTCGGCCAAAAAAATATCTGAAAATAATATAACCAAAGCGCAATGAAGCATACCTAATATCATCATCATCAGCCTGTAAAAGTCTACTCCTGTGCTTCCCTTACTGAGCCCTATCAGCTGTTTTGTCATCCAACCTATTAAACTTCATATTTAAAATAAAAAAAATCAAAAATCTTTTTATTTTACTTACAACTTAGTTATAAATGTGGTTGGGACTCTTCAGTTAAGTTATATAGTAACCTGTGTTTGAAGAGTCCCCTCTATTCCGTGGTCTAGGTCTAAGCAAGCAGGCATAACTGTGGATATGATGTCGATATGTGTGAATTGTGTGTAGGTAAGGTATTCTGTGAGGTACTCGTATCGTACTAGTTAAGTATAAACAAGATGTTATTATAAATAAATAAATATTGTGCTGTCCGTTTCTAATAAATTTTACACGTAGGTACATAGTGACACAAAAGGTAAGCAAGATAATGGTTCGCACCCGCCAAGTGTAGGTATAGTTAGTAGCAATTAGTATCACGTAAGGCAGGGCGCACACTTCGGAAGCGAGGCAGAGTTTTATTTTAGTTAGAAATGTAATTATGCAATTTACGTAAGTTATCATTTACAAAGTTTATAAAAACTTAGATACTAAGAGATCTTCTGTTTGCTGGTAAGTTAGAGATTGAAGCCAGGTCGTTATTTTTTTTTACACTGATAGTAGGACATAGTATATATATTATTTTTCCTGTTAACTGTGTTGTAAATTTTCGTTGATAGGGCACTATACTGTTTTAGAGCGAACGATGTTCTAGTTTTATTTCTTATTATTACAGAACGTTGTGAACGCTTACTTAAGAAATTACGATCTATAGTTAAACTTCTATGTGTTTTTAATGTACATTGTAGGATATACAACTGTCGAACCGTTAGTACATTAGCCTCACTGTATAATTTATGAGTGCTGAATCTTTTTTTCTTTCTTAGCATAACTTTTAAGATGTGTCTTTGCGCCCGTTCAATACTAATAAATTTTGATTTATGTGTGCCTCCCCAAATTGTTAGGCAATATAAAAGAATAGATTGAACCAGAGTTTTGTATATATATGTTATAAGTTGTCGGTCGGTGGGTGATGTCGCGCAGGTATTTAAAGATCCAGATTAGTTTTCTAGCTCGGTTAGCTACGAGCTCAATTTGGGGCAGCCAGGAAAGATTTTTATCTATTATAATACCTAAGTATTTTGTTTTGCTCACTTTTTCTAAATTTTGACAGTTGCATGACTTAGGCGTATCTTTATAGTTGCAAAAATGGGCTGTTATATTTAGATTGTGATTCGGTTGTGATGTGTCTAATATCGAAAAAGGTATAAAGTTCGTTTTTAATGTGTTCAGTGTAAGCGTGTTTAGATTAAGCCACTGAATAACCTTAAGAAGACCTGTCTCAGCAGTTTGATATGTTTCTTGCCAAGTTTTACCATGAAAGAGCAGAGCCGTGTCGTCAGCATATGAAAATACTTTTCCGTTCGACAGTTGAATATTTGTCAGGTCATTAATATACATCAAAAATAGGGTCGGTCCAAGGACACTCCCTTGCGGTACGCCATAATCTGAGGTGGTTTCATCATTGCTAAAAATAAGGTTACTTAATTTAACTCTTTGGGTTCTTTCTTTTAGATAATTAGTTAAAAGAGAAAGAAAAGAGCCTCTGATACCCAACTTTTCAAGTTTTCTTATTAAGGTGGGGACAAAAACGGTATCGAATGCCTTCTTCAGGTCTAGAAATATGCATAAAGTTTTGACTTTGTCATCTAAATGTTGAGTTATGTTCTTAGTCAGATCAAGGATGGGTTCTTCCGTGCTAGTATATATATTTAATACAACAAAATCTATTTATATGTATACATATTATACCTGAATAGCTTTTATAAAACTTAGCTTGAACTTTTCTGGCACTAAGGGCCGGTTTCACGAATTGCTAATTGATCAACCAAATATTAAATTTTAGCTTGAAATTTTTTGAGCCAAGTCAATTCAAATATGTATTTAATTGATAGAATCACAAGGGTCACTTTAAAACGTCTAGCTAAGTTAGTCTTAGGTGCCAGTTCCACGCGACCAACCCTAGAAAAACACAGGCAACAAACTACGGCTTGGTTCCTACCGTTTTTTTGTATGATCCTTTAGCAAAACAAAAAAATTAATAATAATAGTAGTGAAGTTACAGTGTGGTGCCACTCCAACTTGGTGAGATGGTAGCACAAATGCAAAAGTTTCAAAGACGGCACACAATACGCTTCAAAGTAATAATAAAGTAAATATATACACTGATAAATACCTAACTGTCTGATATTTATATTGTAGATTAGAAATCCTTGAAACTGGCCCTTAGTATAAATTGCTTAGGTTTGTTGGACTGACAAATATACAGCAGACATCATTTCTACGATAAAAGGTACTTTATTTGGAATACGATACCCTAAAAAGGGATCATAAGAAAATTTATATTTAATACAGAATTTATTTTATCGGCAGTAACTTGTAAGTCGATCGGTGACGTTGAAAGAGGGCTTGGAAAATAATTTTCGAGGGTGACCATCAAACAACTTACCTACCGTTCGCTACAGAAACTTCGCGTGACATAAAATAAGTTTTATGGACCGATAAAGGCCTTTTTAAGGGTCGTCGGGAAAAGAGAACCAGCCAACTTTCATTACGGTCTTAGCGCAGTGTAAGTACTTAGTCTAAAATTAAAATGGAAACTCGTTAATTTTTTTAGGGAAGGGAGATACATTCTATATTGTTTCAAGCAAGTTTGTAATTTGGAATAACATTTTAATTCTAAATGAGCACGAGAAGCATCACGTATAAAGGACGTTATTTAATTCTGGTGATCAATTTTAATATTTTACCTGGTCCTTTGAGTAACTAATATAGCCCTTAGTTATTTTATCAATGTATTATTACTTTGTCGGCTACGCTACGGTATGCGGCATGAAAAAACGAAACCAATAGGTAGGCAAGACGAAGGTATACGAGAAGTCTTTTTAAGTTTCAATAATTATTATTTTAGTCGACGTATTCGGGCTTGAATACGGCATTCATAAAATGTTGGCTTGATCTAAAAATATAATATATTTTGTGATATATTTTAGGGGCTGTACAAATTGTGTCGAGGTACTATGGCACTCGTACTTCGTGACACACAAGACACAGAGTGGTTTCCTAATGGGAGATCTGAAAATAATTAATACATGGTATAAGCGGACTGGTTGCACTGGACTTTTTGCATGTCGGTGGATGCCGCTAGTTCAGCCACCGGATGTCCTCTAAGAAGGCTAGCAGTTCATGGATTCAGGCGCAGGCCTCCTTAGGCGCGTTTGGTGCCATAATGTTGTGCTCGTTGAAGCGCCTCACTGCTGCACTTCAGGAGTCTGTGCGTGGCAATTTCATCTGTGCTTATAAATCTTCTGCAAAGAGGCTGTAAGTAACACCCAATTTAAGCAAGTGCTTATTTAGTGAGCAATGACCTGTGAAAGTTCCGACGATATGACGGAGCTTGTCAAGCTCAGGTAGCTGATGTAATACTTATATACTTTTTTGTAAATACGTACTTTGAATCCAGAATACACCAGAATAGCACCCAGACAGAGAACAATAATCTGTGTTTACCACAAAAATATTTGGTCTCGGTGAGATCGCACCCACGATCTACGGCGCAAAGGGCAGAGCTACTACCAAATTAGCTGAGAGGCCAGTACATAAGGCAGTAATAGCACAAAGGTAAGCTGAGAGGTCGATACTAATTAAATCAGGGAATATTCATAGACATAATGGGTATGTATTTTTATAAATACCTACCTACCTAAATAAGTAGGTACCTGCCCGTTTGCTCGTTTTCTCTCTCTGATTTTATCAACTCTGTGTATCTTGAGCAAAAATGGATTACTAAGTTATTATAATTTCTAATATTTCGTAATAATAACAAAATTTCAATCTCCCTAATTAAATTGGTTGTCGCCTAGCTCTTCTAAAAAGCAATAAGGGTTGAGCTGAGTACGCTGCTTGCTACTCTTTTGATGTAGGCGTTCCACTTGCTTACGAATACTTCTATAGAGCTGCGAGATGGGTAAACACTCTCAGAGTAGCAAGCCTTCAATGGGCGTAAACAGCGTGAAATCGCGAAGGACAGCGCAAAATAAGTGAGGCTTGAGTTGCATTTATCATCTTAGGCACCTCGGTCCACATCACCAATTGAATTATAAAATTACTGCTAAATGTAGGAATTAAGGAAATGTAGGTACATACTTGGTCTCGTTTGCTTTTTTCTACTTCTCTTACGTCATCTATTTTTTCTCTACTACCATCTCCAATCTGTATAAATCTATATATAAGTATATCAAATTGTTATGTTGGTTTGTGTACGCTTCAAAAACTCAAAGACAACTATCATTCAGATAAACGAGCATAGGTACCTCAGTACCATTAAGGCGAAGAGTTATAACTGTATTTACTAGAAAAAAAAAAAACAAAAAAAAAAATGAAAACAAACGGCACCCGATATGAAAATCTAACTCAAGTGTACGTAGTAGGTGTTAGTAGGTATTATGTGCCTCAGGATCGGTAAATATTATGCTAAACTCCTAAAATATCTAACAACATTTTTTTAGGATCTTGAGTACATTACAAAGAGCTCTGAAGGGATTTCTATCGTATACCTACCTGGATTACATACATAAACAAGTCATGAAGTGGGATAGGAGCAAATAAATGATGATAATGATTTGTCACTCTCTAAAGGCAGTAGTAGCATGTGAACAGTTGCATGGGTAGTAAAAAGTTAAAATAAAAAAATAATATGGGTATAATGTTGACAATTCACACAACACTATCTAGCCCTAAAACGTTACCCTTATATACCTTGACGCTTTATACCTATTACATTAATCCTAAACTTAGCCCTTGTCGGTGTTTTGGTGTATTTTCTATGCCAGTTCCACCTTACTGCCAGGATTCCTTTTCATGGCTCATTTTATGACTCTCATTTCTCACTTTTTTCGCGAAAACTTAATTTGTAGTTGGAACTCAGCCGCAACGCAAATATCTATAGTTGGATCTAATCTCCATATTTTTTTGATGACTGGAAATATCTGTAGGGCACCGGAAAATTTTGAAAGTGGTCTATGTGAAAAAAAAGTTGGGAATCTCTGTTATAGATAGAATGTAACGGCTTGTTTAATGTGGCTTACGACAATATAGCCTACTTCTTGTATCAAAACTTCTCAGTAGCTATCGATTTTCATTTAACTCTTCTCAAATAGGTCATTACGGCCGCCAGTGTGTTTACGAGCGATCGAAGGGCAATATTGTGCTTTATGCCGCAAAACACAATAATGGCGTGATTAATGGTTCAACCGATACGCGAAGCAAGTTCTTTGTTGTTCAGCAAATATTTGATCCGCCGTCGACATCGCAATCCGCTCCTTTGAAATCACTCAAATCGATGATTTTGCTAAAGCCGTTTGGATACACTTTATGGTCCTGGGATTTGAGCATTTCTACACTCCTTTGTTAGTACTAGCTAAGCACATCTAACGTTAGCTTTACACGGCTCAAGTATTCATTTTCATTGTTGGGGTGGTAGTCCGATATAACATTATGTTTCTAGTGCATAGCTGTTTGTTTTCCAAGAAAATAAAATAAAATATTCAAAAAGTTCAGCGCGTTCTTTCTATAAAACATAAAATAAGTTTAAAAACGAAAACCCGACTACTGAAAAATAATGTTGTAAAAAGTATGAAACATGAAAATCTCATATTCCACCTACTCTAACAAAACAATACAGTGCCAGTGGTATGATTTTTGAAATATGCTAAGTAAGCCCTTTCATTTGGATACAGTTATGCATAAGGAGTCCAAGCGCCAAATTTCATTTTTTGATTTTTTTGCATTTTCGTAATCACTAGGGCATAATTAAGCCATAGAAAAAACACTCTTGCAGCCAGCTTCACTCTAAGTGGTATTTTTTGATACCCAGTCCAAGCGCCTTCTATAGCAAACTAAGTATTTTGAAATGCAATACAAGTCCAACAACCAATTTAAAACTAACAACCAAATTTTATGATGAAAAAGCACATTTCCATTAAACATTACTAGTCCAAACGACGTAGTGTTACGCATCAGTAGTCTACGCGACAGTTGTTTGTAACTTCTGAACGTAATCTTTGTTTGGGTGGAAGGAGAGGCTGGCAGAAGAACCCAAGTCATGTTTAAGGAAGCACATATTATACTAGTTTACCAAAGTCAAAAACTTAATTCTTTGGTCAACTTAATTGTTGCGGAGAACAGAATAAAAAAAATAAAGGCCAGAATACACGTATAAAGATAAAGATTAAAATATTTTATTGTAAAACTGTGTATAAAAGATCTTAAAAGTAATTATGTTCCAACAGCTTACCTATTTCGGGCGTACAATATAGCAAAAAAGTATAAAAATAGACCTGATGATCTCTCCTCGAAAAGTACCCTATATTTCTGAAACTGCAATTATTACTTTATACTCCACAAGACTACAAGAAAGTTATGGCAAGCTGCAGAACAAAGAATCACAAATAC
Source organism: Thera obeliscata (assembly GCA_947578465.1). Taxonomy (NCBI): domain Eukaryota; kingdom Metazoa; phylum Arthropoda; class Insecta; order Lepidoptera; family Geometridae; genus Thera; species Thera obeliscata. The sequence continues at coordinate 4,860,227 of OX387927.1, forward strand.
TGAAGAAAAGGAAAAAGCTATTGTCAACAGAAAAAAGATAACAGTGGGCGAGAAGGTCAATTCTGGTCAATAATAATTGGTTAAGAATAAACCAGATAAAGGAAACCTAAAATCATCCATTGCCTCATTATGTCAAGGCAGGAGCAGTAGAAGAGGAAGAAAGCTTATAAATTTATGTAAAGAAAAGAAAGGGTAGGAAAGGACAAAATGTTTCAGAGAAAAAACTAAAAGATTTAAAATCACTGTTTCATAATATCCCAAACGACGCTATAGCATTTGACAAAGATTTGATTTCTGATGACACGATTGAAGATGATATTGTTGTTGAAGGTGTTGATGGCCATTTAGGTTTTTGATCCGGAACTTATTGAAGAAGAGTAGATTTACCTACTCCATCCTACATCCTACCCGATATGTTCTGGGTTTGGGGTTGGTGTTGACCAATAATATCATCAATCATTTTTCTGTCTGTCTGAAAGCTGAAGATATATCTGAGATAGTCCTTATCTTGTTTTAAATTATTATTGTTTATTAAATATATTTTTAATATATTTTTAATAGTTTTTTATTTACTTTTATCAATCCTCTGTAACATCTATAAGATGCTGAGTAAATACGGAAATTCAAGGGTTTTTTATTAAACGATAGAAAAATAGTCCAGGAAACATTTTTATGTTATACTTATACTCAGTTTGCAAAATGAGTACATCATATTAATTCGTTTCCACGTGCACTTAAAGCTAATCTTCCAGAATAAATAATTATTTTGTCTCTTGGACTCGTTTTGCTAAATGAGAAAATCATATTTATTAGGAGTCCAAGTGCATTTTTAACGATATATTCCAAAATAAAAACTTTTTTTGTGTTTTTTTCTTGTAACATGTTAAATTACAAATATAAGCTTCGATGTACATAGATTTACTTTCTGACGATGCAAATGCAAATCTTTTACCAATAAAAACGCGTTTATGTAATTTCCCAAAAAACTGAAAATGGCGCTTGGACTCACTATGCATAACTGTATCCATTTGATACCCAACACGACATCATAAATAAATTTATTTTTTTAGTTAATTACTCTATGTCTTCTAGAGGCGACACATTCAATTTAATGTAACGACACATAGCCTATATCCAGCGGACAATTTAGACGCTTCTAATCAATAATACCTCATTTGTCAAGTACTGATAAGCAATATTACAAGTTATGAGGAAACAGATGAACATACATACATAATAATATACATACATACATAAGAGCAATTCTACTTATAGGATTTGACAATTCAGGATATCATTTAAAATTTGAGCTTGCTTGAATGGCAAGTCAGAGTTTCATAGATTTGATAAGCCCCTTTTTAGTACCTACGCAATGAAAACATATACCTACGTAACTTATGAAAGGCAGGTTGTTGTGTTGTGACTGTGACCAAGGTAAAGTTTTATGCTGTTAAAATATAATCTGAAATTGGTTTACTAAACCCCTTATTTTTGCTCTTGAGTCTCGTAATAACTGGACTATAATAATAACTGACAAGGCGCAATTTCCTTGTCCTTCTATTATTATGAAATCAATAAAAATAATTTATTAACGTAAACTGGTAGCCATCCCTTATTTACAGTACGGCGCGGAATCATTGTAATTTTTTATTTCAAGTGAATGGTAAAATCGATTCTAGATTGTTACGTCGAATGCTTGTCAGTCAGGTTGTATTCAAAGGTCCTAATTTTAGATTGTTACATTACAGCCAATCCCGATAAGGAAGCGCCAGCAATTTCAAAAGATATAGTAGTACATACTTGTACTAATTGAAAAGCAGCACCTCAAAAGAGATAAACAATGCAATGGGTGATATCAAAATCAGTGAACATATTTATCTACACAGTACCTACCTACTACTATATGTATAAAAGTTTATAAGTATGGGGGTAAGTGCGAATGGGTGCTTTGTAGTAAGGGTCCAGGCAGCTTCCACCGCGCGAGCGTAAAGATAGAGCACACAGGCCACAATGAGTAGCACTTGGCGGCAGGAGGAGGGGGGGAGGGATGTCAGTGGTAGAGCCACGCTTATAAAGTGCTACAGATAGTACCTAAGTACTTAAAACACTTCGCTTTTGCGCACGTAGAACGAGAAGCTACTTTTTAATTGTTCAGTATTTTAATCATAAAATGAGTTGATTGTTAGGGTTTCAATAAGCGATCGTTGCGTAGCTTCGAACTTTAACGTTCTGCACAGCCACCATTTAGGTGACTGCTACGAGAGTTTGAGCTTTTCTCTGCTGCGGAGGCACACTAAACTATCGGTCAGCTTAGATAGTCAATAAGTCTTGATGTTGGCTCTTAGGGCTTCGGTAGGGCTCAAGAGTTGACAATAATTATCACAGTTCCGTAATTCCATTGATCCTCGCCTTGTCTATCCAAAATAAGAGTTGCCTTTCGTGATTTAATGCTTAAAATTTGCAAGATAAAAATCAATAATTAGTCCTACAGCTAGGTATATACTCGTACCTAAGCTATGAAACATTTTTGAGGGATTTTTCAGTAGGTACATAATTGTATATTGGGGAGATTAAAAACACTGTAAGGTTCTAAAAATATTTTTCAATAAACGTTTGAAAAATATGAAGCTTTGAAGTGGAAATTTAAGTAAGGTTGCGTGTCACCCTTCTTGAAAGGCTATATTCAATATAGTAGCACGTCATGACACAATATTGAAATGGTCAAAAGAATGATTACAGGGTAAGTAAACTATCGTTTGTGGATTCGTGGATAGTTCCCGAACTCGAGTAGGTTAAACCAATTTTGTAAAAAATTAATAAAGAAAATACGTTCATTTGACAGATATACATAGATTTCAAATAGATAAATGGTAGATAAAATATGCCAAATGGACCCCGACTGACAAGGCATATCTACCATGCCAATTAGCGCTGGTTCCAGAAAGGTTGGTATAACTAGATATTTCTCGTGGCAAGCGATGTTTCTGATCAAAGGGTTATTTTCGGCGTGGTAATTTTTGGTGGCCTTTCTGTGCGCGCCCCAACAGTCTCCAGTTTATATTATACTACTATGTCACTAGCAGCATAATTTAAGAAAAAATATAGGTTCCCAGAAATAAAACTTACAAGTGCCTACCTAACCATATTTAAAAGCCTCCAGATCTTGACAGGCACTTGTTGCTCAAAATTAATTAGTTAACAAAAAGTGCAATAAACTTCGTTTCAGGAAGCTTAATTTCCGCCTGGGTTCCAAAGGAGTCGACATTAATCAAGTGAAATCGCCCTCGACGGCCGCGGGCTTCATCAAACATTTTGAATGTCAAGGACTGACAAAACAACGAAACAATAGATGGGTTACATTTGTGAACCAAACCCAAACAAACAAAAGTTCGAGACATGTTATCGTCAACCATCAACTTGTTCAGTTCAGAGAGGCACCACTATCGACGATTAAATCAAATTTGTTAAAGTTGTAATGAATCTGGTGATACAACACAGTGTAGTGTATTATTATGACTGGCCTCTCAGCTCAGTTGGTAGTAGCTCTGCCTTCTGCGCCGTATAGGTCGTGGGTTTGATCCCCACTGAGAACAAATATTTGTGTGGTGAACGCAGATGTTTGTTCTCTGTCTGGATGTTATATTGTATTCTAAATATTTTCAAAAAAAATGTAAACAAGTAGTACCTACATATATCAGCTATCAGGTTTCCATAGTACACGCTCTGCTTATTTTGGGGCTAGATAGTTTTGAGTAGATTGTCTTAAATATTTATTTGTTTAAATGTTTTTATTAGAAACAATAAAGTGGAGTAGATTGACTAGCAAAGGGATTTCTTTATGTTATTTGCACTTTACATAGGCCGTGGGTTGTTTTGCACCGAGAGCAAAAATTAAACACATAACTATTGAATCAGCTGAATCTCAAAGGCCAAGCTTTCCTTCATTTGGGGCTTCATGGACATTATAGAATTGTGTCGAATAACCAATAATAAATATTTATTTATATTTAAATCATGCCAGATCTATGAACATTAAAATTCGTTGATCATACTTAAAATAGGCTCGACTGAACGATCATATCAAACTTTAGGGCTCGTCAAAGCTTTAGTTGAATAACCATTGAATAACTTAGATTATGCTTGACGTCGGTAACGAGCAGTACTTCTTATGAAAATTAATAGCGGGATATAATTTACTTACCGCAGAGTTTTTCTTACCCCGATTATTTTAGCACTGTTGCATGGCACGAGCCGGTCACGAGATTTGAACTAACAACACCCAGTTTTTAGAGAAAGGTATAGCGTGGTTAAAATCCGTGCCAGTAAACATTTATTTTGATGTACTAGCTGATAGAACAAGCAAATGGGCCGCGCCTGATGTTAAGTGCTAACCATCGACTATAACAAAGCATTGCCTCGTAGGTCACACACACGTCAGGAACGTGCCCTACGATGCACTCCCCTGAGTCCATCAACTTGAGGCACACAGATGTTCAGCCTCACGTGCCAGTCATATCACCGGCACCCACAACCTTCAAACCGTAACACAGCAATGCTTCTTCATGGCAGAAATTGGGATGGTAGTAGTACTTCCCTGGACGAGCCCTTCACAAAGAGCTCTATACTCTTGGGTTTGACGTCGTCACATGATTAGGTATAGTTTTAACGATCAATGTAAAGTAGAGTAACTTCCTGTAAATAATCACTCAGCTGAATGATCTACTTAACTGAAAGGATTATACTATACATAGTTACCCAAAGCTCATATATGGCGTAGTAAATTGACTTTAGACTTTGAAGTGTCGATCAAAGTTAAGGGCTGAGCCGAGACCGTTTGTGATCGCGAAGTTTCCTCGTTTGCATCGGTTTGGGCGTGGAAAGGCTTTAAGTGCCGCCGTGATTAGCTCGAGTCTCCCAGATAGTTACCTAGGCCCAGTATCGGATTTAGAAGTTAAAGGATCAGAGGATTCTAGTTACTGTCATTGAAATACCTTCATAGTCAAAGAACAAATATTTATTTGCTGGAATTATAAGGATTTCTTTGAAGCGTTTTAAAGCTAGATCAACCTTAGCAGTGCAGTGGCAATGCTACTTGACCAAGTCTATAACAACACGCATTAAACTTACGACATAAACACACCAGGGAGGAACAACCTACCGCTTTTTATATGATCCTTTTTAGGGTTCTGTAGCCAAATGGCAAAAACGGAACCCTTATAGATTCGTCATGTCTGTCTGTCTGTCCGACCGTGTCACAGACATTTTTCTCCGAAACCATAAGAGCTAGACTGATGAAACTTGGCGAGTAGATGTATTCTGTGAACCGCATTAAGATTTTTACACAAAAATAGAAAAAAAACTATAAATTTTGGGGGTCCCCATACTTGAAACTAAAACTAAAAAAAAAAATTTTCATCGAACCCATACGTGTGGGTATCTATGAATAGGTCTTCAAAAATGATGTTGAGGTTTCTAATTTCGTTTTTTTCTAAACTTAATAGTTTGCGCGAGAGACACTTCCAAAGTGGATAAAAGTTGGTCCCCCCCCTCTAACTTCTAAAATGAGAGAATGATAAAACTAAAAAAAATATATGTTGTACATTACTATGCAAACTTTCAACGATATTTAGTTTGAACGAGATCTAGCCAGTAGTTTTTTTTTAAACGTTATAAATCGTAAACCGCTATTTACCTTTCGACGAACTACAAGAACATTTATATTATGTTACTTGATGCTACGGAACCCTTCATGGGCGAGTCCGACTCGCACTTGGCTGCATTTTTACAAAATACAATTGCAATACCAGTGTCGTGGAAATGTTCGACTTGCTATACGCTCTCACTATTCCCTGTTTTATTGTATTCTCTTGCTTTGGATGGAAAACGCATTTAATGATGATGTTAGCAACCACAACACAGTGGTCAATATTTTCTGTTACTCCGTAAATCGCCTCTTCACTTTAAACATCTAACAATAATTAAATCTCCTTGCCCCAAATCCCCCTTATTCCCAAATACAACTCTGGCTACCTCCCCAGGCCCTTGATTATAATGAAACCTTTTATTACATAGTTCCTTATCTTCACGCTTCGTTGTTGTGCTCCAAAGATTCTCTTGTGTAGAGTCTTTGTTCATATATAGGACATTTTACCATGTTTGATTTTATTGGGTTGCCTTCCTGTTTTGTGCTTGTTTATAATAATGTATCTCATAACTTCTGCAACACAGTTTTGTTAGTCAGATACCCAGTATTAGGATAATTCTACAGAAATAACATTCTTTAAATTTAGTCACATCACGTTTGTAGGACGCACGACCTCATAAAAAGGATTTGTTTTTGTCTTCATAAGACTTACACCTAGATTTTCTATTTCATTCCTGCGTACAAAATTGTAAAAAAATCAGTGAGATTGTTAATGGAATCATTATACCAACTGTGATGGTACAACATAAAATAACAACGAAGCATATTTTTCACTTTACCAAATTTTTCGCTGAGTATAACGTAATCCAAAGTTAATTTATCTGCCACAAAGACTTTTTATATTCCCTCCACCATTCAGTCTGGGCCGTCTGCTAATCTCTTGGCGTTTCAATGATATTAAACTTCCATCTGCTTTCTCTTCTTCACGATGAAATGCATTGTCTTCAGTTCTTCATTTGTCTTCCCGGTGTGAAAATGGAAAAACTTTAGAACTTGGCGTGAAATGATAATGTTAAAGGAATGTAGCCACCTACTTAACGAACAATCTCCAATTAAGGATTAACTAGTCCTTTTTAACCAACTTTACGCTGGCTTTTTGTGATTTCTTTGTATTAAAGAAACGTAATATAATTTTTTTCTGAGATGTTATTACGAATTCTATCGTAATACACTTTTCTAGCTTATATTGTGTGGTGTTCCACAACAATATGATGTACCTATAGTTTATTATTAGGATCCGGAGAAAAGGTCATTTACCTCATCAGTGTAAACATTGTTTGCTCTACTACGTTTCAGATTTAGATGTTTTTCGTCCATGAAATGACCAGAAAAATCTTTATTTACTTATTTTTATCAAACTAAGGGTTGTCTAAAATGTCAAAGGAAAATATAAAAACAGGAAAATGTAATTTAAGAATTCGTCGGAGACGGCGGGTGTCATGAAAAATACTTATTAACCTTTGAAAGTGTCAAAAATCTAAACTTGAAAAAATAAGATATACAAACTTAAAATATACATGAGTATTGTTCATTAATACCACCGTTAGAAATCTCGTGTAATTTTCATGCGAGAACTTATTCAAATTCAATGATAATAACGCATCAGTACTTACAGTTGCTCTATGTTTCTTGTTTTTTCTTACAAAGGCTGTAAGACAGCCCTTGCATAAGCTTTATTGGCTTCTGTTCAAAACTTTCCAACACCTTTCCAAATGCAAACGGATACGTACCTACTGAGCTGACGCGGACAATAGTGGGGAAATCAATAATGTTAAATTATCGCTTATTCAAATTCAAAATTTATTTATTCAGTTACACAACTTCAGTTATTCAGTTTACAAGGATCACTTTGAAACGTCTTAAAGCTAAGTGAGTCTAGATGCAAATTCCACACGACCAAGCCTAGAAGATAGATGCTATAAAGCTATTGCACTAATTTTATTTATGCGAGAATTTTCAACTTGTGTATAATGTTTGTTTCTGACTTATCTTCATCTCGACTTATACATATACAGTTCGTTGCCTAAAATAACATATTATTTATATAACATACTTTTTATTCGGGCAGGAAGGATCGTGTGGTTATTGGATCCGGGGATATGCTTGAATGATAATATAACCGTCTCGAAAATCCCTCGGTACTTCAGATTGGTACTAGTAGTGTTTCCCAAATACGAAACAAACCATAACATCAAACAAAATAGACGCTGATAAATGCGAGAACAGAAATAGGCTTGTTGCTTGGTTGCGAAAGCGAATGTTGTAATAGACCTGTAGGAAATTCATACTTTTCTTTCATGGCGAGGTTTTACCTCCAAAAACCAAATCAAAGATGGAGAAGAGAATATTTGAAGCCAACTTTTTTGGACATAATAGGCCCCACCGTGTTTCTTGTTTTGGACCTATATTGCACAGCGCAGTTGAGACATATATATCCTTATAAATTATAATCTATCAAAAAAATGCTCTCAACTGAACTGATCAAGTTACAGAAACCTTCCAAAGGTGAATGAGATGACTATGATACGTTTCTAAAATACGTATTTTATCGTCGGCATAGATAGTGTGCGTGGTACTATACCGTTCAATGGCTCTTTTTTACCCTTAAAGCATCACTGTGATATATATTTTTTTTTTCTCTGCTGATACAATATTGTTTTTTAGAAACACTGACTGATAGGTACTGAAGTCTTTCGAGTGATAGTAAGATCATAATAAGCTGCAACTAGCTATGGAGAGAGCTATGCTGGGAGTTTCACTACGTGATAAAATCAGAAATGAGAAGTTGGGAATAAATATTCTCGAATGGCGACCACGAGCCGGAAGACGAAACGGGCGCCCACCCACCAGATGGACTGACGACATTGTTAAGATCGTACGAAGTCGGTGGATGGAAAGGGCTCAGAATCGTTCTTCCTGGAAATGTGTAGGGGAGGCAATTATGTCCAGCAGTGGACTTCTTCAGGCTGATCATGATGATGACGATGAAGCTGTTATAAATATAGCCTGAAACATCGAACGTATACGTAAGAAATCGTCGAACATCGCTATGAATTTCTGCGCCTTCTTATTCTGACAGCCAATTGATTTACGATTTCCAAACGCACGGAAATATGTATCGCCAAGTGTTATATTGCCATCGACCATTTTTATTCTAGCAACTTATTGTCCCAATATTTCTGGTCTACAATTTTTCCATCATAACAATGTACCTGCTTCAAAACAACATGTTGATCTCATAAAAACATCAAGTACCTATAATAGTAACTTACTTTTCCACGTGTGACTTTGAAAATAATAACACTTTTCAGGTTGCCAGATCATAATTTAATGAAACGATCATCATACGTAATGGATGCATGATATAAATCATCCTTTTACCATTCTGGTTCGAAAGAACTAATGACACGACAAGGAAAGAGTTACTATCACACAGTTCCTAATATACACAATGTTATAAAGTATACCAATAATAACAAGCTGCAATTAGTTCGGGTCATGTGCATTGTATTTAGTTTTAGAATTTGAAATGTAGTAGTCAAAAGCCTGCGGCTCTTTAGCTAATTAAACGGTACCATCAATATTTATGTATTCTATGTGATTATTTGTTATGTGTTTAGCTGTAGGTATCCATATTTAGACATCTAAATAAAACAGATTATATATAAGTAATTATATATCTACAACACTTATCTGACAAAGCTGGGCTATATCAACTTAAACAGGTAAGTGTACCTATTTCAGAATAGCTTCGGTGCGGTCGATTGGTACCAATTGAAAGTAAATTGCATTTCACAGTCTATAAAGTACCTATCTGTTTGTCCCGGAAAAGTTTGATAAATTCAATTTTCAACTGGGTTGCTTCCGTGTCTGGGCGGTTCACGCTTGATACTTTTTGAATAAATTGGCCTCGCGCCGAATCAATATTAGAACTTATCCTCGGATATTTCTGAATAGCAACACCAAAGTTTCGGTCACATATTAAAAAGTATATTTCTGAAATTTTAGAGGTGTTGGGTTCCACAGGAAAAGATAAGGGTAATTTACAGTGGCAATGTGCTTGCTAAAATTTTATGTACCTTATTTAATTATGACTAGACTAGAGTAGAGTCATCTCAATCAAACCAAACCTGAAAGTCTAGGCCCTGTATTTTCAAAGATCTGGACGAATTTGACATCTCCTATAAAAAATATGCATAGAATAGCTAAGGAAGACCGTGCATACCATGGATGCATACATTTTGTCTTTCAGACACTAAAATGGCTGAGTATTTACAAGTGAGGATAGTGCTTTATGAAATTAATGTCCCGAAAAGTAAAGCAAAAAGTCGATTGTTCGGTAAAACTTGAAAATCGTTTGCCTGTTCAAAACGAACAGACAAAATAACTTTAAATTTTCAACAGTCAATTAGGTATTCAAATACGCAAACCAAAGCGCTACGTCGAGGACGTCAAGGGCCTCCGTTAAAGCCAACCTGAAAATAATTCAAATGGAGAAGTCCCCAATGAAGGATTAGTTTATGCGGTGAGCCCATACCCTTTAAATCTGGTGCAGGGAGAGCAGGACTAATCAGCGCGGATTGTTGCCCTTCCGCTACTCCACGCCCTGAATCAAGTAAATGAGAAAACTTTCTAATTGGAATTTCAAATAGGCCTCCGTTTATCCAGACGAGAACTGTTCGCGGTTCGACGCCAACATGCTCGCATTATAATTCTCTCGGATTAGGTAATTGATACGGGTTTTGTTAAATTAACGTCAGGGGGCCTAAAAGCCCGTAATACCATATCGTTTTAATTTAAACGATATTAAAATACTAACCTACAATGGCTTGACAAAATAATTTGAATTTAGGTACCAACCTACCTAATATTGTTTGCACATCTTAAACTGGCTTCGTTACTTTAATATTTAAATGTTGTACCTATACTGTTGGTACCTATAACCATAACTTCTTATTTCTATTCCGTTAAGTTAATTTCACTATACGTAGACACATTCATGTTTTATACAGAAATTACTTACTTGCAATAAATAGAATGACAAACGGCTTTTTGCATCCACTGACTTGCTGGGCTCATTATAGCAATGTCGTCGGTCGCCCTACGCTTTTGACTGCCTTCATAGCTCAGTTGGTTGTAGCTCTGCATTCTGCGCTAGAGGGCGTGGGTTCAATCCCCACCGAGAACAAAATATTTGTGTGTGAATGGCCGCATTATTATTTATTTTACTGTACTCGTTTAAAACTCTTTGAAGTTTATTTAATTTTTCTGATGAACTGATGAAATACATATTAATTGATTTGGCAACTTGATTAGTTACCAAGGTCCTATCCTGTATAAACAAATTGTATTTAAACCAAACCAATTTGTGTTTGTCTAGTAATAATGTTGGGTAGCAAGGCAAGGTCACGATCTCGGATTTACACAGTTCCTGAAGATATTTGAAATGTCAATACAAGCTGAATCGAGAATTTGTCAGGTCGAGTATTAATGTTTGAAGGAAATCACTTGCAATGTTGTGATTTCGTGTGATGTAATTGGTTCAATTAGTATTTAACGTCTCATCTAATCATCCTTTAAATAAAATTAAGACAAGACGCAACGTAATGCTCATGTCATATAAATAAATCTTGTCATCTCGGAAAATCAATAATAATAACAGTTATTTTCAATATTTTGTAATATTATCATCTTCTCTTCTATACTCGCTGATAATTGGAAGAAAATGTGTCTAAAAACTGGTCAAATACGAGCTACAATATAAAGTGCCTCATCTGTGTAGTTTACACTACATATACCAGCTGTGTAGTTTACACTACATATACGCTCTGCCGCCAAAAGCGATTTGCTTATACCTACTTCATCCCTTTTAAATCTCGCCGTAGAATAAAAAAAACTGGATATGTCACCAGAATAAAATGAACACTATGATGAGTCAGCAAATGAGTGTGCAATGTGTATTAGAGGGTGTCATCACAGCGTTCGCGTTACATGAGAGACGTTGTAAAACTTGCCCGGCCGATGGTCGAGTAAGCTCGGAACGAAATTGCCAATCCTCTTTCACAATGGACCGTAAAATGGTTTTCCGTTTTTGCCCGACCGAGCGGAGCGCTACTCGTTGATTCACTGGACACGTCGCGCGGTGGCCTATCACTAGTTTGGAGAATTTGTGAAAATAACTCTTTATATTCCCGAACTTGCATGTCGCTTTGTCACTTTTACCGGAAAATCGGGCTCGGTAGTTTTCAGGCATCAACCATCGCGCTTAACTTTTATAGAGCGTACAAGCTAGATTTATTTCAGTGAATGAAGAACTAAATTAAATTTATTGACAAAGACAACTGCAACCTATCGTGTATTCGGCTGATACAGACTGTAATTTCCAACGAATACCCCTAAAGAGATAAAAGTAGCGGAATACAAATTGTGTCTTCACGTATCTAGATGCTGGGAATAAAATAATAACATTGCAGTAGCAACACATTTCAGCGCTGGGTGGGTGGAGTACAATGTGGCGAGACGACACAAGTGTATAAGCCAGCTGGAACTACTGGCGGTGACAGCTACAGGCAATATCTTTGCGCCACCAGACCAATATCTGTTGTTGTAAAAAATAATGAAATTTTCACTTTAAAACAACCATAAGTGTCTTTGGTTTCTTAGCATAACTTATGATGACTACGGTAAAGTTATACGTATCTGTTTAGCCGTTTACTGGGTACTTAAATTTGTTTTAGTGCATAAACCTTTTAAAGTACCTACTAGCATTTACTAAAAACTCGAAAAAAAAATTGAATCTAGCTAGCTGGTGATTCACCTCTAAATTGCACCTTTGCGTAATCAGCTAGTTTGTCTTTCAAGACTTGTTTTAGTTTCGTGACCAAGTACAATAAAGAGCGCTTTTTTGCGAGTCAGCTAATTGTTCAAACGAGAATAACTGCTGTAATAAACGTTATTTTGTCTACACCTTTTAAATTCTTTAAATTTTCTATTTTGATTTTCTCTGTTGGTAAAATGGCCTTTTGATATAATTTTAGAAGGAGAAGGGTTGCCCAGCAGGTATGCCATCTCATAGCTTTGTCGGCCTAATCCACAGAAACGACATGGTCAATACGTGCGGAACTGACTAAGCCGTGAGTTTCCTCACGATGTTCGTATAGGTGGTATATAATAATAATATATTTTGTGTTGAAAGGAATTGTTTCTCAACGGTGTCGGCGTGACCTTACCCTAATAACACGGACATGGCGGCGTATGCCTATTCTACAATAGGTACCTACGGGTAGGCAAGTACGACGCTGGGCCTCGGATACGAGCGGTAATGACAACTCCAAATAAGTTCTACGAACGCTCCTCGACCAAACAAATAGGCGGCACACAATTTCTGTGGAATTCAGGGCAAGCAAAATGGAGTTATCAAGAAGTACGCTACGGTAACGGTCAAGGTCAATACAATATCAACGGTACTGTGGAATAAAAATACGCAAGACGCTCGAGATAACCTTTAGCAAGTTTTAGGTACCTATCTTCTAATTAAGTATAATTCGATCTACATACATATGTCTACAGACAAATCAACCATATCCATACTAAACCCATTCCATCGTAATCCAATCAGGCGTAAGGTTTAAGCTTATAATCTAATATGATATCGCTGGCAACATAACTGTCTAACTAAATAATAGCTTTAGTAATAGTAAACGATCATAGCATGTGATTTAAAAAAATCGATCTAAAATGGAGTATTGAAAGTACAATCAAACCACCACATAAAATCGAGTGGCCTGTTATCTGAGATTGTCAGGGTCTATAAATACATTTAAAAGGTGAAGTTAACCGGATCGTATAGCTATTTACGCGTAGACTATGCTTTCTGCGGAGGAAAAGATCGCGTATCGTAACGGAAACATTTCTGAAGTATCCCTGAGCATTTGGGCGTACCCTATTCGGGTCACGTTCCGGTAACAACGGGAACGAGTCGAGCGCCCAGAGGTTTGTTGTGATATCGGCCGTTTTTTCACAATACCTGACCCTGCTGCCCGCCAGGAGATTCACGTTAGTTCTACCTAGAGGTGGCTTGTCGAACTTTATGGAGATGTTTTTTTAGTTTTAGTGGGCACGCGCCACGTATCTTTGTTTTACATCGGTGGTAAATTTGATGCAAGTCATATAATCGCAACGATCAAAACCATTCAATCTTGGAGTCAAAAGTGCTTTGTAAGTCAATTCAATGAAAGGAAGTGGGTATAATAAGCTTAACAATTAATACAAAATATTTAACACAATCTAAAAATTTGTTACCTGTAACTTTCGTCGAGATATTTTCGTAGCACGGTACTACGATCTTTCACGGAATTAACTTAGGGTGTTCCAGACCATTTTAATTACTTTTAACAGAAACTAAGCCCAAAAGCCTTTGAACTTCCAGATTGTTGGTCAAACTTTAAGAAAATCCAGCTTTGATAGATTATCTAGAACCTTCTTACAAATGGGTAATTAGGACTGACAAGCAGTTGATAGGATTAAATTGAAGCAAAAGGTGTATAAGTAATGTTTTTAAGTATGTGCCAGTACCTTTAACACTTTTCTAATTATTATTCTTACGAGTTCGTGAATAAACTCATATTCTATTTGGCTCTTAAACTACCAATTATTTAGTTACGATCAACGCTTTAAGCTGCATATAAACCGGTATAAACCCGGTTTAAACTGTAAAATACTGGTTTTAACTACCTCTAGTGTGATCGATTTCTCGTAGCAGGTGTATTCCCTATAAAAAAGTGAGATATACCTATAGTGTATTCACTGGTAGGTATTCCACTAGTTAGTTTTATAAAGGGGAAAGCCTGTGATATAGTACGTTTTCAAACTGTCTTTCCGCACTCGTCTCCAAAACAGAACCCGCTTCCCATCAGGTAGGCCGTATGCTTTTTTATCTACTTGGTTGTATAAACTAAAACAGCTGAATGGATTTTGCTGAAATTTGGTATAAATTTAGATTAATACAGAATTTCTATAAGAATAAAGAGATTTTCTTAAAAATTTTAAAAGAGATATCCTAGAAATTACAACAAAATATTTTAAAACTACATAACCGTGAGTAAAAACTTGGGTCGCACAGCTAGTTTACCTACCATTATGTTCATTTGTTTTTTAAGAGATTCACTAAGCACTTTGCAGACTAAAACAAATGAATGGGTAGGTCTAACAACGTTACATAATAGCCGGATTATTTATTTGTTATAGCGTACACGTCTACTAAATTTTTGCTGTGTGTTATTGCCAATGCTTTAATGACTCGGAAATGTCTGATACCGAGCATGATACTGAGCACTTCTAGACGCAGGCTTATGAGTTGAGTCGAATTCATTGGCCTCTGGTTTTTTAAATAAATCTAAACAAACATTACATTTACTCGGACATACTTCACAAATAAGTGACAAATTAATTGCGATTCTCACTGATTTTCTAAGACCGTAGTTAGTTATATTCTAGAATGAACGATGAGACAAGCATTGTTTAAACCATCTAAAGTAAATCTTCATTTTCTTGACAGTTTCTGAAATCCTTAAATACCTGCTATTGCTGCGGTTGACGTTGTGCTGGTTTCTGTACCTACTCTGAACTACGAATACACAGGCTAACTTTCCAACCTCGCTGACTTGGTGTTTTATGCTACTTTTAAGCTTTCTACAAGTTTTGAATTCTTCAGCATCGCATAATATGTATGAGAGGTATTCAAAGTGCAAAATAATGTATTAATGACGAGGGCCAAGCGCTTATTTATTTATTTAAGAATGCCAACAAAATAACACAAAAATTCTATGACTGTACCTACATGGCTTACGAGTCTATCTAGTGCTCTTTAATTTTAAAGACGATCGCAGCAAACTCGCATGCCACTGTATTCCACGTGTTGTTGTTGCAAAAAGTTGATACAATGATAGTCAACGAATAAAAGACTACCAAACGGAAGGAATAAGTATATGAATTTTTATTTAGATCAAAAATCCAGAGTTTCAGTGATTAAAAAAGGTCCTGGGAACATCAGCTAGGTATCATTAGAATACCCTAAAAAGTAAAAACACGTTTGACATTGTTTCTTATTTAGAAAAAATAACTACTTTCATACGACCAAAATGTATTAGCTAGAGATGACGATATCTTTGTCATATAAATGTAACATAATATCCTTTGAGTCTTCCTCCTTTGTACGCTCATTCGAGTGAAAAGGCGGCTAATGCTTATAAGAACACAACGTATATGTAGACAGTTATTTAAGATACTGCCAAAGTTTTTATGAGATTCTAATTTGTACTTACTCAAGATGATACATATCTTTAGAGACAACTTGTCATGTTTTTTTTGAGATGCCGTGCTGTGTGACTTGTCCAGGGATCTATACCACTCACATCCTACTTGGTCTTATCCACAGAAAAACCATGGTTACAACATCCCAACTGTAGGCCTACCATGAGCTATGTCTGGCTCTGTCTCTGGCTCTGGTTTTGAGTCTGTGTGAGTGCTCACCAGTGCATTCTACTGTGTGTGTGACGTTTTGACTTAGGATTTATTTAGTTAACACTCACACAGATTCAAAACCAGAACCAGAGACAGAGCCAGACAGAGCTCATGGTAGGCCTACTGAGCTGTGAGTCCAGTCAGTGTGTACTAACAAATAGTTTTGAGTAAAATGACTAAAACTAAGGACTGGCGGACAGGCAGACGTGCATGAAGAATCTATAAGGGTTCCTTGACAGAACTCAAAACCCTTTTTCAAATCACACCAAAAACATTTATTTTATTTACTTTGCTGCTCTTATTTCATAGCGAAATAAAATAGCTCGACGTATTTTATAATTTATATTCTAGTACAAAAAACACTCAGCCAATTAAGTTTAGTATTTTTCTAGTTTTAAAAACGCTGGCTTTGATTCCATAAAGTTTGAACGTCATTTATTTGACTTCGTTCATAAGAAATATTGGAAAAGCAGCACAAATAATTAATTAAATAGGTATTATAATCTAAGGGCAAACTATCGTATCTCGAGTTCAATGTTCTTATATTCTTTGTGTGACTTAAAATCTGTATCTATAATCAAAAAATACTTTGTACAAGTATGCCTAACTTTGTTAAGGCCTGCGCACATTTAGGCGATGACGATCTGTTAAACGCTGTCAAATATTGCTGTCATTTATGCCAGCGTTTCACTGATCGCCACCACTGAACGCTTAGATGTGCTCAAGGAACATCAAAGGCAAGGGAGTATCTTACAACCCAATAAAAAAACAAATGTTTGATCAGACGATCAAACATCTGTTGTTTCCAAGATACACAGGAATGAGATGGCAACAATAAAATATAATTTGTCGGTAAACGTGTCCATAGTTAGCATTTTGATTCCGTATTTCATTAAATTCTTGCGTGCGACTCTTCGAAGGGCAAGCCTGAATTTTTAATGCAAGTTTCAGTATTTCCTGACTTATACGGAACGTTCGGTACATGAATATAATTCAACCTTGACATTTTTAGAGGGGGTGGGGAAGGTAGCTCAGCTCATATGAGAAATATGAAGGCTTAGCGATCGCCACCAGCTGACGCGGGCGCGCGTGCCTCGAGACGGGCCTGGCGACCTCCTTCATCTTCAAAATGCCTTTTATGTTCTGAATAAAAGTAATTGTTAAAGCGTCAACATCGAGCTTCTTTTTGTTTTCCCTTTTTATGCTCAACTTCGGCAATTTATGGTAGAAAATTGAAAAATAAGTTGTAAATGCTAAAAATATTGCTACGCTGTAGACCCTCTACGAAATTTGAGTATCATAGCAAAAATTTTAGAAAATATTTTTACGATCTAACATTGCTGAACTTAAATCTAAACAACTAAGACAGGGAGAATAATAAAGCTACATATAAAACACATCACATTCGTTGACCAACTATGGCCCCTTAGCAGTATTTTCGGGAAAAAACATATTTCGCACCGCGTCTTAGCTGACGCTCGTTTGTCAAGCCGCGAGGGCTGAGCTCGGCGCCTCCAGCAATCTGTTTGTCCAGCTGCCACCTTCTTTCTTTTAACAAGAGCTTTACTTGATATCTAGAAATTTATACGTTTCAAAAATTTTCTACAATATTCTTTGTCCTCAGTATTACGTACTTACATGGGTATCGGACTTTATTCGCCAACTGACGACTACATCAAGAGTTCAAATTATTGATGCCTGTTAAAATTGACGCACGTCTAGCAAAATAACATCTGCCAACTAACAAGAGAAACTATAAACTTGAAATCTGATAATCATTGTTTTTGCGTTCGAGGAATCTGAGCCCACGCGCGGGATATCGGGCCCTCATCAAACCCTCAGATATCCACGTCTGACAAACTTTGACAATTCTAAAGCACAAGTGCAGGCTTTACGAGCTCACGAATCATTAACTCATTGTTCCCTAGAAACTCGAAATACCTCGTTCACGCAGCATCGTATTGTTCCTGAAAATTATGATCGCTCCCTTGGTTATCCTGAGCTATTAGTAACATTATGCTCACGGGTATTAGCTAAGTTATACACAGCGTATGATTTATTGATAAAAAATCCTATTTATGTGTCGGATAAATAAAGTAGAAAAGTAACGTCATAATTTATTTCTTTTACCGTACATCTCGCTAATGATCTAATATCACGTAAAACATCTATCATATTATCATCAGTAGAACTTATTACGAATAATATATCTGACAACACAAGGTTTTGTAACTGAAATATACTTCCTGATGGTACTTTTGGTAAGAAAATGAAATAAACTTTACTTCCATTTTTAGAGGATATGAATAATTGTACACAATATTTTTTTGTCAGTTTTGTAATGTGGGCAGGACCGCAAAAATATTTCACGTCTTAGTTTTGCCATCTCTAAAGTATGGGAAAAGTAAAGTATATATATTATTACGGTTAGCGTTACTCAGTTGGTAAAATTCGCCCTTAGAGACCGCGCTTTGCCCGGGTAAGACAGAAAGGTAAAGTTATGTCAGACTCTCATCGTTTAAAACTCCACGGACCAACCCTCACAAGTCAATACGTGGGAAACTTGCGTCCAACGGACTCCAATCAGAAACTACGTGCAGTGCACTCGGTGCTCCACACAATACCTAATAATACTCCACCAGTCCAGTGTTATAAACGTCAAAACGTACTCAACAAAAGTGACGATTTAAGAACACTATAGTGACAGTTTAAGGTTGGGCTTTTATGTCGAAAGACTGCTGCCAGCCTGGAGTCGACAGTTTAATTAAAGTACCCTCCGAAGAACCTATAAAAACTATGCAGTCACTTATTGACTGAGCTTTGATTAAATCTTTAAAGTTGCTATAAATAGGAAACATGAAACCAGGCTCCGGTAACAAAATTAGTCATTTAAGCCGAAAATAAATTTAAATTCAGTGAGGCTAATGATTTTATTGTTTATGGAAAAGCTTGTTTACATATAAATGTTGGTAGGTGGCGCGTCGGACGCCGGACGTTCGTAATCCACAGTGCATCCATCATCCCTAATCCTGGCTCTAGCTCACCACCGCTCAAAACGGCTATAAAGGGACTTTAGCGATTACGTGTGTAGTGCTTCTTACTTTGCCATTGACTGTGCATTATTAATCCATTATTTAAAAATGCAGCCTTTGAACGCTTCCCATTGGCTCTGATTTCGATTAGTAGAGTTATATTATTAGTTAAAGTTATCTAGTTCATTTCAGTATTTTCATTTATATTAGCTATCCCATCATACAAGTTCTGCTTAGTTTGGGGCTTGATAGTGTTGTGTAAATTGTCCACAATATTTATTTATTTATTCATTAGTTTTTAATAGGTTACTAGATGTCTCGATATAATAATAACAACTAAGTCATAAGGCCTAGTTTATTTAATTTTCTGGCTACGTTATCAACCGTAAAGCGCTTGAATTGGTAATAATTTCTCTCCGTGATGTAATTATAAATATCATAGATCACCATTTTATGTTCCAACAATTTAATAAAGGTCGTTGTTTAAGCGAAAATAATAATTAATTTTGTGCGTAGTTACCCCGAAACCAGTGAAAACGCTAATTTGACAAATAAATTTATACAGGTTGTAAAAGGACTACTGCCACAAACTGAGTCAACCCTTTATCAAAACTAAAAGCGTGTCTAAGGGCGTTTATAGATTATGACAAATTCAAAATGGACTATGCCGTCCATATTGTGTTTACGGAATTCTAGATTAATATGGCTGCCCTTTAGCCAGGGGCAGTGACCGTAGATAAACACAAAT
Source organism: Thera obeliscata (assembly GCA_947578465.1). NCBI lineage: Eukaryota > Metazoa > Arthropoda > Insecta > Lepidoptera > Geometridae > Thera > Thera obeliscata. Next base: position 4,880,232 of record OX387927.1, read on the forward strand.
TTGTCTGAAAACCCATTAATTTTACCCAGAAACTGGGATATATTATGCAATTTTTTTTTGCTATTGTACATTATGCGGTGGACATCGATCATGAATCATTTCATCTAAACCTGCTATTTGGGTTATTTTACAGAGTGGCCCACCCTGTATTTCCGTTAAATAGAAAAATAAATATATTTATTCTCAGAATAAAATCTTTAACTGTTCAAGGTAATTTTACTGTCGCGTATTCTTAATTAACATTTTCATTTGCGACAGGATTTTACATTAACATAATACAAATTAATAAAATCAACCGAATTACTCTATCAAACGAAAATTAAATTGAAAGTGTTAGTTGGTTTCGTGACGTTTTTGGGGTTCGAGTTTTGGCTAATTGCAATTCTGGATGGGCCTCGAAAGTACTTAAACTGGTTTGGTTATGATGTCCGTGGTACCCGGAGCACGTAGCTTGGTCCCCGGGGCGCGCCTTCACGGATCCACTTGTTTTTGACATTTCATGGCTATAACTCTTTCACAGTAACCATTTGTTATCTAGTTAGCTCAGCCGTCGAGAAAAGTTTAAGTAGAAACATTTTGAACGTAAACAAAAATATAGCCCTAGGTTACTAGAGCTTTTTTAACAATTTGTGTAGCGTCCTTATAGAAAAAAACAACGGGTTTTAAACAAATAGCGCTGTAGTATTTCAACTAAATAAAACGGTATTCCATGTGACAAGTGGTGAAACGTTTTTCTTGTTACTAATGGCAGTGTTTCCACAAGAAGGTCTAAATCTAACGACTCAAGCCAGAAAGACAAGCGTAATGTTACTTGGAATACCAGTTTACTTTATTTTGAGAATACTAAAACAAATAAATTCTCAATTGTATATTCCCAAGGAACCCTAAGAAAGGCTCTTTCAGACAGTGAACGTCTCGTAAAAGTGCGATCCTCGCTGGACAATGCAAGAAGGAATTTTCTTTGAAAATTCATTATAATTTTAGGAGGAACTGTTTCATCATTAAATACCTAAATCAAACAATATTTCCAGTATAAGATATAAATAGTTTACACCTACGATACTTTATAATGTACTAATCGATGCAATAAAAGCCAGAAAAACTCTTTATAAATGATATACAAAGGTCTAGGCTATTTCCAATTAAAGGTTTTAAGTAATTTTAAAGCCCTATCAATCTTTTAGTCTAAGTGAAAATCTTCATAGTACACGCAATTTACTATTTGTTCTACGTTATTGTGTACTCATGTAATAATCATTTTATAACTTGCATCTTTTGATGTACGTTTCATAAAATTTCATTCATTTAAACACTAGTCTAGACTTGGGCAAACTGACTTTCATTGATTTTACAAAAGTGCTTTTACATTGTAAGAAAAAGATATCCTGCTTAATTTTTTGCTACTTTGATAAAGAGTGATTGGATCCAGTGATCTTGACGATTTCTCCGAGTTCGGAGCTTTACATCGCAGTAACAACGTTTGTTCTAAAATACTTTGAACGGATAACGCAAATATACAATATTCTTGGTTCAGCGATGAAGCATAATAAACTTAGACGAAGAAAATAAAACATTGAAACTCGGATTGCTTTCGGTTGTTATGCTGGTATAATTTCTGAATAATAAAGCAGCTTTTAAACTCCGTTTCGTGTGTTCTTATAAACTGGCTAAGAAATTCTCAGAGCGGACGATCTGTTTTGCTGCCTAATGCAGCAGATGGAGATCGTTTTTATCAAATAAGGAAAGAAAGTTAGTTGAGTATAAAAATAAAATCTTCTTAACTTGAAATTTCTTGAGAATTGAAGGCGCACAATCACAAAATGTAGAATGTCGTAGCAATGAAGAAACAGAACGAGCTTAACTTAGAGACATTTCAATTACTATAGCTATTATTTTCTAGGAACAACTAATCAGTTCAAACTATCTTCGTGTTATATTTGGTAGTATGGGTTCATCTATAAAAAAATATAAACAATGAATGAAACCTCATATTATTTTAAAAAGACTTATCTAACTATTTACTAGAAAAGCACGATGGATCAAAAATTTAGATTTTTACGAATTATAGGTATTGTTACGGAAGTGGGTACAGGGATTGGAAGGAAACGAACGTTTACCGAAAGTAGCGATTTATTCGCACTACGAACACGTAACACTGCACTGAACGCGTAGCACTGTCCGACACTGTCCCCGCGCACTGTGCGTTACACGGTTCAACGCTGTGCTCCGAACACTGACAGTCCACTGGGAGCACTTCACCACTTTGCACTTCACTTCACTGTTCACTGTTCACTTTACTATTCACTTTCACTGTTCACTTTTCCACTTTTTCTTCTTGTTCCTTTCTTCAGATCACTTTCCACTGAACTGCCCGTAGACGCGCCTGCAGCTCCTTATATACCCGGAATTTCGATTGTCCTTTATTGAATTTCGATCGTCATTTATTGAATTTCGATAGTCATTTCGTTTTCTTCTGTTGGATTCCGATCGTCTTTCCCTACCTGTATCATTTCTTGTTTTAGTCCAGAACTTTCGGTTCTTTATTTGAATTCCTTAAAGAAGGCACTCGCCGCTACTAGAACTTTCTGGTAACATTTAAATGTCGAACAAAAATCTTCACGTAGTTACGTCAGCACGGCGTCACACTACCCCCTCCTTAGACGTGCTCGTCCCGAGCATCGTTAGAGCCGTAGTACCGTGCCAACCTGTCCACATGAACCACTTTCGCTGGACTTCTTGGCGTTTTTCGAATTCTATATGTGACATCATTGATCCTCGTAATTACTTGAAAGGGGCCTTCCCAACTCGGTTGTAGTTTTGGAGATTTTCCTTTCCTTCTAACGGGGTTGTGAAGCCAAACAGCAGAACCTTCTTCAAAGGACTTGGAGTTGACGCTTCTGTCGTATCGCGTTTTCATTCGCTCACTAGCACGCAGATTCTCTTCCCTCATATGCCCGTGAACTTCCTCCATTTTCTTTCTCAAATCTTCCGCGTATTCCGAAATACAGCTAGGCGTATCTGGAGGACAACCCGCGAGTAGATCCGCTGGAAGTCGAAGCTCTTTACCAAAGTTCGCTCGGGCCGGAGTAGTAGAGGTACTCTCATGAACTGCCGTTCTATACGACAGAAGAAACAGAGAAATGTACTCATCCCAATTGTTCTGATGACTTTCAACAACTTTTGCCAGATGCCGCTCCAGAGTTTGGTTAAACCTCTCTACCATTCCATCAGATTGCGGATGATACGGCGTAGTCCGAGTTTTGTGTATCCCCATAATTTTGCATGTTTCCTGAAAGACTTGCGACTCGAAATTCCTGCCTTGGTCACTATGGATTTCAAGGGGTAGTCCAAATCGGCAGAAAACTTCATTCACCAGTTTGTTAGCGACAGTAACAGCTTCTTGATTTGGTAATGCGAACGCTTCTGGCCACTTTGTGAAGTAATCCATTATTACCAAAATGTAACGATTTCCACTATTCGTCATTGGAAACGGCCCGGCCACATCCAAAGCTATTCGTTCCCAAGGAGCACCCACGTTGTATAACTTCAACGCTCCCCGACTTCTTGTTTGTGGACCTTTGACAGAGGAACAACTCGTACATTTCTTGCACCAGTCTTCAACATCTTCCTTGCAGTGCAACCAGTAATAACGTTGACGAATTTTCACCAAAGTTCTCTTCACACCGAGATGACCACCTGATGTTCCGTCGTGATACGCTCGCAGTATATCAGAAATCTTTGACTTCGGCACTACTGTCTGAAGATGACTATCTTGTCCTGATGCACTCTCCCATTTTTGACATAAAAGACCATTGTGTAAGAGCAGACTATTCCATTGTGCCCAATAGCTCTTAGTTACTGCACTCATTCCAGCAATTTCACTCCATCCCGGGCGTGCGGATCCATCTCTCACCCAACTGAGTATTGGTCTTAAGTCTTCATCTTCTTCTTGTAGTTTACGCATGGCATCGCTGCTCCATTCTTCATTTACTGTATCGGTTCTTATGATTCGGACGATAGATTTTTCTTTATCTTCCTGTTTCACGCAGTGCTTGCAGTCTTCAGAACACGGCCGCCTTGATAAAGCATCAGCATTCCCATGAGACTTTCCGCTGCGATGTTCTACTTGAAAGTCATACTCCTGAAGCTGTTCAATCCATCGCGCAACTTGTCCCTCCGGATTCTTGAACTGCAGTAGCCACTTCAAGGCTGCATGATCTGTTCTGACTAGAAATTTCCGTCCCAACAAATACTTCTTAAAATGCTGAAGCGTTTTGACAACTGCAAGTAGCTCCCTTCGAGTGACACAATAATTCCGCTCTGGTTTTGACAGGGATTTACTGTAATAAGCTATCACAACTTCTTGATCTCCTTTTCTTTGTGAGAGTGTTCCTCCTATCCCTGTATTACTTGCATCTGTGTCAACTAAAAATTCATTGCACTGATCCGGATACCCGAGTACTGGTGTTTCACATAACCGGCTCTTAAGTTCCTCGAAAGCCACCTGACATTGTTGGTCCCAAATGAAAGGTCGTTTTTCTTCCGTGAGTCTATGCAATGGCTTCGCTATATCCGAAAAACTCTTGACAAAACGACGGTAATAAGAGCAAAGTCCCATAAACGCTCGTACTTGTGTTTTGTCAGCAGGCACAGGCCAATCTTTAACTGCCGAAATTTTCGATGGATCCGTTTCGACGCCGCTTTCCGAAATAACGTGTCCCAAATAATTCACCTGCCTTTTAGAGAATGAGCACTTCTTCTGGCTTAGTTTCAGATTTGCACTTCTCAACTTGTTGAATACGGATTCCAGCTTCTTCAAATGGTCATCGAATTCCCGCCCCACTATTATAATGTCGTCGAGATACACCAGGCAGGTTTCCCCCAGCAGCCCAGCAAGGACACGTTCCATTAATCTCTCAAAAGTAGCTGGGGCATTGCACAGCCCAAACGGCATAACTTTAAATTGCCAGAGGCCCTTTCCTGTGGAAAACGCGGTCTTCTCCTTATCCTTAGGATCCAACTCCACTTGCCAATAGCCACTTTTTAGGTTTAGCGTAGAAAACCATTTCATGCCGTCGAGAGTATTCAAGGTGTCGTCTATCCTTGGTAATGGATAACTGTCCTTTTTAGTCACGTCGTTTAGTCGGCGATAGTCAATGCAAAATCTTGTTGATCCATCCTTCTTCTTTACCAAAACCACCGGTGAGCACCACGGGCTAGACGATGGTTCAATTACTTCATTATTTCTCATGTCTTGAATCATGTCGTCCACCTCCTTTTCTCTGGCAAAAGGGATTCGGCGAGGTCGTTGTCGTATAGGTTGTTCATTTCCAGTATTGATTTTATGTTGTACCATGCTTGTCCTACCGATATCACCATCATTCTGCGAAAATATATCGGAGAACCGACGTAGCAAATTTTTCGCCTTGATCAATTCAATAGTCGTCAAGTCCTGCTTACATTCTTCCAGTATACTGTTAACGTCGATTGAACTTCCATCCGTCTTTTTGGTTTCTTGACAACTCCGCAGCCACACGATTTCTTCGCTCCGACCTATCAGGGTACCCTTCTTTAACACCTGCTCTTCATTGCTCAAATTCAACACAGGTACCACTGTTTCTGCAGATGAATTGACGACTGTACGTGCCGGCAACCACGGTGACTCATTATCCGCTTTTTCTAGTATTGTCCACCGTCGCTGTTTCAAACTTCCATTTCCGGGAAAAATTACTGGAACTAGCGTTTGTGATCTTGGCAACAGTTTAGTGTTCTTTATGCAGTACACCTTGCCTTCGCCTCCGCCTTTCATCGGTATTTCGTCTTCTCGACACTTCAGAACGCCAGAGTGAATGTCGAGCTTGCACCGATGGTCCTTCAAGAAATCCAGGCCAATAATGCAGTCATCCACAATGTCAGCTATTACTGCTTGTTGCCAGTAAAGTTTATCACCAATCTTGATAGCCACTTTCTGTTCACCTGATACTGGTATGCGCTGGCCGGTAGCCGTTGTTAGCTGGTAGGCTCTCTTCTGAACGTTGATTTTTCCGTTTCTTCTTATCAGCTGTGTCCCAATTACCGTACGTGACGCTCCAGTATCCAAAGTCAATGAGCACGGAATTCCATTTACCGATCCATTAACAGTTAAGCTGTTGCCATCCGTGCTCTGATGAATCTTGATTTTCGGGGCTTCATGTCTACCGGCCAGCGCCCACCCCTCAGCCCTGGCTGGAATTAGTTTTCCTGGTTCTCCGACGCTTGTACACAAGCATCGGTCCCTCGTCTCTCTGCGATTCGATTCGGGCAGCCGCTTCTTAGATGTCCTCGTTCCCCACAGTTGTAGCATCTAGGGACGAAAGCTCTGCGTTGGTTTACCCGCTCCACTTCCGTCGAATTAATCTCCCTCAGACGTCCACTCCTCGGATCTCGTCGGACGGCTTCTACTTCGAGCGCACGCGCGACGGCTTCCTTGATGTGACCATGATGACCCAAGCGCACGGCAGCTCTTACTTCCGCGTCGAGAATACCGTCGACAAACGACTGCAAAAGCATGCTGTCAATGACCGATGCTGGCGATGTTTGGTACGCCTTCCGGACCAACTTTTCTACCTCCAGGGACCACTGTTGCAATGACTCGTTTGCTCGTTGGCATCGATCACGGAGTTGAGCGCGGAAAACATGCTCCAGGTGTGAGTCCCCGTAGCGCGATTCTAAGGCTTCCAGCAATTGCTCGTAGGTTGCATCACTCCCCAAGGCCTCCAGCACGGTCAAAGCCTTGTCTCGTAGTCCCAAAGTAAGCGCGGTTTTAGCCTGGCTCTTGGTCCACCCATTCAGGTTCATCACAGCCTCAAACTGTAGCTTGTAAGCCGCCCAGGAAGAGGTTCCATCGAAAGGCGGGACTTTGAAATTTCCGCCTGAGGTTGTTGCACTTACTATGGTCGCTGAGGCCGGGATTCCATTTGTTTTGAGCTTCTTGACGTCTTCCTCGATGGAGGAGAGGCGGTTTCCGTGTTGTTGTACAGTTTCCTCCACCGCTTTTACCCTCCGCATGCTGTCGGTGATAGCGGTCAAAAGATTTTTCTGCATTGCGCACAACTGCTCCTCTTGCCGGTGAGTTTGCTCCTCCTGGCGGCGGGCATCTTCTTCCTGGCGGCGAGCTTGCTCCTCCTGAATAGCGCGCAGCTGCTCCTCCTGGATGGCACGCAGCTGCCCCTCCTGGCGGCGAGCCTGCTCCTCCTGGATGGCACGCAGCTGCTCCTCCTGCCGGCGGGCTTGCTCCTCCTGCCGGCGGGCTTGTTCCTCCTCCCGGCGAGCCTGCTCCTCCTGGATGGCGCGCAGCTGCTCCTCCTGCCGGCGGGCTTGCTCCTCCTGCCGGCGGGCTTGTTCCTCCTCCCGGCGAGCCTGCTCCTCCTGGATGGCACGCAGCTGCTCCTCCTGCCGGCGGGCTTGCTCTTCCTGCATGGCGCGCAGTTGCTCAAACAAGGCGCCCAGGTCTGGTCCAACCTGGGTCCTCGTCGACGCACTTGCAGTAGTTGCCCCTCCGGAGTTGTCTTGGCGTCCAGGGGTTTCTTCTTCAGGAGCCTCGGCGCCAGAGCCACTGGCTTGCTGCGAGCCAGTCTTAGCGCGAGTGCTCACGCCTTCCCTCGGCATGACAGGCATTTTACCTTCCAATCCCACTTCTGACACCAAATGTTACGGAAGTGGGTACAGGGATTGGAAGGAAACGAACGTTTACCGAAAGTAGCGATTTATTCGCACTACGAACACGTAACACTGCACTGAACGCGTAGCACTGTCCGACACTGTCCCCGCGCACTGTGCGTTACACGGTTCAACGCTGTGCTCCGAACACTGACAGTCCACTGGGAGCACTTCACCACTTTGCACTTCACTTCACTGTTCACTGTTCACTTTACTATTCACTTTCACTGTTCACTTTTCCACTTTTTCACTTTTTCTTCTTGTTCCTTTCTTCAGATCACTTTCCACTGAACTGCCCGTAGACGCGCCTGCAGCTCCTTATATACCCGGAATTTCGATTGTCCTTTATTGAATTTCGATCGTCATTTATTGAATTTCGATAGTCATTTCGTTTTCTTCTGTTGGATTCCGATCGTCTTTCCCTACCTGTATCATTTCTTGTTTTAGTCCAGAACTTTCGGTTCTTTATTTGAATTCCTTAAAGAAGGCACTCGCCGCTACTAGAACTTTCTGGTAACATTTAAATGTCGAACAAAAATCTTCACGTAGTTACGTCAGCACGGCGTCACAGTATTTTTAATAGGGCGAATACAACCGTCGATGTACTTCACGCTCGTACATTTTCATTATAACTCATCATCATCATCATCTCAGGCCGTTATCACCACTACCCCTTACTGGTTGTAGGCCTTTTTCAATTTTTGTCAGCCTCCTCTGTCCTGTCCTGTTCTTTTACTACTTCATCATTTTCTTGTCCATGTCCCACTTCATGTGGGGTCAGCACAACAGGTTTTCGTTCTCCACTCTCCTCTATTAGCCTTCATTTCAGCATTGCGTCATAAGCTGTCCTTTTACTACTTGATTAAATAAAATTACAAGGTTCTTTTTCAGAATTTATTTATTAGGCTGTGCATTGATTTTTCACAGTGCCCCAACCAAGCAACAGTTCATTATACTTCAGACGATGAAAAAATTCAAGGGTTTAGAAACTGAAGCTACCAACGACAAAAACAAAAGTTTGAAATTGAACTACGCTGTTAATTTTGGAGCGCTTTTTAAACATTTTCAAGAGCCGTAATTTGTAATTGTAATTTGGAGCAAAGGGTCTTTGAAGTTGAAGGAAATCTTGCCAAAGTTACGAGTAAAAAACATTTCCAGAGAAAGTGTTTCGCGTTAAATTCAGATGAGGGTCGCAATTCATATTGGTCCCTATAAGCAAATCAGTGTACCAACTCTGTCCAAAAATTAGCAAATAACAGAACATCATTAAAATAAAGGAACAGATTATTCTAAGATGGCATCAAAATCTACACTTGGACAAGCATAAATGACTTCGTTAAGAAGTCGAAAAAACACCTGTGGTATATGTACCTTTTATAAAATATCCCTGGCTTAAATAATTGAACCCAGATGCAAAACGTGAGGTAGAGAATAAAATTAAACGAACAATGGTGCATCATTATGAAGAATGCGCAGTACGATCGATTTTATCTGACTCGTACAATATTTCCAAGGCGTGCTCTATCCAGTCTATTTATCACTTCTACTTTGTAGTAAGATAGCTTCTTTCGCTTATGTCATTCTTCTTAAAAGTAGCTTTTCAGTGAACTTTCGTCGTAACGAATAAATAAAGTTTGTATCATGGAAAGGGGTTAACTTCATACCTACTTGGCCGTTGTCAATGAGTCTTCATAATAACTAGAGGTGAAACGTACCTAAAGCTCAACTTTGCCGTATAAGTACTTACGAAAACATTCATGTTAACAAATTAAGTAAGTAAATATCGCAAGCGGTCATCCAACCTTTTGGCACGATGAGCGTGAGCAAGTATTTATTCAATACCCAACCTTATTCTAATACCTACCCTGTATAACAACGTCAACTGCCACTCACCTTACGTATATGGTAATACATTACTTACATGAGCTTTCATGTTTGGAATGAGACAAAGTTGTAAAATCATCCTAAACTGGAAAAACAACCGACATTCAAGACAAACGCGGTCATTAATATGTCCAAGAACTTGCGGGTATAGTGTGCATCATTAAGGTTAAGACTAAATAGGACAGCGTTATAGAAACGGTTGTGCAATCCATCACGCGTAAGCGAGCCCCGACAGACCACTTAGCCACTGTCCGCCGCCAGCGGACGCGAGCCTCCGCCAACATCCGCCAGCGCCGCTGACGGTACCGAGCCAGCTCACATCAGGACACCGGAATCACAAATCCACTAACACGCCACAACAATCACTTTTGATATGTCTAGAACTAAGGTAAGTTAATACCAGTTCCACACTTGTGCACTAACGCTTTCGTATTTGCCTTTGCGCGTTCTAGGACCCAGAAAAACGTCAGTTGGGTTTGTATTTTGTGGGAGCATAGTTATTTAATAACAAAATGCAATACTATACGATTATTTTGAACGTTGCCTTATAATTATTTCCTTTGATACAAGGTTCGTAGGTAAATAAGTTCATACACACGAAGTGGCGTTCGTACGCCCGAATCAAAGGCGTACGAACGCCACACGAACGACACATACAAGGTTGCATCAAAATGTAAGAAGTTCACACATTAATTCATTAAATAAGGCTCCTAAAACTGCTTGTGGGGTTATAGTTAATTAAAATACGTGAAAACCACGATGTGTACGAGTTTGTTCGCAGACACATAAATGTAATATTTTTATTCGACTATTATGTCCGACGCGAAACGAAACATGTACTTTTTGTGAATTCGGCTTTAGAAAATAGAAATCAATCACATTTTGTTTTTGTTAGAGCGCGGACTAAGAACATCTTTTGTTCTATCCAATTATCCGTTTATTTGTTCACAAAAAAATATTGGTATATTATAATAAAAGTAGTAGTGGTAGTCTAGTAGGTGCTTGCATTGAACTAATATGTACTAGGTGCTTGTAACAGCAGCAATAGATTATTTTACAGTCACGTTTCACTCTATATTTTATTGCTTTTATGCGTGCGCACACTAAGCGATGCTAACGATAATAGTATAACTCGAGCACAGCTTTTTGATCTCTAGCTGCATCAATTTTTATGTCTTTCATGATCTTTTTTAATTCATTTAACGTAACTATTTAAACTGTTATATTACTCATATTATTAAAAGTTTTGCATTGTCGTGTTCAAATATGCCTTTTTGATCATTACCTACCACATTTGAACTACATAGCTCTGTTGTGACATCTTTTTATGTGTTTTTGTGTGTGTGTGAAGGTACGTTTCTACACAGATCTTCTACCTGTGTAGAAACAACCTTCACACACACACACACAGTATAGAAGTAGTATAGAAGTAGTCTGAAGGTATGTTTGTACGGCTGTGTGAGTCTATAGTAAACCAGCTGTTTTCCACTAACACTGTGAAACAACTGTAACGAGCTTACATCGGACAAAGGGAAATACTTAAATACCTACTCTACGTTTTGTCGGCAAAAAGCTTTCACGTGTGATATTTATTTACGAATATTTTTTATAAAGTACGATCAGTTTGAAACCCAATTTATGAAGTGAAAATAAAATGCAATTTTTCATGTATATTAAACGATAATCAAACACGTTTGAACAACTAATATAAGAACCAAATTCCAAACTGTCTGACTGGCACACGTACAACGCATAGCCTCTGGTCCTAGAGACTTATAAAGATAATAAATATGGTAAGGCAACAAATAAATAAATAATATTGGCGTACATTTCCTTCAGCACCACCTAGCCCCAAATAAAGCAAGGATTGTACTGTGGGGACTATATAGCAAACCTTTACTGTACCTGAGTAAGTATATAGAAAGAAACTTAGAAAGAAAGAAGAAAGAAACTTATTTATTTATGACGACACATGACATTTAACAAAGAGACACATATTTATATTAAAGATAAACTTATGAACAGAGACTAAAGTAATAAAAAAACAAAATAAGTACACAAAAAAAATAAAAATAACGTAACTAGAACTAAACATAGACTACAGCGTAACTTAAAAACTAAATATAACGTGGAAGAGTGTCTCTCAAGCCAGTTGAAGGCGTCATAAAAGGGTTACCGACTCAGCTTGATGTTGCGTTTTGTAAACGCAACGCTGATCTTCCGTCGGAACCGAACGTTAGGACTCAGGACTATTTAATTAAACATTTCATTGTACGTGACTGGTCAAAACTAAGCAGGTAGAGGCTGGCACACGATAAAAATAAATAAAGTTAAAAAAAAGAACCACATCATTCTTAAGGAGGAAAAGAATAGGGAGATAAAAGAAGGCAGTTTACATAATTTAGGTGGTCAGAGGAATTTAATAGTGAGAGTAGTGGAGACAGTACGCATAACATAATATAATTTTTAGAGCTTATAGCTAGAACCAAGAGGCTGGTATGGTATGCATGCTACTGAAAGTCGGAACAGTTGCATATTGAAGCAGATTATAAAATAGATACCTCATTTCTGAGGTGCCCATGCTGTTTTTGGTGATCATTCAAATATAATTTCAATTTTATTCGAAAGTTCTGAATGCCTTGGATGTCTCTTATTGGCGGCGGGATATTGTTCCAGCACTTAGAAGCTGCATAACGAAAGCTGCCTCTAAATGCTGCCGAGTGATGCTTCTGCATGGCCAGCTGCTTCGAGCACCTACGCAGAGACCTACTTTCAGAGATCCATGTTAGTTTCTCGGACAGATAAACTGGTGTTTGGTACTTTACAACTCCAAAAAGTAGACATGCAAGATGAAGTTTTTGACGGGCTTTCATCTTCAAAATAGAAAAATCATTTAAAAACGGAGTGACATGCGTTGGCGGTATTTTAAAACAAAAACGGGTGCAAGCATTTTGAACTCGTTGGACTAAACGCTGAGTTCGACTTAATAAACGAGGACCAGTAACTGTATCAACATAGTTTAATTTGGAGAGTACAAGAGATTCGACAAGCTGAATGCGTAGTTCCTCACTAAGAAACGATCGAATGTTATAGAGTACTTTGAGCTTATAGAAACAAGACTTTACTGAAGCAGCTATATGTTTTTCATACCTAAGATTTGAGTCCATGTTAAGCCCCAGGTTACGCGCCTCATAAACACGCTCAATAGGTTTCCTCATTAACATAATATCTATTGGCAAATTCAGCATACTTAGTTTATGTTTAGTGCCAATAGCCATAAATTTAGTTTTTAGTGGATTAAGGACGAGACTATTGTCATGTGACCAGGTAACTATTCTAGTTAGATCCTCATTCAGTCTGTGAATTGCAGAACGTGCGTCTTCTGGTTTAAAAGAAATGTAGAGCTGGACGTCATCTGCGTACATATGATATCTACAGTGGTTAATGGACTTAGTGATATCCGCTGTGTAAATGATAAATAAGATCGGGCCTAAAATGGATCCTTGAGGCACACCTCTCCTCACAGGCAGTTCTTCAGATAGTACATATACATACATACTGTATATACATACTTTTATTTGCAATCATCTATTGATGTTTGTTTCCTAAAACATAGGATACTTCCACTCAACAAATATCACTAATAAGGTAGCATTTTATCAATTGGCTTAGCTTCAGTTGAATAACCCCACGAGCGAAGGTGGAAAAATAAAATATTCTCTTGTTCGTAATAAGAGAACCAAAAATTTGAGCACATGCTAAAATGGGCTTGATTTCTATTTTTATTTGGTCAACTGGAGAACAGAAAGTGTAGAATCTGTCAAGCAGCCATTTTCTGTCAAATCAGAAATTTTCTAGTAAATCTAACATTTTCTATCAATTGACATATGATTTCGTTATGACGATTGTTGTCGTTTGTCAAATATGCTGTCATATTTGTATTTATTTTCACTTATTGACAAACATTTTTACGAAGGCGTAGGTGGAGAAATATCCCAGTACTAAGATTTTCGTAACAATACAAAAAACATCCTTAGATCAACCGAACTAGTGGAAAAATATCGCAGCAGTTTGATCAACAAACCTACTGAGAAAAAACTGTCCAATCTGCTTCAAAAGCTTCAGACAATAATAACTTATTCATAGTTCTAATTCCATAGTTCATTCGCAAGGGTATTTCGTTTGCGATAATGAGTTGCCACCTATCCTATCAGACTACAATATCCCTCAGTGGAAACGAGAAATCACGATATTCATGATGCGCTGTGATAATTACAAATCGGAGCCAAATTACAAACATATCGCGTGACCCGGGAATGAATACACAGCTTTCGGTCATTAGCTGTGTAAACACATGTGTTTACAAATTAAAAAATGGATTATTTCGAGGGGCGTAATTTATTTATGTGACATAGCTGTTGATGTCTTTTTTAAATCGTATTACTGTATTCCGATCTAAAGATATGATTTTTAAATTGGAAGTGGCATTGTCAGCGTCATGGGAAAGAGCTGAGAGAGGCTAACTCATGCCCAGCAGTTGGTTAAGGGTCTGACAACCGTAAAATCTTTAAAACTGACGTGCGCGAAAGAAGTTTTATTTTAATTTTATTTTAGAACAAAATCCACAGCTCTCAATATACTATGAAAATACTTAAATTTATACATACAGTCAATAACGGATTAGAAATTGTTTGACGGTGGTCAATTCCTTAAGTAGGGCTGCAAATAATGGTGATGGTGAGTTCAATTGACAAGGACAAGCCTTTTTCACATTTATTGGCCGTTGGCGCTGACAAGTGGTAATGTCCTTTGGCAGTCGAAGATCCAAATTCAATACTTGTATAAATTGCAAAAAAACCATTGGCTCAATTTTAATCTGGCTTCAATTTTATTTGCATTCATTGGGGCCCATTCCTTGCCCGTTCCCAATACCGGCAGGTATTGAATTTGAAAGGCCGTAAATTGACAACCGAAGTCGATTGCTATTCAAATGCCGTAATTAAGGAGCCGGCTACGGTCCACTTACATATGGGCAGAGATAAAACGGAAATCTCAAAAACAATTAGAACATTGGCAGACAAAACAAAGTATCTACCTACACGATGGTATTGGGGCGTGAAATGGTAGAAAATCAGTCGGATTTCTACTGGAAAAGACACGCTGTCGTCGAAATAATCTTTAGGTAAGTAATATAATAATATTGACTAAAAACACTAAGTTTGGGTACATCACGTCTTTGTTTTAGAACACGTTTTCAATAAAATTGCGCAGGAACTGAAAAATAATGCTACAATAAATCATTACTTCTTTTGTATAATTAAATGAACTGCTAATTTCCACTAGACATTATTAGGTACGTGACCCAATACGTAGATCGCACTTAATATTCAAGGATATCGAAAAAGGAATATTAGGTAATATCTTTATTTTCTGTCCCGAAGCGAGGGATGGTTTACTCTTGCGGGAGAAATGTTCAATATTAACAGATTAACTCGGTCGGGGATCCAGCTTCATAAAAATAAATTCCAATATTCCCCTCGTTGCTCTCATAACTCGTAAGAAACGACTCTCACTGGAAAGTTTAAGGCGGACGATTGGAGAATAAAAATTGCATTTATACCATGTTAAATTAAGTTTTTACAGTTTAATTTATGAGGGCTCTGAAATTTTATTTTCTTCTATTATAGAAAACAGCTAGCTGTGAGGTAAATAAAAATAAATATACCGAACCGTTACAAATGAATACCAACTTATATACGTATAATACCTTATTGTGTGAATAGACTGAAATGCGTTATCGAATACCAAATTCAAATTCAAAAGCTAGAGCGTAAAGACAAACACTCGTCAATGTCTGTTTGCTTTGCTTTGTTTGTATTGTATTGTATTGCATGTTATGTTTTGTATGCAGAAGGAAGGCCGGTTTGTGCATATTAAAGTATCTTGGCAGGCGCATTATTCGGGTACGAAAAAATATAAAACCAACAGCAATGGCGCTTGGACGATTGGACTGTCTTCAAAGCAGTTTGATGCTTTATTGCCTTATACCATAGAGCTTCGATTGCAACATTTGCAAAAGACTCAATTTTTGGCTCATTATCGTATTTTCTAAGTTTGAACTTTTTATAGTAGATAGTAGGTAAAGTAGAAGTTCGTTTCAGTTTAAAATTCGGTACCAAATTGAAGTTCGAAATCGGCACAATTTATAGTGTTTTGTCTATGTTTTATAATTACCACACAGCTCTAAAGACGTATTCGTTTATCCGTCTCCTTATTTTGTATTCAGCAACTCAGATGCCAAATACATAGAATAGTTTCCACCAAAGGTAAATCACGTGCAGTATTTCCATTTGCTTGTTTTTGTTCAATTCCACAGTAAAACCAACTTTGAAATTGTAAAATAGTTTTATTTGATGATTCTAGACGTAACTCGTGCGGTAGCTCAGCACAAAGCTTTCTGGTTTACCCGCGAGGAGTGGGACTTGTTCTTTTTAGATAACGTAAAACATAGTGAGGATTTCAACTAACTTTTTCAAAGAAGTGCACAAGTGAAAACTGGTTTTCCGACTTTGTACTTGGACATACTGGTGGTGATAAGAACACAGGGATGTGGATTCTTGGATGTATAAAAGCGCGCTAGGGGAATTAAATGTCTAATAACTGGCATTCTAATAATAAGCGTGTCCGCTGTTATCTTTAATGGTTCATGGTTTTCCGATCCTTAACTTGAGGAATTAAGGATTTCCCACACATAATTTCCAACCCGAGATTATCTCTCTAGACAAAAGATAGCATATTATGCCCTTTTCCGAGGATATAATGTCTCCTTATACACCAAACAATCCAATTCGTTGAGTCAGTTTTTACCTTAAAACCGAACCGAATTAACAGTTTATAATATACGTATGGGATAACAATCTTAGGAGTAACTCTACTTTTCGTTCATAGGTATAGTATCAAAAAGCCCAAACAGCAGTACAAAACAAACGAACAGTGGAGTTAAATGGGTGTGTAATGTATTCAGTCAGCATCGGCACACCGCCTGTATTTCCATAATATGCACTGCTGGCCGGTGTTAACGAACACCCACCAATCAAATCATTTTAACATATTTCTTTTCAAAAGCTTGCTGTTGGCATAAAAGTTAAAGAATTCCATTATATAGTAAAAATGAGTTAAAAGTTATTCATGCATTGTTGAAAAGAAAAACTATAATCCAATATTTTTAAGAGGATCGAATATTAAACAGAAGCAATGAACTAAAATATAATTTAATCTGTACAAGGTTTGAACTGATTGACATTTCAAAGGTTAAAAAATTGCATTCTGCATATTTATCAGAGACGGCGCAACTGTGAGTCTGCCACGAATAGAAAATTTAAATATTGGAAAAGTCGATCGTTCGTGTTTATTTTGTTCGGGTGGTACGTGTTAATTGGGGACGCCGAGCACGTCGGCTTGTTGACTTGCGACAGGGCCATTAGGCCTGAGCAGTCTCCCGCCCCAAACCCCTACTCTCCCATTCTTTGTGGGTTTATCTGCATTATAATATAGTTAGCGGTCGGCCGCGGCTTTACTCGCGTTTAATTTTTCAGGATAAAAATTTTAGTTTATAGTTTATTTCTTGAAACAATTAACAGAGAAGTAAAATAATGCTATTCATCATTTTTATAACTATTTAACTAAGGTGTAGCAAAATATATACATTCCTATACCTATGTATAGTAGTTGGATAGGTCACAAAACCTGATGTCAAATAATAAGCACCCATATAGGTACCTATGTATATCTATATAGAAACCTTTATCCAGGTTATAAACTACATTTTATAAACTACAATTATTATATTCATTCCGAGTTTCATCCAAATCGGTCCAGTGTTAAGGCGTGAATGAGTCACAAATATCCAACCAATCAAACATCGTAATTTTCACATGTATATTATTAGAAGGATGTACGGATGTATCAAACGAAAAAAAAATCCGTATTTTTCATTTAATTTGTATCGACGAATTGAACAAATAAAATGCTTGCCTTTGTGGTCGTTAGCAGATCAAAGAAACGAGGCTTTACCATTTATACCAATTTGTACCTACCATCAAATTATGGCTTCGCTTATTAATAATTTTATCATTACTATTCAAATACTTTCAAATAGCCATCGGTTTACTAAGCAAAGGTAGTTTCCAAGTCTTATTATTTATTCACAGTTTCTAATAGACTGTGAATTCATTATCCTCATTAGTACGTAGCTGCCATTAAACTTGCTTACGAAAATGCACGTGAGGTTTCTTGTGTGAACCATACCTAATACTTACTTAATAATAATAATAGAGTATCTGCGGTTAGAGGGTCTTGTGTAGGTATATGTACAGAGGCTTACAGGTACTTGAACCTTGATATGATAGTGCAATTCACGAAGACGCGCCCCTCGCGGGGTGCGGGGAGTTTGCTCCGAGCGGTTGTCGCGAACCGTAGTCTATTCATTGTAGTGTGGTGTGCACTCATAGGTAATTAGTGTGTACCGATAACACTCAAACATTGACGGAAGCTTGCACACATATACTATAAACGGTTCGGAGGAAGAGTGGGGCGCGCCTTCGTGGATTGCACTATCTATATCTATTCTATATTCCGGAATCAAATTCATGTTAGTTTACAAAATAAATTTTCACTTAAAATAAAAAGTATATTTCTTACTATAAGAAAAATAAATGCTAGCCTATGCAAAAAGACAAAAACGTAAGGTTTATACTAACCCCCATTTGTTTCAGCTATATAAATCAATCAATCAATATTTTGGATATTCCACACAACACTATCTAGCCCCAATCTATGCGGAGATTATGCTATGGGAACCAGATAGCTGATATAATAAGATATATATATTTTTGAAATATATACTAAAGAATACAATATAATACCCAGACAGAGAACAAACATCTGTGTTTAGCCCTCAAATATTTGTTCTCTGCGGAGATCGAACCCACGCTCTCTAGTGCAGAAGGCAGAGCTACAACCAACTGAACTGTGAAGGCTGTCAAAACATATAATTATTTACAAGTTGTGAAAAAGATTGCTCGTGAAAGACCATGATTCAACATCGATTACGCCGAAAAAAGCTAAAAATAGCATGGTCATGATCAAATGTCGATTTTGTTGGCAGTTTTCTGAAAAGCCCGGTTTCTGAAAATCCCGGTTTCTGATTAAAGTACGTCATTATTCTTCAGTTATTTACTTTCGGATATCACTTTGACAGCAAAGCATATGGCAGGCAGAATATGTTTTTAGGACTTATTGTTTTTTTTTTGTAGCATGTTAGTTTATAGTAAAACACGATTTGTAAAAGGATTGTTATTGAATAAATGAAATGAAATAAATGAAATGAAACTTAGCCATCTTGCTAAGTCCTATCCCCATATTAGGCTTATTATATTGGGGGAGTACGTCCTGTGCCTAAATATACTTAAATCAAAATTAAATATGCCAGCGTGGAATATTTTATTTCCCGCGAATGGGTAGGTGTTTCTATGTCGAAAACATTCGTGTGGGGTACAAGAGGGCTTCGTGATGGGTTAATATTGCGCCGGTACTCGGTCGGGTCGACCACTAGATGTCACTCTAGTCCTGCTGACCGGCATGAGTCCATGATGTCGGTAATTACTGCATCTCCTCACAGTAAATAGAATAACAGTAGAACACGTAATTGGAAGTAAAAGTGCAAAACAAGCTCTATGGGCAAATAAATTAATGTACAGCGGAAGAGCGCATCTGAGAAAAATGAAGGTTTCATCTATGAAATGTTATATGCATGTAAACAATGAAATGTTCTAAGCCAAACTAACTAAAAATTATGAAAGAACCGTCCAACTACATCTAAAAATTTTGGGAACACTTTTATTTTATAATGATGGTTTCAATCCCACAAATTTTAAAGCGTGTAGAGTTAACCTACTGCATGATGTTTTTATATCGTGCTGTATGTCAAATTGTCCAGGCCAGTCTATTCGAGCTGCGTCCGTTTCAATTAAATTCCGCCATGAGTGTGGATGGACGCGTCGTGAGCGTTCGATGGTCACTCATAGGACAGATCAAACCACTTTCAACGAACAAAAATATTCCAATTACCTACATGGTTTTAGGGTTTCGTTACTTTTAGTAACAAATAAATATCACAAAATTTCCCAACTGCGGTGTTCAATGTATTGAACATGGGAACTGCTAGTCAATTTTTACTCATCAACGAGCAACAAGACTTTATCAATGCAAGTAAAAAGAATCGTAGTATTTACGTAGAGTCGGTAAGTGTTAACAGGTTTTGGGAATAGGACATCCCTATTCGGGCCGAGCGACGAGACACATCACTAGTAGAGGGAGGAAAAGATAGCGTCGTAATGCCTAGTTGTATTGTTTGGCCGTGTACTAAAGTAAAACAGAGTTCTAGCTATATTCAAAGAAGAGTTTCGCCCTAATAGGTAGTTAGCCGGTTTTGGGAATAGGACATCCCTACTGAGACCGGGCGACGAGACACATCACTAGTGGGGGATAGAAAAATGGCGTCAGAATGCGTAGATCATTGTTTGTCGTGTTATATATGTAGATATATTCAATGGATAGTTTTCGCCTAAATAGTACCTACTTATCATGATCCGATAAATTCTCTCATACGAAGTTAATGATGTTTCGTTATTATATTAACCAGATTATGGCCCATGTAATTGACCTATGAAATCGATGTGAATGGCTTATAATAAGCTTAATTAAATAAATAATTAGCTTCTTTCCAACTTTATAATTTTAATTGTGAGCTTAATATTATGTAAATGCCTGATTTTTAATTGATATAAATAAGTATTACCTACGCATTAATGAGGAGTAAATTAATTAATTATAATACTTACCCAAACAGAAATATATTTATTATAATTTCCACATAATATATTTATTTAGTTCTTTTTATTAGTTTGTTTGTTCATGTCGCATTTATTTGTCCTCAGATTTTGAACCCAGAATCCTCAACTTTATTTATACAAGTATATAGCTAATAAAACAAGCATATGGCCCACCTGATGTCGTAGGTCACGCACGTAAGGAGCGTGCCCTACGATGCACTGCCCTGCGTTCATAAACTTGAGACATTCAGCATCACGTGCCAGTAATTTTACCAGTAACGGGCTGTTATAGACAAAAAAAAATGGATACACAATGCACCACCTTTAAGCCCGCTGAAAACGAGCTATGAAACACCTTTACAAGTCGTATTGCTTTTATTGCTCCAATGCCACTAAATGCTAATAAATGTTCAGCTGTAAAAGAAAATTTCTTATTTTCTGCTGTGGTTATTTCAGTAAACTAACACCAATTCACTGGAAATACACGCGGTGCATGTCAAGCGCAGGGTTTTTATGCGTGCACGGATTCGGACGGGGAAGTTTAACTTTCTAACATTTTACGAGTTGTAAAGTCCAGTCACGCTTACGAGTTACGAGATCCAAGCCACGAGATTGCAAAGAAAGGGTGTAACTATAGAATATCATTCCACTGTAGGGTTTTATGTTTTTCTGATAATGTTATACAACCCTAGTAACTCTGGAGCAATATAAATGTTTAAAATATATAACTAAGTGCGTGTCTTGCTACGCAGTGAGTGAAGGTAATTTATTAACTTGGCAATAAAAACAAGTTTGGCAAAGCTCAGACTACGATTTAAAATCATTCTTTAACGACATGCTAGACAAAAAGAGCTCGTTAAAGAAAATTGTCCCAGCTTTATGCGAGTTTATAAAATGTAACGCTTTTATTTCTATAATGAATAAATAATTCTTGTTTAAAATAAATTCACTAGGGTAAAATAAAGTTCTCCAGCTCTGATAGTGCTCTGAGAGCAGTGACAAACAGACACAGAGTGAGACTAGCCTTTTCTGACGGCAACGATTCAATTATGTAATTAGTAGCAACGACAAATCTTACCTATATTGTTCATGTATTATACCAATAGCTACTGATTCTGTCATGCTAATCGATGCGTACCTAATACTGTTTTAATTTTAATAAATCTTTTTTATTACAGTCGGGCCCTGTGTCGGAAAATTCGTTTAGTCAACAAGCAAGCGACAGATTTTACCGCTACTTACCGCTACTTTTATCGCTGTTCCCTGTTCGCAGGTAATAACAGTGTTCAGCGACACTCAAAATGTTGATTTGCGTGTTTATTTCGAGCCATACCTGCGGGTCCACGAAAAGCTATTTGTCGTAGTTATTGGTAGCGGGTGTCGTGTCGCGGCATGACGATTCCATTTGTCTTCGACGTTCTCAAACAAGTGTATTCCCGGCGGAGTTTTCAGAGCAAGTTTACTGCGCCCGCGATAAGATAGAATAAGCCCTTTGCGCTCGTTCCTCATGAGTTCCGCCTGCAATCTAAAGCTCCGGGTATTTGAATAAAAATGTATCGTTATTGAACGTTTGCTTTTTAAACTTTTGGTTGTAAACAGAGGAAGTTATATCAAGGAATAAAAATTACATTACTCCCTAAAGAGCGGATTTTACCATCTCGTAACGCAAGATTTGAGATAAAAATAGCTCCGTCTCTGCTTGTTAAAAACAGATGAAAATGTTTTATTTACTTAGTTTGTGATTATTTCCAATGACATCATTAAGCTGCTGATGATAATTCAAGAAAGAAAAACACATCTAAAATTGATGACTGTTCAGATGAAACTACTTATGGAAATGATGACCGCGTTAGTGTGTTTGATCGTGTTACTGGAATCTGCCAGTTCCTTCATATCACATAAATTATTCATACAACATCCTGTCTTCAGGTATGAACGTAGTTGTTACTTATTTATTTCTGTGCTTTACGTAATCCATGAAACCTATTCGACGGTGAACACATCTGTAGGCCTCTGTCTGGCTCTGTCTCTGGCTCTGCTTTTGAGTCTGTGTGACTGCTGACCAGTTTATTATACTGTTCGTGTGACGTTTCGAGGTAGGATTTATTAAGACAGCACTCACACAGGCTCAAAACCAGAGCCAGAGCTTGTGGTAGGCTTACAGTCATCGAAATAGAACACTGACGTAGGTAATTATAAAATAAATATAATGGACAACCACACAGCACTATCTAGCCCCAAACTAAGCAGAGCTTGTACTATGAATCCAAATATCTAGTATCCAATTATTTATTTTGCTAGAAAGCATCTCGTCGACGCATCTCTCTTTTGTATCTCGAAGAAGTCCACTGCTGGACATAGGCCTCCCCTACACATTTCCAGGAATTACGATTCTGAGCCCTTTCCATCCACTGACTTACCGCCAGCCCACAACAATTGGGGTATAAAGGTTCTCGAATAGCGACCACGAACCGGAAGGCGAAAAGTAGGGCCAACCCACCTGATGGATCGACGACATTGTTGTTGGACTACCATTTTTAAAAATTTGTAGTTTAGAAGTTGTGATTTTTTGTATTTTTTTGCATTTTCTCAAGTCTGTTCATAGCTTGTGTGTAATTTATTCCCGGTTACGAGCGTAGCTGTAAGTAGAGACTCAAATTAATTCAATCAAAGAGCTAACACGTAAGGAAGCAAATAAAAGACTCTTCTATAAAAAGTGTGCTATTTAAAGAACGACGAATTACGCGAGAAGAATAATTGCTAGTGCTTTGATTTTGCCGCATAGCGCCGTGCCGACGAACTGTAGACCTACCACAAGCTCGATCTGGCTCTGGTTTTGAGTCTGTGTGAGTGTTGTCTGTGTGAGTGTTGGTGTATAAATCCTACGTCAAAACGTCACACACACAGTATAATACACTGGTGAGCACTCACACAGACTCAAAACCAGAGTCAGAGACAGAGCCAGACAGAGCTTGTGGCAGGCCTACTGAAGTAAAGCTTTTATGGACAGGGTACAAAATGACTTCCTGAAAATATAAGCAGGCGGTGCTGTGACCATTTCATTCGTGATAATCGACGAAAAATTAATTAAGTTTTTGGATAAAATAAAGACTGCATTTTATAAAATCACAGTTTATAGCTGTGTTGTGATTTCCTTAAGTGTAGTAAGCACTATAAAATCAATGAAAAATTTATAACGGTATAAGTTGGTGACGTCATAGAAATACATATTATAGCTACGTGTGTATGATGCTATGATGAGCTTTACTCATATCGATCGCTGAGGACTGCATTAGCTACATGTAAAGTTTAAAGAACTTCAGAAACCGACTTCATGGTTAAACTGACTGAACTGATTTTGATGTAATTTATATGGGACAAATCTGAAAGTATTAACTTTCAGATTAAAAAAAAATCGGTTCACAAATAACAAAGTTATGCGATAGCAAACATAAAAAAAATTACAGCTGAATTGAAACATACTTTTCTATTGGAAGTCGGTTAAAAATAACCAAACAATCCGTTGCGATCTTTTGAATCACATAAAAGTGACAGTAGCTAGTACATATACTATAGAGCCGCTATAAAATGGATGTGAATGAGGGCCAAATACAATATACTAGAATAAAATATACACCCAGACGTATAAGATAAAGTATGGTTCTTTAACCGGTATCGAACCGCGAACAAACAGTCATCTAATCGCCAGAATGGAGCTGTCTCTCCATCGTATGATGAATGATGGCCAACACGTAGACCCATTTATTTGAAGGCGAGATTGCAGGCGCATTTCTGTCATGTTTTAGTAATATTGGTATTGGCAACATTTCAAAGCAGCTTTATAGAAACGGTTTTCTAACACAATCGTTTACTAAACATACAACACTATATAGCCCCAAACTATGCAGAGCTCGTACTATGGTGGGAACAAGATGGATAACTGATATAATACTTATATAAATAAATCAATATTGTGGAGAATCCTCAAACCACTATCTAGCTTGTACATGGAAACCAGATGATGCTGCTGATGATACTTATGCACAATTTTTATTTGTAAATACATAATAGGAATGCAACATTACACCCAAACAGATAACAAACCTCTGCGTTCACAACACAAATATTTGTTCTCGGTGGGGATTGAATCCACGACCACGACCACCACGGTGCAGAAGGTAGAGCTACTACCATCTAAGCTGATTTACATACTCTATGTAATAAACACCCACATGGGTGAAGCTGCCCTAACAGTTGATGTTCAAACTATGTATTTAACTTACCAGTTAGAAAACATAATTACATGACCAAAAGACATGAGACAAGGAACGATAATACGGGACCTACCATAAAGTTGCGTAGATAGTTGGTGTAAGGTACTCAACTATACTATACGTAGCTTACGTAGCGTACTTTGAGCTTTTTCAATTTCTTTTTGTAAGAATATCAATATTTGAGTGTAAAGCAAGATGTAGTAAACCACAGCAATATTAGAGAAGGGCTCAAAGCATCCAAGTAAAACATAATTGCTTCGAGCAAAGCTGCGTCAAGGATATTTAGAGCAATAAATCTGCCCACTTTCGGGATTTCGCCTTTGTGCGATAATACGATCCTTCTCATCGTATCTTATTACCTGTTGAACATGGGTATTGTTTTATTACTTTTTGTAATGAGCTGGTGATATTTCTATCAAAATTTTACCGTTATTGATGATACCTCGTTAGTCGGGACCGCTATCGGCTTGGGTTCCAAATGGGTACCTATCAATTTTAAGAAAAATATAAAATTATTTACTTGCAAAATTACATGTATAATAACATCCAATATTTATAACAAAAATAAGTTGGTATTAAGTTACCTACGTCCAAAACTGCTGAGCTATCTATATAGACAATCTAGAGATAGCTCAACTGATCCCAATAAGAAGTGTCCCCGAAACGAAAGGATGGCTGCATAGTCGCGCTAAAATGTTAATGCTAACCAGATACTCGTCAGCATTTGGGTCATGCACGGTCCAGTGTTTTGTGTTCTACAGTTTTATATGATGTGGTTATGCTCGATGTCATGAAATCAGAAATCAGAAATATTTATTGCATAACTACAACTACTCTTGTACAGAAGAGATCTTAGTGGCTATGGCTAGGTATAGGTACAGTTTTCACAGTTTGTCCGTTCCGGACGTACAAAAAAAGGGCAAGTTTGTGCCCAATAACAATAAAAAAAAAATTATGTTATTTATCTAAACGTATAACCGGAATGAAATAAAATAAAAATTCTCAAACAACAAAATACTGGTACCATCTATACCTGGTAGCATATCACTCATTCACACTAAGCGTTTTGGCTCCACCTTTATTATGCGAACCTCCAGGGATTGGAACTCATTGCCGATAGCTGTTTTTCCTGAACACTACAATCTAGGCATCTTCAAGGCAAGAGTAAAAAGGTGTCTTCTACATGCTGCCTCATCGTCGGCTATATATAGTCACTTACCATAAAATGAGATTATGTATAGCCATGGGATAGTCGGCAAATTTATCACCCGCACTTGATGTGCGGGCTGGTTTTTCCGCAATTAGGCCGCTGCGCTGGCGGGCTTTTTTTGCGTGACCCTTGACACGTGTTGCTCGAACTTTTTTAGGTAGAACTTAAAAAAGTCAACACGCCGCGCCAGTTTCCTCACAATGATGTGTTCCTTCACCGTTTTGAGAGTACTAGCATAGTGCACATACATTGGGGCCGCTACCACTAGAACACCAGTGCCATAGGATAGTCTATAATCAGCATGTAAAAAAACAATATCAACCAGCTAATACCGTAATAACGAAGAAAGTACTTACTACCATTACCAAGTACTTCACGAATACCTATCACACAATTTGTCACGTAGATGGAATGTAAATTAAGTAATAATTTAAGGCGAAAGTTTGAGTATCATAAATATGGCAATTTGTTTCTCAAAATATGAATCCAAGTTGCAAGAGAAAAATGTTTCGTGAGAGTCGAAGTGACACCCGCACCTGTGTTCGCTTTGCTACAACAACTTTAGATATCCAATTTCATAAATTGCATAAAAAATATTCTGCAAAGTATCATGAGCAGGCTGAAGATTCCTACTGTTGGGCATAAAATAACTTTCATGAAAACAGATTTTAAGCCTTTATAAAGTCTATTGGGTAAGTAATTAAGTATTTTAATGGGATAATTATTTTGACAGCGATAGTGCCCTTGCGACTTCGATATAATAATATAGACCAACATAATAGAAACTATTTTTTTTATTCATGTTTTATAACTTTTATAGTGTTTTACAAATCACAAAAATCCCAATAGTTATGAGCTGAGAGGGAATTGAACCAACGACCCTCCCCTATTATCATTCCCTATATTATTATTACCCCATTTATTTATTGCCAAATCAAGTTTGCTGTGATCGGAGCTCAAGCATTCCGACATAAAAACTTGAACCAGGTCACTTCGGCTGTTGTGCATAAAAATCTATATATAATGCATATCTACATATATTTATTAACTGGATGTATATGCAAAAGCGTCTGGATCTGCATATAAAAATAAGTTCTGAAATCTTTTAACGATGTTTTACTACAAATACGAGATCGTAGACCATGTATAACTTACATCGCCCATTGCCTTCTATGATGTGATTGACATAAATATAAAATACTCATTCAAGGGCTCGGTTGGTGATAAAGCTATTTCAGCTATGATACCCATTTTAAGACACAGTAGCGCTGTTCTTTTGCTGAGACCCATGCTGATTTCACGGACTTCATGGTTCGAATCCTTAATACGTGTAAAGTGAATACTATAAGGCTATGCTTATTTAATGCAAAAAACTGTGCCTGAACGTATTTCTATACAGCATCAAGCAAAAAGAGACTGCATATTACTATGCAAATGTTGGCCGGACAAACTTCTAGTGGGCCGCAGCCCTATCGGCGGGGCACAGTCTTCAATCCTTCCATCCGTATACACAACACATAAAAGAAAATTTATAGACCGATTAAGACCCTTGGAAGGGCGGCCGCAAATGTTCTACGCCGTCATTTGCTGAGCCGCTAGTTTGCCAAAACTTCACATTTTGTATCTATTAGATGTATCTACAGAGCCACTTGAAAAATATTTGATTTTTTAGAACATCTGAAATAATAAAAATGGAGAATATTTTACGTCAGTTCTATGGGCATAAATTACCGGAGGCTTATTTATTCGAGACCAGCTCAAGTATTAAAATAAAGAACATCCCTCATACCACTGGCATTGGTGTAAGAAAGAAAGGATCAATGTATTTGCTTTATAATACACCAATCGAAGGCGGGAACGTAGAATCGAAGCAGACGAGTCAAGCTGTGGGATTTCCTTAGACTTTAGTCGTTTCCAAAAAGCTCCATTCGTTCCATTCTGGTATTTGCTGAATCCCGATTGCGAGCTTAGGCATTCAATTTAACTTACACCAACAGAGATTTGTTGCTATGCATTCGACGCTGGCTCAACAATACTGTTATGAACTGTAATGAGTTGCTCGGAGCTTTGGCTTGAGCCTTTGCCGTACCGTTCTCGAATTCAATAAAATCTAGAACATCATGTAAGTAACTCTTCGTTCTTATTTTATTCCAGTGGCTTTCAAATTAAAATAAAACTCCTAAGAAGTGGAACCATTTTTGCAAAAGATCGTCATCGTCAAATTAAACATCCCTCAATACTGCGCATCTAAATTGAGTCCATTAAAATTCTAGTGTACGTACCAATCGGTGAACGTATTTATTAAATTATCGGTTTTCATTATGTTCAGACGGAGTGGAAGCGATTGCAATGAATGTTTTGGGTCGCGACGAGCAGACGCCACGATTCGTTGTACGTTCCACAGGACAAAAGTAAATGAGAATTGCCCTTAATTGGAATTGTAAATGAGTCTTGTGGCGCTTTCTTGCCGGTTGAACGCTCGTTGCGCCATCACAGTAGAATAAACTGTGATGATTTAATCTAATTAATTCTCTGTGCGAAATACTTTCAATTGAGACATCTCTCCGATTTGTATACAACTTTCACGCTTTAGGCTCTTATGTCTTACGCTGTATTATACCTCATCAACATTTTTTCGACGGAAAAAAATCCTTTTAAGAGTAAATTTCCCTTTTGTTAAACAGAATCGGGTCGGGCAGAAGAATTAGTTGTCGGCATTTGGTGATTTGTTCAACTGAGCGAGGCAATTAGTGTTTTTTCACTCTTTATTCGTTCTAATTGCCTCCACTGAAACTTTTTGATGTTACTGCTTAGTTGCGCCATCTAAGTTGTCTAAACAAAACGAGAACTTAAATTAATGTGTTGTGGGTACAGGCCTGCGCACATCTAGGCGATGGCGATGGCGATCAGCTGAAACGCTGTCAAATATCGCTGACATATTCAAAGAAGTAAAATGCCACAAAGAGATGATTTATATATACAGCGTAAGGGACAGTTTCTTTACTCGTGCATTTACAGGACTGAAACAGAATGTTATGTGATGTGCAGGTACGAAAAAAAAGATTATAAAAATAATATGCCACTACAACATTGATTTGAAATTTATTTCGTTTGAATTCGTTACTCAAGGGTGCCGATACTGTTGCCCAGAAGGATACACCTGGTGCCCTCACCTTCGTCAAGGGCTGACGGGGGTCAGGCACATTAGTAACAACTGTGTAAGACATGTAGTATCCGAACGGATCAAGAAAAAGTTATAAACACCCCAGGCGGAGCATCGCGACGGATACAAGTTTTAGATTAGATTTTAACAATACTGTCGAGTCCTCCGAAGACTGGAAGCAACTCGGACCAAAAGTAATATTCACCCTACAACTTCTATGTATTATATCAGCTTTCTTTTTGT
This sequence comes from Thera obeliscata, assembly GCA_947578465.1. NCBI lineage: Eukaryota > Metazoa > Arthropoda > Insecta > Lepidoptera > Geometridae > Thera > Thera obeliscata. Next base: position 4,909,596 of record OX387927.1, read on the forward strand.
GTTCATATTTAGTAATATTCTTTTTCTGCGCGTGCAACTTCTTTTTCAGGTTTTATGCCTATTTTTTCATTGAATTTTTATTTTTATCTTATAGTTTTAGACTTTTTACAATTGAACCGTGAATACATTTAATTTTGTATTTTTTTTTATACAAGAAAAACATTGTGCACTAGATAAGTGTTCATAATTAGTCTACTAAAGTGTAACTACTTTAGCTAACATTAAATAAGTGAATTAAAAAGTAGCATGTACCTAACCTGAACAATTACTTTTAAGCAAACAGCTTTAAAAAGCCACGAAATAATAGAGCTCAGCCGTTGCTCATTATTTAAGCATCTCTATAGTTTAGAATTAATAATGATGAGACTAACAAATTAGCATACACCTACGCATAACAGCTCGTAGTTGCCTACCCGTGTTTATGTTAAACTCTCGGCAACCTTTATTATCCTAAGCATTTCAGTTAAACTACAAAAAAGGTTTGTAGGTTGTAGAAAAAACCGCATCTGTTAGGATTACTTTTAACAGCACCCGGATCAAGGCATAAAAATGTTACAACGAAGTAATTTCATATTCATTACCTAAGGGTTCAGTTTACTTTCAACTTTTATTCTTGTGAAAATTATGTTAAAGCTTTATCTGCTATAAAAAGTCAAATTCTGCGAAGACATCCATGCTTTAATCCACTTTGCTTACACAGAGTTCACGACCGGCTTTTTTGAGAGGTTTATAACAAACAATTACAAAGTAATCCATTTCTTTGAAAACGAATTATGTAGTAAAACGCAATCTGATCATGTGCAATGAAACTTCGTAGCACCTCCTGTAGCGTTGATTAGCTATTCGTAGTAACACAAAATGCTAGCTGATAGAAACTTAATTATCCTTACTAATACCTACGTTAGTAGGTACGTATTATTTAATCACCACAAGAAAATGGTTGAACTTCTAACCAAAAAATATAGTCCTAAACTAAACTTCGTAGAGGCGGGGTCTACGATAATTTACTTTATCATAAAAAATGTATGACTGACACATTATCACTTAGACCCAGTTTCAATAAGTTTTAACAAACTCTTGTATCAAAGAGCAGGTTACAGCCATAAAATTGATGACTAACTTTTTTCGCAAACACTTTGTCCCAACCGAAGTTAAGTGGCTTGTCAAAACTTCTTCTCTCACGGTATTCCCTTTTGATTTATGACTTCGATATGTCAATTTAACGTCACTCTATATGATTTATAAGGTCATGAGATGTGAGTAACTTTTCGTGTGCGTGTTGCCAGTTATGGTGCCAGTAGGTACAAATGTCCTGTGTACTAATGCGGTATAATGTTATGTTGATCTTACTTATATTTTAGCTTATTTATTAGCATTCAACTAGGAATAAGATTGTTAAATAATGTATGAGATTGGTAAACATGTTACAGCCGTTTTGTAGTTTGTAGATAGAGTATCTAGGTTTACTTTATATCATAATTATTAAAACGTACTAGTTGGATACTCGTAGTTGTAAAAACATCTAAATGACAAATACCTATTAACATTATCTCTCTACTTTCGTTGCTTTGCTCTTTCTTTGAAAATCACAAATAAAAAGAGTTTTTAACAATTAAATTAATGTCTGTCTATGTTAACGATTCATATTTTATTTACTTTCCTATACTTTCGAATTAAAAACTCACCATTAAAGAATCTGGGTGACGAGTCCCGAAGTCAAATGCGTGAAGTAAATAGGTGTTGCGCGAAGCTATACCATATTTTCCATTAGTGTCATGAAAAGGTAGCGTTTGAAAATAACCGCGAGACCGGGGCCATATCCACGTGTGATAATGCGCAGTAACATTTTATAAGGGATCTAAATGTGAGCAGATGGCACAATGCGAATCGCTGGTAGTACTTCCCAGCACGGCCGCAATCTGCCATTACATTTTATGCAAACATTGGTGGAATCATTTTGTTTGTACTGTACAATCTCTAAAATAGAGTACCTGCTTACGAATAAAATATCGCATTTACAATTTGTTGCAGCAAAAATTTTTAGCAGTTCTCTATGGAATTAAATTTAATTCAATGAATTTATTTTAAATTATAAACACCCAATTTGTCAAATTTGTAAAAATCTTAAAAAACTTATGTAAGTAAGAGCAATGAAAAATAATACAAACATATTGGGTCTTATTAATAATCCTAGCGTAGCGTTGGACTAGTTGATCCGTGTTTTGTCTCTTGCATTGACATGCAATTGTCAACTCGACAAATGTGACAAAACACGATTTAACTACTCCAGCGTTGCGCCAGGATTATTAATAACACCCATTATGTATAGGGTGTTCCATAAGTGAACGTCCAACCGAAAACGGACGATGGGCCAAGTCATGACAGCTATCAGAAAAATATAAAAAAATATATTTGTCATGTAACTTTCGAGTTAAAAAAAAATATTTAAAAAAAAAAAAATAAAAAAAAAAAAAATATTTAAAAAAAAACAGAAAAAACTGTCACCCTGTGATGATCTTTTATGTCCTGTGGCTACAAATATTAACTTTTCCTATATAAATACTGAATGTTGGATTAATGTTTCAACAGATTCTTGCTTCTCACAGGGTCACTAGCTGGTGCGACCGGTAAAAGTTCTGCCACGGAGTGACTGAAGAAGCCTGAATCCAACCTATCAGTTACCACCAAACCATTGTTCTGTTTCTCGAAATTAAACCCTAGAAAAGAAATTATATTCAACTTTGTTATGGAGTGATTCGTTGGAATAGCAAATCGCTTTACTGCTTTCCTTATTGAACTTCTGGAAAATAACTCACTTACACTGAAAAGCAACCTGGGCTTAAAATATCACCGAAGCGGATGTTTGTTCTCGGCTGCTAGATTGTTTATTCGTCTTGCCTCTTTCAACTTTACTTAATGTTTGTCTAAATTCATTTATTAATGAAATTCAATTCAGAAGTTCGGCAAAACCCACATAAAGCTCGTTCTGTTATATTTTGCGTTCTTTTACAGATATTTTTTTAACATTGAGAACCATTTACTTACCTACTTCTTTGCTTATAAATGTGAGTAGGTGTTATTAAATAACTAAACCCACTCAATTTGACAGCTCTATAATTATTACTGTATTTACTGAATCAGTATTTTAGTAGAGACTGGCAACATCTTTAGTGCTCTCAAATTAGTTTTGTTTACTAAAATTAAACAAGAGAATTAAAAAATAACAGCATAGAGCATGCACTAACAAATATTTACAGACTAACTGAATTTAAAATAAAATATTACTCATTGTATTTACTCGTATGTGCGATAAAATATTTGGTTTGAAGATTAATTTTCGCGTATTGGTATGGTGTCACGTGTGGGTAAAGGTCTAGCGGGCAGGCGCCGCGCGATGGGCGGGCGGCGCGACGGCGGCGAGGGTAGGTAATCGAATGTCATACGCGGTCGGTACCCGACAGAACTATTCACGACCTGCCATCTGGCGCACTCCACGCCCTGATTTATATCCCTTTAGCTGTCCAACTTTCTGCACCTTGTTCCTGCAACATTTGTACATGACAACTTAAATATATAGCAACAAACGACGAAACTTGCAAGTGTGTTATAATATTTGTTGTTTATGTGTACATACATGCTTGATTTTCTTAGAAAGTAGCAGAGTTTTTTCTAGGTATAATAAATAAATAAATAAATAAATATTGTGGACAATTCACACAACACTACCCAGCCCCAAACTAAGCAGAGCTTGTAATATGGGAACCGGATAGCTGATATAATACTTGAATGCATTTTTTTTTTTGTAAATACATACTTAGAATACAATATAACACCCAGACAGAGAACAAACATTTATGTTCACCACACAAATATTTGTTCTCGGTGGGGATCGAACCCACGACCTACGGCGCAGAAGGCAGAGCTACTACCAACTGAGCTAGAGGCCAGTCAATATATAATAAACCTGTAATCCTAGGTATAATATATAATGAATCGGCAACTCCGGAAACATCTAATCAATGCGCTAAAAAAAATTACTCATAGGAATATGACGGTGATTGTCTGGTGCATACGTGCCGGACTTGTACATCACAGCTTCTTTTCTTACGGAATGGCACAACGACGGTTGATTTTTATTGCCAAGAATTGTGAACAATGACGGAGAATCTCGCAATTCAACAACCAAGACTGGTCAATCACTCTTCCCCATTGCTTCTCTACAACAACGCGCGAGCTCATACTTCACGCCATACCATCGCAAAGCAGCAAGAGTTACAGCTGGAAGCTTTCCGTCACTCACCAGACCCTGCCCCAACAGATTTCTACTTTTTTCAAAATTTATTCAAATTTTAAGTGGGGTAAAATCAACACCCAAGAAGCACAACACGCGTTCGTTGCCTTCATCGCCTCCTGTTAGGCAGACTTAATACGGCAGATAAACAAACTGCCACCGAAATGGCAAAATTATATAGATAATATGGGCCAGTATTTGATTAGCTAAAATAAAACATATATTATATCATAATGTTTATATAAGTATATGCTTATTTTTTTTTTAATACAATTCCCCAACTTCAAATAGGTAAAGCCAATATCTAAGCACTCAAGCATCCTAACTTTTTTATTCAGTTTGAATATACTGAATAAAAAAGTTCTAAGAATTTGTTCAAGGCCAAATAATGTGAATGAAATGCCTGCACACTAATTTAAATTTCTTTTATGATGAAAATAAACTGAAATCGCAGAAGCCTCAAGGAGGCCGTTAAAGAACTCGACTAGACGGGTAATAATCACCTGAGTGAGTGAGTGTTAGAAGAGTCGTGATTGTGCGGTGGCTGGAATTATTATTTGTACTTACAAAATTTTAGCTTTGTTGGTAATAATTTGTTACCAGCCATTTCATATTCCAAGCCCCCCGGCACTCGTTGGTGTTCTAAATAAATGGGCGCGAGCATCAAAACAATTATCATCCGGCTCGTAAAGTGAATGCATTGTCCATTTCGTTTTGGTGGGTCTAATGACGTTAAATGACACTTCAGGAAACAAGTTCATCAAACATGCCGGAACGTTAGCTTACGGGGCATACATCGTTTCGCTAGCGGCACTCATAAACTCATTAAAAGTTGCCTGCATTTACTAAAACGACTGACCTTATCCATATAGACGGCAGTTTTAATCGAGACCGCTTTACGAACCATTAAATTCCACGGGCGGTTATTGTCGAGCTGGGACCGTTAAATGGAATTCTAGACATAGTAGCCGGTCACTCCAGTAATGGCACACGGATTTGCTAAATTAACTTATAAATAACGCATACGATCAGCGCAGAGTAAGTTCAACCAGCCCGCTTAATGAAACTAAAATCAATATACGCAAAGGTTTCTCTTCATGTTTTTAAGCACACAAAGTTTACATATCCCTTTTGCTACTTCTGTTTCATTTCAGGAACGTGATTAAACTTCGCTGTTATAGCTGCCTACTGTAAGGATAAAGGAAGTCACATTTTACGACATTGCCTTTCAAGTGAGCCCTTGTTTAACCAAGTAGGTTGGTAGAACCAACGTTACGATTGTTCGCCCAAGTACCAACATTGCGGAGTCGACAAAAAGGGAAACTGCGCGCAAAGAATGTAGCAGAGCAGCTTTGCCAGTCGGTTAAACCATATTGTAGGCACATAAATTGAAAATCGAAGGAAGCGAATCGAAAGGATTGCTGAAAGTCAAACGAGCAGCAAGCTTATTCTTGACGCCAATTTATTGGTTCGAAGGTGCGCTGTCGACTAAATGGTACTGTATAAACTCATCACCTTCTCACTCAGCACCGCCTCTTCCATGTAAGAGGGATTTCGCTCGTTCATTCACCTTAAATCGACGTCATTCCAAGAGGCAAAATAGAGCACTTCTGAAAGAGTTTCCGATAAGAAGGGCCTATCAAATTTTTTCAATATCCATTTACGGAGGAATAAGAAGGGATTATGCGCAAACCAAAACCCTTTAATCCGAGATATGGGTTATTGAAACATTGCGGGTGTCGACGAATTACTTTGGCTTGTGAACATTTACTCCCATAATCTTTCTAATCTTTTTAGAACTTTTTCCAATAATTGCAGACAGCATTGAGAAGTAACTGAGATCGAAATCTACTCTGTTGTATACGTTCTACTATTTAGAAAATATAAGCTTTATGCATTTCAGTATATTGATACAAGGCTGATAACTGTGAGCTTAGGTATATAAGATCAAAAAAAATAATATGTATCAATGCATGGTTATTTTCATCACAGAATCAAAATAAAAGTTTACGGCATATAATGGTTTTACAAGCATAAAAAAACATTTGCTATAAAGTACATTTTGCCAAACTGTGTGTAATGCACACAAAATTGTTGCTTGCGATTTTTCATAAATAAATTCAGGAGGATAAGGGCAGAAAGAAGAAGAGTAGGTCACTGGTTTTATATCTTTCAAAATTTCTAAAATGCCAGCGATCATCGACGCCGGCGGTTTAGTCTGTTTCTATGACTAAACTCTTTCTTAAAGTTAAAGTGGGCAGCTAAATATTTACGCAGCTTAAATTAAAAATTAAACAGGTAAACGAGGCTTGAGCCGGGATTTGTCTAAAGAAGGAAAGACTACAGATAATCAGAAAAAAAATAATTTTGACAATGCTGCCCTAGAGCGCAGTTTCCATTTGTTAAACAAAAACGGTTCATGTAAATGGTGTCTCTTTAACATTTTTCTCGATTACATTTTGCGGCTTAATCCTGCTGCGTTTTGTTTAGTAAATTAAAATGCTCTTTTCCCACCAGACTTTTCAACAAAGTACTAGTCTCTCTGGAAAACTTGAAAAAGAAATAGAGACTGAAGGTTTTGGAATATATTATTTGTACATATATAATTTATATAATAGGTTAAGTTTTAACTAATGTTCTCTAAAGCTACATTAACTTAAGATAAATTATAATATTAATTTTGATAAGGTGCACGACTGCTGCCAAAAACCTTTCCAAGCTTTTTTAGATTGCGATAAAAAATAAATAACGAGCGTGCATAGAATACCAGTTTCTTATAATGAGCCATAAGACTCCAGCTTTCCTGTACCTAAATATAACACTGTTTCACCAAGCAGGACTATTCATCATACATTGAAGACAAATTAACTTTTTGCTCATGTACCTAAACCTAGTGTGAGCTGTGCATTCAGATACCATCAGTTTTCAGCAGCTGTCCTTTCACAACCTGTATATTAATCATCGCTAAAATATTTACCTACTTAAAAACAATATTATATTAATGAGATTGGGGTTCATTGAAAGCGATGAAGTTTTCATAGAATTAAAGGCCAAATTGTGGAAAAGCCATTATTTTTAGAAAATAATGTTTAGTAGTGGCTAGACATAAAAATTTAAGATTTCAATTCATAAAAATGAAAATATTTTAAATCAGTGATTATGCATAAAATTCAGATTCAATCCAATCCATCCCATTCAAAGTCAAAAGACTCGGTTAGGAAAGAAAGAGAAAAATCAAATTGTTTTCACGACGATATCAAATCGTCGATGTTTAAGGAAGAATTTAGGTCACGTCTCATGGATTACGGCTTATTCCCCGCGTCTCTTTTTCTTCGTTTGACGCTAATCCCGGTGGGCTTCGCTGAGATTTTGACCTCCCTTCTCAAGTTAACCCCCATTTCATCAATTTTAAGGTCAAAAACACGTAACATTACTGCATACATCAATTCAAGAAAGTTATAGCATAAATTGCCTCAAAATGCTAAAAACCGCGCGTCGTAAAAACCATTACGCTGCTTAGGTGTAGCAATATCGCAGTAGCATTTCAATTTAACTATCTACTTAAAACTTGGTTACGTTTAGCTGCCTTAGAAGTATTTCCAGCACCTTTGCAGCACCTTTGCAGCACTTTTCTACACATTCTACTAAGTTTAATATATATTCGAAACAAAGGGATTCTCTATGTTTGATGATTTTATGATTATTTATCTAACACAATGATGGCAAAAAGATATTTTTTTTTAGTTTTTTATTAATATTTGAAGTTGTAAAACCCTATAAGAAGTGAATGGCGACTTTCGTTCTAATAATCTCCCCAAGGAGACAACTCGAGCGCGCGCACTAAATCTGATTATCCGGTGAGTGACGGCGCAATTCCAACCGAATATTAATCGAGCAAGAGCACAGTCGGTTTTTGATCAGTAGTTGATAGTTACCAGTAGTTAAAACTAATTTGCAACTTTCTAGAGCTGACCTTTCTGTTTCTTAAATTTCGTTTGAATCTAATAACTACCTGTCTCTAATTTAAGTTACTTGTTTTAACTGAAAGAAAATTAAAATTATGGAAGTTTACTTAATAATAGATAGGTATGTACTTCATCTACCTAGATAAGTGTTTTGATTGTAATTTATGTGTCATTATTATAGTATGAAGTATTAAAATATATTTTTGCTAAATCAAGCTGAAATCAAACAACAAATTTCGTAACAAATGATTAGGTAACGCGGAAACAAGGATATATTCGGGGAATCGTTTGACTTGCTAAATTATACAAATTTGCCGAGTAAATAGCTCTAACTCGAAGAAAATGTCGCCGTATATCATCGTGACCGGGTCCAGCCAACCGCTGTAAAAGGCGTTTAATTTGCATTAGCTCTAAAATAATGTAAACGGTTTTGAACAAAACCTGGACCGTTCACAATGGGCTCACGCGTTTTGTCGCGAGCGTTTATTTTATAATTCTGATGTACCTACTCGTAGTTAAATAAATGGGGTGTTTTATTTGAACAAGTAGGTACCTACCGTGAAAACATAAAAAGGGCTTTGAAGAGGTTTCGCAAAATAAAGATAACATTTGCTAATGGAATAAGAATAAATGGGAATTCAGTCTGAATCCAATCTTCATAACATACCTACACTTGGGACTTGTGAAAAATGTTCGGATGATCTCAATAATGAATTTAATTTTGTGAATATTTAATCAATTAAGAAACTGATTGCTTAATAAGTTTTCTGATAATAGGGGAAAGTCAATGTAAAGGCGGAGCAGTTGGCTTACAACGAAAAAATAAAATTAGTATAATCTTCTGCAGCTGAGCAGGGTTGGCGAATGTTGGTTATATTTTGGTGCCAAAATGCAGCTACGCATATGTAACCACAACATTCCGAAACTACCGAAATGCAATTTAAACTCTGTATAGCCACTGTTCCTGCGCTGTTATGTGACAAGTTAAAGCATTATGCAAATTCAGGTTAAATCTGGGTTACAAATGTACATGTTACTTAATAGTGAATCGTTGAATGTAATTTTACAGTACCTACGTTTGTTGAGATTTCAATTAGGAACCATAATGTGCCTATAAAAGCCTCCGCTTTAAAAAAGTTTTAAAACAGTTAAAACTGATTTTGCCCAGTTGTGGGACATAGAAGGCTTCATAGTAATAATAACTTGGACACAATGGTGCAGCCACAGTGGTGTAGACATCAAAATGAACTGTATGTATTTTAATTTATTAACCTTCTATAAAGATGAACTAGCAGTTGGTAACCGAGCTTCGCTCGGAATTTTTTTCGTTAATTTTGTATTTTTAAGAAATCATAAGAGTCATAATTATTATCATCTTTACTGGTTTATTCTTACTGAACAACGCCATCTGCTGGACATGCTTGCAGTTAGTTGCTCACAATCGTCAATAGATGGCAGGAGCAGTCACATATTTAGTTTATGTTTAATTATTGAACTCTGAAAGAAATAATCATTTTCTTAAAATGAATCCTAGCTAGATCAATTTATCGCCCCCGAAAACCCCTGTATACTAAATTTCGTGAAAATCGTTGGTGCAGTTTCCGAGATCCTAAATATATATATATATATATATATATACAGGGTGTCCGGTGGCGGATTTACAATTTTAAAAGCTAATGAAACAAAAACTTACGAACTTATAGGTTTATTAAAAAGTTTAAAATACACAAAAATCATGCGGATTTTAGTTTTTAAAAATAATTTCGTTTTAATGCTGTCCGTTCAGTCGCACACACTGTTGGAAACGGTCCACCGTATTACGTCCCACGCGCTGTAGCAGGCTCGTCTCAATTTGCTGTATTTCATTGCGAATATTTTCCTTCAACTGCATGATAGTCTGAGGGTTATTGACGTATACTTTACTTTTAAGATACCCCCATAAAAAAAAGTCCATAAGGGTTAAATCTGACGACCTTGGTGGCCACGGGATGTCTCCAAAGCGACTGATCAATTTTTGTGGAAAATTTTGGCGGAGCAAATCCATAGACGTTCTGGCGGTATGTGGAGTCGCCCCATCTTGTTGAAACCACGTATGCGTCGAGTAGGAATGATGTGCTCGCAAATTTAGTAAAAAATAGAGTGCTAAAGTGGCCGCTCTTTTTCTCAGCGAGAGTCGTGGATTTTGACGCAAACTTATTTCAACTTCTTCAATATTTTCAGCAGTCCTTGATGTTCTGCTGGGCCCTGGCTGAGGCGTATTTAAAGCCAAAAATGTTGTGCGGAACCTTTCGACCCATAACCGTATCAAATTAACACTAGGTGCGACACTTAAATGCCGAATATTGTAATGTAAACAAAATTGTGGACGCGCTGCCACGTAAGAATCACCACTCTTAAAAAACGCCTCAATGGCGTACGCTCGGTGTTGTCCCGTCCACAGCGGCATTGTGACAGAAAATCCACAATCTCGGAGCGTCGAATAGCACCGCCTTCCCCCAGCTCCGTTTATAACTTTTCGAGATATTTGCTTTTAAAAACATAAATCTGCCACCGGACACCCTGTATATATACATATATATATACAAGATTTTCTCGTTTAAAGGTATAAGATAAAGGTCAGAACTTAGTTGAACTAGTCATAGAACCAAAACATAACACATGCTACAGAAATTCCCCGCGTTTTATCAACCATGATTCACAATCGAAACGAACGGAAAGTTCTTCAACAAGTAGATAGATGTACCTAGTAAACTACAGTCGCCATGCCGTAAAATAAATAATCTCCTCTTAAAATACTACTCAAGTCGGCAGACAGAGGGAGGCAGGTACTAGGTACTATGTTACGTAATGCTCGCTCCAGCAGCTCTGCTAAGCGATTTTTCATGAGGTGTGCCGCGTTAATGTGTACAAACGCTCTTGGCTTTTGAGGCAGACCTACTCTGCTTCTTTGCAAGAAATAAATTATGCTCAAAACGGCTGGCGGGTTACGGAAAATTCGCAAACAGATAAGATACATGACTTTCAGCATTTACTTTTTATTATCAAACGGCAAATGGATCACATGTTGTTTTACTACTTTAAAGATGAAAAAATGTGTTTCTGTAGTACTCTCACAGCATACAGTTGGTGGTAGCTCTGCCTTGTGCGCTGGAGGGCGTGGGTTCGATCCCCACCGAGAACAAACATTCGTATGGTGAACATAGATGTTTGTTCTCTGTCTGGGTGTCATATTGTATTCTATGTGTGTATTTACAAAAAAATGTATACAAGTATTATATCAGCTATCTGGTTCTCATAGTACAAGCTCTACTTAGTTTGGGGCTAGATATTGTTGTGTGGATTGTCCGTATTATTTATTTATTTTTTATTATACATGACAACTGTAACGAAATCTATGCTTTCTGAGGTAATATTTCACCATGTCGTTGTGAGGTGTTTAATATTTACCCACATTCCATTCATCACCCCTTATGTTATGCGCTACACTGGGATTGCAAATATGTTGTACGATCATAAATATTATGTAGTCAAGTACAAGCTAAGTAGAGACCTAGGGAATCATTTCAGCAACGAGATAGATCACCATTGCCATACAATAAGTAAGATAGAGAAATGTCGTATGGGCACATACTGGGCCACCTTTCCAAAGACTTTTATCGAAAAATACCTATTATATAAAAAAAATACGATCTACGGAAAACTACTAAGTTTTAAAATTGTTATTTAATATGATATTTTGTTTATAAATCAATTTAGTTAATTAAGTTTCAAACTAACATTAATTAAATACGATTTTACACACATACGTTTGTCAGAATTATAATAGGTAATAAAATTACAGGTTAGAGTGAAGACCACAATCCAAGTCCTTAGATAAATACCTAGGCAAAACCTTATCGCTATCTCACTCTCTGGAGTCCTCTCTAAGTAGATATTACATTTATGAAATGACTGTCGCCCAAGTGATTATTTTCGTGACGGTAATTTCGTCGTGTAGAAACACGAGTTGAATGTTTCCGTGGGACAAGTAAAAGTTACTTTCTTTCGCGCTTCTAAATCTACTTCTTCAGAGCCTGAACATGTTTGGATATCAAATTTTGTGCGTTGATTTCATTTGGGAAACTAGTTTTTAAATACAAAAAATAAAAAATTGAAATCATGATAACGCTACGGTTTTATAAAAAAAAACAAAGTCAATACTTTTGGTATTTACCTAAGGACTTGGAGTGTGGCCTCCACTCCAACCTGTTATTTAAATATTTTATTATACATCATGCTGTCAACGAGTACTTGATATTAGGCATAGACCTAGCTCCGACTGTAACAATATGCAGTCTAGGGTCTATGGTCGTAGATTTGATAGTCTGTTAGTTGATTGTAGTTAGTTTCAACCAAAAAGAGTTGTCCAATAGAAGATTGCTACACGAGGGCAGTAAGTGAGCTATTGCAGAATAAGATCCTATTCGGACAATGCAAGCGCCCGTGCACGCGCAGCTCGCAAGGGGCGCATGAATCGAGTGCACCTGAGATATTTAGACGTCCGAACTAAGCATTTTAATTTACGTCATTCATGCGGAGTAAATAAAACATTTTTATAGGTATGACAGAATGTAAATTTTACTAGAGAAAAATGAAAAACTAAAAAAAAACAAGCCTAGATCAATAAAAATATTAAATGTTCTTTCGCTTAATTTAATTTTAAACTTACGAATACATTTAAAATACTAGTTTAGGTGACCCCATTCTTCTTGACAAGTTTTGCTTATACAAAATATTGACGTTTATCTACTCTTATGCCGCCTTCCTATACGGTGCGTGATATCACGCACCAGCCCGCACCGCGCACGACGACGCACGGCAACGCACACAGAAAATGCTCCTGTGCTACCGCGCACCTCGGCGCACGAGACCGTTCCCATGGTGTGTCGTGCATGCTGGTGCGAGCTGGTGTGCGATATCACGCACCAATGGGAAGGGGCTATTACATTTCGCAATAAAATATTTTATTTGGCAAAATTACGAAACTAAAACAAACAACCGCCAAAAGAAGACCGCTAGCTGATTGGAATATATAAATATATCGAGGTTATCACCATCTAGCGTGTCAATAACATTATGATTTAGGTACGCATATAAATAAATTATTTAAGACTGGTTTGTGAGCAAATACCTACCGAATAACATTAGCAAAATACCTACTATTGTTACATTATTACCGCTAACTTAATAAATATTAGCATTATTAGTTCATTTGGAATTGAATCAGTAAATATTTGAAAAAAAATCAATCAGACCTTTTTATGCGAATTAACTAACAATTAGATTTTTGAATGACTTCCTTAACCAGACAGTATAAACTTATTTCTATTCTGTGGCCAAACATCAGATCTATATCAGATAGAATATAAAGTAAGTTGGTAGTAGGTATACCTACTAGTTTTTTCCTTGAGACAAAGGAAGTGGGCTAACGCATCGAAGGACAATCAAGACGCTGATGTATAAATATTTATTGCAAAAGGCATTAGTGGTCATGGTCACATTAATGCATAAACGTATAAACTATTAATGACATATTGGTAACTTGACGCATGTAGTCTCTACTTCAACCTATTTTTCCGGTTTTTCAAGTTAAGGTAAACAAGTTGAGTCAACGCTCGCCTTTGGTCTCTGATTGACCAGTTGATCGGTGTCCACAGACCAAGTCGCATCACGTTACCCGTATCAGACAAAATGAAGGTCGCGCCTGTTTTACTCCTTGTGCTCGTTTCGTGTGTGGGTGTCAGCTACTGTGCGGACCTTATAGTAGGCACAAGCTTCAACAACAGGCTTCTAAAGCAGGAGAAGGCGGAATATAACGCGATACCACTCAAGAAGAGGGTTAAGGAATGGTTCTATTCCGATCCGGGTCAGCAGATCATAAAGGTAAATATAGACATTTGCATATTCCTACTAGGAAAACTTTTATTATTTTGATAATAATAATATGCAATTAAGAGCAATTATTATTTAGGCATTGGTGTAAAATAATCAATACTTTTCTTACTATACAATCGAGGTATACTCCATTGTATAACAACGAATGGTGAGGCCCTTCATTATGGAAAATCTTTTTTCTATCTGACTAATTAGGATTCATAAACTAAGGGTGTGTGTGAAAGACAGCATATCACAACAGTTGCAACATAATTAAAAACCATCCGATCTTTTAGGACCAGCAGAAACAAAAAAACGATGGTACCAATTCCCGCTTCATTACTATTTATGTTTGCCGCTAGAGCACCTGTCATCACTCTGATACGTACACATTCCATCAAAAAGCAGTAGACTTGGCTACGTGGTTAGGATATTGTATAATCTCCCGCAGTTCCTATTACCTTGCATTGAAAGGTGCATTCACGGGCATTGAAATTGCCCAACCCTGGTAATATTGGCAATTATGACGTCACTCTGCCAGGCAATTTACTGATATGCTCAAAAAACAGTCATTGTTAAGAGTCACCACCACACTACATCGAACGATGTGGAGCAAATATGATATATAATAGATATTTGACAAGGCACAAAGAACTGTTTTAAAAATGAAACATCAAAGAAAAATAGAGCTACTTAAGTTCCACTTTGAACCCTTAGATATGTATATCTATTAAGTCTTGTTCTCAAGGAGCACATTTTTTTTCAGGGTATTATAGCTCGAGACCTAGACCACACTGATGCTATAGCCACCATCACAGCCGGAGGAGTAGGCTTCTCATATGCCAACCTCAGACTCAAGAGCGCGCGAGGCTCCGGACTCAACTACCAAATTGAAATCTACACGTAAATTGACTACAAGAATGAACATCTTCAAAACTTTCTTGATTGTTCTTTGTAGATAAACTAATTTTGCTTACACTGACTTATCTAATAATCTTAAACAAAATAAATTCTAGATAATTCCAATTCGTTTTATTCAGGGTTCGGTTTGCATTTTTTTTTATACACCTAGCTGTTGGAACAAGCATAATGGCCCGACTGATGTTACCTGGTGACCATCGCCTATATAACAAAGCATTGCCTCGTAGGTCACGCACGTCAAGAACGTGCCTTACGATGCACTTCTCTGCGTCCATCAACTTGAGGCACACAGGTAGTACTTTCCCGGACGAGCCTTACACAAAGAGCTCTATACTTACTAAAGATATAAATACCGTAGCAGATACCGTCTAAGTACAATATAATTATTCAGTTGTACAGTTAAGGCATATGGTGACATGGTCGGCAAAGCAAGAGAATCATGAACATGCTTATAGTTGCATCTTCCAGCTTGCATCAATCATTGATGATGATCCTGAAGAAGTGTTGGATGTAGGACTTGTTTCCTTACACATTTCCAGGAGGAACGAAGAGGTTTTTCCATCCACCGACTTCTAGCGATATTTACAGTAGGTCCTACGCTTCATTTTCCATGGCTTGATCACCTATCATAGTTACAAGCAACAGCAATAACAATAGCGAGCAACCGTAAAGTGAAGCGATGTTTGTTGATCAAACTTCCACCATTATTGCTATCACTGACTGTCGATATTCGATTGTCGATAGACGTGTTGTAAAAAAACTTCGAATATGTTTTCCAACGCATGCCTATAAGTCAATCAACTGGCATCGCCTGTGTTTATTCAACAAGCGTCGACTCATTTTACTACTACTCCTATCAGTACTACCTTAGAAGATAGCCAATACACACTGTGAACCTTCTTTTTGATTGGTTCTAATCTCAGAAAGCCACTTAATCTTATTTGCGGTGAAAACCAAATAAATGCGTCGTGTTTTAGAGAAAAAATATTTATGTGGTGAACACAGATGTTTGTTCTCTGTCTGGGTGTTATATTGTATTATATGTATAAGTATGTATTTACAAAAAGAAAAAGTATGCACGTATTATATATCAATTATCTGGTTCCCATAGTACAAGCTTTGCTTAATTTGGGGCTAGATAGTGTTGTGTGGATCGTCCACAATATTTATTTATATTTATTAGAATCCTTTTCCAAAAATGATTTAGCTAAGTTTATTCTGTATACTTGTACCTTATCATGATAATAGATTCCATTATCTCGATTTTTTTAAATCAAGGACTTAGTGAAAAAAAACCTGAGCGGGTAAATTCATTAGTTTTGCAATCTAATTATTATGCTTGGAAATCTGCCAAGCCAAGTCTGACGTTGTTTCAACGCACGCCGATGCAATTATGATAAGTGGGTTAATATACTGATTAGCACCGCAAGAAACGCAACTATTTGCTTAGTTATATAAACTCTTTCTTCGAAGCGGTATTAATAAAACAATAAGTCTGCTAGTAGCACGAGAGCCACTCTCTCAGGACCTGAGAGAAACGAGTGCCGTTTCATTTATTTTATGAACTAGTTCGTGAGGTTGGCGTTCTTTTAAAGATAAAAAGACGTAAACATACACATGCTATCATTTATTTATCTCGTAACATTACTTTATAAAAAAGTTATTTATTTAAAATGGTTTTTCCTGTTCGGAAGTCTCATGACCACAACAATAGAGTCCTTTGTTTAAGAAAAATAGAAGGAAAACGATGAGTACACGCTTCATGATGTCACCCGCACGTTCAAGTGACCAAAACAACAGGAAACCTTCGTTTAGCATGTCAAGTGGTGGTCGAGGACAATAATAGATTTATAACTCGGACTTGGAATTCTATGGTTGGATTATATCGGGAGTCCGAATTATGCACACAATTTCAGTAATACGGTAAGTGGGGATATGGATAGGTATTACTATTACATACTGGCCTCACAGGTGAGTTGGTGAAAGCTCTTTATTTTATTTTATTTTATTTTAGAACAAAATCCACAGCTCCTAGTAAATATACTATGTAAATACCAACTTAAACTTCTAACATACAGCCAATAACGGATTTACATTTTTAATAAAACTAAAAATGACTCGTACTTTGCTGTTGTGGGTTTGGGTACAATTATATCCTAGAATTCAACAATAATGCAATAAATCATAATTTCTAGGTCGAAATTTTCATCACTGACGACCTGCTTGTCTTTTATTACATCAGACAAATCGTATTGTTTATACCGAAACTATAGTTAATCTTTTATCAATCAAATAATAATAATGCTACAGTAGATAGATACTAATACCCTATTATTGGTATCTTCTTGAATTCGAGCGCTGCTCTAATTAAGTTATTAGTCTCTCCTACACACACACTTTTTCCCTAATTCGAGGTATTTTCGCCCAATCAGGTCCTAACCTTGACGTTTTTGTTTGTTTATAAGAACTTAAATAGGATTTACCTTCTGACGCAACTGCATAAAAACCTTTCCTGTCGCGTACCATGGACGATAAGCTTCACCTTGGCACTTCTAATTCCCACGGGTCTTTGCAAGGTCATCGCTCTAAAACATATAACTAGTAAGATCCGGTTTTAGACTATCTCTCTTTGTTTTGTTTCACAAAATAAATAACACATCTCTCTACTCAGTGAATTAAGGAAACCCTGTGTTAGACATACATACCTACAGCCTTCATGCAACGTCAGTAAGGTAGGTTAACAATTTAATATTTTAAAACAACTTTCTTAGTAGGTAGGTACATATTAGGTATGTTGATAAAAACAGCCATGCATGCCTTCAAATTTGTTTTGAGCCAAGGCTGCAATTATGAACTGATTATGAATTGTAACTTTTGAAACTATCATGGTTTTTACACCAACTATGGTTTTTGGTGTTCAACCGTGATCATGGTGCATGCAACTGTGCCGAAATATCGGAAGTCAACTCATAAATTAAATCATGGTAAATATCCCGTTGTATCATAAAAATAGTGAATATGAATTGAAAATAAAGTCTCAAACCCGGCACAGAGTAACATTTCCTGCTACATTAATTTTAGACTAAACAAAAGAGACATATTAATACGACTAGGTAATTAATGTGGGTACGTGAGCCTAATTATCTGAGGCGGCCGCTGTCATGGATATTTCTGTAATAAATTAGACGGGAGACCGTTTACAACCGAGCAGTTTTCGGGATTTTGGTTAGAGGGCGATAATGGGATACCTGTCGTCATACACCTGCAATTTATGTGTTATTGCCTGTTGAATGTTCACATAACGCACATGGGATCCAAGCCCTCTAAACAATATTGCTCTACCGTATCTACCTATAAAATATTACAATAAGTAGGTTCGTCATGACTAAACTCAATTTTTTAGGAACCAATATCTATACGTACCCTTATAAAATACACTACAAGATACTGAAAAACATGTGAGTCCTTGTGAGTCATTCGGCTTAATTGCAATAAATTACAATTATGAAAAATATTAACTTCAAGTGCAAAATACTAAATAATTTTTATTTATATACAATCTAAGCTACATACAATATGCTGAAATCTCATTAATTATTGCAACGAGTGCATGTTTTTACTCAGGTCATGGTCGGCCGTAAAATCACGCAGTGCCTACTCATTTATTATTCTAAAGAAAACATTAATATTAATTTGGAATTATAGTGGGGACATAATAAACCACAAAATAAAGGGAAAACATGACGTGTCAGACGTATCTATAGACACGATTTCACGAGAGACACGATTTCAATGTATCTGTATTATTCTTCTATCACTCCACTTTAATTACTTTCTATTATGTTAATGTATTTTTGTATTTAAAATGTTCGTGTTTCTCATATCTACCATGTGCCGTCATAAATAAATAAGATTTCTTTCTTTCTATATTTCTGTATTACGAGGTATACGAATGCGTGTAGGAGATTTATCAGTTTCCTTTGAGTTGCATTGGACGCTTTCGGCACGAACTCTACAGTCGGCGTGTAATTTCCTGATGTGGAAATTACAAATCTTAATAACCCGCTCGCTCAGGGAAACCTGCACGAGCGAACGGAAAGAGCGAACGTTTGCAGACGTCGAATGGAAGGAAAGACGCCTACCTGTCAATTAACGCCTGTTTGAAAAAGAATCAGTGTGGTAGAACGGCTGCGTGTAAACTAACTGCAGGCGTTGCAACAACGCAGTATTTGCACCTTGAAATTGAAGTCTAGAGTAAGCGCAAGATAACTTAATTTGCACGTGGCAGATGGCAAAAAATTACAAAATCTTGACTTGGAATTATTTCTCAATCACAAATAGAACATTTAATGTTTGTGATCGGAAGATGTACTTCCGGTTCATTTAATTAATTCTTTCATATTATATACGCAGACTTATCTTTTGCGGACTCTAGCTCGAATTTGAATGAAACTAAACTATAAACAAGTTCGTCAATGGTCAATGCTAACCGTAAATTATTAAAGGTATATGACGTAATTAAAAACCTGTTTCTTCATGGGATTCACTACCAACAGCTGGTAATACACTTATCCCTACTGGTACTGAGCGCCATAATAAACGTGTACGTAGACAACTCATTTCTTATGGAATAAGCCTAGACAACTCGCAAAGTATTATTTTCAATAATATTATGTTTCAGTGTAAAAAGTGGTTTTACATACGTTTTCATACGTGATTACTGCCAGTAATTTGATTACGTAAAAAGGCTATTCAACTATATAATTCTCTCCATCCAATCATGATTGAACTCGTAACGAGCAGAACAATTCATAAAATACCGCTTTATTCCATATATTCACACATCGATTCATTGTACGATAATAACGCAATATATACAGGGCGTCCCACGGATATGCCACATGAAGGGAAAGTACCTTGAATATTGAAGATGGAACATCTTACTGAAAGAAGACATAAAAAATAATTTGAACTGCATTCATAGTTTTTTTTTTCATTTAGATCATTTGATAAATAATTGATTAATCTACTATATAAAAATAAGTCGGGTTTTCCTTCCTGAATCCTGACGCTATAACTCCAGAACGCACGAACCGATTTTCACAGTTTTGCATTCGTTGGAAAGGTCTTGGGCTCCGTGAGGTTTATAGCAAAGAAAATTCAGGAAAAATTCAGGACAAACCAACATTTTGAAGCCATCTGGTGGCGAAACGGAGTTCGCCGGGTTTGCTAGTTATGTAATAAAAATGTTAAAACTCATAGTCTTCCTTTTATTTCTGACACTATGTTATTTAGCAATGAAGCCTTTCGATCGTTATGATAAAGTTACAAGGTGATAATTTTCTCGTGTAACGGGTTCGATTCCCAGTTCAACCATGTAATTAAACCACGAAAGGAGCCTCTTCGAGGCGCACTTAAAATCCTTTCACCACACTTGGTTCGAAAGAATCAGTGACACGATAAGAAGAAGAACCATGTAATTATTTAAATATCTATGAATGCTTTTTAAATTGTTTTTTAAATTCAAATAATGTCTTCTTTAGAAAGAAAGAAAGAAAGAAAATACATTTATTTGACATAATAATTGCTTAAACATAGGTGCAGACGTTCACAACATAATATACCTACCTAACAAGTAATGAAACATAATTATGCCAAATAGGCCCCGACTCAGCTTTTCTTTCAGTATATAATGTTCCATCTACATTATTCAAGGTAATTTCCCTCCATGTCGCATATCCGTGGAGCGCCCTGTATACAAGGCAGTAAAACAAGAGTACCTATGCTGCTAAATGATGACACCCGACGATACTGTAACCTACTGTGTACGGGGTGATTCATCAAGGTTCAAGCTAAAGCTGTTAACTCCTATCGTACCTGTTAAGGGTGTGACTTTATGTTGTGATACAGACATTGTATCGGAATATACAACGGATACTATTTGGCTGGTACTCTCCTAACCGAATTAAGAATGAATGAATGAATGATTTATTTATTTTGTGAAACCAGAACTTACACTATTCATAAAGAAAGAAAGAAAGAAAATCGTTTATTTATACAAACTGTACACGACAAGGCATAAAATAGATAACAACTAGAATTCTAAATTACTAAATTTCTATGTAAGCCTGTGTATCACAAAACTGGACTCTGACTCAGCATAATGCTAAGACCGTTCAAGTCGGCTAAACAACACAAAATATCAAAATATTGTGTTGTTTAATCCCTTCCCGGTCATATAGCTCGAAGGACTGACAACCGTTGGAGAATAAAAGTTCTCGAATGGCGACCACGAACCGGAAGACGAAACGTTGGGTGCCCAGAGTGCCCACCCACCAGATAGACCGACGACATTGTTAAGATCGCGGGAAGTCGATGGATGGACAGAGCTCAGAATCTTTCTTCCTGGAGATGTGTAGGGCAGATCTATGTCCAGCAGTGGACTTCTTCAGGCCGATGATATAATGATGAATCTCTTCCCAGTTAATAGCTACACGAATGGTTCATCACCTAAAACCAGTAATAGCGATAGGTGTCAGTAAAATGAGTTTTTGCTTGATGAATAATAAATATTCTTCCGCTATCGTTATCGACTACATAGCTTCTGCCCATATTAGTAGGTACCATCTCTAAGAAATTATTCACAATAATGTACCAATTTGATTTGAGCGTCCGGATCTTTATGCTCTTAGTCTTAGTAGTTTATGTGTTAGTTTCTGCTGGATGTGAGTCGATTTGGCTGCCGTAAAATGAGAGTATTTGATAAAAGCTAGGT
This sequence comes from Thera obeliscata, assembly GCA_947578465.1. Taxonomy (NCBI): domain Eukaryota; kingdom Metazoa; phylum Arthropoda; class Insecta; order Lepidoptera; family Geometridae; genus Thera; species Thera obeliscata. The sequence goes on from OX387927.1 coordinate 4,931,461, forward strand.
ACAATCAAACCCCTGGAAATTAATAATTCATTGACCTAGCCAGGGTATTCAATTCTACAAATAGGTGGGTAATTTTCCTCAAATCACGTAAGAGTGTTAAGTCTACGAAATAGTATACTTAATTCACCTAGGGAAATTAACCCAAATGAACTAAGTCTAAGGCGCTATCTTATTATGATTGTGTGTCAGTCTTTCTGTCTGTGTATAGCCCTCATGAATTCAACGACTCACTTTAGAATAAATAAGCATTATCATTATTTATTATTGTTATGATATGTGTCAGAATCCGAATGAAGCGGTCCTGGTTGAAGGAGGGCCAACTTTATAGTGAAGGTTCAGACGCATTATTTATTCAACATCAGGTACGTTCGCTGAAAGTTCTGATCGACGCTCACATATTGTGTTCGCATTACCTTACCTTCCATAAAGCCCTCCATAAAAGCGTAGTTTGAGTGCATATTTTACGCTGAACCAGTCGAAAAGATAACCGTAAAACCTAAACCAGATTAAAATGTGGATATTACAGGAACCCCTTTTCATAAAATACGTTAGAATAATTGTATCACTATTGCTTGTAAGGCTTTAAATCGCAATCATTTTTACTATTTCTCACATAAGAAGAAATTCCCTCAAATAACACTGGAACTTTCTGCTTTGGTAATTTGAACTTTATCGTCAACGGAATAAGAAAGTTTGTGCTAACTTAATTTTAATAAAGCTAGCAAATTTGGTGCAAAGCTATTCGCCAGGTTCATAAAATGCAAGCCGCTGATGTGTAGGGCAGATCTATGTCCAGCAGTGGACTTCTTCAGGCCGATGATATAATGATGAATCTCTTCCCAGTTAATAGCTACACGAATGGTTCATCACCTAAAACCAGTAATAGCGATAGGTGTCAGTAAAATGAGTTTTTGCTTGATGAATAATAAATATTCTTCCGCTATCGTTATCGACTACATAGCTTCTGCCCATATTAGTAGGTACCATCTCTAAGAAATTATTCACAATAATGTACCAATTTGATTTGAGCGTCCGGATCTTTATGCTCTTAGTCTTAGTAGTTTATGTGTTAGTTTCTGCTGGATGTGAGTCGATTCGGCTGCCGTAAAATGAGAGTATTTGATAAAAGCTAGGTACAATCAAACCCCTGGAAATTAATAATTCATTGACCTAGCCAGGGTATTCAATTCTACAAATAGGTGGGTAATTTTCCTCAAATCACGTAAGAGTGTTAAGTCTACGAAATAGTATACTTAATTCACCTAGGGAAATTAACCCAAATGAACTAAGTCTAAGGCGCTATCTTATTATGTGTGTCAGTCTTTCTGTCTGTGTATAGCCCTCATGAATTCAACGACTCACTTTAGAATAAATAAGCATTATCATTATTTATTATTGTTATGATATGTGTCAGAATCCGAATGAAGCGGTCCTGGTTGAAGGAGGGCCAACTTTATAGTGAAGGTTCAGACGCATTATTTATTCAACATCAGGTACGTTCGCTGAAAGTTCTGATCGACGCTCACATATTGTGTTCGCATTACCTTACCTTCCATAAAGCCCTCCATAAAAGCGTAGTTTGAGTGCATATTTTACGCTGAACCAGTCGAAAAGATAACCGTAAAACCTAAACCAGATTAAAATGTGGATATTACAGGAACCCCTTTTCATAAAATACGTTAGAATAATTGTATCACTATTGCTTGTAAGGCTTTAAATCGCAATCATTTTTACTATTTCTCACATAAGAAGAAATTCCCTCAAATAACACTGGAACTTTCTGCTTTGGTAATTTGAACTTTATCGTCAACGGAATAAGAAAGTTTGTGCTAACTTAATTTTAATAAAGCTAGCAAATTTGGTGCAAAGCTATTCGCCAGGTTCATAAAATGCAAGCCGCTCCGGGGATAGGTATCTTCTCATCTACAAAATAATGCACCTCAGCTTATAAAAAGGCTCGCTGAGCAACTTTTGTCCATTAAACTAAACTACTATCTCAGATTATGTTCTGGTGTACTTAAAATAAAATGTACCAGCAACATGATGAGAGGCACCAGCATGATATAAATAATCCGTTTTATATCTTAGAGAACGATTTCACAGTGGAGTAGCTCCAGCAGCGAGGAAGTTTATTTTGTAAATACATTCAGCTCTATACCTACACGCTCTCGACTTATCCCGCCGGACCGTTACTTAAAATTGCATCGTTTTGTTACTGGCTAAGTAAGAACAGTGCTTAGTGGTACTTGTATTTGGACTGAGTTGAGGAAGTTAAATGAAGTTCAGAGTAATTACTCTCGGAGAGGTGGTTAAGTCGGCTGCTGGTTATGGTGACAGCCGCCACACTGCCGCTCTACAACTCTAATTGAACCCAACATTATTACTATGCATACAAGAGCTACGGATGAATAATCTGAAAAACTTATTCTCTCTTATAGTGTCACTAATCTGGTTCCTTCGAACCAAGTGTGGTGAGAGGATTTAAGTGCGCCTTAAAGAGGCTCTTTTTGTGCACTTGACACATATGTTTTCAAACTTTTTAGGTTCTACGACATGCCGGTTTCCTCACGATGTCACAGAAAAACTCATTATTACACGATTGGATTTGAACCCACGACCGGACGATCGGATAACGGGTCTCCTACCACTAGGCTACCAGCGCTCTCTCTCTTCCAAAAACATATTATTTTGTATGTTTGCAAGCACACAGCTTTGTGCGGTTCGCGTGCCGTCGAATAGTGATGTCACAAATCATGTTTGTTCAAGCTTCATTTATATAACGTTAGGTTCTTTTACACGCAAATAGATTTGGTCAGTTGAATTTGAATAATGATTTATTTGCTGTCATAAAATGGGTATAGAATACAAACTTGGGGATAATGTATTTATGAGCAACGTTTTATAGGAATAGATCTAAGATGTATTCCTATATGAAACGATGATAGATCTAAGATGACAAGAGCGAGACTCGAACGCGATTTTAGCCGGCGCAACACCGCGCACGTGTCGCGTAGGCGCCGGCCGCTTGCTTCTCAGAAACCTTTGAATATACATCTTATGTCACTGACAGAGAGAACTGATTTTATCGATATTCTTGAACAAGCGCACGCTAAGCACTAATTATAAAACGCGTTGCACACGAGTCCCACACGCGCAGTTCCTGTGCCGCCTCCGCTCCGCCAAAATAAAATAATATACTTCATATTATGAACGACGTGTCATAACATGTAAATTCAAAATTTTCTGAGAAGCAAGCGATGCCTTATGCGAATCACTTGCGTTATCGCGCCGATTAAAATCGCGTTCGAATCGCACTCGTGTGAACGTGCTCTTAACGCATTACATTGATTTCAGTATGGCAATTATTTTGTTTCAGCTATTCATGTTCTAAGACAATTTAAATTTGACACTCATGCAATGTTGTTATGAGAGCGCCTACCGCTAGTTCAGTAGTTATGTTAGCAATCAAGCATGTAAACGCTGCTATCAAAATAATAGTAGGCAACACTTTTAAGTGTTATCTAGCCGTAGTACTTAGCTATAGTTTGGGTGCAGTTTGCGACTGTCGGACGCCTGCTTGGCTACCTAATGAATTAACTAGCTGTGGAAGTTAGTGCTAGGTTAGTAGAGCTACGAGTAAGAATGAGAACCGTATGGCTAAGATTTTTACATGGGTAACCAAGTGACATTATTGATTTACATCAATATTCCTTATATCGTTAAAACTGAGAGACCACGCCAATTCCCTAGGATATAGTACTAGCCATGGAACAAGTGTAGAAAGAGTTTAGCAAGTTGTACAACAATATTAGGACTTTTGAGTATAGGAGGGTAAGAGAGCTGCAAGGATATGCAGATCTAAAGGAACGCCAAGCATTCAACAGCAGACGTTTAAAGGCACGAAAAGTTGTGTGACCAAACTACATAAATATTCAGAATCTAGGTCGTTAGCCGAGAAATCCGGTTACACAAAAGACTTGGTCGGCTGCAGAGTATTTCGTAGTCCGCAAACGAATTGCAAATGCGGAGTTTGCACACTCGGTCGCCAAACACTGCCGATGCCGCTGCTGCGCGCTGAAGACCCGCAAGCACGCAGGAAGCAGGTGGAAGTCTGTCCCCGGTGCGCGTGTTCATACTAATGTTGTGCAGTGCATTCCTCAGTAGCTCATAAGTTTGCCGAAAACCTGCTTTCTGCGTGAATGTAGCCGAAGACTCCCCTCGCCGCGTATGCCACTGGAATGACAACCGAACGAGCAATAAACACAATATTTGAAGATCTCAGAGCCACCATAATTGCCTTCAGCTGCGTATTGAGGTTAAACCCCTAAGGCAGTGAATAAGTTTCGCTGTGACATTTTCCAAGAAACTCATAAGAGTGGAAATGAAATTGAATCCTAGCCTAGAGCTTTGCTAGGGCGCATAATATTTTTTGCTGGTAGATATATAAGTTCACGATAACGTAAATGCCAATGTTGAATAAGTAAGTACCTACTTGAATAGGCAGGTACTTAGTGCTTATTTTTATTTTGTGGTTTAGCCTACCGAACTAAGCCATCAAAAAGCTTTATGTAAATAAGTATCGAATTTGCCTCATTATAAATAAACATTTTGAAAGGCCTTTTGCTTCAATCGTTCTGCGATGGAAATTGTATTAGAGATACGACGGCAGAATAACGATCGGCACATGGGAAACCATTGCATAAAGCCTCATAGAGGTCGAACAGCATTGGAACTCTAAGCACTAGTTTTGACGGTCAACGCCGGTGTCACTGGCAAGGTTTCCAAAGGTACCAACAAGTGGTAGCTATACTACCAGCGCACGCTGATGGTCAGCACCGGTAGTACCACGAAGATCATGGACCGTGGTAGAGCATTACCTACAATGCTCTGCTACGTTATTATCTCATCTAATCGAAATTCAATATTTCACTCGTGATAGACTTCGAAGGCCGGTTTCGACCGGATATAATGAAATATAAATTATCAGAAAGCCTCTGTAAAAACGAAATTCTTAGTCGTTTTGTAAGTAATAATTGTTTGAGCTGGGTCTAAATTGGGGCCGTTTAAAAAGTCTAAGTTATGATGAAAGGAAAAAAATAAAATGTCATGTTTCACTTAATTTTTGAGCAGAAATTCCCAGAACTCTATGCTCTTCAAAGTTGCAAAAACGTGTAAGCAAAATAGTTTTCGCAGAATTTCCCTCGTTTTATATTTAAGAGAGGAAATGAAAAAGTTTCGGAAGTTACCCGCGCTGAGAAATATCCGTTCTCAAATTCTTTGACTCGAGCTGGATCATATTTTTGCTAAATTTGTGGCAATGAATCTTTCCCAAGTTTTGATTGTACACATTCGTTACCTTCTACCATTCGTCAACGTTAACGGTTTTACCCCAACTTTGTGGCTCAAAAGAGTTAAAGCTAGAAACGGCTTCCTCCTTCCGAAATTGAATTTCGAAGTATTAAGTTGGTAATATGTAATATTTACCACTTTAGAATCATCCATCTAAAACTTAGAATTGATAGGGAATAGTTTCGAAAAAGGTCCTTTTGGGAATACATAACTAATAATCTGTCATAATTATCATATAAATTAAGGCATTATTTTATTCAAAATGAAAACTGACGATACTCCAAGTTTGATTAATGATCCAAGGTATTAAATATCCGTTATTATCAAAATGTCTAACTCAGACGGTACTTGGCAGTAAAATAATACTTTGTGATTAGCGTAATAATTGTCATCATTAAACGGCCACTCGAGAAGATGAGGCTAGAACTTCGCTAAAGTTTAATTCGCTCTACAATCATGATTTACATTTCTTTAAGGAGGTGCCTATTAAAAGTTTTTTTCAGATTGCAACTCCTTTAACACTTTCAATTCTAAGTGCAATAAATCTGAGTAACCGCGGCAGCTTTCACGTTATGACTTCCTCGTAAAATTTACATTTAAAAGTTAATTTTCTCGTTTCCCGGCTTAGGGCAATTGTTAATCTTGGATTCTCTCTCTTGATACCCTCGGTGTAAAAATTATGAGCATTATTCTAAGTTGGCCGCCTTGCTCCCTTGTTACGTATCATCCTGCTGTAGCTATAGTTAGTATACATATATGGCTAGCCCGGCGGGCGGACTGGGAACCACTATCCCCGAGCGGGGCGGTTTATGATTATTTGCTTTTGTTTAATTTTGTTCTCGTTTTCCTATTCATGAAAATAATAACTGTAAATGATGGAGAGTATTGAGAATATTACCTAAATGTAAGGTCCGGGAAAATTGTTGTTATGTCATAATGTTATATTTGTTTGCCTTACAGACGCATCGACTACAAAGAATCTGCCTTATGATGACGCAAGAGTTTTGTTTGCATAGGCAAAAAAAAAATGGTGCTGCGTGCCCGCCAATATTTTTTACATAAAATTTCAAACCTGCCTAAATAACTAGTTTTCAGCTAACATCACCACTTAACTTCTAGGCAATATTATAATGATCGAAATACCTGTTTATCTTCCAAGATCACAATCTGTAGTGTAGGAAAGCTAAAGACTTGATTTAATGGAGGCTTCTTACGAAAGCGGAGGTACTCAATTACGGTATAATCAAGGCATCCGGCTGCGACGGCGGAGGCATGGGCCACTCCGCCCAGCCCACATCATGCCGCGCTGCTAATGCACGGCCCATTCATTACTATACCTTACTACGGCTTCATATACTTTTTTATTTATGTATTTCAGAGAAGGTACCTAAATTTTTTTGGGTTTATGAAAACGACCTAGAAATTTGTTTTTACAGGCACAAGTAACATCATAATTTTCAAAACTTTTTATGTCCATTGCAGGCTTATTATAATCGCTTACTAAGCACTATAATACTAAGCCATCATATTTCAGGAGCGAGAGAACATCATGTTTTGTAGATTTAGCAAAATTAATTCATTTTGCACCATTGTCTAATTTTATTGTTTATTCATGCGAAGGTTAAAGGTGCGATATTTTAATGTAAAATTGTTATTAAGAGGTCGAGTTTGGCTTCTTGGTAAAATGACATTATTTTTGTACTTAATTAATATTTCTTCTGGTAAATTTTTACAACTCTAGTATAATTATACAGGGTTATTCATTATTAGCTGCAAATACTCAGGAATTAGATTCAACAAATAAAATAAAAAATATTTATTAAATGATTTTTTTTAAGTTTTGTTATGAAAATCCCGAGAAAATCGATAAAGGAATCATTGGCGCCTAACCTATTTTGACCTTTGATCCGCGCCCGCGCGCCGTGAGCGACACTCTGCGTTCAGTCACCGCCTGGGTGGGTCATCGTCCTGTTCTCCGTGGCAATCATTATGCAATAGCCGTAAAGAAATTAATAAAAATAAAATTTTGATACAAAAACTTAAATCAAAATTAAAAAAAAACATTTCATAAATATTTTTTATTTTATTTGTTGAACCTAATTCCTGAGTATTTGCAGCTAATAATGAATAACCCTGTATATTACAACACACAACAGGCCTGCGCAAATCTAGGCGATGGCGATGGCGATCAGTGAAGCGCTGTCAAATATCGCTGTCTTATTTGACAGCGTTTCACTGATCGCCATGGCAGATCGCTTAGATGTGCGCAAGGCTTAAAAGAGAATAATATCACCGGTACTATGAGTATTGGGGCTGCCTACAAGTGTCGTAGGTTTTTCACGTCGGATCTCTTCCAGTACTCTACAGGGTTATTCATTATTAGCTGCAAATACTCAGGAATTAGGTTCAACAAATAAAATAAAAAATATTTATGAAATGATTTTTTTTAAGTTTTGTTATGAAAATCCCGAGAAAATCGATAAAGGAATCATTGGCGCCTGACCTATTTTGACCTTTGATCCGCGCCCGCGCGCCGTTAGCGACACTCTGCGTTCAGTCACCCCCTGGGTGGGTCATTGTCCTGTTCTACATGGCAATCATTATGCAATAGCCGTAAAGAAATTAATAAAAATAAAATTTTGATACAAAAACTTAAATCAAAATAAAAAAAAAATCATTTCATAAATATTTTTTATTTTATTTGTTGATCCTAATTCCTGAGTATTTGCAGCTAATAATGAATAACCCTGTATACAGTAGATTATAATATAAATAAGCGTCGCTGCGGAAATAAGTAAGTAGAAACAGTGACACATCCTTTTATCATTGCGTCATCTCCTAAAGAACTTCTCTTTATAAAACTAAGTGCCCATTTCACCATATTGAGTAACGCAATCCGTCAAACAAAAATATTTACATTTTTGTTTTTGACGAGTCTAGAGGACGAGCCAGAAATATGTGTTACTAATGGTAACATTTTCTTTAGGTATATGCTGATGGAATAAGCATATGGCCCACCAGATGTTAAGTGGTAACATAACAAAGTATTGAAGAGCCTTACGATACTATAGGATGCGTCTACCAACTTCAGACATACATCTGCTATTTAGTCATGTGCATGCCTGTAATTTCATAGCCCGATATGAAATAACTTTAAAGTTACGAGTATAATATATATGTTATGGACCAAGTGATAAATTGGGCATTATACATAATGACCGGACATTATGTATAATGCCCAATAGGAGAGGGCAATTTGATAATAACTATTCAAATAATCAAATTGGCCGGGCACTATACATATTGTCCATCACCTTTTGGGCAGAGTAATACAAACATATTTAATTACTTACTGTTTTTTTTATTGTTATTGGCTAGTTCCGCTCATGGACAACCTCGCGAGCTTCTGGCTGGGCTATTCCAGAGCCAAACACGGGGCACCCCGACTTGAGTTGGTTAGGTTGTTAGGTTTTTTTTTATTTCCTTTAGGAAATCAAACACGGGGCACCCCGACTTGAGTAGGGTAGGTTGTAAGGTTTTTTTTTATATCCTTGGGGGACAAACACGGGGCACCCCGACTTGAGTAGGTTAGGTTTTATTTTTATGCCCTTGGGAAATGGAGTTTAAAGGATGCTTCCCTACTGTTGATTTCAAAAGGAGGGGCTTTCTACTTCTTTTAAGCGACTTTAAAGTGTTTATTATCAAAATACCCAATTGTCATGTAGCAATATAATAATGACCGGGCAATGTGATAAATAATGAAGAATTTATCACTTAGCCCAATAGAGCTAGACATTATGCATAATGCTCGGGCATTATTCATAATGCCCGCATTAATTACTTGGTCCTTAGCATATATACAAAGAGTTTTAGTGTTGGCGATTGTACCTACATTATAGACACAAGCCTAAGATTATTTATTTTCGAAAGAGCCAGTGAAAAGATAAGAAGTAGAAGTTATTCTTAATTTCATCTTTCTCAAGCTTAATGTGTGTATAATTAACAAATTAATACAGACACTGCAAACAAAAAAGAGACACAGATAAATTCCTCATTCAATGTTCAAATTAAATTTTTCAGTCAATGCCAAAATAACACTTACATTTAAAACTAAAAATACGCCACACTGAGTTATTAAAAGATAAAACAGGAGGACATACTCGGAGTTTTATAATAAAGTATTCTTTCTGAAAGCGAGAGAGTCCGAGTGAGTCCGGTGAGTAGAAGGCGACTATTACGTTAGATTCAGTAACATGCTGCACTCTACTCGCTTTATTACACTGCGAGATGTAGCGCTAGGATGCACGAATAGTCTCTAAAGGCGACCACGAACTGAAGACGAAGCATATGTCGCCCACTCATCCGATGAACCGAAGACAGTTAGGCCATAATTTGTCTTTAAAAAAAATATGAGACAGGCTTGTGTCTAAAGTTGGACTTCTTCAATCCAATTGATGTGGATAGAATCAAACTTTGTGACTACCTTACGATATGACTAATCTTAGTTTAGGTACTAGTATAGTATTATCTTATCTGTGGTTTAGGTCAGGTAATGCTGCCTTCCTACGGTGCGTGGTTCTGCAGATCATCACGCACCGCGCACGACGACGCACGGCAACGCACACAGAAAAGGCTCCTGTGCTACCGCGCACCTCGGCGCACGAGACCGTTCCCATGGTGTGTCGTGCGGGCTGGTGCGCGATATCACGGACCGGTGGGAAGGGGTTATAAGATGTCAAAAAGTAATTCTTTTTGACTTTGTTTTTGGTACTCGAACCTTTCAACTGGTTGATAGTGCTAACAAATATAGTGCCCGGGTTTCAGCAGTATTTGTAGATATATTATGGACGAAACAGTAAAACAGGGCAATAATAAGCACTGGGTGCAATAAAACACGGCGCTTACGACCACACAACTCGATGACACCAATAAATAAAATTGTGCTGCATCATCTATTTACGTTTTTTATGTGACACTCGCAATAATTTATGTTCTTATCTAAGAACTGCTTCTATTTTATAGCAAGCTAAATAAAATTTGTAGGTTTACTCGTAAATCAAACAAATATTAAGGCAAAAACCACCATCAACATTTGAAACATATAAAAAACACTGGACTTATAAATCGAAAATCACGAGCAACTATCTCGTGTGCAATTTGATTATACACAGTTTGGCAATATAATAATTTCGATCCTAACACGTTTACCAAGTCGAAAACCAGCTAGGCCAACTTGTTTCACGGTTTTCAGCGTATTAATCCCGTCTGTAGAAACAGTAAAGATTTTGGTAAAAAGTGGCTGTTATTTAACTCAGGTTATGATCCCTATTAGGTAGGTACCTAATTTCACTATGACTGCATCTTATTAACAAAATATCAAAGTTACTACAATACATAAATTACACGAAGTAGAATTTAGCAAATCGAGGCAGAGAAAAATAAGTAAATTATAAAAAAATCTAAAAGAAATAAGATTCCAAGAGAGTAAAGCCTGATTGATCATGCCTCGTTCGATATCTGGGTTCCCATCGTGTATTTGTGTTGGACATTTTTATATTCCCATCATATTGTTTTCCCGAATAAGTACTTTGCCAGTTGATTTCAAGAAACTCTGCTGAAGGTTATATTCCACTATATCCTTGAATTATGAATCATAGAAATAGTTTTATCTTGGCCCGGCACTGCTTCATATAATGTTCGTGAAACCTTTCTTTTATTCGCAAAGGCTGTTCTCGTCTTTATTGGTTACTGCCTACATATCACATCGTAATGTAAGCACCATTCTTACCTAATAGTTATTTTATTGCACAAAGTTTTAGGTCGCTTCGCAAAGGATTCTATTTCTGGTTCATAACACACCTCAGCGACAAAAGTAATCGCTATCAAAATTGTTGGGATTGCTAATAGTAGTTTCCTGTAGCACTTACGAACACAAATTACATCATCGATGTTACAATTAATATGCATCGTTACTTTGAAGTTTAGTTAGTGGGAGTGGGGCGGACTAGGGCGGAGCGAGGCAAGTTTTAATAAGGGTCTCTCTGGGTCATTACAGGCTCCTAGCGGTAATTGTGACGGCGACGGGTCCCAGCACTTAACGACACTTCTGGTTGACGCAACCAGCCACTTCTTACTGCCGCCTCGTTTGTATTTGAATGGCTTTGTCAAATAAAATGAAGATGGCTGATTTAACTTTATGCTAATAATAAACTTTTAATAGTCTAAACGTTTGATACTTTATTATTTTAAAAGCACTGCTGGTCGAATTAGGAGTAATTATGTAAAATAAAAAAAAACTCTAAAGTATACTTCCTACCTAATTTGGTTTTATTTATATAAATACTCGTTTATACAATTCTTATGTGACTTAAAATAACAGGTTTAATACCTTTTGGTATGATTTGATTTTCTTTGAATATTTATTGTTATTTAATTTGTGGACAATCCACAAGACACTATCAAACCCCAAATTAATCACAGCTTGTACTATGGGAACCCAACAGCTGTAATAATACTAACACATAATATATGTTTTTTGTAAATACATTTTCAGAATACAATATAACACCCAGATAGAGAATAAAAATATGTTCACCACACAAATACACAAATATTTGTTCTCAGTGGGGATCAAACCCACTACCTGAGTCGAAGAAGGCAGGGCTTATACCAGCTGAGCGAGAGTTACGTTATTTATAAATCAGGTTGTGATGCCTATTAGGAAGGTAATTTAATTATGACTGTACCTTTTTAACAAAATATCTAAGTTAGAAGGTATAGCAACCCCAACAATATATAGCAGGAAAACTTGTGTTACCGCTTGTGAATCTCGGAGGAAATTAGTACTGTGCTACTATTTCGCAAGGGAAGCGTTCGGAAAAGCAGGTAACATTTCAAATCATAGAACTATACTGGCAACATTTGGTTTGGTTTGACGACCAAATGTTGAAAAGTCGATTGCAAAAAATTGTCGCACTTAAAAAACATAGTGTTCAACATTTTGCAGGAGAATTCCATTGATTATAATATGTTGAAGTCCCTACCGCCTACCACCCTCTTTTGATTCAGGTATGATAAATTACCATCTCTAATTAATATTGGTACTTACTTTTACAAGAAAGTTGAAATTGAGTTTTGCGTCCAAATAAAAGCAAATCAGTAGATCCAAAGAGAGGCTTTCATTATATTCAGTAAATAGTAAACCCGCACATATTTCTTCATCAATATTATTTCATTATATTTAGTAGGTAGAGCATTTTTTCTGTAAGTAAAGTTGAGGTTAATAATAAGTAAACAGTTATTCAATTTCAGTTCATAGCTCAAACATTTATTTTAAGAGCGGAAAAGTACCGGAATATAAAGGCTTCTTTATTTTCTACTTTATATCAATCGTAACTAATGTTTGTCGTGCTTTCTTAAAACGTTAGGAGTGAAACTCTCAGTTGCTATTTGTGTTACACTAATAAATGATGGAATAAGCTGTTTTTCTGTACCTATGTGTATGTAGGTACCTCTTTTTAGGATAAAAATATTTTCACCGTTCCCGGACGCTTCCACGGTGGCCAACAACCAGTCCGCTGTCGGCAAGTAAGTATTGTGGAATGATTAATTGTTCTGTAAATTGAATTCACCGTGATAAATGAAATATCCGCACAATAGGTAATAAATTACGCTGACCCGTTTGGGTGTAAGATGAAACGGTCTGAAAGTAGGCACGGATGGATGTTGCAGGATAATATACCTTGGTATAAAAACAACACTCGTTAAACACCTGCCCGAAGGTATTGTTGGCATTTTAATTCGCACGAAGCACGAACCGTTTTTGTTCGACGCACTTGTACCAGTATAACATACGATTTTGGTTTGTTTGTTTCGCGTGTTTGCATTCATTACAAACTAATTTATTTCTTCATCGAATTAGAACAATAATAATAAATATAGTGGACAATCCACACAACCACGAAGCATCGAACCCACGACCTACGGCGCAGAAGGCAGAGCTGAGAGGCAGTAAAATGATGAACAAAGCAAAGCATAAGCAATACGGGTATTCCAGTTAATTTGAAAACAACACATCTATACAAATTTACAAAAAAGTGTGTCTCTCTGATGTTTGTTGCGTTTCAGAACGGAACCCGAACTGTTCATATTATTGTATCGTTTTGCTTCTCATAGTTATCCCTTTTCAAATTATTAATAGTAGGTATAGCTATAAAACATCACTGTATTAAAATGTGGTTCGACAGAACTAGTGACACGATAAGAAGAAAAAGAACACTGTATTGATAACAACAATTGCGCAAGTAAGCCTACTGACAAGGTGCCAAACCAAAACCAAAACATGAAAATATAAAAGTTATGTTTGATCATAATGTAAGACGACGCTATTAGACGACGTCGACGACAAATGATAGACGCAATTCAATGTGAATTCTCAAAATAAATAATATTGAGAATATCTCATGCTAAAAAAAGGATTTTTCTTTCAATATAAATAGCCACAATTCCTTCTGACTCTATATTCAGTTACTTACTCTCTGGTAAATGTAGTAAGACCCTAAGCCCGTATAAAGTGTTTAAAGTATCTTCTCGACTCACAGGAATAAGTACTAGGTACTTATGTTTAGATGAAGTAGCGCTAGAAAGTGGTTGCGAGAATGTGTGTGACGGTGTGACGTATTACCTTGAAGCAGAGATAGTGTAAACACTTGGTAATGGTTGTAAAGAAGTGCTATTTAGTACCTACTTATCACTAGATTTTTAATTAAATACCGTCATCATGAGCCTGAATAAGTCCACCGCTGGACATAGGCCTCTAGACGATCGATTCTAAGTCCCTTCCATCCACCGACTTCCCGCGATCTTATCAATGTCGTCAGTCCATCAGGGCAACGAAAACATTACTGCCGGGGAAAAAGATGGCGTCGTAATGCGGAGATTATTGTTTGCCGTAATAATAAAGATAAATCAAGTTCTAACTGTATTCAATAGATAGTTTTCACTTTAACAGTGTAAGTGTCCTAAGTTTCGTCTTCCGGTTCGTGGTCGTCATTAGAGAACCTTTATTCCCCAGCGGTTGTCGGTTATCGGTTCAACTTACTAATTCTACGAGTTATGCCGGTTTCTATCACCTAGTAAATCTTCCAAAATAGCTCTCATCGTAGCTCATCACGCGACTTCAAGCTTGTGTATGAGGTCAATAGCTACCGACCACGTCTCAGTTCCAAATATAATTAAATGTTGCATAATATTACTGCCAAAAACGGAAGTCCATGCATAATTATTTATTCATCTTACCTACCTACAATACACGTGAAGAATCGGTATTGGCTTTACAAAATGGACATACTAAAAAACATTACTGAATAAAAATAAGATTTTCACCCTGCATACCTATTAAAACTTTGCACACATACAGTTTATTTTATATTTAAAAATCACTCGAGTGCCTACGCTAGCTTGAAATTGAATATTATACAATATCAATACCGCAGATAGCTATTTCTCACTCGTGTAATCAATTCGTTAGGTAATGGCCTAGGTAATATGGGCTAATAGGCACCGGTGCATATGCACTTTGAGCGATGTATTTGGCTAGAGACTGTCATTAGCTTAATTGGCTTGAGTCTGCACGACGACGTGCACATCAGGGAACGAGATGGAGGTAAGTGGCAAGCTTAATAGCTACTTAAGTAAGCTTACTCACCTAATATAGCTTTCACAAGCCAAATTTCACTGTTTAAACTATAAAACGTTCTTAATATGCTATTATGATTGTGTAATATGGGCCTAACATTGTGAGAAAGGTACTCGAGGCGCACATTTATTGAACAAAGCGGCAAGAAAAACGACGGCAACAAGCGGTGCCTGGTGTTCTAAATTGCCAACACTTCAGCTGTGAGCGTTTACTGGAGTTCACTCTAGTTCATTATTTGTTACATTGCATCGATCCGAGATCTCGGGAAGGTGTATAAAAACTGCCGATAAACCCAGTCAAATGGATTTGTGATGTCATATTTTTATTAGGGTTTTCGCTTTCGTGTGGACGTGTGATTCTCTCCTTTTCATTTGTTACTTAGAACTCCCAAGTACCGATAAGTATGAAGGATTATTACAACAACCCATCATCCTTAATACGGCTCCGACAATATATATACACAGTATATTCTGTTAAAGATATACAGCCCTACTTATAAACGCAATTTAAATTTAATCATTGCTTAAAGTTAGCCCTGTCACTGTTTGTCATTACCCAACGGTAAAAGATGGCAATAGTTTAACCACTGTTTATCTTTTGACATATTTTTATAAGTAAGGCCATAAGATTTTATTAAAACATACTAATTTTAAAGTACATAGTCTGGAAAAAGGAAGCAGCAAGTAAAAGAATGATTGTTCAAACAGAAAATACGTTTGTGTATTAAAACGGTGAGAGGCACGATGAGAGTAACTTTTTTAAATTCCAAACCAACTCACTAAAGTAATTAGAATTTTTGCTACGGCCCCATTGTGCTACGAACTCAGCTCACGCAAACTTTTAATGCGACTTCAATTCAAATGCTATTTTAAGGTTTCTCTTTGAGAAGTTGATTTTAATGAAATATCGGGTGAATAGATTAAAGAAAGAAAAATGCATTTATTTACAACGAAATTAAATGATTATAAATTGATGTGGCTACAATGAGCCGTATATAAAAATAGCACTTGCTTGACATCAACAAGCTAATTAAAAATAAATGTGTGTTGTTATTATTCAAATATTGTGAATAAATCAACGATCTGCTTGGGTGGCTCGTTGTCTTTTACATCTAACTTCAATCAGTCGCTCAAACACAGCGTCGCGTTAAATTAGGGAATTTTGGCGTAGCAGTTTTAAATCAAAGTCACTATTACTACGGCACTTTATATTCAAATGACTATGTCTGACTCATTGGGGAGACTGATCGCATTCCGCGCAAATAGAAGTCATCAATCGGAGGGGCTTTCGATCAAAGACAAGAGACAAGGGACGGTCGCAAGATATACCTGAAGAATTACTACGCTAGAAACGTTGGAGAACAAATATACGTCTTTATTTGGTCGTCAGTGACACGTGAGCTTTGAGATGTTTGATATTGTTATTTGTATGGTGTTCTCAACTTTTTTTAACAATAAAAAACAAGGAGACACACACATAAACTAACGAAAAGCAAGTTAAATAAAAGCCGGGATATTTACGAAAGCAATTGCAAATCAGATTATCAGTGCATTTCGAAAATCCACTAGCGTAAGCTGAAAAGCACCTCTCAACCGAGCTTATCGAGTTACACACTGGACAGTGCAATTTACGGACACTGTCCTATATTTATTTCTTATCTCAGTTTCGAAGCAAGTACAGCATTTAGGTATTACTGAAATCATAAAAGGCAAATTCTAATTCTCTAGTGTATAAAGTAAGCCCCGTAATCGAAAAAAAAAACAATCCGATTTCTGTAGCTGTTTTGCAACTATTGGATAGTTATTTATTTTATTAATCGCCTTCTAAAAATTAGGTGGTTGACAGTACTAAATAAATAAAATTAAAGGATGTTTCGTTCCTGCGCATGGGATATTTGAACCAGCTATCATCATCGCACATGGGCTAATCTTATTCAATTTTCTCGTATTCGCCAGCACGTTTATTTGTATTTTTGTAATCGAAATCAATTCCAGCAGCTATCAAACCAACCACACGTCACGATCAAGAGATTGTGGCTGCAGCCAGCTGGATAACTCGCGAGATTTATCCGATCTAACATTTCGGCCGTGGAAAGTTCCTAATGAAATAAGTTGGTAATCCTCGGTAATTCGTTAAGTGTTTGTGCGATAGATGCTTGTTCGAGCCCGTAGTTGAGCGTGTGGCCGGACGATAACAATGACTAGTAACATTTCATTAGGAGCTTTCGTTTGCCGCAATCTTTGACCACATTGCGCATTAGAATCGCTTTTCATCCACATCATCAGCCTAAATAAAGTTCACTGTTATATATAGGTATTGGATGTGTGCCATATTCTATATTTAGACACGTCTCTGACTACCCCATTTAAAGATCTTTAAATACTCTTTGAATACTACTATATGCCTATAGTAGTATTCAACTCGAAAAATATGTCAAGGGATATCTAACGTCCAATCAAAGCAAAGTCGTGAAACTGTTTAGATTTTATTATTATTTACGCAGCACTTTCCAGTATGCATCTGAATTAAATCAGTTTTTGGCTTACCGCATACATTCCTAAAACCTAAGTCGAGCCACCAAATTCTATTTGAACTTGGTCGACTTAATTTTGGTTCATCCTCTTATCCAAGCAAATTTTGGTTTGGTATGCTGCACTAAAAATGCTCTAAAAAATGTGTACTCAGCAGATTTTTGAGTTTTAACTGTGTGTGTGTGGTAATACTTTTTTGTTGCATAGTACTTTTTGTTATTTGTAATACCGTTTTGCCAGCATTGTTTCATCAATTTAATTTCGATCTCTCGATACTGGAAATTGCTTCCACTAATTAAATTACGCTTAGTGAACCTTCACCGTAAATACCAAATTTTCACATAATTGACGGCAATTCTGTCTATTAATTACAGTGATATCGCAATAGCTATCAATAACATCCAACGATCACGAAAGCAGATTTCACACTTGTGCCACAGAACATAAAATATTACTACGCTTGCGTTGCGCGTAATATATCAAAAGGTTTTGACAATAATTGGCGTGACGTTTATGATCGATTTGAGCTATCTTTTACTTTCTGGGCTGTTTGTAGCTTTCACAATAACTCTATTCAGCAGCAAACTATCATATAACTGTTTACTTACTTTTTTTGTACGAATTGAGATTGATCAAAAACTCTTTGGACAAAGCATTAAGATTCTTTGATAAAGTCCTTTCGTCTTCATTGTTACAGTTACTCAATGGACAATGAAAAAAAGCATGATTATTTTAAACATGATTGAAAGGAGTGAACGTCTCTCAAATTTGGGCCACGAGAGCACAGACTAACGGAATAGCCTCTGTGAAGTCCCTTCGCACATAAATAATAACTCAGCTCTAATTTCAGCTGTTTTTCTCAGTCACAACAAGCGAAGGCAATTTTAAAACATTAGTTACCTTCTCAATTTTCGGCAGAGCTTTTAAAATTATTAACGACCTAACCTGGACCACTTGAGTAACGACTTAAGATACGAGGGTTAGAATCCAAGGATAATTGTCAAAACTTTATGAAGACTGTTCAACTTTAACTGATATAAAAATGTTTGGAAAAATAAAGTTGAGCTAACCGTCGCGACGGCCGGGCACAGGTTATTTATATAAGTCATGTCTGACAGCGCCTCCGAACTGAAAGTTCACTCATATTTTTTGTTTGACAAATTGCCGTGGTAACGGGACTTGGCTAAAGTTTCACCTCCATTTAAGCCACCATTAATACCTACCCGGTGCGCGTGACTCTTTTTACATTTTATGAACGTTCCAATAACGGTCCTGGCCACTTGTATAATAACACTGATTTAATGTCTGTTATTTTCTGTTCAAGGCATGATCAAGTCTATCAAGATAAGGGTAATCGAGTCTCAAATTAATAAACGTGCCACAATTATTTCTAATTTTTGTTCTAATCTCTAGTAAGCGGGCTTGCTCCAAACGCTGAGAAGAAACTCAGGAAGATTAAGATTTTATTTAAATAAATATACTTCGGTAAAAGTTATCAAAACGGGGCATAATAAAAGTAAAACCCACAACAGGAATAGGTGCAAATATTAGTTAGGAAAACTAATATGCGGCAATTTTTTATCATATAAAAGTTTTGTGAGCTGCCTTTAAAAAAAGATTATTCTGCGGTTCTTTTTATTATTTATTAGTAAGAAATTGTATAGGTATAATATAAATTATACAATATGTATGTTCATTATTTTAGTGAACTCAGAAGATTCAAAGAAATTGGAATTTATATTTTTAAACATGTTTTCTTCATAGCTTAGATTTTCGTAGCGCTGCTACGAAGGTCTACGAAACGCGTAGCTGATAACAACAATGAATAATGTATTTTCAAATTATTTTTATCAGACAACAATGATACAATTTCCAACTAGTAAAGGTTATAGCACATTATACCGGCACCGCAACTGCGCAGCTGCAGCACGGCTTCGCCTCGAATTTAGACTACGGCTAGCTGCCAGCGCGCTAACTACGCGTTGTCCGCAAGGTGCAAGCTCGCAGTCCGCGCGCCGGCCGCGACGTGTAAGCTCACAGTCCGCGCGGTGGCCGCGAGGTGCAAGCTTGTTGTCACCGCGAACTCAATATTGTTATTATGGCATTTATGATTGAACACTCGCCTGGCTTTAGCTGCCGACTCGGAGTCGGCGCGTAATAAGCATGCCGTCGGCGCGCTGTGCGCACAAGGTCCGCTCGCTTGCAGCACGCGGGCTGCGAGTCGAGTTGTGTGGTAGCGGCAAGCGCGCTGACTGCCCGCCGTTGGCTTTTTCATATTGACATTATAAAATATATTATACTACACACGATTTAATGCTCTAAATTGAATGACAAGTTAATTGCTGGTTTGGAGCGGTGCTGTTGCGGTGCCGGTATAATGTGCTATAACCTTAAGAAGCATATTAATATAAGACGTTGCATGCTAGTAATATATTCAATAGCAGTTAAAAACATAAATTATAAAAATTATTGAGAAACTTACAGATTGAAATACTTTTTTGGATGACAAAGATTATTCACAAATTTGGTAAAATTCTAGACTTTCTAAACTTAAGTATTTTGAATACTATGCTATAGGCTCTGTACTTAATACTGTATTGACTGAAATAAATTATTTTAGAACAAGAATAATAAACGATCTCGATTCTCATATGGACGACTGGCGCATTATAGCCAAAGATCGAGAGGTGTGGAAGAAGGGGAGGGAGGCCTTTGCCCTGCAGTGGGACGACCCAGGCTAAAAATAAAATAAATAATAAAATAAAAATAATAAATAAATATGATTAACAATCCATACAACACTTATCTAGCCCCAAACAAAGCAGAACTTGTACGATGGGAACTAGATAGCTGATATAATACATATATAAATTTTTTCATGTTAACATACATAAATCTGTATTCACAACACAAAAATATTTGCTCTCGGTGTGGATTGAACCCACGGATTACGACGAATAAGAGTTGATTTGATTTGCAGGGCTTAAATTATTTAGGGATTTAAATTATTTATTATTATTTCAATATAATGAATGAATGGAGGAAGTAGGAGTGTTTTATACAGTTTTCGTATTTATCTAACATCATCACTTTTTGGTATGTTATAAACGAACAAACCAACAATTAAATGTTTTAGTCGAAGATCAAACTTTACATTGAAATTCAGCGTGTATGCCAGCCGCAATACCAAAATCAATTAAATATACATTCCGAGTCAGTGAGCTGAGAAATGCACGGGTGTGCTCGCATCGCATCGGACTCTGGGGCCCGCAAACATTCTGCATACTCATAAAAAACGGCTAAACCAAGAAATTATGAAAGTGTTTTGCACGCTTGCTCATTTTATCAAATTATAAGTATAAATATTTTAAGTATCTATACAGTTTTAAGTTTAAAATAATTTTGTAACACCTTATATTCCAGGTTTTATCATAAGAAGTACTTCGTAATTAATATTTTGTTTTATGTTGGATCATCGCTCATCGCCTTGTTTACAACTCAAGTACTTACATACCAAAACTCAAGCACTTCTATATAAAAAATAGAGTAGTGAATGTTACTTCGTTATTTTAATGTAATTTATACGGACTCTCTAATGCAAAATTCAATACCTCGAAAGACACCGACGTAAATTAATATAAAAAGTTAAAATATCAAACGGAGATAAGGAGATATTTTAACCCCCGTCGGCACATAGAATGAGATGATAACAAGGCGTTTAGTATTCCAGTCACGAAGGCTCGATCCACCTGCTTTTCATATCACGACAATTGCCGACCCCGAGGAGTCGGCTCTCCAGCGGAATGACAATTCTTGTCTATGAAAATCAATTGGAGGGAACGATGAGCGCCAGCCCCGGCGACAATTCCAATTTCATTAATGGCTTCCGTCTCGGCGCTCCTGCGGACTCCAGCCTGCCAATCTGTTTGTGGGATCGCCGATACCGTCATTACAGCTCTAGAGATACGATTATGCCACCGCCTTTCATATTAATTCATACGTTCTGGTTACAAACGCAATTTGCACTTGTTCGAAGTGGAAATAAAACAGTAACTTTAGAATCCAATTTACCCATTAACAAATCAATATTCACTCCCGCTGTGAACTCGCACTAAATTTTCATATTGCCGCAATACAAATCTGGAGCAGAGTAGGAATGGCTTTGAATATCCATTATCGCTTCGAACGTGTTATGGCATGCCTAGCAATAACAACTAGCTCATAAGTTCGCATGTGCTATGTGTAACTAAGATTATACGGATGGATTTGAATATCGGATCATTATAATCAGTATCTACTTATACCGGTCCTTGAATTAATTTGTATGAATAATCTATCAGCGTGTCCCGAGATCAAATAACTGGAACTGATTCAATACTGATGAAACATAATACAAAGTCGCTATTATTTTTGACCTTTTTAGCGTTTTATAATCGATTATTAAAATTTTGAGGGTGTCTATTGGAATCTGTGACCTATACCTATTGTAGCACAAGCCTCTTGAAATGATACTCCGTATATGTAGTTCCAGTACTTTTTATTAGCTTCAACAATAATTTAAGTACAATCGCTTTTAAAGAATCCTAGTCTACCGTCTCGCTCGACGTTTCTATCCGGAATGGTCGCCTGCTCGCGCGCAGCGCGCCCGTTTCGACAATAAAACCAGATATTATATAAATGTATAGCTAAGCGCGTATCTATAGCTACGTGCTATATTCAACAATAATTGTAATACGCTAACAGACGGCCATTCTGCAATAGGAATGTCCCTATTCCGAAATACTGCTCGGCCATTCTATAATGACGGGTATGGACCCCATACCAAAAAGGAAAAGAAGAAAAAAAACTATACAAAACAACAACAACAAAAAAAACTTAACAAAATCAAACATTTTGGTATATGCAAACGAGGGTAATCATTAGATTTTACATGAACAATTGAACACGTTAGTAAGTAGAAAGAAGGATCACAGTTGATAAGATTTATCTAAATAATGTATTACCTAATAATACATCACGTATTTTGTCAGTATCAATGTATTTAAAACTAAAGATATTCTTTACATAATTGAACACTAGACTAACAATTCCATCGCGCCAAAATCAAAGGAATTTAAATAAGATGCCACTACTATAATAAGAATACTGCATATATTTTTATACTGCAATACTTTTTATTGCATATATTTTATAGTTCGATTTGCCGGTCTCATTATTGACTCTCTTCCAGGTAGCTCAAATAGCTTTTGTGGATTTTCTAATTTTTCTTTTAATGGGCAATGAGTTTGCTGTATGACATACTCTTTTAAATGCCTTAAGAGTGGTTATTAATATGTTAAATAAGTGCTGGGTCATCGAACTATGATTCCCTAGCAGTATGTAGCTCATATTATAATGTATTCCTACTTTTGTTAATACCTGGTGTAGACCAGTCAGCGAACGCTACCCTTGTACTAGCTTTACATGTTTTTAATTTAAACGTATCCATAAGTTCTTCATTTATTAAATATGACAAGTTGGTGAAAATATCATTCGAATCAGGCAAGCAAGGTATGAAGGAAACTTTCAGTTCAATATTGTTTTGAAACATACGGCTCTCTGTGATATGCTGGTGGGATATCGAGTTTATTTAAAACTGTATAAGCAAATCTAGCTCTATGACCGTAGTGATCTGAACTACTGATTTACTAACTGGCTCATGACTGCTTAAAATATTGTGAAGACAGGTGGCCGTTGCTAGTGTCACCCTTGTTGGAACTTGAAACAAGCAGAGTAGGTCAACATATTTAAACAAATTTAGCAGCCTCTCAGAAAGAGGGTGATTTGGGATATCTATATTAAAATCTCCACAGATCATTACGGTTTTGTAGTTAAATATTTTACGCAGTTTTCCAGAATGGGTTCATACAAGGTGAAATCTGCGTCCGGGGGACGGTAAACGCTCATAACTATGTGCCACTCCAGCTCCACACACGACAGCTCAACAGTCCTCTCGATACTGAGATTCGCAATGTCTTTACGCTTCTTTGATTGCATTTCAATTGATTGTTAACAATAACTAAAGAACCATCTCGAATAGCGTTCTTCCGTTTAAAAGAGCTTATAATACTATATTTTTTTATAAAAAGGGAGTAGCTCTAGTTCTACTATCCAGTATTCTGTAATAAACATGATATCTATACTAAAACACTTCAAAAATATCTCTTATTCTAATACTTTGCTGGGAAGCCCTTGCATATTTTGGTGTACGACATTTAAAGTGCTTGGACTTCCCATTGTCGACGACGCTAGTTTCAATGTTGGGCAATAGACCCCTAAACTTGTTCACCCGTTTTAGTACTGCTTGCTACTAACTGCGGGCTTGTCTGCGGAATGTGTTAAAAAACGTATAACAGGATGAACAAAATATTAAGTGCTAACAATTTAGCAATAGTCATTTTACTACGTTTACTTAAGGACATAGTACCTCTAGTCAATCTAAAATTACTAATAAACTGTTAGTGTCGAAATACAAAACGTCTCTATGACGACATGACAAATTGTACAGCATTAAGTTATACTTCAATATATTCTCGTTTTGGTGGGCAGCCAGTACATTTAAAAATAGAAATGCACTTCAAATAATTAGTTCCTTAACCATGCGTTAGACTATGCTGACTGCCAGGCAGCACTCTCGAGTTCAAAATCATACTTTATTATTTCTGCATCCTTGACACTACTGCTCTCACCTAATTGAACTATTAGAGTGGTGTCTTTGTCAAGATTACTATCATCATCACGTTATCAATACAACATAGCGCCACCGTATACGTACCACAGAACCAGTCCGATTCAACGTCCGTTTAGCCATCCGAAAGCCACGGTCCGAATCAACGTCCGTTAAGCCATCCGAAAGCCACGGTGCAATCCGTGCAGACATCTCTGCATTGCTCTCAGCCCGGGGCGTACCGACTTCCCGGACTGGGCACTACTCACTGCTGCTCATTCAATGCAGAAACAACCCGGGGCGTACCGACTACCCGGTCTGAGCACTTTTAACTTCTGCTCGCTCAATGCAGAACGACCCGGGGCGTACCGACTACCCGGTCTGAGCACTTCTAACTTCTGCGCGCTCAATGCAGAAACAGCCCGGGGCGTACCGACTACCCGGGCTAATCCACATCGAGTACCTAGTCTGAAAAGGTTATATATGAAATGAAATGAAATGAAATGAAATGAAATGAAATGAAATGAAATGAAATGAAATGAAATGAAATGAAATGAAATGAAATGAAATGAAATGAAATGAAATGAAATGAAATATTTTATTTGCAAGAAGCATGGTACAATTCGATCGTCATGTAAGAAAAAGTGGCTCGCATACTTCGTCGGAGACCGACATACAAAATTCACAATGTAGATTATATAATATGTTAAATTAAAATAAATCGGTACCTACGTCAGAATAATAATAATAATAGTCAAAAATATTAATTAATTAAAAAAAAAAAAAAAACTCATAGAACATAACAACATAATTACAATATAACATAAATCAAACGAAATCCTTAACGCTATAAAAACATTTTTCCAAAAGCCATGAATATAGTTTCGTTTTGAACTGTTTAAGTGGTAGCTCTCGAATAACTTTTGGAATTTTATTATATATTTTGACGGTCATAACATAGCTATTTTTATGGGTTAAAGCAGTTTTATGGCTTGGAAATAGCAGCCTAGTGGGGTCTCTATATTTAAGTTTGGAATGTACTTTTTCGGAATATGTGTCAAAAAATTTATTATGTTCTTTTACAAAACAACCAACTTGAAATATATACATACCTGTTAAGGTTAACAATTTAAGTTCCTTGAAGAGAGGTTTACAAGATACTAGCGGTCCTACGCCGCATAAAGCCCTGATACATTTTTTTTGAACAATAAAAGCTCTATTCACCTCAGTAGAGTTTCCCCAGAGTAAAAGCCCGTACCTTAACACCGAGGCAACATAGCCGTGATATGCAGTCAGAGCTGTCTTTTGTCCCGATATACGACGAAGCTTATTGATTGCATAGACAAACCGGTTCAGCTTATTGCAAGTGTTATGAACGTGCGACTTCCAGTTACAATGTTTGTCTAAAGTTATACCTAAAAATTTAATTTCGTCAACTTTCTCTATTACCTCATCACGATATGTCAAGAAATAGAGATATGTGTATAGGGGAAGAAAAGGTAATTTGATTGTGTCTAAATCCGTTAGACACCAAACAACAACCATCCTCTTCTTCAAACAAATAAATTATTTCATTTCATTTCACTTCATTTCATTTCATTTCATTTCATTTCATTTCATTTCATCTCATCTCATCTCATCTCATCTCATCTCATCTCATCTCATCTCATCTCATCTCATCTCATCTCATCTCATCTCATCTCATCTCATCTCATCTCATCTCATCTCATCTCATCTCATCTCATCTCATCTCATCTCATCTCATCTCATCTCATCTCATGATAAGTTCAGATTCAGACTAATCCAGAGCTTCAAGTGATCAGCCGGAAAGATGTTGTTGTTCATTTTATTCATTTTATACTTCATATCTATCCTTATCTAATACCGCACTGTCTTTTGATAGGCCCCGGAACTAAGGGCTAGTGTTTTACTTTCACCTTTATCAGGGTTATGGTTCGGTATCGTTACGAGATCTCCCTCTCTTCCCTTCTTGTCAGCACTCTTGTTTTTTCGAAATTTTCCTTCATCTTGTCTTGTCTATTTTCGATTCTCCGTTGTATAGATTTCCTAGTTATTTTTTTTAAGTTTTTTTTTTTTTTTCTCTTTCAGCGCCTGTGATCTGTTCTACAGTTTCCAGAGCCCTTCTTAGGATACCTTCTTCTTGGCTTAATGTTCTCTGACCGCTTACTTTGTCTAGATTTCCAGCTACTATCCGGACTCCGTGAAAACCGGGCAGATTTATTGCTATCAATAGGCGGAGTATAGTTCAACCTTTCATGGAATGACATTCTTGCAACAGCCGTGTGGTTATGTGTGGAGTCGTTACTCAATTCATCAAACAGTGATTTCAAAAGTCAACGTTCATTCAGGATTAGGATTGGATTAGTGAAATGGTTTGGTAGGTAGTAGTAGGAAGAAAAGGAAATAATAAACTTGATGAGAAACAACAAAAGACATATTTTCCTATGCGGGTAAAATAAACGACATCATCACACATCATTGGGCAAACATGCAGGTTAAATACCTGAGCCTGTAACAGCAAGTCTATCTACTTTATATGATATAGGTAAGGTATTTTCAACGAACGATGTAGGTAAGTAACTATGTGTTTCTGATAGCCCCTTCCCACCGGTGTGTGATATCGCACACGGAGGCGGATCAGCTCGCACGACACACCATGGGAACGGTCTCGTGTGCTGAGGTGCACGGTAGCACACCCTTTCTGTGTGCGTTGCCATGCATCGTTGTCGGCTGTGCGTGATGATCTGCAAAACCACGCACCGTAAGACGGCAGCATAATGCTTCATAGTTGGCTGGCACCGTATGATACCTATTTATTTAGGTCACCATAATCGCGATAAATACATTTATTTGCTTTAATTGTGTATATAATGTCAGTTAGACATACATAGTTGTAAAACAAAAACAGTGGCCCGACCTTGTGGCGCCGCCAGCCGCGCGCTGCCGCGCCGTGCCGTCGCGTCTCGTTGAGCGGCAGGCGGTAGCCGCCGTGCCGATGCCGGCGCCGGCGCTGGCCACGCATATCGAGCTCGGCGCACATCGCGCGATATTGTTTACTACGTGTACACATACGTACTACCTATTTAGTTACATAGATGCACAAAGTTAGTTTTATATACAAATACATGCACCCACCAACGTTATACGTCCAATAAGTAGGTACATCCAATTTGGAATAGGCACCTGAGGTAGTACCGTCGACATCAATAGTTGATGACTTACCGAAATTCAGGTATGTAGTACACAAAGTTGCTTATCATTTGGCTCTTATTATAGTTTCTCGTCGAGTGTTCACTAGTACTTACTAACTAGTGATGGCATTAAAACTTAGTCTCCTTTTTTTTATACCGATCATCATCTATTTTTGTTGGTGACTGTACCTGGAGTTTGTAAGAGCGCAATGCCTAATGCCAATTAAATCTAAGTAGGTACGATGCGGTACGACAATGGTACCTAAGAATGCCATGGTGTCAAGTAGCATGTGAGGAGGTAGGTAAGTAGCATGTGAGGAGGTAGGTAAGTAGCATGTGAGGAGGTAGGTAGGTACATGCATCGCTAAACAGTCTTCTCCCACATGTTGGCTTCGATACCATTTAGTGCAGTTTAACGTAACCACATCAGACGAATGTCTTTCTTACCTTCGGTACATCGTAAGTAAATAGAAAAATACAAAAATAATCTGTACCTTTGCGTCTCCATGCAACTCAATTGGTTTTATAACCACATACCTACTTAGCTACCCTACGTGGTACGGTATGGTATGGCACTGTTTTACAATAGAAAACATACACAGGATGTGCGTAGCGCACGAGCATCGTTGCACAGGATAATGTAAAGTTACGTACCTTCAATTTTCTTTTTTTTTTTACCAATGTCCTCGTCCACTTCTGACTGTAGCACAAACCTCTTGAAATGATACTCCGTATATGTAGTTCCAGTACTTTTTATTAGCTTCAACAATAATTTAAGTACAATCGCTTTTAAAGAATCCTAGTCTACCGTCTCGCTCGACGTTTCTATCCGGAATGGTCGCCTGCTCGCGCGCAGCGCGCCCGTTTCGACAATAAAACCAGATATTATATAAATGTATAGCTAAGCGCGTATCTATAGCTACGTGCTATATTCAACAATAATTGTAATACGCTAACACTATGGATACTTTGTGCCTAGATAACTAATTCACAGTGGTAAACCCTATGTTACATAGCGTCTGTGTACTGTGTGCTGACTACATACCGAATAACAATGTCCATATTACATTACCGACACTGCGGTTACTGATCAACTCACAGCAAGTTACTGTTGATTACAAATACAACGGTTCGCTACGGGTTCACTATATCTATTATGGCAGTTAAACTCGGATTATATACGAATCTAAAAAACGTAATTATATAGTTTATGTTCCCACTATATTTTATTGCAGCTACAAATTACTGGAGTTTTTATCTACAATAATTATTGTTCTGTAAATAACTAACTGATGACGACGGGCGTCTTTGTTTTATAAAGTTTTATAAAATGATTATCAACTAGGTTAAATCTTCAAACTGATTAACAAAGGCTCATTGTTATCATAAGTATACATCCTATAACAATATTTATTTTATTTTTACTTCTTATTATGTTATATTTTATTATTTGTACGGGACATCAAGCATAGAATAGTGGTTTTATTTGACACACGTTTGGCCACGTTGACCGTAGGTACATTATTTAAATGCTTTATCAGGTAGGTACATCAAATTTTAGGTATGTCAGGATTTCACTTTTGTACACAGACGTTTTTCTAATTTTCGTTAATTCTTTCGTTCCAAAGGTTAAATAAATAAATACATATTATATACAATCCACACACTATCTAGCCCCAAACTAAGCAGAGTTTGTACTATGAGAACCAGATAGCTGATACATTATAATGCTTATATACATTTTTTTGTACATAATTATGTATCTTTGACACAATATAATACTCAGACAAAGAACAAAAATCTGTGTTCGCCACACAAATATTTGTTGTCTGGAAGTGATTACTCTTAGCGATAAGGCCACCCATTGTACCTTTATCTGTAATATATGTCTTTTAAAATGTATTATTTTGTGTACAATAAAGTATTAATCTATCTATACACACGCAAGGTTTTATCAATTCACCTCTACTCTTGAACGAAGTCATGTGTTATTTAATATTTACCCACAAAGCTTCCACCCATATTGCTCGCATTGTCCTCGTATTACAAAAACGGAACGCGTCAATTTTGTGTCAGAAAAATAAGTAGGGTTTCAAATTGAAACAAAAGGCAACCAATTGTTGTGACATTGTATGAAGTGAGTTAGATACATCACCGTGTTTAATTAGCAGTGTCAGCCGCATGCCTACTGGCATTGCTTCTAGGGTTTGCTATACAAATGTTTAGCCGGAACATTATTCATAGGGATTATCAATATAGGTGGTATTCAGTAGAGGTAATTTTCAAAAATATCATATTTATCAAAAAATAAATAATACTTGGTACCACCTAAATCAAAAACACACCACATACACATTCATGATCACATAAAAAAAAATTCTTGAGTATGAATTGAGCCCACAACCAACAAAACCGCTGTGCTGCTGTAGAGCCAGTTGTTTCTTTTTGGTAGCTTCGATACCAAATCATAAAAAATAACCAACCTCCCCAATACATTTGGAATATTCGGCTTTTTCGAAGCTTTGTTTATTTTGTCCGGTTTTAGAGATCCTTCCCGTACAAGCCCTAACCAGGCCTGTTGCGTGTATGCGCGGATTTTACACGCATCTATCCTAGCGCGGATTAATACTTTGGTTTGGTTTAGCGTGGCGGCTTACAGGCCTACAATGTAATTAGTTTGGGTGTTACGTGCTACGAACAATTCCCTTTAGATATACGATTTATTCAAATCCCTCTATTGTCTGCAGGTAGGTAGATCAATGAATTAAACCAACTTTAATGAAATTGTATATGTTCCATTTGATGATAATGTAATTCTGGAATAGTGAAGTGTGAATAATGTTTACTCACGCACGCACGACTCCACGCTAGAGCTGAATAAATAGACAACAGTAACTCGTTTAATAAATTCAGTCAGCGCTCTTGGGTTTCGTCAACATTGGACACAAAAATACAAAACCTACAAAATTGATTTATTTATTTATTGAAACCTGGCTTTTTACGAAACATAGTTTTTCAAAAAATCTGGATTTTTTAATGTTAACATAACAATTATCTATTGCATGTTTCATATGATGATGTATAATTGTATATATTGAGATACGTCATTCGAGCAGCGCGTGGGCAGTCATCCGGAAATAGTGACGAAAGAAATCGATCACCGCGAGTTTATTATACAAATGATATTGAAAAAACGAGAGCGACGACTTCGCAACGACACCTTGACACCGGACGCCCTTGACTTCAGTGAAAACGGTCGCCACCTCATCAGCTGATCTCTTGGTTTGTAACAACTGATTGATTTTTTTGCGGCCGGACTACAAGCCATTTCAATTGTTTTTAATTAGTTAATAAGGATGATTGATCACTTATGGGTACATGACAAACTGACTTTTTTTTAATATGAAATAAACGAAGTTACCTGGTACCTCTTACTCCAGATAATTTTTTTTATACATTGACGATGCTACATGTGTATAACACTTTCCTTACTTTACATGAATGTAATTAGTAAATATTTATTAAACCTGCTGAACATTTAAAAATGTTGCTGCGGAAATCGTACCCGCACTTATTGCAACTCAGGCAGTTTATAGGTTAGTCACCGGCTGCATCATAGAGGTCGTCAATATTTTTTTTACCAATTCTCTACGATATCTTATTCAGGTCAGCGACGCGTACATGACCGTCATTCTTCACCCTGACATTAAATGAGACAAGTAACAAAGACAGTGTTATTGGCAATAGTATAAAAGCGAAGAGAAAACTGTAACAGGCATCATTTGGTAACTATTGCTAAACAGAACTAGGAGAGCGAAGCAACATGGGAAAAATTGTGTTAGTTTGCTTGGCAGCAGTGGTAGCGGTGGCCTGCGCAAGGGACGTGCGTCAGAGGAGAGATCTACTGGCAGCTGCATCCAACCACTGGGAGAAGGGAGGTGGTGGTGAGCATCACGGCGACCACCACAGCGAGCATGGCGAACAAGGTGACAAGGGATACAAGGGCTACCACGAACAAGAACACGGCAAGAAGGGACACTCCAACCACGAAGGTCACAAAGGACACTACGACGAGCACGGAGGTCACAAAAAAGGTCACCACCACGACGACGGCTACTATGACGAGCACCATCATGGCGAAAAGGGTGAAAAAGGACATGGCTTCGAAGAAAAAGGGCACTTCCATAAAGGTCACTCCACCAAAGGTCATCACGGTATCCACAAAATAGACGAGTTCAAGAAGGACAAGCATTTCCACGATAAGCACGGAGAATCTGGATTCGAGGAAGGGTACGGTGGGCATCATCACGAAGGGGGTTTCAAGAAAGGCGGGCATTTCGATAAGGGCCACAAGGAAGGTGGGTTCCATGAGCACGAGGAGGGCAAGAAAGGTCATCACGAGGAGGGAGGTCACCACCACAACGACAAGGGCTTCCACGACGAGGGCGGGCACGACGAGCACTGGGCACATCACGCTGGGGAAGGCAGTAAGGGCGGCCATGAGGACCATAAGGACTGGGGCTGGAAAGGACACTAATAACGCATTTTGAACTTTTATAATGCTTGCTTTTTGTTATTGTTAAATATTTTGTGATACAGAAATAAATGATGTGAAACTAAACTGATGGTTTTTTTTAGAATGGAGTCAAAAAAAGCAATGTAAACTATATACAGGGTGGAATTTTGTAATGCCACCTGGAGGGAAAGTACTCATAATCCTGCAGATAGAAAATTTTACTCAAAGGAAACATTCCTTTATTTTTGAATAGAAAGCAAACTGCATTCAAAGATTTTCGAAAACTCTCTTCTCTCAAAAAAAAATATCTTCTGAAAAAATTACACCCTAAACTTTTATTGCACCAATCGTTAGGGTCAATTATAGGGATGAAATCTCTCTAACACATGACAATATGTATCTTTAATCTGTATTGTTGTAATCTACCGAGCTTTTGGGTCTAGACATAAACCTATTTCATATAATTTTCCAGTTATTTTGCTTATTTACGTTACTACTTAGCAACAAAATATACGTAAAACGTTTCAAAGCATTCAAGAAGCACCATTTCCTTTCATCTTGCATAAAATAAATCTCTCTTTATATTTTATTTCGCTTGAACCATGTTCGAAGTAGCAGGTACGAGAACGAACGACATAAACGTATTGTTGGTGTTGGAGAGTAATCGAGATAATAATGAGGGCTATTTTTCTCTCGTATTTTCTCCTACATGAAGGAGGCTATCTGGCTAAGGACGGCGCGGCTTAAGATAATAGAAAAGAATCACTTTTAGTAACATTCACATTCACTTTTACTCGGATGTAGTATGTACATTATCTCATGAGCTCTCATGGTTTTACTTATAAAAATGAGAAAAGATAAACAATGCAGTGCAGTTATTAACAGTGACAGAACTAGCAATTTTTAAAATGCTATGTTTAAATAAATAAATATTGTGGACAATTCACACAACACTACCCAGCCCCAAACTAAGCAGAGCTTGTAATATGGGAACCCGATAGCTGATATAATACTTGAATACATTTTTTTTTGTAAATACATACTTAGAATACAATATAACACCCAGACAGAGAACAAACATCTATGTTAACCACACAAATATTTGTTCTCGGTGGGGATCGAACCCACGACCTACGGCGCAGAAGGCAGAGCTACTACCAACTGAGCTAGAGGCCAGTCAGTTTATAAGTACCTATACCCACACTCATCCACGCTCAGCTAACAACAACAAACCACAATTAGTATTGACATAAACACTCCTCCAGCACAATATTATTCATCTACTCCACATGTCTACATTTCAAATTGAAATACCAGGTAGGTACTTAAGTTCAAGCTCAGCAGATAATAGTTATCTGCCCTATAAATAGTCAGCGGAGTGGGGGCCCTAGTATCCTGTAGCACAGGTTTCCCTTAACCTATTTCAGACACCAGTCTCTCGAAAAACAGATAAACTTGTTTCTATAGCAACGTTTCTAACACACAATTTTATGACCCACTAATGTATAATTTCACCTTAACATCAATTTATTATAATGTACTTAATTACATTAAGTCGTTCTAAGTTTGTTTTTTCATTAGAGAGAATAAATTATTTTTATATTATGTGTGGGACACAATCGTTACATTGCTTGAACTGTTTAGTCGCTCAATTCCAATTCTATGTATGTATGTACTTTTGATTGACATGAACCACATAATTATCAGCATAATCGTGAAAAACAAGAACATTTTACAAGCACTAAAAATATTTCAAACCTATTTTTTGCAAAAGGCAAGGAACCTGTTCTACGCCGTAGCGGCTATGCTACGAAGTAGCGTGACATCATCATTAGTACGGTGCATGTTCGGTCTACGGACAAACTATCACAATAATGAATGTCTCACTTATTAGAAGTATTCAATTAAATGGATCCGTATCCTAATTTTGCAGGTTTTACATAATAATGCGAATAGAATAACCTAATATAAATATTATCTGCTCCTACGGCGTAGCAACCAAGCTACGTCGTAGTATGTAGGAATTAATCACGAAGTAGTTTTCTATGTGTCTTCTTGTTTCTTGATTTTATAATTAGTATAGTTACTTTTTAGTAAACATAGTTCCAAATAAATTGAGACCATTTTGTTTTGGAATAAAATTGTGTACATTACACCCGCGTCATTTTGGAAAATAAATTATCTTGTCATATAATAATCTTCTTTTGGTGTCTTTATCCATCGACCATCAGCGACCTTCACAACGTCATCGGTACATTAGGCTGCCGCATCCATCTTCCGCATCGTCTTCCGGTTCGTGGTAATCTTTGTTCCCAGCAGCTTTCAGCTAAGTTACATTGAGGACGTTGAATAAAATTATGAATCAACTCAAAACTATATAAATTGATATGGCTTGCACATTGCAACTTATACTTGCTAATGCTGAGTGCTTAGTCTTGGGTTTTCTACGGAATTTCTCGTTTTTGATTATATTACGTTATCATTACAACTACGAGTATGGTTTGTGGTACATTGGAAGATGTACAACATGTTTTGCTGGAGTGTGTTCGAAATGATAGATTTAGATTAGGTTGTTTTGGAAGAAGATGTATGAATGTTGGTATGATAAATAGCATCTTGGCTTGTCCCTTGTCGGATCAAGCCAAGATGTTATATAAATTAGCAGAAATTGGTTTAGCTAGACAATAATAAGTTTGTATAAATTTAGAATAAGTTAAGTTTTATTTGTTGTTTTATTATAGGGCAGTGAGGTCGCATAGCGGCCCTTTAAATAAATTAAAAAAAAAAAAACAACGAGTAACATGATGATGCTTTGAAACATCTCTGACGTTTCCAGATACAATTTGTAATCGTAAATATCTATTTAAACTATGAAGCTCATGCAGAAATTATGACTCTGGTATATTATGTAGAAGTCGTTATTTCAACTTAAAATCTATGTACATTTTTATAAGAACCACCAAATACATAGGCGAAAGAAACATTTCAGAGAAACTTGTCATCGTATTAGTGGTGCACACAATAACAAGGTATTTCCGCAGGTCGTAGAACTGATGGTGGTCACCAAGAGAGAAGCAGGATAAACCATTGTTTTAGTAAAAACTTCAATTTAACGATCCACCTGCTAGTTGTGTAAAAAAGTATTTTGAATGGCGCTGGTCAAGCTATATACGATTACTACGACAAAGGGACATTTTTATGTTTGTACACATACCAACATTAAAAAAAAACGTGTCCGATTTGTTTTGTGTCAGAGTAATTTTACATTCAAACTTCCGAGTGTTTTAATTTGCTCATGTCTAGATAGCCAATTGGTAGGAAATCTCTCTTCTTAGTTATCTCATTAAACCTTGACACTACAAAGCAAGAAACTTACCTCACCGGTTCTTATTGTTGGTATATAAAATCATTGCCAGCGATGAAGCTATCATTCACAACTGCAACAACCAAGCAATCAACCATGAGAAGGAGCTTGCTCGTGGCATTCGGCCTGCTGGCCCTCGCAGCCGTCGTCTCCAGTCGGGACCTAAGGGAGGAGAAGGAGGCCGACTTGGAAGTAGCCGCATCGGGCCACAAATGGGACAAAGGTGGCGGCCACGAACACCACGAACACCACCACCACGATCACGGTGATCACGGCCACAAGGGACACAAGGGCCACCATGGACATCATCACGGCAAAAAAGGACACCATCACCATGAAGGGCACAAGGGCCATCACGGGGAACACGGCGGCCACAAGAAGCATCATCATCATGACGACGGCTACCATCACCATCACCACCATGGCGAGAAAGGCGAGCACGGGCATGGACACGAGGAGCACGGCCACTGGCACAAGGGACATGACACGAAGGGCCACCACGGCGTTGAGAAGCACGACGAGTTCAAGAAGGACAAGCACTTCCACGATAAGCACGGTGAGAAGGGCCACCACGAGCACCACGGAGGTCATCACCACGAAGACGGGTACAAGAAGGGTGGACACTTCCACAAGGGACACAAGCACGGCGGCCACCACGAGCACCACCACGGCAAGAAGGGACATCATGAACATGGCGGCCACCACCACCACCACAAGGGACACCACGGAGACGGAGGCCATCACGAGCACCATCACCACCACCACGACCACGGCAAGAAGGGCGGTCACGAGGACCACAAGTCTTGGGGTCACAAAGGATAAACGCGACTTGTTACTTGATGCTTTCTTACAAATAAGTGTTTTAGTTATGTTTTATACGTCAAAGAATATTAAACTATAAAAAATATTACATGTTTATTATTATTATTACTACTGGTGTTATCTTAACAGCTAGCCAAAACGAGTCATAAATTTACAATATTTTTTAGCCAAAATCAACATTCAACTTCTATACTAAAATATCTTTAACATTAAAAAGTACAAGATATCTACCAGAGCATCGACTATAAACAAATTATTTTTAAAAGGCAGATACATACCGGTAAAAAAGTTGAGATCGTAGCGCACTCGCTTTGCCAAGTCTTCCCAGTACATACCTTCCCACAAAATATTTCTTGGCAAATTATACGCACAGGCTGGTTATTAAAAAAGTAAATGACTTATTTGGAAAAACTTGCCAAGGCCAATTCGATGAACTTCCGTTTTAAATAATTTATTTACATTGCTTTTATGTGAATGCTCAAAAGAAGAGCAGGAGAAGAATCGAAACTAGGATGCAGATTTTTTTTACACTTCACATAAAATAACTTATTAAACCTAAACTTCAGCTTTCATTCACACTTGAACATTATCTCAGAACATTATTGTTTATACAATCACACTCACACATGCACATAGGTGTTTATTATAACAATTTATCTACAGCCCAAAAGAATATAAGTTTAATCCCTTATTCCGCCGGACCTGACTCCTAATTTCGAGTGTAATAAAAACATCAAGGTATTGAAAATCAAAAGGTTTAACAAGTACAACAAATCAAAAGGTTGTTTGGTTGATTTAATCTTACATTATTAGGTAAAATAATACCCGTGAGACGGCACGTGAAAGTAGCAAGTTGGCGACATAGAACTACGCTCTTAACGCTGAAACTTTCATGAAAGCAAATTACGTGGAATAGGAGAACTAACCGGAAACTGTACAAATCGGAAACCGCATAAAGTAATTTGGTTCTGTCCTGCCACTGGCTGTCACAATGTCACGCCCCGCAACTGTTTATTGTATTCGCGCTCGGTGGCTACTCTGGCTGAGCTATAAAATGTCCTAGGTGAGCTAACACAGCGCTATGTTGAACGAGCCACACTTTACAAAATCGTACCTTATGCAGTGCTTTGTTGTTTCCAACATTCAAATACTTCTGAACGCGCATTTTTTTATTAAACAAAGTACGATGACACGATGGTTTTCACTTCGTTTGTGTTATATGTCTCCGCCTACGTAGGACATAAATGGAAACAATTCATCCAGTGTGAGACAGCCGTTACCAACCCATTCCTAGTTTTGCTGCAACCTGAACTTTACAAGAGTATATGTATAATAAAAAATCGGCTGTATAAAATATAGCTCTATTCAATTCTATATAGCTGAACGACTGCCAGGTAGGTCTAGCAGGGCTCCATATGGTTATGGCTATGGCTGTCAAATTGTGTATAGATAGGCTGGCCCACACATTCATTTTCTTCTTGGGTTTGAATGTGTTGACACTGTTGGCACAATTTTGACAGCCATAACCATATGAAGCTCATGGTAGGCCAGCAGGTGTATTAAGTCCTGAAACCACAGATCCTAATTATCTACTTCACTAGGTTCACCTTCGCTCCACCATTCCCTATTATCTATCTGTCTAAATCCAGATTGCTTGTAACCCCAGATGTTGGTAATCAGTTCGCAACTAATTAGAATTACTTACCTACCGCAAACATGCTCTATGAAAATTGATACCTTAAGTACACTTCCTACCCTGAGCACACAAATTATGATCAAACAAGCGCTTCTAGACTTGCACCCTGAAGCTTCCGTGTCGCACCCTGAAGCTTATTTTAAACTTTCTAAAAAAAGAGGTTGTTAAATTCGGGCGAGGGCCGTTTTTAGGAAGCGTTTTTTCTCATCTGTGGTTTTTACGTGTTTTTAGGGACAAAGCCATACCCCAAAAAAACTGGAACCCAGAATAACTTTTCCGCCGTATTTTTTTATAAAAGTGTGTCTAAATTAAATTGATTACGATAAAAAAACTGGAACCCTAATAAACTTTTCCGTCTGTATTTTTTTATAAAAGTATGTCTAAATTAAATTGATAACGATAAAACATATAAACATAATGAGATGTTAGACCTTATAACACCGTAAAAAAAAACGTGCTTGATTTTTTTCTAAGTATAAAAAATACTGCTGGTTTGAGAACTTCATCTTTTTAAAACCCGTTTAAAAGAAGCATGTCTACTTCTATAGACTTACTAGTAATGTAACGTTATCTTAGACCATCAGGACACTAATTTTGCTCCCACTTGTCTATTTGATCTATCGATTCATTTGCTATACAAGATTATAATTCGTAATGGCTAGTCCGATCTAAATGGTTTTGCTTCGGTAGACGATTCTAAGATTCTAGAGTTGATCCAATAATTGTACCTAGTATCTTTTACCGGGTTTTTTCCGGACACAAATTTTCGATTATGCTACGTACCTATATACCTAGTTGGCATTATCAAAAGGTAAAAAAAGGGTACTGTCAAATTACATTCCGTCTTTTTTACAAAGAAGAGCAAAACGAAAATCCTAATGTAAAAAAACAAAAAAGTCACTGGGAGGTTTTGATTTTGACTAAGACGCTTTTACCTTGACAAGAGCGCATGTAGTTAGCAGAGTCGAAGCGAAATCATTGCTCAATAACCCCGGTGCAGAGAAAATCAAAGCAACTGTCTATAAAACCTTGTGGGTACATTGCTATTATCATAACAAACCAAGCTACAGAAACCAATAGTTGTCCCAAAAACAATACTCTGAACGATACAATGAAGGTGGCGCTAGTCTTGAGCGTGGTGGCCTTCGTGGCGTTGGTACAAGCAAGAAATTTGCGAGAGAAACGCGAAGCGGATCTCGAAGCCGCAGCGTCTCACCACGGATGGGACAAGGGTGGTGGCAAGGAGCATCATGCTGATCACCACCACGAACACGGCGGTAAAGGACACAAGGGCTACAAGGGTCACCACCACCATGAACATGGGAAAAAAGGTCACCATCACCATGAGGGACACAAAGGCCACCACGGCGAGCACGGCGGACACAAGAAGCACCATCATCACGACGATGGACACCACCACGAGCATCATCACGGTGAGAAAGGAGAAAAAGGCCACGGCTTCGAAGAGAAGGGACACTACCACAAAGGACATTCCACAAAGGGTCATCATGGTGTCCACAAAGTAGATGAGTTCAAGAAGAACAAGCACTTCCACGACAAGCATGGTGAATCTGGATTCGAAGAGGGTCACGGTGGCCATCATCACGAGCACGGACACAAAAAGGGCGGACACTTCCACAAGGGCCACAAACATGGCGGTCACCATGAGCACCATCACGGCAAAAAGGGTCATCACGAAAAGGGAGGTCACCACCATGAACACAAAGGTCACCACGATGAAGGAGGCCATCATGAACACCATCATCACCACTCCGGCCATGGGAAGAAAGGCGGACATGAAGATCACAAGCACTGGGGCCATAAGAAAGGACACTAAACCATATAGGATAATTATGAGTCGTTATGTTGTTGTTACATACGTAAGCGTTTTATATTCTGTACAAAGTTTTAGAAGAAACGATAGCTCGGTTTATACTTGTATAAAAATAGATACAAAATTATCAAGTACTTTTGTATTTGTTCATATAGCCCTGAAATTAAAAATGGTACTAATTTGTGCCTACAGTGCTGACAACTTGCAAATCAAAACACTGTAAATTCCACTTCATGGCGAAGACGCAGAACAGGTTTATTTATGTCGTGTCGTGGAGGTTCATTGCAAATAGAACGAGCTCAACGCTGATTTGAATCGTACACAAGGATACACATCAGACTATACACTGCTAGCTCTTATGTCTTTACAGTAAGCGTCATTATTCTTCGTTTTTAGGTAACTTGAGCTGTATCCCACTGTACATTCGTCTGGTCATGGGGTCCTTGTTTTGATTGCTTTCAAATCAAAGGTAATGAGGTCACAAGGTATCTCCATAAACATTGATGTCAGAGCACTGATGCCCAGAAACCTGGGTAGGTAATTCTTTTGATATAGCTCACTTCGATTCGAGAACCATAATGTTTCTTTAACTAAAACTGTACCCGTTATGTTTCTTTGTTGCAAATGGAGGGAAAAGAAGGAGTGTTAATATAGTATTCTAAGGTTCTACATATGCAAATATTGAGACAAATAAATGTAGGTCAAAATGATCGCACTATCTGAAATATCGTATGAAGTACCTTAGCCTAGCTGCTAGCTAGGAGGGGTCCTAGCATCGTAATTTAAAAAAACACAAGTTCAACGTATGTATTTTCAGAAGCTGGACTTTCAAACATGACATCAAGATTTTTAAAAAAAATCTAAAAAAATATTAACGTCTGATTTTCGGCTGACAGAGGGAAATGGAGGAAGAAGACATGTTGTGCCGACCCCACATAAAGTGGGATAAGGGCAGGAAGAAGAAGATTGGGAAGAATTCGTATTTTAGTTTTATTTTTTTTTTAGTTTACGGCTGTTTTTATTTTATTAATTTTTATTTACTCTATAGATTTTTAAGAACCAAGTACCAAGTTATTATAAATTCATCTCATAACCGAAAGGACAAACTTTTACCAGTTTACCTAAAGTTCGCCTACCTAGCTCCCTTATTTTCTAAAAGTAAATTGGACTGAGAAAACCCTGAGAGTGCCAAGTTTTTGTAATCTTACTAAGAGCTAGAAAATTGCATTTCGCAAAGAGATTATCCGCTGCTTAATGCAAGTAGGTTAACTACCTTTAGTAATTACACAGCAAGTTAACCGAAAGAGTAGACCAACCATAGGTTACTACAATAATAGATATACTAGTTACACAGGCACACTTCACTATGAAGATCAAGTGGTCATTCATGCAGAGCCTTTCGCACATCTAGTGCGATGGCAATGGCGATCA
The DNA here is from genome assembly GCA_947578465.1 of Thera obeliscata. Classification (NCBI taxonomy): domain Eukaryota; kingdom Metazoa; phylum Arthropoda; class Insecta; order Lepidoptera; family Geometridae; genus Thera; species Thera obeliscata. The sequence goes on from OX387927.1 coordinate 4,972,619, forward strand.
GTGAAACGTTGTCAAACATGACAGCGATATTTGACAGCGTTTCACTGATCGCCATCGTCATCGTGCTAGATGTGCGCAGGCTTAAGTACCAATCCCTATCCACTATCCAGCTACACTTCATACAGTACGATCAACGACAAAGGTCGATGAACACTTAATATCTCGTAAGAAATATTTTAAACTTGCACCTAGTTCAAATAATTACCTTTTCATAATAGTTTTGCGTTTCATTTGAAGATATGCCTTGTACTAGCAAACCGAAATATTCATTGCTTTGCTAAATCAAAAGAAAATGGGCATGAAAAAGTAGTTTTTTTTAATTGGGAACTTTTTCGTTGACTCTAGGTTACGAGTACATACCTAGGACTATTTGTATTTCCAAGCAGATGCTGAATAAACACAGCGAAATAAGCAACTTTGCTTTTGCGGCCAGTTTCTGAGAGCTATTTACCTAAATATTTAGTCTAGCTTTAGAAACAAATGTCAATGAACCGCCACCCTATACAACCAGCCCCACTGGTCGAATGACGAACCTTGTAACTGGGGGCTAATTCTCGGGCCGATCTCGATCATTTTGAAATTTTATTTTATTGCTTCTTTTCGAAGGGGGAATGGATAATTTCCTTGAGTAATTCATAAACGACCTCTTCGTAAAAGCCTCGACAGCTACGATATACGGAAAACTTACAAAAAGTGCGGGGTTGTGAAAAGAAGCAATAAAATAAAATTTCAAAATGATCGAGATCGGCCCGAAAATTAGCCCCCTGGTATCTCCCATTTGTTCTATAGGACTGTGACGTTATAGAACTTTTAATAATTTGTTTATCCTTTTAGTTCCATGGTAGAACTAATAAAACCAAAACTGGCCCATTTGTTCTATAATATTTTAGAGCTTGGTCAATTCCATTAGTTCTATAGAAATGTATGGCCATGAAGACCTACGCGTATATAAGTTTGCGTGACGCGACAGGGATAACCAAATTAAGTACTTAGACTTATTATAACCCTACTTGGTAAAGAGATTATTACATACCTGATAATTTCTACGCGATATCAAGGTAATGTATCACACAGTTAGTAGGAAGTTTAATGATTCAATAGCCCTCATTATGAGGCTCTCATAATTACATAGCCAAGGTACCTACGTATAATCTACTCGTAGTTTTTAGTAGAGAATGGACGACAAATAACCTTTTTTTAATTAAAGTATTTTTTCCATTAGCCTTGGCCTACGGCGATTCTAAACAATAGAAAATGTATTGCCTCGACTGCAGACGAGTAGAGAGACCAAAAGCTATAACGCAAGACATAAAACATATCTTTGGGATGTAAACTTTACGAGGTAAACAACTGGACTGGAAATGAATTATATGCATATTTGTAATGGTATAATGGTACTAATATTATGTCCAAAATCCCTTAGCACATAGGTATAGTATACAATAACGACGTAGGTAATTGTGAGACGACTTTTATGCATACGAGTAAGTATAATCTCTCTGGGTCTTATTAATAATCCTGGCGTAGCGTTGGAATGGTTAATCCGTGTTGTGTCTCTTGCATTGACATGCAATTGTCAACTCGAACAAATGTGACAAAACACGATTTAACTACTCCAGCGTTGCGCCAGGATTGTTAATAACACCCTCTTAGTATAAGTTCCTCCTAATAAAGGTAGAAATTTTGACTATCAGGTATACCTACAAATACATATGACTAAAAATGTGCTTTTATTCGGTAAGTTTATTTAAAAGAGGAAGTCACTCAATGTTCAAAGCGCTCATATAATTTTGTAGCCGTTCGTTTACTCCGTCGGACTGCTCCATAACAATAGTAGCCTGCTATAATTCACAGACTGGTGTCGCATGGTCGCGTGCTTTTAGTTCGAGTTAGGCGTTTCACGAGATCTTTTTTGTGGAAATAAAAGCTTGTGCAAACAAACTTTGATTCCATGAATAAATTACCGTCAGGTTTGTGATTTTAACCAGTTGCACGCGCCTTTTGTTTGTTGTCATCGTTCTAAAGGCTTTTCACTACGTTGAGGCTATCCTATAGGTACCTAGTACCTACCTACCTTCCAAATGTCTACGCTTTCCTCATTATGTTTTAGTCTAGAAGAGCCTTTTGTGAAAGAGGACTCTAGGAGGTCAACTAGGGAATTATCTCACCTCATCTACCATCAAACAAACTTCAGAAAAGAAAGAAGGAAAAGCTGAGTTCAGGGTGTCAGTGTCAGGGTGTAAAAGTGCCATCACATATGAACATGCAATTTAACTCCTTTACGCGAGTGATTGACGCAGTGCATGAATAGGCAACGTCCTCTGTGAGGTACCTAATGCATAAATTACTGGCAGAGGTAGCTGCTCAACATCAGGTCAGTTGGTCGGTTGGTTCCGTGCCTCAATAGTTAAAACGGAACCTTTACAGGATCAACTTGTTGTCTGCGCGTGTGTCAAGACCTTTGTCCTCTGCAACGGTTTCAGTTACCGACTTGAAAGGGTTTCCGCCAAATCCCATAGAAAAAAACCCCAGTCCCGGCGCAAAAGAATTGTATCTCAGATTTTAGATAATTATTAGTAGAAACAATATCAGGTGTCGCTATTTCCTGATTTCGTGGCTAACATGTTTTTTTTACCCAGAGAAGTTTCATAGACGCTACATGCAAAAATGACACTTTTTAGGAAAAACTTCGTGTAACTGTGCTAGTTGACATTGAATTGGCAAAAAATTAATAAAACACATAATATAAACACATTATCACTTATGTAATATAATGTACCTATACCTATTATTTCATTTTTTGAAAAACTTTATTTTACTGATTAATTCACTCATTTACGACACACACGTGTGGATAATTGCAAAAAATGAATATAATAGGTAGATATGTATTGTCCGTATAATAAAAAAAAAAAAAAAAAAAATGCGTACGCACTGATATGTATAGCCTGCATCATACTTATACAAGGTGTATCTAAATATGTGTACTATGCGAAGGTGGGGGGTTTCAGACCACAATGGTGATCAGTTGTGGGTGGGAGAAAATTAAAAATTCCTATTTTCAGTTTCCCATACAAAAATATTTAATTTCATAATGCCTAAATAAATTGACAACCCTATCCTTGTAACTCACCTACCCCTTGACCTACTACCTCTGTAGGTCTACTACTACTATCTACTACCTCTGTAGCTGAGTTTAGGGTTGTCACTTTGTATAAAGTCAGCTGTTCATGTTGAAACTTCGTTGCAGTTTTTTTCAGAGATACCAATCGAAGTTCGAAAAGTCGTTGAACAAAAGTTGTTCCCCGGGGGGTGGAAATTCACCCCCCTTCAGGATAGTACACATATTTTGATACACGTTGTATACATTTTGTAGTTATATTTATTTTATAAGGAAAATAATCGCCTTTAAAAGCTGCCTTTAGTAATCGGGGTGACTATGTTTCTCCTTTTAACAAATTGAGTGGGAGCGAGAGCGCGCTCACTCACGTCACAAGCCTTTATTGAATTCTGAGAAACGATAATGAAAACCTATTGTAATATTAATAATATAACAGAGAAAAGTTAAACCCTGATTACTTAAGGCAGTATTTTTTTTCTTATAAAATAAAGATAACTACAAAATGTATATAAGTATGATGCAGGCTATACATATCAGTGTGTACGCATAATGTACCTATTATATTAATTTTTTGCAATTATCCACTCGTTTATGTTGTTAACGAGTGAATTAGTACAGTAAAATGAAATTTTTCAAAAAACTGGCATAATAGGTATAGGTACATCATATTACATATGTGATAATGTGTTTATATTATGTGTTTTATTCATTTCTTGCCAATTCAATGTCAATTAGCAAAGTAACATGAAGTTTTTCCTAAAAAGTGTCATTTTTGCATGTAGCGCCTATGAAACTTCTCTGGGTAAAAAACACATGTTAGCCACGAAATCAGGAAATAGAGACAACTAATATTGTTTCTACTAATGATTATCTAAAATCTGAGATACAATTCTTTTGCGCCGGGACTGGGGCAATTTTGGCGGAAACCCTTTAAACCAAAATGTATGAGAGCCTAAAGCAAAACGACTTTAGTAGTAGTAGCAGAGCTCTTTGTGAAGGGCTCGTTCGGGGAAATACTACCACCATGGCGTGAAGCAACATTGCTTTGTTTCGGTTTGAAGGGTCAAAGTCAAAGTCAAAGTAAATTTATTGCTTGTAAATGAGGGTGTGGGTGGCGGTTAAATTACACGTGAGGCGGAACATCTGTATGGCTCAAGTCCACGCCCAACAGGCGCAGAGCAGTGCATTGTAGGGCATGGTCCTAAAATGCTCGATCTACGAGGCAATTCCTTGTTATAGGCGATGGTCAGGCGGGCCATATGTTTGTTCCATCAGATAGGTAGTTGTTAAAAAAACGAATTCTATGGCACCACTTATATTTTTATTTTGTAGACCCGGTATCCGTACACTAACGAGGCCCGTTCAGGATTACTTACTTTAGGTAAGTGCATTGCAGACCTACCCCTAAATCTAAGATAAGGTTTCACATTACTAATCTCCGCACTTGCTCATTAATTAGTGTAAGAGGGTTGTCAATGGATTACTCACACTTGCGATTCGGGAGGTCCCTCGGAAATGCTTTTTGTTAAATGAGCTATAGGTATAACCTATAACCAGTCTACAACCTTTAACCAGATGGCCTTTAACTAGCTTATTAAGGCCGTCTTTTATCACAATCTAACATAAAGTGTTTTTTTAATCAACTAGCTGATGGAACTGGCATATGGCCCACCTGATGTTAAGTGGTAACCATCGCCCATAACAAAGAATTGCCTCGTAAGTCACGCACGTCAGAAACGTGCCCTACGATGCACTGCCCTGTGTCCATCAACTTGAGGCACACAGATGTTCACAAAGAGCTCTAGTACTACTAAAAGAAGTACTAAGTGTGTTCTCATGGTACTATTTTAAACCTTCATAGTACCTACTTATGGTTGCTGTTAGCTATGTATGAACTTATAGCTGCCCCCACACATAATAATGCTTACAATTCTTTCTGAACAGAGAAAGAGTTGATCCTCATTAGCTTAGCTCATTATGTCTGTTATCAGAACCCCGTTCTGTAGACTTTAATTAATTTAGCTTTTCAAGCCAGTTCGTAATTTAAATTAAACCTTGAATATTGAAGTACCTCCTTAATAGTTACCTACCTACCAAGTTTCAGCAAAAAGATCGTTCCATTTTAAAATTACACGACAGTGAGTTTACTATGTAATTTATCTGGCGGCTAAACACGAGAGTATGGATTTTCGCCGGCCGCTGCTCGCATGTTCTTGGCCAGTACAGTAATTTCGATTTATCTCAAAGAAGGTTGTCAAAAAATGTTGCTTCGAAAAATATATAACGGTAATTTTATACAATAGGTAGGTAAATATCCGACCTTCCAATCAAATTTGATAAGCTTAAACCTGTAAGCTTGGATATACAAAAGATTTTCACGTCAATCTTAATAAAGAGAAAATAGCATTTTCCAATTTTAAAAGACGGTATACATTTAAAATACGTATGCTTAGATGACGAGCTAAGTACCAACTAACCCTTTACCAATGATCTACCTAGGCAGGTAATCATGTCGAAATAGACTGCGTCTGAACCGCTATAACAATAACTGACCCAAAACTGACGTCACACGGACTATTTAACTATTCTATGGTATGGCAGCACATGTGGATACACCACCAATATGGGCCAGATAGATTTGCGAGTATAGATAACTCCGGCCGCACGCCACAACATCGTGTTCGTTATACCTACGAGTACAGCTGACACAATAGTAAAAGGAATGTTATAATATTCGGAAATGTATCTTTTTGCTACGCTGAGACTGCGAACCCATTTCAGTTTTTTATTTTAGTATCTAGGCGACCGGCAGGATATTTTCGTAAGAATGTTAATAATATTTTTTCCAAAGAGGGCAGGTTGGTCTCTCTTTCGTGATTTTGTGAGTCTTTGAGAATTTTCATTAAAATTATAGATAAACAAGCAAACTTGCATTGGTTTAGAAAATTAAAAAATTGACCCATATAATAAACATTTTTAATAATTTAAATATTCTTACTTCTACGATAGCTGGCTTTGGTACCTATGCCTGACATACTTCAGAAATAAATAAATTGTGTAAGCATTCATGGCTTACCTAATACTTATAAACATTGTATAAAATAAGCTCAAACAAATCATCAAGCAAAAATCAATGTCCTTTTTTATATCCGTGTTTTTTGTGGTGCGAGTGTTCGCCCTTCTTGCCATGATCGTGATGATGCTTGTGGTGAGAGTCGTGACCTCCAGAAGATTTATGGCCTTTATGATCGTGATGATGTCCTCCTTTTTCGTGATGCCCCTTTTCACCATGTTCGTGCTCATGGTGGTCCCCGTGATGATGACCCTTATGATATTTTCCACCCTTTTTGTGTCCATGCTCCTCATGGAATCCGCCATGTTTTTCTTCGTGGCCGGAGTCTCCTTCTTCGTCAAAGAACTTTTTATCTTTTTTGAACTCATCAAGCTTATGAATTTCATGATGGCCTTTAGTGGAATGCCCTTTGTTGTAATGACCTTTTTCAGCGTATTTATGTCCCTTTTCTCCTTTTTCACCTTTATGATGTTCGTCATAATGACCATCCTCATGATGATGAACTTTTTTGTGAGCACCGTGATCGTCATATTCCCCTTTATGATTTTCCTCGTCATGATGGCCTTTCTTGCCCTTCTCATGATGATGATGACCTTTGTAGCCCTTATGACCTTTCTCACTGTGTTCATTATCATGGTGTGCGTGATGTTCCTTGCCACCACCTTTCTTGTGTTCATGGTTATGGTGTTCTGCTTTCTTGTGGCCGGTCGCAGCGATGTCCTGATCTACGGACACTGTTTTTTGAGGTTCCTTTTCATGGCGTACAGCGGGGAGGCGGCGAGCCTGCACCACAACGAGGAATGCAAGAATCCCCAACGCGAAGGCAACCCTCATGTTCTGAGGTCGGAGGTAGCGCAGTGCACAACTGTAGTGTCCTCTTGTTCCAAAATTAACAGCATCTTTGATGGTGCAGCAGGTTTTATATAAATAGTTGTGTAAGGTGTTGTAATCGTCGCGTCTCGATCTGGCTATCGTAGCCGGCGAAATACGACAGACCTTCTCTTATTTTGTAAATGAAAAGCTGAAACCCGATCTCATCCACAAATAGGATAAATTGGGTTGTGCCTAACATATTTATAGAGGTTCAGTTTCGTAATTAATTTATCAACCTAGTAATAGTTGAACACAAAAAGTTCCGACAATGTTGAGCACTAGGTATTTCATCGATTATGGCTCTAGCACAATCGTTTACCTTTACATCGATAGATGCTAATCGCCATCAATTGACTTTGTAAGACCTATTATTCATTCTTTGACAATGACAAAGCTTCAGGGTGGATGAGTTTATTCAAAGGAATAGTGAGAAGGGTGGCAATTAGTACGTACATAATCGACGAGCAAGAAATAATAACAACCTACCTATTTCATATTTCATATTATCTTTCAATTACCTACATCATTGTTTGACTTCTTGTTTCATGGTTTAACCAATGTGACTGATAGGTACAAGCAAAATATTAATCACAGCATTCAATAAAACATGTCTCATGATGGGGTGGTGGGGTCACCGCGCGCCTCAAGACTCACCCACTTGTTGCGTGAGGTGAGATCACCACCAATACCACATTTAGGTCACTTCGCATAGTTTAGTAGGTACATAACATTTAGATGATAAATTAGAAAGATCAATTAAACACTCGTTCGAACTGACTTAACTAGAGCTAGACTAAAACTAAACCCTATCATTAGGAGCTTGTCCATATGGCATGGAGCCAGCTGTGCAAACTACAAGTTCTTGTCACTAGCGAGCTAGCGACGTCGCACGCCACACAAATCGTTCTAATAAACGAAGATCCATACATATATTGCGGCATTTTAAAATATCATTCGAATGAAAACAATGAAAGTTACGGATCGAGGTTGAGATACAAACTTACTAATTTTGCATTCTCCCATTAGTCAGTTTGTATACGCAGAGGTCAAAGCAGTGGCAACAGAGGCCGTGGCATAGACGTGTAGGCCATTTCAAACATTCATATTAATTCGCAGAGTCTCCAACCTCATCAAGAAAATCACACATCTAATACAACGCGCCTGTGATGCCTCTAATGTTGCAAGCGTCTATAGGCTACGATAACCGCTTTCCATCAGGTGGGTCGTATGCTTATTTGCTTACTAATTAGCGGAAAGTCCTGAAAAAGTTATATCTCGTTGGACTTCACGGCTATAGAAAGCGGTACGACAGAGCGCATTTTTTATTTCCACCAATATTACGTGTACTTGCTTATAATCCAAAATTACACGCATCGAGAAGCTCAGCTAGCATAACTAACTAACCACCATAATGCATAATATTACGGATCGACCGGTAAACGATTGTAATTCAAGGGTAATTGAAAGATGTTTTAATATTAAGTTTTCAGCTCTGGTCGCTATCAGACTGAGGGTCTCTTCCGACTTATGCGGCCACGGAGACTAGTGAAGGGCTCGCATTATCTCCAAAAAAATCGTAGCACTTCGGGAATGACGATGACGAGCTCAATGGTTTTTCCCCACCTCCCAAACTGCTCAAGCCCGCTTAAAAAAGTTTTTACTTCATAAAATGCGAAGCAAACTTGGCACTCGCATTTTTTGTAAAGACAAAAAGTAACTAACAGAAGACAAATTCATGTTTTTTTCAGTTTGATAAATGTGGAAATCAGAAAAGCTGACCCAACACAGGCTTTGTTTCCCCAGAAAACAATTATTGGGAAATATTATCAGTTTCAATGGCAAACATTTCTATAGTAAACGGTTGATTGCATCCACGACTAATTCGTTGACCACTATGTAGGCCAATCTCGGGCAGCGTTCTAGTTTCTCAACGCAGAGTTACTTATCTGGTCGGGAGCCGTTGCCAACGGTCCACCGCCAGCAATTTTGTGTAACTTTGTTGTCGAAACGTGCTGTGAAATTGATAAGTTTGTTTTGTGCTCGGATTTAATTGTTATCGAGTATTTTTCATCTGCAGTCGTTGGTTCGTAAGAGATAACGTCCAGTCCAGACATGTTAGCAGATTTATTTAGACAATACTTTCATGCTTTGCGGTATATTCGATTAAGTAGATGTCAAACCCTTGCATGCGTGTAATATCGATAACATTGTGGTAAATTTTAAATAATGAAGCAATCATTTTGGTAACGTATTTTTTAATAACAAAACATCACAGTCAACAACTAAACAAAACATTATGTTTAGCTTAAAATTATTAACCTAGAGAAAGAAAAGGGGATTGAAAAAAGTTCGAAGTTGCATTTAGTGTCCCTTTTTGTGACCCCAGCTCTTGTGGTGTTCGTGGCCGCCCTTGTCTCCGTGATCGTGATGATGGTGGTGATGTTCGTGGTGACCGCCATCTTCGTGGTGTCCCTTGTGGTCGTGGTGGTGTCCACCTTTCTCGTGGTGTCCCTTCTTGCCGTGGTGGTGTTCATGGTGGCCGCCGTGCTTGTGTCCCTTGTGGAAGTCTCCGCCCTTCTTGTGTCCGTGCTCTCCGTGATGTCCTCCGTGGTGCTCGTGGTGGCCGCCCTCATGGTGCTTGTCGTGAAAGTGCTTCTCCTTCTTGAACTCATCATGCTTATGAACGCCGTGATGTCCCTTAGTGGAATGTCCTTTGTGGTAGTGACCATCTTCGTGATGTCCGTGTCCCTTGTGTCCCTTCTCGCCGTGATGATGCTCGTGGTGGTGTCCGTCGTCGTGATGGTGGTGCTTCTTGTGTCCGCCGTGCTCGTCGTGGTGGCCCTTGTGTCCTTCGTGGTGGTGGTGTCCCTTCTTGCCGTGTTCATCATGATGGTGGCCCTTGTACCCCTTGTGTCCTTTCTCTCCGTGGTCGTGATGGTGATGGGCGTGATGGTCGTGCCCGCCGCCCTTATCCCATTTCCCTCCTTTGTGGGAGGCAGCTACTTCCAAGTCGGCATCCCGCTTTTCCCGGGTCGACCGGCAGCTGACTGTCGCCAATGCCGCGAGGGCAAGGCAACATATAAGATACACCCGCATGCTTCCAACGGAGCACAGTGATGTTGAATGATGACTTTTCTGGTGGGTGACAAGGTTTTATACTGCTAAGTCTGGTTTGTATTCCATAAAAATTGTGCAAAGTTCCAAGGTTGCACTTGCACTATGCACCGTTGCTGGAACTTCGTTGCGGAACCCAACGTGTCTCAATAATAAATCTAGCTACAGGTACAGAAAAAGTAAAATAAATAAATTTATCACAATGTTGGTGCTCTTTTCATTAGTAAACAAAAACAAAAACCTTTTACTTGCTGAACATAAAAACAAAAATAAAAAGCGCCATTGTTTATTTATTTTGATAAGTAGCAAGTCGTGTACCTCCAAAATAAATAAAAACAGCCTGTTTTTCGCCGACTTTAATAATAATTGAAAATATCTTATTTAGGTGCTAAAAGTATGTATTGACACAGTACGAGTAAATAGCAGTACTTACTATGTTACTCCAAACCCATAGAAAAAAGATAGTAAAATCACAAGCATCACTTCGGCGCCAGTTCCAAGAGGCTTTTCTCTATGATCTCTGATCAGATGAGGTGAGTTAGATACTTACTCACTCGTAGTTTCAGCACAGGTTTCAGCGTGTTTTTTTGGCCGAGCCTTTGTAGCTATGAACCAGTGGTATCTCTAGCCCAATACGAGTCCGATGGTGTGTGACGATAATCTTTTATTCCTTCTTCTTTTTCAGTAAGGATTTTATATACTTGTTACGTAGTTTAGAAATTCCATGGAAATACTAAACTTTTTAGTTAGTGTACCTACTCAATTTCCAACTCCAGCATGATTCAGTAAAAATAAAAATTTGTCTACATAAATGTTAATTTATGTTACTGGGTTGGTTTAGGTTAGCTTCTTTGAGAAACTACTATGTCAGATAATAGATTTCCTATCGTTTTAAGCTCCCTTTCGTTTCAATACTCATATTCATATTTTTATCTAAATATATGTATTTAGATAAAAATATGAATATGATATGAATATACTTAGAACACAATATAACACCCAGACATAGAACAAACATCTGTGTTAACCACACAAATATTTGTTCTCGGTGGGGATCGAACCCACGATCTACGGCGCAGAAGGCAGAGCTACTACCAACTAAGCTGAGAAGCAAGTCAATATTTTTTTGCAAGTGATCGTTCAGGGACGTAAACAAAAACGTAGTATTATTTTTCTTAATTTATTGATATATTATAATTACCAACAACAAGTTACATGAAACTAGAAGATGAGATAGTTATTTAAATCTACATATCTAACGAATTTAAACTAATAATAATATATTCGTAAGGTTATTTATTTTTATAATAAATCACAATTTACCAACTTTAAGTTGACAAAATTAATCAAATAATAAAGGAACATAGCTAAAAATAATATTTTAGAAACGCACATTAGTGTTTCACACCCTGAATTATTTTTACTAATTATCAGTCCTAAAAACGAGCAAAACAGCGTCTAGATTAAGCTGCATTACACTTGACAACAATCGCACGATTTTATAATGTATTGAATAGCAGGTATGGTAGGTATATGTAGAGAATCTATGTAAAGGAATAGGTAGCAGTTTTCAGCAGACAGGACTACAGGACATAACATAAGAAAGCTGTGTCCCTCAAGGTGTGAACAAGATAGGTAATAATATTATTATCTATCAATGAAGCCAAACTTTAATCATAAAAAATAGCGAAAATTGCCCACCTACCCTACAATGAAATCCAAAAATACATTTCCAAATTGAATATTTGTGGAATAGCAATATTGTAAAATAAAACAATGCAATCGCCCATGAAGTATTTTGGATATAACAACTAATGGGCACACACACACACTAACCTAGCTTTTCATAACACTCACTGTATCATATAGTTTTACCAAGATAAACAAACTAGTATGCGTGTAATTTTCATACAGGTTTTACTGTTATTTACACAGTAAAATTCTCGATATTATTATTTAATAGATAAAACGGTTTTTTAGAACAAACTCATTACATAATTCGCCACTTTATAAACCTACTTATTCCATGGTCCGACGTCTTTAAACCAAATAATTAGATCATCAGGGCTTTGTTATTGCAGAATTTCATAGCCTGCGTCAACGGTATTATGATCCGTGCACATCGATGTCACAGTTTAAAGTCTAGGTTAATTTACTAATTGCGTGCAGATGAATTAAAGTACCAAACGTTTTAGTTATGCTGCAAGAGGTAGAACAAAATAAGTGACAGAATAATATTACATCGATGAACGAAGCAGAATTAGTTTTTTGTTACATCCCATTCTACGGCAGGAACGTCGTATTGCTTCTGCGGTAACCGACCTAATTATACACACTATCGCAAGCCATACTCAATCTGTCATAAAGACATGAAGCTAATTTTACAAAAACAAGTTGTAACTGACACCAACTAAAGCTTTCTTTGGGCTATCGACCAAAATAAGGTGTATCGACTAACGGACTAAAATCGGTTACCGCACTAGCGCTATAACATTAACAGGCCGCTATAGCTCTCAATAGCGCGAAACTATCTATCATATCTTTGGTCACCTTCGTTCAATAGAAAAAATCATTTACCGATAAGAGTATTAAAGAATACCGTGAATACTTTATTTCTAGTTGAGATGGAAGCCGCGTTCGTTTGTGGCGGCGAGCAATCGTTCACGAAGCACCTCTTTGCACGAATATTCGGGAAGCTTCAGGTAATGCACGCATGTGTTCACTGATGGATATGACCCGTCGCCGGCGTCCACCTATAACAAATAACATCAATGTTACCTCCATACCACAAAAATGTGAGCCTCTTTGAGGCGCACTTAAAATCCTTTCACACTTGGTTCGAAAGAATCAGTGACATGATAAGAAGAAGACCACAAAACTACGCACGTAACGGTTTTACTGTAACCTTTTGGCAACTAAAAGTCACAGACCTTCTAGTCTGTGTATCTTACAACCTGAACGGATGTCTCATGTATTGAACTTCAAAACAATATCAGAGGCCTATTTTTCGACTTCACTAGTCTTATTATCAGGATGATGATATTACCTTCCTAACGACAGTAAGTCGTGGATGTAGGTTGGCGAGACCGCCGGGCGGCAGGCTGCTGCAGCCGGTCGCGAACTGAAGGAACGCCTTGCGCTCGCGCATTGACATCTCTACTAGCACGTCCACCAGACGGAGGAAACCGGGGCTGGAAGCACACAATAATTTAAAATATGTATAATTATAAGTTTAAAAAACTTGAGAAACCGACTTCATTGTCAAACGGCTAAACCGATTTTAATCAAATTTGTTTGGGACAATCTGGACGTAAGAATAACCTTCCAAATAAAAAAATAATTTTCTAAATCGGTTCATAAATGACGGAGGCATGCAGTTACAAACATTAAAAAAAATATTAAAAAAAAATGGCAACACCAATTTTAATAAAATTAAAATGGGACCAATCTGGAAGCAGTACCTTTCAGATAAAAAAATAATTATTCAAATCGGCTCACAAATGACGAAGTTATGCGGTAGAGTCTGTTCAGAAAGAGAACCGTCGTGGCCAAATTGAGAACTAACGTTTCGATTTTTATATGACAGCTCATCCCTTTCTTTCTGTCAGCATTTTGCATCATACAAATTAAATAAAGGAATAGTCCACTAGTTGTGATAGGATCAAAACGCAACAGACGCGCTATTGTATTGCACACTAAACAAAAAAGGTGATTAAGCACAGCAGCGCCCTCCAATTCCACGACGGTTCTCTTTCTGAACAGACTCTAACAAACATTAAAAAAATAAAAAATAAAAAAACATAAAAAAAAAATACAACTGAATTGAGAAAGAACCTCCTCCTTTTTGATTGGAAGTCGGTTAAAAATGTAAGCTGCCAAGCTCAAGTGGGAGTGGGCTGGCCATGTAAATAAAAAAAGTAATAACAGATCGTTTTTACTAAGTGCGACAAATGTTTAGGTCTTCCATTGGTCAAAATTAGTGAACAAAGAAATAGGCGGAGTCATCTAGCTAAAACGCTTGCAAGCAAATCTGTTTCAAAAATGGTATGGCAGAAATTTTGTTGATAGTATAGTCGCGGAATGAAAATGTTCGTCGATTTTCAACTTGATTTGTTCAACGTATCACGATCACATACTACCTATTGAAACTGAATAGACAAAATACACCGATAAGATAACGTCACAAATTATGTCAAAATGTGTTCATGATCAAGGCACTGGTGCAAGCAAAAACCAACTCAAGGTGATGAACATTTTTATACCGCGACTGTACATTAACTGGCCATACATTAACCGGACCCGAATGATGAGCGTACCTTTCCCTTGTGTATCCCAGCTTGGGCTCGGTGTACTGCAGCAGATGGTCCCGCGTCCACACGGGCCCGCGCTCGCCGCAGACCAACAGCCGGAGCTCGGCCGGCGAGAAGGCCCGCAGCCGTCGCGCCGGGAACACGGCGCCGAATCCGCCGCGGAACGCCGCCGTCTGCCGACGCGTGCCTTCGCGCACCATCCAACGCGCGCTGCTTTCGGCGTATGCACGCGCGTTTTGTGGTCCCACCTGTTGACCATGTTTTGGTTCAAGGAAAACAATGGCTGTTGTAGTCATTCTAAGGCTTATGCGGTTTTACACTCGCAGTGTTGAAAAATAAGTGTTAAAAACGTAATCTTCTTTCCTCTCGTTGCGTCTGCAGTTATTTAGAACCAACAGCGTGGTGAAAGAATTTTAAGTGCGCCTCAGGGAAACCCTTTGTGGCCTTGACACAATTTTTTTGGACTTTTTAGGTTCTATGGCATGCCACTGTATTACAGTTGTGGGCAATAACCATTGCACATCGGCTTTTCTGCTTTCGTAGAGCGCTATCTCTTTCTGTGCGTCAGAACGCTCTACGCCGATGTGCAATATTTGTTGCCTTTACTATATGTTTGTTACTATACTATGGTTTGTCCATACCTCGATATTCTCTCCGCTATCGCATAACGGCTGCAGTGAGACGGCCGGGTTAGCGTTGGCCGCCACATGCGTCATAGTGAGCGAGAGTGCGTCGAATGTGGCGCCCTCTACCGTCAGCGAGTTAACCCTCTCTTCTCGCTCTTCAGCCTCTAGTGACGAGTCCTTCATTATGCTGTCGTATTCCGCCGCAGCGACTAGCACGTTTGATAGGAATCTGATAATAATAATTTTATTGTAACATTAAAATAGGTATACTGAAATTTGTTGGTATTCAGAATCTGCACATGGAGTAGTAGTCTTGACATAATTAGCAATCGCTACAAGTATTTAATTTTTTTTTTAGCTAGAAGTCGAAGACTATACCCTGATTCAGAAACTCAGTCTTTTTTTGTAAACAAACAAATGTCATGATATGTCACTGTCATAGTGACAACTCAGGGGAGAAAAACATGTTCTACCATGGATCACTATTAGTAGGACCGGCGTGCGGTTTTACTCGTGCAATAGACCTACCTGAATATTACTACAACTACTTACCTACTAGAGAACACTGAAAAGTAGAACCTCATTTCCCTGTGTGTGTTCTGTGTGAAGTATACATAAAACAATGATCCTATATTTTCATATTTTTATATATCATATTTTTACCCGCCGGCGCGGGTTGAGGGTCTATGTTTGATACAAACACAACAGCAACAACAACAAGGCTAAAAGTTATCAAAAAACTGATAACGATAACAGACAACGATAATGTGAGCAAAAACTTAGGTAACAACGAACAATTGGACACGAGCAGCACACGAGGAATACATTCAACTTCGACGAACGAGAGACGATGCAAATGCATGACGATTAAAACAAATAACAACACAAACACAAAATAGAATGGCTTTAGAGTGCCAAAATGCACCAACTGTTTCGTAGCCCTGTGATTTACTCCCATGTTAATCAAATGATACCAGTGTCGTAAAATATTTTCTACTATAATTTCTTCATCATTTAATAACTTTGTATTAACAATCAATTAAAATATATGAGATAGCAAGATATCATTACTTTTTCCCATTGTATGGATATTGATTAGAAAATAAATCCTACCTCAGCTACTTTTCAAAATATCAAAAAGTACCAATTCAACATAGTTTTTTTGATATGGCCTTACCTTTGTTTACCAAAAAAGACTAAGATTATAAATCAGGGTATAGAGACTACTTAGCGGTCGTTAAGTATGTCGAGATTATAAGCAATCGCTTACTAGTAGCTGAGTCTTATAAATTTTCTTATATGACTAGTTGTTGAAGACTACTAGTTAACGACTACTCATTAGTGGTCGCTAAATTTGACCGCCATTAGTAAGCCGTCGCTAACTTTGACGCGACTACCGCACTGGATGCAAAAAAACAATGGTTCATTGTCTAGAAATAATTGTTTTATAACGAGAATGCAGAAGTCCAAGCTCAAGATTTGCCAGAGAGCCATGGAACGCAGCATACTCGGGTTAAAGCGCGTTGACAGAGTACGGAACACCATGCTGCGTTCACTGACTGGCATTGCCGATGTAGGGGCTACGGCTGCCCGGCTGAAGTGGGATTGGGCAGGGCATGTCAGCCGGATGCCTCCCTATAGGTGGGCGACCATCAGTACACCTTGGGTCCCTGACGGGCGGCGGTCACGGGGCCACCCAAGAAAACGTTGGCGGGACGATATCGACACCTTTGAGAGGAGATGGTGGGAGGAGGCTGCTCGACAGAGAGATTGTGAGTGACAGAGAGAGGAAGTGTTTGGGGGAGACCTTTGCCCAGCAGTGGGACCAAAATAGGTTAATTTAAAAAAAAACAACACTATGATGATGATCAAAATAGATAGATAGATAGAAAATTCTTTATTGTACACCTTACAAACTAACAAAAAGAGAATTTAACACATAAATACTATTATCTAAATGTACAATGGGCGGTCTTATCGCTATAAAGCGATTTCTTCCAGACAACCTTTGGATGGAGAGGAATTAAAAACTATGGAAGATTGGCTGGGTGCACTTGAAAACATAATATATATAGTGTCAAGCTAAGCAAATAAGATAAATTCTGTAGTTACCTGTGTCGAATGGGGTCGATTTCTTCTAATATTTCAGTCGTTAGCTCCTCACCGCACATAATGCGTAGGAATGGTTCTGATAATGGCAGGTCCACTAACCGACCGTCTTGAAGAACCTGTACATTTACAAATAAATTAAATGTAAGTATATGAATAGTAACAAATCGAAACTGTGCTAACATTAATATTCTAAAAGGATGATTTATAATGAAATAATTAGGGATTAAGCTGATGCTACACATTATGATGGTGAGTGGTTGGTTGTCGTGTCACTGGTTCTTTCGAACCAACTGTGGTGAAAGGATTTAAAGTTCGCCTTTTTAGTGCACTTGGCACATATTTTCGTACTTTTTAGGTTATACGACATCCTCACGATGTTTTCCTTCACCGTTTGAGAGCACTGGTATAGTGTATTATTGATACTCGAATGGATTTGTTTCGACGACGATTTTGATTTGATCGGAAGGCCGCTACTTCTTGGCCACATCTTCTTATCATTTTTCACTCTTAGACATATGTAAATGTATGAAATTTTCATGCGACGGTAATTGCACGAAGCACCCATTCGATATGGCAAATCAACGGTTTGTTTGGATCGGCTTATAAAGCGATGTAGTCTTACCTTAGCTAAGAATACTCCTAAGAACCAGAAGTACTTGCAAACTTTATCACAGATAGGAGAGTCTTGCGGCAACGGCGCCGGGAAGAGGCCGCCCGCTCGCGTCACGTAGTAACCCGGAGGTTTCTCTGTTATTATAATAATTAAGACTTAGAGAATTTTTGGAAGCATTTGAAATGTGGTGTTGGAGAAGAATGGAACGTATCAGCTGGACAGAAAGAGTAACGAACGTAGAAGTATTAAATAGAGTCGACGAGGAAAGAGCCCTAATAAGAGTTGTTGAGAACAGAAGAGGAAAGATGATTGGCCATCTTGTACGACATGACGCTTTATCAGAAATATTATCGAAGGAAAGGTAGAAGGAAAGAGAGGAAGAGGAAGACCAAGGATAAGCTACATGAGCCAAATAAAAGCAAAGATCGCCGTCATGTCGTATAAGGAGGTCAAGGAGGTTGACCTCAAAAGAAATACTTACCTGGAGAAAAATGCATACATTACGCCGACAAGAGCGTTGCTCTTAAATAAGAAGAAGAAGGGATTATTGATTTAGACAAAAAGTAGGGCGCCCAACCACCAGATGGGCTGACGACATTGTTAAGATCGCGGGAAGTCGGTGGATGGAAAGAGCTGAGAATCGTTGTTCCTGGAAATTAGTAGGGGAGGCCTATGTCCAGCAGTGGACTTCTTCAGGCTGATGATGATGTTGATAATAATTAAACATTTATCATCTGGCAACAAATCTATAAACAACAAGAGGTTTTTGACAATGCATCGAATCTGTTTTAGTCAATGTATCGAACCGCGTTCTCACTATCACACAACGAAATAATTCCGAAACATGTTAGAAACTTTATTAGCAAATCTTATAGAATTGACGGCAAATTTTTCGTAACAACAGCAAAACAATTAACCAGCGATTTGCTTTATTGGCATGTTGCGAATCACACAGACGTACCATGTTTAGAAGTAAAAAAACTTATCGCCAGTGAAACATTCAATGAAACGGCGAGGTAGGAAACTAACTGGCTTATACATAATTAATGCGCCTACTCACATTCTTGTTATCTGCGGGTAGACGACAACATTAAATAAACGACTTTTGAAGTGGTGAAGTCAAGTGATAGAAAGAGCTCTTACCATCAGGTGTGACGAGATGGTTAGGCGCATCGTCCTCATCCCGATGCGTGGGTTCGTGCAGCCACATATCCAAATCCGCTCGTTGTAGTTCCGCCGCCACAAGCGCGTAGAACTCCAGCGTGGGACCTAACCCGGTTCCCTCTTCGCCGGCGAATTCTACTTCGAGCACGGATTTACGACCCGCGTGGACGCGCATCACCTGTTACAAATAAATTGTGAAGTATGAGGGAAAAGCTGATTTTAAGACAAGGCCAGGTCAAAAGAGAGATGGTGAGAGTTAATTAAGCGAAAGGGGTATGTCAGGATCTCAGCAAGTAGAAACTCTGCCTACCCCTATGGGAAATGGGCGTGATTATATGTATATGTAGTACAACAGTAATTTATTATCATCCAAATAAAAACCAATTACAAATGCGCCAAAAAAAGCAATGGTGTGAGAAAAGTGACGGCAAATCGTTAGGTGAGCAACTGTCCCGACACAAAGATCAAGAGATAACAAAACAATTTAGAATTTAAACAATCATAGCAATGTTTATCCTACCGACTAACTAAGAGGCATATTATATGGCGCAGCCGGCGGGATAATTTTAAATCGAGTTGGTTTTATTTAGGAACAGTGACTAACCTGCATGGCTGATCGCAGTAAGTCAGGTTCTCTAGGAATGCGCACACGCTCGTGACGCAGACGTCCCATACGGAACTCTGTAGCCTCTAAATCAGCACGACGCGGGGACACTGTGTTTCCAGACCTAGAAAACATAAGTGGATCATTACTATTGGCAAAACCAAATATAGAAAAGAAGTAGAACTCTATTAACGATGCGTAGACAAAAGGCTTTACAATAATTAGGCACTGTAGAAATAAATTGAACAAAAAATCGTACCTTTGCCTATCGAGAGCACGGTCCCTTTGCGCCTGCAACCATACAATAGTCCTAGAGGTTCCAAACGCGGTACACGCGAAGAACATCTGCCGCGTCTCTAACGGGAACAAGAACGGACACCAGTCGTTCAGCTGTTGACACCTGTAAAAACGGAACTAGTCAATAAATATGTCGATACAATGTTTTATGGTACTACTAAGTTTTCGTCCGTTGCTTGAGTTAGTCAACATAAGATCGCCATCGAGCTTTCACTAGACTATAGTAAATAAATAAATATTGCGGACAATCCACACAACACTATCTAGCCCCAAATAAAGAGAGCTTGTACTATGCCTGGAAGAGATCGCTCAAAGCGATACGGTCACCCATTATTTTGCCAAAAATCTCCATGAATCCTGTATTATGATTCTGTGTGGTGAACAATAAAGAGTTACTTATCTATCTATCTATCTATCTATCTATGGAAACCAGAGAGCTGATATAAAACATACAAACATTTTTTTAATGATAGTAGATTAATTATTTTTAATACATTTCCTTATGCCACTCTAGTATTGATTGATTTGTTTAGTTAGAGTATAGTGTACCAGGGCGGCGTGGCACTGGCCGCCAGGGTGAGCGGCTCCTGCAGCTGCTGGTGCAGCTTGTTGGTGAGCTTGGTGGAGAGGAAGGCGTCGGCCGGCAGCGCGGGCGCGGCGGCGCGCAGGCGGCGCAGCACGCGCACGCAGCACGTCGCCGTCGAGCCCAGGGACCCGCTCGCGCCCACTATGCCACGCTCTGAACACAATATGCATCGTTAATACGTACAAACATCATCATCAACAACATCATCAATATCACCATCACCGTCAACGTCAACATCAAAATCAACATCATCAACATCAACATGAACATCAACATGAACATCAACATGAACATCAACATCAACATCAACATCAACATCAACATCAACATCAACATCAACATCAACATCAACATCAACATCAACATCATCAACATCCTAAAATCAAAAAGACCAAACATCTTTTATGGTGTGTCAAAAGTAGTCCTAATCACAATTTTTGAAGTATGTACACTGAAGTACATGAGTAAAAGAAATGTTATTGGCAGACAAATCGATCTACCCTCTTTCGCATTATTTTATTGGTTTCGACAAAAAACACCCAACGTTATCGGGACGCGTAATTGATGCCACAATTTTTGGCTGTTTGTGTTTACACATTCGTACCGCCGAGTTCCATACAATGTAGTATATTCGGGGTAGTAGTGTCGAAATCAATAAAAGAGTACGAAAGAGGGTAGATCGATTTGCTGCCAAAAACCTTTTTTACTCGAGGACTTCAGTTCAAGTTTTGAAGTACTTTGCTGTGAACCAACGTCAAGAAAACGTGGTGAAGGGGCGTGCAATTTTAGACTGTTTTATCTCTACGCTTATACTCTGACTACGGGAACGTTTTCGAGTGTTTTAAAATAGGGGGTGTCTAGATCCCAGCAGTAGGACAAGCTATAATAATACAAGAAAATATCATCACCTGGATCATTCGGTTCGTCGTCTTCACTGTCGCTTGATGACGCAAAAGTTTCCATTCCATCTATTTCTTTGTAAGTTAACCTGGAAAGACAAGATACTACAACATTCGTAGGTATTTGATTGAAGAAATCAACAATATTTTTATCTTAATTTGGGACTACTAAAACCCAGAGAAATGCAGTGTGAAAGAAGATGTAGTGATGAGAGTAGAGAAAGGTATGCTAAGATGGTTTGGACATTAGAGAGAATGGATGAAAGGAGATTAACAAAACAATTGCATCAGGCGAGTGTGAACTTAACTGCTGGAAGGGGAAGACCTAGGCTCATGTATCTCGATCAGATCGCAGACGTTTTAGAGAAACGCCAGGTTAGGAGTACCCTTAACCGACGAGCATGTATGAAGAATGTTATGCGAGTGAATGAAGCGAAAGAGGTGTGTCAGGATCGTAGGAAGTGGAAATCCGTGATCTCTGCTTACCCCCACGGGAATGAGGCGTGATTTTATGTACGAATGTATGTACTAAAACCCAACTGTTATTTACTTACGTGTAGGTAGCATCTCGGTGCATATCGTGCGGTGGCATACGCGCGTTGAGTGCTAAGATAGCGCGGTACACGGTCCAAGCGGGTCGCTCCAACGTCAGTGAAGCGCCGCCGCCACTCAGTACCAATCGCAACGCCGGCAAACGCGCACTGGCCGCACTGGCCGCAGCCGCCGCATTGGCCGCCGCCGCCGCGCTGGCCGCAGCCGTCGCACTGCACACCGCGTTGTTCTCCTCTCCCGTCTCTCCGGTCGGGGTGTCTTCTTCCGCGTCTGTTTCTTCGTCCTCTTCTTCTGACGCTTCGTTCAAAGGTATTTCGAGATCTAAAATAATTATGAAAAAGGCTATTGGTATCCAACATTAAAACTAAGGCCCGTATTCTGAAACAGTGCTTAGGTCTGAGTCGAGCCTCAAGCACAGATTTTTGACACTTTTCAATGGAGAACTGTCATAAAATCTATGCTTGAGGCTCGACTCAGACTCAAGCGCTGTTTCGGAATACGGGCCTAAGATAATAATGATAAGTCCTAAAATTTTCTTGTCAATTTGTCATTAAATAACTACTGAAAAAAAAAACATTAAAAAAAAAAATTTAATTTAATTAATTAAATTAAGGTTGTCTGGAAGAAATCGCTTGTTAGCGATAAGACCGCCCATTGTACATTTAGATAATAGTATTTATGTGTTAATTCTCTTTTGTTAGTTTGTAAGGTGTACAATAAAGAATTTTCTATCTATCTATCTATTAAAATGAAATGGCGCAGCCGGTAGGATTTTTTTTTACTTGAATAACAAACAGTTAACGTATGTACATCAGTAAAATCTATCAAATAAATACAAATAAACCAACAAAATGTAATTTATCTAAAAGAAAGCAGTATGAAACTTTAAGTAGTAGGAAGCTACTCAATGATAAATTCAATAATACCGTCCTTACCGACAGTTTGGTTGAGATTGGTGCGGCCAGGGCGCGGGTCGAAGGCCGGTATGAGCGCGGAGAATTGTCTCTTCAGTACGAAGTCGTCATCCCACGGCCGTCTGGCGCGCGCCGCCCCGCCTAATCCACCCCTGACTGCTTCGAGAGCCTCTTCCTCCATTAGAGATAGTAAGTTTCGGGACACCTGAATAACGGAGAATATAACAGACACTAAACATTTGATCCCATATTTGTACTCCCTAGCTATTATATAGCTATTCTATAAAGCATACGTCATGTCACTGTCACTTTCATGTCAATGAAAAGAGACAGACACAGACTTATCAGACATTTTCGGGGGTTCTGTTGAATTGTGATCAGGGGAAATGTTATGGAAATCTGTAGAATTGGGAATAAAACGATAATTTGGAGTAAGATCCCTTGCCTGGTTCCTTCTTAGTGGTTATGTGACAAGTAACAGTGCGGCGACAACAATACACATCCGACTAGAAATACACATCCGACTAGCAGGAAAACCGTAATTTTGTTATTTACAAATGCATGTAGTCTTCTTCTTCCTGCCCTTATCCCACTTTATGTGGGGTCGGCAACAACAACAAATTTGTATTTTTGTATTTATTGTTTACTTTAATTATAACGGTTAACACCAATTACAATAATTAAAGAAGAATAAGAAAAATGAAAATAAATAAAGTATAAGTAAACAGTTTTGGTCAAATTTAAAAATACAATGTCAATAGTATAAATATAAAACAAAATGTCAGGACAATAATATACTACACTATAAATTGGAAATTCACACACAGCTATACATCACGCTCACAGAATCTCAAACATTCAGACATTATTTTCATCCAGCCATCCTCAAACAGATCACACCCAGGACTAGTATCAAGGAGAGCATTGAGTGCGGCGAGAATGCGCGGAATTGGTGACGAGGCCCGGGCCACAGTACGACATAGCGGCTCCGAAAACAACTTGTGCTTCCGCCCTAGACAATAATTGTTCGGAACATAAAAACGGCACAGCTCATCACTCAGGTCCGGTGCTTCAATTTTGCTACGAAACACTTTGCAGGCCATAGTAATTTGCTCGTTGGCTCTCCGAACCTCAAGCGAGTTGTACCCCAGGCAACCCAGAAGAAATTTGGTTGGGTACAGATACGGGTAAATATACCTTCCTTACTACAAATACATGTAGTAAAGAAGGTATATTATAGTCAACATAATATTATGTAGTTGGAAATGGTTGCAATGTTATGTTCCAAAATAAAAATAAATAATATAACTTATCCTATCACATACAATACTAACCACATCTTGGTAAGAGGGTTCGTTTTCCTTGTCGCTATCGAGTGCGTCATCGCCATCGTCGTCGTCTTCCAACTCTGTGAGCAGGGCCGGCGCTCTGCATGACTCCAAGAAATCTTCCAAAGACACCTGGTAAAGTTTTCAATAAATCATTACTAGACCCATCTGAAGCAAGTTCATTGCAATTTGTTCCTTATACTTATACTGCATAAAGTTCACTGCATAAACGCACCTTGAGATGGATGTACTCTATTATTCCTATAATTCAGTAAAATCGACTAAAAAAGTTTGTAAACTAACGCGTACACCTAAATTATTTTGAGTGATGATTTCTGGACCGAGCTTACAATTCGTGCCAATTCGTAATCACTTTTTCAATTAAAATTGATTTAATTTCTGACATCATTCCTTAACGAATTCAGCTGAATTCAGTTCATTTCAAGTTTTAAAGAGTTGAGAAAGTCTCTTTTTGCAAATGTAGCAGGGACAAAGCCGTAATAAACATACTTGTTCACTTTCGCTAGATGTAGACGTCAGAGATAGCGTCAAGGCGTTTTGTGCGTTCGGTGCGAGCGAGGGATAGCTCTGCGCGGCGGATAGTAACCCTCCTGGGAAGTTGCTCGATAATGCTAACCGTACGAGGCTGAAACAACATTATTTATTTTAAAAAAATTACAGTATGAGTGGTCTAGTTTTAATGTTGTTGTTATTGTTTAGGATAAGTTAAAAATATCACTAAAATAACATAAGTTTATCACACCAAAATAAACTTTACAGTAATATTGATTCTCAATTTGTTTATTGGACGTACGTTTTAACATAGTTTGGTCGACTAAAAGTGGACCTGGTGGTTTTCCGTATATACTACGCGGTCACGATAATCAGTGCACCTCGTAAGAATGCGATGCTTCTTTCTCCCTTCACCACGCCGCGCTCACCGTGAGTGTGAGCGTGACTGCCGCTGTGACGTCATCGAGCCACGCGCACAGATACTGTGACCGCGCTCATAATAAAACGGGCGTACCTTGGGAATAAGCTGGCTGCATTATTGGTGCGGTTGGCGCGCTGTGGATTGCTGCCGCGACCAGCACCACGCCCCATACCGAGAGACTCGAGCAGACGGGCCGCACCCTATATTCATATTACATGTAATTTATACGGAGTAAAGTATAAACAAAAGTATGTCTGTCAATGAAAAGAGATAACAAATATACTAAGCCTACAATTTGCTCAGAGCTAAAATATGCCCAGAGGAAAATTAATAAGCTGAAATGCAAGTCCCACCTAATTTACAACATTTCGTCTACGAAATGTTGTTTTCGTTTCGGCTATTTGTCTCTCGCTATTGTATGGAAAAAGAAGAGATAGCAAAAATACTTTACGTAGAAACGATCGAAACGAGTTGTTGTCTCATCAATTTTCCGTACAAAAGAGAGAGACACGTGCTCACACGAAAACAACATTTGGTAGACGAAATGTGGTATCGAAACTCCGACTTCGGGTACTGTACCTGATTGGTCAAATCCGGTTCACTAGCACTCATAGTCCCTGATCCACCGCCCGAGTTATTGTCTTTCTTGTGATCGTTATATTGTGCTTCAGCTCGGTCGTCTCTCTCAATGCACTGTTAAAGAAAAAACATGCAATGAAGATGTGCCAATGTGATGAATGCTGCTAAATTATACGCAACTTTTTATGACATTCTAAACGAAACTTCACATTATGCTTCGCGTCATGAATTTGCGGTCAGCGGCACTGTAATTTACCCAAAGGGGTGGAACACGCAAAGCTTTTTATACATGGCATTACGAGCGAGTTCTGTCAAATTGACGTATTCAGACGGTTGCGCGCATGCGCAGTGGCTCTGGTGCTGCAATCTAAAGTTAGCAAACGACAGTTTTCTTTCCCATTCAAGAGGAGAAACAATATGATCTTTAGAATCGGAAGGCGAGATTGCTAGGACGCTTCGTTACCACAAGACGAATAAAACATATTAGTAATTGTTACCTGTATTTGTATTCGATTGGCGTTATTTCTGAGCGTGTGTAATAGCGATGCTGGCAGGGCGAGTAGTTCACTGAGAGAGTTCGCGCTGTTGCGAACCGCCTCGTTTTCATTGTTCCGAGACTCGCCGTCCTGTGTTACATAATAGTGTCAAGCCACACCAAACAACTAATAGACTTAAAACGCTAATAAAAAAAAACGTGCAGTCTAAACATATTACAAAATATTGTGTGTGTGCGTTTTATGGTGGCATTGATGAGTGAGAGAGTAATAACGTTTGTATCGATGGCACTTAACGTAGGCTGAAGTTAGGAAGATGATGATACGACTAACAAGTTAATAGAGAATAAAGAACAGTTAAACTAAACATAGCTACTGACAAAGTACGACAGACAAATTTACAGCCATTTATTCACACACGTGAGCTGCTACCACAGTAATGGTAAGAAAAAAAAATGCATACCTCTTGGGAATTCGTTTCAGGCACTGGCTCTTTGGCCGGGTAAGGTTTGGTGATGTCCGTGATACTAGTCGGTCCCATTTCCATATTCGTGAACGATGTGTTGCCTAAATCAGCCATGCAGTTGTTGCTTTCAGCGCCTAGCGTCAGTGATTCCACTATTGTGGCGAGATCTATATTAAAAATATCGGAATTATTATACGAGCCTATTAATTATTTCTACATTTTATTTGCTATAGTCACTTGCACGACCGAGTGTCTCCTGTGTTCCAAATAGTCAAAACAGCACAGATACACTACGGCCGGCGGATTATGCGGGTCTGAAGTGAGCCGTTTGTGCGATTTTGACAAATGACTGACGGAAGATTCACCGGCTATTTTCAGACTACAATAAGTCTGAAAATAGCCGTTTGGTGAATCTTCTTTATCAAAAATCTTTATGTGCGGTCGGCACAACATGAATAACAGATGACGGCTAACAGAGGGGAATGGAGGGGGAACCATTCCCTTCTGTTAGCCGTCATCTACTGTTATTAAAAATATGAATCATGAAAAGTGCAACAGAAATAAAACTAACCGGTATTGATATGATGCGTCGAATTGTTGATGGCGGATAGATCCGTAGCGTGCGTGCGTGGACGCGACATGTTGCTTGCCATTTCTTCACCTGAAATGTTGTCAGCTGACGAGGCTTGTTCAGTCGACGCTACGGATACCTGTACACAAGAGACAATTAATTTTTTTCTAGATTTTTGACTATCTGCGCCGGACCAATTGTACCATTGATGGTACAATTGGCATCGATTTGTAGTGGTACAAAGATTTAAAAAAATTAGGATGCCGCCCGGGTATACTCACTTTTTGTTGTGTTACGGATTTGGTCTAAATCAATAGGATTTTTAGGACTACAGTGTGGTACTTTCTACTTTCTCCTTTCTACTAACTAACGTGTCGTTGGATAAAGTGTATTTTTCTACCAACACGTGAATATGAAAAACATCAACTAGAGTCCAAAAAATACTTTAGACTATTGATCTAAAAGATACGCTGAGCCGATTTTCAATTAGCATCCTATTTCTTCAGATGATTAATCTCTAATAAAGACACCACTGAACCAAGACCGTAGTCTCAAGATGAGGAGAAATGAATAAGAACAGTTACCTGATTGTCAGCGCCCGTGGCGTCAGGCAGGCTGGGAGTGGAGTGGCTCTTTCGGCCCGGTTTAGCACCTTCCGTGGCGCCGCCGCTCACAACTTTGAGGTCAAACTTGCCCTCAGCGCCCATGCGGTATGAGTTGCGTCCGCCATGATCCCACCTATTATAAAAGCATAGTATTAGGTAGTCAAGCTAGATCACCCATTACGTCATGATGTCTTTTCAATCTACCGTTGTTGAAGCCAAATGGCACAATAGAACATTATTTAAAAAATGTTCACGCGGTCTGCACAAGTGTAATTATATTATCATTTTGTATAGATAAAATGTATAGTAATGAAAATCCGACTAAGTGAATGCTAATTGATTATTGACAGCAACTTATTTATTAAATAATTATAAGTTTAAAAAACTTGAGAAACCGACTTCATTGCCAAATGGCTTAACCGATTTAAATGAAATTTGTTTGGGACAGTCTGGACGTAAAAATAACCTTCCAAATAAAAAAATAATTTTCTAAATCGTTTCATAAATGACGAAGGCATGCAGTTACAAAATTTAAAAAATGGCAACACCGATTTTAATAAAATTAAAATGGGACCAATCTGGAAGCAGTACCTTTCAGATAAAAAAATAATTTTTCAAATCAGCTCACAAATGACGAAGTTATGCGGTAACAAACATTAAAAAAAAAAAAAAAAAAAAAAAAAAAAAAAAAACATACAACCGAATTGAGAACCTCCTCCTTTTTGATTGGAAGTCGTGTAAATCGGGGACGAGAGGGTCGGACGTCGATCTGTACCCCGAGTCCCAGTTTTGCTACAACATTTCGTCTACCAAATGTTGTTTTCGTGTGAGTACGTGTCTCTCTCTTTTGTATGGAAAATTGATGAGACAGCAACTCGTTTTCTTACTGTCTTCGTATTTTTACTGTCTCATCTTTTCTCCATGCAATAGAAAGAGACAAATTGGCGAAACGAAAAACGAAATGTTGTAAATGACATCGAGAGGCATAAGATAAAGATAAAGATCAAATTTGCAATAAATACCTGACATCAACCCATCCGTTATGCAGATCGGAAGTGACAGTTCCCAGCGCGGGATGCGGTCCGTCCTGATCCCTCCACTTCCAGTCAGCGCCGCGGAGCACCCGTGCGCCGGCGCAGACGCCGCGAGCGCCGCGCGACCAGCGCCGAGCGCGCGCGCCGCCGCCCACTGCGGCCGTCGCTGCGGCGGTCGTAGCACCGCTGCCGCATTGACGGGGAGGGGTGTCTACTACGCCTACCACCTGTAACATTTGAAGTAGGAAGTTGCGGTAACAGTTTTTTTAACTAGCACGGAAGGTAAAGTTCCAAACCACAGTGTTGTAGTCTATGATTATTTGTCTATGCTAAGTCTGTCAATGTCAATAGAGCTATCAATCTTGTCGCTCACTTGCTCATGTCGTCGTGTCTTGATTCGAAGAATAAAATATAGAGTACAGTCAGTCTACCTGATGGTTTTATTTAAAACTCTAGCCCGTCTCCCGACAGAACAAATAAATAAACACACAGTATGTGCCTATTGTCTAGGGTTGCCTTTTATTTCCAGATTCAGATACCGATTCTGGAAATAAAAGGCATTAACACTAGTAGGTACACGTAACTGCAAAATATCTTGTTTGTTTTGGAAGTACACGCCTTACCCTGCCGTATATTTCCATCCCCGACAGCGAAAGATAGTGGCTCTGCCCGCTAGCGTTCTTCCCATTCTGCTGAATGCGCAGATAGCGGTACGCCGCGTCACAGCGAACGCGCCAAGTCGCGGTACTGCCGGGCTCTTGGAGCGCTTGTTCGTCTGTATGTGCGAGTAATGTCGTCCACGCTACTCCGTCCATTGACATCTGAAATAGATGATACGTTACTTTGTGCTAGACTTTTATTCGCTATTTTATAATCAAAAATACACAAAGTGTAAATGTGCGAGGTGCAGTGTTTGGTTTGTATTGTGACTAAACCTCTTAGAAATACCTCTCCAAGGGTAGGCTATGAGATCTGAGTAGATGTTCTCCGTGCTAGGAAAGTATTTCTAGTTCAATGTGTTTATCTACCCTCTTTTCCCCTATCTGCTTAACACAGATCTAGTTGAAACACATTAGGAATGCTATATTTTAAATGTAATATATTTTTTCTTCTGATTCAACCAAATAATTATTGACTTAACAGTGATTTACGCTAGAATAAGCATGGCTGGTCTCAGTAATCTGTAACAAAAACACTCACTTGGAACAGCCAATTCCTCAACGCCGATCTCCCATACCCTCTAGCATGGCGCAACGTGTACGCAGACGGCACAATGTGCAGACCCAAGTCTACAGCAATGAACGCGCGTCTATCGTCATTGGTATGTACGTTCAGTGGCTCGGAAGAGCGGGATAGTGCGTCTTCAGCCCGGCCGTACGGCAACTGACGTCCGTCGGACGACCACACGCAGACTAGGCCGTGTGCACCCGGGTTCACCCACTCGCAGGTACCAGCGTTGGTACCGATGTAGTAGAGGACGCCGTTTTCGTCAAAATCATGCTGCAAAGTAAAATTGTGTTTGAACACCACAAGAATGCTTGTAAATTGATAGCCTAAAGATTGAATGTGGATAAAATAATACGTTCAACGCTTCAGTAAACTATGGAATCTATAAATGCATGGTAAAGCTACTTACTTTTTCTTCTTCTAATCGTGTCACTATTCCTAGTTCATTCGAACCAGTGAGGTGAAAGGATTTGAGTGTGCCTCAAAGAGGCTTTTTTCGTGAAGAGGTCTGAATATAGTGAACCTAATTTTGAATGTATAGCCACGTGTATTAAAATTTGTGAATATATAAAACATTATAAAACTCACATCGTATGTAAAAGTGATAGGTCCATCCGTCCTAATCTTCTGCATGAAATGGAACGTCGCGCGCTCCATATCGTACCACTGCCTCGCGACCGACTTGGCTAAGAAGCGCTCCAGTTGACGCACTGTGGTGAGCGCTTCCACCTTCAGGTTGCGACCGTTGTTGTTGCCAACTGGATTTGCGTTCGGATCTTCCACTGAATCGTCGTTGGCGCGTTCCACTCGTATTCTAAAAAACATGAATGCAGTCAGATTACACTTATACTGTTGCAATGCAATACTGTTGCAATAGCAGCTTTTTTCTGGCCTGGATTTAATATATCGAGGTCTGTTCACGTACGGGTTTTTGTATGAAGTCATCATAAACGCCTCAGCGCTGTTACACTCGTCTATCACGCCCCAGCGTGAGCTCACCAATCAGGGACCATCTAGACATAATCTGCAAAGTTTTCGCTATACCACTTTTGAAACTGAATCGCTTGCAAGTGGTTTAGCTACCTGACCCCACATATTTCTTACTCCACTTCCACTAGTTTTGTCTTAGTATAAACCATCTTTATGCTAAAACAAAACTAGTTTTATGACTTTGACCGCGCCGCCCGCCACGTCCCGCCGCCGCTGCGGCCCGCCCACTCGCCCATAGTTACCTGATCCGCTTGGTGAGTAGATGCAGCGAGGCGGCGGGCGCGGGCGGCGGCGCGTCCCCCGCGGGGGTGACCACCGGCAGCCGCTCCACGCTCTCCAGCACGGCCACCAGCCGCGCCGCCACGCCGCCGCCGCTGCGCCCCGCCCACTCGCCCACCACGCGTCCGCGCGCGCTCGCCTGCCCGGGACCATCTATACATATATAGTAGATTGTTACATAAGGCCAGAAGTGAGCTTTTGCGAAAAAGATCCTATTTTGCGCCCGTGCGAGCTCAGCTCACAAAGGGTGACCTGAGCTCGCACGGCTCACCAAAACGAGCACTACTCTCGCTGTGACAGGGCACCACTCGGCAGTGGTTTTGGCGCATTACATGGCTTACTTCCTTTCACATGACATGGCCACACCACGCTAACCCCATTACATTTCAGTTTGTCCTTCACAAACGCTACTTGATGAGTTAACAAATTTAAAAAACGATTTTTCCTACACACGGAATGGAACAATGGCACGTTCCACTGCAAGACAGAACTCTAGTAATTTGTATAAAAATACAGCATACATACCGTTTGCTTGAGGCGATAGAACTTGTAGCAAGGCGGGCGCCAAGCCTGACGACTGAAGTTCATACGCCGATAGATGCTCGTCACCGCATAGTAGATTAGTGAGTTGGTCTAGCGATTCAATCAGCTCCTCTTGCCAGTCTTCTGATGTAACAAAATGATTAAGGTTAGATAAAAATATATAGGCATGCGTATTGACATATAATTTTTAACTTTATGTTTAAAAAGTTCAACGAACCAGAAGGTTGAGTGGCGATTCGTTGCAAACGGGCCAAAAGCGCCCTGAGACGCGCAACCGGCGGCCGCGGCTGTCGCGTCGCTGCGCTCGCCAAGTGTCGCGAGTACAGATTACGAGCTCGCTCACACACCTGAGAACAAACACACTAATTTTATTACACACAATTCAACGACGAAAATGTGTGACCCCAATGCCACTTGACAGAGACTCAAACCTCACCTCCTTTCCGCAGGCGTTTCCAGCAAAGAAATAGGAGAATCTTGACCCCTACAATCAAAGCTAAAGAGATTCATACATCGTGCTTGACTTGCAATGGTATAGTTACCTGTGCTTTCACAGTTTCTGTCTTAGTTGCCGCGCGAGATCTACTTGGGTTCGCAGCAATAGCTGCAGCGGCCGCCGTTTTGCGATCATTCCACCCGCTTCCCAGTTCTGAAACTACAATCTCAGTATTTAACATGAAAAATAGCATATTTATCATGAAATATAGCATAGAAAGAAAATAAAATTGACGTACCAAGGAAGGTTTCGGCAGTAAACGCATGCCTAGTTCCTCTGTTGGACTCGAATATAAAGCCAGCTAATTCTTCTCTCAGTATCGTAGATTGCTGTTGTCCATCTGTGTTGTGGATATGAAGTTCTTTCTCTCTGAAAAAATGTACAATTATTAGTACAATTTACAGGTTTTTCGTTTACAACTTAATTATATAATGTCATACAATACATACTTCTTGCATGTCAGTGCCCAATTTCCAATGATTAGTTTGGTAGGGCCCGGTTTTGACAGGATGGGTTGAGGCACGGTGTTTTTGACTGAAGCCCTCGCCCTTTGCAATTTGTCAATGAATTCACCACGGTTTTCTGAAAAATACATGAGTAAGTTACTATCTGCTGCGACGTTTGAGAAGAACCTAAAAATAATATTTGAAAGCTCTCTCTCTCATAAACAGGATTCATTTCGCAGACATTTGCATTCACACAAGTCAGTAGTGTCTTTATAATATATACAAAAATATTTGTTCTCGGGGGGATCGAACCCACGCCCTCCAGTACAGAAGGCAGAGCTACTACCAAGCTGTGAAGGCAGTCAAATTATAGTATCATACCAGTATTATCTGTTTGATGTTCGGGACTGCCGCTGGAGTACATGGTGGCCAGCTTCCCGTCCAGCAGATATCGGAACCAGCCATTGCTGCCGGTGCTGAGCTCAAGCGCCGCTACGTCACTCCACAGGTAGAGCGCGTCGCGACCGCGGCAGAGCGACCACTCTCGCCACGAGTACACTACGCCACTCGATAGGCAAGACGCGTCTTCGCTACTGCTGACTGCTACGCTTGACACGCTCGCTGTTACACCTGTGGGTAATTAATAATTATGCACCTTAGTTGTATATTTTTTTTTCATTGGAAATCAAACATTTTTTGGACACAAGTGTTTAGCCCCGAACTGATGCCCAAAAAACTCGTTGTTCGCTCTAGTCTTACAGATATGCCAACACGCAAGACTTTCATGAACAAGATCCATAATGGTCTCTAGATTTTTGAGATAATTATATGTAATGGTATAGCGTTGATACGACAGAGGGGCATTAAATTACACTACGTATACGTGTTTAGTATTAATTCGATACGGTATAAAAATAAAAAGCAACAAAATTAGTTTTTTTATCAAACTTAATAGCTTACATAATATCAGAGTATAACGCAACCACCCTTGGTAAATAATAGTAAAGCGGCAACGTCGCGCGCGCGCGAGATGCGGCGTGTCAAAGCAAGCGGCCAGGGCCTAGGATGCAATAAGAACACACTGACCTATTTCTATTTCTAATACATGCGGGATTTTTTGCTATGTCATTGACACTCTCGTAATGAAAGTGCAAGAGTGTGCAAGACTTGCTTCTGGCTTGCGTCAGAGTGGCAACAACGCATTGTAGGTACTGCGCATAAACATAATAAGCTCTTAGGAAAGATAATATCGTGTTCAAAAGGGGCAAAATCTTACGTATGCAGCCTGTATAATTACCTGCAGTAGAAGTGGCAGAATCCGTAACTGGGATGGCAGAAGAGGCCAGAGACTCGACCTTGCTGAAGACGCCGAGTCGCGCGAACTGCTCCAGATAGATATCCGAGGCCTTTAGCATCAGCTCTTCGGCGATCCCAAGCACCACTAAATGACCGTCATCATCGTCCTGTCATTATCAAATATTTTTAACTTAATACAACGCAAGGTTATATGTATGTGTAATTGTGTATGCAAGGTTTAAAAGAATAAAACCATGGATAAAAAAAAAACAAATAAGTGGGATTGTTCTTTTGTTTGCACTTTTATTATAATGCAGTGGGTAGAAATCATGGTTTTTATATGATGTTGGGTCAGTCAGAAACTGACACATTAACCCCATTGAACAAAGACCTTACTGTCTTATTCAAGTCTCTACAAATACTTAGTGTAACAACTATTGATAAGGTTATTTATATTTTAGTCATACATAATAATAATGCATGAAAATAAGCTAAAAAAAACAACAACACAAACAGATACAAAGTTCAAAACATTTCTAATGCAAGTAAGTTTCGATGGTGTGATGTTTTTACAATGTGGATGCATTTAGACAATAACAAGTTATGAATTGTGAAGTTTATGCAACAGCTCAGTTTATTAGTACTCGAAAGTGATGGTTTCATGGCTACGTAAAAATCAATGTACTTTTTGTATTATTGTATAAAGCTGAGCGAGTAATGAAAAAAACTAACATAAAGTCCGACAATCCATAGAACGTTGTCGTAAGCAAACATGACGTGGTGGCTCCAAAATATTGCTCCAAAGTAACTCATTATACTGCAGATTTTTTTTTGTTTAAACGAAGTAACACGTAGCTATGTAAGGGTATATTAATTAATTATTTAATACCTTAACCTCAATCATAAGAAAAATGTATTTGAACACATAATATTCACATAAAATTCTATACTTCTTCATATTAACAAATATTTGCCTCAGATGCCTAAAAATTAATGTATTATCTAACTTTACAAAAAGATGTTATCAATAGTTTGTGAGCCAGCATCATAGAGCTATGCAAGGAGTAATTAGTGCACAGGTTACATCACACCATCGGAACATTACCGCCGGCGGGCGGATATAGCGGCTGCGTAGGATGCGCGGATAGGCTCGTCGGACTGTCACCTCGCCCTGATCATTACCAAACCGTCACCGTCCGTTCACCGTCTTAAGGCTTGCGCACACCTAGGACGATAGCAATGGCGATCAGTGAAACGTTGTCAAATTTGACAGCGATATTTGACAGCGTTTCACTGATCGCCATCGCCAGCGACCTAGGTGTGCGCCGGCCTTTATAAACTAATCGGTCGGCCCTAACTAAGTCCTCATCTGAACTGCAGTTATTGAAACGACAAACATCTCAATGTTTGGGACTAAAGTTATATTAGTTTAGCATATTTTACTAGTTTCATTATGTCGTTTCCTCACGAAGTTACCTACACCGTTGCTGAGCCACAGACAATGCGGATAATTTTTTTAATTGATAAGCTTTCAATAATGAGCTCTAATTGGCCCTCTTTGTGCAAGAGCTCTAAATAGTTTTTCCTCTGACATCCTAAGAGCTAAGGGATCGTTTTAATTAGCCATCGATCGCGCGATGTTGCTATGTGATTACTGCGTATGCGTCGTATCGTACGATGGTACGATGCCTTCAAGCTTCAATTAGGACACTCTAAGGGTCTTATTAATAATCCTGGCGTAGCGTTGGACTAGTTAATCCGTGTCTTGTCTCTTGCATTGAAATTGTCAACTCGAACAAATGAGACAAAACACGGATTAACTAGTCCAACGCTACGCCAGGATTATTAATAACACCTTAAAAAAATATGTATGTTTAATCTTGTCGCGCGACCGATACCAATTAGGACGACCCCAGACTAGACTAGGCTGGATGTAAACGTACCACGTTATCAAGCACAGCTGCTACCAGCTGTGTGAGCAGTGCGGCGGTATTGGGAGAGCGAGCGCGCGACATGTCTCGCAGTAGCCGCGCGGGTGCGTAGTGTACCATCTTGCGTACCAGCGAGAGACACGCGCGTCGGACGCCCGCCGCGCCCGCGCCAAGGTACCGCGTACAGAACGCTGGCACCAACCGACTGGGACAAAACATTCATATTACAATATCTGATAAAAATAAGGGAGAAGAATTACGTCAGCGCATCCAATCTGCTGTATCAGAAATAAACAACAGCCATTTTGTCCGTCGGATAAGAGCTTCCTTTATTAGGAGGTGCAGACTTTGCATTCACGTAGAGGGACGTCAGTTTGAACATTTACTGTAAAAACAAAATAAACGATTTATATGTATTTTTTTTTTAATTAACCTCCTAATTTTTTTCATACGCTGAGCTACCTAAACATTTTTAAGAAAATAGTTGAATTGTGCACACTTTTTCAAATTTTATTTTATTTCGTAATTTGGCACCTCTGTCAGATTCATAGCAATATCTTTGTAACCGCAAGGACTAGACGTAAGTTTTATACCAATTTGCAAACCTTAGTGATCTACAACAACATTATTATATCAATAATCAATGAATTTTATAATTTTGTGCCAATTATTATTATTATTATTATGAGCCTGTGGTGTCCCACTGCAGGGCAAAGGCCTCCCTTCCTTGTGCCAAACTGAGTGTCAAATAACTTGTTATACAATATTTTTCTAAATCTATACTGCACTATTACAAGGTTATGTCAGCGCTTTATATTTGTAGTGCTGTACTAACTATGTGACTAACTGATCAAACTGTCAAACGCATTCTCTGAACGGCCGAACTATAATAGTGAAAATTTGCTATTTCGATCCTTCTTCTTCTTCTTCTTCCTGCCCTTATCCCACTTTATGTGGGATCGGCACAAAATGTCTTCTTCCTCCATCTCCATTCATTTCTAGTAAAACATTTATTTACAAAGATTGATCCATATCAGCAACAGAATTAATCAATAATACAGTGTGTAATTTTTTTTTTAAAGCATTCGGGTCGTTTCGTGCTTGGCCATTACCGCCACACAGCTAGTAATGAATATATTTGGTCAGGAATCTTAATTTTAATTCGTCATCATATCGGTGTCCTTTGAGTACGTCTCTTTTGGTGCACTTGACATGTAAGTTCTACGACATGCAGGTTTTATAAACCGAATACTTATTTTAATACTTTGCCGATTACTTACTCAAGGTAAACAGCAGCCATTTCCTTGTCGCCCGTTTCTGGGAAATCATCTTCGTTTCCCGACGAGGGAGAATCGTGATTGCCAACCACCAACCATTCTCCGGGACACTGCAGTATTGCGGCCACTTCCCTGTGACCTGTAAATACTTCATTAATTATGAAACTAATAGCAGGAGAAAATGCATTCAAACATTATCTATTACACATTAAAACAACTGAATTCATTGATAATCGCGTGGAACTGGCACCTAGACTCACCTAGCTTTAAGACGTTTCAAAGTGATTCTTGTAATCCTACTGAATAAATACACTTTTGATTTTGATACTTTTATGATTGCTGATTCTATAAAAATATTTATGCAAAGCACATTCCACCGCGATTTAGTAAATGAACCACTTCGCGCATCAAATACCCAAAAAATAAACTAAATCCCAGACAGCGTTGTAGATTCGAAGACCTCGTTGATGAGTGTTTGGACTTCTCATAGCATTTATTATTTCACTGATGGGCAAAGCTACCAAAAGGTTCTAAAATGTAAACAAAAAATAATGGAAATTTTCTAGAGAGTTTTACCTTGATCATGTCGTTCTCTGGCCTTATCTAGGGGAGTTTTTCCATCTTCGTCGCGCAAATCTGCGTTAGCGCCATACCGTAGCAAAACTTTAGCGATGGCCGGCCGGCCGAAGCATGCAGCGTAGTGAAGAGACGAACTACGTTGGCCACGATTCACATCCGCTCCTGTTACCAATGTGCAATGGGTTTAAACCTTAGACAATTTAACCTAAGGACTTGCCTTGCATCTATTCAGCCTAACAAATTTTTCTGCCATATTTTGAGGGGGACGAGGAAAGCACACACTGAAACGAAAGCGACACACATTCAAACGATCGTAACA
This sequence comes from Thera obeliscata, assembly GCA_947578465.1. Lineage (NCBI taxonomy): Eukaryota > Metazoa > Arthropoda > Insecta > Lepidoptera > Geometridae > Thera > Thera obeliscata. The sequence continues at coordinate 5,010,871 of OX387927.1, forward strand.
CACACAACAATTATTTGTGTTGTTATGAACGCACACAAATACAAATCTTTAACACTAGTTCAAGTTTACTGTATAAACAGGTGACACACATTCAAAATACAGAGAACCACAACAGTGATGCCGTATCATCATTTTATTTTACCCTATGTTAAGTATGAAAGAATGTAAGGCTTCCTAAGTCAGTAAGATTTATTTATTAAATATTCATTCTGAATATTATTTTAGATTTCATGGCACTAATGGTCGTCGGGTATTATTTATGTTCAAGACAAACAATATAAAAATTAAAGGCCTATCTCGTTGCTACCTATTGTTTCTAAAGTTTTTGGAAAACTTATCAGAGATAGTACTTTTTAAACTTTCGCGATCATAACACATACTGAAACTATTACACGGGTGTTTATCGCGTTAATTACCTTATTTTATTTATTTTCCCGACGTTTCGGCTATGTTGCAATAACCGTGGTCGCGGGCTGACTGGAGCAATTGACATGAGTGCTACCGTGGCTGAGAAGTGGAGGCAGTACCACTAACTACCCTCACTTGATCTTCTTTTTTCGTAATGTCCGTGCACGCACTACGACACACAACACTAATAGTATCTACGCACTGTGGTAAGGTATCGCGACGCACACACCTACCAATGACGGGATTCCACGATTGTGAAAGTCTGTAACCATCTTCTTGAAATTAGGATACTTACTGATTTCAATCGCTTCACGTACCAGCCTTTTATGGTAGTGCCGTTCATTGGCTAGCACCTTGGGATCATGTAGTTCAATCCAGTGATTAGGGCCTGAATCCACAAGGTGCTCTGCTATAGCTCAATCGTGAAGATGGTTACAGACTTTCACAATCGTGGAATCCCGTCATTGGTAGGTGTGTGCGTCGCGATACCTTACCACAGTGCGTAGATACTATTAGTGTTGTGTGTCGTAGTGCGTGCACGGACATTACGAAAAAAGAAGATCAAGTGAGGGTAGTTAGTGATACTGCCTCCACTTCTCAGCCACGGTAGCACTCATGTCAATTGCTCCAGTCAGCCCGCGACCACGGTTATTGCAACATAGCCGAAACGTCGGGAAAATAAATAAAATAAGGTAATTAACGCGATAAATACCCGTGTAATAGTTATCAGAGATAGGTTAGTATCACATTTAAAAATTAACTCTATATGAACGACAGTTTGGCTACCAGGTGAATGTAAGTACGGTAGATGCTATACAAATCCTTTATTGTATGTTACTCATTACTTGCACTAAGAACCTATTTTTACCCCAAATCTCAACAAACTACATCTTGATTAAGTTGGCAGCATTACTACTCAAAACTGACACTTTCATAGAGATTGATAAATTTTCTGAGCTTAAAATCAAAGATATCGATGTTTTTATTTGGCCTAAATAAACTTATCATTTTAGGACCAATATGGGGTCAACCTCAGAATAAGAGCGAATAAGCTGGAAACTCGTATACACCGTCATAAAGGTGTTCTAAAAGTTCTTTAAAAAATAGCATGAAATTCTATGATGACTACGTTAGTTTTTCAAGGTAAAAGATCACAAAAACTATCCATCTTATAAAAGGTGGGATGAATAAATGTTTGGAACTAAATTTGTGTCAAATGCTATGCTTTTGGATGTCCGAATACGCAAATTGGCAAATTTTATCATCCGCACTTGGTGTGCGGTTTCCGCACTCCAATGTGCGGGCTGGTTTTTCCACAAGGTATAAAGTTAAAAGTTTTTTAAGTTCCTAAATTGTTCAACAGCTACATTGTTAAATTAAACATGTAGGCTACGTAATGTTATGTATAAAATAACACGTTACAACTTCAACACAATCCGTTGGTGCACGACTGGATTTGAACCCACAAAGGTCAAAAATTCATTTTTGAAATGCCAACTAGTCTCGTAGGGAGTTCATAGGTACGTCATAGGTAGTCTCGTTACAATTTTAAATTTTTGCTAGTGACTAAAATTGCTTGGCAATTAGAGATTATTTCGCAATTATAGTCTATTTCATTTTGTGATAAGGTTGAAAATTAAATGCGGATAATTGACGGCAGGAAACTCGAGGCGATTCGATCTTTTTCGTATAATCGTATACTGAATCGATGTTCTAGAGCTAAACGCCGCACAACAATTTCACATTATTTTAATAGAAAAAAACATTAATTATGCAAAAAAATAATTACATATGAAATGTTACACCATCCTTTTACAAGCCTGATGTGTTGGACTTCCTATTACACACTGCAACTGCACATGTTGGCATTTTTAGAAGAGGTCCTTTCACCGCGATACCGATACTGACACTGATAAAGATCGATTACGAAGTGGTTTTTATAAACGTGCTAGATATGTCAGATTCATTAGTCTTGTACCTTTTGGCAGAGGGGAAGATCCATGCAAGGCAGGTCCTGATCTAAATTGTCTAAGGTTTAAACACATGTCAAATGAATTGTCGGAAATCACAAATCCGTACATTCTAAAAACGGATAGAAATCAAATTCCGGCCTCTCAGCTCAGTTAGTAGTAGCTCTGCCTTTTGCGCCATAGGGTTCGATCCCCACGAGAACAAACATTTGAGTGGTGGATATTTTGTTCTCCGTTTGGGTGTTATATTGTATTCTAAGTATGTATTTACAAAAAAAGTATATCAGCTTTTTGGTTCTCATAGTACAAGGTCTGCTTAGTTTGGGGGCATATAGTGTTGTGTGGATTGTTCACAATATTTATTATTTAAATATGAGAGAAGTAAGCCAAAGTCTAACATCATAAAATAATCACAGATAATTTAATTCATGATTTATACAGCGAAGACGGAACTTGTGAGTAAGTTATGATGTTTAAATATTCGAAAAACTCACGATACCTTACACACGCTTTGGGCATATGAAGAGGTTACCTTTTTCACAAAGAAACTCGACCATTTCTTTGGTACCAAACGCCGCCGCCCAATTGAGCAGCGTTTGTCCGACGTCATCTGTAAAGTTGACGTCAACGGCGCCACTCGACACCGCTGCTAGCAGTGCCTCGGTGTCTTTGCCTCGAATGCAATCTGGAAACAAGATTTTGTATTTTTCACATACAAACAGTTCTTATCTATAGAATACAGAAGATAAAATAGAAAGGCATATAAAATCATACGCCGTTTGTTTACATTTTCACTGTCACTAAAAATAAAGATTCAAAAAAAACGTAAAAAAAAAAGGAAACGAGGATTGGAAGATAATTTTTTTTAACTTGTCGCCTGACTCCTGGCTGTGCAAATCATGTTTGCATACTTCCGAATTCAAATATCCATTAATAAAATGCCCATTTATTTCGCACATCTAGATCGCCTGCGATAGCGATTGTGTATGCAAAACCCTATGCTGAAACGGATTGCCATCGCCATTTCAGATCGCCGAGATATGCGCAAGTCTTATAAATACTTTGAGGTAAACTTATCTATCTATGGTGCATGATAGAATGTAGAATAGTGAATGTAGTTTAGTGTACCAATGAGTTGCCTGTGCGACTTGTCTCCTCGCGGGCCGGCGCCGGCGGGCGCGCTCGAACCCTCGCCGCTCGCACCGCTGCTGGGGCCCGCTGCCGGAGTGCCCGTACGGGACGCGCCACTGGAAACACAAACAATTGAGGACTCACGCTACAACTCACTGGCCTCTCAGCTCAGTTGGTAGTAACCCTGCTTTCTGCGCCGTAGGTCGTGAGTACGATTCTCATCGAGAACAAATATTTATTTATTTATTTTATTTATTTATTTACAACGCGGCGAAATGTAGGTGGCAAGCACTAGAGGAGAACTGCCAAAGACCGCGCTCAGTGGCGCGTCTTGGGAGAAACCAACGTCCAGTAATGTACTAATACAGGTTGATGATGATGGGCCAGCTCGGCCGTAAATTGAATATGAAGTTTATTTGTAAAAATGTATAGTTTAATATTGGCTTCGTAAGTGAAAACAGGGATATTGACTGTATAAATTAAAGGCATATTACATTGTACAAATAGGGTCAAATTCAATCGACCGACAGCGCGGGCCCATTGAAACTATTCCTGCCTAATGTAACTATTGCTTCCCAATGACCTGCATCAAGTTACCACCTGCCTTAAAGTTCACTGAGCAAAGAAAAATCTTGATTCGAACCAATCGAATTCAGCTAGGCACAAGTTACCCTCCAGCCTAACCACAAAAATCTAAAGATAATTGGTTGGAGGAGTTGTCAGTGCTTGGTGATCATCACTAAACATGGAATTAGGGGGGCTGTTCAAAGGGCCTACTAGATAATCTGATAATCTTTAGCATGAAGTAAACGAACTACCACAAACGAGACCAGTAAAGGGAACCGCATCTATATCTGAGTATTAAGAAAGAAATATTAACGTTTGTATAGCATGTCGTCCCTCGCACAGCAGCACTAGGAGTAGGTCGACCAAGCGCATGCACTCGAGACACCATCGCTCGTCAGCCTGCACCGCCGCCTCTACCGCGGAACACAGCTCCGCGCGTACTAGATCCTGCAAACACATACACATTGTACAAGCCCTTTACGGTGAGAGCACTGGTGGTCTAGTGGTAGCGGCCCCGCCTTCCGTTCCGAAGGTCGTGGGTTCAAATCCACTCGTGTACCAATGAGTTTTTCTTTCGAAAAATGTATGTGCACTATGCCAGTACTCTCAAAACGGTGAAGGAAAACATCGAGAGGAAACCGGCGTGTTGAGAACCTAAAAAAGTTCAAGCAAGACGTGTCAAGGGTCACGCAAAAAGGGCCCGCTGGCGGCCTACTTGCGGAAAAACCTGCCCGCACATCAAGTGCGCATGATAAACTTGCCGACGCTCTATGAAGCCGAAATGCAATATTTATTGCTTACGTAGGCAATAAATATTGCATTTCGTTGCATATACTAGAATTGTTCTTCCTGGAAAAGTGTAGGGGAGGCCTATGTCCAGCAGTGGACTTCTTCAGGCTGATGATGATGATGATGACTGTATATACATTGTACTCCTGAGAGCTTCTGTTCTGTTCATCGTATACTATTGTTTTGAGCGTGAATTAATATTGATGTGCGTGGTGTGTAGAATTTTTGTTTTTTTTATTGGTTTTATCACTTTCGTGAACCAAGGGAATCCAATGACACATCATTTAACAAAATCCATTGAGCCGTTTGAACCGCACTGACGCACAACATTACATGCAAGTTTGGCAAGTTTTATCATCCGCACTTGGTGTGCGGTCAGGTATTTTCCGCAAGTAGGCCGCTAGTGGGCCCTTTTTGCGTGACCCTTGACACGTGTTGCTCGAACTTTTTGAGGTTCTACAACACGCCGGTTTCCTCACGATGTTTTCCTTCACCGTTTTGAGAGTACTGGCATAGTGCACATAAATTTTCGACAGAAAAACTCATTGGTACACGAGTGGATTTGAACCCACGACCTTCGGATCGGAAGGCGGGGCCACTACCACTAGACCACCAGTGCTCTTAAATTTAACATTACATGCATGTAAGCACTCTGAAAAACAGAACCCTCCTTCTGGGTAAAGACTTACGTGTGTTATTTGCGCGGATCCGCGACAAAGAGTTGAGAGCAGACTGACAGTGGTTGAAACCGAAGGCGCAAGGCACTTGTCATCGCCGCTTTCCGTGCTGCCTAGGCGGCGGATCAACTCGTCAATCAGACCTAAAAACAATCATATTTAGACATAATATATGTTTTTAGACATACTTATTGTAGGCGACACACGCCGTAGTAATTAAATTTAATATTTTTCTGTTAAATATGCTTTTTTTTTACAGCTATCTATTGTACGTAGGTAACCTATTTTGTGTATCTTCTAAAACTAAATTTGTTCTTATATTTTGTACTTGTAACGCCATCTGTTGGCACTTTTGCGCATTATGAAATAAAATAAAAAAGACAGAAGATGTGGGTGGATACGGATCTTTTTAATCAATTGCTGTTCGTTATTCGATGGTCGTCGCGTTCCGATGAAAAAGACAACGCGGCTCCGTACTGTTTTTAAAGTCAAATGGTTTTCAAAAGTCCTTAACAACCCCGTGTGCACCCCCAACCTTCTTCTGACGTTCACGTAAAACGCTGTGTTTAATTTCGATCCTCTACAATTGGTCCTTCGAGCCGGATCGATAAAATCAGTGAATCGTCGCCATTTCGATGTCGGACACGGCGACGCCATTGAAAGTTCTCACGCGCCGTCAACGCCAAGAACTTTTGGAATTTAACAAGTTGGATTGTACACCTGTGAAAAAGGACATCAAGAAATTGATTCTTCCTCGCGGCACTGATGATTCTACACCGTCGCGGGAAGGATACGTATCCACGCCAGTACCGTACAAGATGTTACCGCGCGGTACTGCGCAGCAATCAACATGTGCTTCGAAGACCACCATTTGCACCAAAAAATCCACTACGTCGTCAATAGCACGGCGCAAACAGCTGGAACTAGAAGCGGCGGAGGCAAAAGCCCATATTCAACTGGATTTGATAGATAAAAAGCTGGAAGCCGATCTTGCCAAAGTCGAACATGATAGCGAGAAGCGTGAAGAATCTGCTGCTTCTTCTCTTCGCAGCGAGAAGGTTCAAGAGAACGTGGAGAAGTGGCTGGATACGAACTGTGCAGCACCCGTCCAGCACGACACCAGCATCCAACAACTAGCTGATACGTTGAAGGATCTGATAAGCCAATCATCAGCGTCTAAGCATGAAGAGAGACTTCTGAGCCGTCTTGCCACGCCACGAGAGCTACCTACTTTCAGTGGCGACAGTATTGAGTGGCTACATTTTAAGAATGCTTACGATGATTCGTCACGAGTGTGTAAATTTAGTGACAGTGAGAACCTGTGGAGATTACGTAAATCACTACGAGGTGAGGCCAAGGAAGCAGTGACTGACTTGCTGATCGGCAACACTCCGCCGTCAGCAGTCATGGAAGCACTGGAACTAAGGTTTGGTCGAGCTGATATTATTATAAGCAACATAACGATGCAATTGAAAAAGCTACCATCGTTACCTACTAACTATCAACAAGACTTGATTAATTTATCTGTTAAAGTCAATAACTGCGTGGCCACAATACGCGCACTAGACCAGAGCGACTATCTTCGAAGTCCAGAGCTCGCTGCAGCTATCATATCCAAATTGCCGAGCACCCTGATAGGAAGATGGACAGAATTTGCCTACAACCGTATGCAAGAAGGCAGATCGAGGATGGAACTACTGGCTATATTTTTGAAGTTGGAGGCAGAAATGTTATCAGTCGTCGGATGTATTCAGCCACGAGACAAGAAGCCGATGGACGCTCCTACAAAGCGCACTGAAGATAAGTACCGTCATCGTACTGTCTACACTTCTTCTGTCGCCGCAGCTGATAACACGACAACATGTAGATTCTGTCAGAAGGGCAGTCATACCTTGCCCGAGTGTCGCGTATTCAAACGCGCGATGCGCAGAGATAGATGGAGATTTGTCAAAACGCGCGGACTATGTTATTGTTGTCTAAAAGATCGACACAATAAGGATACGTGCCCCGCACCTATGTGTGACGTCGATAACTGTGGCATGGCACATCATCGCCTGCTGCACTGGACGAAGCCCGAGATGACGTCATCGTCAGCTGATGAGTTGACCGTGAACCCGGAACCTGCTGTACCTGTAACTGCACCTGACGCGTCCATGATGCACGTCGCTCGAGCTAGTGACGACGCTGGCATCGCCCCGGATGAATTCGCGATGTTAAAAGTGATTGCGGTTCGATTACGTGGCCCTAAAGGTGTAGTGAATACCTACGCACTCCTGGACGATGGTGCGGAAGTATCTGTGATCGACGCCGAACTAGCAGATACCCTAGGGTTAGAATGTGTTAGTGCGCGCCCTATTATGTTCACAGATGCGTTCGGTTTATCAGTGTATCAATCGGAAGTGCCTAGTGTTAAGGTAGAAATGACGGGACATGATAACGTTAATTATGACTGTAAGTTACGTAAATGTGCTCAGTTAAAATTGTGTTCACAAAACTTGTCTGTTTTGAATAGCGTAAATAGTACGCACTTATCGCATATCAAGCATATGATATGCACAGATACCAGTGTAAAGCCGCGGCTACTAATTGGTGAGGATAATTATTTCCTAATAGCCCCGCTTGAGATCATACATGGAGACAGGGACTCGCTGTACGCATCACGCTGTCGATTGGGATGGACCATCCATGGTTTCCACCGTGGGCGCACTCACTCCTCGAAGCCTCGGGTAAGTGAACAAAATGTCTTCCATCTCGCTCACTCTCGCGATACTGATGTGCAGGAAATTAGCGAACTTAATGACCTGATTAAAGATTCCTTTAATTTTGATTTGATAGGAATTTCGCCTGTATCACGTGAAAATACAGATCATATTCGCGCTGTCAATATTTTAGATAGCACAGCACGTCAGGTAGGTAAACAATGGGAAGTAGGTTTACCGTTCAAAAAAGATAATTTTATGATGCCTGATTCATACAATAATGCCTACTCGCGTCAGCAGTTATTGTTACGTAAATTTCGTAAAAGCGTTGACTACGCTGATAGGTATAAAAAAGAAGTCATTAAATTGCTAGACAATGGTTACGCTCGAGAACTAACTGATAACGAACTCTCAGCTGATCATGTTTGGTATTTACCGCATTTTGGTGTTCAAAACCCCAATAAGCCCGGTAAGTTACGGTTAGTTTTTGATGCCGCCGCTAAAGTTGATGGTGTGTGCCTAAATGATTATTTACTAACAGGACCGGACTTATATAATTCACTATACGGAATTATGCTTAGATTTCGAGTAAATAAAATAGTGATACTTGGAGATATTCGTGATATGTTTCTTAGAATTAAAATACAACCTAGCGACCAGCATGTACTTAGATTCTTGTGGCAAGAATCTTCGGATAGCCCGATTAAAGTTTGTTCGATGCAAAGTTTGATTTTCGGTGCAACATGTTCCCCTTTCGTTGCTCAATATGTAAAAAATAAAAATGCCCTTCAATACGAGGAATCGAACCCCGACGCCGTAAGCGCAATAATAAATGACCATTATATGGACGATTGTTGTCTCTCAGTATGCGATGAAAATACGGCAATTAAATTGGTTCACGATATAACTTCCATTCATGCAAAAGGAGGTTTCGAGATAAGAGGATGGTCGAGTAATAGCAAACAGGTTCTAGACTCGATACCTACAGAAGCGCTTGCGCACTCAGCTGTGCAGTTCAAACATGGAGCGATGAATACAAGTGAGCGCACTTTAGGTTTGATATGGCATCCTGCGGAAGATTCATTTGGATTTCAGATTTCGCTTAATAAAATACCTAGTGATATTTTGGATGGATCTACGCCTCCTACGAAAGCAAAAATGCTTAGCATTATTATGTCTGTTTACGATATACACGGTTTTTTATCGCCATTTGTTATAAAAAGTAAAATCATTTTTCAAGATGTACATAGGTCAAAAATTGATTGGAAATGCCGCATCCACTCAAGTGAGCACACTAAGTGGATGTTATGGCTCGATGAATTAAAACTTTTAGAATCTTTACGTATACCTAGGTGGTATTACAATGCGGATAGTTGGACTCAGTGTTATCCCACATCGATAGGTATAGGTAGTAGTGCCGAGTCGATCGTAGATAAACAGCTGCACATTTTTTGTGACGCTTCTATAAAAGCGTACGCTGCAGTTGTTTACTGGCGTTTTACTCGAGCCGACGGAAATGTTTTAATTAGCTTAGCAGCTAGTAAGAGCAGAGTAACCCCGCTCCGGCCGGTTTCAGTTCCCCGACTGGAATTGCAAGGCGCGCTTACAGCGGCCCGCTTAGCGGACTCACTTCTACGAGAACATACAAATATGAAGTGTGATAAGCGGTACTTCTGGACTGATTCACAAACGGTCCTACAATGGATTCGTAGCGATCCCAGAAGCTACAAGCCGTACGTAGCTCATCGCTTAGGTGAAATTGATGAGCTTACGAATTTGTCAGAATGGCGATACGTCCCCACTAAGTTGAACGTAGCTGACTTAGCTACCAAGGACGAGACGCCACCGCTGACATATGACAGTGTATGGTTTCGAGGACCAGAATTCTTACGGCAGCCAGAGGATACTTGGCCTAAGGATTGTGTGTCCACCAAAAAATCATCACCAGACATTGTCTGTGAGGAAAGGAGCTTAAATGTAGTGGTGACTACAGACACTCTTGAGTACTCCTTACCTGATGAAAACCACTACTCATCATGGTTACGACTCGTACGAGTCGCCGCTCGAATTCTACTGTTCGTGCGACGCTGTCGACGAATAGAAGCTAGGTTAGATGTCGAGCTCATGAACGAAGCCGAGCTCCTTCTAATAAAGAAATCTCAGCAGGACTCGTTCGAGCAGGACATTGAACTCGTCAAGCAAAATAAGCCTTTGTTATCAAACAGTCGTTTGAAAACATTGACGCCATATCTTGACGACGCTAGCGTTCTACGAGTAGCCGGTCGAATTGACAAAGTCGAAGGTGTCACCCACTCGACAATGCGACCCGCCATACTCGATGGTCGTCACCAGATAGCTCGTTTAATAGTTGAGTACCATCATAGAAAAGCTATGCATGGTGCTAACGAGCTCGTCGTAAATGAGTTACGGCAACGATATTGGATTTTAAGGCTGCGGCCGACTGTACGTTTAGTCGCCGCACGCTGCCCGTTCTGCCGTCACCGCCGCGCCGCGCCGCGGCCGCAACGCATGGCGGACCTGCCCGCTGCACGCTTGCATCACAGCCGCCGTCCGTTCACCTATACGGGGGTGGACTTTTTCGGACCAATGGAAGTCACCGTTGGCCGAAAAAGACTCAAACGATACGGTGTGATGTTCACGTGCCTGACTGTGCGTGCCATACATTTGGAGATAAGTGAGAGTCTAAGTACAGACTCCACCATCATGGCACTCAGACGCATGATCGCTCGCCGCGGAACGCCCAGCGTTATCTATTCAGATAACGGGACGAACCTGCGCGGAGCGGATAATGAGCTCAAACGGAGTCTGATGGAACTCGATGAGAGTAAACTCCGTGAAGACGGTACCGTAAGAGGTATCGAGTGGAGATTCATACCCCCCGGGGCCCCTGAGAAAGGTGGTGCTTGGGAACGTATGATACGCACGGTAAAAACGGCCTTGAAAGTCGTACTTAAGGAACGCGCTCCACATCCTGAGACGCTTTCCACTTTGTTTGCTGAGGTGGAAGCGCTAGTTAATAGTCGTCCTATTACGCACGTTTCGTGTGACCCTAACTATCCGGAAGCTCTAACACCTAATCATTTTTTGCTAGGTACGTCCTCGAACAGTCCTGTATTTGGTAGGTATGATAACGATGACCTATGTCTACGTAAGCAATGGCGCGTAGCACAAAGACTGACTGACATGTTTTGGGCGCGGTGGGTAAAAGAATATCTTCCTACGTTGATACCTAGGCAGAAGTGGCTTAGGGACGAGAGAGCGTTGCGAGATGGAGATTATGTTCTGATAGTAGAACCTAATCTAGAACGTGGATGCTGGCGCCACGGAGTAGTGAGTGCGACCCATGCCGCCGACGACGGTCGCGTGCGCGTGGTAGACATACGCACCCGCACGGGCTTGGTGCGCCGTCCTGTAACGCGTGTCGCACTACTTGAACCGAAGGAATGTTAGTGCTGATCTGAACCTTTACATTTATTGTTTTGTTACTTTAGTCTCTCAGCTCAGTTTCAGCACTAAGAGGGTGGATTGTAGGCGACACACGCCGTAGTAATTAAATTTAATATTTTTCTGTTAAATATGCTTTTTTTTTACAGCTATCTATTGTACGTAGGTAACCTATTTTGTGTATCTTCTAAAACTAAATTTGTTCTTATATTTTGTACTTGTAACGCCATCTGTTGGCACTTTTGCGCATTATGAAATAAAATAAAAAAGACAGAAGATGTGGGTGGATACGGATCTTTTTAATCAATTGCTGTTCGTTGTTCGATGGTCGTCGCGTTCCGATGAAAAAGACAACGCGGCTCCGTACTGTTTTTAAAGTCAAATGGTTTTCAAAAGTCCTTAACAACCCCGTGTGCACCCCCAACCTTCTTCTGACGTTCACGTAAAACGCTGTGTTTAATTTCGATCCTCTACACTTATTTATTTATTTATTTAATCTTAGACTCACAGTTACAATATTGTTTATCTTGAGCTATTCGATGTATTTTATACATTAACCAATTTGAATCTACATTATGTAAGCAGTAAAGTATGTAGGTAGGTACAAAAACTGCAATAATTATTATCTTTCTAAAGTTATGTTCGGCGAACTAATTGAAATAGGTAGCATATCAGGTTATCTAACTAGCATGCTAAATTTGGTAGGTAGTACTTATCACTCTTTTAGTGAATTGCTTGCTTATTAATTTCTCAATCATCGTTCTATACCATTTGATTTCATTGGCTGCTAGTGAACAGTGATATTTTTAGGCTTCGGAAGGCTAACGAGGCTTTGAGAACTTCGTTATCAGTAGGCCAATTCTGTAGGCCTACCAGACACACTCTGTGTGATTCTGTTTCTGGCTCTAGTTTTGAGTCTGTGTGAGTGTTGACTAAATAAATCCTACGTCGAAACGTCAAACACACAGAATAATACACTGGTGAGCACACACAGACTCAAAATCAGAGCCAGAGACATAGCCAGACAGAGCTTGTGGTAGGCCTACAGAGTTGCCTTCTTGCTTATACATCCTACTCCTCCATACATACCTATGCCGCTAAGCAGCAAAAGCTGAGTCAGGGCCTATTTGGCATAACATGTATGTAACTAACCTACCTAGTTTATTATTAGTGTTGGATTGTATTTTATTTGATTTTTATTTTTTTGTGCCTATTTTTTATTATGTATCATTATTTATCGTTTAATATTATGTTTGTCAGTGTATGTTATGTTTAATAAAAAAATATTTCTTTCTTTCTTTACATACCATGTTCCGCAAGTGGCGCTGGGTCTGCGTGGGCGCGCGCGAATCTGTCGGCTAGCGAGGCGAAGCACCGCAAGGCAGCATCGGCGACGCGCGCGTCACTGTGCCGCAGCAACGCGGACAGAGAAGACACCGCGTCACCCACGCGGGCATCACCCGGCTCCATTTTCCCGCAAACTCTACAAATGTCAAAATTCAATCATCTTGATGTGCGCGCTGGTTTTTCCGCAAGAAGGCCGCTGGCGGCCCCATTTTGCGTGACGCTTGACACGTCTTGCTTGAACTTTTTTAGGTTCTACGACACGCCGGTTTCCTCACGATGATTTCCTTCACCGTTTTGAGAGTACTGGGATAGTGCACATAAATTTTACGACAGAAAAACTCATTGGTATACGACTGGATTTGAACCCACGACCTTCGGATCGGAAGGCGAGCCCGCTACTACTAGACCACCAGTGCTCTCTCTCAAATGTAATATTGTATTAGACGTTTTTTTGTTAATGAAGTATAGGAGTGGGCAACAAATATTATTGCACATCGGTTAATTTCAGCTTCATAAGCATAGTGTGCGTCAGAAAGAGATAGCGCTCTACGAAAGCACAAAAGCCGATGCGCAATATTTATTGCCTACAATAACTCATAGTAGCAGCATGAATTCAGCAAATAGACATTGTTGAAACTTTGGAAAGTTAGAAAATTAGTATGTGGAACTGGTGCTTAGATTCACCTAGTTTATTGGACATTTAAAGTGACTCTTGTGATCTCATTGAACTTATTATTTAGAACTATCATGCTCTTGCATGATAGTAACAGTAGACTAAACAACAATTTATGCATGTAAATTATTATAATTATTATTAAGACAGTGAGATCAATCAATGTCTCCCTTCTCTCCATTCATTTCTTATGTAAATATCACAATAAATATTTTAAAAGATTTCATTTACCTAGAGACCACAGCCATTGCTGAATGAAGTGTGTCCTTGTGCACCGAGGTGCCATGATGAGTTATAAAATGTAATACCGAAGGAAGGCCGCCTCCCTCCCACACTGCACCAGCCTCTCGTGTACAAACCAACTCCAATACCTGAATAATAGATACATTAAACATTCAATTGTAGTCTTTATTTACAATAGTTTACTGTACAAGGTCAGAAAATGTAACTAGACAGTAAAATATGCAAAAAGCAGTCTGCAGTTTTTGCATACAAGTTCAAGGTTAGTCAAGGTTAAAGGGTACTTACTTTGATGCACTGCTCTGCTAAATCCTTGCTTGTGCGATTATTGGGATCAACAGTGAACAGTCGGCTGCAAATAGCTTTAACTGCTCCTTCAATGGCCACGATTCTCCTTGTGCATTCAGCTACAATAATAAGTGAGATATTATTTATGACTTATGACTCCATTACATACCCAAAAAATTAAATTACAATAGTCAAAATACACCATGTTCCATATCAAAGTTACTAGCAACCTTAAAATTTTACTTTTGTCCTTATTTCCTTATTTTTGATAGGTGAGTAGGTACAAACCAGAGACATCCAAGTAGTAAGTGATGGCCCTTGCAGTCACTTCCAAAACATTGTCTGGAGCATATTCATCAAGGAATATCTTACAAAGAGCTGGTAGAAACGTCCTCGGCGGACAACTGTAAAGAATAAATATTGTATTATGTATGTACAAGATGATGTACAGAGAGATGTACCAACCTAACAAGATGGAAATTTCGGGATGTAAGTTGCCATAGGAAAAAACCAATTGTTTTAACCACAACTTAACCATTGCCATTGGACCGAATTGGGATGAAAGGAAAAAACAAATTTTATCCAGGACTAGCGGCCACCCACAGCTTGCCGTTAAATCAATTCACCTTTTAAACCTTCTCTGAACTTACACAAAGAATTCAAGACCAAAATTAGCTAAATCGATCCAGCTGTTCTCGAGTTTTAGCGAGACTAACAAATAGCATTTTATTTTTATATAGGTATAAGAGATAAACATAACTTCTTTATCACGAAAAATCACTTTGATTTATTGAGAAGGGTACCTTTCAAAACACCTGTCCACATTGTCAGACATGAGGAGCAGCATACACAGTTGTTCCAGGGCAATGAGCTGCATGTCGCGCTCATCACCCTGCCCCGTCAACAACCATTCCAGCAATGTCTCCGGATCCACTTCCGCCATCTGATCATTACAATAACCCACAACTTTAAATAAATAAAACTATTAAAAAGACTTTATTTCAATTAATAAACGCACAAAAATGTTTACCTTTTTAGGAAGTGTGGTGCAATTGACCTGGAAATATGGCTTACTATTATTTTCCAATATGTAAACCTCTGTAATTAATGCAGTGATAGGAATAGATAATATATGCTAAATGAATGTAAAATTGTTAAGTAGGGTAACATTTCTAGGCAGTTCATTGAACTTGATATTTTTGACTCCAAGACATTGACCTTTTTTTAAAAATTTCTCAAACATATAAAGGAGAACAGTTAGAGCAAAGCTTGCATTTGATACAAAAAGTAGGTTATAGTTCATAACAACAATGTAGGTAGATAGGTACTGAAGCAATGCACAGTGCACCTTTCTCTTCCTGGTCACAATAGCATGAAAGTAAAGCACTTGCCTATTGAAAAATATTTACTATTTGATTAAAGCAAATAAGAATTTAGTTTAATAGCAATGAAACACTGTCAACAAATAAATAAATAGAAGTTTGAGGACAAAGTGTGAAGGTGACAATAAAGCTTACCACTTCGCAATATTACAGTTACACCATCGATATATTTCACAAAACACTACAATGATCGAAACAATAAAATAACACTCAGGGTAAAGCTAGAACGCAATTTACGCAATGATTTTCACTAGGAAGCACTTCTTTGAACAAACAGAACAACAGAAGATGGGATACCTCTGCAAAACCAAAAATTATCAATTGAAATGTTTCCAGAAAATGACTGTAGCATTACCCAACAAAGAATTTAATAAAAAAAAATAGTCAAAACAGTTCCGCCTCAACTACTAGATGGCGTACTTGTAACGTATCTTATCATAAACCTTAAAACGATAAAATCTTGTATAAATATATATATATAATCTGAATCTCGGAAACGACGCCAACGATTTTCATGAAATTTTGTATGCAGAGGTTTTCGGGGACGATAAAACGATCCATAGCTAGGATTCATTTTTAGAAAATGTCGCATTATTCGTGTAATAAATAATCAACTTTATCATAAAACCATAACTCCTAGCCATCTGTTGCTTAAGTCATGAGTTAGTGGGACAGAGAACACTATCTTTTGACGAGTATTGGAGTTTATTATTATGTCGGTAAGATCGAAAAATATTATTAATATTTCATCAGTATGTAAGTAATTCGTATTTAAATATAATTCACAACACCAGTTTACCAAAAAAAAAATACCAAGCGAAGCTCGGTCACCATCTGCTAGAAGGATCTAAATATAGAAACATAGAAAATTACAGCTTAGGAAAATAAATTAATTACAAAATGTTAAATTAAATAAAACAAGTACCTACTTAAGTCAAAGTTCATTCAATGTGGTTATTTTGTTCTAGAAACTAAAAAAAATAATATTGCATTTTAACCAGTTCTTAGCTGTTTACATGCAGTAAACATTAACACACATAAGTAACGCTTCTAAGTGAGGCCATTTAATTTGTTTGCCATTAAATGGCCTTACTTAGTACTCCTATTGTATTGGGCACACCAATCACAAGAATTAGTATTGGTGATTGATGAAATTGACAACCGTCACAACGTTGCTCACTAGCAAATATTTTTGTTAGAATACGAAGAATAGATCGACTGAATAAACAAAAGTGAAAAGCAATATACAGTAATGATACCTTTCAAATCAAAATCATTTAGGTAAGCCACAACAACAATTGAGTTGACATTGTCCCTCTCTAATGTCAAAATCTAAAATCCCACCATAGGGGTACATCGAGAAAACAATTTTGACTGCTTACGCTTCTTTCCCTAGTACGAGGCAAAGCTAACGCGAGGCAACACTAAGCCCAGTGTTAAGATACTTTTTCTAGGTTCCTTGTATTATATCCAGCGTCGAATACTTTTGTTTTTGCCAAGTCTTGTTTGTGTTGTTGAGCACTTTAGTAGTGACACGGGACGCAGAAGTGGTTACGGTTCAAATGCGAACTATTGGTGTATTTGCCGTGCTTCGGTTTTTTAATTAACTTGGTATTTTCAATACGAGTATACATAAAATTAATCTTACCACACTGGTTGATTGCGGCATTTTTTTTGGCAAATAAGCGGTGTCTCCAGCGCCAGTACAAAATAATAAAGTAACTAAAGCTATATTGCCATTTTCTCTCGGCGCTCTTATATTTACGCAATATTCACCACGGCATGTTTATCAAAACTTTTTTTTAATTTTAATTTGAGCTTTCTGGGTTAAAGTTTTCTGTAATATTCCACTATCTTTCTTCATCTTCTTTCTTTATTCTTAATCTGTAAGCTTATTTAAGTTAAATCTTACTGCATTCATATAACATCGATTTTTAATTAAAGCTTTCATCATTTTTTAATAATAAGTTGATGATACACACTAGCAAACATTTAGCAAACATTTTTTTTAAGGAAGTCAAATCTTCTCCTGCCTTGGCTTTTACCGAATGCAACTAGAATGTAAAAAAAAAAGCGGTGTTTCTCACGACATGGAATAAAGGATAGTTAGTATGGGATAAGGTTCGGGATAGGGTGATGATGATGTTAGATTTCGTGAATCTAAGATATTTCCGAATTACAGATACGCTAGTAGTTACTATGACACGGGGTGCTTGCTACTAACTATTATCTATTCTGTGACGGTTCACAGAATAGATATTACAGATACGCTAGTAGTTACTATGACACGGGGTGCTTGCTACTAACTATTATCTATTCTGTGACGGTTCACAGAATAGATAATAGTTAGTAGCAAGCATCCCAAGGCGTTTTTCGTGACTGTAGATTTTATGAACTAGCGGTCGCCCGCGGCAGGCTTTGCCCGCGTAGTAGGCCATTGCTAACATCCATCCTGTGGAATGTTTGTTTTATTTACCTACATGATTTTGTAGATCTACTGCATTTAGTTAGGTATTATGAGTAAGGTGGGCACTGATGCAAACGAGCTTACCTGATGGTGGATTCAGAAGCTGAATACCTATGTTTAAAATGATTACCAGCTCTTAGGTAGGTAGGAGTTCTGTGTGTAAAATGGGACTTCTCAGCAAATAGGTAGATAGACTTGTCTACCTACATAGAGGTACCTTTTCATCATCATCATCATCATTAGGCCTACCTTATTTAGGTACCTACCTATTATGAATAAGGTAGACAAGGCACTGATGCCAACGAGCTGCGGCAAATTCATCATCCACACTTGATGTGCGGGCTGGTTTCCGCAAGGCCTCTAGTGGGCCCTTATTGCGTGGCGCTTGACACGAACGAGTTGCTCGAACTTTTGTAGGTTCTACAACACCCCGGTTTCCTCACGATGTTTTACTGGCATAGTGCACATACATTTTTCTACAGAAAAACTCATTGGTACACGACTGGATTTGAAACGACTGGATTTGAACCCACGACTAAGGATCGGAAGGCGGGTCCGCTACCACTAGACGACCAGTGCTCTCTGCCAACGAGCTTACCTGATGGTGGATTCAGAGGAGCGTGTAATCATAATACTTAATCATATGTATGTATAGGTAGGCGTTCTGTGTGATAATGGGACTTCTCAGCAAATAGGTAGGTATGTACTTATAGGTACTTAGGTAGGTAACATTGTCATCATCATTATTATACAGATTTGTATTTTGTAACAAAAAACTCAAAAACTACTGGACTGATAAATTTCTTTCGCCTCTTTAATGCTGAATTATCCCCGAGTAGCATAGTTACATTATATCTAGTTTGAGCAAATGAAACCTACAGGAAATGAGTCTCTTTCACCAATAACTCTGCATCTGTAGTTTAGTAACTACTGAGTAGTTCGACAGTTGGTACAAATAAAATGAAATGAAATATATTTATTTGCAAGAAGTATGGTACAATTATAAGATCATAGGGTATGTAAAAAAGTGGCTCACATACTTCATCAGCGACCAATATACAAAATTCAAACAAAAAGTAGAAAATATAAGTTAAATTAAAATAAATCAGTGTGAGAATAATAACAATAATCAATTCAGAATAATAATTCTTAAAGAAAATATAAAATAATTAAAATGAAATCTTTAACGCTATAAAAACATTTATACAACATTGTAGATTATCTTTAGTAGGTAGTTACTCCATCACACACATATAGCAAGTTTCTTCATTCACAATCTGACCTATCACACTTTTGGCAGGGTTATAAACACACATCACACACCCACTAAAGTCGGGTCTACCACCTTCTAGCGCTAAGTTTGACACACATCTTCAGCCCACTGAAGATGAAAGCCCACGAGGTGGTCTGGCATGCGGCAGAGGTGTCCAGCCCTGAAGAATTAAATGTTCTTCTCATTATTGATGACTGCCCAGTTGTAACTATGCGTAGGAGTTGACTATGAGCGGTTGGTTCCCAACGCTGCTGGAGGTATTGGAGTCGTCTGTGCTGTAGGAAATGGTAAATACTCTTCAGATGATAATAATAAGACAGATGATTAATTACCGATGCTGTTGCAGCCATCGCATTTCTGTCTTATTTAATATTCCGGTGGATTTTATTTCGTAAATATTAGCTCGTATCTCGAAATAGCCTAGCAAGAAATATAGAACAGTAGCAAGCAGAAGCAAGCATGACATTGACCTCTTGATATTTGACAGTTTGAGATGTCAGTTTTGACAGTTTAAATATAAGATTTACGCACACAACTGTAGATATACATACGTATACGCACACATACACCATAGAAATCTGCTTCTTCTTTTTTCGTGAAAATAAGATCGGCCATTTTCTCTTTCAAAATTCAAATTTCAATTTGCAATTTGCACCAACTTTCAAGCCGATTGCCGATATTTGGTTGGTTTGACTGCTCACACAAAGCCGGACTGGATTCCCTACATATAGACTCTTTGGTGCTGTCTGAGCTTAGAATACTTCAGCGAGGAAATGATGAAAACCATCTTTGTAATTTAACAAACAAGGTAAACTTTGTAGTAACAGGCCATCTGCACTGCATCTGCCTTCCCTATCACAGCGCTATAGGAATCAGCACTCATGCTCAATAGTATCCTGTCATGCTCCTTTTTATGATTAAGCTTACCCAAACCTTCACTTAAACACCGTCCTCACCTTGTAAGAACGATCTTTCTTCCTAGATCGTCGCAGTTACAGCTGAGTTGGTCTAATCCACCGGAGAGCTTTACACAATACATGTGGTTTCGTCCTCTACTTAATTTATTAAAATAATATATTTGTATCTCTTTCTAGGACAACATCAAAAATCTCTGCAACAATCACTCCTAAAAACCTTAACATCAGAGTTTCTATACCTACCTAACACTCCAAAAAGATAAGAGACGAGAGAGAGGCCTAATCAGCTATGGAGCCTCATAAAAAAATAAACATACCAAGAGATAAAAAAGATTTAGACTATCCTGTTGAATTGGAGACTCAATTTATTTTGAGAATGCCTGAAGAACCAGCAAAAAGTCTAAGAGAAGTTTTGAGATTGGGTGAAAACTTCAAAAACAGACTCACCATCCAAATGGAAAATGATATGCGCCATGGTGAAGTCCGTTTCGATGACTGGCTACTGCATGCTAAAGTAGTAGACCTTCCAACTATTGTTGAATCTTTGAAAACAGTTGATAGAAAGAGTGTTTACAAATCTGCAGATATTTGTCAGATGATGATCTGTAAAGATGAAATTGATCCTGCCTCTACCGAGGAAGAATCGCCAGTTAAAAATAAGAAGAAAGATCCGTTTAAAGTAGACAAAAAGTTTTTGTTTCCTCATGGCCTAACACCACCAACAAAAAACGTGAGGAAAAGGCGTTTTAGGAAAACTCTCAAGAAAAAAAGTGTTGAAGCTCCTGAAATTGAAAAAGAAGTAAAGAGACTATTGAGAGCAGACAATGAAGCAGTCAGCATCACATGGGAAATCATTGATGAAGCTGTGAAAGATGAGGAGCCTAGCACTAAACCTGGGCCGAGTATGTCTGTTAAACCAGAAAAAGTCAAAACTAAGAAAGAACACATAAAACCTGAGGGTTCCAAGCAATCATCTTCTAAAGTAGAAGACATATTTGGTGGGACTTTAAGTGATAGCGATTTGGAAGATGAGAATGTAAATGTGGACATTGATGATAGTAGGATGTCTACCTATGAAGATACATATTCTGAGACTTCTATGCAAGCACCAGACTTTAGTAAGAAATCTTTTGCCACAGAATTCAGTTCTGACATGTTTTACTATCCATCATCAAGCGTTGTAAAAACTCCAGAAGCTGGTCCATCTAAGGGAAAGAAGAAGCAACCGAAGCCTTCGACATCAACAGCTGACTTGTATCAGGTCGGCAATTACTCTCACGATGCAGATGTTGACTTCAAGCTGCAACAGCTTTCTGTAGAACTTGAAGAACTGAAACAGAGAAAGCAGAAGACTCAGCAAGAAATATTTAACCTGGAAAATATGACTCTACGTCAGAGATTCCAAGAAATATTGCAAAAAATTAATAAGGATATTGCTTTTAAGGAAATTGAGTACCAGAGACTTGTGTCTTTTAAATAAAAACATAAATCAGAATGTCATGTCAGATTAGAACTGCTTTTTGTACTCTGCAGTTGTTAAGTACAGTTGCGGTATGAAAATGTTCGTCATCTTAGAGTTGGTTTTTGCTTGCACCAGTGCTTGATCACGAACACATTTTGATAAAATTTGTAACGTTAACTTATTTGTGTATTCTGTCTATTCAGTTACAAAAGGTAGATGTAATCGTGATACATTGAACAAATCAAGTTGAAAATTGACAAACATTTTCATTCCGCCACTATACATATAGTTTTTGACTTATAAAATATAGGCTTACAACTAACTGTAAACCCATGGCATGCTAGAATTTTGATTAACTTTGATTATAGGGTAGGAACATTAGGTATTAGTACTTTTGTAGTCAAGATGCTTCAGGATGTGTGTGGGAAGAGTTAGTGGACTTATAACTATTATATTTAGCTTTTTTTTGGAGTAGTTTGTTAATGCCTGTAAAAGTTCGAAGATAATGTTTTTTTTTGTATCTTATATTTCAACATTGCTGGGCAAAAAGGATTTATTGTATTTATTATAAACGAGGCTTTAATTTATGAGAATAGGTTGCTATTTGAAGTGTTTGTTTCATGATATCACAGAATACCCTTTGAATAATCTTTTCCCATTATGTGCTAATTTTACCAATATTTGTGTGGTGAAGACAGATGTTTGTTCTCTGTCTAGGTATTGTATTGCATTCGAAGTATGTATTTACCAAAAATAAGTAACTAAGTATTATATACATAATATCTGGTTCCCATAGTGTAACCTTTGCTTAATTTGGGGCTTGATAGTTTTGTGTGGATTGTCCATAATATTTATTTACTATAATGTGTGTTTAATTAATAAAAATTAGTAATTTAATTTTGTCATGATTAATTTAAGATGATTATGTATGTGGATGCTTGTATACAATATAAACAATAAAGTTACCAACTCTAGAAACTTAATTTTTAACCGGCTTCAGAAATAGAAGGTTACCAAATTGTGCCAAAGTACGGTACAACGACATGGCGCGAAATCGCCGAAAGAAAATCTCTGTAACCAGACCGGAGAGAGCCTCACAGTCCTCATTAGAACGGTAGTCCAGATGTTTTGGCCAAAAACTCGGAAACCAGATCGTCACCACCATAGCAAACTGCGTCAAGAATTCATCACAAAAAAACTACCTATTGGCATACCATGGCCACATGACCGTTGCCTAGTTACCTACTACCATCAAAACACACCTGGTTCACTTTCAGAATGTCACTTCGTTTCTTTCATAAAAATCTGCTAAGTATAAACAAACTGTTAGATACCTACTTACCAAGAAAAGCTAAATAAAACGTAACAATAAATATGTTATCGTTGCCAGAAATAGCAACGCAGTTAGTTGATAAAACCTTTTTACAAGGGGATGAAGAAAATGCTCGGACTCTACTTTTAGCAGGGAGCAAAGGTGTGGTAAGTCAGAAATGTGTTCGGTATGTTCTTAGTAGGTAGCGATCTTGGTAGGTTTTAAGCACAGACTAGTTCGAGATACCTACTACGGTTTTAAGTTTATGTACCTTGAGAAATTCTGTAATCCTATCGTAAAGGTGCCTTCACCTGATAAAATATCCTTTTATTTTGCAGGGTAAATCAACGCTCCTTTGTTCATTTCTTGATAAAGCGGAAACTCCTCGTGAGACACTGGTTCTGGAGTACTCCTTTGGTAGACGATCCAATCAGAAACAGAGCATTGAGAAGACAATTTGCCACATTTGGGAATATGGCGGCAAAATAAAAGCATTGAAAGATATTTTATCTTCTGTAACCGTAAAAGGAAAATATTACTTCTACATAATGGTAGATTTGAGTAAAATGAAAAGTATATGGGATACAATTGAAACGTGCGTTCAAGCGATGCATGACACATATTCCGAAACTGAAAAAAAACCGGAAATGGTCATTATAGGAGGAAAGTACGACATCTTCAAAAACTATGGTAGGTGGTTAATCTTCATCATTAGTCTGAAGAAGCCTACTGTTGGACATAGGCCTTCCCTTCCTTGTAGTTAGGTATTACCTACATTAATAGAGCGCTGGTGGCCTATGGTAGCGGCCCTGCCTTCAGATTCTAAGGTCGTGGGTTCAAATCCAGACGAGTACCTACCAATGAGTTTTCCAAAAATGTATGTAGGTACACTATGCCAGCGCTCTCAAACGGTGAAGGAAAACATTGAGAGGAAACCGTCATGTCGTAGAACCTAAAAAGTTCGAAAATATGTGTCAAGTGCACGAAAGAAGCCGTTGAGGCGCACTCTAAATCTTTTCACCACACTTGGTTCGAAAGAATCAGTGACATGATAAGAAGAAGACCTACATTAATTTCCAAGAAGAAAGTTTCCGAGCCCTCTTCATCCACCGACTTGCCACGAGCTCAGTAGGTATTCCAGTTCCAGCCTATCGGATATCTACGGGGTGTGGCAGGTACTGCCTTGTTCCAAGAGAAATTCCAATATTTAAAATCCACATTTATTGTTCAAACCGACTTAATCAACTGATTAACACATGAGAGCGGCGGCGACTACCGGGGCCGCAGGCATAGCGAGAGCGACAGGACGCTGCTTTAAACTGCAGACTTGCAAATCTACGGTCGCTACAGATTACGTTGCAGTAGCCCTGGCCCCCCACAGCCATGCCATCACTTCAAAAAAAACGCAAAATATTTAAAAATATTACAGTGCATATACTGACCCATAATAAAACATACTTAATTAATAGCCTTTCCTATACACTTTGACCTCTTTACAGATAATGAGATCAAGAAAGTCATATGCACAACAATCAGAAGTGTAGCGATGATTTACAAGGCTCACATTATTTTCTATTCTTCCAAGGATTCTGCTTTGGTCAGGCGTGCAAAGGAAACCTTGCAAAACTCAGCCTTTGGGAACGGCATAGTACACAAGGAGAAGAATTCAAACTTTACAAAACCGTTACTCATTCCTATCGGCTCAGATACGTGGGAAAGTATTGGCATTGCACCGATTTCGATTGAACAGGTAGGTATGTAGGTATTACGCGGCATTATTATGTACCTACCTATTAGGAACTTATGTAGTAGTCTAAGATCCCGCTATAGAAGGACCTTCACCGAGCTGGTTATTTATTGAAACGTATTTTATACATAATTAAACACGCCAATAAATATATTCTATATGGGTTGCCTATCAAATTTCAGTCCAGGATAATTATGATTAAATTAATAATTAAAAAAAAAAAAAAAAAAACTTTCCACTGGTTTGTTTATTAAACAAATTCTATACCAATCGAAAGTATTATAGACCCCAGTATTTTTATTCAATAAACATACCGGTGCAAAATGCTAGTATCGATTTACCTGTTTATACCTGGCTACCCGAGAGTTGTGACCGGAAAAAAATAGGCAACCTAACGTTTGCATATTCTATGGGGTCTATACTTTCGATTGGTATAGAATTTGTCTAATAAACAAACCGGTGGAAAGTTAAAAAAACTATTTAGTTTTTTAATTATTAATTAATCATATCCTGGACTGAAATTTGATAGGCAACCCTTATAGAATATATTTATTGGCATGTTTAATTAAATATAAAATACGTTTCATTAAATATCCAGCTCGGTGAAGGTCCTTCTATAGCGGGATCCTATACTATAGTACCTACCTAATGTAGGAGCTTTGAAAAAATAAAATCAAACTACTTATATGTATACTAGCTGTGCCCGCGACTTCGTCCGCATGGTATAGTGTCTATGGGTAGCATTTTTAATTTGCAGCGGAAGAAAACAGTAATTAAATAACAACGTGATATTCGCGTGCACGTGACACAGTCGTCTGCCCTCTTACTAAACTTAGACATAATATGGCGTCGTACTACGCCACGCTTTCATCCCCCCCGCATTCCTCTCCGAACTCCCCCCACTCTCCTCAACACCCCCCCACATTCCCCCCGCACTCCCCCCAGACTCCCCTCCACAGTTCACCTGTACTCCCTCTTTGCACTCCCCACTAAACTCCTCCCGCACTCTTCTCCACACACCCCCCCCCCCGCATCCCCCCTCGCACCTGCCCTCCACACTCCCCCCTATACTTCCCTCCACACTCCCCCCTGTACTCCCTCCCCCCTTACTCCCCTCAACACTCCCCCCGCACCTCCCCTCCACACTCCCCCAGTACTCCCCTCCACACTCCCCCCGCACCTCCCCTCCACACTCCCCCCTGTGCTCCCCTCCACACTCCCCCCCGCACCTCCCCTCCACACTCCCCCTGTACTCCCCTCCACACTCCCCCCGCACCTCCCCTCCACACTCCCCCTGTACTCCCCTCCTCACTCTTCCCGCACCTCCCCTCCACACTCCCTCTGTACTCCCCTCCACACTCCCCCCGCACCTCCCCTCCACACTCCCCCTGTACTCCCCTCCACACTCTTCCCGCACCTCCCCTCCACACTCCCTCTGTACTCCCCTCCACACTCCCCCCGCACCTCCCCTCCACACTCCTACTGTACTCCCCTCCACACTCCCCCCGCACCTCCCCTCCACACTCCCCCTGTACTCCCTTCCACACTCCCCCCGCACTCCTCCGCATCACTTCTCGCACCTCCCCTCCACACTCCCCCCTGTACTCCCCTCCCTCTACCCCCCCAGCACAAACTTTGAATGTCATATTTTTTTATATCAAATCAACAGACTAAAAAATAAGTTTTAAGTTTCTAGCTCTAAAAATGACGATGCTTCCATACAACTTTCAACCCCTATTTTCAACCCCTTACAACCCTTTTTTCACAATAAAAAGTAGCCTATGTCCTTCCTCAGGCCCTGAACTATCTGTGTACCAAATTTCATTTCAATAGGTTTAGTAGTTTTGGCGTGAAAGCCACACAGACAGAGTTACAAACGCATTTATAATATTAGTATGGATAAAAAACAAATTGTATTTATTTTCAGGTGAAAGTAAAACATTTATCGCAAATTCCTCCGGAGCCCATGGTTTCTGAGAGCACGCGCATCACTGGCACTCAGCTGGCTTCGCAGACGCATCCCGAACCAACACTAGACAAGTTAGCGGCACTCAAATATGAAGAGTTGCGCACTAAGGAATTATTCGAAGTTTCCATCGATGATTAATTTTTGTTTCATTCCACCGGCTCTTATTGGGCAATAGTGGAGTTTTCACTCTAATAACACTAACACCTTGCAGAGTAAGGTATAGGTAGGTCCCTAAGTACAGTCGGATTCAATTGAATGTATAGCCTACAATTCTTACAAGTGAATGTCGCAGAGCATTGTAATGCACATTTGCAGGGCAATCTCTTTAAATACACGTATGTGAACATTATATCAACCGATTTTTTACACTATGCATGGCCGGTCAGCGAGTTAGTTGAGCCTGACCAGAGAAGTTTTGTTTCAATAAATTAAAAATCGAACACGGATTCGGCGTTCACCCGAACAAGCCGTGTTGCAGAGCATTATGTCTGATTCTGATATCTGAGTCTACCCCTTTGTGGGACAGGTGAAGTCCCGGAATACCAGGAATGCCAATTGTGATGTAATAATGAAAGAATGTAATAGGTCTCCGATGTGGGAGCCGATTTGTAATAAAATAATCAAATGTAGGGCTATCACTAAAGAAATACGAAGAACAAAAATATTCGGGCGCCAGATAGCCTACTGCTAATAGAAAAATAAATTTACCTGGATAGAGAGAGAGTCAGACGCGTCACTAGACCTTTAATCTAAGGAAAGGGGGATAAAATAGAACACTGTAAAATTTGGGAAAGATGGGGTTTATTCAAAACTTTTTGTTATGTCCGTGGAATCTTGATAGTTGTAAATTTAAGTTTATATCCAAAGGTTACTTCTTAATTATAGTTATTTTATTTAGAGTTTACTATTTAGCCTAAAAGTTGTACGCTGTTGTTACTGCATCGAATGAATGTTTAAATTAAAAATAAAGAATTGTTTGAAATACCTGTTGGTTTGAGCTTTACAAACCCATAAGCCTAATACGAATCGTCCCTATAGTAAAACCATGGACGTCGTACGTGGACGTGAAGTTCGATGTGTATACCGTGTTTTTTTTAAATGTCCTTTGGAAGTGACTTGTCAACCTATTGCTAGTAAAGTACTGGGAATCTACCGTTCCACGTAAAGTTCCACTAGCGATAGGTTGACAAGTCACGGTACAACTTTTGAAACTATCATGGTTTTTAACACTATTTTTATGAAACGACGGGATATTTACCATGATTAAATTTTTCTGAGTTGACTTCCGATATTTCGGCACAGTTGCATGCACCATGATCACGGATGAACTGAAGTCCACGAGTAAAAGAAATGTTATTGGCAGATAAATCGATCCACCCTCTTTCGCACTCTTATTGGTTTCGATACTACTATTGGTTCCATTCTCACTTTTTTGTCGATTACGACACACAACACTGACGGTATCAGGACGCGTAGTGGGTGCCCCACTATTTGGTGGTTTGCACATTCGTACCACCGGGTTCCAGACTCCAGATAATTGGAAACCATCTTCACGGTTGAAGTTCTTGTGTTTGGTGATTTCAATTGCCTCTTGAACCAATCTAGGTATGTAGTGGCGCTCGGTTGACATCACCTGTGGGTTGTGTAGCTCGATCCAATGGTTTGATCCGGAGTCCAAAAGATGTTCCGCAATGGCAGACTTATGTGTCTCAATGTTTTTAACCGCTCTGATCAGAAAAATTTAATCATGGTAAATATCCCGTCGTTTCATAAAAATAAGTCACGGTACGTTGTCACGTTGAAAATCTATGTGGACACGGCGTGATGTGTATAAGTAGGTAAGTTTTTCTAATCTGCGTTTACATTTTCTTAGCAAGTAGGCGTGCATCAAGCGCTCGGATAGCATCCCTTACTCCGTCGTTTTCAGAGTTGGTAGCGATGCTGACCTGTAAACAGCGCCGAGCGAGGGTTATGTCGCCTGTCGACTGAAAACAAAAACAAGTTTTTATTATAATCTCATTTTGAGGAGAAGATTTAAATAAAGTGATCAAGAAATAAACCTGCCTGCGGTGACGATTAGGTACTAAGGTTAGTATCTTAGGTGTATCTCAAAAGGTGAAGGAAAACATCGTGAGGAATCCCATGGCTTAGTCAGCTACGCACGTATTGACCATGTCTTCCCTGTGGATTAAGTTGACTAAGCTGTCAGGATGGTATAGGTGCTGGGCAAGCCTATTCCATCTAAAATCCTGTCCCAGGCACTATAACGTCTCGCAAGTAGAGCTTGTGTAATCATCAGTTGCTCCTGACGCTATAGAGGTAAGTAAACCATCTATGATAGATGTAAATGCAAATCTTAACTAAATACTACATGATACAACTACATAATTTATTCCTGCCTTCATCCAGGAATAAACATGACGATTAAAACTAGGATCCACGTATGTAAAAATATTAAAATTTTCTTACAAGCGCCACATGAGCGAGGTTAAACCAAATGTTCGCCCTAGTTTCCGGGTCAGTTGAGAAGTACAAGGCTTGTCGGAAACATGGCAAAATGAGGTCCCATTGGTTACAGTCTAAACAGCACAGACCCATATTATTATAAATCTCAGGACCAGGTGGATTTGTAGCTAGTAGCCGTCTGAAAAAAGCCCCTGAATTAGTTAGCGAGTCCAAAGATAAATTTACTGTAGTAACTATCCATTTATAGGTTCTTTACCTATATTATAAAGTATTATTGCCTACCTGTAATAACGCAAAGCAATTTCAGGTTGATCATTGTAGAAATTGTACAATGCTATATTTGCTATGGCTTCTACATTTGAAGGGTCCTCAAAAGCTACCATCCGGTATTCATTGACAGCGACAGCGGAGTTTCCCATTTGGTCGTTTATACGGGCTTGTTCCAGTAATAGTGGAGTGTATTCGTGAAACACTGATAGTCCCTGCTTACACACCTCTAAAGCTGATAGAGGTTGGTTCAATCCAACATACATAGCTACCAGACGAAGATAAATAGAAATATGTTTATGCTGTTTGAGCGCTTGACGCAGGCATTCTTCAGTATTTCTAAACATTCTGAGAGCATAATAACATCTTGCAAGAGAAAAATTCCACCACCAGTCTGTTGTCTCGCTTAATTTTTGGGCTTGAAAAGCTACATCCATAGCCTGTAACAAAACAAAACATAGGGACTTAGTAGCTAAGTAGGTAGGTAAATAACTACCTAGGTAAGTATATTCGAGCCTTGTGGCTGCCCAAAGCTTTGTTTACATGGTAGTTTCTAATAGCCTATATAGATAAAATCCATGTTATTACAAACTATAAAGCAGTTAGAGAGTAATTGAGCCAAAAACATCCAAGCATCGTAACTTTCGGATTTAAAATATAAGGTAAGATAATTATGTTTAGCTGCTCGATGTTTTAGTCAAATCTCTACATACCTTTCGAACATCACCTTCACAGTAATATACATATTCAAACAATGTTTTGGCAGCTGGATTGAAGAGTTTGTCCTCCTTACTTAGAAATCTCAATGATAATGGTACGCTGGTGTTGAATGCTCCACCACTTGAAAGAGCAGTGGCTGCTCTGGATGCTCTGGAAGCTGTATGAAGCGCCGTCCTTGCACTGCGGCGCACGTAAGCAGAGTTAGTTCCACCACGAGACCGGGCCGTCGCTGTAGCAGTAAACCTCTGAAACATAGGGACGGATGGGAGAGTGTTCTAATACTAAGTACAACAAGAGTATAAGTATAAACTTACCTACTAGAGTATCAACGCATAATAAAATTTGATTAACTGACCTTGTGCAAGTCGAAATTTTGCGCAGTTTTACTAACTTGCCGCTGAAAAGATGTACCTGGCCTTGGCGTTTTAGCCACAGCGGTGGATGTGAAACTGTCCTGCTGTGGAAAATACTCGACTTCTTCGTATCCATTGCCAGCTATTTTCGCTTGGATCGTCATAGCGCGCATTCTGATGAAATCTACCATTCGGTCATCCTTCTCTTGTGCACACAAGCTGAGACATTCATCGTATTGTTTTGTTTTGTAAAGATTCAATATTTTGTAGTAATTTTCCATTTTTATTTTTTTATTGAGTCTAACAACTTAGCTCCGTACCTTTGTGTTCATGCTAGTTGCTATGCAACTAATGGTAAACAAAATAATTGACGCCTACAACATAACAGCCAGAGGCATAGAACATATAGCATCCCTAAAGCTGCATCCACACATCAGGACTTTTCAACGTAACTACACGTAACTACTACGCGATAGGTTGATAAAAATCACGATACGTTGTGAAATCCTGATGTAGACACAGCTTAATATGGTGTGTAGGCAACAAACTTATATGCAGCGGCACCGGTAGCCAATTCCTGAAGCCAACGTATACTTACACATATCTACTTATCTACCTAAGTTTAGATTTGGTGCAAAAAGAAAAGAATCACTTTTTAAATTAAATTATTCACCCACAGTTCACTACCCTAGCCATCGTCGTCCGTCCACTACATAACACTTTATTGTTATCTTGTTGTAGTACGCATAAGGTAATACTATACTTACGTTACGTCAATAGAATCAATGGGTTGAAAATAAGAGCTCTCCATTTGCATGTTAGACATACTTTCAGAAATTGTGAACATTTTTGCTTATTGTTTGGGACGAAAATGTGGCATCTTAAAATACTAGGGCTTTGGCTGAACCACTATATTGGCATGGCATGTTATACCTAGTTAGTAGGCCTATGTCCAGCAGAGGACGTCTTCAGGCTGATGTTGAATCAGGCTGAAGAAATCCTCTGCTGGACAGCCTTCCTCGGGTATGTTCAATTCAGTACATTTCCAGAAAAGCTATTTTGAGCCCTCCATAACCCTACAGGTATATCGGGTGGGGGGTGTCCTGTAGGATGATTCGTAATGCTTACCTACCTGTGTGAAACATTCCTGAGGTACCTACTATCTACTATTCTTCGCTAGCCCAGGGAGTAAAATGTAGTAGAGAAACGCGGTCGACGTGGGGGGGGGCGCGGGACAAAAATTGTATTGACTAGAACCTCAGGAATCAAGGTTGTTAGCTAGCATGGTGTGCTAGTGGAAAGGAGGGAAGAAACATACAAGAGTGAACGAACGAGAGGTAGAGCAAAGAAAAGATGCATTAACTGGAATGTGAGAAAGATGACGAGAGTAAGAAAGGAGTGAGCTGATGACGAATGAAGTTTAAATAAGCGGCAGAAGAAAACCTGTTGCAGGTAGCTTGTATAGGAACTTAAGGTAAGGACCCAAGGAATTAGCATGGGATGAGGGCAGGAAGATGGACTAATCTAAAGCTGCAACAGGTTGACTACCTCCGAATGAGCTCCTGTAATAAAAAGCAAGACTGGGACTTATTATTTTCATTCGCAACTGAAGGGTAGTCCGCTAGATAGCAACATGCTTTTAAGGGGTGTCGTATTATTTTTATCTATTGGTCAAATACTTGCTGCAGAGTCATGGAGGAAACCAGGATGCCATAGAATCGGTACGTGCCTTTTTCAAATGCAGAATTCTGTACTCGGTTATAACTAAGGATTACTTTTAAAAGTCTTAAAGCTAAGTGAGTTCTACGTAACTAAACCTAGAACAACAGGCAACAAACTACGGCTTTGTTCCTACCGTTTACAAGCTAAACTCACTGGCGTTTTTTAAATATAACCTACCTACTCAGTAATTTCCATAGTAGGTGAGAAGTAGAAGTTAATTTGTAAATAAAAAATATGTCTCTAGGTCACACCAGAAATATCAGCATACCAGACTGCGTGGAATTCAAAATCACAACGAACGCTTGCCGCGGCTACTGCGAGTCGTGGTCTCTCCCCAGCATCATGCTAGGCTTCAAGCGACATCCCGTCACTTCATTGGGCCAGTGCTGTAATATTATGGAGTCTGAAGACGTGAGTCGATCGTTAAGCTAAAACAAAACCTCTTTAGAAGCGACATTGCTGAAAGTTAGCCCTGAGAGAAGGCAGCAAAAGATAGGTAATTATCAGTATTTTGAATACTGATAGTTATCTTTAGCGAAACTGTTATAAAGTAAGGGAAGAATTCTTGACAAAATGACAAAAACTTTGGGATTGAACTCGGTAGCTCTTAACTGTGCTCCAACTTTTTCAAAAAAAAAAAACCTAGCAGTTAGCTTAGCTGTTTAGACTATACAACTCAATGAATGTAAGCTGCTTTGGTAGATACTTATGTATAATAAGCGTTTTTTTTTTCAGGTTCCGGTGAAAGTACTATGTCTGGATGGCGAGAGGAACTTGATTTTTAAGTCTGCAGTGTCATGTGCTTGCTACCATTGCCAAAAAGAATAGCGTAGGTATATAATAATGTACAGATAATTTGTGCCTTCTACCAACAACGTATGTAACCTTAGCAATCAGTGTAAGTAATATATAGTTATAGGGATACCTATTATATGAGATTATTTAAAGTGTAACTTGTAAAATAATAATTTATATTTTGTACCTAGCCTGGGTACATACTACATACCTAACCTATACCTACTAAAGCCATACCTAGGTATTGTTAGTATATTTCTAGTGATTAGTGCCTACCTAAGTATGTACTTGTATCGATTTTTAATATAGGTACCTACTTCAGTAATAAACCTATACATATAATAGCAGCGTTTTACCTGAAATAAAACGCACATTATATACTTACCTCAATAAAAGCTTTATATTGAGAAGGCGAGTTCCGTTTCCTGTCGAATTTCTACCAGTTTTCATACTTTTATACAGCCAACATCCGGTCAAGTGGTGCCACCTGGCGGCCGCGCGTAATTTTATTTCGTTAAAAATGCAGCG
Source organism: Thera obeliscata (assembly GCA_947578465.1). Classification (NCBI taxonomy): domain Eukaryota; kingdom Metazoa; phylum Arthropoda; class Insecta; order Lepidoptera; family Geometridae; genus Thera; species Thera obeliscata. Next base: position 5,044,505 of record OX387927.1, read on the forward strand.
CCATATTGAACTCATTGGCTTTTTTATTTCACCAGGCAGCAATTAAAGTGAAAGCTTTTATTGAGGTAAGTATATAATGTGCGTTTTATTTCAGGTAAAACGCTGCTATTATATCCTGAACGCTCAATAAAAGCTTTATATTGAGACCTGTTTGTTATCGCCTGGTGACGCCACTTGTAAGATCTGGGTTACTCTAGCGCCAATGTGATATTATATATTTTACTCATAATGTAGGTAAGTTTGCCTACAATAGAAAATAAAACCGTATTTTAATCAATTGTGCCCGAAATCGTACCCGACTATATTATATTATTAATAATAACATGATTATTTTAATTCTATCAGACATTGCTATAATCTTAAATTATTTAGGAGATTGTAAGTAATCTTAAAAAATCTGCTAAGCATGGTAACAGACAAACCACCCCAAGTTCCTGGCTTAAGTCCAGCTATGAACTTCTTTGGGCTGACCATAATGATGAAGTTATCATAATGCCATGTTAATTGAATGCACTCAAACAAGCCGCGCGATAGGCCTGGTTAATCTCTATACCTAACTGTGCGTACTGGTCGCGTAACTTTGTCAAATGCTATGTAGCTAGTGTAAAGAGATGATAGATAGCGACAATCAAACTCAACAATTATTTACTTCCTGTAGATATCGTCAAGTTCTTTTTAAAACAATGCTTAGAACAATAAATCGTCGCTCAAATGCTACCTTGCAGTGCTGTAATAACAGCCTCCTTAATAAACATTTAGATCGTCTGCTATGACGTTGCGCAAAACGAGTTTAGCTTAATATTTTAGTGTTTTATTGTAAAAAATCAATTAAAAGGTATGTAAGGCTATGTTACCTATGTACCCTAATTATAAATTCATGTCAAGGAATTTGTGATCAGTAAATACTGATAATATGTAGTATATAATTACTGTTATATAATTATTGCATAAATAATAACTGCAATCAGTTTCTAACTATGCTTGGATAAAATAATTACTACTTAGTATCTAGATCTAACCCAGAATAAAATCAAATGCTAATAAGATCTGTGGTGAATATGGACTTATCCTGTAAGGACCTTTATGAGCTAAGAATATTACTGCAATGTACCAGCAATGTATCAGCAGTACCTATACCTATCATTAGCAGTATATAATAAAGCTTATTCTTATACTAATTCTAGCAGTATCTTAGTGAATTACTTTTGCTAACATCCCATCGGAAACTCTGATTGGTCTAAAGTCTAAACCATCATCATTGACTCAAGAATATTCAGAACTTGGAACATAACAGACAAGACAGTGCCTGCGTTATAACGTAGGAAGTACAGATTCATGCGTTAGTGTCGCATTGTATAGAATATACCATAAGTAAAACATGAAAGACAAAAAGTCAGTGTCTGCGTCATAGGAAGTACGGATTTATATGAGTGTTAAGATAAGAAAATTATTTATTGTACAATAAAAGCAGTACACGGGCAAACTTAATGCTGATTCTGGTTTATTCTCAAAAATACATAGTACTAGGTCACTTACATGAGGACATTCGTCGTAATTAGCATTAGTGTTGTATTGTATTGAACAAAATACAAAAAGTCGAGCATAAAAAACACAAAGACAGTGTTTGTTTCCTAACATAGGAAATATGGATTTATGTGATAGCGCAATCAAGTGTAAATCATATAGAATATGTGGTCATCATTATTAGTTGTGACCCCAAAAGTAGCTTTAAGTGCTACACTAAAATTGGTTACAAACCACACGTTATTACATAAGCAAATTTTTATCAAGCAACGGTAATAATTATCAACGCAACGTACCTATTAAGCATCGGTATTGGTCCGTATTCTATTTATTTATATAAAGAAATTATTTCGGCAAACTACAGTTTTTCACTAGGAAACAATAGCATACAAACTTTGAGTGTGTACTTAGGGTGGTAGATACATCCACGAGCATGTGTGGGTAGTTTCATAATATAGTGACCGCGTTGTAAACCTTGACGGTTCCTTACTAAAATAACTGCAGGTAGACCGCATGTCATTGGCTCTCAAAAAAAATATTTTCTTGATTAAAGACTGCACGTGCGATTTCAGAGACAAACAGGTCAAAAACCGAAGTTCCTAAGGCAGGCCGCACACCAGGCATACACTTATAATATAATATAATGCGATAATTGTGGCGCCACATTTGAAACGCGACACATTTAACGCCCCCATATATCTGTACGTGAGCACGCACACTGAGGAAACATTTGTAGCGGGCGCACTTTGTGGCGAGACTTTGTCCGCGCTACACGAATTCAAGATCGAACACGTTCGTTATTTGTGGCGCCACATCAAGAAATCGTCGTCGTCAGACGATGATGTCGACATTCATAAAGCGGTGCCACGCTACAACTGTGCTTTCGATGTGCGCATATACAATACATTTGTGGCAAGCTGAATTGTAGCGCATTGATTGTGGCGACGTAAATGTTCGACGAATGTAGCATGTGGTGCTGGTGTGCGGCCTCACTTACTTTACAAGCATTATAGTAGCATAGGTTGGCCTCCACTCAGGAGGGTGGTAATGACGTAAACACATCGACATACCAACTCCTGTTTACTACACGCCGCTAATGAACGGTTTATTAGTGTCAAAAACCAAACGGCAAGGTACAAATTGGTACGACTTTGTCAAATACTGAAACGTCAAAAGGCACTCTCGTCTTGCTAGGAAAAACAAGGTCCTCCTTGGTATCTTTTCTCAATGCGTAAAAATGATCGCATGAAATTGCTTTTTATAAAACATTCATTTCATTTTAAATGCTCCTGAACCCTGATTTTTAACACATCTATTACAAAAATGATCCGAGAGGTACCTAACTTAGCGATGTGTTGTAGGGTGTCCTCAGGTAGGGTAGGTCTTAGCTAGTTTTAATAAATGTATAAACATTAGTTTAACACCATTATGAACTACAAGGCTGGCAAAGTTCAAAAGTCTGAAACTTTTAAGCGGGTAGGCTACGTAATTTTAAATGTTCGCAAAGAATGTCTTTGTTTTGTCCCATCCAAGACAAGTGATCGTAGAGATTCACAAAAAATATATGCTTAGCCTGAAGAAGGTTATGTGAAACGGACCTTTGTGTGCGACTTGCAAAAACACAGTACAGTGTAAGAGTTAGGTTCGGAATAGGTTAACTCGGAAATTAAGAAATTCCTATCTTTGGCAAACACACTTTAAGGGTTGCACTTTTAGGTTTGGGTCCAAAAGCAGACAAGGGTCTACTTACACTATGACAAGCATTTCAGTGGATTTATAAGAGCCATTTTTCATTAGATCAAACAAGCCTAGGCTTTTGATGTAAAACACATTAATGGATGGAAGTGTGTAACTGGCTTTCCTTTCTTTTATTTAAGAATCTATGTATTATATCAGCTATCTGGTTCCCATCGTACACAAGGATACGCATCAGACTATACACTGCTAGCTCTTATGTCCTTGCAGTAAGAGATAGTGTTTTATTTATTTTTATTTTATATATGCCTAAGCCAGCCTTATACCATCTTTGAACTTCTCGAGGTCATTATAATCTTCACTTTCGAGTCGCGACTCGTTACTTACCTTTCTCATTGTAAAAACACAGTTCGTACGAGTATATTGCACATTCGGGGGTTGACCCCTGTGTGAGTTTAAATGTGGCTGAAACCACCCCGCGAGGCTGTACTTGATACAGACACATAATTTGAGAGGGCAGGTTTACTAAAATTGTATCAAATCTGTATGATGGAACACAGTTAAAACACTTAACCCCCGCGAGAGGCAGTTGTAAGATTGATTTTCTCTTGTGAGAACCACTACATTTCAGAGACTAGATTCACTTACCTTTCACAGAATTCCACGCGATGGAACACAGTTTCGCTTTACGCCTAACCCCCGCGAGGGGCGGCTGTTAAGTTGATCGAGGTTCTCTTGCGAGAATCCATTCGATTTAGCGAGACAGTTTCACTGGATGTTTAGAGAGTTCAACTCGATAGAACACAGTTTACAAACGCCTAACCCCCGCGAGGGGCGGTTGTTAGGTTGATTGAGTTTCTCTTTTCAGACTTAACAGGAACAGGCCAGTTTCACTGGAAGTCTATAGAGTTCCATTCCATAGAACGCATCTAGTTTACAAACGCCTTACCCCCGCGAGGGGTGGCTGGTATAGGTTCTCAAGACCAAAAATACTTTGCTGCTAATAAAGTATGCCTTTTTACTTGAAAACTTTATGATAAACATTCGAGTCGGTGACCAGTAAACTGATTGAAAGCGATGGTGTGATGAATATGGTTATAAAATAATAAAGTGGGTATTAAGAAAAAAGTTTCTTAGGTTTTTTCTAGAAGTAAACGTTAAATTCGTATGATAAACCCAAGAGAGAATATAACAAGTATTATTTCTGCTTTGGGAAGGTAGGCATAATTTTTATCAGAAACAAAATTAAATTTAATATTATTTTTACAATGCAGTAAGCTTAACCGTATAGGTAGGTATGGCCCGATGACGTCAGGTATCATACGTTTTACCCCTCTTTGTTTGTTTCCAAGTCTATGAAACCTGGAGTATGTTAGGGTATAAGACTTTAAGCAAAATGCACTGGATATCAAAATAGCAGTCAACATGAAGCAATGAATGAATAAGGGTTTAATAAATAACTATTCCTTCTACGATTTTGATTTAACCTCCTCGCAAAAAAACATTGTAACCTCAGGACAAAGACCCATGTTCATCACACGTATTTCGGTGGGGATCGAACCCACGATCACACAGAAGGCAGAACTACTATGTAAAATAAATATTAGCAAATTGTTTGGACAACAATTCTGAAAATACGTTTAAACGACGCCATGCCTATTTGTTCATTTTATAGCTATGGCAGCGGTTCCGGCTTTTGCCTCAAAGAACGGCACGTATACCAATCACAGCGTAAGTGCACAATAAAATGTACTACTGAAAATGAAACTTAACTAGGTATATAAATAAACTGGATTTTTTAAAACTATAAGAACGTGATCCGAACGAAAAAATCGTTAAAAAAATCACGTTCATTTTTTATTATTATGAGGGTACTCACGGTTTTCCCTCCTTGCACTGCTCAAAGAAGAACACTTCACTATAAAATTAATTATTTGTTCACTTTTGTAAGAACAAAGATTTTAAAATATTATTAGCAACCACGGTCGTCGCAGAGCTAGCTGCTGGACACATGTTGCTTCGACGGAAAACAAAACGCCAATGAGTTCAATATGGCGCTGCATTTTTAACGAAATAAAATTACGCGCGGCCGCCAGGTGGCACCACTTGACCGGATGTTGGCTGTATAAAAGTATGAAAACTGGTAGAAATTCGACAGGAAACGGAACTCGCCTTCTCAATATAAAGCTTTTATTGAGCGTTCAGGATATAGTATGAATACTTAGATGTTTTTGTTATACCTACTTAAATAATTTACTTTCGTAAGTACAAACAGTATTAAAATTAAAATACCTATGTACCTAGTTTGTTACATCGACAGGGTGAGTGAGTTTTTTATTTCCATCGCGCATCGCCCTGTGTGTGAAACATGTTGTTGTGGGTGACGAACTAGATTTTTGTCTATGAACTGCACAAAAATCAGAATAATTACAGGTAGGTACATTAAGTGTAGTAACCTACCCAAATCAAGATATGAAAGAAACGCCTTGAAAGATTCTGTTCAGGCTCAGGCCGAATAGTGACGAGTTAGGTAGGTACATCAATTAGGCAACAAATATTGCACATCGGCAAATTTCGGCGTAGTATGCGTCAGAAAGAGATAGCGCCATTCTGCATTTATTATGTTGGGTTGGGTCCAGTTAATGTATGGCCAGTTATCGTACAGAGCTATCAATAATCAATAATCATTCATATTACAAGCCAAATCCACTGTGTGGATCTTGGATGTGGATAGCTCTTTTGTGGTTATTGTCAAAAATCATTTTCTGACATTACAGCAGCCGCTGCCACTCGCTTGCCCTAAGCGTAATTTATATGTTCTAACATAAAGTAACCTATCCAAGTCGGATCCGCCCTAAGTTTAGAGCATGGATTTACTATCTACTAAGCAAATATCGATTATTGCTACAGTGTAGGTATGGCTCAACTGGCATTATAATAACAGGGTGTACAATAGGTGGACGTACATTATCTTCACGTAACTTTAAAAAACCCAACCCAAAGGAAAAAACAAAGCGTAAGACTAGGTGGTATGCTCTTTTTAATACAGTTGCTCAAAAAGTGGCGTATTGCAGGGACGTATAGCGTTCGGGATGTGGGCTATTACCTATTACACACGCGTGCTTTTTTTTTACCTTTCCCGCACGAGTGCTTTTTCTTTCCCAACTGTCAAAATAATGTCTAAAAAGAAAAACCAACCATGAAGTTTTTACTAAAAAAATTCATCGAAGTTTTTATGATTCATGCAAATACGTATTATTTCTAAAAAGAAGCTACTAATTTGTTTCATTAACAGATTTAATGATTTGATTGAATGAGTTATGTTAGGTTTCATTTCATTTCATCTCATTAAATTTCATTTTCAATTCATATCAATAAAAAAAATCTACTGAAGACTTGGCTGTATGGGTAGGTAATGGTAGGTAACCTATATAGTTCCCTTTGCCTTCCAGAATGGGTAAAGAAAAAAAAAATCTCTGCTTATATTCTACGGTTGGCTCAATTACGAAAGACGTAAATTTTAAAAAAACCCAACTCAAGGGAAAAAACAAAACGTAAGACTAGGCGGTATGGTCTTGGTACTATAGCCTGCTTCGAAAGGAGCGAAAAGAAAAAAAAAAAATCTACGGTTGGCGCCATTTTTCAGAAATTTTCTTTGCGAGTTTATTTGTTTGTTGCACGAAGTGAGTAATTTCGACCCTAGTTTTTGAAGTGAAAACTTCTTTAGCGGCGTTGAGCACTTTTCTGTAATGGGTATAAAATCTTAAACTCGCGTCAGCGCGTCAGCGCGTCAGGACACGTGACCTGATCGAAAAAGCGTAAGACGGATGGAGAGTAGACAGCTATCCCCTCTCTACGGCGCGGCGAAAATGTATGCCTGGGCCTACTGTTTCGTTTAGGCAGCGCAGGGCGCTTGCGCGAATGTTCGTGTATGTTACAGCGTGCCAAATAACAAACAAGCCCCCCCTAACCATTCCAAAATATCAAACATGCTCAACGTTAATAATCAAGTTTTCACTTCTGCCGGCACTCCCGGAGTGCAACCCGTATTTTTTTTGAATTAACACCACCGGAACTCAGTATAATTGCACAAAATGCTTCGGAGAACATTTTACCGGAAAAGTAAAAAAGTCGCTACATGCATACTACATACGACGAACATAAAATGCGTGGAGAGAAGAGAAAAAAGCAAATGGTATTTTATTATTTTATTAAATTGCTTCATTTTTTCGCAACTGTATTAAAAATAGTCGTTCAGTACACGTGCGGAACCGTCATCGCAACTTGTTCCGACTGTCAACCCTCGCTAGGTTAAATTGTGTAAGACCCTCGCCTTCGGCTCGGGTAGACATTTGTCGGAACTCTTTGCAATGACAGCTTTTCCGCACTTGTAATGAAATATACTATTGTACTATAGCCTGCATCAAAAGGAGCGAAAAGGAATCAACAAAAAAAAACAAACAAAAAAACTGCGTCACGAAACGTCTTTGTCAAAGGTTTTTATTTATGTTTTCAAAGACTTTCTGAGCCAAGGTGTATATTTTCCCCCTGTTCGCTTATTTGTAAGCATAACTGCATTTTTTTTTCAAGTTGCACACTAGCAAACAACGAGCATACTTTTTTTTTACTTCCCTTGCCACTGCTTGAACCTGGCTTGAACTAGCTTGAACTGGATACCAGATTAGGGCTTCTTCTTCTTAATGAATGGCATCTGTCCATTTCGACTCAATTTTGCCAGTGTTGAGTTAGGATATATTACATAGATAAAATACTTTTTCGTCAAGTCGAGTCAGTCATAGACAAGTCGACCCTACTTGCCTTTGAAAACAAAGATGGTCGTTTCTTTTCAAAACCATCAGAAAACTTTTCGATCTTAACAGAATATCACAACACACTTTCATTCCAACTGCTAACACTTTGTGAGTTAAGACCTCAAGTAATGTTGGATAAAATACCACCGAAATTACACAACAAAACTCAGAATAACACCAGAAAAACAATTAAAATGAAAATGCTAAGTGACTTCCCAAAATGACAGAAAACGAATCGGGATTAAAAATGTCTCTGTTCATGTCAAATAAAATGTTATGTCATTGTCATGTTAAATAATCCATCAAATAATCTGACGTGGATGCGGTCCAGCGTTGCCAGATCATACCGCTTTTCCACTTTTTACACCGCCTTTTTGACAATGGATCCACCATCCGCTTTTAGCCAGCGGGATTCCACTTTTTTCGACTTTGATAGGATATGAGGATTAAAATATTATCTTCCCACTAAAGACATTTTTATGGGCACCAATCCGTTTACCCTTTCAAATGGAAGAACCTATAGTGACACGAACTTTGACAGGTCCAAACGTCCGAGAAAAATCGTGGCACTACAGTGCCACGGACGCTTGGCGGCCGTAACAAACGTGAAAAAATGTCTATAGCGGGCTCTACATTCCTGCCAAAACTACACCAAATGGGAGACAGCGCTATACGAGAAAGCAAGACAGAAATACTTATATCTCTTTTCTTAGTATAGCGCTGTTATTGTTGGCCAACATAATAGTCTGTGAAATTTATGTTGTCAAATCACTATTGTCATGTTGGTACACAGTGTTAGGCTGCGCTCACTTTGGATCCGTTTTCGTACGATAACGTACGAACATTCCCGACCTTCTGAGTAATAGGAAAGCGCTCACACTGCGCGCGAGTTAGTCGTACGTATACGTATACGTACCTGCACGTCCGACGTCCGAAATCAATCCCAACTTGTTGGGATTTTATTACACGTTCGTGCGTTCATCATCAATAATGGATGCGCTAACACCGGTACTCTTTCTATTTGACAGAGAAAAACGTATTCAGTGTGCGCACTCAATTCGTACGAACAGTGTTCGTACGTTTACGTGCGATGTAATTCGTATCCAAAGTTCTTCTTCTTATCGTGTCACCGATTCTTTCGAACCAAGTGTGGTGAAAGGATTTTAAGTGCGCCTCAGAGAGACTCCTTTCATGAACTTGACACATATTTTCAAACCTTTTAGGCTCTACGATATGCCAGTTTCCTCACGATGTTTTCCTTCACCGTTTGAGAGCACTGGCATAGTGTACATATACAGGGTTATTCATTATTAGCTGCAAATACTCAGGAATTAGGTTCAACAAATAAAATAAAAAATATTTATGAAATGATTTTTTTTAAGTTTTGTTATGAAAATCCCGAGAAAATCGATAAAGAAATCATTGGCGCCTGACCTATTTTCCTTTGACCTTTGATCCGCGCCCGCGCGCCGTGAGTGACACTCTGCGTTCAGTCACCGCCTGGGTGGGTCATCGTCCTGTTCTCCATGGCAATCATTATGCAATAGCCGTAAAGAAATTAATAAAAAAAAAATTGATACAAAAACTGAAATCAAAATTTAAAAAAAATCATTAGGTACATAAATATTTTTTATTTTATTTGTTGAACCTAATTCCTGAGTATTTGCAGCTAATAATGAATAACCCTGTATTTTTGGGCAGAAAAACTCATTGGTACACGACTGGATTTGAACCCACGACCTTAGGATCGGAAGGCGGGGCTGCTACCACTAGACCACCAGTGCTCTCGAGTCGTATCCAAAGTGAGCGTAGCCTTATGAAGTTGCACACGCACAAGTTCACATCGAGCTACAAGGCCTACAAGTGTTTCACTGACTGTGAGAATGTGGATTGAACTTGAGTGATATCTTTTGTGCCTCCCCGAGCCACCTTCTGTTTCTGTTCTGTGAAGTAATAGTACATTGTTACCTGAGGATTGAAAGTCACGTTTTTGAGTCCCAAGACGGTAAACACTGTGCTTTTCATTACGAATACAAGGAAAGTAAAAATAAAAACATGATAGCAAAATTAGTGAAAATCATGACGTAGTACATGTATATCTCGATGGTGAAAATGATGATTGAATTGCCGCCTTCCAGCTTTTTTTTTCTCTCTGGCAGGCCTTCGGCTGGCCAGCATTATTCAGCCATTATTTTCATTTTCATAATTTAAAAAATGGAAAAATTTTTGCTCAAATCTATGTTATTTAAAGAAATAGTTGAAGCTAAATAATAATAAAGTCATTTAGAAAATTATTTTTTATTTAATACTATCTTTATGTTATTTAAATTTAAATTTCACATCGCGCTCTTATTAGACTTTTTAAACTGCTTACCGTTGTAATGGGCTTCCAACCTCCTTGCTGAATAAAAAGTTGGAATTTGGTTTAACAACCTCCTTGCCAGACTTGGTCATTGACTGAGTTACAGAAGTCTAGACTGCAAATTTGCCAGAGGGCAATGGAACGCAGCATTCTCGGCCTTAAACGCATCGACCGGGTGCGAAATACAATGCTACATTCAATGACTGGCATTACCGATGTAGAGAGCAAAAATCCAAGCTCAAGTGAGAGTGGGCGGGCCACGTCAGCAGGATGGACCCTAAAAAGTGGGCAAACATAACGACTCATTGGGTGCCGGAGGACGGAAGGCGACGGCGGCGTGGCCACCCAAAAAGACGATGACGAGACGATCTGGAAGCTCTGGAGAAGGATTGGTGGAAAGTCGCCAAAGATCGTGATAGTTGGAAAATTTTGGGGGAGACCTTTGCCCAGCAGTGGGACAGTGCAGGTTAAAAAAAAAACCTCCTTGCAGTTAGAAAGACTTCAGAAAGTTGGAACATGGTTGAATAAAATAGAACTTATTTTTTTTATAATTTGACAGCTGTCAGTAGAAAGCGATTCTCCCTAGGGCTGAAAGTGTTACTTTGCAATTAGGCCCCTCAGGCAACTTCAGACCTACTTTCCGAGTATGAGCAATGAAAAGGAAGCTTACTTCACATAACTCTTTGATTTGTAATATGATTATGAATTGATTGAAAAATCGATCTGACGTTAAAACAGGAAATTCCGCTTTTTTTGTTGAAAATCCGCGTTTTTGGAGTACCGTTACCGCATTTTCAACTTTCGCATCTGGCAACACTGATGCGGTCAGAATCAGAACTGGAACTCGAGTTGCTTTGCTGCTGTGTTGCGTGCGCGATTTTTGCCGAACGAATTAAAAATTGAACTTGTTGAAGAAGAGAAAGAAACTTTATAGGATTGACTTTAGACCAAGATGTTTTTACAATTTGCTTAGTACATTTAAACTGGCAAGAAGATGTTATGGAGAACGAAGCAGCTCCATCAAAGAAGCCTATCTGGCAAAACTGTATCCACTGTCCAAGGCTGTTGTTTTCTACTACTACCGAATTCGAAAGGTAAAAGACTTTTCGTGAAGTAAACAATATTGTTACCTTTCATGCGCAGAATATGAGATAACTTTTGTATACATTTTACAGACACATTCAGGAGAAGCACAGCATCAGAGAAGGCTCCATCATTCTTTGTCAATATGGTCAAAATGGAATGTGTGCAGCATTACAATTCGGAGATTTACGAAAAGCAGGTTTCAAGTACCATGTGAGAGAGTACCATTTGTATTCAGATGATGAGAATAGTGATTGGACCTTTTATTCTTCATCACAAAACCTCCCAGCTGTATTAAATGATCCTAATAAAGGTAAACAGGCCAATTTTCTTACCAAAACATGGGGAGATAGTTTTGTTGACAAAGTGGAAATATTTCCTAGTCCTTATCTACCAGACATCACACTAACACACTTTGAATCATACTGCAAACGATTAGCAAAAAGATATCGCCGACATTGCAGACTCAAAGAAAATGTCCCCACCAAGGCTAACATTCAAACTGTGACTGAAAGTGTATGTGAAGTTCCTGAAATATTTTATGAGCAATCATTGCCACTGAATGATCCAACTGTTTTTAGTAAAGTGTTCCCTAGTCTATGTGATTCTGAAGATTCTAATGTTGCAATAAGATCCCTTCAAGAAACATTGAGCACTTATCTTGATGTTGTGGAAATGAAGATTTCCAAGCAAGTGGCTCTAAAGTCAGATGCATTCTTTCATGCAATGTTGTCCCATGACACTATAATGGAGCAAATGGCAAAAGCAGTAAGTACTGTTCGAAAGACCAGGCAAAATATAAATGAAGTCAAAGGGAATTTAACAGAATGTCCGTTGAAATTAGTAAGTCTTACCAGAATAAATCAAAATTTAGGAAATGTGCACGAGCTACTTAAGCTTATAGCCACTGTGCAGCAGACTCAGCCGATGATACAGCTGCTACTGAGTACTGCAGACTATGTGGCTGCACTTGATTTGATAAGTTCAACCCAAAAGGTTTTATCTACACAACTATCAGGGATACAAGCTTTTAGACATCTATCACCTCAGCTCTCAGAAATGAAACGTCTTATTCATAAAATGCTAAGCAATGAATTTCAGAGATTCATTATATCAGACTTGAACAGGCCACCCAAAGATTGTTCAGAAACATCAGAGAAAGACAACATAGTTTCAATTGTATCAGGAATTCTGCGTTTGAAAGAGTTTGATTTCATAGATACATTTAAATCTGAAGCCATGACTTCAGTTCAAGCCACCATCAAACAAAGTGTCATTGAAATTATTTCAGAGAGAGATGGAAGTACTGAAATTGTGTTGAGAGGATCTAATGCAGATAGCATGTGGCTTCTTTGTAATGAAGGAATCACGTTTCTTCAGAAGGTTACTCCAAGTCTAATTAATTTATTCAAAAGGATTTCATTTTTGACAAACTTGATTATTGATGTTTGTCAAATGGAAGATGTAACAGGCACGGAAAATGAAGAAGGGTGGACACATGAAGAACTGACATTAGCTGAAGAAAAGCTAAGAAAAATGATTGTTTCACTGTCTGACTACTGCAATGAAAGATGTGCCAATCTTATTGTAACGAAAACTGATAAAGATTATATATTCTCTGATCTGAGCCATTTATCAAAACTTTCTAAATTAATAGAAGTTTTCTGCGAAGAGTGTGAAAAGATAACTGGTCACCATAGTAATGCAATGAACTTAGCATTGAGAAGCTTTGCCATGAAATATATCCAGTGTTTGCACTCAGAGCGCAGGTCTCAGCTCACCACAACACTGAACATGGAGAGGTGGAAATCAGCAGACGTACCATACGAGTTGCAAAGTGCTGTCAATAACATTTGTGAAGAAGGTGAGATACCCAACAAAGTTGTGTATGAGACTGGAAAACCAGATGGCAAATTTTTGGTGATCAATAAAGAAAATTACACAGTTGTGGGGACAGTCCAGCTGCTGATTAAAATCTTACTAGAATATTGTGATGCTACCCGGCAGTCTCCTGTAATAGTACAGTACTTATTGCATTGCATGTTGGAGCTTATAAGACTGTTCAATTCGAGATGTTGTCAGCTGGTTCTAGGAGCAGGTGCTATTCAAAGTGCTGGCTTAAAAACAATATCAACTTCCAATTTAGCATTAGTATCGAGGTCTCTGCAGGTGATCATGTGGTTTCTCCCCATGATCCGAAAATTGCTTGAGAAGCATCACTCTAAAGACCTAACATTGAATGGCTTTGGTAGTATTGAAAGTGATATTGTTAGTCATAAGAAAGAAATAGAAAATAAGATTAGTACAATAGTTAGCAATATGTTGTGTTCTCAGTTGTCAGGGTGGGATGCTAAGCCTCCGGTACCATCTCAAACATTCCGAAATATATCTAAACATTTAGTTAAATTACATGAAGCCCTAATTGATATTTTGCCGACTGAACAAATACAGTTTATTTATAAAAGAGTGCATGATAACTTTAAAGACAAGCTAAGAGAACAATTAGTAAAGATGAATATTGTAGGTAATGGCAGTCCACAGCATGGTGTAGTCACATCAGAATTAACTTTTTATTTGCAAACTCTTAAAACTCTCAGAGTGATTAGTGAAACTGATAATGAGGACAATATACTATATGATGTTTGGCTAAATTAAAATATTAAATTATTGTATTATGATTATTGATAGAATATAATAAAATGTTGTACCTATGTATAGCTGGCATCTTTTTATTTGATTCTGTTATTTATAATATTAATTGCTTTTATACACTGCATTCAATAAATGAGACCAAAGATCAACCATGACTTTATATCACAAACAAGCTTGCTTCCAATGTCGGTTCAAAGTCATATTTAAAGTTATTATAGGATATGTTTTGTGTGATATTAATTATTTGTTGCATCACACCCAGTAGAGTGACATTGTTGGACCTACCTATCTATATAATTTATGAAAAATTTATGAATTTTTCATTCATGAAAATAGGAGAAAGATTTTCAATTGTATATTGTTTATATTTTTAGGTAGTACATACATAAAACATCTCACTATGAAGTATGACAACAATTCTTTGGTTTACTCTAAAAAAACCAGATAAAAAAATAATAATTAACAACTTAACACTTAAAATTAATATTGCTATGTATCATAAAAATATGCAGCCATTGGATATCTTATTATGAAGGCCACACCACTACAAAATACTTGGAATGTCATCAGAGCTTTTGTCAACCGTACTTCAGACATAGGTCCCAGTTTAATCAAAAATAAATTAATTAGTGTTAGGTTATTTATGACTATGCTTTCATTATCTTCAATTCGGTCGACTAGTCGTAATAATGTCAATATATAAAGAAATAGCTTTGACAGAGCATTCATTTCTTTCTTGACAATCACTGTTCTACTGGGCTGAAGTAAATTGGTTTCAGCACTATACTTAGGTAAGCGATGTCTTGGACATGGAATAAAACGGAACAATTGAGGCACTGAATAAAGAAAATTGATAATTTGTGGCAAGAAAAACAATAAAACTGTTTTACTGAAGTGACTGAGGATCCCCACTACAGCAAATGTCATTCCAGATACATAGCAGAATGTGTCTCCAACAAACACTCTTGATGGATACCTAAAAATAAAAATAGATTGTATTAATAAATTAGTAAACTTTCAAAGCCAAATAAATCTTAAATCAGTAATGGGTGCGATGCACTTATGAGCTCTGACTTTTGTCATAAAAACTATGACAATAGGTACACCACCATAATATCTGAACATCTTTTTTTCTACCTGCATAATATTAAGTCTTACCAGTTATGTTTCAACAAGGCCAATGTGGTGGCCAGGTATGGCAACATGATGTTTAGCGAAAAGCTATGAGCTTTAAATTGGTCTCCTTTCAGCTCCAATATGTCAAAAGCAATGATGGAGAGAGCAATGATCACAGATTGTCCAACTTCTAAACCATTTATTCCCGCTAAAATATTGATAGCGTTTGTACAGAACACTGCTAGCATTCCCATGTACACATAGTAGAGGAAACCTGGAATAATTAGTATGTATATTATGTAAATATAATATGTAACTTGAAACAAATTAACCAATTCTCTATAACATTCTGCAGATAGCCTAAGTATTTTATAAATACTTATTTAGAACACTAAATAAGTATTTATATAATTATAAGTTTAAAAAACTTGAGAAACCGACTTCATTGCCAAACGGCTAAACCGATTTTAATGAAATTTGTTTGGGACAATCTGGAGTCTGGACATAAGAATAACCTTCCAAATAAAAAAATAATTTTCTAAATCGGTTCATAAATGACGGAGGCATGCAGTTACAAACATTAAAAAAAATATTTTAAAAAAAATGGCAACACCGATTTTAATAAAATTAAAATGGGACCAATCTGGAAGCAGTACCTTTCAGATAAAAAAATAATTTTTAAAATCGGCTCACAAATGACGAAGTTATGCGGTAACAAACATAAAAAAAAAAAAAAAAAATACAACCGAATTGAGAACCTCCTCCTTTTTGATTGGAAGTCGGTTAAAAATACACAAGAAACAGTAAGCTCAAAATATTAAAAAAATATATTACAAATCAAGAATTATAGACTTAGCCTCTCATCTCTCTCTTTTGCTTGGCAGGCAGACTGGTATGCTGAGATCACCATAGTTATTTAACCATAACTCACCAATATTTACTGAGACTCCCAGCCAATACCTAAGTGGTAATGGTACAACAAAGGTTGTAGAATTGAAGTTCACATAGTATACAACTAGCAGGGGCAATGACGCCACAGTTGGCAGTAGTAGCTTATATCTCCAACGCAGATCCAACACATCATCAGCAAAGCCCAGCAACAGCATACAACAAATAGACAACAAAGCTGCAAGTAACTCTGCAAACTGAAAATTTTAATTAACATTTAACTTTTATTTACATTAGGTGTTTATAAAAACTATTTGGAGGTCCGAGCCTTTGCTTGACCCACCTTGAGATTACAACCCTTGTTTTTGCCCCTAAACGTACCCTTCAGATCGTTTCCCTACCTATATTTCCTCTAATGGCAACACTGCCGTGACGTCACGCTCGGTTACAGATAAAACCGCACGCCGGCTAGCTGTGGCTTCAGTACGCTTTTGTTTTTTCCCCGATAACGTCGTGTGATCGTTCGTGCAAGCGTAACATAAAGAAAACCCTTCGTTAGAAGATCGTTTAAGGTAAGAATTTTAGTTTTTATTATAGTTTTAAGAAAATCCCGACTCGGGTCGACGGTTCCAACCTCACCCAGAGATAAGATCTAAGCAAGCTTGGATCAAGGGATTGTAAGTAATTGCGTGTTATAGAAGAGAAATGGACTTGTCTGTGTCTCAACTATGCACCATACTTACGTATAGTAGCGTACCTATTACCTACTAATAATCTACAGACCATCTTGGTCTAAACGGTAACTGCGCACACGCCATTACCCTATTTTGAGCCGACGGCTCGATTGGGCCGACGGCTTGATTGGACCGACGGCTCGATTGATTGAGCCGACGGCTCGATTAATTGAGCCGACGGCTCGATTGGGCCGACGGCTCGATTGGGCCGACGGCTCGATTGATTGGGCCGACGGCTCGACTTGGGCCGACGGATCGATTGGGCCGACGGCTCGATTGATTGGGCCAACGGCTCGATTGGGCCGACGGCTCGATTGATTGGGCCGACGGCTCGACTGAGCCGACGGCTCGACTTGGGATGAGGATGAGGATCACATAAGATTCAATAAGACGTCTCGTTTCTGGTTTTGAAAAATCCCGACTCGGGTCGACGGCTTCAGCCTCACCCAGAGATAAAACCCAAGCGAGCTTGGACCAAGGGATTCTAAGTAATTGTGGGTTATGGAAGAGAAATGGACCTGTCTGTCTCTCAACTATGCATTACAATTACGTTTAGTAGCGTACCTACTACCTACTAAATAGTCTACAGATCAAAACCTCTTGATCTATACTATACGGTAACTGCGCACACGCCATTACCTTGTCTTGAGCCAACGGCTAAACCAAACATTACCGTCCGGCCCAGCCGACGGGTCAATTTGGTACGTCCATCGAGCCGACGGCTCGACTGAGCCGACGGATCAATTTGGCACGTCCATCGAGCCGACGGGTCGATTGAGCCGACGGATCAATTTGGCACGACCATCGAGCCGACGGCTCAACCAAACATTACCGTCCGGTCCAGCCGACGGATCAATTAGGCACGTCTATCGAGCCGACGGATCGTTTCGAGAAGATTCGAGATGGTGCCTATAAGAAATGACTTTGTTCTAGTCTAGTGCAGAAGATTATGATCATGGATAAAATTGCTCGTGGCAATTTCATCATATATATCAAACTTTTGGAAAGCCTGAAAGATAGTGGACCTCCAACGGAGACCTCTGTTAGGCAATCCACCAGATCCAAAATCACTTATAAAGTAAGCTATGACATACGAACCTCATCTATAGCTACCGCTTTCGCTCTGACGGAGCTATCCGAAAAACTTAACCCAGCATAAAGTTAAAACAGTTGGCCGTTCACAAGAACCCATATTTTATGCGCCTTAATCCATGGAAATCCAAGTAGACAAAACTGCTGTCAAATCCACAAAACCTGACATCGTGGCTAAAGCTTCGATAAACAATGAATGGTACTCTTCCAAATAAAATAGAACTGATGTTTGAGGACATGATGAATGCCTCATCTACTATGCTTACTGTGGTAATAAATGAAATTTGAATTGCAAATAATCCTCAAAAAATTATATCGGCTTCTGATTTGGAGACAGCCGAAGCTGACTCCTAATTATCTGAACTAGAGTTAAGCACGTCTGGGAACTATGTGTGCAAGTGTAGATATACTCCTGAAATTTTAACAGACTTGCGGAGTTTTAGCAAGAACAGCTTGCAGAGTGCCTGGATAGAGGATTCGTATGAAATAAGAACGCTTGGTGGATTCAATGGCCAGTACAGGTTGCTGAATATCATGGGCTACTGAAACTATTCATCAGAGAACTTCTTGTGAAGATTATTATTATCCGATTTACCAACGCTGTGAAAACGAATTTTAACACCGCAATATAATCGGAAATGCAGGAACTACAAACATTATGGGCATAGAGCTGTCAACAGCTCAATCAGAATCCCTCTTACGTATATTCCAAAAAGGGAAAAAACCATCGGGACCCTACAAACTATTTGATCGACCTGAAAGCTTTTACAAATATTTCAAACACAAGAAGTTCACAATCTGACTAATAACCTGTCGTATAACTTAGAAAGTACTACAACGTAAACTAAACGGTAATAAAGGCTCAACAACGGAAATGGACACAAGCCATGAGTCCATTGACATAAAACACCACTGTTTTCCATTAAAAATTCCACGATATTCCCATACCAAATAACCGGCCTACTTTTTAGTTTAGCCTCGGCTTTACTGACGTTTGCAGGGTTAACGAACATTTCCAAAATCAAGAAATACTGGTTGTTGCATACTGGGACAACCCTCTTTTGGCAAACCAAAAACCATGCCACAACACCTTGACAACGCGTAGAAACAGCTACTAGATGTCACAAAGCTACCTGCTGCAACAAGCAAAACGTATTTTGGGACGACTAACTTTAATCTTAGCTTTGTGGTGCCTTTATGCAAACGTCAATGCTGCTTTTAACACAGAGACTACATCTATTCAATGTCTCGCCTATTCACCGATAACTATAGACAATGATCATTATGACAGACCTATCGGGCATACATACGAGATGGTTCTGGGTTTACTGGCGTCCCAAGCTCAAATCCCGAGAAATTGCAGCCGTATTTAAGTGCAATAGACTATTGTGCCTCCACTGCACTGTAGACTTCTCTAGTGTCAAGGACATAAATACCTTCTGATATAACGGGAATACGGAACTACTAATTCATGGAGAAAAAGTAAAAACGCTGCCCAGTTAGTATGGAAAAACTGGATTGGGATAATCACTGCTTGTTTAATGAACATAACCACATCGAATTGTTGTTACTGGTCTGCTTAATACTTTTCACAGTGCACGAAAGGGGCCTATTTGAGGCATATTTAAAATCTTTTCACTTGGCTCGGAAAAATCTGTGTCACGATAGAAGAAGAAGAAGAATTATTTTTACATTCCACTGAACGTAAATTGTTTCCAATGATTTGTTGATCTATAAGGCTACTAGCATGCGGAAGATAATCTATACCAAAAGAACACTGGATTCATAATCCATTTACATCTCGGAAGAAATTGAATGCCCCTGCATTTCAGATAATCTGTAAGTAGAATACGGCGTTTCCTAATCTTATTGCATTCTGCAAGAAGTGTTCCACGTTGCATAACTCATATCGGTAAACCATTTCAAATTACCGAAAGCTGTATGAATCCTTGACCATCTTTTGGCTCTAAAACAGATTGATAATAATTAATGGGCTAAAGAATCTTGACATCGTATTTTGGGTAAAGAAACTCCTAGAATTGTCACAAGTCTACGTATCAGTCCACTAGGACTTAGATAGCTTTTATTTTATTACTACACTCGAGGTGTTGTCTAATAAGTTAGTTATCAATAACAAGTTCGATTAAAATAATCTTGCTATAATGAAGCAGGAATTAGTACTATCAGCAGGGTTCAAACTGCGGTAACGGTACAAAATAAAAAATATGTAGGTATGCAAATAATTGCACATTATGTATTAAAATCAAAAGGAAATTGAAGCCTTTAGCAGACTGCTCTCAATCACAATACAATTTTACATAAATTTCTTTATCGAAAAATGATTACATATTATTATTGCGTACTCTGTAAATAAACTGATTTATTTTGAATGTACCTATGTAGGTATGTGGTACGCTTAATTATGTTAATCATAAATGAAACACTGTCGTTGATACAATCATAGTCACAGTACGAACACCGCGCACATTTGCCGGCAGAATCCAAACACGTCTCAAGGTGGGTCAAGCAAAGGCTCGGACCTCCAAATATTACCGTTTTTCCCCCGAAGGGATAAAAACGGATATTTTGAGTCCAGCCGAAGCTTGACCCACCGTAGTTTAATGCCTTGCCGGCAATTAAAAGGTACTGAAGCCACAGCTAGCCGGCGTGCGGTTTTATCTGTAACCGAGCGTGACGTCACGGCAGTGTTGCCATTAGAGGAAATATAGGTAGGGAAACGATCTGAAGGGTACGTTTAGGGGCAAAAACAAGGGTTGTAATCTCAAGGTGGGTCAAGCTTCGGCTGGACTCAAAATATCCGTTTTTATCCCTTCGGGGGAAAAACGGTAATATTTTTATGAATAATTATTTGAATAAAACTAAAACTACATTTTAAAAGAACAATGTACTAGATATACCATCTGTACTGACTTGACTGGCCTCTAGCTCAGTTGGTAGTAGCTCTGCCTTCTGCGCCGTAGGTCGTGGGTTCGATCCCCACCGAGAACAAATATATTTGTGTGGTGAACATAAAAGTTTGTTCTCTGTCTGGGTGTTATATTGTATTCTAAGTATGTATTTACAAAAAAAAAATGTATTCAAGTACTATATCAGCTATCCGGTTCCCATATTACAAGCTCTGCTTAGTTTGGGGCTGGGTAGTGTTGTGTGGATTGTCCACAATAATTATAAAAAAAAAAAAAAAAAAAAAAAACAGGCTAGAAAATGTTTCCAAAAAGCAGGTAATGTTACATCATTGAATAGCTATCCTAATTCTTTGTCCTAGGTTCCCTTACTTCAGTCTCATCGAAAGAAGTACATAATTGTTTATTTCCAATAACTACAAATAAGACAAGACTTTTTCATCAATTCTTACCTCATTATGT
Organism: Thera obeliscata; assembly: GCA_947578465.1. Taxonomy (NCBI): domain Eukaryota; kingdom Metazoa; phylum Arthropoda; class Insecta; order Lepidoptera; family Geometridae; genus Thera; species Thera obeliscata. Next base: position 5,065,848 of record OX387927.1, read on the forward strand.
GGGAAATATTCTGTGTCCATAAGACCATATCCAAAATTTATGGGTATGAATAAAAAACATGTAACAAGAAATACACATCCCGACACAACTCCTAGTGCCTCTGGGCTGCAATAAATAATATTTAGGCTGAGTCTATTAATACAGGTACTGTACGAACAATTTATAATTATTAATACGGTTACCGTACGAACAATTTATAAATTATTAATACGGGTACTGCGGGGGGAGGAGGAGGGGGGGGCACCATTCTTAAAATTAAGTAGGTATAAAAAAAAAAAACCTAACAACCTACTGTTACTTTTGTGACTTAAGTCGGAGTGCCCCGAGTTTGAATCTGGATTTTTAAAACACTTAATAGTCGCTTAAAAGGCGTAGTAAAGTTAAAATTTGGGTTGGCTTTAGTATTGTTAGGGAGGAGGAGGGACGGGGGAGGGGTCCTCTCTGCACTGACATGCACCATTCTTGAAATTAAGTAGGTATAAAAAAAAAAACCTAACAACCTACTGTTACTTTTGTGACTTAAGTCGGGTTGCCCCGAGTTTGAATTATATCCGTATGAATATACTCATTATAAAATTGAATAAATGTACGAATAAATATAATTTATTCATCCAGCACCCGTACAAATAGTCACTTCTTATTATTTATTGTAGGTAAGGAATTAAATACTGTATAGTAAATAAAACATCCTTGACTGTATGCCAATGGAATGTCACATCGATAGGACGTATGTAATTGATTATAATAACTCCATTTGTTAGTATTTTTACTTACATTTTATTCTTGTTATTTTTACAGAGGTCTATGCCAAATAGACCGGCGTTTATAAACAATTCTTTGAGTTTCGGTATTAGTTCATCGGTTGTAAAGTACGCGATGGCGGACAGGATCATTAATATTAATGTTGACCACATCCTTCTGAAATTTTGTTGACCTCAGCATGAAAAGATAAGTTTTTTTATATTACAAATAATGATGAACACCACCACAGTTTGACTTTGCTTTGTTTGATTGTTTTTTTTTTTTTCGCTCCTTTCGAAGCAGGCTAGAGTACCAAGACCGTACCACACAGTCTTACGTTTTGTTTGACTTTGATTGATTGATACTCAAGAGGACAAGAAGGTCCGGTCACGGGTTAATGTACAGCCACTACGATGGACACCCATCTAAAACGAATCCACTTTTTTCCACTAGGAAATTGTGAAGGCACACTGTAGCAGATAAATAAATTGATTATTCCTTTTTTATATACTAGTTAGTTTAGTTTTTTCATCTAATTTGTTTTTTTAATTAGTTGTTCTTCTATGGATAATTTTTAATTTGTGCCTGCTGTGAAATGCTTGTACTTTTGCCAAAACCTAGTGATGGCTTTGAGAGCAATGTTGCCAGGATCATAAAACTAGGAATCAATAAAGGCTAGGCCTTTCGCTTGGTTGTTCCTTAAAGCAACTGCGCATGCAATGGATTGTTTCGCCAACAGACAGACATTCTTTCCTTAGAAGTTCTTCTTCCAAGATAGGTGGAATAATTTGTTTTGATGGATCCGGCTGTTGTATGTACGTTTAATCCCTCTTCCAGTTTGTACGACACGTTAACTAAAGAAAGCACAGCCCTAGAATTTTAAACATCTGGGTTTTTTGTGTCTCTACGATTCCAGTTAGCCGCTGCATGCATGCCCATGCTAGACATTTCATCACAATCGTTTTTTCGGTCCCACAATCGTTTGTGGGTATTTTACAAAAAAGACTTGGTGGAAGGACATTGTATCCAAGCCAGCACAAAATAAAAACAAATTTGGGTATTTTAGTTTTGTCAATGAGTTTACAGCGGGACTTCGGGAGGCGATAATGTACATCATGATATTGTACACCCCGTTATTACGATGCCAGTTAAGGCACATGTACAATATACTGTAGATATTCAAATTTAGATTTTTGGTTTTTTGTTCTGGCTCTAGATATTAATATACATGTCCGTGATACGGGTCCGGTTAATGTACGTCCAGTTATTGTACACCATGTTAAAACGAAACTTTTTTTTGTTTTTTGGATTCGTTTTAACCTGCCGTACAATAACTGGCTGCGAATTAACTGGGTGCACAAAATTGTCACGTGATGTTATTGTACAGCATGTTAATTGGATGCCATTAGGGCCCGTGCACACTGAGGCAATTCAATTATTTCTTATTTTTTGTAGGCAATAGATACTGCTCCTTAAGAGAATAGCCCCTTTGGGGTAAATGTAAAAAAAAAACATTTTCTGGCACTGTGGTGGCCGCTGCCGCGGCACTATCACTTTGCTCGCTCGCCTTGTGCGTTTTTTATATGTTCTAACATAACCTAACCTATCCAAGTCGGATCCGCCCTATAGTCTCAAGGACAAGTACAAGTATCCGCTGCCAGAACAAAACAGCAAAAAACAATATTGAATTGCTACAGTGTGCACGTGGCTTAACTGGCATCGTAATAACGGGGCGTACAATAACAACACGTGACGACATTGTACAGCATGTTATTTCACGACCTTTTATTGTACGCCCCGTTAATCCAAACCCTTGCTGTACATTATCCTGCTGTGCAATAACGGGTCGTACATTATTGGGAAGCAATAATGTACGACTCGTTATTGCACAGCATGATAATGTACAGCAGGTTAATGTACACACCGTTATTACGATGCCAGGGTTTGGATTAACGGGGCGTACAATAAAAGGTCGCGAAATAACATGCTGTACAATGTCGTCACGTGTTGTTATTGTACGCACCGTTATTACGATGCCAGTTAAGCCTCGTGCACACTGTAGCAATTCAATATTAATTTTTGCTGTTTTGTTCAGGCAGCGGATACTTGTACTTGTCCTTGGGACTTTATAGGGCGGATCCGACTAGGTTAGGTTATGTTAGAACATATAAATAACGCACAAGGCGAGCGAGCAAAGTGATAGTGCCGCGGCAGCGGCCACCACAGTGCCAGAAAATGTTTTTTTTTTACATTTACCCCAAAGGGGCTATTCTCTTAAGGAGCAGTATCTATTGCCTACAAAAAATAAGAAATAATTGAATTGCCTCAGTGTGCACGGGCCCTAATGGCATCCAATTAACATGCTGTACATCACGTGACAATTTTGTGCACCCAGTTAATTCGCAGCCAGTTATTGTACGGCAGGTTAAAACGAATCCAAAAAACGAAAAAAGGTTTCGTTTTAACATGGTGTACAATAACATGCTGTACAATAACTGGACGTACATTAACCGGACCCACATTATTGCCTCCCCGTGATACTCTATAGGGCAGATCCGACTAGGATTGGTTAGGTTTTGTTAGAACATAAAATTTACGCACAAGGCAAGCGAGCAGAGCGAGCGTGCCGTGGCAGTCGCCACCGCAATGCCAGAAAATGTTTATTTACAATGAAAACAAAATCATTATCCTCTTTAAAGTAATTATTCATCGCTAGATAAACAAAATTTATAATCGAAATATTTATCTGCTCCAGTGTACACGGGCCTTAACAATTTCCTAGTGGAAAAAAGTGGATTCGTTATAACTGGGTGTACAATTACAATGTACATTAATTTACAGGCCGTACATTAACCGGACCCCCTCGAAGTTTGATAGTTTCACAACAAAAACAAAAATTAAATTGTATTTTGTTCGATATTATTATTGCGGTAGGTGGTACTAGGTTCATAACGTATCTAGCATCGGTAAGCTAATTAACTAATGTTTGTATGTAATTGTATTCTAGATTGGCCGAACCAAAACAATATAATTGTGGTGTGTATTGAAAGTTAGAATGAGCACTATGGATGAGATTGAGGAAGAAGCAAAGGCAGCAGCTGAAAAAATGGTGATGAATATGATGCAGAGGCCTGGACAGCTAGAAAAAGTATGTACGTGAATGCCTGATAGATTATCAGCATAATCTAAGTGTGGTAAAGTACTGTCTCTGTTCGCTCAGTCCGCCCCTTATTATACAGTGGTATACCTATATAGTTTTTACTGGATAGTTTTATACAATCCAGGTACAACAGTTGAATTAGACATCTACGCAAACAGTCATGACATCAGATTAGGAGTTTTTAATAATTTAAACCAACCTTTTATTATACAACTCATGAAACACAATAATTTTACAGGTAGAACAATATAAAAAAAGAATCACACACAAGAAAGCTTCAATAGAAGCACAGCTTAAATCAGCTGTCCAGGGAAAGCTAGACGGAGTCAGTGTTGGGCTCAAGCAGCTCCAAGAGTGTCTCGACGATGTTCAGCAGATTGATATCAAGTAAGATTAATTCCCTTCATAGGCAGACTAGCGGCTGCACTATGAAAATAATATCAGGTTACAATCTTAATTTTTTTCCAAATTTCATCTAAATCAGTTCACTGGTTAGGGGTGATTGAGCCACAAACAAGTAGTTTCCACTCCCACATTTTGCCCAAGACCACTCTCACAGAGTGAAAGAGACCACAAAAGATTTGTAGAAGAAAAAAGTTATCCTCATTTAAAGCAAACAATTTGTTATGTACTAAATTACCATGCCATTCTATTCTCAGAATGGATGAACTTGAAGAGTTACTCAAAGGAGTCCCACCATTAGTAGCCTCACTCCAGTATGTGCGAGAAGAGGACTCCAGGCACTCTCAGTATGTCACAGCAATGGACAGCTTAAAACACATTTTTACAGTGCCAGAAAGTGTGGCTAAAACCAAACAGTGGATTGGTGAAGGGAAGCTATTGCATGCACATCAGGTATAGAAAAAGTGAAAATATACAATTCATGTGTTTATGAATTTCTAATCCTCCTACTAGCAATGTAGTGTTGATAAAAGTTATTGACCAGAGAAGTTTTGTGGAAGTATATTTTTCAAATATTCCATCATTTAATCATCCTTCTAAGTAACATCAGTCCTATCCATCCAACAACTGCCTATTGTTTTTATAAATAGTTTCAATTTTTTTTTATGTATACTGCTGAAGCTTTTGTGTTTGTTATTTTTCTTTATAAAATTCTTATTTGAATGAAATTATTTACTACTATTAATTATTTCCATTTTATTCCAGTGCCTCACTGATCTAGAGAACTCAAGAGATGATCTTTTGTATGAACTACATCGCCTTCCGAACCAATCTTCACATGACAAGATCATGTTGAAAGCTTACTTTGAAGATGTTGAAATGGTTTCCAATTTACTTGAAAAGCAGATCAAACTGATTTTAGCACGTACATTGAATACCGTGCGCAAAGAGCCTACAGTTATCGTTACTGCCTTGAGGATTATTGAGAGGGAGGAAAAGCGAGACCAAATGGCATTGCAGGTAAATTATAGTTTTTGCAAATTCCCGCAGTTATTGCTGTGCCAATTCACTGAAGTAGTATGCTGAGTACCTCTGTTCAACAAGTAGTCTGTCTTCTTAACGTGTCACTGATTCTTTCGAGTCAGTGTGATAAAAGGATTTTAAGTGTGCTTCAAAGAGGCTTCTTTCGTGCACTTCAAAGAGGCTCCTTTTGTGCACTAGTAGTCTGTGAACTAACCTTATCCACATCCACTCCCAAAACATTGCTAAGGAGGAGGAGGTGCGGCCCCAGAGATTTACTGCATAAAGGCTATACCTAAACACCCTATACGTTTTTATCTACGTCATACAATACGGAGTATTATGCGTAGCGTAAAAGGGCGCATTAGTGGGCGAACACACAATATTATGTCTATGTCCTACACATAGGGGTGGGGGGGCGCACATGTTCTATGCCAACGGATATAAGGGACATAGAAGATTTCAAAATTCAAATTCTAATAATTTATTACACTTATGTTGTTAGATACAGGTTTTTTTTCTAGCTTTATCACTAATTGTACCTGAAGTGTTAAGTATTCTTCAGTTGTCCGTTCTGTGTGTTTTATTGTATTTGTGTTACGTCGCCTTTATGTCAAATAAATATATTTTCTTTCTATCTTTGTTATGTAAGTACATTATTAATGATTCCTAATACTAGTTTTCTTGATATTGCAGCAACAGAGCCAGTCCGGGTTCATGCCTCCCGGGCGGCCTAAGAACTGGAGAAACAAAGCGTTTGACGTGTTGGAATGCGCAGTTGGTCAACGCGTCGAAGGTACCCGCGTGGACGAAAGAGAGGATAACAAGCTATGGCTGATTCGGTACTTGGAGTTGACGAGACAACTGATTCTGGAAGACTTGAGGGTTGTGAAGACGCTGTGTGTTCCATGCTTCCCGCCGCATTATGATATTGTCAATAAATACGTCAACATGTACCACACTAGTCTTTCTACGAGTGTGAGTAAAGATGGACTTTTACCCTTAGGTAATGGTATTGCCAATGGCGAACACCTACAAGGTCTTGTTGGTCCCATTGGCGGTTTATACCTTTGGCTCGCCGGTATGCCGGTATGCCAGTAACAGCAGGCCGATCATGTAACTTTTGTTGCAATAGTTTCAATCAAAATCTTTTTGAAACTGTAAATTTTCGATCACGTATTAGTTTGGTCCCGGTGGCGAAATATTGCTAGGGATAAATAGATCCATGGAGGGGGCTACGACCCTCGGCAGTGAGTAGCATGACGCGAGGAGGGAAACTTGGACTGAAACCTTTAACTTATGTTACTTAGCGATAATGTATTTATACAAGGTGTATCTAAATATGTGTACTATGCGAAGGTGGGGGGTTTCAAACCACAATGGTGATCAGTTGTAAAAATTCCTATTTTCAGTTTCCCATACAAAAATATTTAATTTCATAATGCCTAAATAAATTGACAACCCTATCCTTGTAACCCCTTGACCCCTTGACCTACTACCTCTGTAGGTCTACTACTACTACCTACTACCTCTGTAGCTGAGTTTAGGGTTGTCACTTTGTATAAAGTCAGCTGTTCATGTTGAAACTTCGTTGCAGTTTTTTTCAGAGATACCAATCGAAGTTCGAAAAGTCGTTGAACAAAAGTTGTTCCCCGGGGGGTGGAAATTCACCCCCCTTCAGGATAGTACACATATTTTGATACACGTTGTATAGTGCATGGGACAGGATTCTAGATGGAATAGGCTTGCCAAGCACCTATACCATCCTGACAGTTTGGTCAGCCTAATCCACAGGAAAGACATGGTCAATACGTGCGGAGCTGACTAAGCCGCGGGTTTCCTCACGATGTTTCCTTCACCGTTTGAGCACTAGCATTGTGTACATAAATTTTTCGACAGGTAAACTCATTGATACACGACTAGATTTGAACCCACGACCTTGGGATAATGTAGCTTTCTAATTACCCCTGAGTGAGGTGAAGAATTTCGAGAATAGTAAATAAAGTACTTATAGTTCAACTTAGTCTGGTTTGTGTATACAGTTCGTTTATTTTAGCTCCAAGACGTTTTCCTCAGTGGGATAATAGGCAACGAGTATGTAACACTCCTCTCATGGACATTGAACACATATCCTGGGGAGGAGCTGATGGGAAGTCCAGAGCTCAACATAGATGTGACTACATTACCGCCCTTGCTCAACGATGAAATGATGAAGAACCTACAAGATGAGTATTTGCAAGTAAGTGCAATTTCAATTCAATTTCAATTTTTCATTTTATCACTTATAATAACATTACAGATTCAATCCAATGCGCTATATAAGGCTTAAAGTTGTAAATAGTCATTGAAAAACAACCTGTCAACATCAGTTTGATAGATTTCATTGCACCACAATTTTGTTTACTTAATTTTTAGGATTATTACACAATTTAGTTTTTTTTTTAGGAGCCTCGTTGAGGCGCACTTTAAATCCTTTTACACCACACTTGGTTCGAAAAAACCAGTGACACGATAAACAGAAGTTTCCAAAAAAACATTTAAGATTCATCTTTTTACAAAAAAATATGTAATAGGTTCCCATAGTACAAGCTCTGCTTAGATTGGGCTAGATATATAGTGTTGTGTGGATGGTTTATCAAAAGAATAACTTGCAATTTTTTTATTTAAAATACAATCAGACAACTACAGTTATGCTCAGTATAATAATAAAATCTACATAAGCTAGTCAAAGGCACGCTAAAGCATTAACTATATTTGATACATAATTTATCTCTCGCTTAATTTAATTAACTCACCATCGAAAAGCAAATTTGACTGGCACCGAGGCTCGCCTATCTTTAAGACGTTTCTAATGGATCCTTGTGATATAAGTGAATAAATGATTTTGAATAAATAAATAGATGAAACGGGTATTTATCGCGATTCATATAATATTCATAAAATCAATCCATCATTTTATAATATCTATACAACTTATGACTTATAAAGTTATGGCTAACGATCGCGTTCATTTAAAAAGTGGTAAATGATTTTGATCTTTGACTTTCTTCCATAGAAAATGGACTCGAACTACATAGAATGGCTGGAAAAAACTCTGGAGTCGGAGCGCGCTGATTGGGACGGACAAAGCGCGCCTGAGTTAGAGCCGCACTCGCATGCTTACCACACGCTAGCGCCCGTCATCATCTTCCAGATGATAGACCAGAACCTGCAGGTTAATTAACACTTTAGCTTCCTTATATCGAACAAACCACAGCACAAAGTAGAACGGCCATCATGTAGCCGGAAGAGTGTCGTCATGAAAGAAAGAAAGAAAAAACGTTTTCATCCCACCAGCTCTGAAAGTGTGTTTTTGCTATTTAATTTCTGACTGGAAAAGCCGTTTTTATCCGCTAGAGGATAAAGTAAATTTGAATTTAGAATATCGTGTTCAATAAGTTTGTGAATACACAACCTATTTACTTCTACCTCCATGGTGCCGAACTTATCATACAACCTTTTTTATTTTGTTAAAAACTCGCACTCGTAACCTTCTTGGTGTATTTGTGAATTCAAAACACCATTAAACCTATTTACTTCTACCTGCATGGTGCCGAATTTATCATACAACCTTTTTAAATTTGTTAATAACTCATACTCGGAACCTTCTTGGTGTGTTACTTTTAGTCGCGCCATGTTATTTTTTGCATTTAGTCACTTCCTCGCTGAGGTGGGATGAAAAGTTACGTGTTGCACTCGAGTGCAAAGATTTTTCACCTTGTGCTCTTTTGATTCCTTCGCCAACGCTTAGGATTCTAACTTTTAAACCACTAGCTACGCTCGTGGTTAAACTTTAGAATCCTGCGCTTGCTCGGTCATCAAAATTGAGCACGCGGTTAAAAAGCAGCTTTGCACTCTTGTATAACAAATAACTATTATTTGTCACATCGCCAATGGAGGACATCAGCATTATGCTCCTTTCTCCATACAAATTCAACAGTTTATTCGGGAGTCGTAAAGTGAAAAATGCCTTGCAAGAATTACTTGCTGAACAAGTTAAGCGACAATATAAAACATAGAAATACTTTCTTAACATCTTCCTTCCTTCCTTTTTCTTAGAATCCTCATGTTTAGTGATATTATTTTATACCTTTAAACGAGAAAATCTTGTATATATATATATATTTAGGATCTCGGAAACTGAGCCAACAATTTTCACGAAATTTACTATACAAGGGTTTTCGGGGGCGATAGATCGATCTAGCTAGGATTCATTTTTAGAAAATGACGAGAAGTTGGTGTTTTGCAATAATCAAACATAAACTCAATATACGACTGTTCCTGCCATCTATTGGCGATTGTGAGCAACTAACTGCAATCTAGAAGGCGTTGTTAATTAAAAATAAGCCAATAAAGATACGACTCTTCCTGACATCTATTGGCAAATAATAATACTATTTTTTTTTAAACCCGAGCGAAGCTCGGTCATACCGGCTCGTATACCTTTAAACGAGAAAATCTTGTATATATATATATATTTAGGATCTCGGAAACTGAGCCAACAATTTTCATGAAATTAAGTATACAGGGGTTTTCGGGGACGATAAAACGATCTAGCTAGGATTCATTTTCAGAAAATGAGTCTGTTCGTTAAAAAAAACTAAAAACATAAACTGAATATGTGACTGCTCCTGCCATCTATTGACGATTGTGAGCAACTAACTGCAAGCATGTCCAGTAGATGGCGTTGTTCAGTAAGAATAAACCAGTAAAGATAATAATATGCTTCGTAGGATTTCTTAAAAATACAAATTAACGAAAAAAATTCCGAGCGAAGCTCGGTTACCAACTAGTTTTAAATATAATTAGTGAACATGTAAAACTGGCGACATCAGCTCCCATACAAACAGCGCATGATCGCCATTCTACTGTATTCAATATTCTGTAGAACAAACGAATATTTATCGCGATTTCCTTTATTATTTCTCGATGTCATAGTTATTGTGTTAGGTCGTAATAATATGAACGTGGTCATTTATAATTCTGAAGACCAAGTGAGGGTAGTTGCAACTGCAACTGCCTCCGCTTCTCGACGGTAACTTCAATTAACTCCAGTCTGTCCGCGACCACGGCTGTTGTAACACGGACAAAACGTCGGGAAATAATAAAGGTAATCGCGATAAATACCCGTTTGTTCCACGTCTGAGAAAATTTCTCAGACGTGGAACAAACGGGTATTTATCGCGATTACCTTTATTATTTCCCGGGTAGACGGTAAAACTTTAGTACCGCCCACCCCCACGTTCAATGCCACAGCGGCGGCAGGCGGTAGTACAGTAGCAACCTCTGCCGCCAAATCCGCTAAAGCCGCCTCCTTATAAATCATAAGGTACAAGTAATATTATGTAATAAAACACGTGTAAACACAAATTATTTTCCGCAAGTTAATAAACAACGAAACATCACTGGGAATCAGAGCGCGTCTATTGAAGACCAGATCATAAGTAAAGTGGGACACGAAAGGGTTATCCTATCTGCCCATCTAGAAATCGAGAAGATGTTTCAAGGAACGCAAAGACTAAGCTCCTTATCTTTCTTATTACTAAAATGTTTATCATTTCATTTCAGGTAACAGATACCATTAGCAAAGACATAACTTTCAAAGCGTTGTTGCTGAGTATCGATCAGGTGTCGCGCTATGGGAACTTGTACAGAGCTCAAGTCATTCAGTTCAAGGTGAGTACTAGAAGAAAGGACAGAAAGGCAACACTGTTATTAGTAAGAATTTAATTATTAGTACAGTTTATGCATCGAAATTTTTTCAACCTGGCAACCTTTTTTTGTCCATGAAATCATAATGTTATCCTCCAAATTTATTTGGATGCTTTAAATTTAGAAGAAAAGCTCCGTATTCCAAAACGAACACTAATAATTATAAGTTTAAAAAACTTGAGAAACCGACTTCATTGCCAAACGGCTAGCCCGATTTTAATGAAATTTGTTTGGGACAATCTGGACGTAAGAATAACTTTACAAATAACAAAATATTTTTTTTAAATCGGTTCATAAATGACGGAGGCATGCAGTTACAAACATTAAAAAAAATATTTAAAAAAAATGGCAACACCGATTTTAATAAAAATTAAAATGGGACCAATCTGGAACCATTCTTTTTAACCGACTTCCAATCAAAAAGGAGGAGGTTCTCAATTCGGTTGTATTTTTAATTTTATTTTTATTTTTAATGTTTGTTACCGCATAATTTCGTCATTTGTGAGCTGATTTGAAAAAATATTTTTTTATCTGAAAGGTACTGCTTTCAGATTAGTCCCATTTTAATTTTACTAACATCGGTGTTGCCATTTTTTTTTAAATATTATTTTTAATGTTTGTAACTGCATGCCTCCGTCATTTATGAACCGATTTAGAAAATTATTTTTTTATTTGGAAGGTTATTCTTATGTCCAGATTGTCCCAAACAAATTTCATTAAAATCGGTTTAGCCGTTTGGCAATGAAGTCGGTTTCTCAAGTTTTTTAAACTTATAATTATTCTGTCACCGGTGCTAATTCAGACTTCCCCTGATATTTCTGCCCATTTGTATCCCTATACATATTTGATAAAATACAATGAATTTTATTTCCAGAACACTCACTTCGCAGATAGGTCTCGCATGGCGTACTTCACGCATCACATGATCACGATCGTGAACAATTGCGAACAGATAGTGAAGTTGGCGCAGCAGACGCAGGCTCGCCATTGGCCGACCGCGCTGCACGACCCGCCCGCTGAGGCCAAGTTCGAGAAATGCATTGCTACATTCCAGGTTCATTTATAGAATCAGTGCTTGAGTCTCAGTCGAGCCTCAAGCATAGATTTTATGACAGTTGTCCATTGAAAAGTGTCATTTTTATAACGCCTTTATTAGCTTCACCTGTGTGTTTGTAAGCTTGTATGTAACCGACCCCTTTGAGCTCGATTTTATCCTACTTTGAACGATCAGATTTGATTCAAACTTTGCACACCTGTCAAAGGTAGATGACAATGCAATAATATGAAAAAAAAAGTATAAAAAAAATTATAGTTTAAAAAACTAAAAAAAACGCTTTTATAATTAATTGAACTAAAAAGTTAAAATCAAACTGTAATAATCAATTTAAAAATTTATATTATTGTACAAAAAGCGTGGGGTGCTTTTTATAATAACTTCAGATAATAATAAACTATTGATAAAATATTTACAACAATCAAAATCATGCCTTTTAGTTCAATTAGTTATAAAAGCGTGATTTTTTAGATTTTTAACTATAATTTATTCTGCGCTGAAAGCGCGTGGGTTCGAAACCCACCGAGAAAAAAAAAATATTGTGTTGTGAACACAGATGTTTGTTCTCTGTCTGAGTGTTGTTATGTTGTATTCTAAGAATGAGTTACAAAAAAAAGTGTCATATCAGCTATTTGGTAGCCGTCGTACAAGCTCTGTTTAAATTGGGGCTTTATTATTATATTTGTTACTAGCGACTCGCCCCGGCTTCACAACGATGGACTTCATATTTTTCAGCTCTTATTCTAAATTACACCCGCGTGAAGCCGGGGCGGGTGTCTAGTGGATAATGTAGCATTGTAATGTTGAAAGTATTTTGAAAATGGTCCAGTAGTTCTGTGTTTATCCGTTACAAACATACAAATATTTCCTCTTTATAATATTAGTGTATTATAAGAGTGAATGAAGCGAGAGGTATGTCAGAATTCAGGATTGTAGCAAATGAAAACCCGTGGTTTCTGTCTACTCTTAGGGGAAACAGACTTGATTTTATGTATGTATGTATTATTATTGGACAATCGAATAACAATGAAGATATCTCATTGTTTATATAAATTATTTATATTGGTTTATTCCGAACTGAAGTCGCGTGATGTCTGCGATCTCATTTAGAACCAATTTAATCTGAACTACTAAATCATTGAAAGTCTAATCAGATGAAGCTCGCGTTATTTTTGCGAATATGTATTTAAGTTCTGACGTCATTCAAAAACCCACTGTTTATCATTTGGAATTAATGTATCTTATGCCTGTTTATCATTTGGTTATAGAATCTGAGGAACGAAGCGGTTCAATTCCTCCTCGATGAAGCGTTTTTAGACTTGGGAGTTCATTTCGACGATTTATTCACGACCAAATGGGTTTCGTCGACGATCCCCGTCGATACAATATGCATCACTCTTGACGATTACTTCCAAGACTACAACCATTTGCGAGACAAGAATTTTGAATATGTAATAAACGAAGCACAGAATTTAGTGTATAAGAAGTATATTACGGCTATGCTGTCGAAGAAGATAACTTTTAAAACTGTGGAAGAGGCCCAACAGGCGGCTACGAAAATTGTGAAGGAAGCTAATCAGATCAGATCGTTCTTCAGTAAAATAGGCGCTGAGGGCGTCAATGTGGACTACCCTTTTGAAGTTCTTAGCATGCTAGCTGAGGTGAGAAATTCTTTACTTTTATCAAAGATTTTACACTGTCGTATTTAATTAAAGAAAAAAAACATTGTCAGAAGTTGTGGTAGATATTGTCGATTTCTATACCACAAGTCTTTCAAAGAGCTCTCTATGAAGGGCTCGTCTGGCGAAGCACCTATGACTGTACTATGCTTATGATCTGCCGTCAAGCAGCGTCGCTGTGTTTCGGTTTAAAGAGTTTGTTGCCGGAGAAAATACTGGCACGTGAGGCTTAACATCTATATGCCTCAAGATGACGCAGGGCAATGCATCGTAGGGCACGTTCCTAAGTTAAGAATCCGAGCGTGCGTGACCTGCGAGGCATGCACTCTTATAGGCGACTAGCGGCCGCCCGCGGCTTCGCTCTCACCGTACTTGCATCCATTCTCCGTTACAATATCTTTATAAATTGTAACCTATCTGTTATTCTCATAAGCTGTATCTTATACCTTTAAACGAGAAAATCTTGTATATATATATATATATATATATTTAGGATCTCGGAAACTGAGCCAACAATTTTCATGAAATTAATTATACAGGGGTTTTCGGGGGCGATAAATCGATCTAGCTAGGTTTCATTTTCAGAAAAGACGCGGGTTAAAAGTTATTTTAATAATAAAAAAATACGGGTTGCACTCCGGGAGTGCCGGCAGAAGTGAAAACTTGATTATTAACGTAGGAACCCTAAAAGTTGTTTATTTTATCAAGTTCCTCAATGTAGTAAAACCCCAATCAAAGTCCTAAGGAACCCTAAAAATTTTAGCATTATCGCGCTCCTAAGTGTAGTTGAAATTCCAATCAAAGTGCTAAGGAACCCTAAAATTGTTTACATAATCAAGGTCCTAAGTGTAGTTGAAAGTCCAATTAAAGGCCTAAGGAACCCTAAAAGTTGTTTATTTTATCAAGTTCCTCAATGTAGTAAAACCCCAATCAAAGTCCTAAGGAACCCTAAAAATTTTAGCATTATCAAGCTCCTAAGTGTAGTTGAAATTCCAATCAAAGTCCTAAGGAACCCTAAAAATGTTAACATTATCAAGCTCCTAAGTGTAGTTGAAACTCCAATCAAAGTCCTAAGGAACCCTAAAAGTTGACCACTTAATCAAATTCCTCAATGTAGTAAAACCCCAATCAAAGTCCTAAGGAACCCTAAAAATTTTAACATTATCAAGCTTCTAAGTGTAGTTGAAACTCCAATAAAAGTCCTAAGGAACCCTAAAAGTCGACCATTTAATCAAATTCCTCAATATAGTATAACCCCAATCAAAACCCTATACGGAACCCTAAATTTTACGTAAAGCCAAATCCTCAACGGGTCGGAACCGCTAGAAGGGACCTTGTCGCGCGACCTACAAGTAGGTCCTAAATGAAGTAAAACGGCAGACATAGGAGGAGGGGGTTCTGGGGGGCTAAGGGGGGTCACAGCACGGCTCGCTTCGCTCGCCGCGCTGTTCCCCGTGGTCGCGTGGCGGCTCGCTTCGCTCGCCGCGACGCTCCCCCCGGGTTCAGGAAGAGGGGGTTCTGGGGGGCTTAGGGGGGTAACAGCACGGCTCGCTTCACTCGCCACGCTGTTCCCCGTGATCGCGTGGCGGCTCGCTTCGCTCGCCGCGACGCTCCCCCCGGGTTTCGGAGGAGGGGGTTCTGGGGGGCTTAGGGGGGGTCACAGCACGGCTCGCTTCGCTCGCCGCGCTGTTCCCCGTGGTCACGTGGCGGCTCGCTTCGCTCGCCGCGACGCTCCCCCCGGGTTCAGGAGGAGGGGGTTCTGGGGGGCTTGGGGGGAGTCACAGCACGGCTCGCTTCGCTCGCCGCGCTGTTCCCATGGTCGCATGGCGGCTCGCTTCGCTCGCCGCAATGCTCCACTCGAAAAATAAATACAGTAGATCTATAAAATCATGTACCAATGACCACTACTACCTGCCGCGGGCGGCCGCTAGTTCATAAAATCTATAATAGGTATGTACCTATACCTACTACAGTCACGAAAAACGCCTTGGTATGCTTGCTACTAACTATTATCTATTCTGTGACGTTACCGTGTCATAGTAACTACTAGCGTATCTGTAGCGTCGCTTTTTCGATTTTTATTATGAACTCTACGTTGTAGTCTTAGGGTACATTTCTGCAAAAAATCCGTCCTACGCTTTTTCGATCAGGGTCACGTGATCCTGACGCGAGTTTAAGTTTTTATACCCATTACGAAAGTGCTCAACGCCGCTAAAGAAGTTTTCACTTCAAAAAATTTAGCGCCATCTCTTGTCGAGTAGTCGAAATCACGAATTAGTGTCACGGAGAACGCCATCTATTGAACTTCTACGTAAACACTCGACACAAAAGTTCCGGAAATTTTCATGAAAATTAGTATACAAAAATATTATTAAAAAACCGAGCAAAGCTCGGGCACACCAGCTCGTTACTGTAAAGTTCCATTCATCCTTATACTTACAAACTTTCACGTTTATAATATTAGCAGGATGGTATAAAAAAAAGTTAAACAGACAAGAGGTTCATCATTTATATTTCGCCAGGTACTGCGCTGCCAAGACATCGAGATGCTCTCTCTAGACTTGCACTCAGTGGTCGCAAAGTGTCCGGATATGACCGAAGAGCAGTTAGCACGTCTGGTCAGCCTGCGTGGTGACGTCACGCGCGCGCGACTTCGCGACACGCTTTCCATAGCGCTGGAGTCACGCCCGCCGCAGCGCGCCAACTCGCACCCTTCGCTATTCAAAGACATCACGTTCAGCGACCGCTTGCTATCTCACTTCAACCTGTAGGAATTGTCATCTGTTAGACAGAGCGCAATAAGAGTTTCAGTGAAGTAATACATTACTGCAGCGGCCAGCAAAAAAGGCATTGAATGGATGAATGTGTAAATATGGGCCGAGGCACGTAAGTCTATCAATGCCTAGTTATCATCAAGGCTTGTATTGTATAGTACTGTTCTCAAACAATGCGAGGAAATGAATACTAGTTAAGTAGTACTACTTAACTCATTTTCTCAAATATGCGATTACGATAAGCAACGAACAACATTTTTTCTCGCATTCATTTAGATTGTCCACAATATTATTTATTTATTTATTGTTTTTTTTTTTCAATAAACAGCATTTAATTTTTCAAGCTTGTTCGAAATTTAAATAAAACCTTCGATAGGTTACCTCTTTTGTCGCCATGTTTCGGAGTAAATATTGTTCCATTTTAAAATTACACACATAACTGATGTATTAATTTACTAGCAATTGATCTGGCCGGTAAACACGTAATTTTCATAAATCTTTTGCCGGCCGCTGCTCGCATGTAATGTGGCTATTACAGCAATTACGATTTATTTCGAAGAATGTTGTAAAAATAATGCTTAAATTTCCGAGCATGCTTAAGAAAATATTGTTTTCACCCAACATTGTGATAAAGTATACTAGGGACTTCAATTAGGGAAAGAGACCAGTGTGGAATTAATAGTTACTGAAATGTAATGTAATGTATTTATTCGCTTGAATCAATATTGAAAATAGTATTAAAAATAATGTTAGTATAAGTAGCGGCACATAACTTTAGCGCTGACCGGTATGGCGCAGAAGTCAAAAATAAGGTACCTGAGGGGGGCTAGCGGAATGAAGAGTGGGCGTGCGTAGCGCTGGCTCTGCAGTCGCACTCCGCTCTCTGTACCAATAAGACACTCCTTATTGGTACAGACCTTCCGTGACAAAAAAGTTACTGATCTAGAATTGAGCCCCTGCACACATCCACATATCCAGTGTGCGCGACATGCGCACACCACGACGCATGCGCAGCTATCCCCTCCGCGTATCGCTCAGCGCTAAAGTTATGTGCCGCTAATTATACCTACCACATACTTCGTCGGAGACCGACTGAAAAAAGTGGGCATGTGTTTTGTAACAATGTTTGATTGGACATTACTTTTTCACCCTTGGCCTCTTCTTAGACATCCTCATGATATTGAGTCCCTAGATGATAATAATATCTACTGTAAACTGTCCATCGTGTATGGGGATCATAAGAGTAACATTTAGGGTGCTTGTACACGCTAAGAAAAAACGCCGGGCCTACCCAAGAATTCGTGTCGTAACAAGAAAATAACTGTGTACACTGCTCGCAGCGGTGCACGAAAAAAATCTTATCTGCGCAAGACACGACGCTTTCCACACACGAGTTTTCGTGTGTGGAACAGACAGAATTCTTGTCGTCTACACGAAGAATTTGTCTTGTCTGTCGCAGGAACGGCTTTCTTAGCGTGTACAAGCGCCCTTAGTTTTAGCAGGTATTTATTGACTATAACGTAAAATATATTTATTATTACCAAACTTTTCTAAGGTATTATTTTGTATAAAAAGATGCTATTCCACTTATTTGTTTTATTAGAGACTTTATTCGCTATATTGGAGAAGCGAAAAATATGATAGGTAGGTAGTGGTATAGGTAGTTAGATTACGGCCGGATGCTACGAGATAGCACTTTAAATATCGATAATAGCGATAAATTATGGCATGCCTGCTTCATGGCAACGAATTGCCTTCAAGACAAAAAAAAAGAAAGAAGATAAAGATTAATATATTCTACACAAAAGAAGTCTTAATTTAAAAGAAACATTACAAATATAGGTACAATGGGCGGGCTTGTCGCTAAGAAAGATCTCTTCCAGACACGAAGGTTTATGTTTACGAGACGCCTACGTGATGCCTCCATTTCTTACTACTACGCGATGCTTCGGGGTTTTTACGTTATGTCGACGGCATAGCACGTGATGCCTACGAAATGGCTTGATGTCTACGATATACCAACATGATGCCTACGTGATCGACAGCATGGCTACGGAATGCCTACGACAGCCTTTCGGGATGCATATAAGGAATGGCTACGTAATACAAAAGGTACTAAATTTAATTACTCATGGACTCGAACCACCCAACTTATCATGAAACATAATTTCAAGGGCAGGCCTAGTGAAAGAGCACTGGTAGTCTAGTGGTAGCGGCCCCGCCTTCTGATCCGAAGGTCGTGGGTCAAATCCAGTCGTGTACCAATGAGTTTTTCTGTCGAAAAATGTATGTGCACTATGCCAGTACTCTCAAACGTTGAAGGAAAACATCGTGAGAAAACCGACGTGTCGTAGAACCTAAAAAAGTTCGAGCAACACGTGTCAAGGGTCACGCAAAAAGGGCCCACCAGCGGCCTACTTGCGGAAAAACCAGCCAGCACATCAAGTGCGGATGATGAAAATTGCTGAAGGGCAGGCCTAAAAGTTTGCCAAGTTTAGTAATTTTTAGATGTCACTTTTAGTTTGCTGTTACTAGAGTTTTCTTTTAAATTGTTTTAGTAGGTATGTTGATAAAATAAACCAAACGAACATACAAAAATATCATCTTTTTACTGTGTAATATTAATTTCAATACGTGTTAGATTTTTATCAGTCCTTTGGTTTATGACATGACCAATACAAAACACCTCCCTACAAACGTTCTGACTATTAAAATTAACTATCTTTACTTTTTTTGTTTACCGCCCACACGCAACAACACCTATACAGTATTGTGCTAATAACTAAGCACTTACGCCGTAAACGCACGTCCATTTGTCGTAAAGCTTGTTTAGTTTAAATCACAGTGTCGTTTTGTGTTTGGCATAATTTGGCGTGGTCACCTCGCAGCGATCAAGGCCAATTTAGTTCGAAGGGCGGGCGGCTACGGGCTACTAGTCAGTCGTATCACCGCATCGCACGCGCTAACTCACCGCGATGTCTCGGGCCACTTTCATCGCTAAGCTCTGGCTTCTCCTGTGCTGTGTTGTAGGTGAGATGAGTTACCCACTCAACAAGCTAATATTTTAAGTAACATGGATAGTGTCGTAAACATGTGATATTTTTGAACGTGATCGTTGTTACTGAAAGTGTTTCCGGAGGTGTTCTAGTCGTGGTCATACTTACAGTGGCAAGGTGTGATCGTATGATCAAATCTGACCACTATTAACGATCAGATTTGATCATGCACCGATCTTCCACTTGACCTGGTTCAACGTATTTTCGTAGTTCTGTGTTGAGCTCATTTTGGTCTCTAAAATATTTTTTATGGTTCCTTTAAACACCTAACAGATTTTAAAACAGATCTGCACTGCATATAGCAAACGTTAGAATAAAAAAAAACTAGCTAGTAAGTGGTTGAAAATCTCTTGTGTGGTCACTACATAGTAGCCGATGCATAATTTGCTTGCTCACTTATAACGACTTGATATGTGCAGTAGAAGTAGGTACCTATCTAGAATCTAATCTACCGGCGGACACCACAGCAAAAACGCAAACCGCGGCGCGATACATTATTTACTTCGGCTGATGATGTCAGTAAGAATACCTAGCATCAAGAAAAATAAAACTGGCAGCAACTGGTGGCATTGATGGTACCGTCCTTCTTGGCTATTTGCAGATCTTTTTGAACACGTCCTTGATCCATCTCGACCCAGTCTCTCTGACACCGCATATGAATTGCGAGGAATGTAACTACGTGCAGGATCAAATTCAAGATGAATGTTCTGCGTTGTTCTCAAGAGAACTAGCTGGCTAAAGCTAAAATACTGCTGAATAATTTATCAGAATGCTAAATTTCCTAATATTCAGAATCTCAGAGAAATAACAAGACTGAATAACATGTTTCAAATTAAATTAAAATCTTTCTGGGGGGTCTGACTCAGATTCAAGTGTTGATTTATCCAAAATGATCGAATTAAGTCAGACTGGACTGGAAAATTTGGTTCACTGTTTATCTACTTCTAATCATACCTATAGTATATCATAGTTCATGAGAAAGTTTATTTTAGGTGCGCGTGGCACTAGTCGTTATGCCTGCATTGAGGCGTTTTGCTAAGACATGATATGAATAAGGAAGGACATAATAGAGTTAAGATCTATCATCCTGCCACATGGAGCCAGAGCTATCTCTGATCTCGCAATCGCCCGTACTCAATGGGCAGGCATTTAATCGAATAGTTCGAATAGCCAGTGTTCGGCCCACACTGCGTCCGCTCCGCGGTGGTATTTTTAACATTCCCGGACCGCCACAAGGTTAGCCAAGACAGTCGCTTATTCATTGGAATATGACCCAATTTTCTATAAACACTCGAAGAATCTTAAAAACATGAGTTTTTACTACCCCACGTGAGATGGGCAAATATTAAAGCGCACGCACTGTCCATTCCGCTTTCCGTGTTTGTCGCAAAAAGTTAGATTATGAAATTTAGTTGTGCTTTTGAACAACGGACAATTTCTTTCCATGAATGTTTAGCATGTTCATCTGATTTGTTTGTTATTTCAGTGACTCGTTTGCACCCACGTTCTCATTCGCATTGGGACGCTGTTTTGTAGGGTAACCGTAACCAATGATTGTGCGCCAGACGCTGAATTTGAGATTCATTAATAACAACACTATGATATGCATCACATTATTTTTTTTGTAAACAGTAGGTATTGGGGTAAAGGTAAATTAAAATTCTTCTAACCTAGATAAGTATTAAATTAATTTTCTGTGCAGGATTTTTCAAAAATACGTTTTTATGTACTCATAGTCATAGCTAATTATTTTCAAGGAAATGAATAGGTTTTTCAATTAAAATTAAATATAACACCTACGCTTCTATTATTGTAGGTAAATAGATATTACGTAGTTTATCCGCTGTGTAATATGAAAATTGAAATCAATTAAATTAAACTTTTAAAAGTTGCCTACCTATTTCTTATCTGTGCTTTTTTTTCTAACCTATATCGTCCCACTGCTGGGCAAAGGTCTCCCCCAAATCCTGTGTATTATCTGTGCTTTAATTAAAAATCACAGATAAGAAATAATTAGGTAGATACAGTCGGCTACATTCGTATGTTAACAATTCGTAAAATCAAAATTAGGGTTGCAGCATTGGTAACCTTTTCAAAAAATAAGAGAACTTATCAACAATATTCATGATCTTCGAATTTTTGTCCCATTGAAGGCTTTGACTCTTAACATGAAAGATACGAATTGTAATTTTATACATAGTGCAGCCGACTGTACCTAGGTCCGACCTAGCTAATAGTCGGTCTTTTTAGGGTTCCGTAGCCAAATGGCAAAAACGGAACCCTTATAGATTCGTCATGTCTGTCTGTCTGTCTGTCTGTCTGTCTGTCTGTCCGACCGTGTCACAGCCATTTTTCTCCGAAACTATAAGAGCTACACTGATGAAACTTGGCGAGTAGATGTATTCTGTAAACCGCATTAAGATTTTTACATAAAAATAGAAAAAAAACTATAAATTTTGGGGGTCCCCATACTTCAAACTGCAACTCAAAAAAAAATTTTTCGTCGAACCCGTGTGGGGTATCTATGAATAGGTCTTTAAAAATGATGTTGAGGCTTCTAATATCGTTTTTTTCTAAACTGAATAGTTTGCGCGAGAGACACTTCCAAAGTTGAAAAAAGTTGGTCCCCCCCCCTCTAACTTCTAAAATAAGGGAATGATAAAACTAAAAAAAATATATGTTGTACATTACTATGCAAACTTTCAACGATATTTGGTTTGAACGAGATCTAGCCATTAGATTTTTTTTTATACGTCATAAATCGTAAACCGCAATTTACCTTTCGACGAACTACAAGAACCTGTTTCCTGTTTATTTTCTGTATATTATGTTACTTGATGCTACGGAACCCTTCATGGGCGAGTCCGACTCGCACTTGGCTGCTTTTTATTTATAGTATAGGATCCCTAGAAGAAGGACCTTCACCGAGCTGGTTATTTAATGAAACGTATTTTATATTTAATTAAACATGCCAATAAATATATTCTAGGGTTGCCTATCAAATTTCAGTCCAGGATTATGATTAATTAATTATTTAAAAAAAAAATGTTTTTTTAACTTTCCACCGGTTTGTTTATTAGACAAATTCTATACCAATCGAAAGTATAGACCCCATAGAATATGCAAACGTTAGGTTGCCTATTTTTTTCCGGTCACAACTCTCGGGTAGCCAGGTATAAACAGGAAAATCGATACTAGCATTTTGCACCGGTATGTTTATTGAATAAAAATACTGGGGTCTATACTTTCGATTGGTATAGAATTTGTTTAATAAACAAACCAGTGGAAAGTTTTTTTTTTTTTTTTAAATTATTAATGAATCATAATTATTCTGGACTGAAATTTGATAGGCAACCCATATAGAATATATTTATTGGCATGTTTAATTATATATAAAATACGTTTCATTAAATAACCAGCTCGGTGAAGGTCCTTCTTCTAGGGATCTTAGACTATTAAGGTATATAACATTATCTAGCAGGACCAGGAAGTTCCCCTGCTGGACCTAATATAAAAATTACTATCGTGGGTGCTGTAAGATTACAACATACCTAATTATAATGATATCAGTCGCACTGAGTTCTTGTCATCCATCTTTCTATTCATAATGATCGCAATTCACATTTTTGCGATAGGTACCGACCACATTCATCAATTTTTATTTGGCTGCATGATGGAAATCAAGACTAACGCAATCGTACCCCGGCAGCTAGTATAATTATACGATTACGCAACGTAATGTCACCCACGGGTTATTTTAACTAATTATGACGAAGTGCACAGAAAAACTTGCACTTCTTGATCTGTGGCCAGATTGTTATACCCAGACTATTGAACCACTCATTAAATAAGATAGCTAGTAAGATAGATAACTCTTTATGACTGTAATATATTTTATTTACAACAGAATATACATTATTTACAAAAACTATTACTAAACAACATGAAATACCTAATTAAAAAGAAAAAATAAAAATTACATTTTATAAGAAACTAGAAAATTTTATATGAACTCTGTTTTCCACCTGTAGGTATTACAGGTAGAAAACAGAGTTCAGATCACCGACCGCAGGCAATGTGCCCAAAAGGCTGGCAACGTTACCTCTTTGAATAGCTAAGCTAATTCTTTGCCCTATGTAAGCGCAACGTAACTCTTTATTGATTACTATGACACATATAGGAATACAGTATTTAGCTTAAAAATAAAAATTCACAGTAAACAATGGGCGGCCTTATCGCTAACAGTGATCTCTACCAGGCAACCTTGGGATGGACAGAATCGAACATAAACAAGAGAGGGGGGAGTTTGATTTGATGAGATTTAATAAATATTACTCAGATACTCTATTTTCAAAAATATAACCTACATAAACGTACTTACAATAAGTACCTGCATATGGTATTAAATAAAAAAAAAAAAAACTATAAATTTCGGGGGTCCCCATACTTCAACCTGAAACTCGAAATTTTTTTTTCATCGAACCCATACGTGTGGGGTATCTATGAATAGGTCAAAAATGATGTTGAGGTTTCTTATATCGTTTTTTCCTAAACTGAATAGTTTGCGCGAGAGACACTTCCAAAGTGGAAAAAAGTTGCCCCCCCCCCCTCTAACTTCTAAAGTAAGAGAATGATAATACTAAAAAAAATATATGTTGTGCATTACTATGCAAACTTCCAACGATATTTGGTTTGAACGAGATCTAGTCAGTAGTTTTTTTTTTATACGTCATAAACCGTAAACCGCAATTTACCTTTCGACGAACTACAAGAACCTTATTATGTTACATCAAGTAACATAATAAAGGTTCTTGTAGTTCGTCGTGCTACGGAACCCTTCATGGGCGAGTCCGACTCGCACTTGGCTGCTTTTTTTTTTTAATACGTCATTAATCGTAAACCGCAATGTACCTTTCGACGAACTACTAGAACTTCTATATTATATTACTTACTGCTACGGAACCCTTCATGGGCGAGTCAGACTCGCACTTGGCCGCTTTTTTTTTAAATTGTGTCCACGCTCATGCTGAATTTGGACTAATAAAAGACCTTTTCACCAAATCTTGATACTTTATAGCGGTCGATAATAATAGTGGAGCGCAGAGATATAATTGGTTCGATTTCTTATTTAGAATTATCTGTTTCCAGCTAGTCGTCAGGGATCGTTCTCAATAACGGGATTCGAGGTGCCACAATCTGTACCAGCTGGAGAAGATGTAGAATTAAAATGCCGTTACGAGTTGGGTGAAGGCGACAAGGGGACAGAGCAATTTTATGTAAAGTGGTGGCTGAAAAAAGGGCGTGATGAGATCACCACCACGCAACTCTACCAGCGGCTAGGGGTCTTGTCTGGCGTTGCCGTACCAGAAGATGTTGGTAAGGTGTTACAAGCTCGTGCTTTAAGAAAACAGTCCCTTTTTCTTTTGGTATACCTACTCTGAAGGCTCCAGCAACGAATACCTTATATTCGCAATGCCCACACTTGGTTCAACATTTTTGAGTAGGTATAATAAGCTGAGTAAATAGGTGGCTCTATCTGCTGCTCCGTGAGTACCGCTGTTAGCCAAATAGAATCCTACGCGACTTCATCAATAGGGGTGAGAGTTTACGAAAGTCGTTTCCGAGTGAGCCCTTAAATTTCTCAAATGTGTGTGCCAAATTCAAGACCTCTATTCTACACCTGTAGGGTTGGAGAATCACAAATATAAACCGATTAGTCTAAAGGCACAGAATACATCAATTGTTTCGTGTTCTGTGTTCTAAGTGTAGTGCACATGCACACCCCCTAGCTAAAATTACTTCCAAATAATTTCAGTGGTGAAACCAAATGAGCTAGACACGATCGTGATGAAGGATGTGACGCCCGTCGACTCGGGAACCTACGAGTGCGAGGTGTCCATAGAACTGAAGGAGGACAGAAAACACCAAGACATGATAGTGTTTAGTGAGTATCCACCCATACCAGCACTTTAACTTCATGATAATCTTAAGGTCGTCTGCAGAAGCAATGCTTGAGTCTCCACAAAAGCTCAAGAGTCGGGCCTCAAGTATAATTTTTTGTCAATTTTCAATGGGGACCTGTCAAAATATCTATGCTTGAGAGTCGAGCATTGTTTCTGCTCATGGCCTTAATATCTATGCTATATTCTAGATACACCACAATATGACATTACATATTAAATGGACAGCGTCTTTCATTGTATGTATAATAATTATCTCATCATCACCGACAAGCTAAAGAAGTCCAGTGCTGAACATTCCCTGGTCCACCGCTGGATTTCAGGATGAACGAACCTCCTCAGCCACATTTTTAAGCCCTCCCCACCCACCGACTACCGATAATGTTCACAATTTCATCGATTCCGTAATTTAAAACTAAATTTTATTTGCACTCGCAAGATATCTCGATAACTAATTAAAAATGTATGGCATACGGTTGTTTTAAATCAAAACGTAAGAAGCCAAGCACAGTAATGAATTAATTCATTATAACCATTGCCATCTTAGGATTTACGACTTTATGCCTATAAAATTTACGATTATGATGTTAGGATATTACGAATAGGATTCCTTTTTGATATGAGGATATAGGTATGGTTTTATGGATCATTGTCTAAAACCACTAGAGGTATTCTGTAACGTGCCCGTACCCACGTACACCAAGAGCACGTATAGATGGCCTGGACATGTATTGTGAAATTTGTACACCACAAGAGAGTGAAATTAGTATTTGTTTTGTGTGATGAGTTTGAACCCCGAATAAACAAACAATTATTTAATTGATTCTAAATTAAAATCATGAGTGTAGAAATTGAGAGTAAAACGGGTGCCATTCGAAAAACGTTCGAAGTTTGTTTTTAAATACCTACGTTTATAGAAAGTTTTGTCGCTTCTAAAGGTAATTTATTATACATAGCAAGTTTTAGACAGATACCTTGTTTATGTGTCTTAACAAGTCTGGTTCTTGGGACATGCAACATTTCTTTATTTCGAGTGATATGTTGGCGTTTATTCATTTTCATCGGCAAATTTGGTTTTTGTAAATGTACGTCTATGAGAGAGTTAATTATGAAGAGAGTTATATACCTGATAAGGTCTTAGATTTTTTAAAATATGCCCTGACTGAAGTTAATCCATGTAGGCCATAAATTATTCTAATGGATCACTTGACAAATGAGAACTTTTTCAATTTGGGTACCATTTTCCCATACTGTTAGTGTTAGAGCATAATTCTTAGTTGAATGGCAGTAGGCATAGTAGACAGATATGAGAGTTTTCCTATCAACTGTGGGTTTCAGTGCACAATTTGCACTGGCTAATCTCTTGCATTTTTGTCTATATGGCTTATGATAGACATAAGGTGGAATTTAATGTACATCCCAAAAATTTTACTTCTTCAAATGTGTCATTTTTACTTTTTCTTTTAGAAGAGTAATACATAATTTCAGCTCAATCGGTTGAAGATATCTACTTCAAAATTGAATTCAAAGCTTTTAAAAAAATAGATAACTTCGGTATTATGCAAACGAAAGAAGCTACAAACTACACTAGCGGTATAGTTGCGGAATCCAGTCCGCTCACTTCATAATGTTCTTTCACAGCGCAAGGGTCTGGCCCGCTGTTGAACGTGACGACGGTGGCGGATGGGCCGGACGAAGATGAAGAAGAAGACGTCTTCATCCAGTGTGAGGCGTTTGGGGTCGCGCCCGAGCCTGACTTCATATTCACTGTCAACGGGTAAGTACAAGTACTTAATTGTCTAGTAACTCCCTCACAGCGCAATTGGTAAAGAAAAGCACACTATCGCGAGTTGATCGTACATACATTGTTTTGACAGTGTATTGAGGAGTACACGATTTTTGTTCTCTGTCCGGGTGGTAAATTGTACGCTAGTTGTATTTACAAAAAGCTTATACATGTATTATATCAGTTATCTGGTTTCCATATTACAACTCTGCTTAGGTACAGACAGACTTAGAGACAGGCAAGTAAAAAAACATGGACGACAAAAAAATAAACAAGTATATTGAAATACATAATGTTCAGTCAAAATAATCAGATCAGATCAATTTCAGTTAAAAATAAAATATCACGGCAATGAACTAAAACAAACATTTAGATAACAATTTTTAATTTAGTTATTCTTGTGTACAGTCGCTTGCACTATAAGGTCTGTTGTATTCCCGTTCGGTAACCTGGTCATTATTTTTATATCTGGTAGATTTAATGCTCTTGAAGTAAAATAGGGTGTCCAAAATGGATTGACTGGACTGATTCTCGATATTCAGGGGAACAATATATTTGTTGTGAGTGTCGGGAATCACCCATCACTCTCGGTATAAACTAGTTCTGCGACTGAAGAAACCATCTTAGCCAATTACGCTGCGACTGAACACCTACACAGTCAGTACCTACCAAACCACATCGATCAAACCTCTGTCTAATTCTTACTAGTAGTTCTCCCCGAACTGAGATCTCCATTCAACTGATGCGATCCAAATGCTCTGAAAAGTTAAGCATATAGGTAGATGGTAATCAGAAAAAAATGTGCCACCATCACGCATTGTGTTTCTATCTACTTTAAGAAAGTATTTCTGCCCAGACTCACTGTTTGGCCTTGCTTCTGACTATCCCTCGCTAACTTTATACGATAAACCAGTTTTAACTCAATTGGCCAATTGATTGAAGAGTTCAGTTGGACAGACCTTTGCTCCATCATCAGACTAGGCCGCTTTCACCATTTGATGACAACCAAGTACCTCCTTAATTTATTTCAAGAAAAAAAAAATTAGGAAAAAGCAAACGAATTACCAGACCAGTAGAAAAACCTTGATGTCAACAAAATTCTTAGAGATGGGAGCTCTCAGATCGTTGGTTATTTTGGTGATCGTTGGTTGGTTGGTTATTTTAATTTAACTTTTTTTTGTATAGCATTAACTGAGCGTGCTAGAAAAAAAGTAAAAACTGTTTTGAAATGTCCAAACAAAATTCTTTCATAAAACGATGTAACTTAATTTTTTTGTGTCACTTTTTTATTTTTGCACCCTTAAAAAACCCCATATCTTTATAATCCCGATCCGATTTCACTCATTATACTTACCAGTAAATTTTTCAAGTACAAGCTATCTACATAACAAATTTTATGCACATTGGATCAACGGTTCGAAAGCTATCGTCGGACAAACATATATAAATACATACATACGCACATAATGCCAAATTGTCCAAGTTGTTAGTAAGATCTTCGTTCGCTTCGCTCACTCGATCAATTAAATACATTTGAAGAAACATTATTTAATTTGCTTAAAAATATTTTTTCCTTAACGGTTTCCGGTTATGCGAACTTCGACTGACCAAATGACTATTTTAACATTTTTTAATTTCAGAGAAGAAGTAGACGTGATCCCGTACGTATCAAACCCTTACAACGAAGGCGTGTATAATATCTTCGGCAACGTGACTGTCAGTAAGAACGAAGCAAAAGGGAAGGAAGTGCGCTGCGAACTCATCTATGTCAACCCCAATGTCACGCACCAGCCCTTCATCGCTAGCGAAGTTTATTCTAGTAAGTTCCATCTCAGAGTTACTAAAATGACAGACTCAAATGTTGCCAATGGGATTCATGAATAAAAATAGGAGCGGATTTTGGCTAGGTTAAGGAAACATTATCTGTAATGCCTACCCACTTTTTGTATTTGAATCATCAGCCCCACTTTCTTAGAGTCCTGTAAAAAACGTAGGGCATGACGAAGCATGGACAATTAACATACTTTAAAATTGTCGTGAATGTTGTTATGTTAATCACAATAATATCTTATTGAACAACAAATTAATTTATGTATCAAACTCAAATCAAACTACTTTAAGTTAATACGGGAGCCGACCGCAAGAGTTAATACGTCCAGAGCTCACGATCAAATAAGGAACGCTAGGCTTGTGGATGTGATCTGAGTGGTAATGCAACTGATAATAGGCAGAGGTTACCATTCAACATCAATCAGATGAGTCATCTGATTTTTCAGTCACTCATTTTCATAAATAGAGTACCTAGAGAGATTATAACTCTCGAATTATAGTTACTCATAGAGCCACTAGTTCTTTCGAACCAAACAGAGCCTCTTTGTCTCTTTCTAGGCTTGGTACACTTTTTATTTGATTTGAGGTGCACTGAAAATCCTTTCACCACACTTATACGATAAGAAAAATAACGGCTGTATTGTATACCTAGTGTTGTTATTCGGGTTGATGTTGATGATGACTGTCATCAAAGGACTGAAGGTTACGTAAAGGTGGGCGCACACGTACTCTACTAGGTATTCTTGCGGTCGCCTCCCTTTGTCTATATAGCATAAATAAAAGGCAAAACTACTTGTGCTTGTGTATTATAAAAAGAACAACCTCATTTGCAATTCAGGCCAAAGTAAAGATGAATGAACAGTGTGAAAGATGACATGGATAAGAAAGTAGTGAGTACAGAGACGATGGCTTATAGATGAGAACATGTTGTGCCGACCCCACATAAAGTGGGATAAAAGCAGGAAGAAGAAGATCGCTATTTGCAATTTAAGCTTCTGTGTATCTAAAACAAATAAATAGTATGCCCTGCATTATTGGCGCCCCACCAGGGGCAATCATTTAAGCGTGCACGGAAATCTATGCTAGTCTATGGATGTCAATAGGTGTTGTAACGTCTAACGCCACCGCCGCACTAAGCAAGCGGAATGAAACGTTTTCGCATGCAACTATACGTATTTATAAAGTGAGTTTGCATACCGAAGCCAAATTAACATAATATGGCTGAATCGTGACTTGGTATTTAGATACTGTGGATGTAACTTTAATAATGCATATTTGAGACGCATGGGGCGGAAACGATCACCGAGTTAAAGAAAGACTAATGGGTATTGTCCACGTGGGCGCAACAAGCTTATAACTTCGTGTCAAAGTATACTTACGTGCCGTTCTGTGAAATAAACTGCTTTATTGCATAAGCGTTCTATTAGTCACTACGGATCTTTGTGCATCGTCCTACAACCGGGGCGCAGATTCAGTAGAGCCAACTTTAGAGTAACAACGATAGTGACAATACAAGCATATTGCATTCACCAAGTTAGCCAATTTTATAAGCTTTGGTGATACTTTGTATTGTCACTATTAGGTGTTATTCATATCTTGAGGTGTATTTTTGATGGAACATTAATTCCGTAATGGCATTCGATTCCGATCCCAGGCGGTTATGGTAGGCTTAAAACGCGTGTGCACACTCGCCTTAGCTTGTATTTAGTCTAGTGTGTCGCTGTATGTTACTAACTCAGCGGTTGTACGGAGCAGGCGGCGATTTCACCACAATGGCGCCACAGAACACCACTGAACTGGAGCCAACGTCACCCGATTCTTTGCAAGATGAGAGTAAGTGCTATAGACACATTCCCTTAGAACTTTTACGCACACATTCCACCTTACTCTACCTTCAGGCGTTAATACCTGACCTATTTTCTGATCAAACAACTTTTTCAACTTATACTTTAAATTATCCCATGATGTTTGTTTAGTCTACCTCTCTTTATTTTATTCACTTCTTTTTCATTAAAAATTGCAAAAGGTTTAAGACCCAAAACTCATCACGGATGATGTCTGTGTCATGCATGGGTTCTAGATACATGGGTACAAAATACTGTGTCCGAAGTGTTTTTAAATGGTGCTGGCTATCGCTAGAAGGGAGAGTCAACTCAAACTAATAGACCCCCTGATTTTATATCTTATCTGAGGCGTGACGCTAGTTGCGGCAGGAGCTGCGCTGTGGTGTGGGTAGTAAAATGTTATGTAAGACAGAAATAACGAGAGCGCAGACGGCAGACGTTTCGAACACTTGCATTAATGGACCTATTTTACTTTTATTATCCGTTGAATAAGTTTCAAATAGTTTATCTAATTGTTCAACCTATCAGGTTCAACAATCCTGTCTGTGCACCGAACTTTGTGTTTCATAGTAGTAGGTAGTTGTGCTACCGGTTTCCTGCTGACAAATATTTTGATTTGATTATTTATTTGTTTTATAAGTATTTTTGTTGATACATACCCATTGATTTAACTATTACCTAAACAAGTAACAAAAACACGTTGCATACTGTCTTGTGATGCGTTGATTTTTACTAAAATGTCTAGTTAATGATTTAACTTTGTTTGTGTTGTCGAGTTGCTTTTTAATAATGAATGAATAATAAACGCAATACCTACAGTCTTCCATGTAGAAGGTTTTGATAACTGCTTTACGAGCTTTGCAACATTATTTGAATTCAGTTACAGACATCTGTATCACATCTGTTTTTGCAAGAAGTCAATGTCATTGACGTTGATTGACTTCTTGCAAACGTTATATTATAAAAACGGCCCGTGTCTTGTACCTCGATAAT
The DNA here is from genome assembly GCA_947578465.1 of Thera obeliscata. Taxonomy (NCBI): domain Eukaryota; kingdom Metazoa; phylum Arthropoda; class Insecta; order Lepidoptera; family Geometridae; genus Thera; species Thera obeliscata. Next base: position 5,097,898 of record OX387927.1, read on the forward strand.
AAAACGGGCTCGCTTGCACCAACTTCGGTCAGAGAGAGCATCTCAACACAAATCTTAGAATAGGGGGTACTCTTAAGTGACTCTAAACAGGCCATGTTTTTAATATTTGGGGATTTCTCAGTGAACTATTCTGATTTCAGAAGGCCACAGCTGGCAGCCGCAGGCCTCATGGATGCTGCTGGCAGTCCCGCTGATAGCTCGCATAACCTCGCTAGTTTGATTCAATGTGATACTAATTAGTATGTTTATAAGTGTTGATTTGATTCTGTGATTAATGAATATATGTATTTTATTAAAACTATGATTTTTCATTTCATAATTGCTGCTATAATAAATAAGTATGTACCTACTTAAGTATTAAATCAGGTAATGTATGTTGTAGTTATCTACATAGGATCCCGCTCGTCTAAGTATTAAGAATGAGAGCCAAAATCTATATTGTATGAAATCTCGACATTCTAGAAATTATAGAAGTAAGGCCTATTATTTATGTTCTGAAGTTTAGCCAGCCTTGAAAAAACGCAGATGTTCCACTTGTAGCTTTTTCTGAAAAGAAAACTGATTTTTTAGGATGGTGGGTGATGCTTTTTATATCATTTTACTTAGTCGTCAGCCAAAATAAGATTTAACAAATGCCTTCAGAATTGTATACATAATGCACCTAGGTCCGATCTAGCTAATACTCGGTCCTTTTTAACAAAATATCTACTAGGACACGCTTTTGTGACATATTTGTCACTTTTATTTAGAGCTTAAGCGCGACAATTCCACAATTTTGTCGCTTTGTGTCATATACTATGTCGAATTGTCAGCTTTTTTAGACAGGGTCCTGGAAGTACCCTTACTGGACCTCATATAAAAATTACTAACGTGGGTGCTGTAAGATTACATCATAAAATGATATCAGTCGCACTGAGTCGTTGTCATCCATCTTTCTGATTATAATGATCGCAATTTGCATAAACTCTTTGGTATTATTTTTATTGAACTATTCTTATTTTATTTTTGTTCTAAAGTACAGATAAAGGGGTGAGTGAGTGCCTTCATCCACATTTTTTTTGCGATAGGTATCTAGGTATCATTCATCAATTTTTATTTGGCTGCATGATATAAAGTCAGGAAATCAAGACTAATGTAATCTGACCCCGACAACTAGTATAATTATACGATTTCGCAACGTAATGTCACCCTCGGGTTATTTTACCTAAGAAAAGCTTGCACTTCTTTATCTGCGGCCAGGCTATAAACACTTTTTTAAACATTATGTCTACGCTGATGCTGAATTTGGACTGATAAAAGACCTTTTCAACAAATCTTGATACTATTACGTAAAAAGCTTATTGATGTTATATAGGTCGATAATAATAGTAGAGAGTTGAGATATGTAGGTAATTGGTTTGTTTTCTAACAGCTTATTTACAATTATTTGATTCCAGCTAGAAGTCAAGAATCGTCAATAACCAGTTTCGAGGTGCCACAATATGTGCCAGCTGGAGAAGATGTAGAATTAAAATTCCACTACCAGTTGGGGGAAGGCGACAGCGAGAAAAAAAAATTTTACGTAAAGTGGTGGCTGAAACAAATGAGTGATGATTTCACTCCCGTGCTCCTCTACAAGCGGTCAAATGGTGAACCTGGGGCTGCCGAACCCGAAGATGTTGGTAAGGTGTAACAAGCTCGAGCTCTTTTTGGGGGTTCCCCATACGTAGAACTGAAACTCAAAATTTCGCCAAATTATAACAACACAAATACAATCCCACGCGACTTCATTCGCGTAAAGCTATTTCCACACAAACTTTCACCAATGGGTGAGCTTATTTACAATTATTTGATTCCAGCTAGTAGTCAAGAATCGTCAATAACCAGATTCGAGATGCCACAATATGTGCCAGCTGGAGAAGATGTAGAATTAAAATGCCACTACCAGTTGGGGGAAGGCGACAGCGAGAAAAATTTTTTTTACGTAAAGTGGTATTTGAAACGAATGAGTAATAATTGCACTCCCGAGCTCCTCTACAAGCGGTTAAATGGTGAACCTGGGGCTGCCGTACCCGAAGATGTTGGTAAGGTGTAACAAGCTCGAGCTCGATTTGAGGGTTCCCCATACGTAGAACTGAAACTCAAAATTTCGCCAAATTATAACAACACAAATACAATCCCACGCGACTTCATTCGCGTAAAGCTATTTCCACACAAACTTTCACCAATGGGTGAGAGTCTACGAAAGTCGTTTCCAAGCGGTCATACGGCGAACCTGGGGCTGCCATACCAGATGATGTTGGTAAGGTGAATACAAGCTCGAGTTTTTAGAAAACAATCCCTTTTTAGGGTTCCGAAGCCAACATGGCAAAAAACGGAACCTTTATGGATTCGTCATTTCTGTCTGTCTGTCCGTCCGTATAACACAGCCACTTTTTTCCGAAACTATAACAACTATACTGTTGAAACTTGGTAAGTAGATGCATTATTTGAACCGCATTAAGGTTTTCACACAAACATGGAGAAAAAAATAATACATTTTGGGGGTTCCCCATACTTAGAACTGAAACTCAAAAAAATATAAACCCACGCGAAAAGCTATTTCCATACAAACTTTCACTAATGGGTGAGAGTCAACGAAAGTCGTTTCCGAGTAAATTCCTCAAATATGTGTGCTAAATTCAAGACCCCCTCCTTTCACCTCACCTCTACCCATGAAGGGTTGGAGATTAACAAAGACAAACCGATCAGTCTAAAAAGGCTCAGAACACGTCAATCATTTTGTGTTATGTGGTCTGAGTGTACCTAGTACCCATCCCTTAGCTATAACTACTATTACTTCCAAATAATTTCAGAGGTGAAACTAAATGAGCTAGACACGATCATGCTGAAGAATGTGCCTACCGACGAATCGGGAACCTACGAGTGCGAGGTGTCTATAAACCTGAAGAAGGTCAGAAAACACCAAGACATGATAATATTTAGTGAGTACCCATTGTAAAACCCTTTAACTACATGATAATCTAAAGGCCGTTTGCAGAAACAATGCTTGATTCTCAACAAAGGCTCAAAAGTCCACCCTCACGTATAATTTTTTGACAATTTTCAATGGGGACCTGTTAAAACATCTATGCTTGAGGCACGTCTCATGCAGACTCGAGCATTGTTTCTGCATACGGCCTTATAAGATCTACCCTATATTTAGGTACACCACAATCTGACATTACCTACATATTAATGGACGCAGTGTCTTTCATGGTATATTATAATTATCTCATCATCACCGACAAGCTAAAGAAGTCCAGTGCTGGACATTCCCTGGTCCACCGCGGGATTTCAGGACGTACGAAGCTCCCTAGCCCCATTTATGTGCCAAGTCATATACTTAGCACAGTTACTCGGCGATGTCAATCGTGTCCACTGGAAAGCAACACCCAATATATTTAGTTACTTCTAACATTTCTAATAGGTAGGTATGCTTAGCAAAGTTACTCGGCCCTTTCAACCGTGTTATTTGGCTACAACCAATCTACATTTTTACTTCTAGCCTACTTGAATTGGTAAGTATATTTAGCAATGTAGTTTGTTGTTCTGCGGGTTTATTGGGTTACTACTGTTACGGAAGTGGGTACAGGGATTGGAAGGAAACGAATGTGTTACCGAAAGAAGCGGTTTATTCACACGTAACACTGCACAGAAAGCGTAGCACTGCACGAAACGCATAGCACTGTTCGAAACTGTCCCCGCGAACTATGCGTTACACGGTCCAACGTTGTGCTCCGAACACTAACAGGTCACTGGGAGCACTTCACCACTTTTCACTTCACTATTCACTGTTCACTTCACTATTCACTGTTCACTTCACTATTCACTTTCACTGTTCACTTTATTTCCACTTTTTCTTCTTGTTCCTTTCTTCAGATCACTTGCCACTGAACTGCCTATAGACGCACCTGCAGCTCCTTATTCTGTATAACCGGAATTTCGATTGTCATTTATTAAATTTCGATCGTCGTTTATTAAATTTCGATAGTCTTTTCCTTTTCTTCTGTTGAATTCCGATCATCTTTTCCTACCTGTATCTCATTTCTTGTTTTAGTCCAGATTTTTCGGTTCTTTATTTGTTCTCCCTATAGAAGGCACTCGCCGTTACTAGAATTTTCTGGTAACATTAAAATGTCGAACAAAAATCTCCATAGCTGGACCGGGCTTGAACTCGCGTACTTCCGCTTTGCAGCCGTTCATTCTCTACCATTAATGCTTTGTATTCACAGTTTTTACGTGACAAAAGTGACTAGCGGTGTAGTTGCGGAATCTAGTCCGCTCACCTCATAATGTTCATTCACAGCGCAAGGATCTGGGCCGCTGTTGAACGTGACGATGGTAGCGGATGGGCCGGACGAAGACGAAGAAGAAGACGTCTTCATCCAGTGTGAGGCTTTTGGTGTCGCGCCCGAGCCTGACTTTATATTCACTGTCAACGGGTGAGTACAAGTACTTAATTGTCTAGCTAGCTAGTAACTCCCTCACAGCGCAATTGGTAAAGAAAAGCACATCACTATCGCGAGTTGATCGTACATTGTTTTGAGGTGTACAAACACGATTTTTGTTCTCTGTCTGGGTGGTATATTGTACGCTAGTATGTATTTACAAAAAGCTTATACATGTATTATATCAGTTATCTGGTTTCCATATTACAACTCTGCTTAGGTACAGACTTAGAGACAGGCGATTAAAAAAACATGGACGACAAAAAATATATATCAAGAAAAAAAGTAAGGAAAAACGGATTACCCGACCAGTAGAAAAACCTTGATGTCAACAAAACTCTTAGAGATGGGAGCTCTCGGATCGTTGGTTATTGTAATTTAACTTTTTTTTGTATAGCAATAACTGAGCGTTCTAGAAAAAAAGTAAAAAACTGTTTTGAAATGTCCAAACAAAACTATTTCATAAGACGATGTAACTTAATTTTTTTGTGTCACTTCTTTATTTAAAACCCCATATCTTTATAACCCCTCATCCGATTTTACTCACATACTTACCAGTAAATTTCTCAAGTACAAACTATCTACATAACGAATGTTGTGCAGATTGGATCAACGGTTCGAAAGCTATCGTCGGACAAACATACATAAATACGTATGTATGTATTTGCACATAATGCCAAATTACCCAAGTTGTTTGTATGATCGTCGTTCGCTTCGCTCACTCGATCAATTAAATAAATTTGAAGAAACATTATTTAAGTTACTTAAAAATATTTTTTCCCCAACGGTTTCCGGTTATGCGAACTTTGACTGACCAAATGACTATAAAAAAATGTTAAAATTTCAGAGAAGAAGTACACGTGATCCCGTACGTATCAAACCTTTACAACGAAGGCGTGTATAATATCTCCGGCAACGTGACTGTCAGTAAGGACGAAGCAAAAGGGAAGGAAGTGCGCTGCGAACTCATCTATGTCAACCCCAATATCACGCACCAGCCCTTCATCGCTAGCGAAGTTTATCCTAGTAAGTTTCATCTCAGAGTTACTAAAATCGCAGACTCAAATGTTGCCTATGGGATTCATTATTAAAAATAGGAGCGGATTTTGGCTAGACTAAGGAAACATTATCTGTAATGCCTACCCCCTTTTGTAGTACATATTTGAATCATCAGCCTGACTTTCTTAGAGTCCTGTAAAACAACGTAGGGCATGACGAAGCATGGACAAATAACATATTTTAAAATTGTCATGAATGTTGTTAAGTTAATCACAATAACATCTTATTGAACAACAAATTAATTTATGTATTGTTAATACGGGAGCCGACCGCAAGAGTTAATACGTCCAGAGCTCACGATCGAATAAGGAACGCTTGGCTTGTGGATGTGATCTGAGTGGTAATGCAACTGATAATAGGCAGAGGTTACCATTCAACATCAATTAGATGAGTCATCTGATTTTTCAGTCACTCATTTTCATAAAAAGTAGGGTAGGTACCTAGAGAGATTATAACTCTCTAATTAGATACTCAAAGAGCCACTAGTTCTTTCGAACCAAACAGAGCCTCTTTGTCTCTTTCTAGGCTTGGTCGCGTGGAACTGGCACCTAGACTCACCTAGCTTTAAGACGTTTCAAAGTGATTCTTGGAATTGAACTGGGTTGAGGTGCACTTAAAATCCTTTCACCACACTTATACGATAAGAAAAATAACGGCTGTAGTGTATAGTGTTTTTTTTCGGGTTGATGATGACTGTAGTCATCACCATAGTCTATAGAGCATAAATAAAAGGCAAAACTACTTGTGCTTGTGTATTATAAAAAGGACACACCTAAAGTGACCCCACAAAAAGTGGGATAAAAGCAGGAAGAAGAAGATCGCTATTTGCAATTTAAGCTTCTGTGTATCTAAAACAAATAAATAGTATGCCTTGCATTATTGGCACCCCACCAGGGGCAATAACAATATTTTAAGCGTGCACGGAAATCTATGCTAGTCTATGGATGTCAATAGGTGTTGTAACGCCCAACGCCACCGCCGCAATAAGCAAGCGGAATGAAACGTTTTCGCATGCAACTATACGTATTTATAAAGTGAGTTTGCATACCGAAGCCAAATTAATATAATATGGCTGGACTTAGTATTTAGATACTGTGGATGTAACTTTAATTATGCATAATTGAGACGCATGGGGCGGAAACGATCACCGAGTTAAAGAAAGACTATATAGATGTATGACTTTTGCTACTCGGTAGCAATAGCACGCGCCGTACAGGTACGCGACTGCGCTCTCTGATTTGACGTTGCGTTATCGAAAATAGTTATTCGCAATTTAAACAAAAGTCATAGCATGTATTTGTTGAAACTTTTGTATGGAAGCATAGTTTATTATTACGAATATGTAGGCACAAAATTATAAATTTTAATTCAATATTTCGCATATCACAAAGTAAAAATACAATTACTTGTGCAGCATATTACTCAGTTGTTAGAACTTTTGTTGTATGGTGTATGTAACCAATACCTATAAGCGTATAGGAAATTATTTGAAAAACTAAATTTTTTTATTGAATGAGTTACGGGACATTTTCAGTTTTCCATTGTTCCACAGTACCTAGCTGTTAGCATTTCCACTAATATATAGTTTAGATGGTATTAATAAAGAAACAGTAAATCATTTAATTTAAAGTTTTATATTATTGTTGTAATATGAAATAATAGGAAATACCTACTTAATACCTATTGCATAGCTTTAAACTGTTAGCATTTTTGTACATAGCAATGAATTCACTAAAGTTATCCACCCAGAGAAAATAAAAAAAAATACGGGTTGCACTCCGGGAGTGCCGGCAGAAGTGAAAACTTGATTATTAACGTTGAGCATGTTTGATATTTTGGAATGGTTAGGGGGGGCTTGTTTGTTATTTGGCACGCTGTAACATACACGAACATTCGCGCAAGCGCCCTGCGCTGCCTAAACGAAACAGTAGGCCCAGGCATACATTTTCGCCGCGCCGTAGAGAGGGGATAGCTGTCTACTCTCCATCCGTCTTACGCTTTTTCGATCAGGTCACGTGTCCTGACGCGCTGACGCGAGTTTAAGATTTTATACCCATTACAGAAAAAGTGCTCAACGCCGCTAAAGAAGTTTTCACTTCAAAAATGACGGGTTGCACTCCGGGAGTGCCGGCAGAAGTGAAAACTTGATTATTAACGTTGAGCATGTTTGATATTTTGGAATGGTTAGGGGGGGCTTGTTTGTTATTTGGCACGCTGTAACATACACGAACATTCGCGCAAGCGCCCTGCGCTGCCTAAACGAAACAGTAGGCCCAGGCATACATTTTCGCCGCGCCGTAGAGAGGGGATAGCTGTCTACTCTCCATCCGTCTTACGCTTTTTCGATCAGGTCAAGTGTCCTGACGCGCTGACGCGAGTTTAAGATTTTATACCCATTACAGAAAAAGTGCTCAACGCCGCTAAAGAAGTTTTCACTTCAAAAACTTTTGAATTATCGAAGGGCATATTCTTATGACTACTGGACTATAGAGCGTCGCTCCCGATGAGTCTGTGGCGTTTCTGAACGCAACCGCGCGCTTTCGAACCGATTAGCCAATGAGAAAGGCCAGGATTATTGACAGTTCAGTAGAGAGAAAAACTTTAGCCGTTCGGATTACGATTCAAGTACAATTCTAAAAAACACCCCAAATTACTAGGTGTCCAGGATCTACTCCTCCATGCTAGATGCTCTACATCCTCTAGAGTCAGAACATTATAAATCTGATAGTGCTTTGTTTAGATGAAGCCCCGAAATCTCGGGCGCTCCAGTGTATCTACTTCCTCTAATAAAACTCTTACTTTACTTCAGTGAAGAACTGTGTTTGGTTTGTGATACATCTACTACCCTGCTATTAGCCACCTCTGGTTCTTCTAAATTGGTGACCTTGTAAAACACGCGAAGTGAGGAAGCTACGAGCGAACGAAATACCTACTTTTGGCTGAACATACCGTCGTCGAGCAGAGCCTTTTACTGGTGTACAAAACAAAGGCTGTATTTATAATTCAACGGAAGTTCTACTCACCAATACATCGCGACTAGTTCCATACAACAATCCTAGTGGAATTCATCACAGTTGCTGGGAACAACTATACCTGGTTTTGGAGACAGACACCACAAGGAGTATCTGCTGACACCGCACGCAGTATCTGCCTCCAGCGAGCGACCCTGCATCAGTAGTCGCAGACAGTGCTCATTCAGCAAAGTTCTCCAACAGCAATAACGGTCAGTGCGTTCCATATCATTTTACTGAGAACTTTATTTTCTTAGTTACTTACTACTATAGTGATATAGTGCAGTGGACTACTACAGTGCTACTCTACAGTTGCCACTCTGTTCATACAAACTTATTTTGAGTATTTTTTTTGTTTTAAACATTGAACTACTTGGCCGTTGTAGGATATTTTGTGGCAATATAACTAGTGTTTAGACATAGTGTTTACAACATTCTTCATTTATACCTAGTGCAGGCAGTGTTCTTTAAGCCTGTGTGTACTTGCTCAAGTGTGTTAGGTTAGACCACAGGTACCTACAAAGGGGTGTAAAATATTACTGAGTATCTCATTTAGAAAAATAAGGTAGCATAGTGTTGTTTGTGTTAACCCTTGTGTGCTCTTATTGGTACAAACCTATATTCACCATTATGTAATTACATCAGCATAAAACAATATTATTGGTTCATGGTACAATAGGTTTCAATTAGGGTGACCTTAACTTTATTTTTATTTTTCATAGTGGTGCAATTGGTGTCTGTACACCAACATAATAGAATATTGTTGGTTTAGGCCACAGCTCGCTCTAGGGTGACCATAATTTTAGTTTTTTTTTGTCACCTGGATTTATATCATATTATATATATATACATATTTTTTTTTTTTTTGTGTGTGTCTTATAAAATAGTTTGAAGAATTTTTCTTTAACACATATTATATAGAATATTTAACTACTTGTTAAGTATGGAGGAGTTGAAGGACCAGCTTCGGTCCTTGAAGGAGCAAAATGCTGCCCTTCAAGAACAACTTGCATCTAATACAATAACTAACAAACAAGCCAGCTCAACCGCAACTGGCTCTAATCCTGACCATAGTGTTGCTAAAGTATCAGTTAAATTACCTCCCTTTTGGGCAGACCGGCCAGCAGTGTGGTTCGCTCAAATAGAAGCACAATTTGAGATTTCAGGCATATCTGCAGACTCAACAAAATACAATTATGTTATATCACAATTAGATACTAAACATGCAGCGGAAATTGAAGACATTATCACTCAACCTCCAAAAACAGAAAAATATGATTTGGTTAAGACGGAGCTTATACGTAGATTGTCCTCAACAGAAGAGCAGCGTATTCGAAAACTTCTGTCGGATGAAGAAATTGGCGACCGAAAATCATCTCAATTCCTCCGGCATCTCCGCTCTCTGGCCGGGACAATTATGCAAGATCAAAGTATCCTGAGACAACTGTGGCTGCGTCGCTTACCAGGCCACATTCAAGCAATTATTACCGCACAAGCGGATCTGCCATTGGATAAGCTCTCTGATCTCGCTGACAAAATTCTTGAAGTTTCTCCAGCACCAATAACTCCAGCTGTCTATGCTGCCTCTGCTGCTTCCGCTCCTATGCAAACCTCAGCTGAAATGCACAGCCTCACAACTTGCTTGGAAGAATTAACGAGGCAAGTCGCAGCCTTGACAGGAAGAGGTAGGGAATTCAACAGATCAAACAGCTCAAACAGATCAAACAGCTCGAACAGATCAAACAGCTCAAACAGATCCAGATCACGAGACTCTCGCGGGCGAAACGAATCTCAGTTATGTTGGTATCATAGAGTATACAAGGACAAGGCAGAAAAGTGCAACGAACCATGCAGCTGGGATAAACAGGCGGAAAACTCCGAAAGCAGTCAGTAGCAGCGACGACAGCTGACTGCCCTCAATCTAGTCGCCGATTGTTCATAACAGACGCCCATTCCAAATGTAGATTTCTCATAGACACGGGGTCGGATGTCTGTTGTTACCCACGCCGCCTTATTCAAAGCAGACTTACACCAGATAGCTACAGTCTTAACGCGGCAAATAACAGCGTTATCAAAACTTACGGTGGAACAACACTCTCGCTCAACCTAGGGTTACGTCGAGACTTCACCTGGCGTTTCATTATTGCTGACGTTGAAACCGCTATCATTGGCTCAGATTTTCTCGCCCATTATCATCTCCTCCCAGACTGTAAAAATAAGAGATTGATTGACGGAAAAACCGGCCTCTCGGTACATGTCACGATAGCATCAATTGAGCAGGCCAGTGTCAAAGCAGTTGGGGTCACAAGTAGCTCACTCTTCGACGACATCCTTAAAGATTTTCCCAGCATCACGCGACCACCTGGGCTTCCTAGAACAGTGAAACACTGTACCGTGCATCACATTAAAACGACTGATGGACAACCAGTATCATGTCGCCCTCGCCGTCTTGGGCCGGAAAAACTCAAAATAGCAAGAAAAGAGTTCTATGATATGGTGCAGTGCGGAACGGCAAGACCTTCGAAGAGCCCATGGTCATCTCCTTTGCACCTGGCACAAAAGCGGGACAATACCTGGCGTCCATGCGGAGACTATCGCGCCCTTAACGACCGAACCGTTCCTGATCGATACCCAGTTCGGCATATAGGGGATTTCAACCACAACCTCGCGGGATCTACTGTTTTTAGCACACTAGATTTAGTTAAAGCTTACCAACAAATTCCAGTCCACGAAGATGATGTGTGCAAAACCGCCATCATAACCCCGTTTGGCTTGTTTGAATTCCCCTACATGACCTTCGGATTGAGGAACGCAGGTCAAACGTTTCAACGGTTTATTGATGAAGTCGTTCAGGGACTGGATTTCTGTTTTGCGTATATAGATGACATTTTAGTGTACTCGCGAAATACTTCAGACCACGCTCAGCACTTGCGGATATTATTTCAAAGGTTGCAAGACTACGGGGTGGTAGTAAATCCATCAAAGTGCAACTTGGGAAAACCAGAAGTGACATTCTTGGGCTACACCATAAACGCAGAAGGTACACATCCTCCCACGGAACGAGTCAACGCTCTCCGGGAATATACCCTGCCAAAAACGGTTAGCGGTCTCCGTCGTTTTCTTGGAATGATAAATTATTACCGTCGTTTTTTGCCCCATACAGCAGAACTTCAAGCACCTTTGATTGACGCAATAACAGCAATAAAAGGTAAAGGAGCTATACCAGTTCCGTGGACCCATGATCTGGAGCAAAGATTCCATACTTTAAGGGATAGTCTCGCGAATGCTACGTTACTGGCACATCCCATATGCAGTGTACCTTTGGGTCTTTTCACAGACGCGTCTAGCACTCAAATAGGCGCGTGCCTGCAGCAACGCGTCAAGGATGAATGGCAACCCATCGCCTTCTTTAGTAAAAAACTGAATTCCCAACAAGTCCTATGGCCGGCGTATCATCGCGAATTATTAGCGGTTTACGAAAGTGTTCAGCATTTCCGACACATACTGGAGGGACAGCGTACTACAGTTTACACTGATCACAAACCTTTAGTGTTTGCTTTCAAACAGCGCCGCGAAAAGCTAGCTCCGATTCAACTCAATCAGTTATCATTCATATCACAGTATACAACTGACATAGTGCACATCAAAGGAGAAAATAACGTTGTTGCAGATACCATGTCTCGTATAGAAGCTGTTTCAATTGAGTCCGACTACGCTACCTTATCACAGTCGCAAAAACTGGATGAGGAGCTCTGCAGGCTGCTTAAAAACTCGTCGAATCAAAATGATCTTCAGAGATCATCACTGCAGCTAGAGGAGGTGGTCGTACCCGGTACTGACACAACACTCATCTGCGATATGTCAACCGGAAAACCGCGGCCTTTTATAACGACACCATACCGTCGGCCGACCTTTAACCAAATCCATAATCTTAGTCATCCCGGGGTGAGGGCCACTGTTCAACTGATAACGGAACGTTTCGTCTGGCCGGGAATTAAAAAGGACTGCCGAGCGTGGGCACAAACATGTATACCTTGTCAACGTAGTAAGGTAACAAGACATACCAGCACCCCAGTAGGACACTTTAACAACCCCTCAGGTCGACTAAAGCACGTCCACATCGACATTATCGGCCCACTGCCAATAAGCAAGGGTTTCCAATATTGTTTAACAGCTGTTGATAGATGGACCCGGTGGCCTGAGGTTTGGCCAATGATTGGTATAACGGCAGAAGAAACCGCTGAAACTTTCACTAATGGGTGGATTTCCCGTTTTGGGGTTCCTGAGGTCATAACAACTGACCAGGGCCGTCAATTTGAATCGGATCTGTTTCGAAGACTCCTTCAGCACTGTGCCACAACCAGAATCAGAACCACTAGCTATCACCCATGCGCAAACGGCATGGTGGAAAGACTCCACCGCTAACTCAAGGCTGCCCTCATGTGTCACAATGACACATGGGCCAGAGCATTACCACTGGTATTACTAGGCATCCGGACTGCTCTCAAAGAAGACCTGAAAACTTCTTCAGCGGAATTATTGTATGGAGAGCCTTTACGCCTGCCTGGAGAATTAATTGCTGCCTCGTCTCCAGCTGAACGTTCGGAGGATATCTCTGACTTTGTCGTTCAACTACGTAGGAAATTAGCCAAATTACGACCGACTGCAGCTGCACATAATGCACAGCAACAACCATTCATATTCCGAGACTTACCTACGGCGACCCACGTTTTTCTCCGGGATGACACAGTGCGTAGGCCTTTACAACAACCCTACACTGGTCCTTACGAAATCATAAATCAAAAGGAGAAAACCATTACACTTAACATCAGGGGAAAAAACGTTGAAGTCAGCCTTGATCGCATTAAACCGGCGCACATCGAGAGTTTTGACACACCACCAGGAGCAACTGTAACTACTTCCATTCCTGTCGCCCCGGCAGCAAGCTCCCCAGATGCATTATTAACAACAACAAAACCAACGAATCCGAAAGTGCCTTCTGAGTACACCACACGATCTGGTCGAAAAGTTCATTTTTCAAAACCTTTTGATCTCTAATGTTTTTTTCATTGTAATTTTGTATTTTCAATAAACATTTTTATTTTTTTTTATTTTATCTTTTTATGGATCTCTCGACTGCGTAGGGGGGTGATGTGGCGTTTCTGAACGCAACCGCGCGCTTTCGAACCGATTAGCCAATGAGAAAGGCCAGGATTATTGACAGTTCAGTAGAGAGAAAAACTTTAGCCGTTCGGATTACGATTCAAGTACAATTCTAAAAAACACCCCAAATTACTAGGTGTCCAGGATCTACTCCTCCATGCTAGATGCTCTACATCCTCTAGAGTCAGAACATTATAAATCTGATAGTGCTTTGTTTAGATCAAGCCCCGAAATCTCGGGCGCTCCAGTGTATCTACTTCCTCTAATAAAACTCTTACTTTACTTCAGTGAAGAACTGTGTTTGGTTTGTGATACATCTACTACCCTGCTATTAGCCACCTCTGGTTCTTCTAAAAGTCTTTTGGCTCGTCTCTCAATAGTTTCCAATGCCTCGAGCTGGTATTTGGCAGAGCCATCCCAGAGATGAGAACAGTACTCCATAAACAATTGGACTTGTGCTTGGTACAGGTTGAGAAGCTGACCCGGTGTGAAGATCTCTCGGTCTCACCTTCGATATAACGCCTAGCTTCTTCGCAGCTGTCTTGGCCTTGGACTCTATGAACGAGCCAAAATTCAATTTTCTGGTTTGCGTGAACCCTAATAGAAGCTCAAGTTGGTCTGAAATTGGAAGGGATACATCACGGATAATAGGAGCCACATGGAATGGACTCTTCTTGGTGGAAAAAAGACACATAAATTCAAATCACATAGACGCTTAATAAGAGCAAAGTAGAGTTGTATTCACAGTTTTTACGTGACAAAAGTGACTAGCGGTATAGTTGCGGAATCTAGTCCGCTCACCTCATAATGTTCATTCACACAGCGCAAGGGTCTGGGCCGCTGTTGAACGTGACGACGGTGGCGGATGGGCCGGACGAAGACGAAGAAGAAGACGTCTTCATCCAGTGTGAGGCGATTGGGGTCGCGCCCGAGCCTGACTTCATATTCACTGTCAACGGGTGAGTACAAATACTTACTTGTCTAGTAAGTAACATCCCTCAAAGCGCAATTGGTAAAGAAATCACCTATCGCGAGTTGATCGTTGTTTTGACAGGGTGTTGTGGTGTAAGTACACAAGGATACGCATCAGACTATACACTGCTAGCTCTTGTAGTCTTGTTGTAAGCGTCATTTTTCTTTGTTTTTGGGTAACTTGAGCAGTATCCTACTGTGCACGATTTTTGTCTCTCTGTCTTGGTGGTAGGTATATTGACTAAAATCATATGCATGTATTTTATCAGCTATCTGGTTTCCATATTACAAGCTCTGCATAGTTACAGACTTGGAGACAGGCAAGTAAAAAACAAGCACGACAAAAAAATACAAGTACATTACCTACATTTTATTAAAATACAATAATGTTCAGTTAAAATACAGACATAAAATTAAATGTCAGCTAAAAATAAAAAAAAATCAAAATGTCAAGGCAATGAACTAAAAACAAACATTATAAATAGGTAACAACTTTTAATTTAGTTTTTCTTGCACTATGAGGTTTGTTGTATTCCGATTCGGTAAACTTGTCACTATTGTTATTATATCTGGTAGATCTAATTAATGCTCTTGAAATGTAATAGGTTGCCCCAGAAGTAGTACCTCTATATTATCTCGAGGGAAGACTGATTCTCGATATTAAAGGGAAACAATACATTTGTTGTGAGTGTCCAGATCCAACCTCCCACCCTCGGTATAAACTAGTTCTGTGACACCTTGAAGGAACCATCTTAGCCAGCTACGCTACGACCAAGGCTACGACTGAACACCGCACAGTCCAAATTGATCAAATCTCTTTCTAATTCTTATTTAATTTTGGAAAAACATTGTGTAAAAGTGTAAAAATATTTCCTCAGCGGTTTCCGGTTATGAGAACTTTGACTGACCAAAATGACTAAGAAAATGTTAAATTTCAGAAAAGAAGTAAACATGATCCCGTACGTATCAAACCCTTACAACGAAGGCTTGTATAATATCTCCGGCAACGTGACTGTCAGTAAGGACGAAGCAAAAGGAAAGGAAGTGCGCTGCGAACTCATCTATGTCAACCCCAATATCACGCACCAGCCCTTCATCGCTAGTGAAGTTTATTCTAGTAAGTTACTAAAATCACAGACTCAATTGTTGCCAATGGGATTTGTGGCTAAAACTAGGAGCGGATTTTGGCTAGGCTAAGGATAAATTATCTGTTGTACCCACTTTTGTAGTATTTGAAACATCAGCCTCGCTTTATTAGAGCCTTGTTAAAAATGAAGGGCACATCTATGTAAGACTAACCTGACCTAATGAAATGACTTATATGAAAGTCAAACCTCTCTCTCTCTCTCTCTTAATTTCTTACTTATTTTATGACGAAGCATGGACAAATAACATACTTTAAAATGGTCGTGAATGGTGTTGTGTTAATCACACAACTTATTGACCAACAAATTAATTTACGTATCAAACCACCTACTTTAAGTTAATACGGGAGCCGACCGCAAGAACTAATACGTCCAGAGCTCACGATCGAATAAGGAACGCTAGGTTTGTGGATGTGATCTGAGTGGTAATGCAACTGATAATAGGCAGAGGTTACCATTCAACATCAGATGAGCCATCTGATTGTTCAGTCACTTGTTCTCATAAAAAGAGTAACGCAGCAAAATACTTAGTATTTAAAAAGAACAACCCATTTGCAATTCAGGCCAAAGAAAAGATGGATAAACAATGTGAAAGATGACATGGATAAGAAAGAAATGAATACAGAGACGATGGCTGGATAGAGGAGAACATGTTGTGCCGACCCCACATAAAGTGGGATAAAAGCAGGAAGAAAAAGATCCCTATTTGCAATTTCACACTGATTTTTATTACCTTCTGTGTAGGTATACAACGTGTATCAAAATATGTGTACTATCCCGAAGGGGGGTGAATTTCCACCCCCCGGGGAACAACTTTTGTTCAACGACTTTTCGAACTTCGATTGGTATCTCTGAAAAAAACTGCAACGAAGTTTCAACATGAACAGCTGACTTTATACAAAGTGACAACCCTAAACTCAGCTACAGAGGTAGTAGGTAGTAGTAGTAGACCTACAGAGGTAGTAGGTCAAGGGGTCAAGGGGTTACAAGGATAGGGTTGTCAATTTATTTAGGCATTATGAAATTAAATATTTTTGTATGGGAAACTGAAAATAGGAATTTTTAATTTTCTCCCCCCCACAACTGATCACCATTGTGGTCTGAAACCCCCCACCTTCGCATAGTACACATATTTAGATACACCTTGTATAAGTGATAAACAAATATTTTCAGACATTTCCACAGTGCCCTACCGCGGGAATCGAACACGGGCCTTTCAGCCAGCATCATTAGATTTCAGCCAGGGAGTCTAAAACTAACTAAGTATCAGAAAAGTACAGTTGTGTTACTTTGCGAAGCTGATCCCGGCAACCGCAAACGATAACTGCACCCAACTGTGTAAAATACTGTGTCCGAAGTGTTACTTAAATGGTGCTGGTTGGAACATGACGCAAAGCGGGTCCAGAGTTTTATTCCTATATAGTTGAGTGTACCCCACCACATGCTGTCAAAAAAAAGGAACGGTAACTCAAACAGACCCCCTGATTTTGGATCTTATTTGACGCGTGACGCTAGTGGCGTCAGGAGCTGCGTGGGTACTGTGGGTAGTCAAATACTATACAGGGTTATTCATTATTAGCTGCAAATACTCAGGAATTAGGTTCAACAAATAAAATAAAAAATATTTATGAAATGATTTTTTTTAAGTTTTGTTATGAAAATCCCGAGAAAATCGATAAAGGAATCATTGGCGCCTGACCTATTTTGACCTTTGATCCGCGCCCGCGTGCCGTGAGTGACACTCTGCGTTCAGTCACCGCCTGGGTGGGTCATCGTCCTGTTCTCCATGGCAATCATTATGCAATAGCCGCTAAGAAATTAATAAAAATAAAATTTTGATACAAAAACTAGAAATTTTTTTTGATCAAATTTTAAAAAAAATATTTCATAAATATTTTTTATTCTATTTGTTGAACCTTATTCCTGAGTATTTGCAGCTAATAATGAATAACCCTGTATAAAGACCGAAATAAAAAGAGCGCAAAAGTTTTTTTTTACACTATAGGTATTAAAGGTGTCAATATTGGTTGAAATAAAATATTCTATATACAATAGCTGTTAGATATTTATATCGATATTATTATTGGTTGAAAATATCACTTGATATTTTTATTGAAGAACGATTTTGATGAAGTTGAATAGTCTGTTGAATGATATGATAATAGTTAGGTATGCTAGTACAAATAAATTCAATACTCTCAAGTGACTCTAAGCAGGCCATGTTTTCAAAGAACTGTATGACTGGTTTCTCATTGAACTATTCTGATTTCAGAAGGCCACAGCTCGCAGCAGCGGGCCTTATGGATGCTGCTGGCAGTCCCGCTGATAGCTATTATTATTATTATTATTATTATTATTCGTAGGCGACGCACCTCGCGAACTTCTCATTCAATTTTGCATTTTGAATTATTCAATTTTATACGATGTAGGTAAGGTAGATTTCAATAATATGAAATGTACTTACCTACTTTCTTTGTTTAATTAAACCGAAGATTACCCCCCGCTTGTGCGCAGACAGCTACAAAATTGTTGGATTGGAACACCGGTACTGACAACTAGCTAGTCTGCGCGAACTCGGTCGGTATTCTTTTAACTTCCTTTAGAAAGTGTTTCAATTCCCACGGCATCTCGCCACTCCACGCCCTATGATTCAATGTAATACAAATAGTATGTTTATAAGTAAGCGTTGATTTGGTTCTGTGATTAATGAATAATGAATATAATGTTTTTTTTTATCAAAACTATATTTATTCATTTTATAATTGCTACTAGGTATCAGATAATAAATGTTGTAGGTAACTAAATAAGATCCCGCTCGTCTAAGTATTATGAATGAGAGCCAAAATCTATATTGTTTGAAATCTCGACATTCTAGAAATTATAGAAGTAAGTCCTATTATGCTCTGAAGTTTCAGCCTTGAAAAAACTGCAGAAGATCCGCTTGTAGCTTTTCCTGAAAAAAAAACCGTTTACTTAGGATGTAGGATTGTAGGATGATGCTTTTTAATGATTTTATCAGATTACTAGTCACTAGTCAGACTTATAGTAGTCATCGTGAATACAATTTGACAAATGCCTTCAGAAATCAATAAAGCAAAATAAAATGATAACAATTTAAGTTTACCTACCCATGTTGACGTTTTTTTTCGTAATAACTGTGTAGTCCACTTGAGGGATTTGTAAGCGACAAGCCACTTCCACATTGCTGAAATATTCAGCAGATATCACCGCCGTACACTCGGCGTCGTAGAAAGAGCCGTTCCGCCAAATCCGCTGCTGCTGTGCTACAGCCATCCTACAATGTGAAATAAAATCTTATACCTTTATACGAGAAAATCTTGTACCTATATTATATTTATAAACGGCTCCAACGATTTTCATGAAATTTAGTATACATGGGTTTTCGGGGGCGATAAACCGATCTACCTACTCATTTATAGAAAATGTCGCTTTATCCGTGTTTGCAACTATAAATTTTAGCGCCATCTGTTGCTAAGCTGTCGAACTCACGAGTTAGACTCACAACTTCTAGGTACTTACGTAAACACTCGAGACACAAGATCCGGCTATAAGTATAATAATAATAATATAATTTAAATTCTTTATTCAGACAATTAGGGAGTCCATGGTGTTAGTAACAAAAAACAGAAAAAGTGGGTTAGTAACTCATAACTAGTAATGATTTAGTCCTCTGGATGAGTCTCCATACCAGAGGACAATTTTGTTT
The DNA here is from genome assembly GCA_947578465.1 of Thera obeliscata. Classification (NCBI taxonomy): domain Eukaryota; kingdom Metazoa; phylum Arthropoda; class Insecta; order Lepidoptera; family Geometridae; genus Thera; species Thera obeliscata. The sequence goes on from OX387927.1 coordinate 5,117,444, forward strand.
TTCAACAATCGCTTTTAGGATGCTGTTGCTACTCCCGCGCAGTCTACTAAGCAGTGACGCTGTCTTTTTGCGCCAGATGGCGTCGAATGTGTCTGTGCGCATCGTGGTGAACATACCAGACGCGCTACAGTAGCGCGGAAGCCGCAACAGCGCCCTAAATGCGTTATTGTATTGGACCCGCAAAGCATTGTAGTCCGGTCATTTTAGACATAAAAATAGTGATCAAATAAAGAAAATTCCGACAGAGCCAAATCTTCGTAGAGACCTTAGGTTTACCACAAGGAATAAAGTGTCAAAAGTCCCCATCAGTCCCATGTGAGCTTAGGGACATATTCGGGGCCCAAGGTAAAAATTTTAGGTTTTTTGGATTTTTCTCGAAAACGGTAAGTTTTATCGAAAAAGTACCTCGGAGCAAAGTTGTAGATCTTAAAATTCTCTATAAAAAAGGTCCCTATGATTTTTTCTCTAAGACCCACTATTTCCCAGATATTACGCTTGTAAGAATCACGTTCTACATAGTATGCACACATATGCCACATTGAACATTGAAACAGCAATAGAACAATTTAATGCATGAAATACAACTATTGTAGTAGGTGAAGATGTTGATTTATTAGTACTACTCACTGCAAGGACTCCATCTGATAAAATTATTTACTTTTTAAAACCTGGGAAGGCGCAGCAACGGACAGAAATATATTCTTCTAAAAGTTTATCAGCTTATCCAAAATGCCAAAACTTTATTTTATTTTTACATGCGATAACCGGGTGCGATACTACGTCAGCAATGTTTAGAAGGGGCAAAAATTCAGTATTAAAATTATTTGAAAAAAATGATTTGATTGACTGCGCAAAAGTATTTACAGAAATTAATTCTTCACCTCAAATACTAATTACTAAAGGAATTCGGTTTCTTCTTGCGGTTTATGGAGCTCCAAAAAAAATTGATTGCATAGATACGTACAGATATTTAACATTTGTAAAAAATACACGAAACAAAAAGCAAGTACAGCTATCTTGTCTTCCTCCAACATCGGCATCTGCTACTCAACATTTGTTTCGAGTATACTATCAAGTTTAGACATGGCAAGGCAATGAACTGAACCCTGAAGACTGGGGTTGGAAATTGATAAATAATACTTTGGAACCGATTCGAACTTTACTGCCCCCTGCTCCAGAAAAACTTCTTAACACTATTTTTTGCAATTGCAAGAAAGGTTGTAGTGCCAAATGTGGCTGTAAAAAAGTAGGGTTGCAGTGTTCTCCAGCGTGTACCAATTGCCAAGGTGTCTCTTGCTCAAATGTTCAATTAAATACAAGAGAGGAAAATTCATGTGATTTTGATGAAGAGACAACTGATTCATCTTCATTTGAACAATTTCTAAGCGCTCATCAACAGGAAGGAGAAGAAGAAGAACAAGAAGAAATTGAAGAAAACATGATTGTTGAAGTTGAATATGAAGAGTATGAGTCAGATTAAAGTAATAAAAAAAAGTTAGAACGACAGTTAAACTCAGTAACCCATATCAATAATCTTCATACTATTAAATAAAAAATAACGTCATAAAGGTTCGTGGAATAGGCCTACCGGGGATACCACGTTAAAAAAAACGCGCCGAGTACACTACCTCACAGGTGGTGTGGAAATGTGTGCATATTATGTAGAACGTGATTCTTACAAGCGTAATATCTGGGAAATAGTGGGTCTTAGAGAAAAAATCATAGGGACCATTTTTATAGAGAATTTTAAGATCTACAACTTTGCTCTGAGGTACTTTTTCGATAAAACTTACCGTTTTCGAGAAAAATCCAAAAAACCTAAAATTTTTACCTTGGGCCCCGAATAAGTCCCTAAGCTCACATGGGACTGATGGGGACTTTTGACACTTTATTCCTTGTGGTAAACCTAAAGTCTCTACGAAGATTTGGCTCTGTCGGAATTTTCTTTATTTCAATTGTCTAAAATGACCGGACTATTGTAAGTCTTTTGGGTATAGCTGGTCCACAGACTCGCAGAGTATAGCGAAGTACAGTATGCTTTGAATAGAGTGATTTTCACTGCATCTGTACAACGCGCAAATCTGCGTGCCAGCATATTCCCTCGGACTGACAATGCTCTGCGTTCCTTTTCCATGTCAGCATCATCTCTAAGGTCCTCGGTAACCAGATGTCCTAAATATTTAAATTGATGCACTCTTACAAGTGGCACTCCGTTCAGTGGCACAAGCCCACCCGATATTAAGTGGTAACCATCGTAAATAACAAAGAATTGCCTCGCATTGAACGTGCCCTTTCCCTATGAGGCATTGGCCCGAGTCCATCAACTTGTGGCATACAGATGTATAGTATACCTCTATTTTTATGAAACAACGGGGTATTTACCATAATTACATTCAAACTCAAACTCAAACTCAAACTCAAACTCAATATTTTTTATTCATTACGATGCAAGAATCACTTTGAAACGTCTTATAGCTAGGTGAGTCTAGGTGCCAGTTCCACGCGACCAAGCGTAGAAGAACAGGCAACAAACTACGTCTCGGTTCCTACTGTTTTTTTATATGATCCTTTTACAAATCAAAAATAGTCTAAAATAATAGCAGTGAAGTTCCAGTGTGGTGCCACTTCACTTAGTCAGACGTATGCAATGCAATAATACAAAAGCAAAAGTTTCAAAGACAGCACACGCTACGCTTCAAAGTTATACTATAGTATCTACACAGCATAGATAAAAATAAGATACGAAATAGTAGGTACAGACATTGCAAATCGACATGTTAGCTTCCTATGGGTAGAGTGACCGGGACATTGGGCCACGCAGTTTTATCATTCATATAGCTATCTAGAGTATAGTACGCTTTCTTTATTAAATTATTCTTAACATAGGCTTTAAACTTCCGAATAGGAAGCTTAGTTGCATTTTCCGGAAGTTTATTATAAAAGCGTACAGTGTTCCCCATAAAAGACCCATTTACCTTCTGCAGGCATTTTGCATTTGACTTCCGATATTATAAATTCCTTCCGATATATCCCGTTGTTTCATAATAATGTTTAATTTCAAAAGTTATAATATCTTACCTGTTGCATTCTATAATTAAATCTGGCTGTGGGTAAAGGTGTTTTGCAATGCATTTAATGCCTAGACCTTCAGGTTTCAAGCTAGTTACCGTTAGCTCGAACTCGTGTTCGGGACCTGAAATACACAATTATACCTACATTTATACAATCATGGTAATTCATGTTCATGGTGGTCTGCCTGCATGCAGGGCGATTCCACACTAAAATAGGTGTATGTTCACTCACGATGTTTTCCTTCACTATTTGAGAGTACTGGCATAGTATACCTACATAAATTTTTGGACCGACACTCATTTGAACCCACGATTTTAGGATCCGAAGACCAAGCCACTAACACTAGGCCACCAGTGATAGCCTAATAAAAAGCGAGTAGGTTCATTATTACAAATTAATTGCAATACTCACTGAAAACGGTCATAGCTTTAGTTTGCATCGCTCTCTGGCCCCGACTTTGAACAACACAAGTGTAGTCTCCACTCAATTCAGGAGTCAGTTGTAATACTCGCAGAGTTTGCCGCTGTACTGGATGCAAAACTGAAAAAAATAAAGTAGGGACAGCTGTTTAACTTAATCACAAGGTACAGCGTCGAAAGTAAGTACCTACTTAGTATAAGTAATGACTGTTTCGGGCTATTTATATGCTCAAATATTTCAAAAGTGTTTTTTGACAGCTCTCTGGCCACAGTTTGGTAGGTACCTACTGTTAGCCAGTTTTGGGAATAGGACATCACTACTGAGACCGGGCAACGAGGCACATCACTAGTCAGGGTATAAAAAGATGGCGTCGTAATCGTATATAGATTATTGTTTTCCGTGTTATAACCTGTATCTATTAACTTACTGGGCGTCCTATGTGATAGATCAAGTCGCCCTGCCAGCAACCCGCTGACTGTAGGCTCTTTCCCTTGGCTCCACTCGTACACCTGACTTCCATTGAAGAGCCACTGCACTATGACGTCATCAGCGGCTCCAGAGTAAACGCATTCTAATGACGCGCTGCTGCAGTCACTTGCAATGATTTCGGGAACCAAAAGGTTGTCTATTCGAACGCTTAAAATATCTGCAACCAATTTTTAGCTCTAAATGTTTGGAGATTTATATATAAAAATAACGAAGAATTCAGTGTATCATACTCAGAGCAAGTCATACGCTGCCTACACTTCAAAAAAATCGGCTTCATTATTTCATAGTCTTCATAGTTTTCATAGTATTTCATAGTACTAACAATGCTATCGTGTAGGTAACCTTTTTATCAAAGTTACAGCTGAATTAAATACTTCGTCTAGAAAATTTCATTTTTTTTTATCGTCTTTCTAATCACAAAGTATCATAGCAACTCCTTTTCAACTTACTAGTCATGAGCAAAAATCCTTGGGCGACTGGTTCAATAAAAGTTTTTAGAATCATTTCAAAGCAACCACAGATTAACCGATGTTTTTGCTCGAACATTAACTGAGGAAGTCTCTCCTCTCGTGCACTTTCATGGACGGCCGGCACTAGTGAAATATTATGATACAATGTCCATAGCAAGTTTCTATTCCATGCAGTGGCTAGGCTATCAATTAAACGTGTATATGCAGTGATGCGAGAGTTCCTAGCATACCATCTCGTGATAGCTACAAGCAAGATATCTTCGCTACAGATTTATATTTCCACTGTTATTCGTTTGACCATCCGTTTGATATAATATAATACATTTACATAATAATATACAGGGTGTTCCAGAAATCAACGTCAAGCCGTAAACGTGCGATGGGCCAAGTCATGATAGTTAGCAGTAAAATATTAAAAAAAAATTGACATTTTATCTTTCGAGTTTGAGCTCAGCTGTTTCGTGTTTTTAAGGTTCTGAAAGCTACACAGAAGGACCTTACAGTTTCGACATAGCCTACAAATCACTACTCTTCTGTCATCATAATCATTTTGTCAACCAGAAGTCTACTGCTGGATATTAGGCATTTCCAGGAAGAACTATTTTTAATGGCCCTCTCCATTCACCGACTTTCCCGCGATCCTAATAATTTCGTCGGTCCCTAAACGAGTAGGGTGGGTGAGCTTTCTACGTTTCGCCTCTAAGTTCGTGTTAGCCATTCGAGGTAAATAATTTATTGCACTTATGTTGTTAGATACCTACACTCTACAGGTGATACAGTAGACTAGTTTCAATACTAGACCCTGTTTGGGCCCTCAACTATTTTTTTCCAATTTGGTGGCGCTAATTATTCCCGAACGGTTGTCGGTATATCTTCGATACCTTTTGTTCATTGTAGTATGGGCAAGTGTGCTTATAGTGAACCATTTCTTATGATGGATCTGAACATAATACTCCCGACTACAACAACCTATAGACTTTTAAAGAGGTGGACCGTGGATCGAGGTAGTGTAAAAAATCTTGGGGAGGTCTTGACCCAGCAGTGGGACAGTTAGCTATACTTAGAATAAAAGAAAATGTTATCATATGGCAACTTTGTTTTAATTAACGATAAACGTTCATTGGTTGTAAACACACCACAAGCATATTATAATAGTTCTGTGGTTGTATAAAGGTTAATTTTAAATAGAAGATTTGTTCGATTTACAATTTTGAAGATTTACAATCACTACACAGAAATCATTGAGCGCTGGTAGGTATTTACACTGCTGAGATTGTATGCAAGCTGCCTTCATTATGGCTACAGTCTTTGGTAAACAAGATTAATAGTAATAAATTAGGTGGGTAGGTATGTACCCAAATAATAAAATAATAATGTCAATACAGCAAGCTAATATTATGTCACATGTATTTGCAATAGATGGTACTTTTGCTGTATAATTATTTCTCTACTTTTGTAACTTTTCCATATAAAATGCGTGCTAATTATGATTGATATAATATACAGCAATCAAATATTTTTGATCGGTCAATTAGATCCGTAATCTAACCTTAGTCGACAAAACATAATTTATAAACAAAAAAGCTACCTTACTACTTACTTAAATAAATCAGACTAATATCGTTACACATAACTTGGCCATTCTCTTTAAAACACAATAGAATCCGTTTTGTAAGAAGAGAGAGCAAGAACTTTAACATCTTTAACTGTATTTTTTACCAAAATTTCTATCACAACGTGATAATTGCTTAACAATACCCTTTAGGCAGGGTGCAAACGTAGACACTTTTGGAGTCTGCGCCGTAAGGTATGTATCAGTTCTGAATCAGAACTTCTGATAAATAGAAAATAATTTTAACAATAAAAATTTAAACAAAACATCTATCTAATCTTATATAACTAATTGCTTCTCCAGTAAGTTTATATTTGGCATGGCATGAACTAATTTGGCAATCATGGTTTACCTTATAAAATAGGGAAGAATATAATTACAGTGTCATTGTCATACCCCACTCCACTTAGCCCATAAAGGGGGTTTTTCAGGGCTCCTTTTTTTCTTTAAAATAAATATAAAGAAACGTTTTACATTACCACTTTTCTAATAATATCTGCTGTCTGAGGACAATGCACTTAAGTTACCTATAACATTTTTAGGGCCTATTTTACAGATGACTATTCAACTGATCAAATATTTGATACATAGCTGTTAAATTTTTGCTTGCAAAATTTTAGATTAACACCTGTCAAATATTGAATTGGTTGAATAATCATGCAAAAACTTTACTATAAGTAAATATATAAACTGTCAAATATTTGGTTACACATAGCATAGATCTACACTTACATTCATTAAATATTATTTCTTATTTACAATGGCAACCTAGCTGTGGAAAATAACCACTAATCATTGGTAAAATTTGTTGCCTAAGCTGCTTGGCAAAATAACACTATGAGAATCGCTCAAGTGAAATATTTGGCATAAATAGTTGAACAAGCAATAACTACAGCTACTAGAACACACAGACAACACTTTATAAGTGCTCTGTGAACAACATCAAGTTCATATCATAGTAATAAACTTAGGTAATGTATTTTAAATTTTGCACTTATTATTATTTGTGTTTTTCTCCATTAGTAGGACTGCCACAGACCACGTTACAAGAATTATGTCTCGTCTTGCGAGGACAATCAGCATCTACGTCAGCATCGGCAGCTACAGATGTTAGGGCAACAGTTTTGTCAAAATCAATTGTGGTGTATCCATTTTTTGCAGTAGGTACATTCTCATTTGATGTGGTAGTATTCTCAATACTGCTTTGAGATGCAAGTTGACTACGTCTTTGGAATAAATGTGAAGTACTAATATCAATCTTTGGGCTGCTGTATGACTGGCTTGGTGGTGAAACTAATTCTCTCTGCATTTTCAATATCTCCTTATTTGCATCAATATCGAGCACAGCATAGTTTACTTCCAACTCTTCAAGTGAGGTTGATGTATATATGTCCAACTCTGAGAACTTTTGGTTATAATCAACACTGAGAGCATGTTTACCACTTTTAATATAATCCACTACCTCACCCAATAAAATATTGGCATAAATAGGTTCTGGTTTGGGGCCTAGAGATAAGTTGCAGTATTCTACTTGCTTTGACACACACGGTTTGGGTGGTATTGGAGGAGGCTTTTCATACCATTTTATACATTGCAATTTCTCATTGATGTTGATATAGCACCTTCCTGCCTCTTCAGGCTCCAAGCTTAGGTGTGCGTAGTGCTCACTGCCAATGCTCAGAGTGGGAGATAATGGAGTTTTGTCTTCATTCTTAGGAATATTAGAATTGTTACGGCTACTTTCTATGAAACAAGCCTCTTCATCGTCTCTTACTTGGAACATGCCCCAATCTTGTTTGAAAGTGTTTCTAAGCATGGCAAGATCTCTATTGAAGTCATTAGAGTACACATGCACAGGGTTGGCCGCTGAGTCTCCTTGATTATTATTATGTTCTCTTTTAAAATCTCGCACCTGATACACATTGCTGGCATGATTTAGGCTAGTTTGTGAATGTGGATAGAGGGGCAACACCTCCAAAATATCAGCACTTGATGATGATCTTACAAGTTGATTGGTGTTCCTTTCAACTCCTACAATTGGTACATTTGCTGAAATATTACCATTGTTGCCTGGTCTTAAATTATCTGGCTGACCATTGTCTATTGAAGACCGATGAACCACACTAGCTTGCAAGGTTTGTCTGCCCTGAGAAGATGAATTTGCACGAGAGACTGGATATGATGTGGAATCATGAGACACATTTCTCAATTGTATCTGGGTTTGCAATGCTCGGAACAATATAGAGGCTCTTCTACACCTGAAGGCATATATCCCTGGACCAGTCTCACACCTTCGCCCTGCAATGAACATTTTATATATTATCTAAAGGGTATGTTCCAACTGATGTAATATAGAAAGCATATTGTAATGTTGGTTTACCAGATTCAAAGCTGAATACTTCTCCTTCGAATCCATATCTCCTGAGAGAGTGCAATGGCCACACAGTTGATTCTCTTCCCTCTCTATACAATACAATATTTGCGTCTGTTAATTCGAGTAGACCGGAACAAAGGTCTGCCCCGTGTTCATCGATGTTGACGACGCGAAACAGATTAGGGCTTAGTTCCAAAGGTTCTTTTTTGCTGTGTAAGCACCCCATTACATGACCGGGATCTTCTGAGGTGATAAATCAAGTCTCTCTCGATAGTTGGTCACACTTTGTACCCTTGGGTTTGTTGGTAGGATCATTTATAGTTGAAAGATCTAAGGATTTGAAGACAGCACACTTTTTTCTTTTATGGGGCCTGGAGAAGAGAACTAAGAACACAAAGATCTGTAAGGAGATTAGGGAGAGAAGTCCCGTTAGTTTACTGTATTTTGAAGAATATTAAAGAAAGGGAAAAGAAGGCGCTGCGCTGGGAACTTGGGAAGCGATAATCCTTGGCGATAATGAACGGGCCAGGACATTTCACGTTCTGTTCTGTGATGTAGTAAGACCAGTTAATGAACACCCAGGTAATGTCACTGCTTCTGGAAATCATGAAACCGCGCTCCTAGTAGTCTAAGATCCCGCTATAGAAGGACCTTCACCGAGCTGGTTATTTAATGAAACGTATTTTATATTTTATTAAACATGCCAATAAATATATTCTTTATGGGTTGCCTATCAAATTTCAGTCCAGGATAATTATCATTAATTAATAATTTAAAAAAAAAAAAAAATGTTTCCACTGGTTTGTTTAATAGACAAATTCTATACCAATCGAAAGTATAGTATAACTAACGGGTCTACGATTTTAAACTGGGTGTACATTAGCCGGACTCGAGGCGTTAATCTAATGTACACCACAGGATTTTGTATGGTTCGGTATGACATAGACATAACTCTTGACATGAAAATGACTGACATGCTAATATTATGGGGTTACTGTGGTATTACCAGCTGCCAGTTTACTTTTGTAGCTTTTTAGCAAATATTGACTCATCACATCTTTTCAGCTTTTATTTTAATCAAGTAACGTTATTCAAAAGGTTGTTAAGGCAAATTTTAGAATCAAAATAATTTACTCGTATATATTTAAGAAACCAACATACATTCAACGGGACGCTCTTTTTATATTTTTGCTATGTAACCCAGCGCAACACCAAGTAAAATAAGCAATCAAAGAACCAAAGCGTCTCTTCTCGCTTACCTACTTGTTTGATCCTTCTGATTCGTTTTAGTTTGAGTCTATTTTGCCGTTTTAGCACGTCGTTTTGGTTGTTCTGAAAATTACGGCACATTTCACGCGTTTATGTGTATGTATATTAACTTCGTATCGTATCGTGTATACATATTATTTACTTTGCGTGATTATATTAATTATTGAATAAGGTACAAACTATAGGTCTACCAGAATCTCATAGCATAAAAATAAATAAAAAAAATGAGATTTTCATATGGTAACGTCCATTGTCACCTGTTTAATCAAATTAATCAAATACCAGAGACATCAATAAAAATTAAACAGTATCAAGATCGTTTTTTCCAATTTTCCCAGCATTGTACACAACAAATTTTTATTTGTCAATTTGCCATGAGATTCTTTTCACAAAAGGTTACCGTGTTTTTTTTTTAACTATTACAGCACTTTTAATAAACCCAGCTGGCAACACTGGGGTCATGTAAGGACTGCCGATTTGTCGGGAATTCCCCAATGTGCAAGGAATTTCTCTGTTCTGTGTAGGTATATCTGATGTATAGGTAGGTATATCTGATGTATAGGTAGGTATATCTGATGAATTATACTTCGTACTATTTTTCAAATAATTTATATTGCTATGCTGTATGTTACCAACCATTTAAAATATTTTAAAACTTAACAATGATATATTCTAAAGTAGGATAGGTCGCAGTTTTACTCGATCAGTTTGAACAATTCGTTTCAGCTACGCGTCTCTTTTTAGTGTGGAGTAAAGATGAGACAACAACAATACGTTACATAAAGACGATCGAAATGAGTTGTTGTCTCATTATTTCTCGATACAAAAGAAAGAGACACGTAAGTGAAACGAATTGTTCAAACTGATCGAATAAAACTCAGACGAGGGGTACTAATATATCGACAAACTTGCCTACATTACATCTATACTAATATTATTTGCGAAGTTTTTTCTATAGACATGATAATTCTTTATCCAAATAAATTACGTTAATCATCACAGGTATTTTATTTTGAACAAAACATCTTGGGAGATCTAATCGTTTTGAAATAACTCCGCCACCGCGCAAATGAGCCGAGCTGTCCTTAAGTCGCTACGGAACGGATGTGTCAGCGAATTTAAATTTGGTTTTGCTATATTTTATTGCATAATTATTAAACATATTTTTTAAATAAATAAGTGCGTAATAAAGCCATTTCGTTAATTTCTGTGTATATTTTATTTGCGACCCGTGCGAAGCTGGGGCGGATCGCTAGTCATAACATAAAATGCGAATACTTAGGTACCTAGCATAAATACTAACCAGACTAGGTGGGTTCTAATAGGATGTTTTTGTAACCCTATGCTTATGTACTTTTATTTCAATTGCAATCAAATTGATACAGTTGTTAGGCAGTGATTGAGCCACAAACCTAAAATGGTAGATAGGTTACATAGTGCAATTCACGAAGACGCGGTGGCGGAAGAGTGCGGGCGGGGAGTTTGCTCCGAGCGGCAGTCGCGAACCGCAGTCTATTCATTGTAGTGTGCGTGTGCACTCATAGGTAATTAGTGTGTACCAATAACACTCAAACATTGACGGAAGCTTGCACATATATACTATAAACGGTTAGGAGGAATAGTGGGGCGCGCCTTCGTGGATTGCACTATCTATTCAAAATAGTACTTAGTTAGGTACCTACCTATTTGATTATTATTTTATCTAAAAAATATCCTTGCGCTACTTAGGCTGTAGTAGAGAAGTTTATACTCTTCTTCTAGAATTTTAATCTTTTTCTCAGTAAGTGCCAGGGCTTGAAGCAATTGTGCAGATCCCTTCATCTTCTGCTCTTCGAGAACAATCCTTTCATGCTGTATATGTTTCCAAATAGAATCAAACCAATGTAGTGATTCGAAGTTAGTATCCTGAAACAAAATGTTGCAAAAGTTCAAGTATAATTATTTGAAATTTTATGATTTTGTTTTTGTTTATACCCCGAGCCGACTAATGGCAGAGGTGGAGCGGGACGTCATTTACTGCAATAGTTTTTAAATAAATAAATATTCACACAAAATTAAGCTGGGCTCGTACTATGAGAACCAGACAGAAAACAGACATTCTCATCTTCTTCGGTCTTAGGTACTAGATAATAGTGACGATTGGTATGTAAACCCCACTAGGTACTAGATAATAGTGTCGATTGGTATGTAAGCCCCTCTAGGTCTATTGAAAATCGTGAAGGTACTTTAGGTACCTATCATAGGTACGTAGGTACTTTAACTTTCCTGCTCACGTTTGGACGTGGGCAGGAAAGTTGCCTCTTTCGCTCAGCTCCATACCAAACGCCTGTCACTAACCTACCTAATTAATAAATACTCTCTTAAATTTCCAGATCATCTCCTAGAGAACGTAATTACGTATACTAAGTCGAGTACGAAGAAAGGAAAGTCCTGAAAATAAAGAAGATGGTTTTTTATAGTTAAATTGTGATATACCTGATCCAGTAATCTCAATATATAGGCGATCCCCATGGCAAAGCCGTCGTCGGTGAATGCAGCGCCCACTTTATTTTTCTTAGACATTTTATCTTTCGACAATATCATGTGTTCAACGAAATTCAAAGTTAGAGGTGGGACAATAACATAAAAGTTTTTGAGATGAATATTCTTCGGATTCCGAAACACAGGAGCAAATACATCGACAAGGAGCATGAAATATTCCGTGCCTTGGATGAAGTTGGAAACCAGTCCATTGATGTTTTGATCTAAGTTATCAGCAGAATTCACAGTAAGAGATCGCAAATTATTTTCTTCAGTTAGCATTTTGAAGGAAACATGGTCATCGAGAGTTGGTAAAAACATGGTGGCGTCAGAACAGCAGTGGCGGCCACCGGATCTCACCATACGGACATATCCCATTGCATTTCCTATTTGACTGATCAGTTCTCTGAACAGATCTAAATAACTTAGACCATCCTCATTCAAACCCAGGGTTCTTATACCTCTGTTGAATTTTTCAGCACTTTTGTATGGATACATGTTTCCATTTATAACAGCATTATCTTTGAAATTTCTCAAGTCTTTGATCAATCTAGATTTTATGTGTTCATCATACATGAATTGAGAAAAAGTAAAAAATTTCTTCTTTAAAAATTGGTATGTGAAATTCACTGTTGTATTCATTATTCCAGTGCCATGGGTTCGAATTGAGTTTGCAATGTGTCTGATATTTATTGAATTCAAATGTTTATTATTGCTGCTCTTTTCAATGAATATTTGGTTATTAAGATTGTACAAATATTTTGAGACGAAAATATGTATATTTCTCATAATTTCCAGCACATCCAATCCCTGCTCTAAGGTTTGTGTGGGCAGGTTGTCTTGTACAGTTGACAAGTTAAATTTAAATCTTGCCATTTGGCGCATCTCTCCATAAGTTTTCCAATCTGATAGGACCACTGTTGTTAAATTATAATACATCACAGAGAGGTAATGCTCTACTGATGGCACCACACACATGTACAGACAAAGGATCCTGAAACTGTCTGTTATCAGTAGTATTTTCTTAGTCATATCAAATGTAAATGGATTCACCACATCCAATTGAAGATGAGAGTGTATGTGCAGACGTAAATTGGTTTCAATATCTTGACTGACGGACTTCAAGACTTTATCCACAACTATTTCCTTCACATTTTTCAGAAACATGTCAGACTTCTTTGCTTGATACAATTTATCAGTGTTATGCAATAAAGCAGCACAGTCCTCCAAAACCATGACAAAATATTTAAGTTTCAAAGCATTTATCTGAGCACTGAAATTCTGTTCAAAATAAATAGGTATGATGTTTTGGTGCCACAGTAGCCAAGAACAGTTGCAGTATTTTTCCATGTTATTAATGTAATTGGACAGCGTTTGAATTTTTTCAAGAAGCATTCCAAGTCTAACATAACTATCTTCTAGATATGTGGTGCCCGGGACGAAGGCCAGCGCCACGCTGGCGGCCACGTTCCGCTCTGCAGTGGGCGCGCCCTTCAGCGCTCGCTCGCCGATTACGATGCATGTCAGCTCATCTAGTCGCTTGTTCGCGTAATTTTTATCAGTCATCAAAGTTTTCTTTACTTCTGCCATTGATGCTGTGGCTTGAAATATGAGGTGCTGGATTATCATGTTGATAGACGTAATTATCTCATTCCTGTGGCGACTTATGACATTTTTCAAGCTCTTCAATAAGTCTATGATATCAAATAAGGACTTCAACATACTTTTAGGTAGTGGTATACCCAAAGCAAGATGTAAATTAATCAGGGTCAGAACGGAGAAATTAATGCTGGATACAATATCTAAACCTTCCAGAAGTGTTTTGGTGTGCAAATTCATTTCTGCAGCATTAAGTTTGAAGTGGTTTGGTGAAAATATACTTTCCATAGTGAGGACCCACTGTGAGCTTATAATTTGTAAGTTCAATATGTCTTTGGCTAAACCTGACTTGGAGGTAGCAATAAAAGCTTGACGTGCTTTGAGCATAGTTTGACTGACCTTCTCATGTTTTGCACACAATGTAGGTACATGCCTATGGAGAAACTGTTCGGGGAACCATAGGGTAGTCCCAATAACATAAATGCTGTGTGCCTGCAAATAAAATAATTTTATTGATATCAAAATTCTTACAAATGTAAGTTAACAAATAGGTACAATATAACATACCTTTGTATTAAGTTCAATCAAATTTTTGAAAACTTTTTTGTCATTATTCCCAAATAAATGTGCACTAAACACAAACAAGGCATTAACTTTGATGCATTTGTACATAATATCCACATTTGTTTGCTCCAGCGCTAACTTTTCTAAGTTCATGATAGCCTGCCGAAGGTACTGTGTGAACTCTCCAGCCACTAATGAACTGTTTTTTCTAATTAAAGATTTTCTGAGAGTGGATATACTTCTGAGAGAATTCTGTACAATATCATCATTCATAACTCTTGATGTAACAATATCTACAGCTCCAGTCAATGCTTTAAATTTTTCTTCTGTTAAGATGAGGGTTTCTGGTGCATTGCTGTACAATCTCAAGTTTTTGCTGTATTTACTCCAGTTTGCTGGTAATGATGTATTGGATATCAACATTTCTATAAGTATAAGAACTGTGAACATTTCTCCAATGTGATTTATAAGGTAATGCAGTTGGATCCCATCTGCAAAATGTTTAAAATAAAAATAATAAGAATTTATTTTGTTGATTAAGCTAAGTTAAAGCCAATTGGGAAAAATCCTTACTCAAATTGATAACTTCCTCGTTGTAAATAGCTAGAACCTGAGTGCAAAGATTGCGAAGTGTATCATCACAGCGAGTGATGAATGCACTGAGTGCACAAATTGCTTCCATTTGGGAGCTAATATCATTGTTGCTGTATTCTTCATACACAGACAGAAACATAAAATGCCTAAAACAAAAAATCAAGTTTATCAATTAAACATAAATCAAGAATAATTCCCTTGGGTTCAATTCTTTAATAGCTTCCTGGTTGCAAATTTTGCTAAGCTGAAAAACGATGTCACCAGAGTTTGCCATGGACTCTTTTTATAAACGGTTTTTTTTCGATTTCTGTACATAGCTAAGAAAGGGTAACAAACCTCTCAAATGCTTCCAGTTTAAGTTGTTTCACTTCAACACACAGTGAAGTCAGCACACTTAGAACTTTTGTCATCATAGTATTATCAGATGATACCAATTCTATAACTGAAACATGCTCGACTGGTGCATAATTAAGTTGTATGGGCCTACAAGCTTTATTTTCATCCCACCGATTACCGCCGGAGATGGAATGAAAGTCTTGAAGTTGAGTTTTGAAAAATTGCCCATACTTTTTCAGCAAATTAGTGCTGGCTTCTTTCTCCACATCGGTACCCATGACAATTTGTAGATTAATAACAAAACAACACAATACAAATCCGTAGTGATACGTGAGGTGAGAAAAGGAATTAAGCCAATACAAAACAAAGCCAAACACAACACGTCAATGTGACACACGGACACACGTATCCATTTTTTTTCCGCTCATTACGAAGCAGGCTAAAGTACCAAGACCATACCACCCACACGTATTATCCAGTGTTGCCAGTTGCCAGTGGCAACAAAAAAAAGTTCAAAGTCAAGGGTTCGGTTAATGTCTTGTTAATGTACGGCCAGTTAATGTACACCCTTATTTCAACCTTTTTTCAACTGTGCAAATAAAGAGACCAAAGAGAGAGACTCTTAAGCGAAATGAACTATCGAGTAAAACTGCGACTTGCCCTTCTGCTGCGTAATTTCGGTGGTATCTAAAGTTTCTAGCCAACAATAATTGAGGTCATAGCTCAAAGTGAGAGCAGCAGTTGGAACGAGTGATATCCTAATTTGAACGAAAATGTTTTCGATGATTTTGAAAAAACAGCCACCTTTTTGCCACCATATTGGCCACCACGGCAAAGCCAAAGCCAATGACCACCGACTTGTTTAATGACTGACATAACTTAAAAACTCAAAAACTCTTTATCTAGAGCTCTCTCTAAGGGTCAGTTCACACCGAGACGCGACGCGGCGCGACGCTGCGCGCACATTTTTCATAGAGCGACTCAGAATATACTTTATTCACTACACGAAAAGATACACATTACATTGTGAGAATTCAGATTACGTTGCACCACGCAGCACTGCGCCTCGAGGCTTTTGAGTATCGTCGCGTCGCATCGCGTCTCGGTGTGAATTGATTCTAATTGACACTGGCTTTGTCCGAATGGACAGAGGCCTTATAATTAGGAAGAAGAAGAGTTGTTTGTGTTGTTGTTGTTGAGTCAACCATGGGATAGGCCGGATGTGCAGTGAGCAATGCAGAATTCAAAGTTTTGCTTTGCTCTGTAAAAAAGTACCTATTCCTGGGCAACACAATTACCTATTTCACTATGAACTGAGACGCTTCATGAAACAAACTAACAGTGAAGTGAAAAAGAAGGTACCTATTTACTAGTTTAAGATGCCAAAAAATTAAGTTTACACTAACCCTATTAGTTTATGGCTATAGATCAATAATCGAGAGAGAGAAGGTACCTACGGACATCTATATCACTCACTAAAATAAGAAGCTCAACTGAAAACAAAATGAAAACAGAAAAACTTCTTTTGGATGGGAAAGAATACAATAATGTCAATTTTATGATTGGACTGAGCCTTGCAATATCGTCCAGTGTGTTCATCGGGTCCAGCTTCATAATTAAAAAAATTGCACTGAAAAGAATTCATTCATCAGGAAGTGTGCGAGCGTCAGCTGGAGGATTTGCATATCTGAAGCAATGGATGTGGTGGCTTGGACTTATAACAAGTATGTTGTCTATCAGGGTTCTTTATCTTCTAAAGTACTCATTTTTATAAATTATCAGTATGTGTACAGTATTAGGCTCTGATTAATATTTGATGTTTGTTTTAGTGGGCATAGGAGAGGCAGCCAATCTACTAGCATATGCCTTTACACCCGCTGCATTGGTGACCCCATTAGGTGCCTTGAGTGTTTTAGTTGCTGCAGTACTTTCTTCAAAATTTCTCGATGAAAAACTTAACATCATTGGAAAGGTAAGTTTTCTTTTTGAATCTTGTATTATGCCTTGTGTTGAATATTATTGTAATCTGTAATATTTGTTTTTCAGATTGGATGCTTTCTTTGTATTATTGGATCCATTATTTTCGTAATACATTCACCAAAATCGGAAGAAATCAAATCTTTTCCTGAATTAGTATTAATGTTGGGTGACTACATGTTCTTATCATATGTAGGGAGCATAGTTTTAATGAGTTTTATTCTTAAGATAGTATTTGTTCCTAGATTTGGAAACTCAAACATTGCCATTTATTTGTTAATGTGTTCAGGTATAGGAAGCCTAACAGTAGTATTTTGTAAAGCTGTTGCATTGGGAGTAAAAGAAACATTTTCGGGGCCTCACAATAATTTTGCTAACTATATATTTTGGATACTTTTTGTTGCTGCAGCATTGTGCATAATGACTCAAATGAATTATTTGAACAAGTCCCTCGACATTTTTAACACTAGTGTTGTAACACCTGTATACTATGTTATGTTTACTGTCTTAGTAATTATTGCCTCGGGTATACTTTTTAAAGAATGGCATAGTATGGGATTCCAAGATATATTAGGCTGTGTCTGTGGTTTCTTAGTTGTTATAACTGCAGTTATTATGTTAAATGCTTTTAGAGATGTGGATATTTCAATAAAAGATATGAACTTTAACAGGAGAAACAGAAGAATAACACAAAATATTGAGGCTCAAGAAAACAACAGACTAAGAACAAGATAATGTTAGTAACAAAAATTCATAATGTAAATAGATAGATAATTAAGTAAGCCTAGGTACCTACTACTTAATATAAGATTAAGCGCTATAGTCTTTTGTTGTGATTTAAGTATGATTGTAAATAAGGTATGTGATATTTTACTAATCTAAGTGATCAAGGTGTTTTTTCAACATGGTACTGTAATTATGGTACTTTTATGGTATTTATTGAAATAAAACCAGTTATAATTCTATTGCTCAAAAATTCTTAAGTTATCACCAATAGTGTCATCATTATAATAGTAATAAACTATGATACTAGGCTTTAAGATACACTATTCAGATCCTAAATAAATAATTAAATGCTTTAAGAATGTAATACCATTGGACTGTCACAAGTATACAGTAACAGAATTGTAAATAAATGTGCGGCAAATAGGGCAAGTTCGTTGGTAGCCATAAAGCCGTCGGCAACATTCTGTGCACAGGCAGATGTGGCGGCAAGGCAGAGTCAGAACACATTTCTGTCGTTCCTGGCAAATTACACAGAGCACATCAGAACCATTGTTGATATCATCTGAATCTGGTGTTTCATAAGTCTCACTCATAATATCGCTATCAGGGAACATTGGCATTTCTGGGTTTGTGATGTAATTGTAACACAAATGGTATAAGTACATTATGCTTCTTACTATAGTCCAATATGAATTCACAGCATTTATCACAATAGTATCTTTGAAATGCACGCACAACCGCACTATAATGATAGCACATATTATTCCCAAAAATGATTCTAAAGGCACTTCTGTTAGGTAATTTGTAAAAGTCAATAACCTCATATATGCATCCACAATTGAATTAAAAAATAAGCTCAGTGAATACTTTATTGTTGATTGTATCAATTGAGGAAGATGAATAGGGATAAATGTAATTAAAAGCCAAGTTGTTTCCCCGAATAATACAGCCACATTAATCAAAAGCTTGAAAACTTCGCTCACTACAAGAAGAATGGAATTTATAAGTGACTTTAAGGAAGACAATACAGCTACAAGTTTATCACTTAAACCAAAGCAAACAAACTCTAGACCATTTTGTAACAATATGAATTGTTTATAAGCAGAGTAAGCAATGTCTTTTGTTGAATTTGGTATTTCAGTGAGCACAAAAACATTATCTTCGTAGACAATATGAAAAAATCCAATGACACTGTCGAGAACATTTTTTACTGAAGTGAATACCCATATTATTGCCGACAATATAATTTCTCCTGTAAAAGATGCTGTAATAATTACATTCTGTAATGTTAGGGCAATCAAACTAATTGCTTTAGCTACATAGGCGATCATTACTATTGCATATTTATTTTAAAAGGCATCCAACCGAATCACGGATCGTCTTTCCGAACTTGTCTCCTGTGAGCTCAGCTCTGCTCAGCCTGTAGGTGCAACATAAACGGTCGGTTCCTCTTCCTCAGCCCGCAGCAAAGTACGTAGTTTGTACGCAAAAAAAGCGAATCCTTTTCAAATTTGGTTTGGCTGACGCTAACGGCTGGACTGTTTTTATCTGTATGTATCATGGACGAAATAACAAATTCCAAAATAAACTAAACGGAATGGAAATTTGCATGGATTTAATCCCTCTTCCCTGGGAAATTGTAAACGGATTATTTTCTTTTGGCCGATCTTATTTTCACGAAAAAAGAAGAAGCAGATTTCTATGGTGTATGTGTGCGTATACGTATGTATATCTACATTTGTGTGCGTAAATCTTATATTTAAACTGTCAAAACTGACATCTCAAACTGTCAAATATCAAGAGGTCAATGTCATGCTTGCTTCTGCTTGCTACTGTTCTATATTTCTTGCTAGGCTATTTCGAGATACGAGCTAATATTTACGAAATAAAATCCACCGGAATATTAACTAAGACAGAAATGCGATGGCTGCAACAGCATCGGTAATTAATCATCTGTCTTATTATTATCATCTGAAGAGTATTTACCATTTCCTACAGCACAGACGACTCCAATACCTCCAGCAGCGTTGGGAACCAACCGCTCATAGTCAACTCCTACGCATAGTTACAACTGGGCAGTCATCAATAATGAGAAGAACATTTAATTCTTCAGGGCTGGACACCTCTGCCGCATGCCAGACACCTCGTGGGCTTTCATCTTCAGTGGGCTGAAGATGTGTGTCAAACTTAGCGCTAGAAGGTGGTAGACCCGACTTTAGTGGGTGTGTGATGTGTGTTTATAACCCTGCCAAAAGTGTGATATATGTATATATATATGTATATGTATATTGTGGACAATTCACACAACACTACCCAGCCCCAAACTAAGCAGAGCTTGTACTATGGGAACCAGATAGCTGATATAATACATTAATATTTTTTTTTTCTTGTAAATACTTAGAATACAATATAACACCCAGACAGAGAACAAACATTTATATCAGATAGGTCAGATTGTGAATGAAGAAACTTGCTATATGTGTGTGATGGAGTAACTACCTACTAAAGATATCTACAATGTTGTATAAATGTTTTTATAGCGTTGAAGATTTCATTTAAATTATTTTATATTTTCTTTAAGAATTATTATTCTGAATTGATTATTGTTATTATTCTCACACTGATTTATTTTAATTTAACTTATATTTTCTACTTTTTGTTTGAATTTTGTATATTGGTCGCCGATGAAGTATGTGAGCCATTTTTTTACACACCCTATGATCTTATAATTGTACCATACTTCTTGCAAATAAATATATTTCATTTCATTTTATTTGTACCAACTGTCGAACTACTCAGTAAAACTACAGATGCAGAGTTATTGGTGAAAGAGACTCATTTCCTGTAGGTTTCATTTGCTCGAACTAGATATTATGTAACTATGCTACTCGGGGATAATTCAGCATTAAAGAGGCGAAAGAAATTTATCAGTCCAGTAGTTTTTGAGTTTATTCGTTAAAAAATACAAATCTGTATAATAATGATGATGACAATAATACCTACCTAAGTACCTATAAGTACATACCTACCTATTTGCTGAGAAGTCCCATTATCACACAGAACGCCTACCTATACATACATAATATGATTAAGTATTATGATTACACGCTCCTCTGAATCCACCATCAGGTAAGCTCGTTGGCAGAGAGCACTGGTGGTCTAGTGGTAGCGGACCCGCCTTCCGATCCTTAGTCGTGGGTTCAAATCCAGTCGTGTACCAATGAGTTTTTCTGTAGAAAAATGTATGTGCACTATGCCAGTAAAACATCGTGAGGAAACCGGCGTGTTGTAGAACCTACAAAAGTTCGAGCAACTCGTTCGTGTCAAGCGCCACGCAATAAGGGCCCACTAGAGGCCTTGCGGAAACCAGCCCGCACATCAAGTGTGGATGATGAATTTGCCGGAGCTCGTTGGCATCAGTGCCTTGTCTACCTTATTCATAATAGGTAGGTACCTAAATAAGGTAGGCCTAATGATGATGATGATGATGAAAAGGTACCTCTATGTAGGTAGACAAGTCTATCTACCTATTTGCTGAGAAGTCCCATTTTACACACAGAATTCCTACCTACCTAAGAGCTGGTAATCATTTTAAACATAGGTATTCAGCTTCTGAATCCACCATCAGGTAAGCTCGTTGGCATCAGTGCCCACCTTACTCATAATACCTAACTAAATGCAGTAGATCTACAAAATCATGTAGGTAAATAAAACAAACATTCCACAGGATGGATGTTAGCAATGACCTACTACGCGGGCAAAGCCTGCCGCGGGCGGCCGCTAGTTCATAAAATCTACAGTCACGAAAAACGCCTTGGGATGCTTGCTACTAACTATTATCTATTCTGTGAACCGTCACAGAATAGATAATAGTTAGTAGCAAGCACCCCGTGTCATAGTAACTACTAGCGTATCTGTAATTCGGAAATATCTTAGATTCACGAAATCTAACATCATCATCACCCTATCCCGAACCTTATCCCATACTAACTATCCTTTATTCCATGTCGTGAGAAACACCGCTTTTTTTTTTACATTCTAGTTGCATTCGGTAAAAGCCAAGGCAGGAGAAGTATGACTTCCTTAAAAAAAATGTTTACTAAATGTTTGCTAGTGTGTATCATCAACTTATTATTAAAAAATGATGAAAGCTTTAATTAAAAATCGATGATAGATGAATGCAGTAAGATTTAACTTAAATAAGCTTACAGAGAAAGAATAAAGAAAGAAGATGAAGAAAGATAGTGGAATATTACAGAAAACTTTAACCCAGAAAGCTCAAATTAAAATTAAAAAAAAGTTTTGATAAACATGTCGTGGTGAATATTGCGTAAATATAAGAGCGCCGTTTTCTTTTCGCATTGGCATTTGACATTTCGCTTGCTTCTGTCAAGTTCTGTCTTGTCTGTCATTTCGACTGACAATCTTACCAGTGTCTAATCTAAAATCGAATCTGAAGTCAAAGAAGCCATCATAATCAAAGACTCGTCGAATGACGAAGTAGTATGATCTTATGGACTTTTGCTGACTCTTACCGAAAAAGTGCGAAAATTAAAAAAAAGCTCAAAAACGTAAACAAACAAAAGGAATTTTACAGAATCAAGATTTAGTGAATGATAAATTAGAAAATAATGTACATAATTACTGTGTAACATTGTCTAAGTAATTTTTAAACAAGATGATCAATTATGATATTAAATTCATTACCAGTGATGAATCAATAGATGTAAAAAACCATGACGTTCAAAGTTGCAGGTGAGTTTCTGAAAAGTACTTAAAACTTTCTAAAACTTGACTTGTTTATTATAGTTAAATTTTATTGCAGATATGAAACAAAGAAGAGATCTGATGAATCAGTATTTGATCATGGAAAGAGAGACTATTTTATCCGACGAGGTGGTCACTGGAGAGCACCCAATCCACGCCACTTAAAACAATTAGAATCAAAATTACGCGACAAAAGCGTGGTGAAATGTACATGGATAAAAGAGAACCTCATCTCAATAGTCTTTTCTTCAGGAGCCATTGCCTACCTCACTGTTAAATTAGAAACTTTAGATGTAACCCATATACTATTTGATAGATACTTCGTTGGGAAGTTGGCAGGGCAGTTAGTCACAAATGGTAAAGTAAAACGTTCCATTACTTAGACAGACCTTCAATAATTTTTGTGTGGATATCTGCCATAGTGCTTGATCTGTACTTGCCTATATCTACCTCCATTTGACATCCGAATCTTATGTGCATAGTAATAGATGTAAGCCTCTATTTTTAAACTTACCTTAGACCTACTACCCTTCTTACCTTATACATTTTCTAATGCATTGTGGAAAAATAACCATAATCTTGTTTTTTGCAGTTGCAATTTGTAAATCTCACTTAATGTTTGCACACAATGATAGAACAGCTACACTTGTTAGCTTTGGAAAAAATGCTCCTTCAGTCCCATGCCGCATTGCTGAAAGGGATCCAAGTTTACATGTAATTTTTACTTATCTGCTATTTTATTCCAAATGATAAGAATTATTTTCATATGCTAAATTGTTTTTTTTATATATTTGAGCAGAGCATAGAACTGGGCAGTGGAGCTCGTCGCACTGAAAGGCACTTGTCGTCCTGTGATACGCCAAACGGTGCCAGGATACTAGTGTGGAGTGTCAATGCTACAGAACCCGCGCCTTGGAGCCCCATCAGTACAATTCAGGACCTTTCCAATTTACACCTTTACCAAATCAGCGGGTAATATTGTACTTTCGAAAGACTCGTAGAAAGAATATATTAGCTAAATACATGTGGATTATGGGTGCCTTCAAATTAGCCTCAGCATGAAGGCTTTATATCCGCGCTGTTATTTATGTCTATACAAATAAGAAATTTGGGGAAATTATAGACAATATCGGACTAATCAAGAATTATTTTGGCTTCACACACTGTCTCTTCTTGTATTCCCTATAATACATTTTCAGGAAAGTAAGATTTTTTAACCTCCTTGATCGACGCCCAATACTGCTCTCAGGCTCTGTTTTTTTGACAGTTCTCTATTGAAATAATTACAAAAATCTTTGCTTGAGGCTCGACTCGCACTCAAGCACTGTTTCTGAGTACAGGTTGAAGGTATATTCTTTACATTTTTTTTTGCAGGAATAATATTTCTCTGATAGCATACCATCAATTGGAAAGTGAGACGCTCTGTGCTGAATTATCACTGAATCAAGACAATGTCATCCATATTGTGGAGCAGATTGCATGCCAAAAGGTAATAGATCTTCTTAACTGGTTTTTTTTAACCAAGTGTGATGATAGGATTTTAAGTGCGCCTCAAAGAGGCTCTTTTCATGCTTTTGATACATGTTTTAGAACTACTTTGGTTCTACAACATACTGGTGGCCTCACGATGTTTTCCTTCACCGTTTGTCAGTATTGGCATAGCACACACACATTTTTACACAGAAAAACTCATGACTGGATTTAAAACCACGACCTTACGAAAGGAAGGCGGGTTTCGCGAACACTAGGCCCAGTGCTTTCTTCTGAATAGTAATAATAAATAGAAGCCTTAATAAATTCTACCATTTGTTAATTGGCTTAATATGTATTGTTTAAAGAACACAACATCAAGTTTTTAATGACCTAGTATACTATATACAAATATTTGAGTGTGAATTTAACTCAGCAAACCTAGCATTCATCAGGCTATATCTATTCCGCCGCACCGTAATAATTTCTATTCCATGCAAATGATTACGGCGCTTTCAATAAAATGCCGTTGTAAATATCCAAATATTTTTTGACGTGATAACGTCTTATAAATCGATGGAGCCGGCTGCACGCACGAAAAAACATGATTCATGCGTCGTTACGTCGTTTCGTCGTTCCATTTACCTGAGCCCGAGCCCAGACAACCGATTTTTTTTTCAGAACGGAGTAAGCATTGACTGGATACGCTACGATATTCCTATTGCAAGCCGCGCGACAAAGCTTTCGTCTCGGGAAAGCGTGACACACGTTTCCTTCCCCGCACCCGTGAGGGTCGTACGGCGTTCTCCTTGCGACTTGCGGCTACTAGTCGCCTGTATCGATGGATCGTTGCACGTAGTTCATCATATCGCCGGCTTGACTCGCTCCGTAAAGGCTGGATTTGTAAGTAATAAGTAGAAATTTATATTTTACCTTGGACATGAACATGAAAACACATTCACACAGACATGAAAATTATCGGTTTGTAAGAGCCCATTTTAACATCGATTTTTATATGCACAGTAAACCTTAGCATGCGTGTTGATAAGTCTTGCGACTCCAGGCAAAAACTTGTTAAAAAGGCTCGTACGGCACGAACGTCATGTTACTGAGGGAAAATCAGAATACACATTCTTATCTTTAAATATTTTTTGACGAAGTTAATAATAATAAAAAATAGCTCAAGACTTGAGCAAACCTAGACTTTGTTGAAGCTACTGAACATCTAGCCAAATACACTACACAATGTAGATCACAGAAAGAGAAATACACATAGTCTAAAAACAAAAATGCTCTTTAAATTCGGCGTTCTAGAATAATAATTTGGTGCGTTACAGATAGCCACAGACGTCCAGTGGGCGGACGAGCTGATAGTTGCCGCGGAAGAGGGCCGCATACAATGCTACGACCGCGCGTTATCGCTTCTCCATCATCATACTAAATGCTTCGATTTGACGACTTATATACGGTAAGGATGTACATCGGATTTTCAATGTCCCTTAAATACACATTGGCATTGCACAACCCCGCTCTTTTTCTACGTTTTCCGTATATCGTAGCTGTCGAGGCTTCTACGATGAGGTCGTCGATGAGGTCGTCGATGAATTACTCAAGGAAATCATCCATTCTCTCTTCGAAAAGAAGCAATAAAATAAAATTCCAAAATGATCCGAGATGAGTTGAAAATTAGGCGCAGCGCATTGGCATTGCTATTCAGCGTGGCATTGCAGCCAGCGACTTAGGGACGCTTCCGTTTGGCACTGATTTGGATTAGTTGAGCTATTTCTAAATTGTTTGTCTGCACGTAGCTCAACTGTTTCATGTGTATTTGTAAATGCTTGGATTATTTGTGGACGAAAGAAGCTAAGTACTAACTAACCCACAACACAAGTTCTCCTAGGGTGGGGGTTAGCGTACTTACGCATTAGAATTAATATAACCTATTAAATTTAGTATGTAAGTGTAATGTAGTAACACTAATGTTCGTTACCTAATAAATCTTTGTAAGTTCCTTTGTAAGTAATAGTACATTGTTACCCGAGTGTTGAAAGTCACGTTTTTTGAGTCCCGAAACGGGTTTGGCGCCAGAGCGTTAGCGAGGGCGCCAATGGAGCTTGAGGGACTTAAAAGACTTTCACCCGAGGTAAACACTGTGCTTTTCATTACGAATACAAGGAAAGTAAAAATAAAAACATGAATGAAAAATTTGTGAAAATGAAGATTGAATTGCCGCCTTCCCGGTTTTTTTTTCTTTTTCTCTGGCGGGCCTTCGGCTACGGCTCGCCAGCATTATTCAGCCCTTATTTTCATTTTCATAATTTAAAAAATGGTAAATTGTTTGCTCAAATCTATGTTATTTTAAATAAATAGTTGAAGTTATAAATTAATCAAGTAATTTAGAAGATATATTATTTATTTAATAGTACTATCTTTATGTTATTTAAATTTTACATTGCGCTCTAATTAGAGTTTTTAAACTTCTTACCGTTGTAATGGGTTTCCAACCTACTTGCTGAATAAAAAGTTGGAATTTGGTTCAACCTCCTTGCAGTTTAGAAAGTTGGAACATGGTTGAATAAAATAGAACTTGTTTTTTTTTATAATTTGACAGCTGTCAGTAGAAAGCGATTCTCCCTAGAGCTGAAAGTATTACTTTCAATTAGGCCCCTCAGGCAACTTCAGACCTACTTTCAGAGTATGAGCAATGAAAAGTATTTTTTATGATTATTGCAGGCCAACAAACTCACGAGCGTTGCTAAATAATAATGTATGTATGTATACTATTTCAGCGATGGCCGGCGTATGCAGATTTTATGTTCACAACGCGCAAAGGGCGGTCCCGTGATATTGACGTCATTCGCTGGAGGGCCTCTGACGCTACTCCGCATCACACATCCTCGCTTGTTGACGGTATCCGTTACATTATAAGTATTATTTTAATGACTGTTTTATAAAACTCTGCTTTACTGGCCTGGCGAGTAGCTCTGCTTTCTGCGCCGTAGGTCGTGGGTTCGATTCCCACCGAGAACATTATATTTGTGTGGTGAACACAGACCGAAGACCTAAGAGCATGTTTTTTTGTGCTTAACATAACAATAATATAAACACACATTTCTTTAAGGCCTGCGCACACCTAAGGACGCTGGCGATGGTTGTCAATAAAACGCTGTCAAATTTGACAGCGTTTAAGCACATCGCCATCGCCTGAATGTGCGCAGGCTTTTAGAGGTAATTGAAGCTTGAAGTCATCGTACGATGATGCACCATCGATGGCCAAATTATGACGACCCCTAAGCCTTTTACTTTGATTGAAGGCTTGGATAAACGGTCGGCGCATGTCTAGTGCCGTGGCGTTACTGCGTGCCATGGATTGGGAGTTGGAAGGCACTGAGTGTTTGTGGGCGGTCAATCGGCTCGTCTGTGCAGCTTTGCGGAGTGGCTCGGGTATGTATCATAAACGATCACTATCTCTTGAAAAAACTATTCATCCCGCCACCTCGTAAAGAGTAATTTTAGAATCCTTAGCTCGGTCATCAAAATTGAGCACGCAACTTAGCTTTTTGTAGAAAAGCAACTTTGCACTCTTCTTTGCAATGCTGCAATACTTCCGTGAGAGTGAACTGCAACTTTAATAATTTACATATTTTTCTGTTAATAGTGTAGCATGTATACATTTTTTGCATGCTGTGTTCTCATCTAGAAGGCCGTACACTCGCCTATATATTTTCTAGCCACGTATCATAATATTACTGTACCCATAGTGTAACGTCCAGTTTTGAGAACCTAATTAAATAAAAATACTGACGTACTTCCAAATATTTGTTTATTGGGATTCTTTGTCTCTAATTCTTGGTCTCAGCTAAGGTACTATTCCTTACAGAAGCGATGGCTGAGGAGTGTTCAGCGCAAGCGGCGCTCGGTGCCTACCTGGCGCCGTCTGCCCCGCACGGGCCGTCTGCACAGCGCTTCGCTCCTCCAATGCACGACCTAGCCAGGAAGTTTTTCCACCATCTACTTAGGTAAGATAGATAGATAACTCTTTATTGATTACAATGTAACACTAGGTAAGTAGGTTAACCGGTTTTGGGAATAGGACATCTCTAATCGGATCAAGCAACAAAACACATCCCTAAGAGTAGAAAGAAGCATAAGAAGCAAGGATAAGATGGCGTCGTGTTGTGTGGATTGTCTATAATATTTATTTATTATTTATTTATGTATAGTTGTATTGTTTGCCGTGTATTAAAGTAAAACAGAGTTCTAGCTATATTTAGCGCAGCGGTCAGCGCAGCCCCGTATCAAGGGGAAGGTCGCGGGCATAATACCGTTTCCAACACTAACTTACATATTTTTAAGTAAGTAAGTAAGTAGCAGTAACAATACTGTTACTGCTACTTAAAATCTTCATAAGCTGGAGATTTTTAGAGAGATGATATCGAAATAACAGAAGGAAAGTTATGGTCAAGAACCGCAAATGATAGAATAGAGAGCGGCCTCCGCGTTCGGCATCGTTCGACATCTGTCTCTCTCCTACTTAGAGAGCGATGCGCCCGCGTGGACAGCTGTAAGACGTTGTCACGTTCAACTATCGTCAGTAAAGATTTTACAGACAACCGATCTTTTTATTATATCAGTATTGTTGTTGATACAGACGCGGTCGCATAGAGAAGGCGCTGTGCCTGGGAGTGGACCTGGCGGCGTGGGACCTGTTCGCGGACGCGCGCTGGGCCGCCGCCGCGCGCGCGCTGCCCGCGCTGGCGGACGAGGCCGCGCGGGCAGCGCGCGCCGCACACAACCAACGTGAGTATCTCACGGACACACGCACACGCATAGAACGGACACTGTGCCCCTCCGCCCCCCAAACGCGGCTTCCGCACCTCACACCCACGTTTGATGTGACGAGGATCTGCAGCCTTAGGGTGTTATTAATAATCCTGGCGCAACGCTGGAGTAGTTAAATCGTGTTTTGTCACATTTGTTTGAGTTGACAATTGCATGTCAATGCAAGAGACAAAACACGGATCAACTAGTCCAACGCTACGCTAGGATTATTAATAAGACCCTTGTCTAACTTGAAATCCATTATCAGTGAACTTTAAGCCGATTGCCACTGGTCGACCCAGCAATTTTTTTTTGGTATTGTATAACTAAGGTGTGTGTGTAGGTAACTGAAGTTAATTTCGGCGTTACGCAATTCCAAAATACGAAGTTCCATCAAGTTTCATTAATTAACTAATAGGCTTGAATTTCGATGGTGGTGGTGTTGCTTATCAGATAGTTATACAGTCTGGCTGGCGTAAGTTGACAGGTCTGAAGTGAGCTGTTTGTGGTAAAATGACCAATGACTGCCGGAAAAATAAAAAAACGGATAACTTCAGGTCTGCTAAGTTACCCTGGCTGTATTGTGCAATACGAAAGTGACAGTTAAAGTCTAAGGTTTCAAATGTCAAACAATGAAGCCAATGTCGATTACGAGTTGACTTAGACAATAGGGCTGCTAATTCTATATAGTACGATACACGCCTCGTGCACAAAACGACATTGTAGAGTTATTACAGATCACATGATCTGGAATTAGAACGCAGCGTATTATTTTGTATGAACGGGGCTTATGATTCGGCCGAGTGTCTGGGGTATGCTAGCGATTTGGGCCCTGTAACCTGGACCAACCAACAAACCAACCAATCACTAGAAAAGCAAGGAAAGTAAAAGAAAGCAAGATATTAAGGTAAGTATTTTTTAAATAATTTTTTCCATCTTATTCCAGACTCTGACTGTTCTGATTCCTGTTCTGACTGCACTTCGAGCTCGTGCTCCAATTATGATGAGGAAACAAACGCTTCGTCGGAAATTATGAAAACAAAACCTCCACCTCTACCGAGAGTCACTCTACTACCCACGCTACTCCCCGTCCCTATATCTCAACCAGAACCTCCATCGACCAACAGTATCAGGCCGAATCTGCACCAATACCTAGAAAGAGATAGCACGATATGGAATACAGAAGTAAGAAAGAACCACACGATGGGTCATGACAATTTAAAGCCTATTCTTAGCATGCAAAGTGCGAAGTGGCATGAAAACGGACTGCCTTACCAACCAACTAAAAACGAGGGGAATATGACTGTTATAGACATAATACCGAGAGCTCATGAAGCATCGCATTACAAGCACGTTTTCCAAACTGAGTTAAGAGAAGACGCGCCGAATACGTTATACCGATACCAGAATCATCCGCATGTGAAGGAAAGGAACTATAGAAATGAAAGCAGTTCGGAGAGATTGGGAAATCGGATGGAGAAGAATAAAGTCAAGTTCTCGGATACTGTCACGATTTCCGTTGTATCGGTAAGTAATAATAATAATTAATATCCCTTAGGCCTACAGGTTAGGGACCCAACTCTAACCTGTAGGCCTACCATGAACCCTGTCTGGTT
This sequence comes from Thera obeliscata, assembly GCA_947578465.1. Lineage (NCBI taxonomy): Eukaryota > Metazoa > Arthropoda > Insecta > Lepidoptera > Geometridae > Thera > Thera obeliscata. The sequence continues at coordinate 5,148,140 of OX387927.1, forward strand.
CTCTCTCTAGTTCTGGTTTTGAGTCTGTGTGAGTGTTGACTAAATAAATCCTACGTCAAAACGTCACCCACACAGTATAATGCACTGGTGAGCATGAGCACTCACACAGACTCAAAACCAGATCCAGAGACAGAGCCAGATAGAGCTCATGAATATAGATATATATGCTATATAACATCACGCTACGACTAATAGGAACAGCATCAATGCAAAATGTTGCTAAAATCTGTCTATCCTTTTCTAAAATATAGGGACTTTTCGATGTCAATCCATTTCTATCACGTAAGGACTTTTCTATTAATACTAGATCTTGTCTAAATGTTCTAGAATAGAATGCTCCTAAACGTTCTTTAACATTCTGGAATGCCCGGGCAACGCCGGGCGTCGTTGCTAGTATTTGTATAAGTAGGCTAATGTATAATTTCAGCAAGATGGCCGTTCGCCGTCAGTCCCCGAGCCGCGGCGTGAGTTAGCCGACAGTCTCCCGCTGTGTGCGCCGCACAAGTACCTCGCCGCCTTCACACCTCTCCCCCCGCCCGGCGCTACCCCCGCGCCCGCCCCCTCCACCGGTACTATACTCGACTATGTCGAAGTGTGACGCATGACCGCATGTCTGCACCTTTGCTTCAGGCACAAGTCACTAACACTCTGTGTTGCCAATGCTACGGCTATTGCCGTGTTCTACGACTTTTAGGCCAAGAAATCACAACTTCCATGGCCTTCAGCTGCTAGCAAAACGACTCTTTGCAAATCTACGGTAATTTGCACCAGGAATTATGACCGTAAACATTCGAGATTTGTACAAGGAATGCATGCATAGACAAATTTCAAACTATAGTCACCGCGTTACTGAGTCGTGCGGCCATAAATCATTTCACTATGTCGTAGGTGAAATGATTTGGGTCTTATAGAGCCGCATATACCTAGTAGATAGTATTGTGGCCTTAAAAAGGGCCGACGGACGACTCAGTTGGTAACGCGGTGATATAATATCATATCATCTTTATAGCTACATATCTAATTTCAAAAGTTCTTTTGTTTAAATGTCACAGGTTTATAAAAAACCGTAATAATATCTCTGTTTTAATTGCACGGATTTTGTCAGTTTGTCTCACATAATAAATGTTTATTACTAAGTGTGTTGCACGAGAAGCTTGAGGCATGTATGTAAAAAATGTGTATAATGTTGAAAAAGGCGAAGATACCTTATTAAAAATATTATATCATCGTAAAATGTCTTGGTTTTTCAGAGAGTACTTCGCAAAAACAACCCAAAATCAAAGTGATTCAGCTCGGAATGGTATGACGACAATAATTGTATGGTTGTATTAGGTACTTACTAAGTAGATACTTCTATTTTATACTTGAAAAGATTTTTTATTGATAAAACTAAGATTCCGTCCATTAGAATTAGAAGATTATAAATATTTTTCTATGAAACACAATCTTTTATTCCCCTTTCCTTTTTGAATCGCAGCTATGCCTACAGGGTGCGTTTTTAATAAAATCGGCCAAGCGCTAGAATTTATTATTTAGGGCTAGGTTAAAAAACAAAGCAAAGGTGTAAAAAACCGGCTTTATAGTTTTTTATCAAATAACATTTCTTTTGGAATCGAACCCACATACCCACAACCCCAACGTATTCTAATGACAAATATCTAAATTGAAGTTACGAACTCGTACACATTTGTCATGAGAACCGTGTTCTATAGTACTATTTTTCAGAGTTGGGAATTTAAATAATTTTTGATAAACATTATTAAACTAGAGTACTCGCAAAACGTGGAACTGAACATTTGTAGCGCAAAATTGTATTCTAAAACGCAACAACATCCTTGGTTCTGTTGGTGTACACCTCGTTAAAACGAATCCACTTTTTTCCACTATCAAATTGTTGAGTAAACTGTAGCAGTTCATTATTACTTTTTTCTATCTAGCGATGGATAACTAATTGATCTGAAGACGCTAACACCTTTGAATTTATTATTAAAAAATGTTCGTCTCGCCTTGTGCGCACAAAATTTTTATATGTTCTAACGAATCATATAGTCGGATTCGGATCCCTCTTGAGTCTCAAGGACACGTGCAAGTATCCAGTGCCAGATAAAAATCAATGATTAAATTTCTACAGTATACATGCGGCATAACTGGCATCGTAATAACGTGGTGTACAATATCGTGATGTTATTGCTTTCCTGGCCTAAGCTCGGTTGCCTATCTTATACATTAAAAATACACGTGCGAAGCTGAGGTGGATTAGATATTATTTTTGAAATTCGCTAAAAAGTGAATATTTGTAATCAAAGCAGGTATTTTCACTGAAAAACAGGTACAAGTTCGTTTTCACATTTAATTTTTATTAAATTTTACATGTAAATAAAAACTAGTCCTTCAGCTTCTTCTTAGGGCGGAGGTTGTTGGTGTGCCCGCACTTGGTCTTGCGGCAGTTGGTGGCACGAGGGTGCAGGCGCGCATAGCACTTGCGGCAGATCATCTTGTCGCAGTTGTACTTCATGGCCAAGATACGTAGAGAAGGTTCAATGGTTCCTGGAAAATATCTCTCATTTATGCTTTGTCTACCTATAACTTTTGTCAGAATAGTATCAAGGCTTTAAGTGAACATATATGCCAAAAAAACTACTTCGCAACGAGAGCATACTATAAATTTGAAGTAAATCACGAAGTATAATGTCCCAAAACTTATGAGCTGACCAAGATTTGAACCTTCAGGAAATGTAAATGCAAAATTATAAAGACGGACAGAGATAACCTAATTACAGTGAATTAAAACTGTACCGAACAGTCGCTGTTTCGACTGCAACATTTGAGGTGTTGCTGATCTGTGTTGTTGCAGTCTACAAACTAAGCCAGTCCAAACAAACACAATGTTCACTATACAGTTGGATAAGAATTAGAGCTTACCTCCTCTAAGTCTGAGCACCAAGTGAAGAGTTGATTCCTTTTGGATGTTGTAATCGGATAGAGTGCGGCCATCTTCCAGCTGTTTACCGGCGAAGATCAGACGCTGTTGGTCTGGTGGAATACCTTCCTTATCTTGAATCTTGGCTTTTACATTCTCAATGGTATCCGAGGCCTCCACCTCAAGGGTGATGGTCTTCCCGGTCAGGGTTTTGACGAAGATCTGCATTTTGTTTCTGGAATCAAATGTAATTTTATTAATTTATTGTAAAAATATAACTGCGTGTTTCAATCCATGGCTAGCGAAAAATTAAACAAAATCGATGACACTACATGTCACACAATTCCACACGCTCAATCAGTTTTGTATTTCGAAAACGTACGCTTACCACAGCAAGAGGTCTAGGGATATCAATAGCTAGGTTTTTGAGATCGCATGTAGTGTTTTAGGATAGAGATTTCACAAAACTTACATTCACAGAACAATTTGTTGAAAACTAACCTTTTCCAAGAACGTGCTACGCTCTACGCTGTGCTACGAACCTACGAACGAAAAGAAAAAGAAACTGTCAAAAGTATCAAACAAAAGACAAGTGTCAAATACACGCTTACTGTCAATGTCAATCAAGTACGATTAAACCTTGGACTAGACAGCAAAAATTCTTAGACAATTTAACCTATTGTCTAAGCAAAAATTGGACCAGCAAGTTTTAGTCCAGTCCAGTGTCACGTACCCATCTCGTGTAACGTGTAACCGCAAACCGCAACTGATCTGATAGCAGTGCTGCCACCTTGGTTTTTGAAGAAGGGCAGTCGGACAGGTTAAAAGAGCTAGATTTAGCAAATTACATACAAGACGAAGTAGAATGGTGATACAAACGTTAGCCCTTAGCAAGAAAATTCACAAAAGGTGAAAAATTAAAAAGAAGAAGTTGTTTCGTAATCATCGCTCGATCGAATTTTCAGGCACTTGCCTTTTCGTATTTCTATCTATTCTAGAGGAACTCTTAGACTGTGAATATGTATCATCAGCTGAGCAAAGTCACCGGCAGACTCGTCGCTGCATCCAACTTACAGAGCCCACTTTATCCAGTTGTAAGACTTTAATTTTTTGGTAACCTACGCCTTATCGTATCAGCAGATTCTGAAATGGTTATCTCAATCAGGTACCTATTGCTTTGCAACGAGTGGAGCAGCCGACGATCAAGTACACCGCTTCGCTGTCTACTGTGGCGGAGGCTTGCCCAGCTCCTGGCAAGAGGAACCTAGTCCCAGGCACTAACATTCCATACCCTGGTGTCTCTGAGAAAATTCGCCTCCAGCAACAGCAGTTCCAGGTAATTACATGTTATGTTTATACACAAACAGAAAGTGGTTCTTGTCTATACAACCCTGATCATTTATAGTTGAATTATTGGTCAACTGATCAGTCATGTTAGTGCTCACTATTGACATAGCTACCGCATCTACTACGGCATCAATTATTTTTTAGAATTGAATACCAAATCCAAATTGACTGGTATTCCCTATTATGATGCCACCCTTGCAAACTTCCTCCATTGAAACACCTTGGTAAAATCATAATAAAATATTTTTATTTTGCTATTTTAGAAAGAAGACGATGTTCCAGTATTCCTGAAAGGAGGTCCCATCGATGGCATCCTGTATCGCCTGACTCTGGCGCTGTGCATCGTTGGGGTGATTGGAGTGGGCCACACCATCTTCACCCATGCTGTCCCCAAGAAGTAGTAAATTGATAGATCAATCATTAAATTATGGATTAGTTGCTTGTTTAAGTTATTTGGCACTGTGATTAGAAATAAATGAAAGTGCAAACATAATATTAAGTCTTTTTAATCATGATGAAAATGCAACTTAAATGATACCATTAGGTAGTACCAAAGACAATAATAGTAGTACATACTCTCAATCTTATCCACTGTTCTAAAGGTGGCTAGGGATATACCAACAACCAGATAAGGTTATTCCCGCTCGTCATCCACGAAATATCAAAGAGCTAAAAAGTACCTGCGTAGGTACCATGCTACTGTGTGTGTCGTCTCTGCTAAAATGTGTTGTAGGTACTTTTTGAACCAGTTTTTAAATCTGTATGAACTCTTCCACTATAATAGGCCGATTCTGTTGATATCATTAGGGTTCCGTAGCCAAATGGCAAAAACGGAACCCTTATAGATTCGTCATGTCTGTCTGTCTGTCCGTCCGTATGTCACAGCCATTTTTCTCCGAAACCGTAAGAGCTAGACTGATGAAACTTGGCGAGTAGATGTATTCTGTGAACCGCATTAAGATTTTTACACAAAACTAGAAAAAAACTATAAATTTTGGGGGTACCAATACTTGAAACTGAAACTCAAAAAATTTTTTTTCTTCGAACCCATGCGTGTGGGGTATCTATGAATAGGATTTTTAGGGTTCCGTAGCCAAATGGCAAAAACGGAACCCTTATAGATTCGTCATGTCTGTCTGTCCGGCCGAGTCACAGCCATTTTTCTCCGAAACCATAAGAGCTAGACTGATGAAACTTGGTGAGTAGATGTATTCTGTAAACCGCATTTAGGTTTTTACACAAAAATAGTAAAAAAACTATAAATTTTGGGGGTCCCCATACTTGAAACTGAAACTCAAAAATGTTTTTTTCATCGAACCCATACGTGTGGGGTATCTATGGATAGGTCTTTAAAAGTTGTGTTGAGGTTTCTAATATCGTTTTTTTCTAAAACTATAAATTTTGGGGGTCCCCATACTTGAAACTGAAACTCAAAATTTTTTTTTTCATCGAACCCATACGTGTGGGGTATCTATGGATAGGTCTTCAAAAATGATGTTGAGGTTTATAATATAGTTTTTTTCTAAACTGAATAGTTTGCGCGAGAGACACTTCCAAAGTGGAAAAAAGTTGGTCCCCCCCCCTCTAACTTCTAAAATAAGAGAATGATAAATCTAAAAAAAAAAATACGGGTTGCACTCCGGGAGTGCCGGCAGAAGTGAAAACTTGATTATTAACGTAGGAACCCTAAAAGTTGTTTATTTTATCAAGTTCCTCAATGTAGTAAAACCCCAATCAAAGTCCTAAGGAACCCTAAAAATTTTAGCATTATCGCGCTCCTAAGTGTAGTTGAAATTCCAATCAAAGTGCTAAGGAACCCTAAAATTGTTTACATAATCAAGGTCCTAAGTGTAGTTGAAAGTCCAATTAAAGGCCTAAGGAACCCTAAAAGTTGTTTATTTTATCAAGTTCCTCAATGTAGTAAAACCCCAATCAAAGTCCTAAGGAACCCTAAAAATTTTAGCATTATCAAGCTCCTAAGTGTAGTTGAAATTCCAATCAAAGTCCTAAGGAACCCTAAAAATGTTAACATTATCAAGCTCCTAAGTGTAGTTGAAACTCCAATAAAAGTCCTAAGGAACCCTAAAAGTCGACCATTTAATCAAATTCCTCAATATAGTATAACCCCAATCAAAACCCTATACGGAACCCTAAATTTTACGTAAAGCCAAATCCTCAACGGGTCGGAACCGCTAGAAGGGACCTTGTCGCGCGACCTACAAGTAGGTCCTAAATGAAGTAAAACGGCAGACATAGGAGGAGGGGGTTCTGGGGGGCTAAGGGGGGTCACAGCACGGCTCGCTTCGCTCGCCGCGCTGTTCCCCGTGGTCGCGTGGCGGCTCGCTTCGCTCGCCGCGACGCTCCCCCCGGGTTCAGGAAGAGGGGGTTCTGGGGGGCTTAGGGGGGTAACAGCACGGCTCGCTTCACTCGCCACGCTGTTCCCCGTGATCGCGTGGCGGCTCGCTTCGCTCGCCGCGACGCTCCCCCCGGGTTTCGGAGGAGGGGGTTCTGGGGGGCTTAGGGGGGGTCACAGCACGGCTCGCTTCGCTCGCCGCGCTGTTCCCCGTGGTCACGTGGCGGCTCGCTTCGCTCGCCGCGACGCTCCCCCCGGGTTCAGGAGGAGGGGGTTCTGGGGGGCTTGGGGGGAGTCACAGCACGGCTCGCTTCGCTCGCCGCAATCCTCCACTCGAAAAATAAATACAGTAGATCTATAAAATCATGTACCAATGACCACTACTACCTGCCGCGGGCGGCCGCTAGTTCATAAAATCTATAATAGGTATGTACCTATACCTACTACAGTCACGAAAAACGCCTTGGTATGCTTGCTACTAACTATTATCTATTCTGTGACGTTACCGTGTCATAGTAACTACTAGCGTATCTGTAGCGTCGCTTTTTCGATTTTTATTATGAACTCTACGTTGTAGTCTTAGGGTACATTTCTGCAAAAAATCCGTCCTACGCTTTTTCGATCAGGGTCACGTGATCCTGACGCGAGTTTAAGTTTTTATACCCATTACGAAAGTGCTCAACGCCGCTAAAGAAGTTTTCACTTCAAAAAATATATGTTGTACATTACTATGCAAACTTCCAACGATATTTGGTTTGAACGAGATCTACTCTGTAGTTTTTTTTTTATACGTCATAAATCGTAAACCGCAATTTACCTTTCGACGAACTACAAAAACCTTTATATTATGTTAATTGATGCTACGGAACCCTTCATGGGCGAGTCCGACTCGCACTTGGCTGCTTTTTTTTTTCTAAACTGGTTGAATGGTTTGCGCGAGAGACACTTCCAAAGTAAGACCCTCTAACTTCTAAAATAAGAGAATGATAAAACTAAAAAAAATATGTGTTGCATTATGCAAACTTCTACAGATATTTGGTTTGAACGAGATCTAGTCAGTAGTTTTTTTTTTATACGTCATAAATCGTAAACCGCAATTTACCTTTCGACGAACTACAAGAACCTTTATATTATGTTACTTGATGCTACGGAACCCTTTATGGGCAAGTCCGACTCGCACTTGGCTGCTTTTTTTTTCATATCATCGTCACTCCCAATTCATTACCGTGACGCAATAATAGTATATCCAGTAATAATCTTTATGAATATGTAGGTATGCATAGGTACATCGCAGTTTGAAAACTGTCCCAAAAGCAAAAAAAAAAGTGTTTAGAAAAGTAAAATCAGTATAGTCAAGGGGACAATAAATAAACACCATTTAATTTCACTATTAGGTACGTATATTTTTGCAACTTCTGTAGGTAGGTAGATACAAAATAAAACACAGGTCTCAATGGTAATGCTAGCAGCTAGCTACCTATCAGCTAGGTAGGAACAGGATATAGAAAAATGGTACAAGTGAGTAGGTCCCTATAAATATGAGTAGGTACATTCGTCAATTAGTGTACCTTACCTACCTACTTATTTTCAACAGTTATAAAGTTCTACACACACTTATTTGAACTTGAACAATAAAATATTCAACAGGTACAGTCGCATGCATTAAGATGCTTACGAAACTCATAATTCAAAACAGAAAAAGGTACCTACTTACCTACCCCTCTACGTCATAAGTAGTAGGTAATTAGGTATGTAAGCCGTGAACACGAAATAAAAGAGTTTTAAAATAGGTATTTTGACGTAACCATCTCCGTAGTGCAGGCGACCGTAGGTAGGTTTAATAATTTCACTAATGTATAGGTACAGGCAAAAAAATATTCAATGGGAAATAATTGCCTTACCATGAAACCATGATGAAACCAAATCAAAACTTTGTTATGAATTTGGGCCAAAACTGTGGTCAAATCCGTGGAAGGTCACATTTCTTTAACCACAACGAAAACATAAAAAATAGTAAGTATTAAAAATATAAAAAATATACAAGGAACGTAAGTAAAGTAGGTACTAAGTACTCGGTACTGTACTAGCAGTAATCAAATATAAATAACGATCATAATAATTTAAAGTTAGGTAAATAAATTCAGAAATAGGTTTAAAAACAAATCAAAATAAAGGTCTAAATTCATAAAATGCTTAACACAGCCATAATTTTAATTCAAGTAAGGTTAGGTGGGGTTAGAGGAACTATGGGGGAAGAGAAACAGGTAGTTGTAAATCAAAAACAATAGACTGTAGCTCTACGGTTACTCTGTCGGTAAAACAGAACAATGCATTGATTACAAAAAAAAAACACAGATGTCGCTAAGCCGCACGGTCGCGCGGTCATGACACCAACAAAAACTTTGTTGTCACTCTACGAAAACACGAGTGCGAGGCATATTTTGTGAGTGGTGATTTACTATCGAAAAACACGTTAAAGAAAGCTGCCAATGAGGGTAAGTGTTGTTTTATACCTAATTTTTGATATTTTGCATAGAAAAGTTTAGAATAATAACTATTAATATGAAAAAATCATGTGCTTAGAAACATAACCAAAAAATCACTAAGTGGGGAAAGAGGAACTGCCGTTGCCGGGAAAGGGGAACATGTGTTTCTCTTTCCCGATATCAGAAGTCACAAACATTTTAAATGAATGTAAATTTTCGTTCTTGCTACACTAATAATGAATAAATAATCACTAATGTCTAAATGTCTTGCTGCGACAAAATACTCAAATGAAAATATAATCCTACTACCTAATATTATTGTAAAGCCGAAAGTTTGTGAAAAGTGTATTTTTTATGTTTCTTTAGGTAGGTACTGAAAATAAACCGGCGAAGCCGCGGGCAGAAACTAGTAGGTACGAGTTATATTAATAATTTAATTGTATAAGGTATATTCATTCATGATTTTGATTACAGACACATACAAAATGCCCAGAAATTATGTGCGGAAAACGAATATTGCGTCATACCCACGTGAAAAATTATTAGAGGCTGTTAGAGCAGTGAAAAGTGGGAAACTGTCGGGGTATGAGGCCTCTAAGCATTATGGAATACCCAGACCTACCATAATAAATCGAGTAAGTTACCTCTGTTGACTTTTTAGGCCTAGTTTTGCTTTAGACTTAATTGGTATTATGTAGACTTGTTTGGCTTTTTTGCACCTATTTCGATTTTTTTATTTGTATTTTTAACTGACTTCAAAATTTCAAAAAAGAAGGAGATTATATGTTCAACTGCATTTTTTAATGTATGTTTGTCGTTGCTTATGTATTTCACCGCCAATTATGGACCAACCACTATATTAGGCTAGAATTTAAATTAGAATCGTTTTTTAAAACACGCCAAATTATTATTTTCAAATGTCTACGCCATCACAGCGCGGTCAGCATTGCAGCCAACTTATGATGGACTTGATCTCCAATTCATCAAGAGCTGGCTACAATGCTGACCGAGTTGTGATGGCCTGATCCTGCACTACGTTGCGCTCTTGGCCATCATGACCGGCTGCAAACTATGTCATTAATTACAGACCTCGTCAGTAATGTACTATTATTTTCAGGTATATGATCGTAAAGGCCTCAAATCAAATACTTTGGGACGAGCCACTATCTTATCTCGGGAAGTAGAAGAAGATCTTGTAAAAAACCTGCGTGACATGGAGAAGCATGGATTTGGACTGACAAGGAAAGAAATATTAGAGACAGTGGGCCAGTATGTGTCGGAAAATGACATCAAAAATCCGTTTAAAAATGGCGTGCCCGGGGAAGATTGGTTTCTTTCATTTAAAAAAAGGCATAATCTATCAATTAAGAAGCCACAGCCGGTAGAATATGCTAGAAAACAGGCATGTAGCCCATATATTATATATCCCTACTTTGATTTACTACAACAAACACTCACAGAACTCAAATTACTAGACAGACCATCTCATATTTGGAATGTTGACGAAACCAGCTTTTCAAAAGATCCTTCTAAGTCAAAAGTAGTTGGAATTAAAGGATTTACTTCGACGAGAACAATCGCTTCTCCTGGAAAGGACAATACCACCGTCCTATTAGGCTGTAACGCTCTTGGAGAAAAAACTCCACCGGTAATCGTATTCAAGGGGAAAAATGTGTGGGACGAATGGACAACAGACGACGGGTATCCTGGGACAGCATATGCTGCAACCAGTAATGGCTGGATGGAGACAGCGGTTTTCGAAAACTTTTTCGAAAAAGTGTTTTTAAAAACAGTAGGACCAAAACGACCCATCCTTTTGATATATGACGGACACGCAACACATGTTGGTATAAACCTCATTAAAAAAGCTAGAAAAGCTAATATTACAATTTTAAAAATACCTCCACACACCAGCCATCTTTTACAGCCACTAGATTTAGCGGTAAATAAATCTTTAAAAGATAAATGGGACGTTGCCCTTGTAAAGTGGCAGAGGTTAAATATCGGAAAGTCGTTGCCAAAAAAAGATTTTGCGAAAATGCTTGGACAAATTTGGGGTGGATTGGACCCGGCTATATGTGCAGCTGGTTTCCGAAAAGCGGGAATATATCCCCTCAATAAAAATGCTATCTCAGAAGATAAGTTCAACCAAGTTCTTCTAGAAGAATGGAAACATAAAGCAACATGTGATGCTACGAATATTATCGAAGACCCTACTAATGAACCCCTGAATGATGTGCCGCTGTGTACTGAGCCACCTAAATACAACCCGGACTCGTTGCTAGCTCTCTCTTTAAAAAGCATCGACTTGACTCGAAATATTCGTCATCCTACATTTTCGGATTTCCCACAAAATTCGACAAAAGAATATAGCAGTGATCGTAACTCTTTCAACCAGCTCAGTTATGAATCAACTAGCTCAGTGAACATCAGGAAGCCCACAGTTCAAATTCTAGAAAACAGGATTATCAGCTTCGAAGATCTACTATTATTGAGAATAAAAGCAGGTACCAGCTACAAAACTAAAAGAAAGCGTATGGCAACTGGAGCTGAAGTAATAACCCGTGACGATGTATTAATAAATTTGGAGAAAACAGAGCAGGAAAAAAAAAGTCAGACAAAGCTACAAGAAAAAGCAAAAGCAGAGCAAAAAATTAAAAACCACGTACAGGAAACTAAACACGACGCAAAACGAAGAAAAGAAACTATACCAGAACAAAATCAACAAAAAGGACAAAACTCAAAAGCAATAGCAGAGAAAAACATTGAAAAAGACATACGTGAAATTAAAGAGAACCCACAAAATAATGAACAGAAAAATATTACAGAACAAAATCAACAAAGAGGACAAAACTCAAAAACGATAGGAGAAGTAAACATTCAAAAAGACATACGTGGAATTAAAGGGAAGCCAAAAAAAAATGAACAAAAAGGACAAAACCCAAAAACAGTGAAAAAAAGAAAAGCGATAAACAATAATAGAAAAAAACTAAAATATTCGTCTTCAAGTGACACTGACACTGAAATTAAGTACGACGAAGATAGCGACGATTATGATTTTTGGGAAAATATACAGCATGGTAGTGATGAAGACAAAGCAGAAGATATAGAACTCGACGATGACAAGGAAAACGATGTTAATGCAGTGGGTAAAAATGATTGGGTGCTGGTTAAATTTTGCACAAAAAAGTCACTCAAACATTACGTAGGAGTAGTTATTAATATAAATGATGACGGTTCTCCTGTAATTAAATATACAAGAAGGAAATCAAAAGCAGAAACAGCAACTATTTTTGCTTTCCCTGTGGTGGACGACATCTCGGAACTTAAACACAGGGAGGACATTGTCACGAAATTGCCCACACCTGCAATTGGTCGAAGAGGCCAAGTTACTTTTAAAATGTCTTTTAATTCTTTTAATATTCAGTAGGTGTGAATAATGTATAATGTTTAATACATGGTATGAAAAAAAAATCTTTCAGTTTACCACCCCTGCCTCTACATAGTATGTTTCCCTTACCCCAAATTCCGTTTTTATTCAATAATTTATACTATAAGCCCTATTTCAATGGAATAAAATTCATTTTCAATCAACGAAGTTCTTTGAGATGAAATAGTTCTAGAATGATCAACATAGGTACTATATTTATTCATAATGTGCAGACCGTTTCCCTTACCCCAAAAACAGGGAAAGTGGAACAAAAGCACTAGCCTAACAAATTAACATTTTTAGATAATAAATATTATAGTTAGCGTAAATGGATGTACGGTCATTGAAAGATAACAGACATAAATATACATTATATTTGTCTAATCTGTAAAAAGACATTCTATAAAGCAGTAAGAACTTAAAATATCATGTAAGAAATAAAGTATGTTCCTCTAACCCCACCTAACCTTAATACATTTGAATGCTTGCATGCACCTATGCGTGATGATTACGATCTACTAAATAAATAAATAACCTAAGCAAAAATTCTTAAAATAATACATTAGCAACTTTTTTCTTAATTCTAAAATAACAACATACAATAAGAATCCTAAAACATTATTATATTAGGAGTAATAATTTAATTTAGGCTAGTTTCAAAACTTTTAAATAATAATAATGCGACAACAAGCTCTATCATATCGATCGGCAAACATTAACATTAATACAACAACGCAATTTAGTTATATTTATAAGTACATACATAAAAGCTAGGTAGATAGGGTACAGTCAATTTCCATAAAAATTGCAAGCGGAGATACATAGGTACCTAGGTAAGTTATATAATGTACAGTAGGCTGCACTAGAATGTATACAATTTGTAAATTACATGTTAGCGTCAAGTTAGATTATAGTTAACTCGTTCGTCATTGGCAGCATAAATTGGATTTTACTAACTGCACCTTACCTCCTAGCAAATTACCTACAAACAACAGCTTTTTTACATTTAGGTACATAATATTGTATGAATACGATAATTGTGGTCTGAAATAACAGACAATTTGTTCGATTTTCCTTATAATCTACAATACTAAAACTACTTTAATACGTCCACATCTCTAAATTTTAATAGGTATAACCCACGCCAATAATCTTACGAATCAAAATGACGCCGATAATTATTAATACTTACTCGTTTGTTATTATTTTACTGTTGTATTTCCAATAAAATGTTGTATATTTGTACTTGTCATGTGTGCGAGAGAGGGGTGGCTACTGTTAGTTAACAATAGGCCGATTCTTCAGCAATCAATCAAGTCATAATTAATGCGGAGTGACGGTAATGATATGGAAAAACTATGTTAGCAAGGTAATGAATCGGAAGTGATGGTAATAATATGGGAAATGATGTCTAAAGAATCAGCCAATAGTCGAGTAGTGTGTGAGTAAGAGGTCGTTATTTTTTCAATGGCGGGGGTTATATACCTATGTACAGTGTTTTTCATAATTGCAAAAGCATCTATTTAATTTTATTCCAAAGAATTGGTTTTGGTCAGCAGTTCTACGTGTGTGGAGAAAAGGCTCAATCAAGATTGCACCTCGACACGTGCAATTTCAAATTACCTACATTGTGGGTAGATTTCTTGAGTACTTTTGGTTCAAAGGGTTGCAAGTCCATAATGTGGCAAAAACGCGTTTTAACTTAAAATAAGCAAAATAAAAATAAATTGACACTGCTCTGTTAGATAATAATGTGAATACTTACAGATATTTTATAAAAGAAATCCTGATTAGAAGGAATATCAGACCATTACTGGAAAATTACAACAGTAGGCAAGTACCTACTCAGGTAATTATTTCAATCATAATTAACGAAAAAATAAACTATTGCTGAATCATATTTTTTAAGTCATCCTTGTAAGGAGAAATGAGCTTCTAAAAAACTATAAAATCTTTGACGGTTGTATATCGACCTATGGATTGTCTAGTATCCTCGTTGCACTATGCTAAAGCAGTTATATTCAGATCGAAAATTGGCCGCAGTCAACCAGCAGTGCTGTTTTAGGGTAATCATTTATGTCGGTCTTGGACGCGCGGGCAGCGGTGGCGGAGCCCCCTGTCTGGCAGGCACGGGCGGTGGCGGGCCGGCGGGTGCAGCGGCGGGCGGCGGCGGTGGCGCAAACGAGGGCGGCGGCGCGCTGTCCGCCGGCGGAGACGTTGGCCCAGTGGGAGATGACGCCGGTGGAGTCGTCACTGCAGGAGGACTCGCCACCACAGGAGAAGCCATTGTGGGGGGAGATGCTATCGCCGAGGGAGATGGGATCGCTGGCGGAGACGCATTCTTCCCCGAGTCAGGGACAAGAGGCGCGGGCCGCGGGGGCGGCGGACGGGCGGGGCTAACAGCCGGGGCGCGCGATGGCACTAGCGGCGTGGGCGACGGCGCTGGCGGCCGGCCGGGCTGCTGCCGGCGCGGTGTCGGCGGCGCCGAGCGCAGAGGTCGCTCCTGTTGAACCTCTCCGAACAGCGGAATCGTATTATTTGTACATAAACTAATTTCCGAACGTACTATTTCGACCCAATCCGGGGACTTGAGCGAAATGCTGAGTGGGATCGAGCAAACGCATATTTCACCTCTCTGAACTGCGGCTAAAGCATGTTGCCCTTCTCTGAATGTGATGCTCAGCGATTGATCGTCGATAAATCTTACGAGAGTTACTTCGCCGATAGCAGCCAATTCCTGCAGTACAGCTGTCATGACGTTATCGTCAAATACAGATTCGTCGGAACTGGTATCATCAATGGGCTGCACTATTATAGTAGCGTCTGGAGGTCCGAGATCTTTGACTACTTCATAGAATACTTCCATGCATTTGGTGTAGCTAACTTGTAATACTTCTATTTCGAGAATGGCTATCACCGGTCTATGATCACTTTGTTTTAGCTCAGCGCGACCATAGTGAAGTAATTTGCCTTTTGCCAATTCTGACGAGTGTTCCGGGTCAATGGTGTATTTTCTGCTCCTCCAAAGAATGCGGTCGGTCCAAGCCGGAGCCCTGCACTTTTCACTAGTATCGTAATCGTCGCTAAATAAGTCATACTTGTAGGTGGGAGGAAATGTTATATCGCCTTCAAAACAATTTTTGAAGACTAAACCTTGAGATTTCTGATGAAGAAGCTGATCTTGTTCCAAAATTCGGTGTAAATTGTTCTGAGACACCAATAATCGTATTTCATCCTTGTCTAGATCCACGCGGTAATTGAAATCGCCACACCAAAATACGTAGTCGTGGGAGTAAAGGGATCGCCCCATTGGGAACGCAACTTTCCTTGTTATTTCAGTGTAATCTGCATTGCGCTCGGTTACCTGAGATTGGCCAGCAGCAAAGTGCGCACACACAAAGCATATAGATGTGCCATAGATGACCATCCGGATGCCTACTGCGCCCTTATTCCCAGTAGCACCACCAAGGCCCGTTTTGACAGAATCCAGAGCAACATCTCTGATATGGGGAATAAGATCTTTTCTAACAAATATAAAAAGACACACACCAACCAACTGGTAACTAGAAAGTAATGTATATGGCGCATCTCTGCACAAAACCTTCTCCAGCTCATCACTCCATGCTTTAGCATTATCAGAACTAGCTGCCATTATGTTACTAGCATTTAAGTCTACAATTTCTTCAAATCCTATGGCAAATATATCAGAAGGATGGTCTTTAAGGTTCACTGTGTTTATTAAAGATGAGTTAGGGCTGTCCAATAGCCAATCAGCAAGTGACACATCTTTATAAGCAAGACTTCTGAAATGTTTGCCTCCATTTACATTGTAAGTGCCAATAGTAATACGAATACTGGATGGTTGAGTAAACTCATTGGATCGGCGACACATCTCTCTCAACACTGGAGTTGAAGTGTGTAATATGTTAGAAGGCAGCAATATTCTTGTTCGATCTGCCAGTTCCGAATTCAATGTGGAGCCCAGTAAGAGTATGTCAATAGCTTCTTGTTTTGAATTATCAAGTAAATTATTCTGGATGGTGCGTGCAGCTGATCTCGCCCCATCAATCAATTTGGAACCTCCTTGAATTGCACCAGTGCCTGCATAAATTTTAGATACTTCATTACCATTGTTCACCCACATTTGTTTAAAAACTTCTTCAAACCTATTAACATTTTGCTTTTTATCAACACACTGCAATAACATTAGTTGAATGCCCAGCATATCTAAACCAATGAAGGTTTGTATAGAATTTGTTCTATCCAAGCAGTCGAGGCAGTTGGTGCGAATAACACCTTTTTGTATGTTGTAGATATCCGAACCCTTAGCACTGAAAATACTTATATTATCATAGTGCTGTTCAACAATCTTCTTGAATTTAGCCAGAGCTACTTCTGCTGATGCTCCCCTCACTTCCTGATGGTAGTCAAATATTATTTGAATCACATCATTATGTGCAGATTCATTGAGATGCTTCTGAAAAGCATTGCTTAATGTTGCTTCACCTTCACTGCCTCCGATTAAACTCGAACCAAGTAGGTTAACAACAACCAAGGAACCATAGTTGCGTTTCAGTAATGAAAAGTGTCTATCACATGCACTTGTAGAAGCATCATAGCCTCTGGACATTTTCACCTTATGTGAACCCACTTGGACTCCTGGTTGCTCCCAAAACAGGGGTACTGATCCTCTGGTCTGTAGGTATGAGGATACAGAGTCATCAATATAAATAGCTTGCTCAGTTTCAACAAAATTTGCAACATTGCCATCATCATTGCAGCCCCGCACATTGAATCTAGTTCCTGCTCGTTCACAACTTAGACGGGACACCAAAACAGCGCGAGCTTGACGATGTCCAACATATATGGTGCGGATTTCAACAGAACCACACATGGCCCTTGTCAGCCATTCATTACAATCAATTCCAAATCTAATTAAATGTATAAACAGAGTTCTATTCCAGAAGAACCTATTATCAGAGTTTGCACCTTTACTTTTTCTTTGAGAGCATAAAGTGAGATCAAAAAGATTATCAGCAGTTTTGCTAGAGCTCCATGAGAAGTAAAATGTCCCAGAATTAAGCAGTTTTCTCAATTCAGATACTTTGTCCTCCCCTTGAGATTGATGAAACAAGGGTAAAAACTGTGTATGTGTAATTTTAAAGACTTCAACATCTCCAACTTTCCCGACGGAGCAGCAGCCCGTGACGAGGACAAGGTAGAGTAGGCAGTTCTCCCCGGAGTTCAGCTGAAGCACGCCTAGACAGCCGTAGGCGTCTGCGATCTTATGGTATTGTTTCCGTAATGTATCCGTCTCTTGGGGAGATAGTGAGACAACGGCTTGAGATTCAAATAGCAGAGAAGAATCTTTGTTTCTGTGTTGTAAAATTATACTGTATGGACTAGGTGGTGATGACTTTTCTAGGACTTTAAATCCCTTGGACATAGCCATGGTTGCTGGCTGCTTTACTTACATGTAACTCATTGCTATAATCCGCCCCCTAAAAATACTCGGTTCGACACACACACTAATTCTCGAACGAATAGTCTCCGACCGGCGATAGCACTATGTACAGCGGAAGGAGTTCCTTTCCAAGAAAACCTATTTCAAACAGAGGCTGTCTCGAAATTGGGTCTTCTATTCCTTTATAGAAATTCGTAGATTTCGTAGTGATCAGCAGTAGAAGTTGGAAGAATACTAATTTGATTTTTTTTGTTTTTTCTTTCCGGAATTCCTGGCGCTTGATAGCCGTCTTTTTGCCATGCTCTCTCTCTTTTTAAAACTTTTATAGAGCTGTATGCAGGTAAGGGTCTCATGCTTATGACTCATCACCATGTCTGTAAAGCCTGGTTTCCATTGCGAAAGGGTAATGTGCGGAAAATGGTTAGGCGGAACGGACTCCTTTTTAATAAAATAGGTTTGTGTTTCCACCGACGAAGAGTTGGTCATGAGAAATGATCGGACTGAGCTGAACGGAAAATGAGAAATGAATAGATAATTTCCACAGAGAACGAGTTCAGTTGAAGTTTTGAGCTGGTTGCGTGTGGTCGTGTTGTTGCGATGTTATCGAGTGTTCACCACTTTCTGTGTGGAAACGCTACTATAATATAATAATAATAATAATAAAGTTTTTTATTTAAGACAACTTAGTCCAATAGTGTTAGTAGAACTTATGGCTAGGGGTTAGTACTTAATAGCTAAAACAGATTTCGTCCTCTGGGTGAGCTTCCACACCAGAGGACAGGCATAATTAGAAGAAATTTCTTTTAGGATGCTGTTGCTGCTCTCGCGCATTCTGCTCAGTAGTGAGGCTGTTTTTTTCCGCCAGATGGCGTCAAAAGAGTCCGTGCGCGCATCTGCGAACATGCCTGAGGCACTACAGAATCGTGGGAGCCGCAAAAGCGTCCTAAAAGCATTATTAAACTGGACCCGCAGAGCATTGTAAGCTTTTTGGGTATGCTGAAACCACAGGCTCGCAGAGTACATGGATGTACAGTACGCCTTAAAAAGTGTAATCTTAACAGCGTCCGTACATCTCGCGAACCTGCGAGCCAGCATACAGGGTTATTCATTATTAACTGCAAATACTCAGGAATTAGGTTCAACAAATAGAATAAAAAATATTTATGAAATTATTTTTTTAAAATTTGATCAAAAATTTTTTCAAGTTTTTGTATCAAAATTTTATTTTTATTAATTTCTTTACGGCTATTGCATAATCATTGCCACGGAGAACAGGACGATGACCCACCCAGGGGGTGACTGAACGCAGAGTGTCACTCACGGCGCGCGGGCGCGGATCAAAGGTCAAAATAGGTCAGGTGTCAATGATTTCTTTATCGATTTTCTCGGGATTTTTATAACAAAACTTAAAAAAAATCATTTCATAAATATTTTTTATTTTATTTGTTGAACCTAATTCCTGAGTATTTGCAGCTAATAATGAATAACCCTGTATAAATTGTAATTGCGAGTTGAGTGGAGTCCATAAGTACTCCGCTCCGCTCCCTAGAACTGAGCTCATTTCTACTCTTTCTACACGCTCGGCTCTTTCCGTCCGACTATTTGTCGGTGGAAATACAAGTATGCAGTTTGCGTTTGCGAGTTTAACGAAGTCATTAATGGGTCCGTTCCGCTCGCGGTGGAAACCGGGCTTTACCCTTGTATAAGCTGTTAACATAACAAGCAAGGAATTGGGTCCGGTTAATGTACATCCAGTTAAAACGATTCAACTTTTTTTCTACTATGAAATTGGCTCTAAGCCGCATTGTATCCGGTATATATAAAGCGATCAAATCAATTCAAAAGTGTATTTATTTTCAGTTGAATGAATTGCAAGAATCACTTTGAAACGTCTTATAGCTAGGTGAGTCTAGGTGCCAGTTCAGGATGGATAATTGTTCTAAAAGGGGCAGCCCCTTTAGAGGGTATTGATTAAATTATGCATCATACCTGGATGCAATCGACTCGTGTTACAGGCAGGGCTGTTACCCCGCGAGGACCGCCACCGCACCGCCCCGCCTTGAAGCAAGTTGTACACATAGGTACTTTACCTACTCAGGAGAAAGAGAGGCATCGGCACAGAACTTAATAACATCGGGTGCCCATCGTGTCTCGTCACGACGGTTGTCTTCGCCTTATTGTATTCTATACCCAATTTGAAAACTAAATAAATTGTTTTTAACATTAAACAAAAAATACTTTTTAATTAGACATATAAATAGAATTACATACAGATTCTTAAATAATAAATAACTGTGCACGGATTACCTTTATGATGGAAACTTGATAAACGAGGATTTAATAACAAGCTAGGTGGAAACAATGACGGGGCTTTTTATTAAATTGATTTTATAATGTTTACTACAAAGTAAGTAAGTTCTTAACATAATTATACTTTTCTCCGTCTTTTCTCAGTTGATTGTAATGTAATGTCAAACCTGTAGATGGAGCTACGGTCGCGTTAGGGTCAGTTCACACCGAGACGCGACGCGGCGCGACGCTGCGCGCACATTTTTCATAAAGCGACTCAGAATATACTTTATTCACTACACGAAAAGATACACATTACATTGTGAGAATTCAGATTACGTTGCACCACGCAGCACTGCGCCTCGAGGTGCCTCGCGGCTCTTTGAGTATCGTCGCGTCGCGTCGCGTCTCGGTGTGAATTGACCCTTAGTGCCGTAGTATTAGCCTTCCCTTAGTCTTCCTTTGTATGAAAACTACAGGAAATATGCCGGTGGCGGCGTTCTGTGGCTGTGGCCCGGAAGCCCGTGTACGGCGACACTAAGATCTATTCGCCGTGTGTGATTAGGATCCGGTGGCGCAGCGGTCAGCGCAGCCTCGTACAAAGGGAAAGGTCATAAAAACAACTTTTGGGACATTATCAAAATCTTAGATGTCTCACACCTAAGTAACGCCTGTAGGTAAGGCCATAACAATATAATTCTTCTCTAAAATTGAGATTTTTACAATCTACAACTAACATATTGGTTGTACATAGATACAGAAGAGCTAGACACTGGAACGCGCCCAGTCTTGCGTTCCACATACTCGTGATATATCTCCCTCGAAGCACGTGACACGGTAGGCGGGATCACGTCTACGGAACTGTCGATTGTAAGCGCGCTGCTCACTGTCATCACGATGTGAATGTCTGGGTTGTAGCGAGGATTTGATCGACGCTCGAAATTTACGTAGCGTCGGTACCTGATAAAATTAAAATAAATAAACTTCCAGCAAGGTCTTATCCGTTCCGTCCGGATTTTTTTAAACAACTGATAGAACACGCTTATGGCTCACCTGATGTTAAATGGTAACCATCGCCTATGACAAAGCATTTCCTCATTAATAACATAAGTCATATGCGTTAAGAGTTAGGTTCTTAACGCGTTAAGAACCGTGACCTACGATGCACTGCGTCCATCCATGCTTTGTTATAGGCGATGGTTACCGCTTAACTCAGGTGGGCCCTAAACTTGTTCCATCAACTAGTAGTATAAAAAAAAGTCATACAGGTTTTAATGTGCCGGTAATGTCACAAAAGCAAGCTCAGTCTCACCGGGAAAATCTCACGATAGAAATGACACTGACGTCAAAAAAAAACTCTCGACCTAGCTTTATGCATAAAATCGAGTATACGTATAAGGCCCCAGATTCTTACATGATCATATCTCGCTTGCTTGGATCATTGAGTAGCACGCGGTTGGATCGTTTGACGGCTTTAAATAATGGCGTCTCTTCCGATAGTTGTGCATCCAGGATCTTGGCGACGTGCGCGAGCGGAGACGGAATGAGCCGCGCGCTCGGGGTAGAGCTTGTCAGGTCATCGTCACTCGATGAGTCGCTACTCGAACTGAAAACAATTTTCGTATTACATATTTAAAAACGGTGCTAATGAGGAAGTAATATGAGGGTTGTACGTTGAAGTCCGCGTTAGCATCAGAGAAACAGTGCTTAAGTCTGAGTCGAGCCTCAAGCATGAATTTTTAACATTTTTCAATAGAGAACTGTCAAAAAATCTATTCTTGACAGTGCTAAAGCACTGTTTCTGAATACGGGCCATAATTTCCTGATTTGTGAAATTACAAAAAGGGCGTCGGCGCGTAATGGTGCCAGTCTGCTGTCTCATACACTTTCCCCGTCTCGCTCACACTGACATTTGCTTGCGACGTTGACAGCGGAGCAATCCTGGCTCGCGTTACAGGATTCTATTGCAGAACTTCATTACTCTCTCTTTAAAGGAAACTTCACTCATCATATTATCTGAGCCGGCACTGTTCTACACCTTTTGCACTTTGCATTGCGGATTCGATTAGAGAGCACTGGTGGTCTAGTGGTAGTGGCCCCGCCTTGATCCTAAGGTATCGGGTTCAAATCCAGTCGTATAACAATGAGTTTTTCTGTCGAAATATTTATGTGCACTATGCCAGTAGGTATCAAACCAGTTAGGGAAAACATCCTAAGGAAACCGGCGCGGAGTGTCGTAGAACCTAAAAAAGTTCAAGCAACAAGTGTCAAGCGTCACGCAAGGGCCCGCCAGCGGCCTACTTGCGAAAACCAGTCCGTACACAAGTGCGGATGATGAATTTGCTATTTACCAATTGGGTTCGATTCCCAGTCAGACTCAGGATAAACTCACTCCCGCCGGCATGTAGGTACTAATACTCACTCGCTGGAGTTGTTGGATGCGGGGGCGCGGCCCCCGAGCACGGGGTTGTGGGGGGCGCGGTCACCGGGCGTGCGCCCCCCACGCCCCCTGCTGCCACCACGCACCACGAACGGACTGTAGTTCTCCGTCAGAGCGGGCGCTAAGTCCCGCCGGCTGTGGCACATCTGACAACAAGCATTTTTTTATTTACACCTCTTTGCCCGTATTAAGACTCAAGCATTGTTTCTGAACACGGACCTTAGAGAACTATGCCGTAAGTAACACTTTTTAAATTAACGCGATCGTTATGCATAATTATACGGATGCAACGGGTATTTAGTAACGGTAATCGCGACAAATACCCTTTCTTCCATATAATTATGCTGTAAGTTTCACTATGTGATATCATGAGAAATTAAAAAATCCGTAGAAGAAAAACCAAAGTTTACTTTATTTTGATATTTAACTGTCATAATTTTTTCGTTTATTTATATTTCTTGTACTAAAAATGTAAATCCGTTATTGATGGCTGTATGATGACATTCTAGAGTCAGTGCCAGAGTCACTAGACTTCTCGACACGCTCCATACAAATCGCCGAAAGAACTCGCTCTCACAGCACGGACAGTGAGTGAAACACACAATGAAAGTAAACAATCGTGTGTATCACAAGGTTCGCTTTGAAATGTCTTAAAGCTAGGTGAGTGAGTGTCAGTTAGTGCATCTCACCTGGAACTCGAAGCAGTCTTGGAAGGAGGTGTACTCGAAGGGGCGGTTGTAATCGTGGTATGGGTCCACCATTTCCGCGGCGCCAGCGCCCTGCATGCCTATTATCTCGCAGCACAGTTTACGCATCTCGTTGCACGGGACGGGTAGGTAGCGGATTACCGCGTCGTCCCACCATTTCGTTAAAGACCTGGAAAATAAACAAAATACCATATTGAGGTCCGTATTCAGAAACAGCGCTTGAGTCTGAATCGAGCCTCAAGCACTCTCAAGCAAACTTCTTAAAGCTAGGTGGGTCTAGGTGCCAGTTCCACGTACGCGTCCATAGATCATTTCGGCAGTGGGCGGAAACCGACAAGAATGCTTCCGGATGACTGCAAGCAGAGAGAAGTGGCGAGATATCGTGAGGCGTGCCACAGCCCCTGATAAAGAGAAGTCATAAGATATTCATGACAACCACGATCGCTCTAACAAGAGTGAAGCGACTGAGAAGAAGACCATTATTTTGTATTGGGGTTTATACCGCTACCTAAAAACAAATATTTAATATATTTAATTTAAATTAATGCGATCGTTATGCATAATTATTGTATGGAACAAACAGGTATATATCGCGATTACCTTTATTATTTCCCGACGTTTCGACCGAGTTACAACAGCCGTGGTCGCGGGCAGAGCAGACTGATGGATGATGGCTGTAGTAACACGGTCGAAAATATAATAGTAAATACCCGTTTGTTCCATATAATTACGTGAGAAATAATTTATACAAATGGTTAATAGCAACATAAACAAAACAGATTGCGAGAAGTCGGCAGATAGAGAAGGTTCTAATTGCTCTTCCTAAAAATGTATGTTGGCTCCTCTTAAAAATGTATGCTTATGTTATGTGTATCAATAATAGCAAACCTTTTATGCGGTATATAGATCGAAGCATCGGGGTGATGCAAGTGATAATCCGTCTGGTATTCCCATATCGCCGGCTTGTGTGGGTCCGGCACAAATAGTCCCAAGAACAGATTCATAGTGTTCTGTTTTTCCGCGTCCGAAAACGTGTTGGAGTAGTACCGACTGAGAGTCTGCATTATATCGTTACCGTGGGATGACCATGGCGCTGTTTTACGGTACGTTTTGATCCTGTAAAAAATAGAATCCGATAAGCCAGAGGTTCCCAACCTTTTTTTCCCATAGACCACTTTTAAAATTTTGCTGGACCCCCTCTGCAGCTACATTTTTACAATATTCCCAGTCCACAAAAAAATATGGAGATTAGATTTAAATAAAATTAACAGTTTTCGAAAAAAGTAAAACTTGATAGGTAAATTAGTTTATTGAAAGGCGAAGCCAACATTTTAGCTCTTCACTATCGAAACCAGATAAATTTTCGTGGACCCCGCTTACGAATTGTGAACCCCCATTTTTTGTCATGCCATCGTAGACCCCCGCTGAGTCTCCCGTGGACCACTAGGGGTCCACTTGGACCACGTTGGGAATCAATGCGATAAGCAAACAAACGGAGACAGAATGATCACTGTCTGAGGCTGTCTGACTGAGTCCGGATCACTGAGAAAAGTAGATGACCCTTTTTATTGTATTATTTCCAAATTACGATTACGTATGAAAACTAGTGAACTTTTTGGTAGGTTGGATCAAAATGATGTTATATGCTGAACTGTGTGCAATTTGTGTATGCATAAATAAATTCAGTGGTTTTATATTCATTATAATGTTGGAATGTGCGAGCGAGAAGATCCGATAATGGAAATACTGATTTTTTGACCTACCTGTGAACTAATTGAGAGCCACCATATTGCAATGCCAAGGTGTCTCCGTGATCTTCATATAAACCTTCCAATAGCCTGGCGCAGTCTGAATCAAACTCTATGTTTGGTTTTCCAATGAGTCCAAGTGCGTACAACTGCAGAATAAACAGACATGTCGCTTTGTTTCGTCAGCTGATGCGTAGGGCATCAGCTGACGATTCAGCTTGGTTGTATCTCTATCTAGTATGCAATTAGACAAGTAAATCGATAATTCCGGTTTGTAGGTGTCAACTTTGATGACCAAGGGCAAGTCCCACTTCATTCCATTGTCTCTCTATTGTATGGAGAAAAATGAGACAGCAAAAATACGTTACGTAGAAGCGATCGAAACAAGTTTTTGTTACATCAATTTTCCATACAAAAGACGAAATGTTGTAAATGAACTGAGACTTGCCCTTCTGAGACCCGTGGTGGTCCCGGCAAAGAATAGGGTTCCTCTATCACCTCTCGTAAAAGGCGACTAAGGGAACACAACTGGGGACTTAGCAAAGTTTTTATCTCACCTGATGCGCCAAGACACACTTGCCAATGGCAAATTGAGCCGTGTTGGTTCGGTCAAGGCAGTCCACGCAGTTGACCCGTACGAGGCCGGTTTGCAGGCGCCCGTCCTGATGGCCTTCGACGCCCGTTACCTCCCCATAACCGCGGCAGCTTAGGAATATCCCCGTTTTACGGATCGCAGCGCGTGCTATTGCTGACAATCTAAAATGAACATTATTCCTAATTATTTCGGTTGTTTTTCCTGACCACTGCAATCTGGGCCTCTTCAAGGCAAGAGTGAATAGATGTCTTCTAGACCATCCTGCTCCATCGTCGGCTACATCGCCGCTTACTATCCGGTAAGATTGTAGCCAAAAGATGGTCTATAACTATATAATGTTAAAAATTGAAGTGTAGTTGTCTTAGCCATAACCACTCCTTTGCTTTTATCTTGAATTCATATTCAGCCAGAAGAAGTCTACTGCTGGATATAAGCATAGGAGAGGCTTATGTCCAGCAGTGGACTTTGCAGTGGACATGATTGTATGATTGATGATATGATATCTCTACATTTCCAGGAAGAACGATTCTGAGTTCTCTTCATCGACTTTTCGCAATTTCGTTGGTCTATCGGATGGGTATCTTGAATTAAGAAATGACGATTCAACTGCCTAAATTGGCAAATTCATCATCTGCACTGGTGTGAAAACTGGTTTCCGCAAGTAGGCCGCTGGCGGGCCCAGTTTGTGTGACGCTTGACACGTGTTGCTCGAATTTTTTTAGGTTCTACGACACGCCGGTTTCTTCACGATGTTTTCCATCACCGTTTGAGGATACTGGCATAGTGCACTTCACATATTCAACTGCCTATTACAGAATAATCAATTTGCATGTAACAAGTATGATCAAGTAGATTCAATAAAGGTGTAAGCTGCTCACTTGTCTAAGACTTTGGCATCAGCCCCCTTATTCATTCTAGCCATGTCCAAATGATAATACTGAACAGCATGTTCCGGCGGCAGGAACTGATTCAGATACTTGATAGCATTGCTGATCACATCAGTCAACAGAGATTCATGCTTCTTCTTTTCCCGTTTCTTGACCAAATTCATGAACATTATGGGAGATCCATATCGAAGCATTAGATTGTTCAAGTGCTTGGCAGGTATTTCAGCGAATGGATCACTCAGATCTATAGCAATGGCAGGTTTCGGTACCATTTTTACTACATCTTGTGACCAATAGCTTGGTATTGAACCTCTCATTTGGACAAATGAACTGAATCTGAAATTGTTAAATATTAATTACTATAAAATAATAAATATTGCGGCCTGTCCCGGCTTCGCACGGGTGGACATTTATTACACATAAATATAGCCTTTGTTACTCAGGGTGAATGTTGCTTTCCAATGGTGAAAGAATTATTGAAATCGGCACAGTAGTTTTTGAGTTTATTCATTACAAACATACAAATTTTTCCTCTTTATAAAATCGAATTAAAATCTATACTTATAAGTATAGATTTTAATCTATACTTATAAGTATAGATTTTAATTCGAATTCAGAACTATTGTAAGAATTCTATAAAAGATAAACACTCTTACTTGCCAGCAGCAAATGAGGATACCATAGAATCATGCACAATCTGTTCAGTCTCAACCTCATTGGCTACGTCTCCATGCATATTGGCACCTCTCTTGAGAAATCTGGTGCCTGCATATCTGTTACTTCTCCTTGCAATAAGAGTCAAATATATTGGCCTCCCAAATATATTCAAGTTGCTCTGTTCTATGAAACCATGGACTATGTACAGAATCCAGTCAGGGTGGAGGTGAGCATGAACTGGTGATAGTAGATGACTGTTCCAGACAAATCTCCATTCGGGTACTGTTCTCATGCCAAAATCTAGTCTCTGCTTTTGTCTGAAAATTATAATTTTTACAAAATAAGAGCATGTCTCTCATACCAAACATGGTATGTACCAAAGAAAAAATTGGATCACAGAAGTTGATGAATTACCCTGTCTTTTCCTGCCTTTGAAGCAACTGCCTCTTCCATGTCGCAAATATATCTTCATCATCATCAATTTGAGCGCAAGTACACTCCTTTGCATCTTCAGTTGATTTCAAGTTGGATTGGTGCACTGCAGCAGTCACTGGCTTAGGAAATAATGCAGGAGCTAACTTCCTCGGTGGAGCCATATTCATTTGTAGGGTATGTGTGATGTCATAGCTATAGCTGTAGTAGAAATTAGTGGACAGATCAATAGCTAGAAACATCTTCAGATATCTCTGTTCATCAGGGTGAGGAGGCTTGTTGCTCTCATTTGGAATATAGATTGTGGCTGTGTCTTCTATTTTGTAAATGGAATGAGAACCAATAGCAGCTATTTTTCTTCGTTTTCTTACGAGAATTATGTAGTATCCTTCAAGAAACCGAATGAAACCTGAAACACATTAATAATAATTGTTTGTGAGTTTGGCTGATGAACAACTGATACTTTTTTCTTGTTAACTAAAAACCTACATCATACTACCTAATTCAAATTTTACTCATTATTTTAATTGTACTTATAATTTTTGTAGTAGTTTCTATATTTATTTATTTGAGTACAATAACAAGTTAATCGATCTATATCTAATATTGTTAATTAAACAATGTTTGGCCTCAGTGGGGACCCACAACTTACAGTGCAGTAGGCAGGCAAATACCAAGTGAGTTATGAAACCTGTTGTACATAATAGTATCATAATATAATTTACCAACTATTCCAAAAGCTGAAACCAATTTGTTAAACCCAGCAGTCCTTCCAGTTCTATTGCCGAAGCCAATCATATTCAGAAGCTGATGGATCTCTTGTTTGTTATACTCCACCTTATCATCAACCAGAATCAACTCACGTGGATCTGTTCGGTCTATTTTTAGGACCCGGAATCTAGTCTCAGTATTGTTTGAGCCAATTAAATAAAATCTCTGAAATGGATCAATAATAATCCTAAATTAAACAGAGCTTGTACAATGGGACCAGATAGCTGATATAATACTAACATATTTTTGTAAATATATACCTAGAATACAATTTACCAGCCAGACACAGAGAAAATATTTTTGTTCTCTCCACAAATATTTTTTTTCGGTGGGGATCGAACCTGCGGCCTACGACGCAGAAGGCAGGGCTACTAGCTACTACCATACCAATTGAGCTGTGACGCCTGTCGAGGTGAGGATTGGTGTAAAATGAAAATAAAATACTTACGGCTTTGGTTTCATACAGAGCTATTCTTTGGATCGAACTTATTATAGGATGAAACATAACACTCTGTTTCGACATGATCACAATCAAGCGGTTTTTTCAAATCAAGCTTAATTTGAATTGGAAAAAGAAAATTTTAGAAAGAGGTTCTAAAGGTGATATCAGACGGTTCATTTTTTGTTCATTTTCACCTTTCATTCGGTACATTTCACTCGAAATGAAATATCTGAACAAAAAATGAAACACGAGTGCCGAATGAATTCATTAGTGAACCGATCCAACAGTGTTGGATATTGGCATCCGGTATCTTTCATTCCCACTCCGAATGAACGAGAAATGAAAGGTCTGAACACTGAGAGAACGTTCATTCGGATTCGGCCATTTTGTTTCGAGTCCTGTAGCCGACGAACATCACGTTGTCGACGAAGTTAATTCCAAGACGTACGACTTCATTCGATGACATATTTATAAGAAAGAACAATGAATGTTCATTTCTGTATCATTTCATCTGAGCCGTGTGAACATAGAATGAAAAAAAAATGAAGCATTCACTCGAGTGAACAATCATTCGAGTGAACCGTCTGATATCACCTTAACCAATGTTTGTTTTGATTTGATCTGTGGATTTGTTTGATATTTTGGTTTGGCTTTTTTCGCCTTGATATGCATCAGGCTAAAGATTTACTGGCCATACCACCTCTTCTTACATTTTGTATTGCAACTGCAATAATATTTGACATGACAGTATGTAACATGTATGAATGGTAATGTGAGATGTGACAGTGACATAGTCATAACATAGTGTTGTAGTTGATGGATATTTGTTAAAATGGACAGATGTCATCTAATGAAGATGGAATTTAAGAAATTAAAAAAATCCGGTATCATCATCATCAGCCTGCTTGGTCTGAGAAGCCCAAGAAGTCCACTGTCATCCTTATTCCTTATACCTACATCTCCAGGAAAAACGATTAGGACGACTAAGCCCCCTATCGATCCACCAACTTCCTGCAATCTTTACAATGTCGTCGGTCCATCGCGTGGGAGGGAAGGCGTCCTACATTTCTATTCCATCATGCTCGTAGCGTATCCTTTTTTATTATGTGTAGCAGTAGCAGGTATATAAAAAGTACTCTGTGAGTAGCAGTGTAGGTATGTACATAAGCGTATAGGTGCTTAGTGTTACGAACCATATTGCTATGCCTTACTCAAATATTAGTGAGGAACAGAACTAGGTCAAATTCGCCTCACTCACACACACCCTTATCCAAGTCATTAATTAACTTGATCCCGCGAACGAAATCATATATAGTAACCGCGCTGTTCGGGTGCCAAGAATCCCTTGTGCCATAACGGGGTTTTGAATTTGACTTGAATAACTAGCTGGGCTGGAGCTGGTGCATTGAGTATTATACAAAGCATGAGGTTGATGTGTGTGTGTAAACGAGGCCCCGGAGCTTCGGGCAGCACGGAGTCCGCTCGGTGGATATGGCGCGTGCGCGCGGAGGCGCTGCTGGCTGGTGTCGCGCGACGGGCGACGGAGGCGCGGCGGCGCGGCGCGACAGCAGCGGGTAGCGGCGGCAGCGGCGGAGGCAGCGCGGCAGCCACCACAGTACGCACGGCAGTTCCGTGCGCGTCCTCGCCCGAGTCCGTCGTAGTGCGCCGCGTCTGTCGTCCACCCTGGCGCATCGCTCGTTATCGAACTCAATGAAATAACAATGACTGCTCCCTCAGACCATTGCCTTTCAGTGTCCTAGCACCTGTTTCTGTGATAAAACCACTCCGAGTGGTCCCGAGGCGTCTCCCGCGACCGGTCCAGTGAGAAAAGCTGCGCCGGTCTCACGCCCGTCTACAGTGGAATGCGGCAATTTTAACTACTGCGGGCCCGGGAACCATTTAAGAAATAAGGATCGAGCGGTCACGGTTCCTGCAATAAGGTAGGTCCTTTATATAGAAGCTGAATATCTAGTTATACCTACCTGGGTTACTCTGCTAAAACTATTTAGTTCTTTAACCATATTATGCAGCTTGGTACTTGGAAATTCTGTTCTTCAAACGGTGAAGAAAAACATCGTCGGAAATTAAGTAATCTTGCAGCGCTCATGGGCCTGCAACCTGCCACGTGTAGAATAGAATATTATTCAATTTACAAAATAGGACATGTGCCAAATGGACCTAGAGGCCACCACCAGCCAACATCATCACCAGTCTACTGCTGAACATTAGGCCTCCCCTATATACACTTCCAAGAAAAACGATTCTAAGTTTTTCTGAGCCCAGGGGCTGTTAGGTCCATGATGTGATAAATATGTAATCAGATGATGGATGGTAAGTTAATAATATCTTGAATAGTGGGTTTTTTGCTCTACCTTTTATGGCCCGAAGTTGAAGTAGAAATACTACTTACCTCCCAGTCCGGCAAAAGCAATGCTCTGTAAATATGTGGGAGCGTGGTATGATACTTGCTTTTAGTTTTCCCATCCTATTCCTACAACAGTCAGTAGTACAACATTCAGTTTATTCCTACAACACAATTCATTCGATCGTTGAATCCGCTGTTAGTCTAGCCACTCCGGTGGTTATAAGTACCTTTAGGACACCGATCTCGAGGCTTGACATTTGGAATAGTTTAGAGCTAGTGAGCTAGTTGGAATCCCACTTTGACATGGATAAAATAATTTGAAATATTCCAACGCGATTTTAATGGGGAGAAATCGATGTGAAAAATGTTCATCCCCTCATCTCGGAAAGTGTATTTTTTCTCTTGGATTTCTGAGTGCAAAACTGCAAAAGCCTCTTTTATCCGGCGCTAGTTCTAGAGCATAAAGTTAAATAGAATTTAGAACATCGTGTGCACAATATTGTGAATTCAAAACTTCATTAAACCTATTTAATTCTACCTCCATGGTGCCGAATTTATCATGCAACCTTTTTTAATTTGTTAAAAACTCAGAATCGGAACCTTCTTGGTATAATGGTTTTGTTATAATATATCTAGAAGAGGTTATTCTCTTTGTTACCAAGTTGAGGCAGGAACTAAGATAAAGCCATTGTATAAGCGATTGTAAAAGTTTCTATGCTTTTTGCATCACATCACAATGTGACATAAGTAGGTACTTAGAAAATTATTATGATAACTAATGAATAATGAATGAAGCTGAAACCTCAAGATGATCGGATCGATAACACTTTATTTCTACGTAAACTTATGCGTAAAGTACGATTTTTTCTATTGGTATATTTATGTAAAATAAGTATAAACGAAAAACATTAAATCCCGGAGTTACGTTTGTCGATTCTAGCAGTTTCTCATGTTTTTTATTTATGATTACATTATGAATGCAGAGCTCATGGTTATTTTATGTACATTTTCCATGGGTTTCGTCGTATTTCCACCGCATGCGCCTCGCAGCACCTGCGCGGGCGTGGCTCATGTTTCTGCTCTTGACACACTTAACTTATACGGAATGTATTAGGAATTAAATAAATAGCGTTATAAAAATTTATTAACGAATCATTGATCGAGCACATAATTTTAGTTTTATGGTGAAGCTTAGATTTCAAGGTAGAATATGAACAGTGTTCGTAGAAATAACCGAAGCTGGTGTTTGTAATTTGTAATAAATAAGCTGCAAAATATATAAATAGTTTTCAAATACCTATTAAAGATAAGCGTTTTTTTATGGCCGAATTCTCATCTACAACAATGATTTTAATTTTAACATTTTACTTAGCACTCCAAAATCCACTCAGTATCCATAATAAGTTCTTATCCGGCTCGAAGAACCACAACGTTAATCTATAAAAAAATTACTCCCATAATTTTCTATACTTATTATACGATTTTTAGTAGAAAAAAATACGGGTTGCACTCCGGGAGTGCCGGCAGAAGTGAAAACTTGATTATTAACGTAGGAACCCTAAAAGTTGTTTATTTTATCAAGTTCCTCAATGTAGTAAAACCCCAATCAAAGTCCTAAGGAACCCTAAAAATTTTAGCATTATCAAGCTCCTAAGTGTAGTTGAAATTCCAATCAAAGTGCTAAGGAACCCTAAAATTGTTTACATAATCAAGGTCCTAAGTGTAGTTGAAAGTCCAATTAAAGGCCTAAGGAACCCTAAAAGTTGTTTATTTTATCAAGTTCCTCAATGTAGTAAAACCCCAATCAAAGTCCTAAGGAACCCTAAAAATTTTAGCATTATCAAGCTCCTAAGTGTAGTTGAAATTCCAATCAAAGTCCTAAGGAACCCTAAAAATGTTAACATTATCAAGCTCCTAAGTGTAGTTGAAACTCCAATCAAAGTCCTAAGGAACCCTAAAAGTTGACCACTTAATCAAATTCCTCAATGTAGTAAAACCCCAATCAAAGTCCTAAGGAACCCTAAAAATTTTAACATTATCAAGCTTCTAAGTGTAGTTGAAACTCCAATCAAAGTCCTAAGGAACCCTAAAAGTCGACCATTTAATCAAATTCCTCAATATAGTATAACCCCAATCAAAACCCTATACGGAACCCTAAATTTTACGTAAAGCCAAATCCTCAACGGGTCGGAACCGCTAGAAGGGACCTTGTCGCGCGACCTACAAGTAGGTCCTAAATGAAGTAAAACGGCAGACATAGGAGGAGGGGGTTCTGGGGGGCTAAGGGGGGTCACAGCACGGCTCGCTTCGCTCGCCGCGCTGTTCCCCGTGATCGAGTGGCGGCTCGCTTCGCTCGCCGCGACGCTCCCCCCGGGTTCAGGAAGAGGGGGTTCTGGGGGGCTTAGGGGGGTAACAGCACGGCTCGCTTCACTCGCCACGCTGTTCCCCGTGATCGCGTGGCGGCTCGCTTCGCTCGCCGCGACGCTCCCCCCGGGTTTCGGAGGAGGGGGTTCTGGGGGGCTTAGGGGGGGTCACAGCACGGCTCGCTTCGCTCGCCGCGCTGTTCCCCGTGGTCACGTGGCGGCTCGCTTCGCTCGCCGCGACGCTCCCCCCGGGTTCAGGAGGAGGGGGTTCTGGGGGGCTTGGGGGGAGTCACAGCACGGCTCGCTTCGCTCGCCGCGCTGTTCCCATGGTCGCATGGCAGCTCGCTTCGCTCGCCGCAATGCTCCACTCGAAAAAAAAGGCTTAAAAATAGGGCATTTTTAGGTTTTTTAAATAATAAAGGGGTCTAGAGGGAAAGGGGGGAAAAATTTATATTGCTTTCAAAATAATCTCACCTTCCCTACATGACCCAAAAAAAAAAGTGCTCAACGCCGCTAAAGAAGTTTTCACTTCAAAAACTTTGCATTTATAGAATAAGAATTATATTGACTCCGCTTTTTATTGTTTATTATTTGCAATAATTTAATTTGGAGATCCTTGGCTTTTTTTCACTTGTTATAATTATTGCACAATAATTGTGCAGTTCTGTGAAAGTGGGCAATTCTCGTGCAGTTTAATGTTTTTTTATTATGAACTCTACGTTGTAGTCTTAGGGTACATTTCTACAAAAACATCCGTCTTACGCTTTTTCGATTTTTATTATGAACTCTACGTTGTAGTCTTAGGGTACATTTCTAATAAACATCCGTCTTACGCTTTTTCGATCAGGGTCACGTGATCCTGACGCGAGTTTAAGATTTTATACCCATTACAGAAAGTGCTCAACGCCGCTAAAGAAGTTTTCACTTCAAAAAAACAAACAACAAATTATTAAATTCCGTATACAACAGCAGCCAATAACTAAACGTAGCGGGAATGGAGATGTTATCATTCAGATAGTAAATGTTATCTTTCGAAAGGGTTCCCATGCATTAGGATTTTGCAGTGTTGGTTCTGGATGAGTTAACTGATACCCGCCTTCCGTGCTGAGTCAAGCATGTAGTTGTAAGTAGCGTCATAAAGGGTCCCATTCGTTTCCCATGGCTCTTGGCAGAATCGAAGCAACCTTTGCATAATAATTTGCATTTTCACATACCGCATATACGAAGATGTAGAGAGTGAGATGAGAGAGTTTTGCCTATCCAGCTTCGAGCAGTTCATTTCTACAATTTCATTAAGTACAGAGAAAAAAGAATTATGTACCAGTTTTTTATATTTTTTTATATAAAAGAAAGTCGTGTTAGTTACACTATTTATAACACAAGAACGGCGGAACCGATTTGGCAGAAAATTAGTGGGGAGGTAGCTTAGAACCGGGAGAAGGACATAGGATACTTTTTATCCCGAAAAAGCAACGGGAACGGGGTGTTACGGGTAACGGGTGAGCGAAGCCGCGGGTGGCCACTAGTTTATTTATATTTAATAGCCACGTTTTCTCGTTTGTTTTTTTTTTGGCTACGATCTCACCCGATGGTAAGTGACGATGTAGCAGGGGCCTATTTCTCGGGGCGATCTCGATCATTTTGCAATTTTTTTTTATTGCTTCTTTTCACAAACCCGCACTTTTTCTACATTTTCCGTATATCGTAGCTGTCGAGGCTTCTACGATGAGGTCGTTGATGAATTACTCAAAGAAATCTGCCATTCTCTCTTCGAAAAGAAGCAATAAGATAAAATTGCAAAATGATCGAGATCGGTCCGAGAATTAGGCCCCTAGACTGTCTAGAAGACACTCTAGCCTTAAAGAGGCCCAGATTGTATTGTTCAGGAAAAACAGACGACAGACAGAAAATGAGAGAATCATGAATTTTGCATGATTTTGAGAATAAGAGAATAAAATAAGATGAAACGTTAAATTTTAAGATCCGCCAGATACACGCAGCTTTCGACCGGACTCTGTAAGCGTGTAAATAAAATAAAATAGGCAATCATTTCTGTGGCAATGTCGCATTTGTAAGCAACGACTAAAGATTTACCTATGCTTGTCGTCGACAGGTCACAATCTGGACCGTTCGTTAAATTAAATTAAACAAGACTGGTCAAGTGCGAGTTGATATGCTCACATAGGGTTCCATCCGCAATAATGAAAATGAAAATCTGAAATTGTTCCCCATTTGACCTAGTACAAATTACTATTGTAACGCATGACTTCACCACCACCTTCCTGTTTAGCATAAGATTTCCTATCTGTTAATTAATTAATTTAGTTTTTCCTGTAAAAATTTACTAATTTATTTTGCAAAAGGTTAATGGTAAAACGGAGGATATTTTTGGACGTTCATACTATAAGTGAATTAAAGCATATAATAAGTATGTAATGTAGGTATACTTTTCAATAGGAAGAAAAAAAGAAAGAAAACTTTATTTGTTACATAGTTGGATATACTTCATTATCGTGGTTCCAACCGAAGTCGCACCATACCGGTTCATTTTGGTTCGAATTTTAACAACCAACGGTTATCTCGTTTGACTAGACTCCAACTGACTTAGAACATAAAACGAATTATCATAGGTTTCGAGATCTCAATACTGCGCTTTAGGTTTTCGTAACCGCCAAGTAACGTCTCGATTCTATAAACGATGGTCATTTTGTTTTTATATATTGATTTTCGCGCCCTTCAGTTGGTAAGTACGTTGCCCCCAGAGGACAGAAGAAAGAACTAAGCTTTTTTATTGAAAGTGCCCTGAACCTGGCTACGAGGCTGACACTGGCCCAGGTAGAATATTGTATCGATTTGTATTGACACCTACTTTAATTTCTTGTTTGCCTTTCCATGTGAATGGAACTTATCTATTGTAGGTATTTTAAATTCCAGTGAAGGGTTCTGATACTGTTCAACTAAGCATTCGTTACATTGACAAGACATCAGCAGAGTTGAACTGTAATCAGCTATTTCAATTACAATTATACTAACTGACTATCAGACTGAAATGCAGGGCTGGTCTGGTCTGGTCTTGAAATTTGGAGGGTGTCTTCCTTTCATTACATAGGCATGCTCTAGCGTACCTAGCGTGCCTTAGTACCTATGTTTCCGCAAGGAAAACGTTCCAGTTTTTTTAAGTGGTCTTAGGTGTTCTACTCTACATTATAATATTCTCAGAAATGTGTGTCTCTGTTACGTCGAAAGTCGCGAGTAGCGTCTAGTAACTTATTTGAATGAAACGGCATGCCACATTCTCGGACACCTTCATTTTTACCTGTCCTAACGTCCTCACAAGTGTTAGTGAATAAGCATCATAAATCAAGATAGCGAACACACAAACAAAACGTTTTTGTCTATAGTTGCACGTTGCACCGCAGGGTCCATCTCACAGATTTCACGTGAGAAATCCAAATACTTGAGCCATCTCATTATTTTTTTGTTTACTAATACAATTTACATACGATGCTGTCCGTAAATATTAGTTTAGGATCTAGAATGAAGGGAACTAAAGAGTTTACGCACGAATAGTAAAGTGGATAATATCTTCATTCATTATTCCCACCACATATCCGGAACGTGTTGAAGAATAATTTACAATGTGCGTTACTTATAGATAAAAAAACCTTAATCATAATTCATTTATTCATTGCTGACATTATATACAATGTACAATATTACATTATTACGTAGGTATGTAGCTTAGATCAAGTACAATTAATCAAAAGTACTTATTTAATGACTAATATTACTTATAGCCGGTCGGACCGTATAACATTTTAATCCTTGATATTAAAAACTTCGGACAGTGATCATGATCACAGTGATGGACTCAGAAGTGACAAACTGACATGACATTTCACAAGGCGAAACTATAAAGGATTATTTTCTCTAAAAAGGATTCATGTCGTACCTACTTCGGAACCCCTACACCTAAAAGCGATCATCATTGGAAGTGTAATAAAAGAAAGCGAGTACCTAATTCTCTAGGAGTTAAATAGTGATTCACAATACACTGTGGCCCGAGGCACGTGCGTGGGTGTTCTTCATTAGAACCTACTTTCATGGTAAACTACACCTCAACGCACAATCAGCACAACACGACACTGCTCGGCTATGTTACAAAGCTTTGAAACACCATCAAATTTAAATTCCACTCAGATATATTAAGATTTTTGACGTAAAATGTAAACTAAGAGAGAGGTTTAAATTGGAATGCGTTAGTTTAAGAAGCTAGGCTATTCTTTTACCCCCGACCGAAAGGGGGTGTTATAAGTTTGAGGCCTTTTCCTATCTGTGTGTTTGTTGCTTCGTATACCTCCGATTTGATGGAGCTTTTGTTTAGAAAGCTGATAGAACTGAGATGGCTCTTAGTTATGTAATCCATGAAATACATGCAGCCGTTTCTATGTTCTGAGGATATACATCACCTTGCTCTGAGGTTTCATAATTTTGTAAAATTAAGTTGCAATGGGTACGGAACCAAAAGGTACGGACGCGACGACGCGACGCAGTGCTGAAGCATGCGATGACACTATCCAATATGACCCTTAAATAGTTGAATGGTGCAGGACGTGGCAGGGTTATGAGGAATGCACCCACGCTGCGGATAAAAGTGTTAACTAAGCTATAGAAGAATAAGGTAATTTATGTACCGTGAATGAGGTGAATTTTCTCTCTATTTTGTGAAGTTAGCAAAGAAAAAAGATGAAAATAAATTAAAATAGAAAATAATATGTAAAATTTGTAGTTACGTGATAATGTTAGTTTCGGCTGTCAGGGCCGATGTCACGGTTGATTCATCAACCAATAAAATATATGCTTATATTATGTAAACCTTTTGGTTGTCGGGTGATTAGTAATACGTGAAATATGAATGTTAATCAATGTTTAAATATAAGCTATATTTATGAGTATGGAGGGTAGGTCCCTCCCCACACGAGTAGATAATTTAACAAGCCTTCGCGTGGTGTGGTTTAGTCACTATTCGACCGAATTTACATTTTGTAACACGCAAATACCACGAAGGCCTGCATTGAACTTAGCTGCTTGGTTATGAAAGAGTTATGGTGTTTGCATATGGAAGGGACGGGAGCCACGCCTCGTGACCTACTATTCTCTATTCGCATGCGTCTCTTAGCTTCGTCCACTTGCTTCAATGATGATTTTATGTCACAATGTTTATGAATGTTTGATAGATATCTCAGATGAAAGATAACTAAGGTGCAAGTGATATGTGCTTACAGGAGCAGTAGATAGTATACTAACACATGCTTAAAATAAAATAACATAGGGGCGTGCGGGGGCATCAGTGCTCAAAGTTGAGTATGCAAGGCTGCGGCTTCTGTGGTCTCTCCCCTTGCGAGCACTTTCACCGATTCCCTCATTAGCGATGCCACACCGACTCTTCTGTAAACACTTGGCGCCTACAAATGGTTGTTTCTCGCCTCGCATACATAGCGTCCGCACACGTGCTCTAGGGAGAGCCGATCTTTGCGCCATCATGTTTTAGTGATACATTCTCGTCTATGCATCTACCTACTTTATGTAAAAATATTTTTTCTCGACTATTAAAGCGCCATGAAGTTAAGCACGTATAAATGGGCAACTAGACGGACTTACCGAAACGAGGTTTCTTGTAAGACTACGGAACCCTAAAAACTGGTTACCTATACTACCTAAGTTAATGATATGTTACGTCTCTCGTTATAGGTATTGGCAGCTCTGATTATGTGAGAAAATAAAGAAAACACAGTTACTGTCAACAGTGTTTTCCATGCAGTCATTCCGTTTAATGACCTCAAAGAAAAACTAACCGAGCACATCTCCGTGCATCCGTTTTAGTTAGGAATGATGCCTTATAAAGTTATAATTAACTAAAAGCAGAAGCTTGTCCAGGCGGCGTTGTGTCCGTTAAATAATTGCAGTTCATGCGAAGATATGAATGCGAGCCCAGATGCCGGCGAGTTCCGGCCTACTCTGAAACTACTTACCAACTACGAATCAAAGCCTTTATGAGTTCACAACATATTCCACTCATGAAAGAAATACACGAACCAGTTCGCATGTTCTTGTATAACTTCACTCGCTACTTACCCGTGATTAATTTTACAGGATGAACTTTGAAAACCTCGAACTACACAGAAAATTATAATTTTATAAGAACAGTTTCGGTATAGCTGGTGCAATGCGACTTTTTTGACACCGATATTATGCAGTTCTGTGGTAATGCTCGATTTCACGCAACAATTGAAATGGAAAAACTTTAGTCGCAATATTATTGTATGATAACAAAGTCACAGAAAGCAGGAAATTAATTTAGGTAAAGTATTAGGTAAATACACAGCATTGGAGTATTCTTTAGGATTATTTAAATTAGCCTATGACTGTAGGTAATCATGCTTGTTAAACTTCAGAACCAAAAAAAAGCAATGTACTATATAATCTTTTCCGTCGAGCCATAAAATCGTAACGATACAATTTGACAAGTTCTTCGTGGTAGAACTCGTGGACAGAAACCTGCTGGGCGAGGTTGGTTCGATGCCCGTCTGAGCACTTGTCGCACACCGGACAAACACTATATCTATCTATATCACTATATTTTTTATCTACTTCCACGATCATACGCTATCCTATCGTGACGGAAATCGTTATAAGATTAAATCCAGTCAAGATTTTAGAAGCAAAATAATTTCTTATTTCTTAACCGAAGGCATACACAATAATATCGCCTATCCTAAAGTATTCAACCAAAATACTTGCATGGGAAAAATCTAGGTCGCCCGTGATGTGTCGACGTCGACGACACGTATATAGGTAAGAAGCACATGATAGAGGAGGCTGGCACCATTATGTGTTATACTTTTTTGAGATGATGATGACGAATGAAACCAGCTAGGCTTCATATATATGATTCTTCTTCATACGTATTTCTTCATTGTTATTATTGCAGCAGTGTAGTAATTTCGCTGTGCAAAGGCGCGTCTAGGTTAGCGGGGTGTTTGCGCGTCCCGTCCCAGGCGAGGCCCGCGCCGCCGCCGTAGTCGCCGCCTGTTTGCACTCAATAAGCGAAGGCAAACACTCTCTTAAAGCTATTTCTCATCCAGCTTTTGACTTTTCGAGATAACCTCAATCTTTTATCGGATTTCCTATTGTTAATATAAGGTTTTATGTGACCTGCTTTTGTATTACGTGCGCTTTTGAGATTCAATTCAAACAAAGCTAGAAAGTTTGTGCTCATGTGATTTTTGGTGGTATACATTGTCTAAGGTAAAACTTAGCGAGGCTTAGTCTTTTGTCTTAGACATCTGAATAAACAAATTTTTAATTTAATTTAGTAGAGCGGCAGATTTAATTCGATAGTTATCTTCCGTTTATCCATCTCGAAAATTTGTTTACCATTTGTTGTTAAGTTCCATAACTCCAACCCCGGGGCAGGAGTAGTGAATTTGTATTATTCTGTCTACAGCACTTACAAATCCATCTCATTGACTAGAAGAAACATCTTTTAACCAACATTTTCAATGCCCTTCCCTAACATTATCAAAGAGTGCTTACAACGGAATAACTTTTTTATTACAACAACAGCATGGGTGATAAGATGACGGGTGCGGTGCCATTGTTTTGTTCGCAGAGTTTTCTCATATCGGCCCCCTGCCATTTTGTAGCTCCCACCGCCATTAGGGTTGCCAGTTGCCAGGGCCAGACGTCCGGCATTTTGCACAGTCGACAAGTAATGCATGTCTACATTTTTAAAGCTTTTATCTGCAAGTCTAATGGTTTTTTTACATTATTATTGCATCGTCGCTTAACTGCAAAGGAATATAGATAAAAACCGGCTTTTCATAGAAGTTAGATTTACGTTAATGTCCGGCCTTTCATATTATAGGATGTCTAAGGCTTACCCAAGCCATAACTTATGAGGCGGTGGCAGCGTCCTCACGCGCAAGGCGAAACTTCAGGTTAATTAACTCGTCTCAATCCCCCCCTCGTTGCCCCTCGCGGGAACTAGGTAGTAGGTACCTACCTACTGATAAACTACCGTTATTACATCAAGTTTTACTGCCGGGAACAACTCAATTTAATAAATTAGTTCACACAATAGTGAAAGCGTTTGAAGTGAAGGCTTTGATGCAGCGTGCAATACCTATAGTATGATTCTGCAATTAATGTAGAAAGGAACAGCTGGAAGTCGTTGGAAAAAAGGCCCGGCCTACGGCTCCTCTACCTGCCAATCTATCGCGTAGATTTGTTCATGGTTATGTCTATCTATGTAGGGAACCTAATCTTATAATTAAACGTTAGAAAATTGCTAGAGCAGAACTTGAACACATGGAATAAACACTGGCAATATTAGGATCATTCAACCTAGGCAAACCAACAAAAGCCATGACAATGTGTTTGGTTTCATGCCTAAAAAAATTGAGCAAAGAAAAATAGAGCTTTTATATTATTAATACTTTTGAATCAAATAAGTCCGCAGTTACGCTCGCCTATCAACTAACGCAAGTTATCGATAAAGTGCGTATTGTAATAAACCA
Source organism: Thera obeliscata (assembly GCA_947578465.1). NCBI lineage: Eukaryota > Metazoa > Arthropoda > Insecta > Lepidoptera > Geometridae > Thera > Thera obeliscata. The sequence continues at coordinate 5,190,415 of OX387927.1, forward strand.
CATCAGCCAATAAATTACAGCAATTCGGAAAAACAAACAAGTTAGTTAGTTCACGGTGGGCACGATTGCCGATGTGTGGCAATCGCAAACTTGGATAATGGCAATAAGGAACGAGTCCGTGGATCGTGTAATGTAGTATCGTCTAGTCGACGAATCTTACTTAGGAGCCAAAGTTTTATATGCTACGAGTCTCTTCTAAGGACGCTGCGGGATTTTCACACGCCTTACAAAGTCAATCTTACAGGCGACCATATACCTAATAACTTCATAATTCGAACGTAGAATTTTTACCTTATGTATACTCAATGCCGACGACTGTACCCACATTCAATTATGCAAAAGGATGTCTACTTTGCATTCAAAATCGGCAGGTAGCTGAAAGCACCGTGGCTGGACACGCAAATAAGATTAATAAAACCACTACCGAAAAATGGTCTTCAGAGAAGTTTAATCGCAGAAATATGATATTTTTTGAGTTCATCGTTCTTCTCCATCAAGTGAGAGCCAGACTAGCAAGTAGGTAAGTACAGTAAAATTGTGCAATTGCAATAAATCTTGCAAATTACTACAGATAACTCTGAAATCCCATGTCCCACAACAACGATGCCTGTGCCGCAACAGAACACAGAATTCAGTATTCTGAGGCTGCCGCTTTATGTTTTTTATGTAACCTAAGTGACTGATGGGATGAATTAATTGGAAAACGTGATTTATACTTTTAGATTCACAATACACAACACAACTACTTACCTAATTACCACAGTGTTAAGCTACTTTATTCAATTATATAAAGTATTTCATTATATCGGGAAAGAATGAAAAAGAAACGAGGTTAGAAGGTTGTGCCACTTATTAACCCACCAATTTTCGGCATGGTATGGCCCGTCGTTACTTTGTTGGTCTTGGTAGGTATAGTACCAAGTACTCACTCATTGCGTGCAATGGATGGGATTACGCCACGACCTTAGATCACATTGGGCCCAGTCATTGGACCCATGAGCAGTTATTAATGTCGTAACGTTTTTTGAAATCACATGCCTTTTAATTATTTACATTACAAATTTCTTTGCAATGATTTTTGAGCATAGGACAAGACTGCATCCGTCACAACCGGAGGTATTGCGAAACCTATTCATCATGAATATTTTGCAAAATATAACAAAAATCAAATTCTAATTCATACTCATAGTGGGTACTTACTTACCAATTTCCTTTTTTAGGCTTGTCAAAGACTGACATTTTTATACGACGAATAGATAAAAAACAGCCCTTAGATAATATAATTTAAAACCGTTGGTGTGAGAAAGTCGTAGTCCGCATTAAATTAGATACTCTATCTCTTGCAGAAGTTCTCGGAGCATCCTGTTTACTTTGTACAGATGTCTTCTGTACAATTGCTACAATAAACAGGTACTCTACTTACTTAGATAACTGTGAAGTAACATTAAACGCCTACATTTGTGGTTTTGTTCTTGCATTATAATCTCGGTAACATTACAAAAGCCTTTCTCAATGTCTGGCGAAATAATGTACAAATGTCAGATAACGTTACTTCCATACAAAATGTGTGTTGAGACTCTGCAGTGGATTCCACGGGGGTCGAAGTTGGAAAAATAATGGACAACATATGGAACAATAAAAATAAAATTAGGTTGTTCCTACCAAGATATAATGGACTTACGAAAAGCAGAGATAGTGCGAATTTTCTGTATTACCGGATAAACAAGAGGAATACCATATTCATTTCATTCAGCTATAGAAGGGTATAAAAGAATAGTGCAGTAAGTATCCACCCTGTAGTTTTACATCGATTTATGGCTTTTTTTCAGTAGCATCATGAATCTGATTCAATGCGGATTGCAATAACAAAACGCGAGTGATTTAACGATTGACTAAACAGAGTCAGTGACCCGCAATACTAGAATATTTCCCAAATAAGTTTGTAAGATAACATAACTGTAGGCCTAGACCTGTTTCTAGAAGTCAATATCCTCATTTAGGTAGCGTAATATCAAAATGTATAAGTCAACTTTTACAAAGCCTTAATTTTATTGTATACTAGTGACCCACCCCGGATTCGCATGAGAATAATTTAGAATTATAATTGTAATTTGTATCAGGCTTACAAATCTAACCAATTCAGGTTTTTTTGGCACCCCTTAACTTATAGTAACTATAGTACGTAGGTACGTGTGCTCATAAAAAAAGAAAATCCTTTGGTTTTCAAGAGAAAAAGATGGGTATATCAAGTTGAATCCACTTCGGAAGAGCTTCATGAATTAAATAAGTCATACCCAGACCTGTGCCAATTCCAAAAGAGTCGTTGCGCCATCTTGAAGCCCCTATGAAATTTGACGCCGTATGCGGCGCGTGCAACATTAAGCAGGTAGGGAAAGCTCTGATTAAACCATAAAAGAGATTGGTTCCTCGATGGAGTGCTTTATCGTTGACGTTATGTCGGCAATTTGGTGTCGTCTCGACATTGCCAGTGGATTTCCATCGTACCTACGTGTGCTTATGCGGAGCGAGGGATGGAAAACATTAACTTACGAGCAAAGGAAAGCGGAGCCTTGCCTCCATAATGGAGAGCCATGTATTTTTGCAATTCATCATAAGCTTGCCATCTAAAATAGGTTTGAATTCATATCTTATACATACCTAGTCTTTTAATAGATGCTATGCATTTTTGAAGTGAAAACTTCTTTAGCGGCGTTGAGCACTTTCTGTAATGGGTATAAAATCTTAAACTCGCGTCAGGATCACGTGACCTGATTCGCGTCAGGATCACGTGACCTTATCGAAAAAGCGTAAGACGGATGGAGAGTAGACAGTTTCGTTTAGGCAGCGCAGGGCGCTTGCGCGAATGTTCGTGTATGTTACAGCGTGCCAAATAACAAACAAGCCCCCCCTAACCATTCCAAAATATCAAACATGCTCAACGTTAATAATCAAGTTTTCACTTCTGCCGGCACTCCCGGAGTGCAACCCGTATTTTTTTTTTAATTAGGAGTAAAGTTTAACGTTAGTTAGACGTAAACTTCGTTCGTATCTCGTTCGAGAGTTATACTTGAGACGATACAAAACCGAAGAGAAAAAATGTTTGGACATCTTCTACGACATGACAGCTACATATAGAACATCATCGAAGGAAAGGTTGAAGGTAAACGGGGAAGAGGAAAGCCTAGAATAAGTTACGTGAGCCAGATAAAGGAAACAGTCGCTATCATATCGTATAAGTTAGTCATTGAGATCGCATTCGAAAGATTCAACAGAAATCTTCACCAGATCCCCGACAAAAGCTAAGCTCTTCAAAAAAAGATGCATTTTCTAAAATTCATCTCTATATTCTCATAATGCAAACACACTATTACTTATGTGATTTTTGAATCGTGATAGTTCAATTGTTTTATTTTTTATCAAAGTTCTTGTAAAAAGGTAAGCTACGAATAAAACCGTAAAGTTCGGAATGATTGCTCCCACTGGCGTGTGGTCTATATAATAGAGGCTGTAGAGTACACGAGAGCACTTGGCGCCCGCAGTAAAAACACTAGATAAAACAGGTGCCGGCTGAAATATGGCTCCGCATTGGCGAGGCCCTGCAGCAGAGGTTCGAATGCACTCACCCATTTGTATAAGCCGCTTTTTGAAATACGAATATTAAAGCGCTTGACGTGAACGTTTAAGTGGTCTGGAAAACATTTTTCATGCCAAGGACGTGCTAGTAGGTGCATAAGTACTAGTACTAGTAGGCTAGTGCAAAAGGGCCCCACTTATTCAAAATGAAACAAAATGTTCCCATGATGAAAATAATCAACTTGGCTATTTCAGAATTTGATGGCTTTTTCAAGATAACATTTAGAGACTTTATAGTTTTGAACCTATCACTGCTTAGTATTCTCGACTCTATTATAAACCCGTATTACGCAGTTAAGATACTGATAATAAGAGAATATCAACACGCTCCATAATTATACCAGTGACGGATTTACAAATAATAAATTTACAAAAAACTTTAAAAGCCTTCTGGCAGCAAATGTGTAAATCCGCCACTTCTAATCTGATAAACTCTTTAACATTCCTTTGGTAAGTCGCAGACGGGTAAAAATTAGGTTAGAAAGCTGAATAATGCATTTCATTAGATATTCATTAACTATACCTAAATTGGTACTTATCGTAGGTTAACTTTAAGGGCTACTTATGAATTTGCTTTCGAAAACACGTGTAACCTCTGCCTCACTCGCCCGGCCTCTGGTTTCTTTATGAAAATCTGACGTAGAAATTGTATTTACCATGGAACTTACGAATTCATGTTGAGGTTTTGATACTTTAATAAGAAGTTGCGAGTGATCGAATTAATTTTTCGACAACAAACTTTTATTAAAAAGCAACTGAATATACTTTCTTATTTAATTATCAAGTACTTACCATTCTAAACCATAAAATGAATTAACTACATACTTACTAATCTAGGTCACGTTGTTACATCTTATACGAATTCAGACTGTATAGAGCTCTTTGTGAATCCGTGAAAGTACACCGGTAACTTTGAAATGAAAGTTAACCCATTCAAAACACATCCTACCCAGGTAAGTTCTAGTAATCGCAATCCAAAAAACACATTTTCATTGCAAAAATTATGCCAAATCAAGCCTCGCTCCCTGCTACTCTAAAAAACGCTACGCTATAAAAGTTTCTGACTGACCATTAATAACTCAATAATCAAAAGTTATCGACACATGCTGCCAAAGCTATATTTTAAGACGCGAACGTGTTGACAAAGTAAATAAGGCTATCATCTGAAAAGCCTAGTTGCACACATAGCGGAGTAGCGGAGAGGCGGTGGGGTCAACAACCGGGACCGGTCCGCGATGCGTGCGTCTGTAGTACCTACCACCACCACCAACGGCCCAGCAGCCGGCTTAGCATGGTTTTTGCTATTTGGCTATTTTTGAACCCAGAACTACCTACAACGGACGCAAATATAAAAAAAATAGCGGCCAAGTGCGAGTCGGACTCGCCCATGAAGGGTTCCGTAGTATCAAGTAACATAATATAAAGGTTCTTGTAGCTCGTCGAAAGGTAAGTTGCAGTTTACGATTTACGACGTATAAAAAAAAAACTACTGACTAGATCTCGTTCAAACCAAATATCGTTGAAAGTTTGCATAGTAATGTAATATATTTTTTTTAGTTTTATCTTTCTCTTATTTTAGAAGTTAGAGGGGGGGGACCAACTTCTTTCCACTTTGGAAGTGTCTCTCGCGCAAACTATTAAGTTCAGAAAAAAACGATATTAGAAACCTCAACATCATATTTGAAGACCTATTCATAGATAGATACCCCCCACCCTATGGGTTCGATAAAAAAAAAATTTTTGAGTTACAGTTTTAAGTATGGGGACCCCCAAAATTTATAGTTTTTTTCTATTTTTGTGTAAAAATCTTAATGCGGTTCACAGAATACATCTACTCGCCAAGTTTCATCAGCCTAGCTCTTATTTATACGGTTTCGGAGAAAAATGGCTGTGACACGGATGGACAGACAGACAGACAGACATGACGAATCTATAAGGGTTCCGTTTTTGCCATTTGGCTACGGAACCCAAAAAAAGGAGAAGGTTAACAAGCCGTCGTGTTTTTTGACCCATTTCGATTATTTATTCTGTATTAGATAGAGCTTATCCAAATTATAAGTCAATATTTTTTGTGTAAACCCTAAAAAACATAAAATAATATTTTTCATATTGGCATTATTATTGCGAAGGCCTCCGCTGAGGTAATGTAGTGTTATGCTTAGACCTCTTATCCTTAGTTTGTGTGGGATATCATTGAATGTCTTTTATGATTATGAGGTTTCTTAGATATTTTTCAGTACCTAATATCGACACCCAAAATGAACAACATTGTAACTCGAGTTACAATGAAATCTAACTATACTACTGGAGAACTTAGAAAAAAAATAGCTTTTTTCTGGTCTGGGTCCCGTATTTTTATGACAATTAGAACTATGATTTCGTGAAACATACAAAATGGTAACTTGTCGTTTTTTTCACGTTTGGGTCATAAAAATAGAGTATATCAAGTTACAAAAAAAATATTTACTTATATTCAAGCCGATTCCATTTTAAAATCATTGTAATGAATCATACGATCCCATGTTATTTTTGTAATTCCAGTTGCAATGTTGTTTATACTGAAATGATGATTATTTGGGGATAAAAAAACAGTAAGTAAACGTACAATGAATTAATCTTCAAATTTTTATTTGGTTGTCTGATAAAACCAAATTATATCGCCATTTACAATGATGTAATTGCTGATGTAGCAAAAATATGATTAATGAGTTTGGTGTAGGATAACAGTATGTGTATTCAGATTATGCAACTATAGTTCTGAAACGCGATGGTTCTACTGATTCCTGAAGAAATTGATCTTCCTGTTCGGGAACTATATCACACAGAGTCTGTAAGACAATGTTTATTGAAACTTTTGATGTCACAGACACGTGGATGGATAACAACGTTATTTAGGAAAATGGATGAAAACAACTCTATAGAGAAGGATTTGAGAGGGCAACATAGCAATAGAGGAAATGTTCTGAACGAAATTATGAAGACAAAATCTGTCCGTGACCATGTTTTTTCAGTACCATGCAAGGAATCGCATTAGGTATTTTGATGAAACATTGACATTTCCAAAGTTGAGTTAACAGGCCTTTTCATCTATTGTAGATGATTTATATAGCGTCAGAAGCAACTGGTGTTTACTCATGCCCGTACTTGCAGGTCGCTATAGTGCCTGGGGTCAGGATTTTAGATGGAATAAGCTTGCCCAGAACTTATACCATCCTGACAGCTTAGTCGGCCTAGTCCACAGGAAAGATTTGGTCAATACGTAAGGAGCTGACTAAGCCGCGGGTTTCCTCACGATGTTTCCCTTCACCGTTTGAGAACACTAGCATGTATGTTGAGTGGACTGGTGGCTTGTTGAGTGGCTTCTATTAACCCCACTCAACAAGCCACCAGATCGATCAGTACAGAAGAATTTTTCATTTGGAATTCCATATTGATTTCTTTTTTCAACATTGAAAATTTGAACCATAATAGCAGCTGCTTGCTTAGACCTACAAAAGATACTGACAGCACCTCAGCCAGAAGTGTCAGCGTTCTATTACAAGAGGAACTTCACGGTATTTGATTTGGGGAAAGCTCAAGGCTACTTACTAGGCTAGGCGTGTTTGGGATGAAACCATTGGTAAAACAGGACTAAACGAAGTAAGAAGTACATTACTAAACTACATGTAAAAGGATCAAAAATGTACCATACTTCAAGCAAATAAATTATTTCATTTCATTTCATCCGAATGAAGTCTGCTGAAGGCATCATTGATTGAAATCCATGATGCCTTCTTGGGTTTCTTCTTGGGTTTTATTCGGATTGCTGTGGGAGATAAAACCGGAACCGTATCATGTTCCTCATGTACGTCTACGCTGCCAATATTTACGGAGTTAACATAACGGACAACTTCTTCGAAGTAGTGCATTCACAGTCCGAAGGAGACTCAATGTCCACTTTGTTTGAAAGAAGGAAGAAACACCAAGTGATTTACATTCCCCAGCAAGGGTATACGCTACTAAAATGCGCCAAACCACAGGAAGCCCCTACGTTGTAATGAACTGAGTCAGAGCGATGTTTTTTATGATATAAAATCACTTGTGGTATTTTTACCAAACTGGGAAACCGACTAGAACAATAAAAAAGTGATGTGGTCTAAGATTCAGCACCTGGAAATCAATGCACAGCATCCAAATCTCTTGAATTTCTAATATGATTTCTATGGAGATAGCTCCCTACAATTGACTTGGAAAACAAAGCATCTAGATCAACGCGAAAGGCTAAAAGTGTAAAATCCTTAGAAGCGGTATGGGATAAGAATTTGCCTGCGGCATAATTATTCTGGGTCGCATCCTCTTTCGAAAGCCAAATATCAAGACTTTATGTCGATGTGTAACAGTGGAGTAATTCCTGAACAATCAATATTTTTTTATACCAGTCTGCCCATTGCTGAAATAGAACTTGCCTTGCATGATCTGTCAGAGAATGAAGAACTTGCTTTAATTTGATTACGGTTTTTTTTATAAGCTGTTTTACTCAGAACTTTATAATCCATTCAACAGCGTTGCTTTTTTCTGTCTTTTTGAGAAGTTTTTTTATACTATCCACTTTAGAAGTCCATAATATATTTTAAGACATTAACGTCTAATTGTTATTAAAAATTTATTGACCTCAGTAACTTCCTCTTGACTTAAATAAAAGTTTCTAATTTATCTACCTAATTTGTTATATTTTTCATTATAATCTTCTGCTACAATAAACAGACAAACTTTTCCTACGAACTTCAGCAAAAGTTCATAGGAAAAGTTTTTGTTTACAATGATTATCTTCTAAAATACTGACAATAGTACCACTATAAATCAGAATACAGTTTTATTCTCCAAACTTTTCCAAAAAAAAATTATTTAATTCAATCGTAAAACTACTTGCGATTTTGTTCTTGTGAAGCCATTACCACGGACGTCATTGTAATATTTCTTACAATTATGTTGTTGTATTGTTTTTCGTATCACATAGTAGAACCTCATTGTAACTATAAATACAATGCTTTTCTTGCCAGGTTGTCGTATTTTTTGACATCGTAACTTGATCAAAATAGCCCTTCCGCTTATACTACGTTCACAGGATTAATGCCAATGAAAATAGAAGGAAAACTATGAAAAAAACTTTTTAAAACATAAAGATCGATCAATAAACAACCACAGGAGAGCTAAAAAACGGCGCCAAAAAGTTTAAATTCGCTCTCCTGAAAACTAGCAAAAATTGATTACAATGTTGTTCATTTTGGGTGTCGATATAATATTAGCATGATGGACTTCCGCTAAGTCCCGCCTGAATCAAAAGAAGCTCTATCAGCTCTACTATTACTGCATTTACTGCACTATAATTATTGCTCTATCTACATCTTTGGCGCAGAATCTGAGAACCAGCTAAGAATTTGGGTTATCATTGTTTATGAGAGCTTCCACAGCCAGCAGTCTCTACCGACTCCAGGCTTCCAGAGACAAGATCATTGACCTACTCTAGAAGCAAGCCTATATAGCATTACGTTTACGTATTAATAGCATGCGTATATAGTACACTTCTTCTTCTTATCGTGTCACGTTATTTGGAACCAGTGTGGTGAAAAGATTTTTAAATGCGCCTCAGTGAGGCTCCGTTCGTCGTACTTCGCAGAATGATTTTATTCAAAGAAATAAGTTTTGTAGCTTATAGTAACATACTAGTTCTAGGACAAGTATACAAGTAATATTGTGTGTGTGCGGCCTAACCTACTCTGTCATATAACGTTATTTCCAGCTTGCAAGTAAACTGTAGGGGAGTTTCACTATACATTCATTGAAACAATGGAAACTGTGTGGGATGGGAACACTCTAAGCTCGTCATGCAACACTGCGTAGGCGCCTAGCCCTGCGTGCGCGCATAGAACTTGAGCCTTGGGCCGAGCGTGGGGCTGACATTGAAATAGGCAATTTTGTCACCATGTTTCCCTAGCAGATGGTCAATTTCTCAATACAACTTTAAATTATTCCACAAATCTTTATTCATTTACACTTGTGTGCAACGAAACCGAGTCAAGAATACAGATTCCTCATGTTTCTCAAAACTATGAAAGCCAGTTCAATGGGCCCAGTTCGTTTAAATTATGATTGCTTCATAAACCATAATATTACCAACGAAATCAAATCAACAAAACTTATTGAACAGGTAGGGGGTTTATGAAACACTCTTCCATTTTAATAATTAGTAGCGCCTGCGAAACATCAAGGTAGATGCAGTGGCCTGAATGTATTGCTCACTAGTTTATTTAGTAAAATGTGTAAAATGTGGCAGTAGTTTATTTTTATTTGAAATCACTGGAAGGAGATGTTCAAAATAAGCTTTTCTGGTTTCAGGATCCGTGTTCAGGCATTATTATTATTTGGTTTTTGCTTTGAAAGGTTTTATCGAATTTCGTGCTATGTAAGAGTATCATCAAAAACTGTTGTCACTATATATCATTTAGACTTAAAGGCAGCTGCGTTGGCGTTTATTACATAACGCTATATACGCATAGTTATATTAAAACTCAATTGAGTTCAAGGTGAGTCTAACCGATTTTTACTCGCTTGTACTCAACTTTTTTCGTAATACTCAACTTTTTTAAACAAAATATAGGTAAGTAGGCAGGGACACTATGTAGAACAAACTTAGTTCACCATGACACATGTGGAATACCTCCTTTCCGGTTTATAGGAATATTATATTACACCGTGTTTAGACACATGACTGTATCTTATCTAAATTATTGTTTCGCAGCAAGGTAGAGTTAAGGTATGTTAGATAGCTATGTTACCTTTATGTATAGGTGGTACCCTTTCCGCGAGAATGTGGCGAATGTGGTTTGAAACGGCACAAGTTTGTGATTTCATTTGCATCAATAACTTTACCGGTAGTGTACGGTACGACTAATACTCCCTAGCGTACACTATTATCACCCACGTAGGTGTACCAAACATTTGTTCTACTACCACTAGATGTGATCTAGAACCAAAATTTTATTTAGATATATTTACCTAAAACCTGACAACGTTTATTGTAAAAACGTGAAAATGTGTAAGGCTTCCCTTGGTTGCCGGTGTGTCTTCCTTTTTCTTTTGATCGCGTAATAGCGGCTCTCAAAGAGCCCTGAATAGCTGCTTAATTATTCTCATTTATTTGATTGTGTCGGTTACAAAAAACACAAAAAAAATCGTGAAATAAATCATGGACTTGGGTCCGAAATTTCGAAAAAAATATAGTTAGTAGATAAAATGATGCTTTTCTTTATAACACAGACCAAACTGTACGTTTCAAGACTGTTACTTATATTATGTGGTTTCTATAATTTATCTATCGCATGTAACACAGTCGAGATAGAGTCGCGTAATGGTCGTCTTATCGTACTCAAAGCCTTAAATAACTAACCATAACGAGGAGCCCGTTCTCAGAAATCAATTATTTAAAGGATAGCTACCCGTTGCGATGCGCTCCTGTTTACCAAGTAGGGTACGAAATCAAGCCACGAAAATGTCTTATTTCTCGCTCTGTATTCATATGGAGCTTACTATGGGAATCTCAAGGAACATCTACCTACCTCCTCATGAGAACAGAAGGTTTTGCCAAAGATGAACAATCACGCTAGAATCATGGGTGAATCAGTTATTAGTTTCGCTATGTGACTAATAGTTCGATGATGCATTGGCACTAAGATGATTTCAGGATGTGCATGTCTCCAGCTTCCTCATATGGAAATTGCGAATTCTGAAAACGCCAACATTTAAAGCATAATTGGAGCAATCATTGATTTGAAGGAAAATTTAGCAGCAAAAAAAACAACGACTCTATGAGACTTTATAGGTGTGTTAGCTGGAGAGCGGCTCCACAGCTTCCTCATTCAGTGTGGGCAAACGGCTAACGATAGAGCTATATAGTAAACGCCAAATTTTAGAGCATAATTAGAGCACCCGGCATAAAAAAAATCAAGTCTCTAGCTCGAAAACTCTTTGAGTTAGAAGACTATAACAACGTGTTTGCTGGGAAGCCATTTCTCCAGCTAACACATGTGGATCTCAGGAATGGCTATAGCTAGAAAGTTGCTTGATATCTCCAAATTTAGAGCAAAAAATATCATGGATGCTCCAAATATTTCAAGTGTCTAGGTTCAAAACTCACCGAGTTAGAAGCTTTGATGACTGTGTTAGCTGGAGACACGTTTGTCTGGCACGCACATGCTACATCTGAGGATCTACAATAGCTACAGATTCGGTTGACGTGTCCAAACCGAGCTATGAATTAGAGCACTCGGCTCCAAAATTTTGGACTCTCTAGGACAAGTAGTTTCCTAGTAATGAACAAAAGAACATTTTGCCGCCAGAATTTTCAAATATTATGTTCGCACCCGTAATAATGCGGCGTTGCCGCTCTGAAAGTATGGTATCAGCGTAGGAATTTGAACGTTAGTCGGATGGAGTTATGTGTTGCCCGTGCCTGGTAAATAGTTACCCTAGGATTCATGTCTTAAGCACTCATTACGTAGCTCAAGAAGCGGAATATAGGTTAAAATGAAACAAAAAAACACCAAAGAAAAGTTTTATAATGGTTAGTTTAAGTTTAAATATGTATTTATTAAGAAACCTGACTTCAGATTTTTTATTTTTAGTTTTAAATATCATGAAATTATATCTCTAACCCCCGAATACTGAAACGCAACTCAGATTTAAGCACGTCTCAAGCGACGAATATTTGACAGTTTTCAATGAAAATCTGTCAAATATTCGTCGCTTGAGACGTGCTTAATTCTGAGTTGCGTTTCAGTATTCGGGGGTAAGTCTCTCAACTAACCAACAATGTTTTCAAATCATGAGTTACCTACTCTTGTCACACTAGGTGTAAATGGCATCGTGCGAAACTATCATTGTGTCTGTGAGTACGTACATAACTATAGATAGTGCAATTCACGAAGACGCGCCCCTCGCGGGGTGCGGGGAGTTTGCTCCGAGCGGCAGTCGCCAACCGTAGTCTATTAATTGTAGTGTGCGTGTGCACTCATAGGTAATTAGTGTGTACCGATAACACTCAAACATTGACGGAAGCTTGCACACATATACTATAAACGGTTAGGAGGAATAGTGGGGCGCGCCTTCGTGGGTTGCACTATCTATAGCGAGCTGCAGTAAATACTCACGGGAAAGCGAAAGGAAATATTATAAATATAATAATTATGAAGAAAAGTGGGGGGGCTCTATTCCGGAAAACGTTTTATTTTTCTTCTTCAAAAGTTGTTAACGTAGATACCTATTGTTCTAAAGGTTTTTAGGGCTCTAATTGTGAATTTGACATTCATTTTTGAATTCAAGATGGTGGCTTCATTTTTTTTCTTAAATAATGGATATGGGTATCGTTTAATAGGTTTTTGGGGGCTCTGATTGTGAATTCAACATTAATTTTTGAATCCAAGATGGTGGCTTCATTTTTTTCTCAAAAAATGGATATGGGTATCGTTTAATAGGTTTTTGGGGGCTCTGATTGTGAATGCAACATTAATTTTTGAATCCAAGATGGTGGCTTAATTTTTTTCTCAAAAAATGAATATGGGTATCGTTTAATAGGTTTTTGGGGGCTCTGATTGTGAATTCAACATTAATTTTTTAATTCAAGATGGCAGCTTCATTTTTTTCCTTAAAAAATGGGTATGGGTATCGTTTAATAGGTTTTTGGGGGCTCTGATTGTGAATTCCACAATATTTTTTCAATCCAAGATGGCGGCTTAATTTTTTTTCACAATATATTGATATGGGTGTCGTTTAATAGGTTTTTGGGGGCTCGGATTATAAATTCGACATTGTTTTTTGAATCCAAGATGGCGGCTTCATTTTTTTCCTTAAAAATGGGTATGGGTATCGTTTAATAGGTTTTTGGGGGCTCTGATTGTGAATTTGACATTATTTTTTGAATCCAAAATGGCTGCTACATTTTTTTCCTTAAGAAAAGGGTATGGGTATCGTTCAATAGGTTTTTGGGGGCTCTGATTGTGAATTCGACAATATTTTTTCAATCCAAGATGGCAGCTTAATTTTTTTTCACAATATATTGATATGGGTATCGTTTAATAGGTTTTTGGGGGCTCGGATTACAAATTCACCATTATTTTTTGAATCCAAGATGGCGGCTTCATTTTTTTCCTCAAAAATGGGTATGGGTATCGTTTAATAGGTTTTTGGGGGCTCTGATTGTGAATTTGACATTATTTTTTGAATCCAAAATGGCTGCTACATTTTTTTTCTCAAAAAATGGATATGGATATCGTTTAATAGGTTTTTGGGGGCTCTGATTGTGAATTCAACATTATTTTTTGAATCCAAGATGGCTGCTTCATTTTTTTTCTTAAAAAATGGATATGGGCATCGTTTAATGGGTTTTTGAGGGCTCTGATTGTGAATTCGACATTGTTTTTTGAATCAAAGATGGCAGCTTCATTTTTTTTCTAACAAAATGGTTAAGGGTATCATTTAATAGGTTTTTGGGGGCTCGAATTATAAATTCGACATTATTTTTTGAATCCAAGATGGCAGCTTCATTTTTTTTCTTAAAAAATGGGTATGGGTATCGTTTAATAGGTTTTTGGGGGCTCTGATTGTGAATTCGACATTATTTTTTGAATCCAAAATGGCTGCTTAATTTTTTTTCTCCAAAAATGGATATGGGTATCGTTTTATAGGTTTTTGAGGGCTCTGATTGTGAATTCGACATTGTTTTTTGAATCAAAGATGGCAGCTTCATTTTTTTTCTTAAAAAATGGTTATGGATATCGTTTAATAGGTTTTTGGGGGCTCTGATTGTGAATTCGACATTATTTTTTGAATCCAAGATGTGGGCTTCATTTTTTTTTTCTTAAAAATGGATATAGATATCATTTATATCTTATAGTCTTATAATTCAATAGAGCCAAATGCACGCAATGCAAACGAGAGCGTGGAAAGAGTGCCAAAGAAGCACAATCGGCCTCAGCGTTCGGCAGTGTTCGACATCTGTTTCTCCTTTTTGAGTGAGCAATGCGTTCGTGTGGACAGCTGTATGACGTTGTCTCGTTCAACTATCGTAAGTAAACCAACTATACAGAAAACCGTTTTTTTTAAGAAAAAAAATGTAGCCGCCATGTTGGATTAAAAAATTAATGTCGAATTCACAATCAGAGCCCCCAAAAACATATTGAACGATACCCATATCCATTTTTTGAGAAAAAAAATGATGCCACATCTTGGATTCAAAAAATAATGTCGAATTCACAATCAGGGCCCCCAAAAACCTATTAAACGATACCCATGTTCATTTTTAAAGAAAAAAATGAAGCCGCCATCTTGGATTCAAAAAATAATGTTGAATTCATAATCAGAGCCATCAAAAACCTATTAAACGATACCCATATCTATTATTTGAGAAAAAAAAGCAACCATCTTGGATTCAAAAAATAATGTTGAATTCACAATCAGAGCCCCCAAAAACCTATTAAACTATATCCATATCCATTTTTAAAGAAATAAAATGAAACTACCATCTTGGATTCAAAAATTAATGTTGAATTCACAATCAGAGCCCCCAAAAACTTATTAAATGATACCCATATCCATTATTTAAGAAAAAAACTGAAGCCGCCATCTTTGATAAAAAATAATGTCGAATTCACAATCAGAGCCCCCAGAAACCTATTAAACGATATCCATAGGTATCCATTTTTTAAGAAATAAAATGAAACCACCATCTTGGATTCGAAAATTAATGTCGAATTCACAATCATAGCCCCCAAAAACATATTGAACGATACCCATATCCATTATTTGAGAAAAAAACTGAAGCCGCCATCTTTGATAAAAAAATAATGTCAAATTCACAATCAGAGCCCTCAAAGACCTATTAAACGATACCCATATCCATTTTTTGAGAAAAAAAATGATGCCGCCATCTTGGATACAAAAACTAATGTCGAATTCACAATCAGAGCCATTTAAAACCTATTAAACGATACCCATATCCATTTTTTAAGAAAAAAAATGAAGCCACCATCTTAGATTCAAAAAATATTGTCGAATTCACAACCAGAGCCCCCAAAAACCTATTAAACGATACCCATATCCATTTTTGGAGAAAAAAATGAAGCCGCCATCTTGGATACAAAAAATAATGTCGAATTCACAATCAGAGCCCCCAAAAACCTTTTAAACGATACCCATATCCATTTTGAAGGAAAAAAATGAAGCCGCCATCTTGGATTCAAAAAAGAACGTCGAATTCATTATTAGAGCCCTCAAAAACCTATTAAACGATACCCATAATCAATTTTTTGAGAAAAAAAATGAAGCAGCCATTTTGGATTCAAAAAATAATGTCGTATTCATTATCAGAGCCCCCAAAAACCTATTAAACGATACCCATATCCATTTTTTTAGAAAAAAAATGAAGCTGCCATCTTGGAGTCAAAAAATAATGTCAAATTCACAACCAGAGCCCCCAAAAACCTATTAAACGATACTTATATCCATTTTTTGGGAAAAAAAAATGAAGCCGCCATCTTGGATTCAAAAAATAATGTCGAATTTACAATTGTAGCCCCCAAAAACCTATTAAACGATACCCATATCAATTTTTTGAGAAAAAAAAGGAAGCAGCCATTTTGGATTCAAAAAATAATGTCGTATTCACAATCAGAGCCCTCAAAAACCTATTAAACGATACCCATATCCATTTTTTAAGGAAAAAAATGAAGCCACCATCTTGGATTCAAAAAATAATGTCGTATTCACAATCAGAGCCCCCAAAAACCTATTAAACGATACCCATATCCATTTTTTAAGAAAAAAAATGAAGCTGCCATCTTGGATTCAAAAAATAATGTCGAATTCACAACCAGAGCCCCCAAAAACCTATTAAACGATACTAATATCCATTTTTTGAGAAAAATAATGAAGCCGCCATCTTGGATTCATAAAATAATGTCGAATTCACAATTAGAGCCCCCAAAAACCTATTAAACGATACCCATATCCATTTTTTAAGAAAAAAAAATGAAGCTGCCATCTTGGATTCAAAAATTATTGTC
Organism: Thera obeliscata; assembly: GCA_947578465.1. Taxonomy (NCBI): domain Eukaryota; kingdom Metazoa; phylum Arthropoda; class Insecta; order Lepidoptera; family Geometridae; genus Thera; species Thera obeliscata. Next base: position 5,207,142 of record OX387927.1, read on the forward strand.
GAACTAGCTGATACCCGCGACTTCGTCCGCGTGGATATTTGAGTTCGTTTGTTTTAGTTTGATATGACCAACTGCTAATTACCATTGTTTTGAGCTTGTACTTTAGAATGTATTTGAATTTAAAGGTGAGTGCTGTTGGAGCTGATTTTTTTCAGCAGTGTTTAGTTTAAGTATGATAGATGTTTCCCGCGATTTTGTCTAAGTGGTTATCATCGGTTTTTTTGTAAACATTTGTGTGTATTAAAACCTGGTGACAAATGCTGCGGTAGCTGGAAATTTTTTAATGTTTTTTTTTTAGTATTTTGTAAAGCTATTTTTTGTGATTTTATGTTATATTAGTGGCTAATTTGGGGTTTCGTATGCGTGTTGGTGTATAATCAAATCAGATTTTTTTAATTTGACATGACCAACTGCTTATTACTATAGATTTGAGCTTGTACTTTATAGTGTATTTGAATTTGAAGGCGAGTGCTGTTGGAGCCGATTTTTTTCAGCAGTGTTTAGTTTAAGTATGATAGATGTTTCCCGCGATTTTGTCTAAGTGGTTATCATCGGTTTTTATGTAAACATTTGTGTGTATTAAAACCTGGTGACAAATGCTGCGGTAGCTGGAAATTTTTTAATGTTTTTTTTTCGTATTTTGTAAAGCTATTTTTTGTGATTTTATGGTATATTAGTGGCTAATTTGGGGTTTCGTATGCGTGTTGGTGTATAATCGAATCAGATTTTTTTAATTTGATATGACCAACTGCTAGTTACCATTGTTTTGAGCTTGTACTTTAGAATGTATTTGAATTTGAAGGTGAGTGCTGTTGGAGCTGATTTTTTTCAGCAGTGTTTAGTTTAAATATGATAGATGTTTCCTGCGATTTTGTCTAAGTGGTTATCATTGGTTTTTTTGAAAACATTTGTGTGTATAAAAACCTGGTGACAAATGCTGCGGTAGCTGAAAATTTTTTTATGTTTTTTTTTCGTATTTTGTAAAGCTATTTTTTGTGATTTTATGTTATATGTTTCCCGCGATTTTGTCTAAGTGGTTATCATCGGTTTTTTTGTAAACATTTGTGTATATTAAAACCTGGTGACAAATGCTGTGGTAGCTGGAAATTTTTTAATGTTTTTTTTTAGTATTTTGTAAAGCTCTTTTTTGTGATTTTATGTTATATTAGTGGCTAATTTGGGGTTTCGTATGCGTGTTGGTGTATAATCGAATCAGATTTTTTTAATTTGACATGACCAACTGCTGATTACTATAGATTTGAGCTTGTACTTTATAGTGTATTTGAATTTGAAGGCGAGTGCTGTTGGAGCTGATTTTTTTCAGCAGTGTTTAGTTTAAGTATGATAGATGTTTCCCGCGATTTTGTCTTAGTGGTTATCATCGGTTTTTTTGTAAACATTTGTTTGTATTAAAACCTGGTGACAAATGCTGCGGTAGCTGAAAATTTTTTAATGTTTTTTTTTCGTATTTTGTAAAGCTATTTTTTGTAGTTTTATGTTATATTAGTGGCTAATTTGGGGTTTCGTATGCGTGTTGGTGTTGATTTGTTTGTGAACCTTTGTGTGTAATCGAACCTGGTGCCAGATGCTGCGGTAGCTGATTTTTTTTTATGTTTTTTTGCGTATTTTGCAAAGCTATTTTTTGTGATTTTTCTTAAAATCAATTTCTGTTTTTTCTTCTTTTAGGGAAATAATTTTCCTATTTTCTTTTTTAGTACACCTTTGCTCTATTAGAGGAATACACCTTCTAAGTTTCATGCTTCTAGGGCTAACGGTTTAGGCTGTGCGTTGATTTTTCTTTAAACCATTTTTCCCCTTTTTCTCCTCTTCGGAAAATAATTTTCCATTTTCCTTTCTTAGCGGATGCCTACGTCATAACATCTACCTGCATGCCAAATTTTAGCCCGATCTGTCCAGTGGTTTGGGCTGTGCGTTGATAGATCACTATGTCAGTCAGTCAGTCAGTCAGTCACCTTTGAGTTATATATATTGGTTATAATCGAATCAGATTTTTTTAATTTGACATGACCAACTGCTGATTACTATAGATTTGAGCTTGTACTTTATAGTGTATTTGAATTTGAAGGCGAGTGCTGTTGGAGCTGATTTTTTTCAGCAGTGTTTAGTTTAAGTATTATAGATGTTTCCCGCGATTTTGTCTTAGTGGTTATCATTGGTTTTTTTGTAAACATTTGTTTGTATTAAAACCTGGTGACAAATGCTGCGGTAGCTGAAAATTTTTTAATGTTTTTTTTTCGTATTTTGTAAAGCTATTTTTTGTAGTTTTATGTTATATTAGTGGCTAATTTGGGGTTTCGTATGCGTGTTGGTGTTGATTTGTTTGTGAACCTTTGTGTGTAATCGAACCTGGTGCCAGATGCTGCGGTAGCTGATTTTTTTTTATGTTTTTTTGCGTATTTAGCAAAGCTATTTTTTGTGATTTTTCTTAAAATCAATTTCTGTTTTTTCTTCTTTTAGGGAAATAATTTTCCTATTTTCTTTTTTAGTACACCTTTGCTCTATTAGAGGAATACACCTTCTAAGTTTCATGCTTCTAGGGCTAACGGTTTAGGCTGTGCGTTGATTTTTCTTTAAACCATTTTTCCCCTTTTTCTCCTCTTCGGAAAATAATTTTCCATTTTCCTTTCTTAGCGGATGCCTACGTCATAACATCTACCTGCATGCCAAATTTTAGCCCGATCTGTCCAGTGGTTTGGGCTGTGCGTTGATAGATCACTATGTCAGTCAGTCAGTCAGTCAGTCACCTTTGAGTTATATATATATAGATTCACAACCAGAGCCCCCAAAAACCTATTAAACGATACCCATATCCATTTTTTAAGAAAAAAAATGAAGCCGCCATCTTGGATTCAAAAACTTATGTCCAATTCACAATATAGGAATATAGTTGAAAATGAAACAAAAAACCCCAAAAAGTGCTTTCTCTTCTTCCTGCCCTTACCCACCAGGTGGGGTCGGCACAACATGGTGAGATGCCCCCCCTATCACTTGCCATCTGGTGAGATGGCAAGTGATAGGGGGCAAGTGTGCGTGAGTACGCACACAACTAGCAAGCCGCAGTAAATACCTATTTTCCGTCCGCCTGGTTTACTCGATACGCTCATAAAAACCTGACTGAATACAGTAAAACACAGAGAACAGACGGCTAACAACAGGCAGAGTAGGTAGAATCATCAACACTGGCCTAGCAGGTACCTATTTACATAACCAAATAAAGTTTTTTTTCTAAGAATACCTAAAAGACACGCATTACTAAAGAAACTATAAAACGAACAAGAACGGGCAACACACAATTCTCATATAGATAGAGAGAAAGCTCTCAACCTAACAAAAAGAGAAAATATGAGTTTGAGGTTTCAGAAATCAAAACCGCTAAGCGCATACGAAAATGACTCGTATCGCGATCTAAAATAAACCGAATAACGTTCAAATTCCTACGCTGATACCAAACTTTCAGAGCGGCAACGCCGCATTATTACGGGTGCGAACATACATTTGAAAATTCTGGCGGCAAAATGTTCTTTTGTTCATTACTAGGAAACTACTTGTCCTAGAGAGTCCAAAATTTTGGAGCCGAGTGCTCTAATTCATAGCTCGGTTTGGACACGTCAACCGAATCTGTAGCTATTGTAGATCCTCAGATGTAGCATGTGCGTGCCAGACAAACGTGTCTCCAGCTAACACAGTCATCAAAGCTTCTAACTCGGTGAGTTTTGAACCTAGACACTTGAAATATTTGGAGCATCCATGATATTTTTTGCTCTAAATTTGGAGATATCAAGCAACTTTCTAGCTATAGCCATTCCTGAGATCCACATGTGTTAGCTGGAGAAATGGCTTCCCAGCAAACACGTTGTTATAGTCTTCTAACTCAAAGAGTTTTCGAGCTAGAGACTTGATTTTTTTTATGCCGGGTGCTCTAATTATGCTCTAAAATTTGGCGTTTACTATATAGCTCTATCGTTAGCCGTTTGCCCACACTGAATGAGGAAGCTGTGGAGCCGCTCTCCAGCTAACACACCTATAAAGTCTCATAGAGTCGTTGTTTTTTTTGCTGCTAAATTTTCCTTCAAATCAATGATTGCTCCAATTATGCTTTAAATGTTGGCGTTTTCAGAATTCGCAATTTCCATATGAGGAAGCTGGAGAAATGCACATGATTTCAGGATCATCGGTTGGCACTTGATTTAGTTAGCATACGATTTGGTTAGTATACGATATTCTTGATGCTGCACTTCAAAAACGCAAACACAAAACGTGGCGGCGTTTTGTTTATGTAGCTCTATATGTAGTTTATAGTGAGGTAAATATTGCTGTGATATTGGACAGCGTTTCACTGATCGCCACCGCAGAATGTTAATACGTGCGTAAGGCTTATGACCAAAATAGCTCACAGTAATAATAATAATAATAATAAATATCTTTATTTCAGACACAAGTTCCATATTTTTCTTACAACTAACACAAAAATACAAAAAAAAAATAACAAGCACAACAAACAAGCAGGTTAGGTAGGTACCTAATAATGTTAGGTGGCAATATTCACCCAACGCTCATACACTTTGGTTTGCATAAGCCTTTCCGCCAGACTCCTGATAATACTATTGCCACACGAGTCAACTCTGGACATAAAAGACGCTATCCTCTTTCGTTGGATAGCATTGAAAGAGTCGATCCGGGCATCAGCGTACATTTCTGAGGCGCTACAGAAGCGCCTCAGGCCCATCAGGTGCCTAAAGGTATTGTTGTAAGCAACCCGTATCCTATCGTGCGTCTTTTTAGTGTAGTTAGTCCAGAGTTGACACGTGTAGAATGTCTGGCAGAAAGACCTAAACAACGTTAGTTTCACGTCAGGCGATGACTTGTGGAATCTCCGGGCAACCATGTTACCAACGACACATAGTGCTCTTCGTTGACGTTCCACATCTGCGTCATCATGTAAATTTGACGTCACGATGTGGCCAAGGTACTTAAAGCTATCCACTACTTTAACAGGCTGCCCTTTGAGGAATACATCTGGTATGTTATCAGGACCCTTTCCCGATCTGAATACCACCATTTCCGTTTTTTTCACGTTATAAACAAGATCGTGATTCTGCGCATATCTCTCACAGATGGCGGTGAGGTTTCTCAAACCTTTGATCGAGGGACTGAGTAGCACCATGTCGTCGGCATAGCTCAGGTTATTGACATATCTGTCATCTAACCTGAGTCCGACGGGGGTGCCACTCAGCTCCACGATCAAGTCGTTAACGTACATGTTAAACAGATCGGGAGATGTGAGCCCCCCCTGCCTCACACCACAGGGAAGTTTGTAGCTGTCTGACAGCTCAGAGCCCCACCTGACATTGTTGGTCTGATTACGGTACCAATAGGCAAGGAGACCAACAACCTCAGGCGCAACATCCGCGTTAGAGTCCCGAAGCTTCCTCCACAGTAAATCGTGATTGAGAGTGTCAAAGGCGCGACTTAAATCCAAGAAGCAGGCATACACCGTGGTATTTTGCTGCTTGTAATAATCGACAACCTGCTTTAGAGAGAAGACAGCCATGTCTGTTGACACCTGCGGACGGAAACCAAATTGGCCGTCATCAATACACATTAAACTTAAATGGGACTGAATAATTCGTTCAAGCACCTTGGCCACTATCGTTGCCAGCGATATAGGCCTGTAATTGCCCATGCTCGAGATATCTCCTGTCTTATTCTTTGTGATGGGAACAACCAACGTACGAATCAGTTCCTCTGGTAAATACCGATGCCTCAAACACAGATTAAAAAGCCACGCTAACAACTGACAGATCTGCTGGCCCGCATATAGCAAATGTTCTATGCTGAGCCCGTCATGACCCGGAGACTTACCACGTTTCATCTTTTTCAGTACTAATAAATAGTAATAAATAGGGTGGTAAGCTTTCCCAGAATGCGAGTCTTGCTTTCGAGACTTCCCTTTATTAGTTGGCTAGACCAAGGTATCGGTCACTAATTGAAATGAAAACTAAGGAACGGCAAAGGATTACGCTGGGAGCTCATTTCCAAGCCCGGCTCAGCCCGGCCTCTAATCACGACTGCTAATGAATGTGACATCGAGTCGGCCACACAGCGCCTGATAAAACTGAATACTCTTGTACTGGCAGCCGCGGCGAGATTCAGCCATCAAATATTCACGTGTGGAGTGGAGGTACCTATGGTTTGCCGTTTTACCGTCCGCCCCCTCCCCACCGGAGGTGTCGGTCCTCCCCTCACAGGCTCGCTCACTCTGACGGACGTACCCTAAAACAACTGAATCAATAACTGTTGTTTGACAAAACTGTAATTACAGAAATAAATAAATTAAATGAATATAAATATTGTGGACAATCCACACAACACTATCTAGCCCAAAATTAAGTAGAACATGTACGATGGGAACTAGATAGCTGATGGGGTGAATAGGAAAAATTGACCTACGTTTAGTTAAAATAATTGTATGAGAACTTTTATGGTCTATCAAAATTGACAACATCATCATTATTAACTTATATCAGCCCAAAGCTGGACGTAGAGCCAAGACGATCCACTGAGCCCGGTTTTCGCATTATTTATTTATTTCGCAGATCGTCACCCCACCTTGCGAGAGGGCGTCCTACACTAGTATTGACAATATTATTTTTGACCATAGAAGTAACATGTAAACGAAGAATGGTTACGATACGAACGAACATTTTCTCTTGTCTTGATCCTTATTTTTAATTACTTTTGTGCAGAGTTTCAATTTTTCCTGACTCGAAAGCCGACCCGCCACTCTGCAAAAGAGGCCCAAGAAGTTGGTTAGGTTAGTTTCCTCGGCCCATAGAGGTCACGTTGGTCCCCTATTGACCGAGCCGGCGAAACGCAAACGCAATCGCAGTGCTGCTCGAAGAAACCTTATGCTCGGCTCAAAACGCAACGATAGCGCGATTCAGGAATGGACCATATTTTGCAGCGACATCTAGTTCTGATACTAGAACTAAGTTGTTTATATTTATCTAACCCTTCACAAAGATAATTTAGCTATAATTTTTTAAATGAATTTAGTATAGTTAAATTCACATTATCTAATTGTATATTAACAAACCGTTTGTGTGAACTTCAGTGACTTGACTTCCCCTGCGTAAAGTGCGCGCAGGGCGACCGACGCGACACTTTCCGTTCGACGGCAGGATGAGGTTTGCGGTTTTTGCTTCTTGTCAGCTGCACTTGATGTTGATAGGAACATGCATCTACTATGCATCTACTTATTTCATTTCAAAGCACTGCGGGAAGTCTTAGGCCCGTATTCCGAAACAGCGCTTGAGTCTGAGTCGAGCCTCAAGCATAGATTTTATGACAGTTCTCCATTGAAAAGTGTCAAAAATCTGTGCTTGAGGCTCGACTCAGACCTAAGCACTGTTTCAGAATACGGGCCTAACCCCCGAATACTGAAACGCAACTCAGATGTAAGCACGTCTCAAGCGACGAATATTTGACAGTTTTCAATGAAAATCTGTCAAATATTCGTCGCTTGAGACGTGCTTAAATCTGAGTTGCGTTTCAGTATTTGGGGGTTAATTTCCTAGATACATACATTATATTATATGGATTTAAAATAAAATAACAGTTTAATTTAAAATAACAGTTTTCAATGAAAATCTGTCAAATATTCGTCGCTTGAGACGTGCTTAAATCTGAGTTGCGTTTCAGTATTCGGGGGTTAATTTCCTAGATACATACATTATATTATATGGATTTAAAATAATTGTTTTTTTTTACATTAGAAACATTATTGTTATTTCTTAGCGCGTTCTCTCTCTACCGACTTTATACATGTAATTAAGTTTAAATCCCTGATAAATAATTTTACATTGCACTTGGGAAGGCCCGTCTTAACCAGTATTAGATACTTAAGCACAGCACGTGCAGTAGGCAACCTACTTTTAATAAAAAGCTTGGTAGAAAAGAGATAAATGTAAAGTGTGCTATAAATAAGAATGGCAACGAAACGCGAGGTAAAGCTGCGATGATTCGATTCGTTTAGGGACTTTTTCGAGGGAAATTAGATTTTTTTATCAAAGTCCCGGTTTAATTCGCATTAGCAACTCCAAATTTACCGATGCCGTTGTGCTCCAAAAGATAATTTTTTCAGATACCTCTAAAAGCAGCCGGTAAAAAGATGATATTTCTACGGTGCTTCTGGTCCGATTTTAAATGGATTTATAAAAATGTAAAGGTCTCATTAAGGGCCCCAACAGTGCTATTATTGTAATCGCTAAGAGTTCTTACCTTATCGGTCTCCACGAGAGTTTTGTGTCTTTGTGTTCTGTGTATTTATTGAATATTATTTCAAGAAAAGTATTTATTCACATAAATTTATCGATACTAATATCCACCCTCAGAGAGTTTGTTGGCTAATCGACTTACGTTTGTAACCCACGATTTAATAAAAGACAGGTACCTATAGGTAAGTATCCATCTTGGGAGCAGCAAGCCTACCATGAGCTCTGTCTGGCTCTGTCTCTGGTTCTGGTTTTGAATCTGTGTGAGTATTGACTAAATAAATTGTACGTCAAAACGTCACACACACACTGCACTGGTAAGCACTCACACAGACTCAAAACCAGAACCAGAGACAGAGCCAGACAGAGCTCATGGTAGGCCTACAGGTATGTTATGTAGGTATAGATAAACCAGTCTAAAAATGCACGCCCCTCCACCACGTTCACTTGACGTTGACTCACAGCAAAGTACTTAAAATTTATCTTTGTGATGTAAGTGATAAAGAACAATTTACTTTGACTGACTGAAGTAGTGGGACGTGCAGTTTAAGATTGGTTGATCTCTACCTAAGTAATGCATAATATATTATGTCCCATCAAGTTATTTCAAAATACGGCCTGCATTCCCCAACTCGACTTCCGTCAACCTGGATCGACCACTGCGATCGGCTTCCTTCCTGTACACGACAGATAACTGCTGTCTGTGTAAGGCCTGCGCACATCTAGGCGATGGCGATGGCGATCAGTGGTACATTGACTAATATTGCTGTCATATTTGGCAGCGTTTCACTGATCGCCATCGAAGCTCGCTTAGATGTGCGCAAAGTTTTAATTATAAGAAGAACACTCCTAAAAACTTTAGGGGGTTAGTACCTACCCATCAATATGACCAAATATATGGAACAAATACCGTTAGCGTGAAAAAGAACAGTTGTTCCATGCAAAAGTTCCACTCCTACTTGGCCTTCAAATTTAACACGTCCATAGTGATGATTCTTTCATAAAAGTTATTCATATTGATGGGTACTTTAACCCCCTAAAGTATTTAGGAGTGGTATGTTTACACCCTGTATAAATAAACAGAGAGCAGTCTTTATTTTTACAAACTTTCTTAGAGTCTTACAATAAACACAAGTACCTATTTACTAAATACACAAGAAACAGATGAGCTATCGGCACCGTTACAAACGATCTAGAGATAGCGCAACTGATCGCAAAATCAGTCCAAATTTAATAAGATTACTTTGCTTTCCGACAGCTTGTACCAGTTGGTACGGCATTTTTTGAGTGTCAGTTGACTCACAATTAATATTATTTATTGTTTTATGCAGTAGTGGACAGTGGACACTGCTCTATTAAAAATGTTAAGTATAACCACAAACTACTAAGAATCTATAAAATCTTTCCTACTTCAGTATATTAGACCTATACCTTCCCACTTTCTTTTTTCTACCTTTATTTCTAGGTATACCTTAATTACCGAATATGTACTAAAAACGACCAGCCAATGTAATTTAAACAGGGCAAGCACCTTGGGATTTTCACGGAACTAGAGTAATTTGTCACATTTTCATGACATTATATCAGGCTTTCGTACACGTTCAAACACCCCTGTAGTAGACCTGGAGCCATTGGTTATTTTCTTACTACGGGGGGGTCAGTGGAGAATAGAGTGTGACCACAGTGAAAAAAAAACCATAAAGGTAATCATAATTTGGATCCTATCTGTTACAATCTTGTGTGTTGTGGGATTGTCCACAGTATTTTTATCTTATTATCTTAGCAATATCCAAATCCTTTCAAACTTGACTATAGGGATAGTTTATATCATGTTTTAACTTAGCAAGCTATAACCATTCTAGTTATTTTGTAAAATATCCTCGAAGTTTTTGAGTTTCGTTGTAAGAAAGCAGCATGTGCGCTGCACTAGATACAGTGACGTTCACTATAGAAACCTTCAAAAGCACGGTTTTTGAAGTGAAAACTTCTTTAGCGGCGTTGAGCACTTTCTGTAATGGGTATAAAATCTTAAACTCGCGTCAGGATCACGTGACCTGATCGAAAAAGCGTAAGACGCTACAGATACGGTAGTAGTTACTATGACACGGTAACGTCACAGAATAGATAATAGTTAGTAGCAAGCATACCAAGGCGTTTTTCGTGACTGTAGTAGGTATAGGTACATACCTATTATAGATTTTATGAACTAGCGGCCGCCCGCGGCAGGTAGTAGTGGTCATTGGTACATGATTTTATAGATCTACTGTATTTATTTAGGTATTATGAATAAGGTAGGCAAGGCACTGATGCCAACGACGAGCTTCGGCAAATTCACCATCCACACTTGATGTGCGGGCTGGTTTCCGCAAGGCCTCTAGTGGGCCCTTTTTGCTCGAACTTTTGTGGCTTCTACAACACGCCGATGTTTACTCACGATGTTTTACTGGCATAGTGCACATAAATTTTTCTACAGAAAACTAATTGGTACACAACTGGATTTGAACCCACGACATTAGGCGGATCGGAAGGCGGGTCCGCTACCACTAGACCACCAGTGCTCTCTGCCAACGAGCTTACCTGATGGTGGATTCAGAGGAGCTGGTAATCATTAAAATCATATAGGTAGGCGTTCTGCGTGAAAATGGGACTTCTCAGCAAATAGGTAGGTATGTACTTATAGGTAAAGTGTTAAATTTTTAATGTAATATAAATTGTCATGTTTGTGTACGATAGCGCAATAAATGAATATTGTATTCTACCACATAAATGATAGTACTTTTATACTGATAAAGCAATTGGTGCAAAATTATTCCCTAACCATTCCAAAATATCAAACATGCTCAACGTTAATAATCAAGTTTTCACTTCTGCCGGCACTCCCGGAGTGCAACCCGTCTTTTTTTTATAACGCTTTTATTAGCTTCACCTTTATGTATGTATGTATGTATGTATGTATCCAACCTCTTTGAGCTCGATTTTGTCCTATTTTGAATGATCAGATTTGATTCAAACTTTGCACACCTGTCAAAGGTCGATGACAATGCAATAATATGAAAAAAAAAATAAAAAAAAATGAAAAAAAAAAAAAAACTAAAAAGTAAAAAAAAAATATAGTTTAAAAAACGAAAAAAAACGCTTTTATAACTAATTGAACTAAAAATTTAAAAATAAAACTGTAATAATCAATTGAACATTTTTGTATTAATGTACAAAAAAAGCGTGGGGTGCTTGATTTTGATTGTTGTAAATATTTTATCAATAGTTTATTAAATCTGAAGTTATTATAAAAAGCACCCCACACTTTTTTGTACAATAATACAACATTTTTCAATTGATTATTACAGTTTTATTTTTAAATTTTTAGTTCAATTAGTTATAAAAGCGTTTTTTTTTAGTTTTTTAAACTATATTTTTTCTTTTATAAAAAGAAGCAGATATGAAAAGTATCACTGGCTCATGTGCCAATAAATACGTACACGAAGTTCTGTGTCGGGAGGGGTTGCGACCGAACACGCTCGATGATTAAAACCAGCCGAGTTGATTACGTTGCATGTTTGGGCTCTTTCACAGTAATCACAGTGCGTAGATGCCGGCCGTTAGCATTATTTCGAATGAATGTGGGCTTTTGGCGGTCCGATGTTTGCCGTTCTTTAACATAAATGCCATTGACAGTTGCTATTAAAATCATTTCAACTGCAATTTACTGTTTAGCGAAGCGTTTTCTCTTTTCTGTGGTATGTGGGATTTATTACATTATACAACGCTTTTAATATTAATTCACTAAACTTCCGTGGCGTATTTTGATTAGTCATTACCAACTAATCTGATTGATGAAGGGTAGGCAGATGTGACCGCTTCTCTTAAGGTGTCCATCTGCTTGTTTTATTACTTTTTGCATCAATAAGAGGAAAAATGGTCAAGTGGCAGTTTTATCTGACCCCTTTCATGACGAATGCCTCGCCAAAGATCTAAAAAACTCAGCCACCAACGATGGCCTCTAGTTTATACTACTCACTTATCTGAATTCATAAAGCGACTACTTTAGGTACCTACTGGGTTTCCTTTGCATTTCATGTACGATTTCACTGTCGTCCCTACTCCCTCTGATAGCATCTGTGACGAACCCATGTCAGATTTCGTAAATAGGAACATAACATTTGCATCTTTATGGAGCTATCACATAGACATCGTAGATCAATCAACCTGGCAGGCGTGGAGCGCGTGCCTTGCGATTTGACGTGCGCCTCGCTTGATTCATAGAATAGCCGCTCAAACGTTTTTGATTGCATTCCTATTCTTATTACATTCCTGCAGATAGATACCTAGTCAATAATACTAGAATGGAATCATAGCAGGTAAATTGGCAAGATAGGTAGATAGAGCTTTTAAAATTCCGAACCATGTTTTGGAAAATTGCAAAGAAACGCTTTTACATTATCTGAGGCTGGGACATATACATGCTAGTCTATAGATATATTGTGAGGAGTTGATTTGAAGAAACGAACTAAAACAACGGTAACTTTCAAAAATCAACGCATCTTCAACTTTTTTCAAGTCTGTGGCGGTGGCCTTACACCCCTAAAAATGTAAGCTACAATTAGCAATTTAGGTACTGTGTCCTATTTAGCTGTAAATGTGACAGATTTAGTTTAAATTCCGTATCGATTAGGTCCGCGGGTGCGCTGCGGCGGCGGTGGTCGCGGCACCAATCAATCACGTCGACGTGACTGGCACAGCTGCCGCTGCGGCGCTGTGGATCCCTTGCCGCAATTTATACTATCGCGACATCGGTCATATCAAGGGCTGCTGCCACTGTCATGAGCCGATAAGCCAGCTACACACACACTGGAATTAAATACATGTGCTTTGGGGGAGTATGCATCTGATGCATCCAAGCTTGTACAATACATATTCTAGATTCTGGCATCGCTTTAGTTTATCATACTTTTTGTAATCCCTCTAGCTAGAGCATTAAGCCTACAGTAACTTTTTTGGCTATGATACGGTCTGAGGCAGAAGTTAAATTAGAGCACTGGTGGTCTAGTGGTAATAACCCCTTCAAACCTACGGTAACGGGTTCGAATCCAGTCGTGCACCTATGGATTTTTTTTGGAAAATTAATGCACACAATACTAGTGCTCTCAAACGGTGAAGGAAAACATCGTACAATCACATCACATCGTACATCGTAACACGTACTAGTAGTAATATTTCCACATTAAAAAATACATTCCAATACTTTGTTTCAGTTTGGCGTTCGGATGCAGTATCATTCGGTAAGATTATTAATTCAACTTGCCTCCTTATTATTAGTAAAATTAACATGCATTACACTATTTATCTTCTTATCATATCAGCATCACAATCTCATTTGGAGTGAGCTAGGCCTAAATTCTAGATAATTAAATCTTTGAACTGAAGATCCCACTTGACTTTTGTCTCCTCTGGAAGCACTTTTCGGTCGACTAGCTATTTTGGCTCGGTGCCGCTTTGCTAATTACTTTAGCTCGCATAACCCTTCACTATTTATGTGAAAAAACTATTAAATCTCAAGAGTCAATTTGTTAGTCTTTGGAATAGAGTTCCTCTTTCTCACGATTATGTTATTTTTATCTTGTCTTTGTCGTTCTACCGTGATTACCCGCATTTCTGTATTCAGTTGAACCAACTGGAATACCAAATTTTGATCTCCATGTTTAGCATGATCAACGGTATAAAAAAGTTATATTTAAGTAAGTAACAAATCCATACCTCCTTGGCTAAACCGCATAAGACAGTTGTTTTTTCGCGTTCACAGCTCAGAATTGGTTTAACCCCTTGAAGTTTTCGGGAGTGGCAGTTTTACACCCTGTATAATAAAGCGGAATATCATTTGAAAGAGCTTTGTTCATACATTCTATAGTGAAATACTTAGGTTCCTAATTAAAAGTTTTACTTATTCTATTCTATGGATTTGACGTGCTTCACATAATGTATAATGCATTTCATCATCACTATCGTAAGTAGGACCTAGATCTCTAATAAGAAAACTATACCTAGCACCTAATACGTAAGAGCGCCTATCTACACATAGTTAGGTACAGCCGAGTATCAATCCATCAAGCAATTTAGTGTAAACGGCAGGATCTCTCACCAATTTACGGTAATTTACCTATCGATAGCGGTACGGTAGTGCAGACGGAACGGAACGGAGGGCCAATTTGTACATGCCACTCATTTCATTACGCAGAGATAAGGGTCTACTTGCGCTCAATTTGGCCCATTTTATGTTTCTTTAGGTTTATATCCATTTTCTTTCGGAGCCACTCAGGCCAAATTAAAGGTTGGTAAGGTAGGGTAACTTGCTGTTGATTATTTTAAGTACCTTACCTAGACTTATAATAAGCGTAAATTTTTAAGCTTCATTCAAAAAATACTAATCCCTTTCAAATAAATCTCTTCAAACCTCAGTAAAAACCTCCTCGCAACCGGACTAGCTATTGAAAAGTCATTCATGTTTGTTAAAAATGTTGCTTAGATACATTTACTTACCCAGTTATTTCGTTAGTTGGCTGGATATTTACCTCACTCGACTAACAAGGTTCTAAACACGTAGCGTGCAAGTGACTCCCGCTAACTCATGCTTTGCTCAACGCCCTCGAAACCGAACACTGTGCTCGATGCATGTCCGCTTAACTTAGTTCAGCGGCGAACGGACTCTGTACTAGTTCATACATTGCTATGTCCTCAAAGCCGGACGTCCTGTTATAATCGAGTTACTGATGCGATATTCCCTCGAGCCTCGCCGGCCGGCTCGACTCGGCCACGCACGTCGTGAAAATATAGGACCGAGTAATCCGCTTTGTCTGTGACAGAGCCAAACTTTGTCAAAAAGCTCTTTTGAATTCCCTACTTTAAACTTGCACGCGGCGACAAAGTGTAATAAGATCCATTGTGAAGTAACTTATTCAACAAACCCTTGAGTTGGCTTTTGAGACCGAGTTGCGGCCGAACTTATACTTTGTGCAAACATGCATCAACGCAATGTTTTTAATAAATTGTCCAAGTACTATATTCTAAATATATACAGGGTTATTCATTATTAACTGCAAATACTCAGGAATTAGGTTCAACAAATAGAAAAAAAATTAATGAAATATTTTTTTTTAAATTTGATCAAAAATTTTTTCAAGTTTTTGTATCAAAATTTTATTTTTATCAATTTCTTTACGGCTATTGCATAATGATTGCCATGGAGAACAGGACGATGACCCACCCAGGCGGTTACTGAACGCAGAGTGTCACTCACGGCGCGCGGGCGCGGATCAAAGGTCAAAATAGGTCAGGCGCCAATGATTCCTTTATCGATTTTCTCGGGATTTTCATAACAAAACTTAAAAAAAATCATTTCTTAAATATTTTTTATTTTATTTGTTGAACCTAATTCCTGAGTATTTGCAGCTAATAATGAATAACCCTGTATAACTCAAAGGTGATATTATACTATATAAAACTCTCTGTTTATGCAGCGATATTTGTCACATAGCACGGGTCAATATGGCAGACACCTAATGTCTCCTAAAATATTTTTGTTATTATTTATTTCAATTTCAATTTATTCACTTAAAAATAATATTACAAATATTAAATCCAATGCGTTATTCTAAGTCTTTAGATATTAAAAATGAACTAATACTACTAGTATAGCTAATATACCACTTAAAAATATCTTCTGTACCAAAAGATTATTATGCTGAAACAAGATCCACAACCTTTTTCTTATAGAAAATAAAAAATGCTAGGTAAATGCATCGGGTGCATAACACATCATAATATTATATATTCATAGAATATGGGGGGGGGGGGGGAGGTATGCTATGAATGTCCGTGCATTTGTAACAGCTCCAGTCTGATGTAAAAAGTCATTCCGTGCGATCCCGTCCGGTTCTCGTCTTTCATAATTTATTCCGGTCACTAGACGGGTAGACGTACCTTACCCAGGTACACTCATTTTGTCTGGTTTTTTGGGTGGAACTTTGTTCACGTCATCCTTTATACAAAAATCATCCTTTGTACATCAAGCTTATTTGACTACCATAACCATGAAATCCACTGTTTCCCGGAAGACAGGACAGTATGTATATCACCTACTTATTTGATTAGAATTAATTTTTAAAACAACATACGCACTTATGTTTGGCCATTAATAACTAAAGCTCTGGCAACTGCAATGAAGCCTGTTTAAGATTGAGTGTTGGTACTTATTTGCTAGTCTGGCACAAATAACGGTCAGCAATTTGGTAATCTAATAAAACGGTTTTCTGCTTTCCTATCACTAAATTGCGATAACAAAGTCTGGTTCACACAACGCTTACGAGATCATCGCTAAGCCAGCCAAATGTAACTGGCAAGCGTCCACATGCTCACAGCGAACCCAGCGCACCCATGTGGTACCTACATCTCTGCAATCAGACGCAATGAATATTGTTTTAAACGGAACAGATTCATACGGTTTTATTTTTTGAAGTGAAAACTTCTTTAGCGGCGTTGAGCACTTTCTGAATGGGGATAAAATCTTAAACTCGCGTCAGGATCACGTGACCCTGATCGAAAAAGCGTAGGACGGATTTTTTGCAGAAATGTACCCTAAGACTACAACGTAGAGTTCATAATAAAAATCGAAAAAGCGACGCTACAGATACGCTAGTAGTTACTATGACACGGTAACGTCACAGAATAGATAATAGTTAGTAGCAAGCATACCAAGGCGTTTTTCGTGACTGTAGTAGGTATAGGTACATACCTATTATAGATTTTATGAACTAGCGGCCGCCCGCGGCAGGTAGTAGTGGTCATTGGTACATGATTTTATAGATCTACTGTATTTATTTTTCGAGTGGAGCATTGCGGCGAGCGAAGCGAGCCGCCACGTGACCACGGGGAACAGCGCGGCGAGCGAAGCGAGCCGTGCTGTGACCCCCCCTAAGCCCCCCAGAACCCCCTCCTCCGAAACCCGGGTGAGCGTCGCGGCGAGCGAAGCGAGCCGCCACGCGATCACGGGGAACAGCGTGGCGAGTGAAGCGAGCCGTGCTGTTACCCCCCTAAGCCCCCCAGAACCCCCTCTTCCTGAACCCGGGGGGAGCGTCGCGGCGAGCGAAGCGAGCCGCCACGCGACCACGGGGAACAGCGCGGCGAGCGAAGCGAGCCGTGCTGTGACCCCCCTTAGCCCCCCAGAACCCCCTCCTCCTATGTCTGCCGTTTTACTTCATTTAGGACCTACTTGTAGGTCGCGCGACAAGGTCCCTTCTAGCGGTTCCGACCCGTTGAGGATTTGGCTTTACGTAAAATTTAGGGTTCCGTATAGGGTTTTGATTGGGGTTATACTATATTGAGGAATTTGATTAAATGGTCGACTTTTAGGGTTCCTTAGGACTTTGATTGGAGTTTCAACTACACTTAGAAGCTTGATAATGTAAAAATTTTTAGGGTTCCTTAGGACTTTGATTGGGGTTTTACTACATTGAGGAATTTGATTAAGTGGTCAACTTTTAGGGTTCCTTAGGACTTTGATTGGAGTTTCAACTACACTTAGGAGCTTGATAATGTTAACATTTTTAGGGTTCCTTAGGACTTTGATTGGAATTTCAACTACACTTAGGAGCTTGATAATGCTAAAATTTTTAGGGTTCCTTAGGACTTTGATTGGGGTTTTACTACATTGAGGAACTTGATAAAATAAACAACTTTTAGGGTTCCTTAGGCCTTTAATTGGACTTTCAACTACACTTAGGACCTTGATTATGTAAACAATTTTAGGGTTCCTTAGCACTTTGATTGGAATTTCAACTACACTTAGGAGCTTGATAATGCTAAAATTTTTAGGGTTCCTTAGGACTTTGATTGGGGTTTTACTACATTGAGGAACTTGATAAAATAAACAACTTTTAGGGTTCCTACGTTAATAATCAAGTTTTCACTTCTGCCGGCACTCCCGGAGTGCAACCCGTATTTTTTTTAATTTAAATTTTGCCCTGGGCGCACTGAATCTTGAAGTCTGAATTTCGAGTTTTGAGCTTTCTCCAAAGCACGAGTTTTCTTTAGTCTTCTATACTTTCAGGCGACTGTTTTCGTGATGTAAATAACTTCGGTATCATCGCTTGGTTGGTACAAAGTTAGGCATCAAACGCTGTAAATTCACAAATTAAACGCAATGAAGTAAAGTTTTAAAAGATGCAGATTTTTAAAAAATATTTGAGTTGGTATTAGGTAGGTATATTCCCAAGTAAGTAATTTGACGAGTACTAACATTGAGCACAAATAATAAAAAGAACTATCAGTATGTAGGTAGTCTCTTGATATCGTTCGTACTTGCGTTACCTACCTACCCCGGCCGCCCTGCGACTGGGATGACGAAACGACCCGCGCCCTACGACTGTTCTAATAAGCTACAAAAAGTAAATAACTGTTTTACACTTTTGTCCAGAACGTAAAGCCTTGCGCACATCTAGCGCTATGGCGATAACGTACAGTGAAACGCTGTGAAATATAACAGCGATAATTGTCAGTGTTTCAGCTGATTGCCATCGCCATCGCCTAGGTGTGCGCAGGCCTTTAGGCTTTTATGCGTTAATCATCAAGATTCAATGAACAAACACTATAGTTAGTGTTAACCGCAATGCCACTGACACAGACAGTACATTTCGTAGCACACTCGTAGCGGTGGGGGCGGCGGCGTAGCACTGCATTATGTTTATTGTAACTACTAACATACGATAAATTCACTAACATTCGGTGGCTTAGGTAAAATGTTCGTTGAATTTTGGGAAATACTAATATATTTATCAATTATCGAATAAAAGAAATCATAGAAAAGAATTTAATATACGAAACTATAGACTTTCTCGGCTACAGCAGTCGTTCAGCTTGTTGTAAAGATCGACGAAGGGCCTTCAGGTGGCCTTAACAAATTCTACAATACTGTTACATAATTATGTTCTACGTTATTCCGTATGCAAAATGCAATCAATTACAAAGGTATCGCGAGTGGCGTTACCTCGTTACTTGCTAAACTATCGCTGTTACAATCTGTGAGCGAATTCTCAACTAATGGTATTTACTAAGGTTGTATGGAACAGAACCTGCTTCTGTTAGTTCTCTATGGAGTTGTAACGATGATTTGTTGCGCCCATCAGTCGTCGCCGCTGCCAAGTTCAGTAGAGAACAATTTTTTGGTTGAGTCAGTTTAAGAACAAGTAATGTATCGCTTAGGAGGTGATAAGGTCGCCAAAGTGTTTGTTTATAAAATATAATTTGCAGGCACAATGAGTTTATACAAACATCCACCGACAAGTGCATAGACGTGCCCCATATTTTTGGGGTGTTTTGTTTTAGTCATATTTGGGGTGTTTTGTTTTGTTTAGTCTGGGTCAGGTTATGTCCAAGGGTACTCTAGTTTCCCCCTTATACACACAGCGTGACCTAAAATTTAATTGGTGAACTAAAATTGCCTTCTAATAATTTAGTGCTAGTCGAATGACTTTCTCTGTAAGTAAGCCCCGCCCCCGAATTAATACTAAATTGATTTAGATCACATGATGTTGTGCATTCGAGATGTTCGTATGAAAATTAACTAATACATTATTCAAGCACACTCTGCTTGGGTCGACTTCTCTCAGTTTTCAACCTATCGTTCGGATTCGGTGGATAATTCCGTGACAGTGTGTTGCTAAAAATCCAACCATGTCACGTGACTTTTTTACATCGCTTACAGAAAGAAAGACCCCCCGTTGGAAGCTCGGAACTTTTAGCAGGTAGGTACATCATATTTCATGTGATTGAAACTCACGGCGTGTGCGTGCTTACTTTGAGAAACGTACGAATTGGAGTGTCTGAAAACAAAAAACCGTGAAGGAGCCAGATATAATAAATAAATAAGACCATAAAAAAAAGTTCCTAGTATCGTTCCGCTTTACTAACTGTTAAAAATCCTGATTAACGAAACAACTATGATAAGCAACGTTCACCGCTACAGAACCCCGTGCGGAATATGTCAGTGCAAAACTGCAAACTATATTAAATTGGGGTCTTTGGGCGACAGGGCAAAAGCTTCGTCTCATGTGTAGGACACTAACTTATTAGAACATTAATTGTTATTTTTCTTTTCGTACCCACAATCAAAGGCATGAATTATAAAAAAAATATCGTATTGAATACTGTCTTGCACCAATTTGGTATATGTAATATAAAATAAAAAATATAATTTGGGCAAGGAGTCTTATCAAGTTATTACATAGCATTTAGTATCTGAATGGGACGTTGTCGATCGGTCGCGAGGTCGCATCGAGCAAGGGCCGAGCACGTGAGCTCCTCACCGGGGACCATTCATGTGCGAGGGCGGCGCCCTGCGCGCGCAGCGATCGATAGCGAGGGCGCGAGGCAGTGGCTGGCCCGCCGCGCGACGGCCCGCACGCTCGCTCCGACGCACCGCGCCCCCTGCGCCGAACCCATGACCGTCCCCGACAGATGACGGAGCCCGTCCGCACGGTTCGAGAACGCCCTGCCCCGCCAGCCAGCACCAGCTCGCCCGCCGCCGCTCTTGTCGCGCGACAAGGTAGGGAAATCGATAAAAGCCGCGCCACCGCTACCGCCGTCGGCTGTCGCACCATCGCCCGGACTAGCTACCCCGCACTCACCTGCATCTACCATAGTGTCTCTTTAAAGCTCCCGCGGAATTACTTAAAGTACCTGGCTGCAGTGATTTGCATAACATCATCCATTCCCATTATCTACAGCTCGATCCTGTACGTCCGACGCAGACCATGCATTCATAATTAAATCGATCAGAATCTGGTCTTTATTTAAAAGATTTT
Organism: Thera obeliscata; assembly: GCA_947578465.1. NCBI lineage: Eukaryota > Metazoa > Arthropoda > Insecta > Lepidoptera > Geometridae > Thera > Thera obeliscata. Next base: position 5,228,284 of record OX387927.1, read on the forward strand.
AAACATTTATTTTATTCGTATTACAAAGCCATCGATATTAAATTGTAAACTATTCTGGTTAGGGCAGTGGATACAGCATAATCATAGTGCTGCGCTACGCTCTGGAAATCCACTGTGTCATCTTTTGAATGCCTGCACACATACCAGTATGATTAAACTCTTATAATGACTAGATAGAGCAATGACTCCGCCAGCCCCATAGCGACATATTCACGTCAGGGAAAATGAAAGGAGAAATATGACAATAGAACTCATTACAAAGTGGAGCCATTCAGCCCATTTCAAAAGCCGTTCAAATCTAGGTCTTCAATATGTTGGAAATCGTTGAAAAAGTGTCACGCGACGAGCTTTTACTATTGTGGAAGATTGGAGTAAGTGTATGCACGTATTAATTCAGGAATTGCGTGATTCGTAGCTATATACCTAATGTACACTTAAAGTATTATAAATGAAGTACTATTTATAATTCGCCACGGTACTGCTGACCACATGGAAAATTTATGGGCAAGTACGTGATATGCACGTTCTTAGGTACTCGTGAGTTTTTATATCGGCCGACCTGGTTTTCTGTAGGCTCAACCTTCAGTACCACAAACATTACGACTACATAAATAAGTACCTGGATAATTTTACTGCATTGTAATCAATGACGTCCTTGATCTGCCTTATGTATCGTGCGTGGCTCGTGGACTCACGTGCCCTGCCGAACTTCACTTGACCTTATTGTTGCGTTTATTCACTTTTTGACTTTTGTGTAGTTCACAATGACGAGTGACGCCCTTTGTGATTTTAAGTTAGATCCTTAGATCTTTTCTTGGGTACCTTTAGTTTTGAATCATTGACTAGTTAGATTTAGCTCAAATTTCAGGCAGAACTTAACTATTTTCAACTAGTTGTAAGTGATGTTGTCACGCAGCTACGGTTTACTAGCGATGATATAACGACGGTAGGGAATCTATGGCTTCTAATGAGAAAACAACAATTTAATTGGAATCATGGATTTAGGCTTAGCAATAGTTTTCACGTCTGAAATTATTCAGACGGTGTGACATAGGGGTGAAAAATATTTAAGTCTGAATCCTGTCTGGGTTTATGAACACTAGATTATGAAAATCATAGAGAGAGTCGGCATCGCGCGTGATGCCTATGGTGTTCATAGGCTACGGTAACGTATTTCCATCAGGTGCGCCGTAGTAGGCCTTTATATACGAGTTATATCCGCTACTATGTATTGCGGTGAAGAGTTACTATAGTGCACAATGGTGTGTGATCAAACTATAGGTTTAAAACACGTGGGGTATTACGAACCAAGTCAAGTTCCTAGTCTACGCCGTGGATCCCGCCCGCCTCAATTCAAAAACTCAAGAAAATATTAGCAATAGTTGATCAATAGTAGACAGGTGAAGGCGATCGTAGCATTTAAGTATTCGTAAATAAGTAGGGTAAGTTGATGGTGGCATGGGTCGATTGTATGTCGTGATGCAGTGCAATTTCTGTCGGGTCGGGTGGGAAATAGACCAAGGACGCAGAGTGGTTCAAAGGCCACGAGCACTCACCGCGGGTGGCTTTATTGCCGTGTTAGTTTTCAATCATTCTATAGTAGCCCCTTCAGCCTCTCTTAAGAGTTTGATAATTTAACAGCCGAAACGCTTCCTGCTATATTTGTACTGTCTGGCTCTTCCATTAATATTGATAACGCTCTACATCCACGCACTACAAATGTGAGTGTTCTTTCCTGAACTATCTTAAAAGATGTATTAGCTATTATGTTTGTGGTAGGTGATGCATCAACGATGAGTCGCCGCGCGCGGCCGTGACATGGAAGCGCAGGCATGGGCTGGCGCGCCGTGCAACCGCCGCACATCGCCGCCGGCTTGCTCCTCTTACTGCTAGTCAATTTACCAGGTCAGTGAACACTAATCACCATTACTTTAATGACATTGGATATCGGGGTTTAAATTTACAATTTTCTTGAAGTTTTACCTCATAAAAAACATAAGTTGAAGATCATAAAGTAACACCATGATTCGGTTGATACAGTAACCTGCCATCAGGACCACCAGGATGCTGTGCATATCACGGCAATCCTCGGCGAGAGCGTCGTATTCAACTGCCAGGTGGACTTTCCCGAAGACATCCCGGTGCCGTACGTGTTGCAGTGGGAGAAGAAGGTAGGCGAAACGGTACGACGGTCCACACTCCACTCTTACAATACAACGCTGCTCATCTACCGTGTGTGTTTTTGTTCAGTAGAGGACGGCTCGTCCCCGCGACGCGCTCCACCGACTGTAATGTATAACTCGTGCCTTGTTGCCGACACCTCGTGTTGTCCCGTGCTAGAGGCGCTCGCTGGTGCCGCGGGCGCCGCGGGCCGCGGGCTGCGCCCCACAGCCCCCGCCCCGCGCGCGCCCTACCTCGCCATTGTATATCTCTGCCTCTTCGTATTGCCTCGTAATGCTCGTTCCACCGCGCTCGTCGACACGACCGGTTCCACATACACCACAGTGCAAAGGCCTTCAAAGCGAGTCCGAGAGAGCAGCAGACCCCCCTCCCGTTAAAATCGAACATACGTACACAAACACTGTCACTTTACATGATACAATAAGATTTTTCTAGTCCTTATTGATTTCCTTTATTGGGTGCACCGTCCATATTTTGTGAGATAGTATCGGGAGCACTGTTGCTTACATGGCTGACACGGGGCACCGCACTCCCTCGCGCACTGGCGGCGGTTCTGTCTGTTTCTCTCTTCCTGTGGCTGTGGGCTTCTCCCACGCTCTTTGGTCAGACTGTAGAACAAAATAGAATCATCTAAGTACGATGTTGAACAGTAATTCATTGGAATCCTTATGCACGATGATGTAGTATAAGCTTATTATCACTCATGCATGTCATATTTGCACCCGTGTTATACTTAGGTACCTAAGTAAGTAGTTGTTGGATTGGATTTGCTACTGTAGGTACTCTACCTGCTACTTTGAGTACTTACATACTATGCTACAGTATCTAGGTGGAACTATGATCGAATCGAAGCTTAATGTATGTACGAGTCATCATGTAAAGAACAACCGCAGTTATATCAGAACAAAGCAGCTTTTCTCGAGATAGAATTACGTGATAGTATTGCATGTTCCATTATCTTAGTTGATGTTGCCGTATGTTGTGTATCCTGTAACAGTAAAGTGCCACGCTACCCATATGGCGATGGCGCACTAGTATGTTCTAGTTATGTAATGTTACTGTTACAAGATATGGTTCTGCATCCGATTCCGTCTCATTGTTGTATGAACGTCACTGTCTCGCGTGTCGTAGACAGGGTTGATATTGTTCGTGTAGTGTCGATACTCGTCAGTTTGCGCATCGAGTCCATTTGAATAAGCGTCAGTCCGTGATCGGTCCGTAACCATACTTTGATGTTTAGGGACAGGACATCCCAATCTACATTTGGTATGAGAGCTACCCCACTCACAGCGGCGAGGGCTACGAAGGCAGAGTATCCCGCGTCGCGCCAGACTCTCCTTATGGCGCAGCTAGTCTCAACCTTACCAATATCCGCGAAACTGATCAGGTAACAGGGGTGTATTTCCTTCTGCGCTGATGGGCGTTTATTCGATCCTCACAGAGCACAAATATCGAAATATTTATTGGTGAACGCTGATGTTTGTTCTCTGCCTGAGTGTTCTAGTGTAAGGTATTTACAAAAATATGTGTCTAAGTATTATCATCTGTTATTTACCAGACACGGTTGTTAAGCTCTGCTTAGTTATGGGCTTGATAATGTTGAGTGTTTTGTCCACAATATTTATATTATGAATATTAAATAGCAAAGGGATCGCCACTTCATTGTTTGGTGTTTGTCGCAGGGTTGGTACGAATGTAAGGTGGTGTTCCTCAACCGGTCGCCGAATCAGCACAAAAACGGGACATGGTTCCATTTGGACGTGCACGCGCCACCGCGCTTCTCCATCACACCGGAAGACATTATCTACGTTAATTTAGGTAAGATTACTATTATTTTATTGGAATCACGTTTTCATCGACTCGCCTAATAACATCTTGCCAGGTAGCTTATCTTCTTTAAAATCAGCTAAAGGTAAACGAACCGGCCATTTTTTAGACATAGAAAGACATTTTCATTTGATACTTCAGCATACGCAATTGCACAATTTTTTCTACATATAGCTAAAATTCACCAATAAGTACTTACTTTTAGGAGATGCCATCATACTCAACTGTCAGGCAGAGGGCACGCCCACTCCCGAGATCCTCTGGTACAAGGACGCGAACCCGGTGGAGCCCTCAGGCACCGTGGGCATCTTCAACGACGGTACCGAGCTTCGCATTAGCAATATCCGACACGAGGACATCGGCGACTACACGTGTATTGCGCGCAACGGAGAAGGACAGGTCTCGCATACCGCGAGAGTTATCATCGCGGGCGGAGCTGTTATCACAGTAAGATTTATTTATAGCAACATAAGTCACATCTTCAACGACATGACAGCTGCATATAAACATTATTGAAGAAAAGGTTGAAGGGAAATGGGGAAGAGGAAGGCCAAGAATAAGTTACATGAGCCTGATAAAAGAAAAAGTCGCTGCCATGTCGTATAAGGAAGTCAAGGTTAAGATCCCGGGTAGTTGATGGATGGAAAGAGCTCAGTATCGTTCTTCTTGGAAATGTGTAGGGGAGGCCTATGTCCAGCAGCAGACTTCTTCAGGCTGATAATGATGATGAATGATGATGAGGTTAAAAATAGACACTTGCGCAAGTAACGTGACTAATAAGTACTAAGCAACACATAGAAAATAATACTCAATCTTTAGATGCCACCTACAAACCAAACGAAGCTAGAAGGCGAGAAGGTGCAGTTCTCATGCGAAGCAAAGGCTCTCCCAGGAAACGTCACTGTGAAATGGTTCCGGGAAGGAGCACCGGTGGCAGAGGTGGCAGCCCTGGAAACCAGGGTCACCCTCCGCAGAGACGGCGCTCTTGTAATAAACCCTGTGGCTGCTGACGACTCGGGACAGTACCTTTGTGAGGTCTCCAATGGCATCGGGGACCCGCAGAGCGCATCGGCCTATTTAAATGTTGAATGTAAGGATTTTTGTTTATAAAATTGAATTTGATGTATATTAAATATTTAATTATTTTGAACAGATAAAATTAAAAATGAAAGATTCTTTTAAAAATCAAGCGCGTTTATATCTTTTGTATAGCGGCGATGACTCGTTGCTGTGCCGTAGCACTCGTAGCACACGTCTACGCCAGTAAAAGATTTAGATCTACGAGCAAAACAATGTTATTTATTCTTACACTTTGTATAATTATATGTGTTATGTACCTTTAAAACAGGTTTTTTTAAATAACCTTATCTGACCATCATATATCATACATAGTACATTAGGCTTGTGCTAATAATAGTTTTGATAAAAAAATCATAAAAACATTGCTTCTCAGATCCCGCGAAAGTGACGTTCACGCCAACAGTGCAATACCTACCGTTTCGCCTGGCCGGGGTGGTCCAGTGTTACATAAAAGCGAATCCTCCTCTCCAGTACGTCACTTGGACGAAGGACAAGCGGCTGCTGGAGCCATATCAGACGAAGGACATCGTCATTATGAACAATGGCTCGCTGCTGTTCACTCGCGTCAACCAGAACCATCAGGGCCGGTACACTTGCACACCTTACAACGCACAGGGCACTCAGGGATCTTCAGGTAAGCCAGGATAACACACTAACATTATGGCTTTGCTCGCGTTGCTTCAATTGTTTTTGAAACTGTGTTTTATTTTAATTATTTCATGCAAAGAATTTTTATAATTTTTTGTACAGGCCCAATGGAAGTTTTAGTTAGAAAACCACCAGCTTTCACCGTGGAACCGGAACCTTTATATCAAAGAAAAGTGAGTTTGCATAACTTTCTATCCCATGCCATCTCCCAATGACACACCATGTGGTGAATGTGAAATGAGTTCGATACTCAGGAGTTCACCACGGTTGGTTACTATATTTGCGTTCAAAGTTATAGTTTCATTAAAAAAAAACACATGCATCACGCAAAAGATTTAACCGACCAAATTTTTAATGAAACATTTTTTTAGGTGGGTGAATCAGTAGAGATGCATTGCGAAGCTCAAGAGGCGGAAGGCACCCAGCGGCCCAGCGTGGTGTGGCGGCGGCGCGACGGCCTGCCGCTCCAGAAGAACAGAGTCCGAGCGCTCGGAGGGAACATCACTATTGACACCCTGAGGCGGCAGGACTTCGGGATCTACCAGTGCGTCGCTTCTAACGAGGTCAGTCTATGCCACATAAAACTTATGAAGATATCAACCGCGGTGTTCTAAACATCTTCCGTGTAGCCGTTTTGCTTTTGTTTGGGGTATACGGGAAGCCAACGTTGGTCCGGCTGGTCCTTTCAGTTTACAAGGGTTGTCATCATTTTTTCAATTCTGCATTCATAACTTCTTTGTGATTGGCGAAAATGAGAAGAGGCCTTTCTCCAACAGCTGAATACCCAGGTATAAATAAGGATCTTCAACAAATACCTAAACCTACAAATGTAGGATACGAAAGCATTTTTTTCACACCTGACCGTGCTAAAGTTATAATTACTGTTTTCAGGTCGCAACAATAGTAGCAGACACCCAGCTAGTGATCGAAGGCACACAGCCACATGCGCCTTACAACGTGTCGGGGACCGCTACGGAGTTCCAAGTCACGCTGCGCTGGCAGCCGGGCTACGCAGGCGGCCCCGACTACAAGCAAGACTACACGATATGGTACAGGGAAGCGGGATTCTCGGAGTGGACCAAGGTTCCTGTCACGCCTTCTGGAGCTACCTCAGTTAGTATACTCTCATCCAGACAGAGCAATTAGCTTATGAAAGGTATGCATTCTAGATCATTTGAAATTGAGACGCTGCTAGAAGCTGTAATATCTGACGCGGGATCCAAACGAAGTAGGCTTGCCCATTGCCTATACGTCCTTAATCCAGATCAAGATTTTGGTCATCGTTCGTAGCTTGAAAGCACTGGTATTGCGCATAAGTTTTCTTTGTACACAAGGATACGCATCAGACTATATACTGCTAGCGCTTATGTCCTTGCAGTAAGCGTCATTTTTCTTTGTTTTTAGGTAGCTTGAGCTGTATCCTAATGTACCACCAGATTCTAACTCAGAAGTTTAGGATCGAATATAGCCCTGTTACCAAGCCAGTTAACTCTGAAACGTAGTGCACCAATATGTAAAATGTCCAAATTTAGTTTTGAACATGTTCTGAGTCAGTTCTAACTGGTGTATTTGGTTTCTAAACAGGTAACTATAAATCGCCTTCAACCAGGAACCACGTACGAATTTCAAGTAAATAGCAAGAATACCATCGGAGAGGGAATGATGAGCAAAGCCATTACTATAAGAACACTCGGTAAGTAAGATCTAGTCGTTTGATAACAGGTTATGGGTACAATTTGGGATAAAGAGGGAATAAGGTTTAAAAATGCACAATACTTTTAAAATAGTTGCACCATGAAGTAGTCTGGAAGTATTGGTTGGGGTAAATAACAGTAGAATAAAGGTGTTTGGATAATAATTTACTCACACAGTTTGATCGTTTCAGGAGCACAGGTTTGTAGGTGTGGGTAGTATTAACTGGTGATTGCATTTTGTAGATGTAGGAGCAAAACCGAAGCCGGCCCCCACGCCCACCGGCCTTCCAAACGATAAGGACTTTCCCGATCCACCGGAAAGCACTGGTACAACTATATATTATATAAATCACTATTTTATTTACTTTATGAACATAATAATACTTGGTGGATTTACTAATAATGTATTAACAAGACTAAATGGACATATTATGTACATATCTTTTCTAATTCAATAATTACTTGAATATCTGTAGGGTGGTTAGACTTGATACAAATTAAAGTTATCGAAACGTCAGTTCACGCTATGTTTCTTCGAAGCAAAGAGAAGCACCGTGATGTGGAATTCTCTTCTTCATAGTGGCTATCATCCTCTCGGTGTGCGCTGTCAAGATATGAATAAAAAAGTTACGATGCATAACTTTGTTAAATTACAATTATTACAAGTAGGTATTTACAATATGTGCAAAATACAAACGAAACAGTAGAGCTATCTGCAGACCGTTGCAAGTGATCTAGATAGATAGCTTATCTGATGCAAATCGGAAGCATCCCCAAGACGCTGGCTGTATGGCCACGCTGAATAGCAGTGTTCAGTTCATGCAATAGATAAATAGATAGAAAATACTTTATTGCACGCAACAAATTATAAAGTACTTAAAACTTTTACCTCATACAATGGGCGGTCTTATCGCTAAACAGCGATCTCTACCAAACAACCTTTGGATGGAATGGACTCATGATATTTCAAATATCGTTAATATAGGACCGAAGTCAGGCCCTCCGCGGAATCTGACTGTGACGGAGGTTCACAACGGGTTCCTGATCACGTGGCAAGCCCCGCTGGACCGCGCTAACCTGGTCCAGTACTACACCATCAAGTACCGCACCGATGCGCAGTGGAAGACGCTCAACAGAGGCCAGATAAGGCCGGAGGAGACGAGCTACTTAGGTGCGTTACTCGACCTTTTTACTGCAATCATTCCCTCGATCTCACTTAAGACCTACGCACACCTCGGTGATGGCGACCAGCTGAAACGCTGTCAACTATAACAGCGATATTTGACAGCGTTTCAGCTGATCGGCATTGCCATTGTCTAGATGTGCGCAGGCCCTCACTTTGTACAATCAGTTCCACTAAGCCAAAAGGTGAAAAAATATAAGTAAACTGCTGTAAACTTAGCAGCTGATTTAATGAGTTTTAGCACAGAAAAAATCTTGAAAGTTACGAATTGTATACATTCTATAGTGCAGCTGACTGTACTGTCTCATAATTGACTCGTGACTTTTTAATTTCTTAACAAATAATAAGGCAGTAAAGTTATAATAAGTGTTCTGTAAAACAACAGCTTACCTCGTTTGAAAAGATACCATCTGGCCGCCCGTTCATAGCATTCAAAGGGGCAAAAAAATGGAACTCTGCAATTTAGTTTAACGAAATTGACGAAGATTTATCTATTAATTCTAGTTAAGAACTTGGTCGGCGGCCGCACTTACTACTTCAGAGTGCTGGCCAACTCTGCGACCAGCTACGAAAGTTCGGACGAGGTGAAGTTCCCTGTGCCAGCCAGAGTGAAGCATAAAGCGATCACCGCCGGGGTGGTGGGCGGAATTCTCTTCTTCATAGTGGCTATCATCCTCTCGGTGTGCGCTGTCAAGATATGCAATAAGAGAAAGCGTCGTAAGCAAGAAAAAGGTGAGAGAATTGAACGAGTGGTAGCCGCTTGCTCGCTACCCGACGACACCAGACTCACATGAAATGCTGATACATCACAGCTTTATTTACTAGCATTTATTAAAAACGAGCATTTTTAGGCGAAGACAAATATTAGGATCTGAAATTTGTTATACCCTTTAGCTTCATCAAATCCGTAATTCATGTGACTCTGGAGTGATTCCGAATATTGTGGTGTTCTTACCATATTGTCGGTTACGAAGCATACTTACATTAACCACTGCTTATTGTGTTTGTAAAGTAATAAGTAAAGCTTTGTTTGTTCTTATCTCATTAAGTTAACTCATTAACAAAGCATTATAGTTTGATATGTTCGTTAAGAAATTAAGGTGGCAGTCTTTGCGTCTTGGTCTACTGGTGCCCTAGATATTAATTATACACAGTAAAAATAAGATGCTAATTAAAAATCAAGTCAGCGCATATCAATCGCCAAAGTTTTTTAATGGATTTGTTGTGCATTATTTTTTATAGTTTCTAGAAGAAACTAACGTATTAAATAACGTATTAAACTGTAGGAAAAAATTACGCTTCTTCCAACAGCACAATGGAAAACTCCACATGTAGTCCAAAAAGTACTTTGGGCCATTTATTTAGTCCACCATATAATTATGAATGGATTTTTAGTCATCATGTTAATTTTTCTTTAAAATTGGATGAGAGTGCCACTGGACCATAGCATTAGGCCTAAGGCTTAGTAAAAATAATAGCTATTTGGTATACTTACATGATTCCTTCACTTAAATTGTAAGCATTTAACATCAGAATTGAAAAAAAGCTATTCCTGTTTAAATGTACATTGTGCATTATAACCTTTTTTATATATTTAAATAAAAAATCAAGAGAGAGATCACGTCTCCTTTGTACCTAAGTGGTAATCATATCGTAGAATTGTGCGCTTTTCGTCTACCTCCATTCTATACGAGTGTCATCGCCATTTGCTGTTCTTTAACCGATTTTATTTATCTGCATTGCATATTCATCAACTGATTTCACTAAAAAGGACATTATTATTTTAGATCGTCATTTAAATCGCATTAAGCTTGGTGCTATTTTGATTATTAAGTACATTTGGTCATAATATTAACAAAGTCCTTTTTGGTGGGATCGATTTTAGTTGACAATATGGTGAGGGCGGGGTTGTGGTGACGGGAGACGGGAGACGGGAGACGGGTCGCGGGTGGCGGGCGGCGGCTGACGACGGCCGGCGAGGGACGGCTCGCTGCACTGCGTTAATCTCCAGAAATTATCCGATTGCAGCATACAACATGGTAGCCGCGCGCCTCACGGACCTGCGCGCCGCTGACAGCACTCAAGTGCCTTTTAAAAAGTGAGTTCAAACAATACAAACTATTTTGTAACAGTAGAAATGGTTTCTAATTTCTTAAAATTTTCATGCTGCCGGGTGGTAGGAAGTCAGGTCAGTTTGGGTTTTTTACGCGAGTGCATATATTATATAGGCACCTATAGTAAAGTAGCACTGAGTAAAAATCATCGTTATCAAAGCTATTTTTAAAGTATATTGTTGATATTCCAGATTTAGTGAACGCGGAATATCGAGTATAGTGCAATGTTTGCGGTTCACCGCCAACTGGGTGTGGCCAGCGTCCCGATGCGGCGGCTCGGCGGCGGTGTGGGGCGGCGCGGCGCCGTCGCTGGCGGGCTCGGCGGCCGGCTCGCTGGCGCCCTCCTCCTCCTCCGACGGCGGGTTCCAGCCGCGCGTGCGAGCACCCCTCGCACCACGTGCCGCGCCGCCACTGTTCCGCGCCTCGTCGCCCGCGCTGGCGCTCGCCTGGCCGCCGTGGCCGCCCTGGCCGCCGTGGGCCTCCGCCTGGAGTCCGTGGTCACCGCTGCACGTGTCCGACCTCAGCTCAGTGCCGTTCCCGAGCTCGGCGGACGGCTCGTTCCCGACGCCGCCGTCGCCGTTCCGGCTGCGCTCGTTGCGCGCCGCCACGCACCTGGCCCGCGCGCGCGCTCGCCCGCTGCCACGTCACGCGCGCGTGCTGCCGCATGAGGCGTCGCCCGAGAGCCGCTCCTCGTCGAGCGGCTTCGGCAGCAAGAACGCATCCTCGTCGCAGCACAACCGCAGCAGCCGGCCCGGCAGCCTGGCCGAGTGGCGGCCGCCGCCGTACCGGCCGCCGCCGCCCGCGCCCACGCCGCACACGCGCTCGCGGGACGCGCTGGACGCCGGCTCGGTGGACGTGCACTACGAGTGGGACCGCGCGTCGCGCACTCCCACGCCTTCGACGCCGGCGCCGCGGATGCCGCGCGACGACGTGGAGGCCCGCGTGCGCGCCATGAAGGAGGAGTTCCTGGAGTTCCGCAAGCGGCAAGCGTTGCGCCGCGGCTCCCCCGAGCCGCTGCACCGCGCGCCTCGCGCCGAGACCGTCTGCTGACCGCCGGAGGTGCAAGCCCCCCTCCTTAGCCCGACCGCACTTTTCTTCCCACCGATTTTTTTCTTTTTCGATTAATCCTAATTTCGGTTTAGAATTGACTTTATTAGTTAGATAAACTCCTACCCTGTATCGCAGTTGCGCGGACCCCACCTGACTGATGCTCTGTTCGGGCGTCGCCATTGATCCGACCGCGCGCTGATGTCGGTCGTCCCGCATTTTGATAGGTTCGATCAATTTACGATCGCCATTTGGCGGTAGGTTCACTTCCGATGATGCATCGAGCGCGATTTTATTCTAAGTAGATATGTTTTGATACGTTCACTGTTAAGGTAGTGTAAACAGTCCCACCTCGGTCGTCGGCGGGCGCCGCGAACTCTGCCGGTGACCATTAAATTTAGTATGATTAGAAAAAAAGGATTCGAGTCGCTTACACTTAAATGAAATTATACATACATACGTGTAAAGTGGATGCCGTGGCGTTTTGATCGCACTGCCTGCATTCCCGTCCGATATAACTAATAAAATGTCAATTAATATAATTGAAGTTTCACAAAATGTTACTTCCAAACAATGAATAAGAGCCTATTTATGACAGTTGAATTGAATTAAGTTAATCTTGCAGACAGGTAAGTTGTATTTATAATTTAATATCAATATTATATGTGTGAGGCGTCTGTGAGATGTAGGTATGTATAGGTAAGGTTATGTTGGTTGCATTCGCACTACGTGAGCAGAGAGCGCCGGCGCAGGCAGGCAGGCGGTGCGAGACTCGTCCACCTAAACGCTTTAGGTATGAGCGGGGAAGCATCCACGACACCGCTCATACCAATTATATTGTAGGTAATACATAATGTAACTAATTACGAATAACGATTTACTGACAAAACACGCGATTGGCGCTTCTACATCGACAGCAAATTGCCAGTGAAGTAACATGTAGCTACTACATAGGGCTTTCCTGCCGCGGCCAAGTTTCGTACGTCCAAGCATCGATGACTCTACTTAGTAATTTTTAGATTCCGTAAATTAGCACCCCTAAGCTAGCACTTCTACTATCGTCAAAAGCACATGTATCTTAAAATAAAAATATAGTAACATAGCAATCTCATATCCTGCCCGGTTATAATATTACTACCTAATGTTATCAAAAATATATATTTTAAAGAATAACAATATTGGTAGGATATCCTGCTGGCTTCACCTTCCTGACTTTGGTTCGAAATGTGGGTCAGCGCCAATTCCGTGTTCCCTGATATAATATACAAAAATAATCATTAAGTAGTTTAGACATAATGTATGTAGATGAATAAAGTGATGTAAACTTGTTTTAATTTCACGTTTTAAAATTATTTTACAAGTACAAATCTATTATTTTTATTATTTATTAGGTACCTACAATAATTTTAATGAAATTGTACATATGTAAAAACACACTAGATATTATCTTATACACTAATTTATTTAGATACGGAATGGTATGATTGTGATTTTGAAAACTTTTTGCCAGTGCTTGTGAGGCACCAGACACAGTCGATCTTATCCTTTCAAAAAGTTTCCTTCTCTCTGCCCACCCCTCCCCTGCTACCCTTCCTTCATTTGATAAGAATAATATTGATTCTTCTGTGCAGCGATTCGACGTGTCAATGCCCGAAGTAATTGCAAATATCCAGTCAATTGTTTTGTACTCTACTTTAAGTACTTTATTTATTTGTTTTGAGTATAATATTCCGTTTGACTACTATTTAAATGTTTGCCTACAGAATGTATCCTCCCATTTATTGATAAATATGTTAGGTCTCTGTGTTCCCGGCGATTTCCCACCTTTGTTGACCAGTCAAAGCGAAGACTGTTTAGTGTTACGTTTGTTGTTACGTTTACTGTTTGTGTCAAAGTGTGCTATTTGGATGTAACTAGCAGACACATTGCACCATTTTGTACCTTTTGATTACAGTTTTTATTTTATTCAAGTAAAAATATCGTGTTAAGGACTCCTACGAAATAAGTATAAAAATGTACGCTTTAAAGAAATTGAAATAAATTATTGGTAACAAATAGGTAGGTAGGTATGATAAGGTGTAGTTAATTTGTGCGTGCATGGGTGGGTATGCCTGTGACGTATCGGGATACAATGAAACTTGTCATTTGAAGGTGCATGAATTTGAGCATTTAGCTTGATGCCACTCTTGTGGACTAGAGGAAGCAACACGAGATGCCGTACAATAATACAATTACTATGCATCATGTCCTTTTCCATAATTTGAATTATATCTACAAATGAACATTTCATATTTCATTCTAACATGTGGTATAATGTACAGTTGCCCAAACAAGTCGTCATCCACTTTAAAAAATACAAATATTATATTCCAACTCAGTGCACATTGTTTAGATGTGATCTATTTTTCAGATAGAAACATTGAAGTACTAATGCTAACATAATGGCAGCTATTTGGGCGAACGTACAAAACCTACTTGTAATTGTTTTGTCCATATTAATAGTTCGGTTGTACGTCGTCGCATCCGCCATAGATTTATAACACGTAGAATCGTCTTTTAGTTATTAGTACAACGCATTGTTTTACCGTTCGCATCCATATGAATAATACTCGTGTACAAGTACTCGTATGTTACAAAAAATTGTGTACTTATGCTCAATTTTTTCGACTGACCTGTTGAACTGTAAAATTTATTGGTAAATTCGATATGTATGGGAGGTAGTTACAACTAGGGCTTCAATCAATACTTGCAAAAAAATAAGTTTGTGTAGGTATGTAACGGAGGAATTTACAGAAGGAAATATGAGCAGCTGGTAACAATTTAGGGGCCCCAGGTTTATGATTTTACTCATGAAACATTTAAACTCACAACGGAAATTGTTTCACTGCATTCATGTATATTTTAGTTGTTGTAATATATCGCGACACAGACTGTGTGACTCAAAAACAGGCATATCACAAGTCTTTTGTTTCATATGCTACTTCACGAACTGGAGACATTAGATTTGGAATCGATTTTTATATTCGTCCCTAAGAATGGCAAACGCCCACACTCACGTATAGAGTTTTATACATGAGCCGTACTCAATAAACACTGGAGTTCGGAACCTATGACAGTTGATGTCTATCGGTTTCTAGTTCAAGTTTTTACTGCGCCTGTATTTAAAAGACATTAGTAAGACTCGTGTATAACAAGCCTCAAACGCACTTTATCTCTTTATTAGCACAACTTAACTTCGTAGTATAAGGTTCTGTTAACATGAACCTCACTTCACTGAAATTAAAAAAAAACATTCTAAATAATTATAACGCATTCATTGAAACAAATATAATAGAAATAATATGTAACTGCTCATGGGAAAATAATATGTATTGTTTAAAAAAATATACAAGAATGTCGAGAATGATCAAAAGTAATATGTATAGCTCAAACCATGTGATATCTAGTCTTTTTCCAATAATATCCTTCTTTTACAAGTTGAACTAAAGTATAAGTGATAAAAGCAAGATTAAAAGTTCATTTCGCCTAATTAAGAAGTTCATAATTATTTAAAGTATTACACACCTATTTGACTTGATTTAAGCCTACCACACCCGAAGCTCACCCAACATTGATCCATTATAATTGCTCTCAGTAAAAATCCCACACACTGAATACCCTAAAGTTGCAACCACGAAGCATTTTCAAATTACAGTTCAAATCAACTCGCGGATAGGGAAGTGGCGCTTACGTTTGTTACTAAGGGGATTTGCGTCTTGATTTGAATTTTCCAGTATCAAGTAGGTTAACCTACTCAATCGAGAGCGGAGTAGACCAGACTGATAATTATATGGATCGGGCCTTACAATAATTAGCAGAAACTTCTTGGAAGGCACTGGCGCTTACGTATTCTGTGGGTGTGATCATAGGCGATTTACGTTTTCCTTATTTTAATTCAAATTAACATTCAAAAGTGGCTAGTTAGTCTAACATAAACGGCATTACTATAGACTAATATGAAAAAGATAGCAATATTTTAGAGTAATGTAATAAAATCTAATATTATATCAGTTTGTATAAAAGGTGAAGTACGAGTAAATGAAGTTATTTGCACATTGGCGGAATGTAACGCGGTGAAACAGGGCACCCAACGTAAACATTTAAGGTAATTGCACAATATCTCAGCACAATATTTATGATAATGAATACCTACTCTAATTTATCAAAGTATCGTACTGAGCACTTTAACTGTTACTCGAATAAATTCAAGTTTACTCGACCGAATAGAGAAATGCACTGAGACATCAAATAAATACAACTACTATGTACATCAATCAACAAAATACATTTTCTTTTAGAATATTTTTAGTTGTAAGTGTTGAGATAAAAGAGGTGTTTACTGTGTAAGCACGAAGGGGATTCAATTCAGAAAATACAATAACGTTGCTATGATTACTACTGTTGTATTATTTACAATCCTTACCTTTACATTATCTTATCTGTGCCTTTACCAACAATGAAAGATCTATTCCAGGGTTTGTTTCAGATTGTGATTCCTTACAAAAAAACAGCAGTTGTAAGTAAATTACAACTTCTGTCATTTTTTGCAGTTTCCTCCTACTACCTACTTATGAAGACAAAAAGATTATGAGCAACTCCTAGACTACAGATAATGGATGCTAAGCCAGGTAAAAATGTTAAAACCGGTTGTGTATGCTGACATCAAAAAAATGCTTCGATATGAGTTACGTTACGATAACTGCTAGTGCTTCATAGATAGCCCGCCATTATTTTTGTCAGTACTCTACTCTAACAACATGTTTCATTTAGGAAATACCCTTTTACTGGGATATATTTACATTAGTTTATACATTCCTCTTGGTAAGCTTTTTCTTTCTTTGTATTATTTGCGAATTATAGACTCGTTTTAAACTGTTCGTCTATCACGCCAGGTTAATTATGGATCTACTGGAGTTATCTACTTGGTCATAGTTTTAAATATTTCTTGAAGGATTTATAAACCTACACCAATGCAATTAATAAAAAAAAAGTTTTTTTTTTTTAAACTAAGGGAAGTCATATTTTCCAAAAGGGCGATATGATTTGGAACCTATTATGTACCTTGAAGTTAAGAGTTATCATTCAAGGGCTTGATTCTAAGACAGTTTATTAATAAAACATAGTTTCCGACTACATCACAATTCCCTTCCTGTAACCCTTATCTTTGAAGTTTCTAAAGTGTAGGAACCGATAGAAACCTTTTACTCCTTTTTATTTAATTTAATATTTTAGGTTTTATTTGTGTGCGTGCGCTTGATTACGAGAACCAATATGGGCCCGAGTATGGCAATGAGTGGATTCTGTTTGTGGATGACAACGGCACGACTCACACTATGAACTTTTCATCACTGCCTTCCGATACCCGCGGGATGATATTCGGCGATGCATACTTCTATTTATACACAAGGTAGTATTCCTACCTCACTACCAACTAGTCTACTCAATTGTCCTCTTAACTATGAGGCCAGGCGATAGTCTGGCTGGTATGCCAGTATATAGGGATAAATTAGTGACGCAGATTGGTTTAGGTTTCCGAATTTCAACCCTATTCTTCAAATGAAAGTTGCTTTATGATTCCTGCACATAATTTATAACAAGTAATAATTAAAAAATACCTACATAAGTAAATTAAAATACTTACATTTAATATGTTTTCATTTCAGACATAATTATTACCAGGCCGAAATGCTGACTGTGCCCGAAAATGGTACAGCTATCGATAGTCAATATTTCAATTCATCCAATAGCGTGAAAATAGTAACTCATGGATGGCTTTCTGGAGAATCCACCGAGTGGCTACAAAAAATTAAGAACTCACTTCTGAAACATGACCATAACGTAATACTGGTAGACTGGAGTGAGTTAGCAGACAACCCTGTTTATCCCTGGTCTGCTCTCAGTACAAGATATGTCGGAAAACGACTTGCAAAGCTCATAGCTGCGATAAAGAGTACTTTTCATCTCGGAGGGGAAAGCTTTCATTTGATAGGGCACAGTTTGGGCGCGCAGGTTATGGGATATGCAGGCATGTTTTCCAATCATCAAATTAAAAGGATCACTGGTGAGAAATCAATTGAAACTTACCTACTACTTGAGATTATGCTTTTTTTACTCTCTAACTCCCATCCTGTCTTTTTTTTTTACGCCCATTACTAGTAGGTGCCTCCGTAATTTGCTCGTATAATATGAGCTCTTTGATAATTTTTTTAGGAATGGATCCTGCCCGGCCTCTATTCGAAATACCAAAAATGGGGACGGATTTTCGGTTAGAAAAGAGCGATGCTGCATTTGTAGACATAATTCATACTTGCGGAGGTCTTTATGGATATCGAAATAGTCATGGACACGCAGACTTTTATCCTAATGACGGAAAAGCTCGACAGCCTGGCTGCCAAGGAGCCCAGCAAATGATCGGTAGGTTTGCGTATGAACATAAACCCATTCAATGCGAGACATAAGACTTAAGTTGATGGACGCAGGGCAGTGCATCGTACGTAGGGCACGTTCTTGATCTACGAGGCAATGCTTTGTTATGGGCGATGGTTACCGCTTAACATCAGGTGGGCCATATGCTTGTTCCATCAGCTAGTAGCATAAAAAAAAACTTTTTTATAGTTTACATCATGCTGGAAGTCAAGACTCGTGTGAAAAACCAAAGATTTGATTCCAGAGGGTTGCAGTCATGGGCGATCGTGCGAATTCTTCGAAGAATCAATTAACTCCGAAACACCATTTTTGGCATACCCTTGCGAGAACTGGGAAAAGTTTGAAAAAGGAGAATGCAAGGATAATCCAACACCCATGGGATATCCAGCTCATGATGATAATTTAGGCAATTATTATTTGTATACAAGAGCAGAACCAAAGTACGCAATGGGAGACGAAAATTAACTAAATAAATGTTTTCGTGTACAAATAATTTTGGTTTCACTGCAATTCAGAAGTACAAATAATACCTGCCTGTGCTAAGAAAACAGGCCTTTGGAATCTATTATACTTAACATTACATTTGCGTACGATTACCCCGTCCAAAGTTGCAGGTAGAGCTTTTAGAAAAGCGAGAGAAAAGTAAAATCACCGCCGTGGGTAACGTGCTTATATTTAAGCCGCCAAACAACATCAGTTGAGAGAGAACTAAGAGGTTGCATGGAGGCTAAAAGTCTCCATCTACATCCAGTTATTGTACACCCCGCTATTACGACGACGCCGCGCCAGTTAGGCTGATTAGAAACTGTGGAAATTTAACCATTGATTTTTGCTTTTTCTTTCTAGCACTGGGTATTTGATACTTTTTAGGGTGGATCCAACCTGAATACGTTAGGTTATGTGTTTACACATAAATTACGCACAGAGATAAAAAAATTGATTCGCTTTAACGGTGTGTACATTAACTGGCCGTACCTTAACCATACCCATTGCTTACTGCTGTACTGGTAAATGTTTATTATAACGTTATCAGTAACGTGCTTACAAACCTGGCCACTTTTAGTGATTTGACTGAAAAAATGGCTTTGGTACATAGCCACATAACTCTTACCGCCCAGTATTGGACGACATTATTGGAGTAATGTTGGATAGACAGTAGTCTATTATTTATAGTGTTTGTTTCTGGTATTATCCACCTTATCCATCGATTAAATACAAAATAATATCTAACCTGCCTGGCATGTAATGTAAGTAAGAGGGATATGAAAAAAGAAATTCGAAAAATGTTTTCAAAGGAGTATATTGCATAGCAACAAATTTATATTTTGCCAATTATTTGGCAATTTGAGTTTAGATAATGTTGTACTGTACATTATTTTCGTTAGAGCAAATGGTAAAGTCAGAACCTTAACATAACATTAGGAACAGATCTGAGGCCACAATGTCAATACATTATAACTACATATGTTTATTTTTTACAAAACAAGTTGCTTATGTTCAGGTATAATCACTAAACATTTCAGAAATATGCTGACTATTCGATTATTTACCCTTTACCCTAACATTATAATCAATGGAAATTATAGATGTATTACAATCTACTGTTTAAAATCGGCATGTATTTAATGTTATATAAATATATCTACAAAACGCACTAAATGCATTATAATCATTATATCTAGTAAAAAATATTTACCGAAAACTATCATGACTAGGCCACATTCTGTTATATTATTACAAGTATCATATTATTTTAGGCTTTATGTAAATTTATCTAAACTGGATTTGTTTACGATCATTTAAGTAGAAGAGTCTGCTTACATGTAACTTTGGACCTCATTGTCGCGATCCTGAAACAAAACAAACAATATTTTAGGAACTGAGCATTAAACAAACATTGCTTTAACATGATTATTATATCAGTTATTTAAAAAATTGTGCATCACTATTCATCAGTCGGGAAAAGAAGACAATAAACTTGAATCATCATTTTACAGCATTCGATCATTTGTAAAGAAAACTGTTTAAATAATAAATATAACTTTATTCGGACGGACTCTTGAAATTATTAGACAGATAATGGAAACTTACAAAATGTCTAAAACAGTCTCGGTTTCTTTTGACGGTAAAATTTCGATGGCCAATTTCAACAACGCCGAATCTGTAAACAAAATTAGAAATTTGTAGTTAAAAATTAAAAAGTTTATGAACCAAGTTACATTCAAAAATAAATTTGAAGATTTTTATCTTTTCAATAGCATCAGATAAAATAATATTTAGTGCATCATTATGTATCAGTCGGGAAAAGAAGACAAAAATATTGGAATCATCATTTGCTATAAAAAAGGCAACATAAAACATGTTTATAAAAACATTATGGTGTCATGCTATGGCTTACCTTGTAGATAGCATGTTTTTCCGTCCACGCGCTTGCGGCCGATTCCCGATTCTGATCCTGAGGAACAAGAAACATAAATCAGTTAAAATGCTCTCAATTTAAGAGTTTTAAAAGTTTGAGAGGTGTGCGTCTGTCTGTAACTGTCTGTGTCTCGTACCTCCGAAACGAATGCTCCGATTTGAATGCGGTTTTTTTTTCTTAGGTATCTGATAGTGATAGACATGTTAGGTAATCCATGCAGCTTTTTCTATGCTTTGAGGATATTCATTAACTCACTCGAGCGTTTTTAAATTCTTGTAAAATGAACTTGTTAAAATCAAAGTAACTCACCTAAAATAGATCCAAATTAGCTCCTAGCTAAATGTTGACACCTGTGAACATAATAAAACGAGATTAGTATGCAGAATCAAACAAATTATTCTTGCTGAAATAAGGGAGTATTTATTAGATTTGTAACACAATAATGGAAAAAGCTATAACAAAATGTTACAATTAAAAAAAAAAAAAAATTTTAATTCATCATCAGCCTAAAATTTACGTTAGCCTATTAGAGGCGCACCTAAAATCCTTTCACCACATTGGTTCGAAAGAACTAGTGATAGTGAACGACAAAATCACCGACAACATTTATGAATATTGTTATTGAATTTGCAGTTTGTTTGAGATGCCAGCCAATAGGCCTAAACCGATTGGGTGTTACTACCCCTAACGAAAAATAAAGCCAAACAACCTAGGAGCAAAACATTTGAATTTTAGTTTTAATTAAATTTATAATCACGAAATAAATCACTTTTAACTCTGCAATATAGAACAGATATGTAATATGTAATTCCAAACAACAAATATGTAATAGGTATCAATTTTTTTTTTGTAGTCGTTGAATTCCAAGTATTCTTACATAGAGGATAAGGCCAGTTTCAATAAATGAAATGTTCTGAAACGACATTTGAATTTCATTATAAACTCTGAGAAAATTAATTATTATTGTTACTATAATCAACTATTCAATAAAGCTGTATCAAAATTTGCCTGACGATGAAAAATATTTATAAATATAATAAGCAACTAGAATAAACCTTTTTATGGCCCCAGAAGCTTAAAAAATATCTTAATTTAGTAACTGTATCTCATTTTTAAATGAAATATCTTTATTTGCTTTATAAGTGACCTGTTATTTTTTTTGCGAGAAAGAAACAACTTTAACCTTACGACTGCTTACGACGCATATTAATGCGTACAAAAGTACCTTAGCCATATGCACAGTACCTAACAGTGAATTTTGTCAATTACGTGATTGAAGCGTCAACATTAAAAATGATAAAACCCAGAAATCTTTTCTTTTTTAATTTGCTTATAAGCATTAGAATGTACCGGAAGCTCGTTCCAAGCATAAATCTTTTTCCTGTTCTAAACATAAATATCAAAATATATTCGTAAATCCAAAAAACGTACAGGCCAATGTCCAGCAGTGAAATTCTTCAGGATGATGAATCTCAAGTCATAATAGTTTTGACTTATAAATATGGGCGTCAAATGTTATCAAACCAAAATTGGTTTATGATCTAATGCTTTGCCTTATAAATATTGGGCAAAATTTTGTAAAGTCCTATGACTATTATGCATGACCAATCCGGCTGGGCAATTGTGTAATTCTGTTACAATCAAAAGTTGGATACAAACAAAAAAAGAGCGATAACATATCTTGTTGCCATCATTTTTCGCCCACTATCTGTTTGTATACTAGTTTCACAAAGCGAAGTTCCTATTCGCCTAGTTCCTATTTATCTTATGTTTATTACCAAAACATTCAGGCTTTTCGCAATCGTTCCTTGTCAAAGATAAGTTTTGTTTTAATTAGTTTTTTATTGCAATCGAAGCTCATACTAATATCAAAACTAGAAGATGGGACTAGGTTTTGATTGCAACAAAAGATACGCAATCACCCCACTGGCGGTGCATAATATCGTTTGGATCTCTCTATAAAGCGCACTATAACACCCAGTATTGCCAAACGTGCGCAAGTGAACAAGCAAATAGGGTTAATGACCTCATGCGTGCCACCCGCATAGCCATCTGCCCCTCGCCCCTTCACACAAACGACGAGTATTTATAAACATATTGATTCAGGGCTTACTGGGTTAAGCAACCAATGAAAATTATTAAGAAACTTACGTCATGTAGTTGATGTACTTAGCAAAATGCATTTATTTTACCATTACTTAATCTGACTAGATAATATGCCACATTTCGTTTGTCCCAATTTAAGTGTGGTGGCTTTGAGAAGTACCTTGTGACCACTTCAAATAACAGAAAGTTGAAAGGAATGTGCGTTCCGTTTCGTTCGTGCACATTATCATTAAATAAAACACATTTCTTCAAAAAAAAAACATGCTTGTACATTTTTTATGCCAAAAATCGTTGCCTCCAGCTAAGTGGTTGACTGGCCTCTCAGCTCAGATAGTGGTAGCTCTGCCTTCTGCGCCGTAGGTCGTGGGTTCGAACTCCACAAAGAACAAATATTTGTGTGGCGAACACAGATATTTGTTCTCTGTCTGCTGGGTTTTTTGTGTGGATTGTCTACAATATATATTTTTTATTTACAAGTGCCGGTCTTGGACTTCTCCATAACAATAATACACGTCACATGGCAAAATATTAGATAATATAAACATTATACAATGTTGAACCGTAGCTTTAAAACACGAATATCGCGGAGATCGGCGTGGGTAAACAACTGAGTCGATTGATGTTTAACTTACCACTCGAAATACGATGCAGAATCAATGTATCAGTAGATATATGCAGGTCAGTGGCTGCCCCCTAAATTAGAAAATGCTGGTTCGGAATATTCTTCAGTTTCTTCATATTTCTGCATTCCTTCAGAATGAGTTCCGCATACAATACAGTTTCTGCCAATAGAAGTTGAGAAAGAAAAGCTACGGGAGAAGTCAACTTCAAAATCAAAACAGGTAGATTTTAAGAGTCATTAAGACGACTAAGAAGACTATGTTGTGAAATATGTTTGGAAAAACTCCATAATAAATGGAGCCTGGGTTAAAATATTTACTGTTATCTATACATAGTACCATAGCACAAGTATGTATTTAGCCTAGGTACAGTGTACAGATGGCTCGTATGAAAAAGATGATACTCAGATAGAGTGAAAAGGAACCCATCAATGAATATAAATACGATGTTATCCCGCCGAACAACAAGAAAAAATTAGTATAAACTTAGAGCTCTTATACAATTTCAACTAAGCTGGTCAAAGTGCATTCATTTACTATATTTGAGAGAAGGAACCTATGGACGCACATGCCATTGTACAAGGCTAGAAGCTCCTTACAACACTTGCAGCAAGCAAGTGTTGTAAGGAGCTTCTAGCCTTGTACTTATGCTTATACAAAATCCTCTCATTCATAAAGCCTCGAACTTTTTAGCGGCTCATTAAAAGTTTCTTGTCCTTGTCATTTTCATGTCAACAAATAGAGATGGCAAACAACCTTATCGGTCTGCTAAGCTAAATAACTGCTATAGGACCATTATGAATATACCCGTATGTAGCTACAATGACGACATAAAGTTAACCTACATACCCGGTTTCGCGTTTTCAGAAAGAAAAATGTGCCGCAATTATAATTTATTAAAATAAAAAAAGCATTTCTTACCCACTACGGGTAAGTATCGTTATATTGGGTGGAGAGCACAAAGCATAGCCAAGGTTAACGAAAAAGATGTCTGTCTAGTCTCACTCACGTATATGTGATTGAACTTTTAGCTTATCAATCACCGACATATATTTTATATCATTTACGCATTATCTCGATTCTCATATGAACGACTGGCGCATTGTAGCCAAAGATCGAGAGGTGTGGAAGAAGGGGAGGGAGGCCTTTGCCCTGCAGTGGGACGACCCGGGCTAAAAATAAAATAAATAAATAAATTTAAGCGTTGCACCCTTTAAAGTTTCACCCCTATGTTTATTTAATGTCACCATTGTAGCGACACACTGTAGAATTATTTTTTTTTGGGAACTCTTCTAGCACTCTTCTCGTTACATAACATTCTCCCCTTCGCATTACATGTCCATACCGCGCTAACTTATTGATTGCCTCATCTTTTCAGTCTCTGGTGCCACTATCAATCTGTCCCTGTTATAATCATTCCTTACGATATCCATTCCCGCCACTCTTCCACACATCCATCTCAACATTCGCATTACCGCTGCATGCACTCTTCTTTCATGAGTCCCTTTGGTGGCCCAACACTCAGACCCATACAAAGCGACAGGTCTTAACTGTTTAGTAAATCTTCCTAATCACCACGGTCTCGGACCACTGAAGACACAAGATAGATGCTCTGTGTAAGTCCTATTGAACTTCAGTCCGACACTCTCCAGTTTCCTCTGCCATTTTACCAGCCTGTTATGGGCCTCGGTTGAGTCTTCTCCGATAAGTACATTGTCGTCGGCGAGCAGTATGCTTCTTCCTGTATGTTTGATGTCAGTGCATCAATTACCAGGAGGAACAAATAAGCGCTCAAAGCCGATCCTTGGTGCAAGCCACGTTGACTTGTAGGTACGTGTATGCACCTATGTAGTAGGTTAGGTATGTAGGCTTGTTTCTTTGTACATATGTTGGTTGCGCGTACAGACAGGTCTTGACATTTTTGGACAAATCTTGGTAGATATATAATTTTTTTTAAATCAGATTTAGAATATTATTTAATTACATTACGGAAAACGTAAGGCATTATATTTTTTATTGGCTTTTTGAGGCTGATGTAACTGCGCCTGCCAGCCATGCTCGGCCTATAAAACTGTGATGGCCATTTGGGTTGATATCAGCCAGAGTTTGAGCGTTCATAGATCACAGGAGCCAAGCCGTTAGAAACTGAAGGATTTTCCCGTCTCTTAGCTCATCCTGGCTCAGGAAGCATGATAGTTTACATAACAGTGTTATTTAATTACAGCAAGGCTCCATTAGATAAATTGAAAGCGTCGTTGCCGAGATACTTTCTTTATACTAGAACTTCCAAGTTTCAATTGTAATGGACGGCAACCCAAGATCGATAAAAACCTGTATAAATAGAAAATGACATGATAAATCGTATAAAATACATACATAAGGAATATAATAAAAGGAATTGAGGATGGATACTATGACATGGATTAAGTATGGTGGGAATTATAAATAATATGAATTTAAAAAAGTATGATACTAAAACTAACTAAGTGGTAGTAGTAGTACTGACATGGTGTGATAAAAATTTCAAATCCAACATTGAGTAAGTAAACTTTTGTGATAATATAAACTATGATTACTTTGTAGACCAATCAAATACAGTTTTTTAACCAAAATTTTTGCTCGCAAATATTGAGATAAAAAACTATCGAATATTTAATTTGTCAATAAGCATTTCGTGATATACTTTATGAATAACGATAACAATATAGAATGTTTGTAGCACAGAGCATCTGCTTCATCCACGTGGTAATTTCTTATCCCATATCTCTTATTTTTTCAGGATAAGTAAAAAATAGACAAATGTATATTATGCTTATTAGGATACTTTAAAAATCAACAAAAGTTTATCAAAACTCGTGCGTATACCAGCCGCAAATTGCTGAAACTGTAACCGTTTTGCAATCCTTTTGATCATTTTACGATTACACGTAGGGTCCATCATCATCTTTCTGCCCTTATGTAGCCCGACTAGATGAGATCGGCACAACATAAATGTTAATTATTAATCAATACATTAAAATGTATGACTTGATTTACATCGCTGAAAATTCTTGCAAAAAGTGCACCATAATATTTTTTTCGACTTTTTGAAAAGTGTTTAAACTGCTGTTGGCCAAAAAAATCATGATTTCACGGAGACAAATAGAAAGTAGGTATTAGGCCCATATTCAGAAACAGTCTGAGTCGAGCCTCAAGCACTCATTTTGAATACAGGCCTGAAAGTCTGTAATCCATAGTGTCTGAAATCCTACACAAGTTCGGAGAAAAACAAGCGCCGGCAAGGAATTCCACTCCTTGGCTGTCCGCAACATAAAAGATGAAGCAGAGCGCTTGGTAGGACAGTTGGACCATCAACCATGAATGGATGTCGTATTTCTGTGCGTCTAGAGGTCCGATGATTGAATGGGGATGGGGGAACAAAATTGTAAAGTTCCATCGTACACTCTCCGAAATGTATCCAGTAAAATACCGATAGACTGGCAACTTTACGACGATGTTCGACACTCAGGAGCTTAAACTGGACGAAAAAAGAAAAAAAGAAGATTCAAAGCAGTTTTAGGCCGAATCCGATTTAGGAGGATGATGAAGTTAGACTGAGGCTATCAAAACTTCTCAGTTTTTGTACAAGTGTGAATTTTGTTAGAATTTGGAGAAGTAAAAACTGCCAGGGGTTTTCACTATTCTCCATGCCGTGGAGAATGGTGAAAAACACTTGGTACCTCATGGCCCTTTTTTTAACGAGAAGTCGAACTTGAACTCGGTAGAACAATACAAATTATACTTACGGTGACTGCTGCATACTATTTCTGAGAAAAAAGTTCGCCGCCCGGTCTGCTAAAATGACTATTTTAAATTTGTTATAGGAATGATGAAGAGCCGAATGCTTCATTTTGATTTATGGTCGTTTTTGTCTCAGTGGTGTGAATCCCTAACTAAAAAATACCTCTATTAGGAAGCTTGCGTAATAGTAATTTCTCGAAGTAATTTTCATCCAGAAATGGTTATTTGACACATAATACAAAAATCTAAATAAGAAGCACTTGATTGAATTTTTAACTTTATTGCAAACATTACTTATTCTCACTGCTGCATACATCGCCACAGTGAAACAAAGATCCACCACCCTGCAGACTCTTTTGTAATCGTGACAAGCAGTTTCTCTCGTAGAGTCAAATATGTGAGAGTAGCAAATAATTGTGATCGAACTTCACTTTTGAAGTTCGTTTGATCACTAATCTGTCAAAAGTTAAATAAATGAAAGGACAGAGTACATTTAGTCCCGACCGACTCATATTATTATCATTAGTTTCGTATTTCAATAATGAATTCACACCCGATTAGTTTATTTTGAAAATTATACGGGTATTTGCAGTCCGTAAGAACCCGTGTAATTGCGGTATCAAGATCGCGAAAGTTTAAAAAATACTTACTATGCGCGTACTCTGTGTGCGTGTTGCTAATATCGGAATCCATACCTTAAGATTCCGATCTCGGCAACACGCAACAGTGTTGCTGCTGTGGCAGCAGGTCGGTGATTCCGAACAAGGCAGCAGTATTCACCACAGATATTCACGTAGTAACTATCGTGGCGGCGGCACCGCGGACGGTCACTAATGGTCTTACGTGGCGCGGCAGAGATAGTGCCGCGCTGCAGTACTGCCGCGCCCCTGCTGCCGAGCTCGGAATGTAATATGTATAAACCTAAATAAAATATATTGGGACAAGTACTGACTGCTGCCGAGATCGGAATCATACCATTGTGGTTGATCTTTCATGCATTGAGCAATCGATATTTGGCGCTTTAATACTTTACTTAGGAAGGTATAACAGGATTGTAGCAGGAAGAAATCCAGACTCTGCCAACTCCTCCGAGAAGCAGTCGTTTCCAACCGTGTTCCTAGATGTAGTCATAGCTTATATTTTAATTTATTTTAATACAGCGATATTCTGAACATATTGCAATAAAGCAGGCAGCAACGACCTAGCAAGATCGTTGACAAACTCGCTAGGCGAGCTGTTTTCAACTGCTTAGGTATGACTACATTTATAAACGTACACATTTGACCTAAAGTACGAGGCAGCCCTATAAAATATTGAAAATTGTTATATTTCAACAATATCTCCTTGTGAAACATCAGTAGCCACGATTCTTTGGTTTAGATAGAAAAGCATTGTTATGCCAAGAGGCTGGCCGGTTTATATCGCAATGTGTCCAAGAGTGGTGTAATAAAGGGTCAACAAATAAAGACATTTCTCTTTTAATTTACCGATGTAATAAATGTTAAATTTCACAAACATACGAATTTAAAAATATGGGGTGCCTCATACTTTTAGCCAAGGGTTGTGGTAGACGGTTCGTAATCATTGGCTGGAAAAGTCAAATAAGTGTACACAAACCACATTAGAGAACTGAATAACAAGTAACAAATAGATTTCAATAACAAATAATATACAGAGTTGATTCATAGCTGAAAAAAATGTGGATACACTCTTAAAACAGCTGCAATTACACTACTATTATCGTCGTCGAGAAAGCCACAGCTGGTCGATTTGTTTCTATGGACTTCGGACTTTTTGTTACGTTGAAATAAGACTACTTTCGAAAACTGCAACAGTGCAGTGCTAAATGCACTGTTTCAGTTTTCAAAATTTTAGATGACTCTGATAACGAATAAAAATAAATACTTAAATGCAAAAATAAATCTCATTTTTTTGCCGATTTTTTGTTTCTTTTTCATCCATATTCGAAATACTACGTCAAATAACCTAATAGCTAATTAATTCATTTACATACACGTGAAACCGATAACATTCTAAAAACAGCAATTAATTATAATATCAGATGTTCGAAGCGTTGACCTCACAGACCTCACCATTAATCTAAACCTCTGTTTTTCTCGTTAATTCTTCGACTTCCAGCTGAATGCAATTTATCGGTCGATGTTATAGTTAGCCCTACACGTTTCTTAAGTTTTCATGTGATGTCTTATTCCACCCAGTATGTTTTTTTTTAAGTAGTACACCCACATATTTCACTTTTGTAAGTATACTCTTGAGGTAGTACCATTATTATCATAAAGCATTTGAAGTCGGGTTTTCGAAGTTGTAAACTCAATTAATTTAAATACCCCTGACACAACATGTACATA
Source organism: Thera obeliscata (assembly GCA_947578465.1). Lineage (NCBI taxonomy): Eukaryota > Metazoa > Arthropoda > Insecta > Lepidoptera > Geometridae > Thera > Thera obeliscata. The sequence goes on from OX387927.1 coordinate 5,257,817, forward strand.
ATTTGTGTATTTTGTACGTACACTAGCCGTACGGATTGGACGGTGGTCGCACAACTGCTGAAGAAGTGTTGCAAAACCACCAAGAGTTTCAAGAGAAAGGTTTTTTATATATGAGAATTTTATTGTAATGCTAAAATTAGCTTTCAAAGTAGCTACTTATGCGCCATGACTCTAAATAACATCATGATTCGTTGGGTAAGTAGAAAATACATAATTGTGTTTTACAAATAGGGGCTCGAAAATTTATAAAATTTCATTGACACCCCTTATTATTTACACGTATGTCCTGAAAAATCATAAAATACTTTCTAGGTGTAATGATTTACCTTATATGCTTAACCCTGCAAATTTTCAGCATAATGATGGTGCTAATGGTGTGCAAGTCAAACTGCTCCGACTAAGAAGTAATCAGCAGAGCAAATCGCAAATCTAAGTCGAGGTGAAGAAATTACGATTACGAACCTTATTTCCAACAAAATACATATATAAAAATTAAAGGCAAATTCTCAGCGAATTTACTTGTTCTGAAAAACTATTTAGTAAGTATCTAAATTACCAGGATATTAACGTGTTAGCCAGTAAGCAGACATGACAATGTGCAATATATAGAGAAGGTAGTAACGTGGACCCTGCAGATATATTGCCCTCCCCCCCCCTTGCTATTCAGATTCCCCCTTGATATAAAACAATCTCGTGAAACTTTGCAGCCATTAAATAAAAGTGTTTTTGTCAGAGCGCTTTTTTTTAAACGGAGCTTTGGTGATTTACACTTTGTGTTTGATATACATTTACTCAAAGAATTGTAAAGGTAATAAATTATAGTTTAAAAAACTAAAAAAAAACGCTTTTATAACTAATTGAACTAAAAAGTTAAAAATAAAACTGTAATAATCAATTAAAAATTTATATTCTTGTAAAAAAGCGTGGGGTGCTTTTTATAATAACTTCAGATATAATAAACTATTGATAAAATATTTACAACAATCAAAATCAAGCCCCCCACGCTTTTTGTACAATAATATAAATTTTTAATTGATTATTACAGTTTTATTTTTAACTTTTTAGTTCAATTAGTTATAAAAGCGTTTTTTTTTAGTTTTTTAAACTATAATTTATTTTTTACTTTTTAGTTTTTTTTTTCATGTATTTTTTTCATATTATTGCATTGTCATCGACATCGAGATGTGCAAAGTTTGAATCAAATCTGATCGTTCAAAGTAGGTTTTTTTTTTAATTTATTTTTATTTCTTTTCATTTTTTTTTTTTTTTTTTCATATTATTGCATTGTCATCGACCTTTGACAGGTGTGCAAAGTTTGAATCAAATCTGATCGTTCAAAGTAGGTTTTTTTAAAAAAAAATTTATTTATTTTCATTTTTTTTATTTTTTTTTTCATATTATTGCATTGTCATCGACCTTTGACAGGTGTGCAAAGTTTGAATCAAATCTGATCGTTCAAAGTAGGACAAAATCGAGCTCAAAGGGGTCGGTTACATACATACATACATACATACATACATACATACAGGTGAAGCTAATAAAAGCGTTATAAAAAGAAAACATTTGTTGTGCTTACTTGGGTTGTTTTTAGAATGTGTATTAGTAGGTACATACCCCCTGGGCACCCCTCACTGGGTAACCCTCACTTCATCTTAAGATGCCAATTTTTTTTTTTTTAAAGAACATTGTATTTTTATTAATTTTATTTATTTCGCTTCTATGTGTTATTGTATATGTGAAGTATTCATTTGATTTTTCATGTCAGTAATTTTTATTTGAAGCCAATAATAACAAAGTTTACAACGGGCCTACGTTATCACCTTTTCTATAATATTTCAATGACTGAAACGTTAAGCATTTTTGTTATCAATTCAATTTTTAATCTAGTGGTTGGGTTTAGCTGTAGCTGCAGAAGAAATAACAATTCAAATTCTGTGTTTTAATATGAACTAATTTATTAAATAATAATGCTATTTTAGTTAAATTGATAAGAAATGTTAAAGTGCTAAAGTCAATTTTAACCATTTAGAAGTACGTCGACAAGTTAAAACAAACACCCATCTTTTTTCATTCCACTCACACTTCATAAATTATTACCTATGTACCGCTCCCGATACCTAATCTATCATGTATCTTACTTTATACTCAAGAAAAACTATACCTAATTTTAATTCAAGCACAAAACTTTATATCTAGGTGTAAATTAAATACTTACTATGATCTAAACAGCTACTATGGTTGATCACTAAGAAATTATTTTAAGCAATAGAATCTCGAATGTTACAAAATTGATCAGAATGCCATTAATACATTTCAATTAAATATTGAAAACCCAAATTTTGTATTTTACCGAACTTTGTATTCAAACCAACCCACTTAAATAAATTACTTTAATTAAAACGCGTATATTATTTCAGTATTATGGAAGAAAATGTATCTTATCTTTTTTAATTGCCATGGCGTTCTGAATGCATATAGAAGATGAAATAACGTTTAAAAACATCTGTATGATAACTGAAAGCACAACAGTTTCTTTTGAGTTATCTATCTGGATTTACGCGCATTAAAATTAGGGTTTATTTTAAATTTTACTTATTCTCTACTAAACTTCAATACTCAAACAAAAATATGTAATTTACAAAGAAAAAAAATTGCAAAAGTTATACTCTTTCTAAAAGCTTTTTTCTAGAACCTAAAAACATAAGACTGTTTTTTTTCTTGAGTTTCGACATAATAAAAATAATTTCTATATAGTTGCGATGTGCCTAAATTTAAAACATTACGCAACTTTTGATAAGGAAACATTATTTAATTGCAAGCCTAAGTTATAACAAAGAGGGGAATCTTATGAAAAACCCAGTCAAGTATTTAAAAGTAATCATAATGCATAATGGAATCTCGCTTAACCATTGATAGGGATAAATATTAATAGACTTGACTAATTTGCAAGAAATGCTTAGCGGACAACCACACAAGGTATATTAGCGGAATCAAATGGACGCATACGGTCCTTATTACAGAAACATACAAAATATTTGGAGCATTATTTGGAGATAAAATAATCCCTTATTATCTTCCCCTACTTTGCTACTAACAATAAACTTGGTACAGAGTAACTTTGTGTCATTCGTTTCATTGGATGTAATGGAAAACAGGGTTAATAGCGACGACGTTTATTGGGGTAATCGTCCATTTGGCGGGCACCATCCCACCTTGGGCCCTTGGGCATTTCATCAAAACTTCCTCGCGGCATGTCGAACTGCTCTCTGAAGCCTCCGTCCTAGGTAAGCAATCACAAAAACTTTCCAATAGTTTCAAAGTAGGTACACTAGCAGGAATATTAAATTATTCACTACAATAATTATGTAGAAAAACTTACGGCTAAAATTTTAAATAAGATAGCAAACGAAGTAAGTATTATGTTTAAACATATCCCTAAAACTTTAGGTTTCATAACTGTAACGTTGTTGGCGAATTGCTAACTTAGTAACTATTACTAAACTCAATGAACCTGTAAAATAAGTTAGTCGCTTTGTCAATCTTTCAGTGTCATCATATTCATAATGCAGTTATTTTTTTCCATCATTAGACTAAACCAGGTACGAAATAAAATACCTCAACAATCAATCAAAAGAAAATGTATCAGGATAAAATAGGCAAATCGCCATTTTGTCGGACTGGAATTGATAAAAAACAGAATAACTTAAAGTAACAAAATGTTTGAACTTAACTACTCTCTACTACCCCTATAATGCGAATAGAGAGAGCGCTGTAAGTGATAACTTTTTGACTTACATTAAAAACTACGAGATATAGGTAGAGGTAAACTACCGAGCATATTCTCGTAGTTTTTCAGTTAGTAATGCTGCCGGGAAGAAATAGATTTAAATCCAAAATCACAACACTGGCGTTATAGTGCTATAATTTTGTGAATATTATGGTTTTCGTTTTCCATGAGACATATATATTTCCTCTTGTTATAAAAGTAATAATATGCATTTTCGTATGATAGAAAACACCTTATGGCCTTTATTGGAATTCTAGTTAATAAATATGTGTCAAAATATAACCAGTAAACAGGAGACGAACACACCTAAATCATAAATAATATGGTATTCGGTCAGCAACTCGTTTATCTTAGATATCTAAAGTTGTTCTGTCATTAATAGTGAGTATACTTATGAACAAGGTAAGATAATCAATTTGAAGAATTATATTCAGGATACTCTTATGATTAATTGAACATATTAGAAAATAAAATAACCGTTCTTCAACTTAAAGGGTGGCCGTGGCCGCACAAGTATGGTTTTCATATAGGTTTCCGTTTTAGGCGTAGGCATGAAAAAAAAACGCATTCCTTAGTAACTAGTGTCATATGACGATGAAATTTGCTACTGACGCAACCGGGAACGTATCATCGGTTTCGTACACGGCCGCAGAGGGATTTAGATTCGTAATTCCATCAACTTTCGTTCTTTTAACAGGAAGAATTCCTTATTCTAAGTGTTGTTGCATTTATACTAACACTCAATGAAAAGAAAACAGGAGCGTAAAGTGCTATGTAGACAATTATTTTTTAACAATGGTCTTCGACTCGCCTGAATCAATAATTTATCTCGTTCTAGTGAGATGGTGTGCACACATTTAGTAAATTGCTACGGTAACTTAGTAATAGCGAATAAATTAACAATCCGGTTACGATTTACAGTAATGAAACGAAAAGTGGTTGATTCAAAGATAGTAACCTGAAAATTTTATTAGACCAATATCTCATTTGAATATATTATTTCAGTTAATAATAGTCGCAGGACAAGATACATGAAGTTTGTTAGGAAAAAAATATTTTCCAAAGTCAGAATAAAGTTTTAGTTTTATATTCTAAACATTTTTAAATTTGTATGCAATGAAAAACAAATTAAATGCTAAATTCTGAACATGTCTATATCCCGTGAAATAATATTCTTTACTTTATTGTAACGGAAGCCTAGATCAGTGTTATTCGTACGAAATCGAGTTGTTAGACGTCGAATTTAAGCTCGTTTGATGCTTAAATTTTCTGATTAAAATATTTTAGTACCAATAAGAGATTTTCTTAAAACTGTTTTATTTAGCTTAATATGTGTTGTTTATGTGTAATAAATAACTGTTATTATGCTGAGACAAACTTATATAACAGCAAATAGTCTAAGAAGTTTGGAAAATATTCGCTCACGCAATCATTAATTTATAATAATAGCAAATAAACTAATCCATAACGCACAAAGAGCAATGAAGAAAAAAGAAGGGAGTTTCACTACTCTCCAAGACACGTGTCAAGTGCACGAAAGCAGCCTCTTTGGGGCGCACTTAAAATCGTTTCTCCACACTGGTTCTGAAGTATCAGCGACACGATCAGAGTAATGAGGAAACCCGCAGAATAACCACGGTCATCGACATAGCTCGTAAAATCAGTAAGTTGAAGTGGTAACGGGCAGGTCATGGCGGAAATGGGCTCGAAGAACAACCGCTGGGGAATTAGGTTCTCGAATGGCAACCACGAACCGGAAGACGAAACAAAGGACGCCCACCAACCCTATGGACCGACATCATTGATAAGATTGAGAAGGCTCAGAACCATTCTTCCTGGAAATGTATTGGGGAGGCCTATGTCTAGCAGTGGACTTCTGCAGGCTGATGAAACGAATCTACAGAACCACCAGCAAATTTTGCGGAGCCTAAAGTATGAGCATGTTTTTCATAGCTCCCATTTTCTTACAGCTTGTAAGAGAGGAAGTATCTCATCTGGCGACGAAAATCTTAAACCTTTGTTTTCAATTCGAAGACATAAGCACTGAGTAAGTCGCTATCATATAATAATGAAGAACGCATGGTTATGTACGAGCTTATGACCGAAGCTAATACATATAATTTAATATTGTATTATGAAGTCAGTTTTATTGACGCTTAGAAAAACACTGATCTAGGTATGATGCTCGAATTTTCTTTATTCTGACCTCTACCTTGTATCCTGTGAAATATAGGGTAAATTTAATATTAAAGCTTTGGTTTCAGTTGTCATGGCAGTTATAACTGCCCAGTAAGTGGTTACTAATATTCCAAAACTAAATCGGAGATTCTCGTAAAGAACAGCAAAATTAAATTGAATTGTGAGAATTAGTTGTATCTTTAAATATGTAGACGTAGATTGTGCTATATTTAAGGAAAACATTTAATTAGTTTAGTAATCATGTGCCAGAGAATTCTCTTGAATGGCACAACATTATGATAGCATAGATATGCACTTACCATTGGCGACTGTTGATCAAATATGCCTTGTTCCTGACGGTCCAGCATTGAGTTGAGGCGTTGTGCCTGCAAATAATTATATGATTAGCTCTGTATGGGGGATTATGAATAATTCGGCACATATCTTTTTCTTCCATTCTACCCTATCATTCGTTATCTGAGTAATCACTCCTTTCTTGGACATATTATTATCATCTCTCACACAATCAATCTGTCTTTTCTTAGGCCTACTTCTACCTTTATATTAGCGATGGGCGATTACTACTATATTTTATCGAATTAGTCGATTGTTCGGTTCAGTCGATAAAAGTCGATAACAATTGAAACTAGTCGATTGTTATCGACTGACGGCGCGTGCGGCGTGCGGCGAAAACGACTAGCACCAACTTTAACTACTATTTGCCGCGCGGTCACGCCACGCAACCACGCAACGCACCTAACTACTATTTTTGCCGCGCGGTCACGCATTCACGCAACGCACCTAACTACTATTTTCGTGCGTACTACTGAATCAGTAGTTACAAAAGATGGTGCGTCGGGCGTGCGCTGCGCTACAAATCTATAGATTAAGTCCGTGCGCCGCTACTTAATGCAGTTATTATGCGATTTAAGTTATTACATTAATTAATTTGTTTTAAAGTATAACAAATTACGAATAGAAGGGTAGGTAAAGAGTTTCTAACTAAGGAAAACACAGACTAGAATAAAAATTAAGTAAAAAAGGTACTTATACAAGGTGTATCTAAATATGTGTACTATGCGAAGGTGGGGGGTTTCAGACCACAATGGTGATCAGTTGTGGGGGGGAGAAAATTAAAAATTCCTATTTTCAGTTTCCCATACAAAAATATTTAATTTCACAATGCCTAAATAAATTGACAACCCTATCCTTGTAACCCCTTGACCCCTTGACCTACTACCTCTGTAGGTCTACTACTACTACCTACTACCTCTGTAGCTGAGTTTAGGGTTGTCACTTTGTATAAAGTCAGCTGTTAATGTTGAAACTTCGTTGCAGTTTTTTTCAGAGATACCAATCGAAGTTCGAAAAGTCGTTGAACAAAAGTTGTTCCCCGGGGGGTGGAAATTCACCCCCCTTCGGGATAGTACACATATTTTGATACACGTTGTAGATACTTATTTGAAATATATTTTCTTACAGAAAATCAACTTATAGCTAGACATCTACCTTCTAACATAATTTTGGTAACTATACTTTTTACTTGACAAGGTCAATTTTACATTTCTATAAAATGTATATTCATAATATTAAAATATACTACCTACGTGTTAACATTAAATGCAACCGAAGTATTATTATTACTTAGAAACAATCGACGCAACACCGTCCCGCCCCCGTATGCACCGCCCCGCGTGGCCTTCCGCAGCGCAGTTCACCGCACCGCACGCATACTTACATGTATAGTAGTTAGTAGTTTGTCGATTGTTATTCGAATAATCATGGGGAGGAACTACTAAATCGACAATCGAATGCGCAGTAGCGCAATTTTCGATTCATTCGATTGTTTTTTTTGAAACAATCGCCCATCGCTACTTTATATCCATCTACATTCATGCCTTACACTCTTTTCGTCACATGACATTCCTCTCTCCTCATAAAATGACCATACCAAGCTAGCCAAATACTTCTCATTTTCTCCGTTCCTGGCGCTACTTTTAAACTTCCTTTGATGTACTCGTTTCGTATTTTATCCATCCATCTCAACATTCGTATCGCTGCACTCTTCTTTCATCCGTCACCTTGGTTGCCCAACCAATCGAGTCATCATCATCATTATCAGGCTGAAGAAGTCCACTGCTGGATATAGGCCTCCCCTACACATTTCCAGGAAGAACGATTCTGAGCCTTTTCCATCCATCGACTTTCCGCGACCTTAACAATGTCGTCAGTCCATCTGGTGGGTGGTCGCCATTCGAGAACCTTTATTCCCCAACGGTTGTCGGTTCTCGAGCTATATGGCCAACCAATATACCAATCGAGTATGCATGGGGTTGAAATAGCGAGTGGCCCTAGCATGTGGTGTATAGTGTGTCTGTGTACAAGTAATGTTCACCTGCACAAAGAGCGTGTTCTCCTGCTGTCGGCGGCGCAGCTCGTCGTCCTGGTTGCGCATGCGCTGCGACATCTCCTCCTCCTGGCGCTGCAGCTGCGCGCGCTCCGTGTCGCGGCGCGTCTCCGCGGCGCGCTCCGCCATCTCCCAGCTGCGCTTCTGCCGCTCGCGGTCCTGCTCGCGCTGGCGCAGCTGCTCGCGGAGCAACTCCGTCTCGTGCTCGTATCTACACATTATATGACTCATGTACACTTTGAACACAAGAACAAAGTGTCGCCTTAAGTAGAGACTAAGAAAAGTGCCGATAGACACATTCTTAATAACTAGCAGTTGGTAACCGAGCTTCGCTTTGGATTTTTTTCGTTAATTTGTATTTTTAAGAAATCATAAGAGTCATATTATTATATTTATTGATTTATTCTTACTGAACAAAGCCATCTGCTGGAAATCGTTGGTGCAGTTTCCGAGATCCTTAATATCTAAATTTAAAGCGAACATACTTGGCATATTCCATCTGTGCTTCAAGCTTCTCTTCTTCAGCTGACAGCTCCTTCTTCAGCGCCTCTTCCTTCTGACGGTGGAGTTCATGCAGCTGCTTCCATCTGGTGCCGTATTCATGCTCAAAGCTGTTCAACTCGGAGAATCTTGGGCCAAACTTTGGGAGAAATCAACGTAAATATTAGATATTGCACAGGTGCACCTAAACTAAACTCGTATTTTTAAACTACGTAATTAAAACATATTGTTGAATATTTTTAATAGTTTTTTTATACTACAGTACAGAAGTCAAACTGAGCTGTAAAGTGAGACAAATCTCAGTTATCAAATGTATCAGATACATGGGCAACTTTTATCAGGCTAAGTCCTACATTTAAACTACTAAATGTTACATTTATTACCTCACGAGCCTTGAGGAACTCTGGGTGCTTTTTGGGAAGATTTTTTTCTGGGTATCCATCAAACTCATCAGGTTCTTCAAAGCTTTCCACAATCACGGGTCTAAGAGACGAAGTCAAGAAGAAGCACTTCTCAGTGCAATTACGAATGGCAGCCAATGCGCTGGGTTTGCGCGAGTACTCCACAATACCCTCTCCGAGAGGTTTCCCTCTCTCGTCTACCCTGACGTACGCCCTCTCTATCCTGCCGAAGATCTCAAAGCCGCGGTACAGTAACTCGTTTGAAACCCAAGGCGGTAGGTTCTTGACACGAATGGCGCAATTGTGAGGTGCAAACCGCACTCTCAGGTTTCTACCGTTGCGCATTTTGCCATCTAACTCGCGCTTTGCCCTCTCAGCGTTTACACGGAAGTCCTAAAAAAACATAAATGTGTTATTTCTGCTTAATTGCTTTTCAAATCAAACACAAAAATTGGCTGCCTGCTCAGCATAAATGCATGCTTTTTGAGTATATTCTAATTTTCATCAGATCTATAGATAATATTTACCATTTTGATGAAGCCAAAGTTTTTTTCTTTGTTTATGAACAGTTCAGCACATTCACCAAATGTTGAGAATAGGTTGGTAATTTCCTCTTCAGTAACATCACTTGTCAGATTGCCAATGTACAACCTGCTCCTTCCATTGAACTTTACTTCATCTTGGTCAATCGGTGCAATGTCTATCAAGGGTCCCATCAGATCCCTGAGCCTTAGAGCTAGCATGTGCTCCTAAAATAAACAAAATCAATATAAATAACTTAAAAAAAAAGAGAAAGTATTTGATTAAGTATTTGAGTCGATTCATTCACAGTTCAAGTTTAAACTAAAAAAATAATTATGAGTATACCTCTCTCATAGGCTGTTTGCCATCCATTTGAGGTCCCCGACCCCTCTGCTGATTACGAGGTGGGCCACCTGGGCCACCTGGGCCTCCCGGTCCTCCCGGACCAGCCTGACCCCCTTGAGCACCTTGGCCTCTATTCCCAAACTGTCTGTTGCCTTGGTTGAATCCACCTCCTTGTTTGTTACCAGGACCGCCTTGGTTCCACCCACCTTGCTTGTTGCCACCAAAGTTTCCATTGACATTCTAAAAATATAAAAAGAAGGTATAAATTTGCCTATGACTTTGATCTGATGGCTTACTTAACTAAGACATACTTTAATGAAACTTCTTTTAAGGAACTGTACTCTTTAAGGCTTTATTAATTGAAATACAAGCAAGACTTCTTAGGATATAGTGGGATGTAGGTAAGAAGGATGTCTTCTTACCTTAGGCTGCATCTGGTTTTGATTAATATTCTCATTGGATCCTTTATGCTCAATATTAGCCTTATCAACTTTGTCTTGGGTTGCAGGCACCTTGCCTGGAGCATTCTGTTTGGGAGGTTGGTTCTGCTGAGCAGGTATCTCAGCAATAGGCTGTTGAGGCTTATTGATCTGCTGTTGAGAAGGAGGCTTATTTGTTTGTACAGGCGGTTTATTGGTCTGCTGTTGTGGAGAAGGCTTATTTTGTTGTTGAGGTTTGTTTTGCTGTTGTACAGGTGTTTGCGGTGGCTTGTTCTGTTGTTGATTTAGAGGTGGCTTATTATTTTGTTGTTGGTTTTGCTGAGGTGACTGTTGCGGAGGTTTCTCAGCTGCAACTGTGGTTGTTGTGACCTGAGGAAAAAAATCTTATTTAACTATAGACCTGTGAATTGAGACGGAATGTAAGTCCGGCACAACCCTCTGAATAACTTGGAATAAAGAGAGAACGAGAGAGAAGACTTTCCTCCAAACATTATCTTTGTGGCTCAATTACGACCTTACTACTGGACAGATTTGAATGAAATTTGGAACATGTGTGAATAGTAGACAACCTGAAATAGCATGATAATTTTTTATGCCGAAAAACGATATCAGGAATGCGAGACAACCACCAAGCGCGGGAAGCTGCGAGCGGCAGCAAGTACCTACACAAGTATGTAAAATTTATGTAGGTAAGCCTATTTCTATGTGTGGACAGACAGATTTTAGTTAGACTCTTTTCCTGTACAAAACTCAAGTTGATGCTATCATGGATTTTCATGTTCCCTCACAACGCAATACAAAATGGCGTCAGCTATGGTATGTCGAGGCATGCGTCGAAGCTTTTCTGTGCTATACGTTATTGGCAGGCAATGCTGCGTTTTCACAGAATGTGCGATGATATACACTGGTAAAATATTCACAAGTACCGTTTCATGATTTAACTGACCTCATTGTTGGGGCGTTGACCCTGATTTGGATTCCTGGGCTGATTTTGATTGGGTTCGAATCTAGACTGACGGAATCCTCCATTCCCTCCGCGGTTGTTTCCACGTCGACCACCTTGTCTCTGAGGCTGAGGAGGCCCACCAAAACCACGGTTTCCAAATTGATTCATATTTTGCATTTGCATGCTGTAACAAAGAGAAAGTAGAGCCAATATAAACGCTCAATAATCGGACGGATCATATCACCTGTACCATTTTACAAGGGCAAGTTCTGGTAATTTACCTCAAGTAAGCCCAGAAGAACAGGCACTCACAGTCAGTATTTCACACGCACACAATCCCGTTAGCACGATGATACGAATAACGAAACGAAACGACTAGACGAGACGGACGCACGACGCGCGACAGGGCGATCGATGCGATTGAATCGAACTGATTCGAAATGATTGCTTGCTTCTTGCTTGCTTTGCTTGGCTTGGGTTTGCTTCGTTTCACTCAGTGTTGCCACCTTGGTTTTTGAAAAAGAGCAGTTGGACAGGCTAGAAAGAGCTAGATTTGGCAGTCATCAAAAGAAATGCTAGAACATAAATACAAAATGCAATGGATTAGAAAACGTAATAAAAGAAAGTGCAAAAACTAACTTAATTGTTAAGAATCAGAGTCTTCATCAGAATCGTCCAAAGTCATCTACAATCTATACCTACCTACTACATTCGCAAACAATATTTCATAACTTGGTAATCGCGGCGCAAAGTTTACGTGTCGCTTAAAAAGGGCTAGATTGCTTTTTTCGGGCAAGAGCATGAAAGATAGAGTTTACCTAGAGTAAAAAGTGCTAGATCTAAAAGCCCGAAAAGGGCTAACCCTTTTCGGGCTAGATCTAGCACTTTTCAAGCAAGCAAGCAAGTGGCACTGGTTTCACTTGCTTGCTTGCCGTGCGACGCTTGCTTCAGTATCTTCAACTCAAAAACTAAAATAAGGTAAGCATACCTACTTATATTATAACATTTTCTAAGATTTGCTACCACATGACATGCCTGAACGAATTAAGAAAAATTATATCGTTTAGTAGCATAAAGATAAGGAAGATTCTGTGGAGAGTGAGAGTTTCAAATCTCACTATGTGTTTAAAAAAAACAAGCACTGAAAATGTAGCTACGGATATTTTTTTGCACACCAAAACTTCGCGATCATGCGACAAGACGGCAACACTGCGGCAACACTGAAGCGTCACTAAAATGCCAAATGGCGACGTATCCGTATCCACAATATGCTTGCTTGCTTGCTAGCAAGCAAGCATCCGCAACCACTCTACCAATGCTTCCATAGACAAAGCCTCAATTATCCACAGACTCATGGAATTCTTCCTTGTCTTCCATCCTTCCAAGCACAGACTACTCTACAAAGGACTCGACTTTGTTGACTACTCCCTCAGGCAGGCACAAAAGGACACCACCAAGCAATTTTTATACTAAGAAGTCAGTCCTCGAAGTAGGGATTTCACTTGGCCTTAGCCCACAGTGATTATAAAAAGTAGTACAGAGTTAAGGCGAAAACATATTAGGCGGACGCGTCCGACGGACGCAGCTGACAGCCGCGACTGATAGATATCTAGTTATTGAATGTACACTGAAGTGTGCAAACCCATCGGACGCGTCCGACGTCCGCGGCTTACATCCGATAGTTTGCACACTTCAGTGTACATTCATTAACTAGATACTATCAGTCGCGGCTGTCAGCCGCATCCGTCGGACGCGTCCGCCTAATATGTTTTCGCCTTTAAGTATCCGTGCCGTGTCTGCTGCAAAAAAAATGGTATAAATTGTCTATGGCCCTGGAGGGGTCCGGTCCGGTTAATGTACACACAGTTAAAACGATGCCTTTTTTCCACTGGTTAAGGCCCATCTAAACTGTAGCAGATAAATATTTCAATTATTACTTATTTTTCTAGCAATGGCTCTGAAGAGGACAATGCGTGATCATGCCTTTGATTTTATTGTAAACTAAGAAACATTTTCTGGCTCTGCCGCGGCACGCTCGCTAAGCATGCTCGCCTTGTACCTAGTTTTTATGTTCTAACATAACCTAACTAATGGTAGTCGGATCCACCCTGTAAAGTATCAAGGACAAGCAGTGTTGCCGTTTTCTATTTTGAGAAAATGCTAGAACTTGCTCCAATTAATGCTAAAAAATGCTATTTTTGTATTTAAAAATGCTAAAAAACATGCTAAAATCCTAATTTTGTCATTAACCTTTCTGTGTACAATTTTTTGGTAGAACAGTAGCCTTACATGTTATTCTAGGCTCTAACTAAAGTATCGTTACGCACCAAATGTTAGCAAAATCCATCCAAAAGCCAATCCTTAAACTCGCTTATCTTCTCCCATTCTTCGCGATAATGTTGATAATACTACGCTTATGCCTACTCCTGGATCCGATACGGAACTATTCTGTGGGGCAACAGTGTCGACGCTCAAAACCTGTTTATAAAACAAAAAAAGTGCATACGTATTCTTAGTAATATAAAAGCTCCAGAGAGCTGTAGACCGTATTTTGGCAAACTAATAATTATGACCCCTAGTTCGATATATATCCTAGAAATCTGCAAGTTTGTGAGGCAGTATCCACAATACTTTAAAAAAAAAAGCGATGAACCGCGGCGCTTTAAAAGTAGGTATGAGCATAACCTAGTGCTACCTACATCTAATTTAAAGATACACAGCTCGGGACCAAATGTTATGGCGGTTAAAATATATAACAAGATTCCGGAAAACATCAAACATCTAGAAAAATACAACATTTTTGAAAAAAAAATTAAAGAGATGCTTTTACAAAAAAATTACTACACACTAGACGAGTTCTTTAACGACGAACAAAAAGACTAACTATAATAATAAATAACCCTTATAACATTTTATACTAAACCTACTTACAAATCTGCGTGATTATAATCATATCGGCCCGCTTCTCCAGTATTGCAACACCCTTACAGGGTAAATTATGTATTGATTCAAAAATTAGTTCTAAGATCTGACACTGTTATATTTACATACATAATCTATATATATATAACTCAAAGGTGACTGACTGACTGACATAGTGATCTATCAACGCACAGCCCAAACCACTGGACGGATCGGGCTAAAATTTGGCATGCAGGTAGATGTTATGACGTAGGCATCCGCTAAGAAAGGAAAATGGAAAATTATTTTCCGAAGAGGAGAAAAAGGGGAAAAATGGTTTAAAGAAAAATCAACGCACAGCCTAAACCGTTAGCCTTAGAAGCATGAAACTTAGAAGCTGTGTTCCTCTAATAAAGCAGAGATGCACTAAGAAAGAAAATAGGAAATTTTTTCCCCTAAAAGAAGAAAAAACGGAAAAAGATAAATCACAAAAAATAGCTTAACAAAATACACAAAACAAACATTAAAAAAAATTCAGCTACTGCAGCATCTGGCCCAGGTTCGACTACACACAAAGGTTCACAAACAAACCGATGTTAACCACTATGACAAAATCGCGGGAAACATCTTTCATACTTAAACTAAACACTGTTAAAAAAAATTTGATACGATTATACACCAACACGCATACGAAACCCCAAATTAGCCACTAATATAACATAAAATCACAAAAAATAGCTTTACATAATACGAAAAAAAAACATTAAAAAAATTTCAGCTACCGCAGCATTTGTCACCAAGTTTTCATACACACAGATGTTTACAAAAAAACCGATGATAACCACTAAGACAAAATCGCGGGAAACATCTATCATACTTAAACTAAACACTGCTGAAAAAAATCGGCTCCAACAGCACTCACCTTCAAATTTAAATACACTCTAAAATACAAGCTCAAAACTATAGTCACCAGCAGTTGATCATGTCAAATTAAAAAAATCTGATTCATTTAAACACCAACACGCATACGAAACCCCAAATTAGCTACTAATATAACATAAAATCCCAAAAAATAGCTTTACATAATACGAAAAAAAAACATTAAAAATTTTCAGCTACCGCAGCATTTGTCACCAGGTTTTAATACACACAAATGCTTACAAAAAACCAATGATAAACACTTAGCCAAAATCGCGGGAAACATTTATCATACTTAAACTAAACACTGCTGAAAAAAATCGGCTCCAACAGCACTCGCCTTCAAATTCAAATACACTCTAAAGTACAAGCTCAAAACTATAGTAACCAGCAGTTGTACATGCCAATTAAAAAAATCTGATACGATTATACACCAACACACATACGAAACCCCAAATTAGCCACTAATCTAAATATATATAACTCAAAGGTGACTGACTGACTGACTGACTGACTGACATAGTGATCTATCAACGCACAGCCCAAACCACTGAACGGATCGGGCTAAAATTTGGCATGCAGGTAGATGTTATGACGTAGGCATCCGCTAAGAAAGGAAAATGGAAAATTATTTTCTAAAGAGGAGAAAAAGGGGAAAAATGGTTTAAAGAAAATTCAACGCACAGTCTAAACCGTTAGCCCTAGGAGCATGAAACTTAGAAGGTATGTTCCTCTAATAGAGCAGAGGTGCACTAAGAAAGAAAACAGGAAAATTCTTTCCCTAAAAGAAGAAAAAACGGAAAATGATTTTAAGAAAAATCACAAAAAATAACTTTACAAAATACGCAAAAAAAACATTAAAAATTTTCAGCTACCGCAGCATCTGGCACCAGGTTCGATTACACACAAAGGTTCACAAACAAACAGATGATAACCACTACGACAAAATCACGGGAAACATCTATCATACTTAAACTAAACACTGTTGAAAAAAATCGGCTCCAACAAAACTCACCTTAAAATTCAAATACACAAAGCACAAGCTCAAATCTATGGTAACTAGCAGTTGTTCATGTCAAATTAAAAAAATCTGATACGATTATACACCAACATGCATACGAAACCCCAAATTAGCCACTAATACAACATAAAATCACAAAAAATAGCTTTACAAAATACGCAAAAAAAAACATTAAAAAATTTTCAGCTACCGCAGCATTTGTCACCAGGTTTTAATACACACAAATGTTTACAAAAAAACCGATGATAACCACCAAGACAAAATCGCGGGAATCATCTATCATACTTAAACTAAACACCGCTGAAAAAAAACGGCTGCAACAGCACTCACCTTCAAATTCAAATACACTCTAAAGTACAAGCTCAAAACGATGGTAACTTGCATTTGATCATATCAAACTAAAAAAACAAGATTCAATTATACACCAACGAATACGATAGCCCAAATTAGCCACTTAAACAAAATCACGAAAAAGAGCTTTACAAAATACGCAAAAAAACATTAAAAAAAATTCAGCTACCGCAGCATTTGTCACCAGGTTTTAATACACACAAATGTTTACAAAAAAACCGATGATAACCACCAAGACAAAATCGCGGGAAGCACCTATCATACCAAAACTAAACACAGCTGAAAAAAATCGGCTACAACAGCAGTTACCATCTTTCGAACACACTTTATATAGTTTTGAATGCAAAATCAAAACTAAGGTAACCAGAACTTGGTCATGTAAAACCAACGCATACATAACCCAACTTAGCCACTAAGGCAAATTCACGAAAAATAACTCTCAAAATATAAGCAAAAAACAGTGAAAACATATCAATAGTTGTCCGCTTTCCACCATAAAATAGTTTCTTTTAAACGAACTCAAACTATGACTTTAAACTAACCACGCGGACGAAGTCGCGGGTGTCAGCTAGTAAGGCAATAAATATACTGAATACTGAATACTGAATACTGTTGCTCATAACTAAGAGGCATACTTTCACTTCACATTCACAAATCACATTGAATGAATTTATTCAAGAATCAAGTGGGGTTCGGACGCTAAACGTTCGTTATGTAAAAACAATCAGAAACTAATTACAGGGAAGTCCCTGATCCAGAGAGTTGCCACACCTCAATGAAAACCATAGATAAAAAATAATGTCTTTGGTCTATTAAATAATCTTTTGACATTGACTTTTGATCTGAAATGCCAAAATATACAATATGCTAGATGCAAAATTTACATGCTAAAGAGTCATGAAATATGCTAAAACAGTTATAAAATCAAGTTCACTCACCAGTGCTTATTCCTTCTCGTGCCGATGGCCAATGCCAGACCGGACGGCCCACAGCCGTTCAGCGCTCGCGCCTCCCCCGCCCTTCCCCGAGCGGAGTAGCGCGACGTCACAGGGCTAAAGCTTTGCCTAACATTCGACCCCTTCCACAGAGGCTCTTACTAATAGATATAGCTTAGCACTAGAAATGCTAAAACGGCAACAAACTGGCATCATATCGGGCTGTACAATAGCTGGATGTAAATTATCGCTTCTCGTTCTCGCCCTAGCTTGCCTTCTCTTTCCTCCACCTCAACAAGCCGCCGCGCGCCGTTACCGTTAAGTGGGTGACAGACGTACGTACTTAAAGTACGCGGTTTTTAAGATCGCGAACTTACTCGGCTCGACGTTGGTGACACACGTGAAGCTTACTCACTCTGTATTGCGATGTCGTCGACTAAAGAAGCTCTGTGTTATTTAGGAATAATATCGTACTATTACATTTTAAAAACTTGCTATCTTGCACTTTTTTATGTTCTTTGCGGTACCCAGCTCTTAATGATTTTTTTTTCTTGACGTTCTCAATCGTAGCATCTCTTTCCACCTACGTATAATTTCTAATAAATTATTGAAATTATGCTTGAAGCTTCATATTTTTGTCTTTGTAATCGTTGCTTCTAATTTTTAAAGACAAGGGTAATTTCGGAAAGCTTCTATGAATTCGGTTAGCAGTTAATGCGAATATGTTCAGAAATCACTCATTTTGAAATTTCTGAATTAAAATTAACAAAAATTGCAAAAATAAACACGACAAGCGTGCGCATCCACGAACTGGCGAAACAAAATCGCGGCTCGCGGCTCGCAATGCTGCCACACGTTCGAGCCATGACGAGCTACGAGCAAGATTTCAGACCGGTTGGATCGCCGACGATTTTGCTCGGCGGTTTTAAAGTACGCGTACTTACGGTGACACACAAGCGAAAAAGGTCGGCGAGCCATAAGTACGCGTACTTGCTCGTACGTCTGTCACCCACTTTAGCCGCCAAACCAAAGTAAAAACAAAAATAAAACCTTGTAAAAAAAATTATGTTGCATAGAAAAAAAGTGCGGAATATTGTTGTTATTCAAGATATAATATACTACTTTTAGGTAAGCCTAAGGTTATTTCGTAAGTAGACACTACACTGTACACTACGCTTCACAGAGCAACAAAGGAGAAACACCTGGGGCCTCGGCCTTGGAGACCATTAATTGTTTCGTGAGGGAAACACTTTGGTCAACAAAAACAGCTACAATAACTATTTTTATAGTTCTATATGATGGAACTGCCGCCGGCGCCGGCGCCAGAAGATATTGGTGGGAGTGATGAAGACCTACCCAATAATGTGGATATAAAATACCCCATGTTAGCATTTGAAAAACAAATATTCATGGATGTTTTTGAAAAAGATGCACTAGTAGTTATGGCTAAGTAAGTAAAAATAAATTCTAACCAGATCTAACCTTTAGTTCCTGTTATAATATGCATTTTGGCTGGTTCTTGTAAAAGACTGGTGTCCCTCAAGAACCATCCACTTGAAAGGAGGGGATGCAAAGAGTTTCTACTTTCCGTTTATCAGAGGCATCTATTATAGGCGATGGTTATGGTGGGCCATGAGCATGTTCCAGCAGTTAGTAGCATACAAAAATATTACCTTTATCTACCCACTTAAAAACCGAATGTTTGTTTTTCAAATAATATCCTTAATATTTTGTTACAGGGGCCTAAACTACAATACAGTAATATCAAATTTACTATTTGTGTACAAAGATCCAGCAAACTTGGTGCTGGTAGTGAACAGTAGTGATCATGAGGAAAAGTATTTCATGGACAAATTTAGCCTTACAGCATTACCAAATCTCGGCCAAGAGAGGTAAATTGTAAATTCTGTCAAATTTGATAAAATTATGATAAAAAAAAATAATAATAAGTAAATATGCCTATGCATCTATTGTAGATGATTTATATAGCGTCAGGGGCAACTGGTGATTACTCAAGCCCTATTAGTGGGACGCTACAGTGCCTGGTACAGGATTTTAGATGGAATAGGTTCAACCACCACCTATACCACCCTGAAAGTTTTGTCGGCCTTATCCAAAGGAAAGACATGGTCAACAATGAAATTGAGATAAGGATGCAATGCCCTTTCTATCCGCTAAACAAATATCTTTGGAGTGTGATGATTTTTACATGACATTTACATTACATTAAGTTTACATGTTAAAACAATGTTGTAACTAAATTTAAAATTACAGAGAAAAGGCATACCTAGAAGGTGGAATACACTTTGTTTCTACTAGGATTCTGGTAGTTGACCTCCTAAAAAACAGAGTTCCAATCTCTCACATTACTGGAATCATTGTTTTAAGGGCTCACACTGTCTTGGAGTCTTGTCAAGAAGCATTTGCCCTGCGATTGTACAGACAACACAATAAGGTACATTCAATGTTTTTATTACACTTATTTTATCTTCAAACTTTTTGTTATTAAAAAACAAACACACACTCATTGTTAAAGTAAGGAAAAACATTTATGTTTCTAACTTAGCATAAAATATAACACAGACAGAGAACAAACATCTGTGTTCACCACACTAATATAATAGTGGAGAACAAACCCACAACCTACAGCGCAGAAGGCAGAGCTTCTACCAACTGAGCTGAGAGGCCAGTCGGTCAAGAGGATGTCTGTTAATAAAATAATAACAAAATAAAAAATAAAAACATAGTAAAAAGTGCCTGCCACTAGAAGCTAGAATAATCAGGCTTTTGAAATTAGTGTGGTGGTGCTAATAAATGATATTGTTTCAGACAGGATTCATAAAAGCTTTCTCTAATGCTCCAATATCATTCACTTTCGGATTTCACCAAGTTGAGAAAGTTATGAGAGCATTGTTTGTAAAGGAATTATTTTTATGGCCAAGGTAAAAACCACAGACTAATAAAAATATAGTACATGTATTCATTCAGGACTTAAGAGATGTGTTGGGTCTATGTCTACCTATCCATGTTAAGCACAATCAAAGTGGTTTATGGTAATGTGATTGAAGGAGCTTTAGTCCCAAGTCTGTAGTTGCTATATTTACCTTACAAAGGGAGACTTTTGCCTAACAGTGAGACATTATAGGTAGGTAAAAAAACTTTCCCTCCCTCCCTCTTGCGCCCCTCTTGTCTCTTGCGTTTGTGGAAACGAAAATGAAGGGTAATTCAATATTTTTTAAAGGTTTCATGGCATCACTATAAATTGTCTGAAGACCAGGCAGGCCCAAGTAGAAGAGTTGCATATTCCCCTGACGACAAACATGAGTCTTATTCAAACATGTCTTCTAGACATCATGAACTATACTGTCAAACAGTTGAAGAGTATGAACAGAACCTTAGATATGCAGGTACCTTTACTTAAGTATGTTATATCATAGAGTTAAAACTTCGTCTTATACTAACTTATTAGTATTTTGTGTGTCAGTTTCGACTTAGTTCATGTGTTGGATACATTATACTCCTAACAAACTACATACTATTAAGAACAGAATCAAGAGCCACTTGTTCCCTAGTGGTAGCTGCCCCACCTTCCGATCCTAAGATTGTGGGTTAAAATCCAGTTGTGTACCAATTAGTTTTACAGTCGACAAATGTTTGTGCACTATGCCAGTACTCTCAAACGGTAAAGGAAAATATCGTGAGGCAACCAGCAGAACCTAAAGAATTCAGAAACATGTGTCAATTGAATGAAAGGAGCCTCTCTGAGGCACTTAAAATCTTTTCACCACGCTGCCGCTGGTTTGAAAGAAATAGTTACACAATAAGAGGAACAGAATCAATGTTATTATGAATGGGTGAACATTTTCACTTTCAGGAAATAACCACAGAAAACTGTATCACAAAAAAATACCATAAAATACTTCAGTCACAA
Organism: Thera obeliscata; assembly: GCA_947578465.1. Taxonomy (NCBI): domain Eukaryota; kingdom Metazoa; phylum Arthropoda; class Insecta; order Lepidoptera; family Geometridae; genus Thera; species Thera obeliscata. Next base: position 5,279,401 of record OX387927.1, read on the forward strand.
CTGGACTGTGTTTGGCATCAGTTGAGTACTAGAACAAAGGAGTACATTCAAGATCTGAAAATATTGAGAAGCATGGTCATGTCGGTATATAAATTACTTAGTATTTGTTTAAATTTTGAAGTTGACTCAATCATGTTGTGCTTATTACTAAATCTATTTGGAATCAAACTTTCTAAATATTAGCTACCTACTACGTTGGTCCCATTAAAAAATATGCACATCGCCTGAAGAGGTCGCCTATACATTTATAGGAAAAACGATTCTGAGTCTTCTCCATCTCCTGGCTTTCTACGATCTTTGCAACATCGTTAGGGTCGTAGGTCCATCGGGTAGCAGGCCGATATATACAACAATAGACGTATTTCTGGTTTTGACAATAACCAAATTAAATCCGCTTACTTAGTGAGAAATTATAGTAGGACTGTACTTTTTGTTTTAGAAATTTAATCCATGATGACTCAGTTTCATTTTATGCTTTAGTGAGTAAGTACCGCACTCCTGAGTACGCTATGGTCAATTCAGGATGGATACTCTTGGGCTCGGCAGAGCAATTGTTTCAAATGGCGAAATCTAGAGTATTCAACTCTAAAAACGGTATGTTGGGATCGATTAAGTTTAGTTTTTCCAAAAAGGGCCCGGAACACTTAATTATCATTATCGTAATTACAGAATTCGACCCAGAATCTTCTCCAAAATGGAAATGCCTAAGCGACCTGCTACTTAACGAGATACCAGAAGAAGTGCGTAAAAAGAAAGATGGCACCCTTAAAAACACAAAAATATTGATACTATGCCACGACAATAAGACTTGTTGCCAACTAAACCACTACCTAACAATGGGTGCCAACAAATACTTGTTCTACACGGCTTTCAGACGCGACCTGACTATTAACACTGTAGCATCTAAGTACAGCGGTTTGAAGACTACTATTCCCGTAGAAAGCGAGAAAAGCAAAACTGAGAAGAACCAAAAAGCAGGGGAATTCATTGATACCACAAACAAAGAATTAGGGGATGTGGAAGACGAATTTGGGATGGATGATACGAACCGGTCTAATTATTTGCTAACATTAACGCAAGTTACGCACAGTCATGCCAATAAGGAATTAGATGATACTCAGTTTGAGCCTTTCTCTCAGGTAACTAAACCGCCAAGTGCGAGTTCACTCATCTCACATACTAACTAAGGGTCTGAAAGCACAATTGTTTTAAATATTATTTTATTAGGCACGACGTCTTTTAAATTCGGGCCACGAGCACAGACTGAATGGACCACCTCTGTAAGGTAACATACACAAAGAATAACAATAGAACCACCAGTTCAGCATTATTATTTAACAGTCCATATATCCACACATCCAAGCATTGTTTTTTTCCAGTAAGCAGATGATAGAGCAATTTTAGAATAGTAAGGCATTAGGTATGTAGCTAAAATAGAAGCCTAAAGGTACTTATGGCTTAGGTTAATTAATAATTATGTAGATTGTTGTGTGGTTCAGTTTATTCACAGAAATGCGCCATTATATTCGTTTTTTTATTTACAGATGGATGATTTAGATATAACACAGATCGAGACTGAAAAACCATTGATATGCATTCAAACTTTCAAAGAAAACGGCAGCGTATTTTCATTGGAGCGTACTCTAGAAAGTCTACGTCCGGAGTATATTATATTATACCACAGCGACGTGGCGGCAGTACGACAGATAGAGCTTTTTGAATGCAAGAAAAAACCAGAAGAACTCGTCTGTAAAGTTTACTTTTTAGTTCATGATAAAACTGTTGAAGAACAAGCATACCTTACGTCGTTGAAGCGCGAGAAACAAGCGTTTGAAATACTGATTCAAACTAAAAGTGTGAGTTGGAATAACCCAAAGTTAGTGCGCTTCACAAAAAATTACGGTGGAAGGGTGTGTTTACGCATACAAAACCAGCATCTAGAGGTGTAATGAGATTATGGTTTTGCATGCGCAAATACACCCCCTCCACCGTTTTTTTAAAGTGCCAATATTTATACACAACCCAAGTAACATAATAAAATATCCTCTACAGGTGATGGTAGTACCTTCTTATCAAGACGGGAAGACTGATGAATATTTTAATATGAATGAAGAACCAGAAGATGAATCTCTTGTAGATACTAGAAAAGCAGGTACAATGACAAATCATGATAAACTTTTGACGAAGCAATAGGCATAACTTAACGCTCATATCGGCGCTTCTCTAACGTGTTTTCAACGAGTCGAGGGCCTCGCTGCGTATAGTATATTTTTTATACAGTGAAAAAATCAGATAGCTCTATCAGAAATATCATCGAAGGAAAGGTAGAAGGAAAGAGAGGAAGGGGAAGACCAAGGACAAGCTGCATGAACCAAATAAAAGCGAAGATCGCCGTCATGTCATACTTAGAGAAAATGAATACACTTAGTATAGGCACATATTTCAGAAGAAAAAATCTTATGACAATAAAAATATATTAATACATATTCTAAAAGACGTATACTTTTTACAGGAGGGCAAGTTACTCAGCCTAAAGAAAAACCCATGGTTGTGGTAGATATGCGGGAGTTTCGATCGGATCTACCGGCGTTGCTTCATAAGAAGGGCATCAGTATAGAGCCTGTTACAATAGCAGTAAGACAACTTTATTTACAAAGCAACTTCCAATGAATACAAGTTTTTATAGTGTCCCAAAAGTTAAGAGCCGAGCGAGATTTGAACCCGCGTCATTCCCCTTTTGGGACATTATAAAAATCTGTGATTTCCTCAGATGTAGTAAAACACTAAAATCAATAAAAAGTAATGAATACAAGTAAACGTACAAAATACACACGAAACAGTTGAGTTATTAGTTATCTGCAGATCGTTACAAACGAATTAGTGATAGTTCAACTGATCCAAATCAGATTATGGGATGTTTTTTTGAGAACTCGTGGTCCAGTGGCGCCCTCATCAGAGTTTAATAATCGACCAAAGAAGTAGATGCTTTTTAACCATTTCAGTATATAGGTATTCTAGACGAGATGAATTATTGCTTAAGTATTTTGTGGACCACTTTCTTGTTGTTTTTAGTGTACGTATAAACGAGCTGTTGGCGAAAGTGGCCAATGTAATAGCTAATACTACTTACTGTCTATTAAGTTTATTCGAGTAAAAACCTGTTGTGCATACCCCATTTGAAATGGGATCATAATAACCTAAGGGAAAGAAAATTATCTATGAGAACTACACTACCAACTTGCTCTGAGACTGAAACATGTGTGGGTGTGTAGTGTGTAGGTATCTTAATTATTTATTTATTTTGTTGTTGTGTGAATTGTCCACAATATTTTATTTTTTATATATTTAACAGATTGGTGACTATATCCTCACTCCAGACATTTGCGTGGAGAGGAAATCCATATCAGATTTGATAGGCTCTCTGAACTCCGGTCGACTTTACACTCAATGCACGCAAATGTGCCGCAACTACAGCAGACCAATACTTCTTATAGAATTCGACCAGAACAAACCGTTTAACTTACAGGTAACATCAATTCATAATTAAATGAAATATATTTATTTGCAAGAAGTATGGTACAATTAGATCATAGAATATGTCAGAAAGTGGCTCACATTTTTCGTCGGAGACCGACATTCAAAATTCACACAAAAAGTAGAAATAACTGGTTAAATTAAAATAAATCAATATGTCAATAATAATAAGAATCAATTCAAAAATAATAATTCATAGAAGTAGGTAACTTACATAAGACATACTTTCCTCCCACCTATCATGTTCAGCCTGACTCTAGGCCACTGCTGGGCATAAGCCTCCCCCATACATTTCTTAGAAGGACAATTTTGAGCCCTCTACACCCATCTACTTCCAGCGGCTAATGGTAGTATTATACATACTAATATGCAAAATTGTATAATGATTTTGGGGTGACGCCGTAACGGCTGGACCGATTTGGATGAAACAGGAATTTGGATTTCTGAAATGACTTCCCACTCGTCCCCACCTGGGATGAAAAAGGTGGGGAGGAGCGGGAATAACCCTCTTGACCTGTGTGTACTTATACTTACCATGAAAGTTTGTCTTATACAATATTTATGACATAGGGCCACTTTGTCGTTTCATCGGACATGTCAGGCGCAGATATCCAACAAAAACTGCAGCTTCTGACAATTCATTTCCCGAGGCTGAAGCTGGTATGGTCGCCGAGCCCGTACGCCACAGCAGAACTTTTCTATGAGCTAAAAGTAAGTCATCCTTATGTGCGTTTTTATCAAAGTATCAAACTGTAGACAACATTCTAATGAAGGAATTACATGATCGTGTGACGCGGACTCTCCGAAACTGCAAAAACCGAGGTCTTCCATTCTACGGAAGAACTTTAAACCTTTTCAACGGACCATTCAGTAGTTTAACTATGCAGAATCAATCACTCGCTTCGCTGCTTTAGCCACAGAATGGATATTATGTAGTAGCCTGGACCTTGAGAACTTTGACAAAAGAGAAAATTTACAGCCAGAAACACCAGTCACAATCCATTTTCTCAGACAGATTGTCTATAACGACCAAGATGGACATAAAGTCAATGGTACTTAATAAAATTGGTAATATTATGTTGCAGCAAGGAAGGAAAAATCCAAGTTCCGCCGAAGCTTTAGCACTGAGCGGCGAGAATGCTGCTGACGATATAAACTACGAAAGATACAACGTATTGGTCCACGATTTCGTGCAGAAATTACCTGGAGTTTCCTCTAAAAACTTGGCAAGGATCATGAACAAGGGAGTGTCTATGGACAATCTGATAACTTTATCGAAAGTAAGTAAACCCGCGTGAGGTCCTAAATGCACTTGATCTTGTAGTTGTTTAGATACCAATTGTAAGTTATTATTGCAGGAAGAAATCCAAAAAATTATTGAGAACAAGAATGAAGCAGGCATGCTGTATTCAATACTTCATGATAAAACGAAACCTGCGGACATCGGTAAACAAGAAAAGCCATTTGCTAAAAAAAAGTTCATGAGCAAATTCCGAAATAACTAAGTAGTGATGTTAAAAATATAATTTATTTATACAAATTGTCAAAGAATAAATAAAAAATTACAAGTTTTCAACCCACAAATCGTAATTAACAAATAAACGTAAATAACTTTCCAGGTCTTGATACTGAACTCTACGCAGGAATATTAAAATTGAGCGAGGTTCACTCATTCCTTGTAGAGTTCACGACTATCAGACTACTTCACTGCTGCAGTTTTTAATGCCAAGGACCTAAAACAATAATAAAACCTATTTATTACTGAATAGAAGTAGGTACCATGGACCTAATTTTAGTATACACCCACTATTACTACATAGATTTTGAGTACTACTAATTGGTACGCTACTTGTGGCCAGTGGCGTAGCTAGGCAACCAAAGGCTCTGGGGCAATAAACTAGGGCTCCAACTAAACTATTTAAAATATTTTTTTTCCGTATTTGCCGTGTTCCAAATTCGATGTACTCTAGATTTGTAATTTAGGAGTCCGAGGGCCTCAGAGGATTGCCTCGTTTAGCTCTCCGGTAGCTACGCCACTTGCTCGTGGCGTAATAAGGATCAACTAAAAGCTCTAGTGGCGAGTGTTAAGGGCCCTAAGGGTACGTCAATAAGATAAATAAGTCTAGAATTTAAAACGGACTTAATAACCGGCTGACCCGATTTTGATAAAATGTATATTATGAGACCAACCTCAAATTATACTTTCAGTTGAAAAATATTTTTTTAAAATGGGTTCATAAATGACGGAATTATGCGATACAACCGAATTGAAAACCACATTTTTTCAAAAAAAAAGGAGCTTCGCAGTTCGCTAGTATTTTTTTGTTAGTTGTCGCTTAAAAAAATTACTTGTTATTTGATATTCTAAAATTCTAAATACTTGTATAGAAAAATAAACTAACAAACCTTTCATTTCTTTAAGGGCCTACATCAGGTGAAACCGAAAATGTAAAGTAGCATTTTTTTTCGTTGTATGGACGAATCCATTTAATTTTTTTGTAAAATATAACAATTAAATGGTGTAAAAAAATTATGTTCCGGCTAGAAATTCTCTTAAACTCACTGGGTTCGATAAAATTGAACGCAAAGTTTGCCAAAAACTCTCAATTTTTTTTGGATTTGAAATGGTTTTTTTCCGTTGCTGTTAGAGCCATTGCAATGAAACTTTTGTTCCCGTATACCTAAATAAATACGTAAAAACCTGATGTTATTGCACTTTTCTTAGTTGCCGTAGTTTTTATAAAAAAATAAAATTTTCAAAAATATATATAGGTAGGATTTCCTAGCTACTTCTCTCAGTACAGCCCGCGCGGCCGACGAGGAGAGGTCTATGTCAAATTTCGCGACATGACATTTCATCTCTGACTACGTAAAATATAACCTAGATTAAATCATAGCTACTACTGGTACTATAAATTTGCCACAGTGTAACATAAAACAAATTGTCACAGTATAACGAAATGACATAATACCATCTTCATCATACATTATGATCGATAACCTGTATTCACATCATCATCAGCCTGTAGAAGTATATATTTTATGTAGCATATAACTTATCTAGTACATTCTAGGGCACGTTCCTATCGTGCGTGACCAGCGAAGCGCAATGCTTTTGTTAAATACCTCCATTTTTGTAGTTGCATAAGTAGCTATCTTCCTATCTACCCAGTGCTTTCCGTCATCATCATCAGTAAGTAGAAGTCCACTGCTAGATATAGACCTCCTTTATACATTTCCATGAAAAAACAATTTGCCGATTTCCCACGATCTTTAGAATGTCATCGGTCCATTAGGTGGAGGGGCGCTCTGGTTGCTTAGCACCGGTTATATTGTCGTAGCGACCCGCTTGTGCACTATGTCAGTACACTCTAACGGTGAAGGAAAACAATAAATGAAACCAACGTGAAGTAGCAAAACTTTTGAGGCACATTCATAATCCACCACACCAGCTTTAATTTTCTATTGACATGACAAGAAGAAGACTCAAAAACTGGTAGCCGATTTTAGGCCTTTATAAAAATAGTGTCGATTTTGCAAAGAGTTTGGGAGCCCATTACAATGAAAAGGAAGTATATATATATATATATTATGGACAATCTACACTACACTATCTAGCCCTAAACTAAGCAGAGTTAGTATTATGGGAACCAGATAGCTGATGTAATACTTAAATACATTTTGTTTGTAAATACATAGGTACTTGGAAAACAATATAACATCCAGATGGAGAACAAATATCTATGATCACCACACAAATATTTGTTCTCGGTGGGGATCGAACCCACGACCTATGGCGCAGAAGGCAGAGCTACTAATAAATGAGCTGAGAGCCCAGTCATAACAATAATATCATGGGTTTTGAGTATTTTTGATTGCCGTCTTTTAAATCTGGAGGTGTCTGTAATGTCCCGAATTCTGGAACTTTCTGTCAAAGGCTTCATGCACGGTGCGCTCAAATACCCAAATACCAAAATACATATACACGCAGCAAGGAGTTTCCCAAGATTTTGCGTTTGACAGAACTTTGAAGAGTCAGTTGGGGTTGTCGAAACTCTTTGGTATACCTAATATTTTTAAATGCCGATAAAATACAATAATATAAGTCGAATAGACAGTGTTATTTCACAATGCTTCACTGATCTCCACCGCAATGAGCACCGAAGGCCTAAATGAGTGCAAAGCTTAAAGCCACCCATAAATAATTTCCATTTCAATTCATTTATGAATTGAAATGAAAATTATCTATGCATGTAATGTATTGTATTATGTATATCAGTTATCTAGCACCCATAACACAAGCTTTGCTTAGCTTGGGGCTAGATCATGTTGTGTGAATTGTCCAGCATTATTTATTATTATTTATTTCCATAGGCATGAATTCTATGCACTAAGTTATACTTACTAGATTTACATACAGATCTGGAAGTATAACCTTTTAGATAAAAGAAAAAATTACTAAATTGGATCATAAAATTAAATGACGAAGGTATGCAGTAACAAACAATAAAACAAAACGGCTAAGCCGATTTTGATGAAATATTACTTTTCAGAAAAAAAAAGATTAAAAGGGAGAAGACGAAAGAGAAGAAAAAAGATAAGAATGTTATTGTACAAAAAAAATTGCCCCCCTTGCCCCCCAGGACCCCCCCTTTTGTGAGTGCTACCGGATGCCGTCGAGATAGGGGGTTTTCGATTGGGGTTTCGTATAGAGGGTTTCTTCCTGAATTGAAAAAACAAAAAAAACACCCCCCTCTTGCCCCTTTTTTCACCCCCCCCCTTTCGTATCTTCCAAGCGGAGTGACTTGCAAGACTTTTTTTTTTGGGTCATGTAGGAAAGGTGAGATTATTTTGAAAGCAAAATAAATTTTGCCCCCCTCCCCCCTCTAGACCCCTTTATTATTTTTGACCCTTTTTTTCGAGTGGAGCATTGCGGCGAGCGAAGCGAGCCGCCATGCAACCATGGGGAACAGTGCGGCGAGCAAAGCGAGCCTGCTGTGACCCCCCCCCCCCCCCTAAGCCCCCCAGAACCCCCTCCTCCTGAACCCGGGGGGAGGGTCGCGGCGAGCGAAGCGAGCCGTGCTGTGACACCCCCCTCAAGCCCCCAGAACCCCCTCCTCCTGAACCCGGGGGGAACGTTGCGGCGAGCGAAGCGAGCCGTCACGCGACCACGCCCACCCTACTGAAATTTAGGGAAATTTAGAACCCCCTCAAACTGAAATTTAGGGTGTCTTAGGGGTGTGAAAAAATGTTCACTAGACTGACAGTTCAAAATTCAAAATGGCGGCTGTGCCACTTCCGGTTTTGCAAAAATCGTCCGATTAAGGTCGTTCAAACGGTTCATTCGACTGAGGACTATGATTGGAGATTGAATTTTAGGTTTTTTAAGGTGTTTGATTGGATCTTCACTTGGTTTAGGGTTCCGCCCCTGTGGGAACGCATTGAGGACGCGAGCTGCTTGCAGCTCGCGATGCACGCGACCCGGTAGTCAACGTTTGGGTTCCTTCCAGCGGTTTCGACCCGTTAAGGGTTTTGGCTTGACGTACAATTTAGGGTTCCGTATGTAAGAAGTCTCCCTCCTCGACTATGTAGCACTAATTAAAACTCTTCGGATAGTATGTAGAACATCATAATTCTATTCTTTCACATTACACCTCATCATAAATCCATAACCTCTCTGACGTCTATCCATTTCCCACCAAAACCGGCTTCTAACTGTCAACTCATTGACATTATACTGTGCATGACAGGTGACATAACTGACGTAAGGTGATTCTATCTATATCATAGAGCTTGTAAATAACGCTGCGTTACAGTCGGCCATCCTACTTGGGACGGGTCCCTTCGTCCAGTACGAAGTAGCAGAGTGGTCGTCAGTTATGACCACACAAAATAGTTGGTATTCCGAACTAAACTATTGAGTATTTCTAGCGATTATATTAATCCAATAACCATGTGTTCGCCTATTATATCAACTATTTCGTTCACATTATGTTTACATGTTTTTCCACTTTGGAAAAGCTTTAAGCTTCACAGCCTGGTGTTACAATCCTAAATCTAGACATTATACCAATATAATTGGTTCTTAAAGTTATTACAACAAGTATTAATGTTATTAGTCTCTAATTATCAATGAGTGTTTTACTGCTTGAGTATGCATAACTAATCTTAGTTTATCCAAAATCTAGATATTATACCAATATAATTGATTACAAAAGTTCTTACAATTTTAATGGTATTAGTCTTTAATTACCACTTTGTGTTTTGCTACTTGAGTATGCTTATCTAATCAAAGTTTATTCAAAATCTAGATATTATACCAATATAATTGGTTCCAAAAGTTCTTACCTACAATATTAGTCTCTAATTATCACTTTGTGTTTTACTACTTGAGTATTTAAAACTAATCTTAGTTTTGTGGCGAACGCATCCTTAATATTAACTACCATTATGAACGCATCCATCTAGTATTTAGTTATAATTTAGGAGTGCCGTTATGTTGGCCATATGGTAGATAACACCAATCGTAGTGCTTGCCGCCCGCTTAGGATCCGCCCACACACAAGCTGGCAACGTAATGAGACACGGCGATAGCTCGTCTGCATGGACAACCTCTCTTGCCCCCGGACCGCGCGACAAGCACCACGTGACGTGCAATCGCTCTGTAATTAATCTATACTTACCCGTGCCAATAATTATATAATCTAATGTAACGCCGATATTAAACGTGATGATATTAAATTGGTGTTTTCAACATGAACCCTAAATTGGTGACTACGACGTTCTGATACGACGTTCTGATACGACGTTCTAATACGACGACACGACGCGCATGATATCGGCGCACGAATTGGACAGCAGCGGAGCCCTAGCTACGACGGCACGAGGGGCCAGCACAATTACGACGCCACGAAGGGCCAGCACAACTACTACGTGACTACGAGGCGTCACCATAGAGAAATACTACGAGGCGTCACGTAGGCCAGCATTGGCGACGACGGCGCAATTCTTCAGGTGTGGCGTCACGCAGTGCCAGGTACAGCTACAAGCATACCTACGCGCACGCGTGTCAACCTTGTTGGACCAGCGACGCGCCCGCGGCGGCATCGGCAGCGCCCCCTTAGCGGTGGCGTCACGTAAACTTTCTCAAACGACGCGCCCGCGGCGGCATCACCAGCGCCACCCGTGCGGAGCGGAGGCGTCGCGTAAACTTACGACGAGCAAGCAATCACAACAGTTTATCAAATAACAATTACAAATACAAACCAGTGCAGTGAATTACAGGACAGCATTCTTCAAGAACATTTATTAGAGACTCTATGCTATAAGTGTTTTAGTTTCGTTAGTTACCACAACCACCACCACATCATCAAATAGGTATTCGCATAATATTAGAATAACTTAACAATGGAAGAGAAAGGGATGGCTCCGACGCTGGGAGCTACGGCGTTGGATGTGGAGGACGCGACAAAAGGTAACATAAATAGAGTAAGCATAAAAGTGCCCCCATTCTGGCCGGACCGCCCTGCTTTGTGGTTCGCAAGCTTAGAGGCCCAATTTCATTTAAACCAAATAACGAGGGAGTTAACTAAGTTTTACCATGCAATCTCACGTTTAGACACTGCTACCGCCGGAGAAGTAGAGGAACTCATCATAAAACCACCGGAAGATGAGCCCTACACAAAACTTAAATCCGCTTTGATCCACAGATTTTCTGAGTCCTATGAAGAAAAGATTCGCAGGCTCTTGGAGAAGGAGGAGATGGGGGATAGGAAGCCGTCCTCCTTCCTTCGCCACCTGCGGACGTTGTCTGGTGGAGGCATACCGGAGCGGCTGTTGCAATCCATGTGGACGAACCGGCTACCACGGCAGATGCAGTTGATCCTGCTCACACAGCCAAATGCGAGCCTGGAGGAGCTCGGTGACCTGGCGGACAAGCTTCACGAGGTCAACCCCGCACCCCAAGTGCAGGTAGCAAGTACTAACAATGTATGTCCGCAGGATGACTTGCAGCGTTTGAGTAGGTTGGTGGGTGACCTGACAAAGCAGGTGGCCAGCCTTGCTGCAGCCAGCAACAGGGGAGCACAACACCGCAACCGCTCACGCTCGCGCTCACGTTCGCGCTCGAGCCCACAAACAGAAGGTATGTGTTGGTATCACTCTACTTACGACACTAAGGCCACCAAGTGCAAGTCACCTTGCAACTGGCACAGTAACAAAAACTCGGAAAACTCATCGGGCAGTCAGTAAGTGCGACAGCTGACTGCCACCCAACTAGCCGTCGCCTTTTTGTAACAGACAAAGTGACGAAATACCGCTTTCTCATTGATACAGGATCAGACATTTGTTGTTTCCCAAAACAATTAACATCTGGGCGACGCCTACAAACATCATACCAACTCAGCGCTGCCAATGGCACTGTCATAAATACATATGGTACCATACAATTAAATTTAAACCTTGGGCTGCGCCGCGATTTTTGTTGGAACTTTGTTGTGGCCGATGTTAATATAGCCATCATTGGATCAGACTTCTTAGCACACTACAACCTTCTGCCAGACTGCACTAAAAAGAGACTCGTGGATGGTATGACCAGCCTAGTCACTAGTGTGGAAATGTCTAACGCTGACCATAATAGCATCAAAGTTATATCCGCAGAAGGGTCAGAATTTAATAGAATCTTGTCTGAATTTCCAGAGATACTGCGGCCGCCTGGCATCCTAAGGCAAATGAAGCATGAAACGGTCCACTACATCCACACCACCGACGGCCCGCCGATCAGCTGTCGACCGCGCCGCCTGGGACCTGATAAGCTGGCAGCTGCTAAAAAGGAGTTTAACGATATGTTGAACTGCGGCACTGCGAGGCCCTCCAAGAGCCCTTGGTCCTCGCCGCTGCATCTAGCCCAAAAGCGCGATACATCCTGGCGTCCCTGCGGTGACTACCGCGCGCTCAACGCACGAACCATACCCGACCGGTACCCTGTGCGACACATCGGGGATTTTAACCAAGGACTATCAGGTGCTACCGTTTTTAGTACTATAGATCTGGCTAAGGCATACCAACAAATACCTGTCTATGAACCCCACATTTGCAAAACCGCCATAATTACTCCGTTCGGATTATTCGAACATCCATATATGGGATTTGGGTTGCGCAATGCCGGACAAACATTTCAACGATTCATTGACGAGGTTGTTCGAGGGTTCGATTTTTGCTACAGCTACGTGGATGACATCCTTGTATTTTCTGAAAATGCCACTGACCATGCCAACCATCTTCGTAAACTCTTTCAAAGACTGCAGGATTATGGCGTGGTTGTCAATGCTTCGAAATGTCGTTTAGGGCTAGCTGAGGTTACATTCCTAGGTTACCACATCAGCGCAGCTGGAACACAGCCGCCTGAGGAACGCATTGCATCCCTGTTAGAGTTTCCTCTGCCTAAGACAGTTCAAGGCATGAGACGTTTCTTAGGTATGATGAATTACTATCGCAAGTTTTTACCCCAGGCTGCCCAACACCAAGCCCCGCTCATTGATGCAGTCACTGCCATCAACGGCAAAGGCGCAAAGCCATTTCCATGGACGCCTGAGCTTGAGCAACAATTTGAAGCATGCAAAAAGAGCTTATCATCTGCAACACTGCTCGCCCATCCCGATATGTCTGCCCCTTTAGGACTTTTTACCGATGCGTCCAGCACGCACGTTGGGTCCTGCTTACAGCAGAAGGTTGATGACGAATGGCAACCCCTTGCATTTTTCAGCAAGAAATTAGATGAAAAACAGGCTCAACAACCAGCGTACTACAGAGAACTCCTAGGTGTGTATGAAAGTGTGCAACACTTTCGACACATTTTAGAGTGCCGACACGCAACGATTTTTACTGACCACAAGCCATTATTATATGCTTTCATACAGCGTCGAGAAAAGTTGCCACCGCAACAGCTAAACCAACTTTCATTCATCAGTCAATTTACAACCGACATTCAACACATTAAGGGGACCGATAATGTAGTAGCAGATGCAATGTCACGCATTGAATCTATCTCACTGGAATTTGATTTTGCAGCCCTGTCTAAAGCTCAAGACGATGATGACGAGTTAAAACATCTTCCGTCTAAAACATCATTAAAACTGGAAAAAGTTGAAATACCCGGTACTAAAATTTCTATTTTCTGTGACAGATCCACTGGAAGATCCCGTCCGTACCTGCCTGGTCCGCTGCGTCGCGCAGTGTTTGACCGGCTGCACAACTTGAGTCACCCTGGCGCGCGGGCATCCGCACGCATGGTGGCTGAGCGACATGTGTGGCCCAACATGCAGAAGGATTGTCTAGCCTGGGCTCGAACGTGCATGGCGTGCCAAAGGTCAAAGGTATCGCGGCATAACACCGCTCCGCTGGGCAATTTTAACACACCATCTGGGCGTTTCAAACACGTGCATATTGATATCATAGGCCCACTGCCATACTCCCATGGTCACACTTACTGCCTCACGGCCGTCGACCGTTATACACGCTGGCCAGAGGTGTGGCCTATGACGTCAATCACAGCGGAGGAGGTTGCTGAAACGTTTGTCAGTGGGTGGATTGCTCGCTACGGTGTGCCGTCTACAATAACCACCGACCAAGGCCGCCAATTTGAGTCAAATTTATTCCAGCGGCTGACCAACCTATGTGGCTCACAAAGGGTAAGGACTACAGCGTATCATCCACAAGCCAACGGCATGGTAGAACGATTACACCGTCAGTTAAAGGCGGCTATCATGTGTCACACTGACACATGGTTCAGTGCCCTACCCGTCGTTCTCCTCGGCCTCCGATCTTCATTAAAGGCAGATCTTGGATGCTCAGCAGCTGAATTAGTATATGGCGAACCTCTCCGCCTACCGGGAGAGTTAGTAATCCCAACTCAATCAAACATCGCTGAGGCCAGCGAATTTGTCGCACAGCTAAGGGCGAAAATGTCGATAATGAGGGCAGTGCCTGCATCTCGACATGCCAAAACAACATCTTTCATACACAAAGACCTCGCGACGACCACACACGTCATGCTGAGAGACGACTCAGCACGGCGGTCCCTACAGCCTCCCTACACAGGGCCTTATAGAGTTAAAGATAGGGGCCTCAAAATTATTACCTTGGAGATAGGTGGCAAGGAAGTCGCAGTGAGCATCGACCGGGTCAAACCTGCACATTTAGACGTTGCTTCCTTGCCAACTGTCCCTCCAAGTTCAGTTATACCAAACAATAAAGCAGCATCTCACGTTACAGATAACACGCCGCAGCCTGCACCTCCAGCGCCTTCGCCTCCAGCGCCGGAGCCTGTCAACCCGTCAAAACTAACAACTACTCGTTCCGGTCGTAGGGTTAGGTTTCGACCTATTTTCGACCTATAGTTCGTTTCTCCGTGGGTGGGTGGTTGTGGCGAACGCATCCTTAATATTAACTACCATTATGAACGCATCCATCTAGTATTTAGTTATAATTTAGGAGTGCCGTTATGTTGGCCATATGGTAGATAACACCAATCGTAGTGCTTGCCGCCCGCTTAGGATCCGCCCACACACAAGCTGGCAACGTAATGAGACACGGCGATAGCTCGTCTGCATGGACAACCTCTCTTGCCCCCGGACCGCGCGACAAGCACCACGTGACGTGCAATCGCTCTGTAATTAATCTATACTTACCCGTGCCAATAATTATATAATCTAATGTAACGCCGATATTAAACGTGATGATATTAAATTGGTGTTTTCAACATGAACCCTAAAGTTTATTCATTTACTTTTGACAAAACATTCATTTAAGTTTAGCAATAAGACTAATAACCAAGTAGGCTACAGATTCGTATTGTAAAACGTCGTTTCTTGATTGGGACACAACTATGAAACACTCGTTCACCATTGATAACATCGCAACCATTATAATATTCCACCAACCAAAACACCGCTAGCTATACAACTATATCTAGGTTGTCTGGAAAAGATCGCTCTTCAGCGATAAGACCGCCCATTGTACATTTGTATGTTTTCAATTATTGTTACTTGTTTTTCCACTGTTAGTTTTAAGGTGTGCAATAAAGAATTTTTCATCCCACCAGCTCTGAAAGTGTGTTTTTGCTGTTTAATTTCTGACTGGAAAAGCCATTTTTATCCGCTAGAGGATAAAGTAAATTTGAATTTAGAATATCGTGTTCAATAATTTTGTGAATACACAACCTATTTACTTCTACCTCCATGGTGCCGAACTTATCTTATCATACAACCTTTTTTTTTTATTTTGTTAAAAACTCGCACTCGTAACCTTCTTGCTGTATTTGTGAATTCAAAACACCATTAAACCTATTTACTTCTACCTGCATGGTGCCGAATTTATAATACAACCTTTTTAAATTTGTTAATAACTCATACTCGGAACCTTCTTGGTGTGTTACTTTTAGTCGCGCCATGTTCTTTTTTTTTTTTTTTTTTTTTTCATTTAGTCATTTCCTTGAAGGTGAGATGAAAAGTTACGTGTTGCACTCGAGTGCAAAGATTTTCCACCTTGTGTTCTTTTGATTCCTTCGCCAACGCTTAGGATTCTAACTTTTAAACCACTCGCTACGCTCGTGGTTAAACTTTAGAATCCCGCGCTTGCTCAGTTATCAAAATTGAGCACGCGGTTAAAAGCAGCTTTGCACTCTTGTATAACAAATAACTATTCTTTTCTATTCTATTGTCTTTATCCTTCTCTTCCTGGATCCATGCGCGCGAAACACTTTGACACCTTTACATGACAGCGACAGATTGACAACCTACGTTAAGATCATATTACAGCCATAGCTTTTAGAATGGCATCGTTACAGTCGGCCATCCTAAAAGAACAAGTCCCTTCGTTCAATATAGTCAGTTAGTCTCATCTACACAAAATAGTTTGTAGGTACACAAGAATTTCAACTAAGTTTTTAATATACCTACCTACATTCCTTTCAACACATCTAACGGTTCTGGCAGAGTAACGGCGCTGAGCTGCCGCTGGTGGTGAAGCTTAATGCTGAGCCAGAGCCGATTTGCTGCAGTAGCATACTCTAGCTCATACAACCTCTTTCGCTGTTAATATTTGTAATTATATCTTTCTTTATGATTTTGATAATATACAATATTAGTCTTTAATGTTTTCTTAATGTGCAAATAAATACATGTCTGTGTCTATAATACATCGCATCATCATACTCATCAATAATATCATCAATAACTTAGCTAACATTATGTGAGCCTGAAAAGTCAATCGGACGGAACTAGATCAGGACCCAGACAAGTGCTTTGCTCGTAACTTAAAACTGAAGCCTCATCAATTTACAGTAGTACCTACTCAAATAACTTTTATCTAGTCTTGGCGTACCAACATCTTACTTTAACAATTCCAATATTATTATTTTTATCATCAATGGACATTGATTAATTTAAGTTTTGTATAATATTTTCGTCAATCGCGAAGTATCACAATGATAGTCCTATTTAGAGTAGGTATCACGAGTATCAGGAATAGTGAGATTTACCTATCAGTCATGTTCAGATTTTCATGCACCTACTTACTAGTCGCTAAGTGGCAATATTTTATTCTTTGGTCTATGTAATCATCTTAGTCAAAACATGACCGATGCTTCTACGTTTAACAATCCTTATTCACCGAGAACCCATTGTATTGAAACAGGAATAACTTCCTTCACGTTGTGACTTACACACACATTTACAACTGTTTTTTTTTTTTATTATTATTATTATTATTTCTATTTTTTTTGTATATTTTATTCCCATTGACTGGTGTCTTACTAAATCCAATATTAATGGCATCACAACCTTCAGATCCGTCATCCACATAAATTTAAAGCAATAGAGGCCCCGAAGAATTAACTTTATAAATAAAACTCATTGTTTATCCAAATACTCTGAGCATTACTATCAGCTACTTCAGAAAGGTCACCAAAGTTATACTTAATGGTACCTTAAAGAATGTCATGGTTAAGCCCAGTCACAGCATAATCTTGTTCGTTTACGTACAATTTTTTTTTTTTTTTTTTTTTGTTCTTATTCTCAAAATTTCCATTTTCAACTAAATGTGTACTATCTCAACTCTATGTTTTTGAGGTACATGATGTCCCAACGGTTTACTTCAGTTAATTCATCACAGATGTTTTCATTACTAATTATTTTCAAGTCCCATATCATTTTATGTATGTTCATCGCGTATTCTCCATACACATTCAATATAGTGAGTTTTTTTTCTATTTACTAACTCGAAAGTTAACTGCTTAAGTCGAATTGTCGCAAGGAGTCTTCAAGGCATATAATTCAAGTAACCAAAAGTCATGGCCTAAGCTATAACCATAAGTACAAATTCACAAAAATATTTAGGATCAATATTTGGGCTTGTCTCTGTAATTTAACAGGCTGAATCTCGATTATGCCATTCTCAAATTTTGCTTTATAACAAGGTATAGTCAGAACATAAAGCTAAGCATTTAATATATAGGTATTTTAAATCTTGTTATTGTTGTCAACCTGTTAATTTAATTTTTGCTGGTTATATAGTTTCCAATCAATCTTAGTTTTACGTTCATAGATTGAACAAAATTATCAGATCTCACTCAAGGAGTCTCGCAACATAATTTGTTTCGCATGAATCTGTAACAAAAAAAAAGTTTCCAACCCATCGAGATATAAGTCCAACCACAATAATCGTACCCGTAATTCCAGTATACACATATGGTTGCTGTTTCAGCAAGAAGCAATCCATCAGATCAGTTTTTATCACCTTTTTTTTTCTCAGTGCTATCAATTTATTTAACCCTTAGGCAAAGTCAAATCAAATGGCAGATCCGCCTCTGTATATAACCACTTTATTTGCCTCTAAGTCATCTATATGTGTTCAGTAAAGAATAAATAAACTGTTGCATGCCACTAAAATAATGGCACTTGGTTCTTTGACGCATTCATTTATGTTTAACATTAACTAATCATAAGATTATTAATCCGCCTGCAATCACAATTGGACGGCAAAATCATGCATCCGTCGTTCCTTCACATAATTACAATTTTAGGCGGCAAGGTCGCAAGTCAAGCTTTGCTATCCAACTACAAGTTGGATAGCAAAGTCGTATGCCATGTTTCACATAATTACTTGGGCTGCAATATCGTTTGTCAGTTGTCTTTACTCGTTCACCAATAAGGCGGCCACTCCTTATTGTATAGTCAGGTCACATGTCATGTTCTCATTAAATAATGAATTGGGTGGCAACGTCGTATGCCGGTCATGGTCTCTATTGATAATCAATTGGCAAAGTCGTATGCCATTATTACCCTCATTCAGTCAAGCATTAAGCGGCGGCAAAGTCATATGATAATTGCCCTTCCTTAGTTTTCAACTAGCAAGGTCGTATGCCATCCTTATTTTATTAAGTTATATATTGGTCGGCGGCAAAGTCGTATGCCAGTCAAGTCAATTGGCAATGTCGTATGCCAATCAGATTCTTATTCAGTTAACATTGGACGGTGGCAAAGTCGTATGCCAATCATGCCGTCAAATGTTTATCAATTGGCAAAGTCATACCAGTAACATATAAACAAATGTATAATAAGTAACAAATAAACAAATAAATATTGAGCGGCGGCAAAGTCGTATGTCATGCCACTCTCTGAGTTATCAATTGGCAATGTCGTATGCCAGTCAGGTCCTCTCTGGGTTATCAACTAGCAATGTCGTATGCCAGTCAAGCCCTCTCTTAATCATAACTGAGCAGCAAGGTCGTCTGCTGGTCATGTCTTTACTCGATCAAGTATTGGGCGGCAATATCGTATGCCTGTCTTGCCCTCACGATCACGTATTGGGCGGCAATGTCGTATGCCTGTCTTGCCCTCATGATCACGTATTGGGCGGCAATGTCGTATGCCTGTCATGCCCTCACTTAATCATTACTGACCAGCAAGGTCGTATGCTGGTCATGTCTTTACTCGATCACGTATTGGGCGGCAATGTCGTATGCCTGTCTTGCCCTCACGGCGGCTCCTTCAGCCAGCGCTCCCTGTGTCGCGCCCTCAGCACCGCATGTACCTGTCGCGCCGTCGGCCGGCGCCAGGCGGGCCAGTACCTCGCGCGCCACCTCGCGGTACAGCTGCAGCGCGCGCTCCGCGAAGTAGGCGGGCACCAGGTAGCGCGGCTCGCGCTCCACGCGGCTCGCGATGTAGTCGGCGAGCCAGTCACCGGCGCGCAGGTTCTCGCACAGCGGGTGCGCCAGCTCGTCGCGCGGCATCACCTCCGCCAGCAGCGAGGCGACGCCCTGCAGGCCGCAGTACACGAGCGGCCCATGGCCCGGCACGTCGTAGGCGGGCGGCATCAGTCTCTCTCTGGCTCAATCAGTTGTCACCCATGTTCTAGAACTTAAAATATTAACTGAATACATCATTCTGGTCTTTATGTTTTTAGTTCCATTCAGATATAAATGGCATCCATCAAGATAATATAACTTTAGTATACATAGGAGGCCATACAAAAAAAATCATCATTAGTAAAGTACCTAGCTAAGTCTGTACCAGCTTCTTCCATTAATTCTTCACACTAATGAAACACTTCACAACGAATGGTGTCACAAGGTAAGCAATATCTCATAAATAACATATTCATGAATGCGGGAAGTAGCATTTCAATATAATCATTCAAAGGTTCATCGTTCAATCGGTTTGATTATTTCAGCTAGTTTCAATAATAATTAATATTTGAACAATCACCGCAAAGCCCCAATGATTCAAATAATAGTAACTTACAGGTAGATAGTATTTTTATCACAAGTACTCTTATTTTAATGGTGGACGGAATGGCGGGTTGAAGGAATCAACTCGAGTCACAAGATCCCAAAGATTTAAACACTTGTTAGAACCCAAAACTCGGAGAGGTCAGAACTCATACTCTGAGTAAATACATTATACCATTATTCATTATTAGGAGCACCCCATTTGTCATGGCTGTTTGAACATTCAATTTTGTCCTGAAGCTCGCTTGGAATTCAGATAACTTGTGGCCTCAGACCAATTCTCAACAGACTTACTTATCCATAACTTGCTATTAGTCCCACAAAATTATTTATTTATTCATTTAAAACTTCCACACAAACTATTAAGTGATATGAAGACTTAATGCTAATAGCATTGTCTACCAGTCTAAATCTCTGGGTCTAAAATTAATATTTGCTCGGATATTCTCCGACTCACAAAATTCAGTTTCTCAAGTCAACTTCAATATATAATAATATCAAATCTTTGCAATTGTTATTAATGAAATACTATATTTACCAATTTCCATCAATGCCATTTTGTCTTACCACACCAGGTCTATTTGCTTGCTGAGATGAGTTCCAACTTTAAACTCCATATTATTGTGTAACTCAGCACAACATTTTCTTTTTTTTTTGTCCATTTTATCATTCAAAACAATTCAGTAACCAAGCTTCAGGTTTCCAGGTTTGTAACTCTGCTCAGGCTCTGTGTATTTTGTTACTAACGTTGTCACATTTTACTGTTTTATTTCTTGTCGTGTACAGCTTGTTTTTCATTCTTTCTTTCTAACAACAATGGTTCGTAATTGTTGTTGAAAATTGTTGGATATCTTTATCATAAATTATCACGACGCGAACGGCTTGTAGGCCCGTTGGTTCATCCTATCTTCTGACTTGTAAGAAGTCTCCCTCCTCGACTATGTAGCACTAATTAAAACTCTTCGGATAGTATGTAGAACATCATAATTCTATTCTTTCACATTACACCTCATCATAAATCCATAACCTCTCTGACGTCTATCCATTTCCCACCAAAACCGGCTTCTAACTGTCAACTCATTGACATTATACTGTGCATGACAGGTGACATAACTGACGTAAGGTGATTCTATCTATATCATAGAGCTTGTAAATAACGCTGCGTTACACGTATAAGGTTTTGATTGGGGTTTTACTACATTGAGCAATTTGATTAAGTGTTCGACTTTTAGGGTTCCTTAGGACTTTGATTGGAGTTTCAACTACACTTAGGAGCTTGATAATGTTAACATTTTTAGGGTTCCTTAGGACTTTGATTGGGGTTTTACTACATTGAGGAACTTGATAAAATAAACAACTTTTAGGGTTCCTTAGGCCTTTAATTGGAATTTTACTTCACTTAGGACCTTGATTATGTAAACAATTTTAGGGTTCTTTAGGACTTTGATTGGGGTTTTACTACACTGAGGAACTTGATTCACTGATCGACTTTTAGGGTTACTTAGGACTTTCTTTACTACTTTTTGGGGTTTTACAAGTGCAAGTGTAATGTAAAACTGGGAGTAGCACACCGACACGCGAGCTGCTTGCAGCTCGCGCACACGAAAAAACTAGTTAAGGGGCTGACGTATGGAAAATTTTCATACAAACGGAATACCAAAATGATTTCTAATTTAGACAGATTTACACTATATTATTGTAATAATTGTATTTGCATAGTATTTATCTAGGTTCCTCAACAGTTTTTATTTCAAATTACTTACCTAAAATGAAATAAACACCAATCGCATTTTGCACATTTTTATGCTAAACTTATCAAGTTTTCTACCTATTGGTTTCTTACTAAAAACAACAATATCTTACGTGTTTTTTGTTAAGGAACCTAGTTTATATTGTCTAGTTACAGAATAACAATACTATGTGAAGAATACAAAAAGTTTTCAGTCATCATTTTTGGTATTACGGAACACGATCAAATTCATGGCATTTTCGAACGGCTACTATTGCTATCGCGCACGCACGGTGCGGGTGGCGGGGTGCAGGGGGAGGAAACGCTTGAAGCACACGGGACACTTCGGTTGTGTGTGTGAATCGCTCGGACTTCGGACTAGTTAAATACCTACACTGGCATAAAACATAATGCTTAGATATTTGAGAATTGTTAGTTTAGGAAGGGTACTAAGTGAAGATGGGAAATACTAAGTACCTAGGTAGGTTGTAGGTTGGGTAAACGAAATCAAGGTGCAGCACTAGGTCAAAAAGTCTGCCGAAATTTCGAAAAAAGCCAACATTTCAACTAAAACAAATTATGAACCATTAATTTCTATACAGGGTGGAATTTTGTAATGCCACCTGGAGGGAAAGTACTCTTAATACTGCAGATAGAAAATTTTACTCAAAGGAAACATTCCTTTATTTTTGGATAGAAAGCAATTTCTAAAATTAAAAATAAAATAATTTTTAAATTAATTTTTTTTTTGAAAGGAATAAATTTATTCTTATAAAGAAATGAATTCGTTAAAAGAATAAATTTGTGTATCCAAGAGAATGGAGCCCATTTCAAGCAACTAATTTCAAGTAACTAGTTAGTTAACCATTTTTTGTAAATAATTAAATTAATTTAAGATTTCCTGGTTTTTCTTTCATTTAATTTATCATGTTTGTTAGAGAGATTTCATCCTTATAATTGACTAACGATCGATGCAATAAAAGTACAAGGTATAATTTTTCTGATTTTAGCCGGTTCAATTCCCGGGTGTGAGAGAATTTTCGAAAAACTTTGAATGCAGTTTGCTTTCTATTCAAAAATAAAGGAATGTTTCCTGTGAGTAAAATTTTCTATCTGCAGTATTAAGAGTACTTTCCCTCCAGGTGGCATTACAAAATTCCACCCTGTATATGAAGTATTGATAAAAGGTCTAAGAAAAATTACAACAAATTATTTTTTTTCTTTATTTATTTGTAGTTCAAAAAACTGCTACCACTCAACGTCCGGTGGAAATATTGATAAAAGGACTGAGAAATACTTGAACAAAATAGTTTTTTTTTTATATAACTGGAGCTCAATAAACAGAGTACCGCTCAACGTCTGGTGGAAATATTGATAAAAAGACTTGGAAAAATTTCTGTAACGTTCACTAGAAGTTGTTTCATGCAATCAAAATTGAGTTCTATATAGTAATTGTGATAAGACATCAATAATTTTTTTTTCAGTTTGTTTATAATCATTATATAAGTATCCACCTATAGTAGTTTTGTGCGAAAGCCGAGGTCCATGTAATTGTAGGTCGATGTTCGCAATCGTTGGTTTTGCGAATGTAAATAAGCAGAATAAAAGCAACCTAATTACTCAACGAATAAAGTATATTTTTAAATGCAGTCACATTATTAGACTTTCTGTACTTTGGTAAGTGAGCCGCTTTGCGTGTTTTTTATTGCTGTGTGTGTGTGATCGATGAGGTCTGGCGAACCACACCCCACCTGATGTTGAGCGGACCTCCACCCATGATCTTCAACTGTAACGTCATGACTGGTTTTGAACCCACGCCCCCCAACCGCTAGGCCGATGAGGTCTGGCGAACCACACCCCACCTGACGTAGAGCGGACCCCACCCATCATCTATTACTGTAACGTTATCACTGATTTTGAACCCGCACCCTCCAACCACTAGGCCAATGAGGTCAAGCAAACCACACCACACCTGATGTTGAGCGGACTCCCACCCATCATCCTCTACTGGAACGTCATCAACCACAGCTCCATCGCTCCGCGCCGGGGTCAATGGCTCTCTCAACTCAACTCGGAGTCAATGGTTCTCTTTACTCTTCTTCAATTTGGTCCAGAACCCGCACAAACCCTACCTGATGAATAAACTCACTCGTATCATGTTAGAGAATTTCCTGGTGTCTTTTCTAAGTGCGTAAATAGCTACTCTGAAGGTTCTTTATCGGTTCAGGAATGTTGTTTTTTTTTTCACTTTATTCTTGCATTCAGAACATGACCAATCCTTGCTTATTGAATACTAGAAAAGCGAAACAAGCAAGCAATAAGCTTAGAGGGTTAGTCAGGTAATGCAGCCACAAAAAATAAAAACATAAAATTGTAGGGTGCAAAAAGTCAACTCTCTTTGACCAGATTTGAACTCCCGCCCACCTCGTCCTCTCAGTGTGAATCCGCACGCCCTAGCCACTAGCCTATCTGACGCTTAGTAACGTTGACGAAATTAGGCAATGCATAAAAATGCGTTATCAGTGGCTGACGCACACGCACAAGCGCGGCACTATGGTTGGATTCACGTATAGAAGAAGCGCGTCACACGAGCGCCTGTGTGTGTATACTACTATTATATATTCCATGGCGCCCGCATCAAATGAATAGAGATAGCTATATTCGGAGCAGTTTTTGCTCACGCCTCGAATTGAAGTTGCGAGCTGTGTACGTCGGCCCGTTAATATTTAGGCATCCGATTTAGGCGTCGCCTAGGTTTAGTGAAAACGGGTGTTAGTAACGTTGACGAAATTAGGCAATGCATAAAAATCGTTATCAGTGGCTGACGCACACGCACAAGCGCGGCACTATGGTTGGATTCACGTATAGAAGTAGCGCGTCACACGAGCGCCTGTGTGTGTATACTACTATTATATATTCCGTGTTGCCCGCATCAAATGAATAGAGATAGCTATATTCGGAGCAATTTTTGCCCGCGCCTCGAATTGAAGTTGCGAGCTGCGTCCGTCACCCTCTTAATATCTAAACTTAAACATTACGGTATTCTAAATCGCTCCATTGACTTATTACAATCGTACTTGACTGATAGAATCCTTAAAGTTGATGTGGGCGGTGAGAGATCTTTTGGGTCAGTTATTGACATAGGGGTGCCACAAGGTTCGATATTAGGTCCTTTCTTGTTTCTAGTGTACGTAAATGACCTTCCTTTTTTGGTTAAAAAACTATGTGAAACAGTACTATTTGCTGACGATACCTCATTAATTTTTAAAGTCGATAGATAGAAGGCTAATTACGATGACGTTAACGCATCTCTGTCGTAAATACTTAACTGGTTTAATAATCTTTTACTTAATGTTAAGAAAACTCATAAGTTTTATGAAAAAATATTTTTTGAGTGTCAGTTCTAAGTATAAAAATCTTAATGCGGTTTACAGAATACATCTATTTACCAAGTTTCATCAGTACATTATAGCTTTTACAGTTTTGTAAGTACCATACTTCAAGCAAATAAATTATTTCTTTTCATTTCATTTCATTTTTTTGAAAAAAAGTGACTGTGACATACGGATGGACAGACAGACAGACATGACGAATTTATAAGGGTTCCGTTTTTTACCTTTAAAAAATACAAGTGTTCATTCACCGACTACCGACATTTATGAACTTGCAACTCACTCTGGTTTTGCATAATATGAGGAAAATCTCTTCTTGGTGGAAGGTTTCTTTTATTAAATCTGGGGCTATTTGCTTGTTATACTATATAAATTAGACTACTACTACTACACTACTATATAAGTTAGATTTAAAATGTAGCGTTCGTGGTAGTTTAAAAAATACCGCACAGCTTGCCATTGTTATCACCAATCCTGGATGAAAAATATGCAATGGAAACTCTGCGACGGGAATCAGCTAACATAACAATTGGGTTATATTTATTTACTGAATATCTGTCTGTATTTTTGTCTAACGAAGCGTATTCTAGTCAACACATTGTAATGTCGTGACAAATGTCAGACCCAAGCACAGAATAAGTAATAGTTGGTATCAAATACATGAATTCACAGCTCAGGTCAGGCAACGCCATCTTTATTTTAAATTTTTCCAACTTTCCGGTCGTGTTTTGTTTTTAGACCAGAGTATAGCGGAGGCTTAATTGATGAATCTTATTTTCATACTGCACAACATTTAAACCCTGTAAAATTGTATTCTAGCTAAACACAATAAATATTGTAAATAAATTAATATCATGCATACAATGAGGTTTTTATTGAAGAGCAATGAGCACCATACATTTTTAAATACTGTATTTTACAACTAACTTCTACATTAATGTACTTATTAATTATTTATTTCTAAAGATACATATTTCTAAATATATTTTTTTAAAAACAAACTAAGCAAGCTGCAAATTTGTGGCAGTAATACCAACATTTACTTTGAAAGTAAAACATATCAATTATTAACAATTTTTTTGTGTGTTGACTCCTAAAAAGATTTTGTTTTACAAGTAACAACATACTTATGGCGACCGTCCATATTTCCGCATCGTATTATTTTAATAAAAAGTTATTCTATTCTTTGAATAGAAAATCACAAAAGTGCGTCAACTAACCAAACCCCACCCCACCCCCGCGGATATTTTGAATGTTTAAAAAACATTTGATACGGTGCGGTCATGTGCACGGGCGGCATAATACGCATATTATTTATTACTTTGACTGCATTCTCACATAATTAAGTGATATGCGTGAGCATGCTTCCCTAGTGCACCTTGAATAGGTAAGTCTTCTCTTATGGTATAAATAAAGGATCTGTTACCTAAGTGTTGAATGAGGTGGCCTGTCTATGGATATATACCAAGGAAACATACACAAGCTTTGCGTCACTCACGATATTGGTGGTCCTTGTCTGTCAAAGGCACATAGATCACACTCATCAGTTTTTTCACTGTTGTTGAACCATCTTGTGCTTTATCAACCTGTAATAAACAGTCAATTGTTATGTACTTATTGCTTTTTTTTATTAATTTATATTGTAATAAGTTATATAGGTACTTAGGAGCTGGTCTGATGATAGAGTCAAGGTCTGTTCAACGGACCTCTCAGTAAATAGACTAATTGAGTTGAAACTTGGTTAACATTAAGTTAGTATGGAATGTTGAGGAAAGTCCAAACAAGTAATGGAGCAGAAATCACAAGAGTTCAGTTTGTGGCGAACCACTAGTAATAGATAGATAGATAACTCTTTATTGTTCACCACACAAAAATACAGTACAGGATATAAAAATTTAACAATTAGGTTAAACAATGGGCGACCTTATCGCTCTTTAGTAATAAACACTAACCTGAGTAAGATGTTGCTCTCCGCCTTCTGGTCCAATAGGAACAATCAGTCTCCCTCCTGGTTTAAGTTGGTCAACTAACTAGGCAGTTAAAATAAAAATTATAAAATTATTCAATTTAATAAAGGTATGTTTATGTTATGTTTTTTGTCTGTCAGTTTACTTACAGCTTGAGGTAAAGTAGGGGCTGCTGCTCCAACATGGATAGCATTGTATGGTGCTTCAGCGGGATAGCCTAACCTTCCATCACCAACTGAAAGTTTATATTTTAAAACTTAGTGACATTCCCACTGTTGCTTGTCATTGAACAGTAATATAGCCAATAATGTACTTAAAAACTTATTTGTTAACAAACATGAATGTTACTAAAATCATCCAGAAAGTGTTACTACAGTAGGCACATAAAATATAATAAATTTCATGAGCAAATATGCTAACTCCCACCCTCCCGAAGGAGAACCTGTGCTGTGGGTTAGCCAAGCCTTGAGTAAGTGCTATTTATTATTTAAGAACATCGAAAACGCCAAAATAAAACAAATCTAATATTATAGGTAAGTACTTACCAAACAACTTAACTCTCTCAGAAGTAAGCAAATGTGAGTTATCACTTTTTATATTCTTTGTTGCCAATGTGACAAGATCGGGGATATGTTCAATACCAACTACCCTCCCCGTCTCCCCTAGCATGATGGCCATGCATGCTGTAAGATACCCGGAGCCAGCCCCCACATCCAATGCCTTCTCACCTGGCACTAACTGATTCTTGAGCCTTTCTAAGGCAAGTCCATGCTACAAAATATGTATAATAAGTTATGGGTTTTTTTGTTGAACCTTTTTTTTTTCTTGTATGTTCTGTGGTCTTACCATATGAGGGGCACTGATTGTAGCTGAGAATCCAATAGATTGAGGAGAGTCATGGTATGGTGCATAAGGGCAATAGTTCTTTCTATCCACAGCGGTCATAGCACTGGCAACTGCATCTGACTTAATTATTCCATTTCCTGAAAATGTATAGCCTCATCACAACATGAAGAAACTTACTTGCTAAACCACACTATTTGGAGGATACAAATCAAGAAGCCTGACGTGCAAATGAACAAGCAATATAGATTGAAATAGACTATAAATATAAAGCAGCAACTATGGAGGTAACTTTATACAGCCCAGATTAACTTAGTTGATGTTTACCTCTTAGATTTCTCACCAAATCAGCATTGCTCACTCCATGACTTCTCCAAGCCATGATTGTCAATATTGTCGTGAACACTAAAAATCCATGAAACTCAATTTCCATAGATTTACAGCGCCATAGTACGAAAGTTATTTTGTCTAGCTGCAGCTAGAATTAATTAACTTTCTACGGTATTTTTAAGATTAATTCAAATCCATTCAGCCAAGATAGAGTTACACAAAATCACAATAATCATCATCATCAGTCGTTGATTAGATTTAGGAGTGACTAGTGAGTAGGAGCAGCGTTGCCAACTCAACAACAGTAAATGTCGCTGTCACGCTGGTGAAAAGTCGCTAGATATCGCTAAATGAGTAAAATTGAAAAAGTCGCTAGAACTCGCTAGATTTTTTATCAATTAATTACTTTCTTGGGTTAAAAACTGGATTTTTTCACGCCATCAACTATTTTTTGCACTGGCAAGGACTGCTGAGTGCATTTTAAGTTCACTTTTTTCTTGTGTTTTTTGGTTTCAGCGTGTTTTTTTATGTCACTTATTTTGGCATAGAACTCGGTTTGACAGTAACGACACATACCTTTAATATCATTCCCTTGTACAGGAGCCAGCCATCCTCTACATTCAGGAGAATCTTCCCATTCCTTTTTATACTTTTGGCTATAAACTTTCTTCTTTACCGGTAATTCCATTATCGGTAACTCACTAAACACTAATAAAACGCATAAGGTTATTTGTTTGAGACAAATGTTCGATTACGTTATTATTTCGCTAGCAAAGCAACAGACCATATCAGATTTCTTATAAGGAAGTGAATGACGGATGAATAATAACAAAACCAAACATGAGAAAGGGATTCCCCTACTAGCACGATGATTGACGGTAGGTACTATACCTACCTATGCCTTTTAGTCATTCTTGAGTTGGCAACAAATTAAGCCAAATAAACAAAAACGGATCTTATTTCAATGGAATAGAGTACATATTAGTATGTACCTACAGAAGAAAACGATGGATATTCGTTTATTAAGTCAGTAATTATTTGATAAATACCACTATAAAAAAGTCGCTAAGAAAGTCGTTAAATTATTTTTGTCGCTAAAAGCCATCAAAATGTCGCTTTTCATGCGAAAATGTCGCTGAATCTAGTGACAAAGTCGCTAAGTTGGCAACGCTGAGTAGGAGTGAGGCATATATATCGGAACAGGTAAAAATAACAGGTATTTTAAAACAACAGCTTGGAACTGTTGTCTAAACCACTGAGAACCTGTTCCAGTTCCATTCCACAACAGCCCGAATCTGCCGAAACATGCGTCTCTTTATTCTAGCTTATGGAGATTACTTTTGTTAGAAGGAGACGCCACGCACGGAACATGTGAGGCATATATATCGGAACAGATAACAAAATAACAGGTGTTTTAAAATAACAGCTTGGAACTGTTGTCTAAACCAACCAATGAGAGCCTGTTCCCTGCCTGTTCCAGTTCCAGTTCCATTCCACAACAGCCCGAATCTGCCGAAACATGCGTCTCTTTATTCTAGCTTATGGAGATTACTTTTGTTAGAAGGAGACGCCACGCACGGAACATGCTCTTCTCTATTCTAGCTTACGCATCTTACCTTTGTTAGAACGAGATAGCCTGTTACAAGCAGAGAACAGGTGTTGCGTTCGGAAAATACTATGTTGCATGCAATACAACCAGCTGTTATTTTGGAACAGGTTTTTGGAACTGTTGTTTTACTGGAACTGGAACAGGCGGAACAGGTTTCTTATTTTACCTGTTCCAACCCACTCCTACTAGTGAGGCATATATATCGGAACAGATAAAAATAACAGGTATTTTAAAATAACAGCTTGGAACTGTTGTCTAAACCAATGAGAGCCTGTTCCGCCTGTTCCACCTGTTCCAGTTCCATTCCACAACAGCCCGAATCTGCCGAAACATGCGTCTCTTTATTCTAGCTTATGGAGATTACTTTTGTTAGAAGGAGACGCCACGCACGGAACATGTGAGGCATATATATCGGAACAGATAACAAAATAACAGGTGTTTCAAAATAGCAGCTTGGAACTGTTGTCTAAACCAATGAGAGCCTGTTCCAGTTCCATTCCACAACAGCCTGAATCTGCCGAAACATGCGTCTCTTTATTCTAGCTTATGGAGATTACTTTTGTTAGAAGGAGACGCCACGCACGGAACATGCTCTTCTCTATTCTGGCTTAGGCATCTTACCTTTGTTAGAACGAGATAGCCTGTTACAAGCAGAGAACAGGTGTTGCGTTCGGAAATGTCAGGCTCATTTCTTACAGAAAAAATTTTTTAATGCGCCAGCTTGATTAGTAAATGTCATGTTTTTTGTAAAAATTCAAATCTCAAGCTGTCAGTCCTAAGCCTGTTAGGCATGAAGGATGGTTTTCATTTCAGGAACATACACTGAAACTGTTCTTCTCCTCAGCACCTGTTACCTATATTTCTACTCATACTATGTTGCAAGCAACACAACCAGCTGTTATTTTGGAACAGGTTTTTGGAACTGTTTTTTACTGGAATTGGAACAGGCGGAACAGGTTTCTTATTTTACCTGTTACAACCCACTCATAATTAGATTCAATTAGATTAGTGACATGACATTGACACTGGCAAAACTGTTCTTCGAAATGACGGAAATTACTAGATGACAGTGCCATAGCAGCAGACGACGAGGGAGGGAGGAGGATTTGTAATGCTTTTGTTAAAAAAAAAGATTTTTGTTTCATTCTTCCCAGCGTTGCCAGAATGTTAGCGTTGTAACATATAACGTTACTTTTGACCCTCTAAAAAAAATCTCTAAAAATTCCCTTAAAAAAAAAACCAGCAAACCACAAATTACAAATTATTTATTCACAAAGAAATAACATGACAGATACAGAGTCCAATGCGTTAAATCTAGAAATTAAGATAAACTTATAATATTACACATGAAAAACAAGGCCATAGAACCAAAAATATAAACATTCAGAAGTTACTTACAAGAAATAAAAAATAAGGGCAAAGCCTATAAAACAAAAATAAAAACATACTTAACTCTTATTTTAACGAGAGAATTCTAAATAATTTACTTATATTATATAAAAATCATTACTTGAGTACCTAGCACGTTAAGTTACTATATAGTTATCTATGACTTCTGACTAGAGAGTGGCTGAATCGGTGTAACAGGTGTCACTACTTGACGCTATTTACCACGGTAGCAAGGAACTAGGTTCCTCACAGTAACCTAGACATGCATTTTCCAGCGTTCGCCATCTATCATAAAAAATATCGCAATCTGCGTTCCTTGTGACTAGAGCATTTAGGTGTCGCTGTGCGCGGCAGACTGCGGATTGCTGGCGCGGATGACTGCGGATTGCTACCACAAAAACATAATCGTGAAACAGAAGGCATCCAAGAATGTTTTTGTTTTCAGGTAATATTAAAGGCTTGTATCGTTTGCCACATAAAGTAATACTCGTCTATTTGTGTGTATTATGGTAATGTTACTTTTCTCGTGAAAATGTTACTTTTTGAGCTCTCTCATGTTAAAATTGACTATCTGCAACTGCAACTGGCAACACTGTATCTGCCTGCCTGTGCCTGCTTCGCTTCTGAGCGCCTACCTCAGCAGAGAAGAGGGATCCTTAGGTACCTTTTATTTATTTTCTGGTTGAAGCACGGTTTAGTTGATAATGCGATCACAGTTCTATGCCAGAATCGTAGATTATGTTTGTTTAAGTAGTGTAGGTAGAAAAGTCTAAGATTCTACACGCTTACAAAATAATTATGGTGTGTGACGGACCAGATCCTCCTGAATATAATCCCCAGGAGTTGTGTCCCCCTCCGAGGCATGAGCTGGTAAATGGAAATGGAGAAGATAGTGATGATGAAAATGAACACATTGGCTACGAGCCGCTACCGCAAGGACCAGAGGCTGTGCACTCGGACTCCGACAGTGACAATGACGCTGATGTAAGCCCATTTTCTATATTATTCTATTTTCTATATAATTGTAAGGTACTTAAAGGTAATGCAACAGGGGTGTTGCATTACCTCTATGTACCTTACAATTTATAAAGCACACTGAATTTTCACATCACACTAATTCGTTGGTGTAATCAAAAGCTCAGACTAACAAACAAAAGTCAATAATTTTTTTTTACTTTCTTGCAGAGCCTAGAAGGACCTACCAGTGAGGTCCCGCCCATAGAGAGTATGGAGGTAACTTTAACTAGAAATGTCTGGAATGCTCCAAGGCCTGCGGAAGATCCTATTCAGATGGACAATGAACGAGCACAACAGGTCAATAAAACATCACCATCATCATAATGTCATTTTTTACAAAACTATTTTTTATCCAAAATATAAGCTTTGGATTGATATTGATACTTCATTGATGCTATATTTCAATTGTTTTAATAAGATAGTATTCAAATATTTATTTATTTATTTTATCGGTAGTAAATGAGCTGCTATTGTTGATACACAGCTACACCACAAAGTGAGCTCACTCCTCCCAAAAGCGCAGTTTTGGAAGGAGTTGCAGATATAGCCAGTACATCCTGATGCATGATGGAGTCTAAATGCGAATACAGGTGTCTTTACACAAGGTAAATCACAGTGTTGAAATTGTCTCTAATTATAATTTGTCATTTTTAGGTAATGAGTGCTATGGCAAACTTTGCACTCCCTCAAGCATCAATCCCGGAGTGGGCGCAGAGCATTACAGAAGACCAGTGGAAACAGACACTCAACGATCAAATAGAAATAATAAAGAATAGCACCTGAGGATAATCATTATGTAAATATTCCATTACTTATAATCTTATTATTACTTAAAGAAGAAACAATAATACCTAAGAAAAAAATATTCCAAAATACAAAATAAGCATAATTAGTATAATCAAATGTCGTGCTTATTAACAATTTTTAATTGAAAACTGCACTACCTATATTATTATTATTATGTAAATGTGATAAACATCTTTGTTCATAATTTTTTTTTTGTATGATTGGTTATAGATAACAAATTGGCCAAATTTGAAGTACATACAATATTTGTCAATAAATCGCAAGTATACTATTGGCAAATCTGTAAAAAAAAACAAATGCAATAGTAGGTATAATTTTTAGGTTAAGTATGCATGTGTGTGAACAACAATAATTATTCTACTTCGAATTTAGACGTGGTATAGTAAGTTATTTTAGCAGCATTTACTATGCCATGAATTACAGCTTGTTCCAGAATTATCTTACTTCAAAATTAGTAATAACTACACCAGCGTATTTTTTGTGAAGAAATATTAAAGAAAAATCCTAAATAAATACTACATAATGTATGTACTGTCAATACACGCATTATTATTAAATGAATAGAATAAAAATATTGGATAATTGTATATTTTTATTATTAAACCTTACTCAAGCTGTTGGATCAAAAATAACAGCACTGAATGTCACTAGCCTGGTTTGCTCATTTCTTATGAACATGTAAAATGGGGAATCAACATAGAATAGTTTAGCTGTGCGTGCCAAAATCCCCGCAGTAGCTGCTACAGCCTCAGTCCCAAATTCTATGAACAAAACACAATATTACACAAATGGTATAGGTAAATAAGAAACTTCACAATTTTAAATTCAACAAATACATAGGCATAATTTATCTAGGTACGTAATACTTTTATGTATAAACGTCTAAAAAACAGGCGACACGGCGCAGTTCGTAGTAGCCGGGCTACTTACTGCCTTCTGCGCCGTAGGCCGTGGGTTCGATCTCCACCGAGAACATATATTTGTGTGGTGAACAGGTTTGTTATCTGTCTGGGTGTTATAGGTAATGTATTCTAAGTAGGTATGTAATAAAAAAATAAATGTAATCGGCTATCAGGTTCCCATCGTAAAAGCGCTGCTAAGTTTGAGGCTAGATAGTGTTGTGTGGATTGGTCATAATATTTATTTATATATATAACTCTATGTAACTAAATGTATAAGCATAATTAAAATAGCGAAGCCGCGGACGGTTGCTAATAAGGTGGTCCAAGTATCAACCATCTCGTACCTATCTTTAAAATAAAAATAGTGTAACCATGATAGTTTCAAAAGTTATATCTTTAAAATAAGTCAACTGGTACCTACCTGACCTTTTCTTCATAGAATTGAATAACAATACGGAAAAAACCATTGTTCTCGTCATCACGGCTAGCATGACAATATGTATAAAACGAGGACGTATCTGTGCAGGTAAATCCTCATTGCAAATCTGTATTGTGTTTTCAATGAGTAAAATATGTTGGAAAGTAGATAGCACATTATTTCATCATCATCAGTCTGAGTCATCGAGACCACCCACGAACATTTCCAAGAAGAACGGGCTTAGGTTTTAGTATTTATCTATTCTAGCAGTAGTGGACTTCTTCAGGCTGATGAAGTCCACTACTGCTAGAATACATACATATTATTCTGAGTTAGGTTACGTTGCTTAGTTTTCGTTATTAATGGATCCTTACCATTTATCGTCATTCTCACATCATGTAACACAGAGTCCACGTGCATTCCTGGATTAGGCAAGTTATTCAACAACTCTTTCAACCCTTTGCTATCTACTTCTTTGTCTGAATTAATTCGAGAAATTATTTCTACTTCAGTCTTATTTGGAACCGAGTTTGTATCCACCATTAGTCCGAAATTAGCATCTCCCGGTGTAAATAAAGACTGTATCCCGAGGGCTTTCAAAGACTTGTCCAGTTTAACTTTGCTCTGAAGATCCATTTTTGGGAATCTTATAACTGATTTCATTTTCACCATCTGTTTTATTAATTTGTCTATTTTTGCGTAATCGAGACGATCCATTACATTGAACAGGCTTATTTGTTTAGGGAAGATAGGTTTCAATGCATACATTGTCGTGATACTATCGTTGTACGGAAGTGCA
The DNA here is from genome assembly GCA_947578465.1 of Thera obeliscata. NCBI lineage: Eukaryota > Metazoa > Arthropoda > Insecta > Lepidoptera > Geometridae > Thera > Thera obeliscata. The sequence goes on from OX387927.1 coordinate 5,314,923, forward strand.
ACCATATGCAGCCCTGAAAAAAAAAACTTATTTTAGTTGAATTGTGGGCATATTTATTTTGTTACTAAGGCCACCCTATTCAATTCATTTATTTAACGAAACATGGGGTCACCTAAAGTTATTGTGTTGAGTTAAAATATTATCAGACAGCCTTACGGCATGCTAAATATTTTACCAAATAAAAATAAATACTGAGTAACATACTCAGTCCGAGGGTTTTATAATCATAATTTACAATAATAGAAAAAATAAAAAAATGCGTAAGCACTTGCATAAAATTCTGTTAAGTAAATAAAATTATCGTGGATAAGCTCAGTAAGTCTCACCATATTCCTCAGATAGTATGTAATTAAATGAACCCATATTTAACATTTGGTCGGCTTCTAAGACTTCGTTTGCAGACTTCGTAAAGTTCATTCTAAAACAAGCGATCAAAGCTTTAATAAGTTCTATTTCTGAGGGTGGTTTGACCAACTCTGTGGAGGTGAAACCCATAGAAAATTAAACGCCATAAAAGTTAACCTCTTCACTTCACTTGATAAATATCATTCATAATCTTACTTAATCGTATACTCTGGTAAAAAAGGGTGTAGCCACTGGCCACGGAAGTATAGTGCGCTCAGTAACGCCACTTTGGTTTCCTCTGGAAGTGGCTTGAGCAGAAAGTTCTCGAGCTTTCCCTGGGTGTGCAAACTCACCCATCTGAAACAATTATAGGTATTCCTCCTTTAATTATTATGAAATCGTGTGGTCCCGTACGCAGTGACATTCGCGTTAATTTTGTCTTCAAAAGATCGGCAATGCTAGCTGCTCGTAACAAAGCCATATAGGGAACCTCATTTTGTTCCCATAAGTACGCGAACTTGCGCACTAACTTTAAGTTTTACACTTTAATTTTTCTCATAGGTACTTTCTGCATGATGCCTGCAGAGAATTCATCCACGCATGTAGGATGGCAACTTACTTTGTGGAATATTCTCCCTTCTGAGGACCTTCTCAGAGACTAGCATGGGGTTCTTCAAAAAGGGCGTTTTAAAATGTTAGAAGGGTCAGCAGCGCGCCTGTTATGACTAATGTTGCAAGCGTCCATAGGCCGTATACTTATTTGCCTACTTGTATAAAAACATTATGTTTACTTACGTATTAATGATGTCCTTCACAACTACACTCTGCTTGAAGTCGACGTTGACGGCGTCTCCATTATAGACTCGGCCGAGGTACTCCCGGAACAGGCCTCGGACCTTCGCGCCGGCATCCACGAACATGGCGTCAGCATACAGTGTTTTTGAAGAACTACCCTCAGCGTTTAACTGGTGCAGTAAATCACCAAGGTGCTCGTGATTTTTGCGGTTTTTAATTACATCTGTTGATTAATAATTGACATGTCTCTATAGGAAGAAGAAAATCTTCTTTAAATTGTTTATTATTTAAGCTTAGTAAATAGCGTGCGAGGGCAGGATAAAAGGTAACAAGAGGATAACGCAACATCTGCGCATTTAGCACGCGCCCTCCACGGCCGCGGAGGCTCGCTACGGCTTTTGCAAAACCAGTTTTTTTTTGGGTCATCTTTAGTACCTTCAGAAAATCCTAGTACACGTGCCAATTCGTTGAATGTCTTCCCAACAGTTCCCAAAAGAGTCATAGATAGGAGGCCTGTTGAAAAAAAATGAGGCAGGTAAGTGGGTATACGTGTACCTAAGTATTTAAGTATAACTTAATGCTATACAATTTGACATGTCGTCATAGAGACGTTTTGTATTTCGACACTAATAGTTTTATTAGTAATTGTAAATTGACTAGAGGTACTATGTCCTTAAGTAAACGTAGTAAAATAACTATTGCTAAATTGTTAGCATTTAATATTTTTGATCCTGTTATAAGTACTATAACACAGTTCACCGACAAGTCCCCAGTTAGTAGCAGTACTAATATGGGTGAACAAGCTTTGGGGCCTATTGCCCAACATTTAAACTAGTGTCCTCGACAATGGGAAGTCCAGGCACTTTAAATGTCGTACACCAAAATATGCAAGGGCTTCCCAGCAAAGTTTTAGAGTTAGAACTATTTATGAATTGTTTCAGTGTAGACATCATGTGTATTACAGAACACTGGATAGTAGAACTAGAGTTACTCCCTTTTTATGAAAAATATAGTATTGTAAGCTCTTTTAAACGAAAGAACGCTATGCGAGGTGGTTCTTTAATTATTGTAAGCAATCAATTGAAATGCAAAGAGCGTAAAGACATTGCAAATCTCAGTATCGAGAGGACTGTTGAGCTGTCGTGTGTGGAGCTGGAGCGGCACATAGTTGTGAGCGTTTACCGTCCCCCGGACGCGGATTTCACCTTGTATGAATCCACTATGGAAGATGTACTGCGTAAAATCTTTAACTGTAATAAAGCCGTAATAATCTGTGGAGATTTTAATGTAGATATCCCAGTTCACCCTCTTTCTGAGAGGCTGCTAAATTTGTTTAAATGTTTTGACCTACACTGCTTGTTTCAAGATCCAACAAGGGTGACACTAACAACAGCCACCTGTCTTGACAATATTTTTAGCAGTCATGAGCCAGTAAGTAAATCAGTAGTTAGGCATTTTAGTTCAGATCACTACGGTCATAGCGCTAAATTTGCTTATAAAATTTTAGATAAACACGAGATTTTCACCCACCGGCCTATCACAGAGAGCCGTATTAAAAAGTTTCAAACCAATATTGAACTGAAAGTGTCCCTCATGCCTTGTCTGACTGACCCGAATGATCTTTTCTCCAACTTATCAAATTTAATTAATGATGAACATAAGGATACGTTTAAACTTAAAACATGTAAAGCTAGTGTTAGTGTCGCGTTCGCTGACTGGGCCACCCCAGGTATTTACAAAAGTAGGAATACATTATATGAGCTGTATGCTGCTAGGGAATCAATGCTCAATGACCCAGCATTTATTCTACATATTAAAAACTACTCTAAAGCATTTAAAAGAGCTTGTCACGCAGCAAAATCATTGCATATCAAAAGAAAAATTGAAAAATCCACAAATAAAATTAAAGCTACCTGGAAAATAGTCAATAATGAGACTGGCAAATCAAAACTCCGTAATAAAAAAATTCATTTGAAAGTAAACAATAATCTTTTGACAACAAACATTGAAGTAGCCAACGCGTTTGATAGTTTCTTTTCCAGTATCCCTAAAGTAGTGACATCGTCTTTAAATTCCTCGGCCTCTGGTGCGATGGCATTGTTAGAGTCTAGTGTTAAAAAATGTAATAATATCTTTAGTTTTAAATACATTAATGCTGACAAAATCGTGAAGACATTTAAATCGTTAAACATTAAAAATACTGAAGATTTATGGGGAATGTCTACAAAACTACTCAGTACTATTATAACTGATATTGCACCGTGTCTAGCGTATATTTTTAATAGATGTGTTGATGAGGGTGTTTTTCCTGATTTAATGAAACCTAGTAAACTCATTCCCCTGTTCAAATCTGGAAATGCAAATGACCCTGCTAACTATAGACCTATCTCAGTATTGCCTACGCTAAGTAAAATATTTGAGAAAGTTATTCTTACTCAGTTGTTATCACATTTTAACCTAAATGGGATACTTCATAGCCACCAGTTTGGATTTACGAAAGGTCGATCAACGACTGATTCTGGTATTCTACTCTTAAAGCACATATATGATGCCTGGGAAAACTCACAAGACGCGATTGGGGTATTCTGCGATCTTTCCAAAGCTTTTGACTGTGTAAATCATGCTACATTAATATCTAAACTTAAACATTACGGCATTCTAAATCGCTCTATTGACCTAATACAATCGTACTTGACTGATAGAGTCTTTAAAGTTGATGTGAGCGGTGAGAGATCTTCTGGGTCAGTTATTGACATGGGGGTGCCACAAGGTTCGATATTAGGTCCTTTCTTGTTTCTAGTGTACGTAAATGACCTCCCTTTTTTTGTTAAAAAACTATGTGAAATAGTACTATTTGCTGACGATACCTCATTAATTTTTAAAGTTGATAGATTGAAGGCTAATTACGATGACGTTAACGCATCTCTGTCGCAAATACTTAACTGGTTTAACGTTAATAATCTTTTACTTAATGCTAAGAAAACCAAGTGTATTAAGTTTACCTTACCAAATGTGACTCTCCGGCCAACTAATATTATACTTAATAGAGAGTCACTTAACCTTGTAGATTCTACTATCTTCTTAGGACTTAATCTTGACAAAAAATTGCAGTGGGGACCGCAAATCAAAGCACTTGCTGCCAGACTAAGTTCGGCTGCATATGCAGTTCGGACTATAAGATGGCTCACTGATGAAGCTACAGCTAGGCTAGTTTACTTCAGCTACTTCCATAGTGTTATGTCTTACGGTATCCTTCTCTGGGGGAAAGCAGCTGATATTCAAACTATATTCGTTTTACAAAAAAGGGCCATACGTGCCATCTATAAAATGAAATCACGAGACTCATTGAGGGAGCGATTTAAGGAAATTAATATCCTCACAGTAATTTCACAATATATATATGAAAACTTACTGTACACTCACAAACACATCTGTAGCTTTCAGAAAAATTGTGATTCACATAATATTAACACTAGAAATAAAAATAAACTTTATATTCCCAAATTTCGTTTACAGAAGGTAAATGGGTCTTTTATGGGGAACACTGTACGCTTCTACAATAAACTTCCGGAAAATGCAACTAAGCTTCCAATTCGGAAGTTTAAAGCCTATATTAAGAGTAATTTGATAAAGAAAGCGTACTATACTCTAGATAGCTATATGAATGATAAATATGCGTGGCCCGATGTCCCGGTCACTCTACCCATAGGAAGCTAGTGTAGCGTTACCATTGTACACATAGCTAGCTACATGCATATTGTTTATGTTTTAAAGCTTATAAATACGTGACCGCGCGACAAATTTGATACTCTACCGTAAGACAGTCTATCGGAACACTCGCTCCTAGCGCGGTCACGCTAACTAACTGTAATAATTATTCGTTTTATGTTTAATTAAAAGAACACATTCAAATATAAATCTTATTATTTAGCAAACATCTTCCACACAAAATATACGGAGATCAAAAAGCTAAATTGGTGACCCCGACGTGAACATTTTTTCTGGTTTAAATTCACGTATTATGTGATAACCAGTAAAAGTGTACTAATTAAACGTGAAAGTGCAAGTGACTATTTTAAATTAAATTCAGTGGTTTGTGCCAAGTAGTAGTTTTACAATAACTACCACCTCCGATCACACCGAGCTTAACATGGAGCATGGACCGGAGGACGCGGCGTACGCAGCGCAGGCGCAGCCATCCACCGACAGCCTCATCACTGCTGTCACTATCAGCTCCAGGATATCCACCTTCTGGACCAACCAGCCGCGACTCTGGTTCCACCAATTCGATGCCATAGTCGCGCCACAGAAAGCAGGTGACTTGCACAAGTTTCAGTTAGTTATAGCTAAGCTGGGTAGGGACGAGTTAGCGCAAGTAAGCGACATTTTAGAGAACCCACCCTCAGAACATAAGTATGACTGTATAAAGGCCCGCCTCATATCAGCTTACGAAGAGTCGGAGACCAAGCAGCTCCAAAATCTGCTCACGGAAATCGAACTCGGCGACCAAAAACCATCGCAACTACTGCGGCGGATGCGCGAGTTAGGTCGCAATAGAGTACCAGAATCTACTCTCAAAATATTATGGGTGAACAGACTACCACAAAGTGTACGGCCCGTAATTACTGCATGCGACACGGTTGACCTTGAGCAGGCGGCCAATATTGCCGATAAAATTATAGAAACTATGAGACCTGTGGATGTGTTCCAACTCCAAACACCATCATCATCATCATCGACGTCTGTAACAGAGCAGCTAAAAAAATTAACGCTCGAATTAACCGCTTTGAAAAATAAATTCAACCAAATGGATAACGAGCGGCGAGAAGGCGGTCGATCAAAGGAGCGTAATACTCGTAGTACCAGCAGATCACATTCACGCGGTAGAGGTAATTTCATCAAATATCAGAATCAAACTGCTGTTCCTGGTGACAGCGACTTCAAATGCTACTACCATTTCATATATGAAGATAAAGCCACCAAATGTGGTCACGACCAATGTTGCAAGAAAAGGTCGTTAAACTAGAACAGGCCACTAATGCGGCGAGTTTAGTTGCCGATCACACATATCGCCTCAGTGTTACGGATTATAAGTACGGCTACCGTTTTTTAATTGATACCGGTGCCGACGTATCCGTACTTGCGTGCAAAAAACGCCCAAACCAACAACCAGACGACTATACACTATATGCTGCGAATGGAACGCCAATATCAACATATGGAGTGAAAACATTAACTCTAGATCTTGGCCTACGGCGCCCAATGCGTTGGACATTCATACTAGCAGACGTACAACGGTCAATCATCGGAGCAGATTTCCTAGCCAAAAATCAACTATTAGTTGACCTACACGGCAGAAAACTAATAGATAAGCTGACCAACATTTCCAAGAATATACAAGCTATTTCGGATAATTTCCCTACCATAAAAGTCGTCAATACCACAGATAAATACCATACACTACTGTTGCGGTATCCCGATATAACTAAACTAGAATCATTCAAATCGATTCCCAAACACAATGTGCAACACTATATTTGCACAAAGGGCGCACCCGTATATGAGAAAGCGCGACCCTTAAATCCAGCCAAATACAAAGCAGTGAAAGAAGAATTCGAACGAATGATGGAGTTGGGTATATGTAGACCATCTACTAGCCCATGGGCAAATGCACTACACGTCGTCAATAAAAAAAACGGAGAATTACGTCCGTGCGGCGATTATCGTCGATTAAATGCAATAACAGAACCCGATAGATATCCAATACCAAGATTAATGGATTTCACATACATTTTAAGGGATAAAACAATCATGTCTAAAATTGACATACGACGCGCATACCACCACATACCCATCGCACCGGAGGACATTCCTAAATCAGCAGTAATAACCCCCTTCGGATTATTTGAATTCTTAAAAATGAATTATGGTTTACGCAATGGGGCGCAAAGCTTTCAACGCTTCATAAACAACGTCATGAAAGACACAAGAAATACTTTCTGCTATTTAGACGATATATTAGTCGCTTCCGAAAACGAGGAAACGCATTTAAAAGATCTTGATGAAATATTCAAACGACTAAATAAATTCGGCATAACAATAAACAGCGGAAAATGTGAGTTTGGCAAAAAGGAACTACTATTCCTCGGCTACCACGTCAGCTGCAATGGCATCAAACCGAACCAAGAAAAGGTAAATGCCATAACAGACTATTCGCAACCCGAAACTATCCAGGAACTAAGACGATTTCTTGGACTCATCAACTTTTACAGAAGCAGTATTCCTAAAGCAGCCGAAGTACAATCTGTGTTAGAAAAATACTTACACAATTCTAAGAAGAACGATAAAACTAAAATCGTGTGGACATCAGAAGCCATAGACGCGTTCAACAAATGTAAACAATTAGTAAGCGAAGCGGTACTACTAGCCCATCCAGATTCATCAGCAAGTTTAGTGCTAATGACTGATGCTTCAGACAGCTGCATGGGAGCCGCACTACACCAATCAATCAACGGTGAACTTCAACCACTAGGTTTTTATTCAAAAAAACTCACTACAGCTCAAACTAAATACAGTACCTACGACAGAGAACTTTTGGCGATCTTCATGGGTATTAAGCATTTTCGTTATATCATAGAAGGACGAAATGTTACTGTAGTGACTGACCATAAACCTCTTACTTTCGCCCTAACAAAAAAAGAGTCGAAATCCGATTCACCAAGACGCTTACGTCAACTTGATTTTATCGCGCAATTTTGTAATGAAATAAAGTACATAAAAGGAGAAATGAATGCTGTTGCTGATTTCTTATCAAGAATAGAGGAAATCAATTTACCTGATATCTTCGATTATGAACTGCTGTACCAGAACCAGATCGAAGATGCAGAGTTACAGGAGTTAAGAAATAAAAATAATTTACAATTTAAATCGATTATCATACCATACTCGGAACGAGAACTAATATTTGAAATATCAACATCGCAAGCTCGTTTATACCTACCTACAACATTCCGAGAACAAGCTCTCTTATGTACTCATGGACTAAGCCACGCAGGAGTAACTGCAACAAGACGCCTTATTACACAACGTTATTTTTGGCCCGGCATGAACCATGATGTCGCTAAATTTGTACAAAAATGCATAAAGTGTCAAAAATGTAAAGTCCAAAGACACACAATTACACCACTTGGAGAGTTTGAAAATTCAAATCGATTTACTCATGTTCATATTGATATTATTGGACCATTGATACCCTCAGAAGACTTCACGTATTGCCTCACCATCATAGATCGTTTCACTAAATGGCCTGAAGTCATACCCATTAAGGATATCACAGCCGAAACAATAGCAAATAAATTTGTAGAGCATTGGATTTCAAGATTTGGCTGTCCAGTAAAAATAACAACTGATCAAGGTAGACAGTTCGAATCTCAACTTTTTACACAATTAACAAAAAGACTAGGCATAGAAAAAATCCACACTACAGCATACAATCCTAAAGCAAACGGACAAGTAGAGCGTATGCATCGCACACTTAAAGCATCCGTCATGTCACGCTGCGACAACTCTAATCAATGGGTGAGAGAGCTACCTATGGTACTTTTAGGTCTTAGATCAACTATAAAAGAGGACATAGGATTTAGCCCAGCGCAAATGACCTTTGGAATGCCTATCCGTCTACCAGGAGATTTTTTCGTACCATCAGAAACACATATTAATGATGCTGAGTATACACGTAATTTAATGGAAACATTGGCTACAATACAATCAAGTGCAAGAAAGCAATCGGATCATAGAAAAACTTTTATACATAAGGATCTCGCAACTACGGACTACGTCTTTGTTAGAAGAGAAGTGAAAAAATCACTAACTCCACCGTATGAGGGACCCTTTAAAGTAATAGAACGGAACCCTAAATTCTATACAGTTCAAATAGGTTCTCGAAAAGTCGTTATTTCGCTAGATAGGCTCAAACCAGCTTACGCTATTAACTACACACCTAGCAACGCGACCCCAGAAACAATAGTTTCACAGAGTCCGACACTTGTTGAAACAACAATGCCACTAAGTAACCCAAATAAAACACCTCGGCTACCTGATGAAATGGGTCCGCCGAAATCTGATGTGAGATCAACAGCTCCAGTCATAACGAGATCCGGTCGCACAATTAAGAAGACTGTGCGGTTTGATATTTGACTCTAGCTTATCAAGTGCTCACTATTACCAACAGCGAACAATACCGAGGTTATAAACAAAGATCATTCAGGACTACTCATTCACGCACTTGGGAACAAAGGGACTGGCCTATTTACAGCTACTGTACACTTCAAAAGTCAGCACCTTGTGCCAGCCGCGTAACGCACTCAGCAGGGGTGCCATGTTACCACTTGACATCGGCGGCGGTCAACAAAAAGTGTTCAAGTATAGTATAAACAGTGATTAACAATAACAAAAGTGCAGTGCGCGTTTAAGTATCTTTGTTCTAAAAAGAGACCTTTTGTTTATCAAAACATTAGCCACAGTGTACGCTATAATTACCATGAACTCTATATCACTTTAAGTATTAATATTTTTAGTAGGAATATTTTTATGAGATATGTTTAAGTCGAACAATGTTTAACTATAATCAAGTTAGTTTGTATTTGTAACAAGTTTACAAACTTTAAATTTTTATTTTATATACCTACTTTTAAAATTATCTTATAATTTTTTTTTTATGTGGGATGTAGATGTAGCGTTACCATTGTACACATAGCTAGCTACATGCATATTGTTTATGTTTTAAAGCTTATAAATACGTGACCGCGCGACAAATTTGATACTCTACCGTAAGACAGTCTATCGGAACACTCGCTCCTAGCGCGGTCACGCTAACTAACTGTAATAATTATTCGTTTTATGTTTAATTAAAAGAACACATTCAAATATAAATCTTATTATTTAGCAAACATCTTCCACACAAAATATACGGAGATCAAAAAGCTAAATGTATGCAATTTGCAATGTCTGTACCTACTATTTAATATCTTATTTTTATATCTGTGTAGATACTTTATTATAACTTTGAAGCGTAGCATGTGCTGTCTTTGAAACTTTTGCTTTTGTATAATTACATTGCATACGTCTGACTAAGTGAAGTGGCACCACACTGGAACTTCACTGCTATTATTTTAGACTATTTTTGATTTGTAAAAGGATCATATAAAAAAACGGTAGGAACCGAGACGTAGTTTGTTGCCTGTTCTTCTACGCTTGGTCTCGTGGAACTGGCACCTAGACTCACCTAGCTTTAAGACGTTTCAAAGTGATTCTTGTATCGTATTGAATAAACGCTTATTGAATTTGAATTTGAATTTGACCTATGTACGGCAAAATAGGAAAGCCACTATTATTCGTCGAGACGCATCTACGGTCTAGCTGACTCTAGCTAAACATTTTGTGTGGGACATGGGACAGACAGCCCGCGTTCTATCAGGTGGGCCGCATACTTGTTAGCTTATTAAAAAGCTTTTAACAAAAGGGCACAGGCCATCTGCTTTATTGCAAGGACAATGTGCAAAATGTAAGGTACCTACCTACCAATAGGCTTCTAGCGCACTACGAAAAACACATAAATAAGTAGGTTCTTAATAAAATAAAACAGGTAGTCGGCCAGTAGTAGGTACTCACCAGCAATAGACGTCGGGGATATAACAACATTTTCATTTGTATCTTGTCGCATCATGGTCAGTAGTAATTTATAACCAAATTCATTGACAGCGTTTCCTATCTTTGTTTCGTCAGTGGTAGTGGTGGTGGTGTCATTTTGATTTAAGATCCTAAAAAAAAAGTTTTTCAGCTTTCACACAACCAACTTTAGTTAAGTCAATTCATATGAGGAACTTAACATACTTACATAGTATTAGCAATAGGACAAGTACAAGTTTATAACAATAACCAATCTAGACTTACTCATTCCTTACTGGGTTTTGTAGTTCTGGGTCTTCACATAAAACGTTTGCTGTTATTATGATTAGAAAAAAATATATCCCTTTAAAATCCATCATCTGAAAATATTACTTGTCCCTGGAAAATACATAGGCTCAAAATTAAACTAACTACTACAGTAGGTACCTACCTCACTTTTAGTACTTTTAGTACTTACTTACTTATTTGTGTTTATATTCACACCATTTTTGGGAGGTAACTATTAGTTCTTCAATTAATTTATGAGACCGAGCACACAACGCTACCGCGCGACCACAACAACAGGCGTGTCGATGCATATTGAGATAAACAACCTTGAATATACGTGTACACAACACACAGCTTTCCGAAGATGAATCTATAGATACGCATAACCACTGCCGTCATACCACACAGGCCTGCTGATGCGTGATGATAACCTACAGATTGTGTACATACCCAGCTCGTAGGTATATGAGTGTAAACCGCGAAATCCAAACAGTAAAGCTGCAAAAGGAGTACAAATTTAAAGGAAATAATTTTTACACCATGTTGAACATATTCGTCTGTCTTTTTAGTGTTTGTTGGTTTATTCCCAGCAGACCCCTAGGCTTCGGCCCTAAGTACCTAGAGACTTGCTTCATTATGCACCGGTTCCGGAAATAACCAACCGTTTATGACAGACGCACGAATTCAGACAGATATGGTTTGCATGTTTCCATAAGGTAACGATGATTCCAGGTTCCAGATAAGTGTTGGACTGGCGCTGGTGTCTCCCTTGTTTTTTGTTACCTATTAGGCACGGTGTTGTCGTAAAACATCGTCTAATCTAAGTAACGGTGACCTCAGACTCGTAGGTCGTTCATCTTCACCTCTGAAATACAGGTTTCGCGAAAACGTAAGAGACCACTAATAGTCTAAGATCCCTAGAAGAAGGACCTTCACCGAGCTGGTTATTTAATGAAACGTATTTTATATATAATTAAACATGCCAATAAATATATTCTATATGGGTTGCCTATCAAATTTCAGTCCAGGATAATTATGATTAATTAATAATTATTAAAAAAAAAAAAATTAAACTTTCCACTGGTTTGTTTAATAAACAAATTCTATACCAATCGAAAGTATAGACCCCAGTATTTTTATTCAATAAACATACCGGTGCAAAATGCTAGTATCGATTTTCCTGTTTATATCTGGCTACCCGAGAGTTGTGACCGGAAAAAAATAGGCAACCTAACGTTTGCATATTCTATGGGGTTTAAACTTTCGATTGGTATAAAATTTGTTTAATAAACAAACCAGTGGAAAGTTAAACCTTATTTTTTTTTTAATTATTAATTAATCATATCCTGGACTGAAATTTGATAGGCAACCCATATAGAATATATTTATTGGCATGTTTAATTAAATATAAAATACGTTTCATTAAATAACCAGCTCGGTGAAGGTCCTTCTTCTAGGGATCCTATACTATAAGTACATAATAAATAACATTACTGTTCTTTTCAAAGAGCATAAGGCGCGGCCGCGGCGCAGAGGGGCACCCGCCCAAGGAATTTAATACTCTCTACGAGAGACCCCGCCACTATAAAAAATTGCGAATTAAAGATCGTTATTATCAGCCTGAGAAGTCCACTGCTGGGCATGGGGGTCAAAGTTGCCCGCGTCCGTAGGAGAATACTCTCGTTACCCTACACGTGACCCCTGGGTAGTGCCAAATGGGTAGCAATCTTTCTGGTGGTAGGCTTTGGCCGTGGCTTGTCACCACCCACCGAACGAAACCATTCCGTGAAGCGTTCATCTCGTGTTTCGGAATGCAGTTCGGTGTAGCCAGCGACACAAAGTGGACGTGACAGGTCTGAGCAGTTCCTGCACGGGAAACAGGCGTAAGCGTTTTGGTTACCCAGCAATGCAAATGCGCCGGATGACTAGATTTGGAGGGTAGCGGGATCCGAAGCACGGTTCTCCGCTGGCCGACCGCAGGTTGTAGGGGGCCCAATTAGCGAGCAGCCACTCGTGAAAGGCTGCCCCGCCGCCTCGCGAAAAATCCCAGAGTGCTCCATCGTGCCGGTTGGCGACCGGAAGAGAGGATCCGATGGCCACTCTTGGGGGGGTTCGGGCGTCCCCGCAGTCTCCAGTCTAGTCCTCTATATGTGCAAAAGCTTGCTGAGTGCCACCGAGCTTGCCTGTCCCGCGCCTTGCTCAACTACTGTCTTTCCCCAAACCTAAACACTCACCCATCCTTATGAAAAAGTTTAAAAATAATAAGTTGTGCTTACAGCGGAAGCACGTCCTCTCACTTCAAGTGCACTTCTCCAACATTCGAGGACTACACTCTAATCTCGATCCGGTCCATCACTATCTCGAGACCAATAAGCCGCACTTATTATTCCTTGCGGAAACGCAGATTCAAAGCCCTCCCGACACAGCGTATCTTACATACCCAGGCTATGCACTCGAGCATAAGTTCAAACCCAAATCTGGTGTCTGTCTGTTTGCTCGGGACGATATTTGCTGTCTGCGTCTTCGTGACCTTGAAGAGCCCGATTTTTCAGTCATTTGGGTTTTGGTGGATACTGGCCTAGATAAAATTATCTACGCTGGTTTATATCGATCACACACTGGAGACTTCGAGACAACTAGGTTATTTGACTACATCAGTGAAGCGGCGGATGTGGCCCAAAGACGTTACCCTGATGCTCAACTTGTACTACTTGGCGATTTCAACGCCCACCACCAACAGTGGCTATTCCCCTATCAAGTCACTGACCATGCTGGAATAGAGACCTATAAACTTGCCCTGACCTATAACCTCACACAGCTGGTCGGTGAAGCAACAAGGATACCAGACGTCGAGAGCCACACAGCCAATTGCTTGGATCTTCTGCTGACAAATGAACCGGATCGTCACACAGTGTCAGTTGTGCCTCCTTTGGGTACTTCAGATCACTGCGTGGTGAGGTCTGTGTCGTCATACTCGCCACCGGACACCTCGCCTAGAGGACGTAGGCGAATATGGCGATACAAGTCGGCAGACTGGGATGAGATGCGTCATTTCTTTGCGTCTTATCCTTGGCGGCAGACCTGCTTTTCTTCTTGCGATTCCACGAGTTGTGCTAACGCCGTTACGGAGGTGATTCAAAGAGCTATGGAATACTTTATTCCGTTCTCTGATGCTTCACCTTCGACAAGTACTCGCCCTTGGTTTGGTCCTGCATGTGCTAGCGCAGAAGCGCAAAAACATGTAGCTTACCTTGCCTGGGTTGATGCACGAAACGGCAAAGCCTCTGATACGCGACAGAAGAAGAAAGCCTACAACAAAGCCGCCAAATCCTGCAAAAAGGTGATACGGAAGTCTCGTTTTGATCGAATTGGCCGAATGGGAGCTAAGCTTGCCGCATACCCCACGGGAAGTAAAGCTTTCTGGTCTCTGGCCAAATCGGTCGAAGCGAACTTCAGCCGTCCTTCACTTCCACCAATGTTGAAGCCTGATGGATCACTGGCTCACACTGCGATTGAGAAAGCAAGTCTATTTGCCACTCAATTCGCAGAAAACTCGCGTCTAGACACCGCAGGCGAAACTCCACCTAGCCTTCCTCGATGTGAATCATCGATGCCGGAAATCCGCATCCAGCAAAAGGAAGTGCTCAAAACGTTGCGTAGCCTTGACGTGAATAAAGCCAGTGGACCTGATGGTATTCCAGCCATTGTGTTAAAAACCTGCGCACCTGAGTTGTCTCCAATTCTAACACGACTTTTCCGCCTGTCTCTTGGAACTGGTATAGTCCCCAAGTCATGGAAGCTAGCCAATGTGCAGCCTGTGCCCAAGAAAGGTAGTCGCGCCGACCCTTCAAACTACCGACCTATTTCAGTCACCTCCATACTTTGTAAATGTATGGAGCGTGTACTGAACGGTAAGCTCCTCGCATACCTTGAAGACAATGACCTCCTCAGTGACCGCCAGTACGGCTTTCGCCGAAACCGGTCTACTGGGGATCTTCTTGTGTATGCCACGCACCTCTGGAGTGAAGCCATAGAGAAATGCGGTGAAGCACTAGCGGTTTCACTTGACATTTCAAAGGCATTTGACAGGGTCTGGCATGCTAGCCTTATTGGCAAGCTTTCTGCATACGGACTACCAGCCCAATTCTGTTCTTGGCTTGAAGACTTTCTGAGGGAACGATCCATTCGAGTAGTTATCGATGGCTGCTCGTCGGATCAATTGGCCATTAATGCCGGTGTACCTCAGGGGTCAGTACTATCTGCCACTCTGTTTTTGCTGCACATTAACGACCTGCTCATACCCGGTATCATGGGATATGCAGACGACAGCACAGTAGTGGAAAGATACACTTCTAATGCTCAGGCCAAACAGAATGTGATTCATCAAGAGAGAGAGGCAATGCTGCAGCGCTTGAATTTGAAACTCAAATTGGTGTCTAACTGGGGTGACGCCAATTTAGTCAAATTCAACGCATCGAAAACGCAGGCTTGTCTATTCTCAGCGAAGAAGAGTCAGTTTCTCCAAGCTCCTGTTTTCCGAGATGTACCTTTAGAGATACGGGATCACCTAGACCTCCTTGGTGCCTCACTTACGCCTGCTCTCAACTTTGGCTCGTACATTGAGTCTAGGGCTAAAACAGCCTCCATGAAGCTTGGCATCCTAAACAGGGTAAGGCGGTACTTTACACCGGGACAGCTTCTTAGCCTTTACAAAGCACAAGTCCGGTCTGGTATGGAGTACTGCTGTCACCTGTGGGACGGCTCTGCCAAACACCAACTCGCTGCCCTAGACTCAATTGAACGAAGAGCTTTTAGGCTGATAGGCGAGCAGCACATGGCGCAGGCTAAGATCCAGAGTCTGGCGCACCGTCGCAAAGTTGCTTGCCTATCGATCTTCTATAGGTTACATTCTGGGGAATGTAGTCAGGAACTGCACGATCTCATACCACCATCTCCCTTCCACTATAGGACTAGCAGACGCACGGCTCAGTACCATCCATACCTGGTTAGCATACCACCCATTCGCACTAAGCGTTTTAGCTCCACCTTCATTATGCGAACCTCCAGGGAATGGAACTCATTGCCGACGGCTGTTTTTCCTGACAACTACAATCTGGGCCTCTTCAAGGCAAGAGTGAATAGGTGTCTTCTAGACCATCCTGCTTCATCGTCGGCTACATCGTCGCTTACCATCAGGTGAGATTGTAGCCAAAGGATGTTCTATTTTATGTAAAAAAAAAAAAAAAAAAAAAAAAATAGGGCTCTTTATTTCCAGAAAGAACGATTCTGAGCACTCCTTTTAGCGCTTCTCGCGAACCAAAGTTCGCGAGAAGCGCTAAAAGGATGTCGACGTGGGTGGGTATCCTGTTTCCGAGAAATGACGCCATTAGTTCCGAATGGAAGTGTGGTGGAAACTTGTGTAGTGTGAGTACCCTCAAAACAATAGGCATATACAGAGAATGTTTTTTTGAAAAGGACGGTGATGATGATGACTAAGTCCAAACCAAACAATTAGAACAATAACTGAGGAGGCAGCGGTATAGCTATAGAGGTAATGTGCCGTGTTTCTCACAGTAGTTATTAAGATATCTCACAAAGAGAGAACGGCGGTGACAGCTGCTTCTATCATCGTCTCAGCCCGGTATCACCCACTACTGGGGCCTAATTTTCGGGCCGATCTCGATCATTTTGCTATTTTATTTTATTGCTTCTTTTCGAAGAGAGAATATTTTTAAGTAATTCATCAACGACCTTATCGTAGAAGCTTCGACAGCTACGATACACGGAAAACGTAGAAAAAGTGCGGGGTTGTGCATTGCCAATGTGTATATAAGGGACTTAAAATCTCGGTCGGCCCGAGAATTAGGCCCTGTAGTGGCCATAGAGAGGCCTCCTGCTAGTGTTTCCGGACGGACTGCAAAGTTTACGATGCCGTCGACCCACCGCTCTTGGGATTTCTTATAGTAATTAGAGTAAAATATTTGAAAAGCAACAGGATACAATAAAACACCAGATTTTATCAATCTTTTATAAATATTGGTAAATATAGGTCAAATGTGGTACAATTAAAATCAGAGGAAATATTTTATTAATTTCATATCAAAATGGAAACATCCACACATTATTTTCTACACTTTATCTATCATCCATAAGTTCAACAAAATACAAACTGAAATATTACTAATGAACCTTGAAATACCATAACTATTTTTATAGGAACATAAGTTCATTAAGTATAGAGACAGGAAAGAAAACTTTTGTATCTCTTCCCATCATTAACTCCTAAACTCGTTTAACCAATAACTGAATCTAAATGTTAGATCAATAAATGCAAATTAATTTGTAAGGTTCTCGAAAATAGAAAGCACTTCCTTACGTAATAAACATATTCTCTACAAACTTATCTCTTTACGACATGCGATAGAGTGTAGAAAATTAATACATAAAACCAATAAAACTAGTTTATCATAGTTATACCTAATACATACATGATTAAATTTATTCTAATAAAAAATTGCCTTTCAATGCAACCCATTTACTTTTGGATTTTAAAAGTTTTATTTCTTGTTTTAATTTTTTTTACATAGATTTAGTAAAAATTAATAAATCCTTTGTGGTTTTAGCAGAACGAAATTTATATTCTCCGTGATACCCTACTGTAGTACAAGGTAGGGTACAAGGCATAGTAGTTGCGAAGACGTTTGTTCAAAATTAAATATTTTTATTCTATTGGAGTGTTTTATTGGTTTTATTCGTATTATGACAAAAGAAAGTCTGATTAAATATACAAAGACAATTATCATTTACAAACTAATTAATAAGAAATAACCATTTTAATACTTTAAGACATAAATAATAACACATTTAAACAATTTAACTGCTTCTTTGACTTAAAATCTCTTACTTCTATTTTTGACTACACTAATAGTATAACCAAGTCCGTTATATCATTATTATCCTATACTGTAATGTAAAGGCGGTAGGCAGACAACTTCTTAAAATAATGGACTCAGTAACAGAGTGTACTATAACATTTTACAAGTTTTGGTAAAAGTAGGGTTTTGCATTCTCTTTAATACTTTTAGAAGAAGCTCTCTATGATAAAAATACATCGATAAAATGCTATTCGGAGAAACCAGCGAACGAAAAAAAACATAGAAGTCTTCGCTTGGAATACTTCCATGTATTTATGCGTTCACTGCACTGCAATAGGTTAATTGATGAGAATGTTTGAAATCTAAACAGTCACTCCATTTTATAATAAAATTAGACCATATAAATACAGCCAGAGATCACATCAAGACAAACGTGAGATCAGCTTACAATATATGTTGTCATATCGAATAATAGTGATAGGACGGCGCGGGCGGTGTGGTCTTTCGTAGTTTTAGTTTGAGAACGACCACTTCGCCACCAGTATCTACTAATTGTATATATTTATTCTTTCTTGACTTGTGTTTAATAACATCAACTTTACATTATGTACTCGATAGATTGGACTGTATAGACTTACAAACACCAATCCCTCAAATCCCAATCAATCAAACTTATGTTTTATGTAAAAATAAAAGACTATAATGTGAAATAATGAAATTCCTGATACTTCAAAACAAATAACAAGATCTGTTTCTCTATTTGAATGCAGCAGCCCTTTACCTATATTTTAGTCAATTCACAACAATTAGAAAAACATTTTCATTATTATTATAGATACCCAACCAAAGTAGAGAGATTTTATAATCCAGTTATAATTATACAATGTGATTGACATTATTATTGCTATCATAGATGTAGTTATAAAACTTAATCTCTGTAATAGAGTCAGGTAGTAGTTTTAATATTACATAATTAATCTTCCACGTCATACATACATTTATTATAAATACATGTAACGAAACATACACTCACACATGCTTTAGTTACTATCATTAATGTGACTTGAACCTAAAATGAATAAATGAATCAGTCTTAAAAAGGACCACAATAGGGTCACATTACTATTTCTGTAATGCATTGTACTTGTAATTTCACTCTGTTTCTGAGTCAACTTTAAAAATACATACGTTAAAAACTTACAATTATGTACTTACAAACAAAAAGCACTGCACATTTAAAACTTCAACATATATACTAAAAAACATCAATGCAACCTTGAGTTAAATGTATTACCTAGATAGCAGGTCAGTGTACAAACTGCCAATTCGTTTAAGAATGAATGATTCACGATTAACTAGTAATAAGTTCAGAGATTGATTAAATCATCAGCTGAGACTGAATTAATTTATCTATGCAATCTAATTTAACTATGGAATAAAAAGTAGATCTTCATCAAAATTAGGCTCCACTACGAGCTTCGGGAAGACATCTCTAGTGTCGATTCGCGCGCCACCGCCGACCCCAACATGGCCTGCGTAAGCTTTATTTGCAAGCATAGCCAAGCAGTGTCACGACTTGCAGGACTTGCACGCACAGCAAAGCATCGCAAGATAGAAATGGCTGTGTCGCAGTGAATCCTCACAGTTGATTTAGCACTATCATAACAATGAAATCAAATATTTAATAGGATTTTTAACCTCTCGATCCTTTTGTACTGGTTGCATTATAATGAGCAAGCCGATAATACTATCGCTTTGTACGGAAGAACAATGATATTATTGGTTTGTTCTTCATTGAGTAACCAACCCTAGGTCAAAATCATTAGATTTTATTTAACATTAATTATGCATGTTTTTTAAATGTCAATTTTATATTATGTTTGTATAAAATATTAATGGTGTTGTCATTTTACTTTCACATGATGTTATAATATTGTATAGAAAACATTATTTTTGGCTATATCTATGTTACCTAAATTATGACCTATAAATAGAATTTTCAATGAAGTAATGCTAATATCAAGCAATTCACAAATTCTAATGTTATTGGATACAATAGATGTCAAACACGTAACTCCAAAAAAACACGTTTCAAATGTAGAATAACCCTTAAAAGGAGAATCCTACAAGGAATGATAATCATGTTACAAAGTGGCGAAGTTACACCAACCTATAATAAAATTTAACTAGGATCTAATGCAAACATAGCAATGCACTGGGATATTTAATATGAACAGAACAAACACTGGATTAATATTAGTCAAAAGTGAATTACACCTAAAAATGATAACTTACTAAATGATTTATTCTAGTTAGCTATCAATGTCTGAGTAGCTCAAGTATGGACTTGATGCTAATATTGAGTTTGACAACTTCCCAATATTACTAAAACATTGCTTACTCAAGTAAGATTCTTAAAACTTTAACAGAGCCCAGACTTGTGCTGTAAAGCAATAGTCATGAAAACCCTCTTATTAATGTTTTTCTATCTATAACCATACATGCCTAAAAAATTACTGGACATGGAATTTTTGTTAATTTACACCTACAAGTATAAGAGACCGTTCGTCGCCAAATACCTAAATGCACTGCATTTGTTAAGATTAGTTTACTCTAGTAACCAACTAACACGACACGGTTTGAGTTTCATTCCATTAAGCTATTTCTTATAAACTTCTTGAACTTGTAGTTTGAAAGCCACCAATGCCTATCTAGTACATTATTGCTTCTGTGCAGTATTTACTTGTTTTATGACACGTAATTTTAAACAACAAAAATATCACAAAGCCTAAAATATAATCAAAGACCACTCCAGCGTCAATATTAGTTTTCTTGTAATAATTGGCACTTAACATGCTCCATTATTATCATTTTCGCCTAATCTTACACAAATCAGTCAATACTCTTTTCACTAAAGTAAAACTAAACAAGCCCATTAACATAATAATTACATTTGAGACTGTACATGTATGATAAGCACAGCGCTGATCGGCATAGGCGACAATACATTCAGCTGACTACAGCACTAACAATCAATTCAATGCACTGAAAAGTGCAAACAAGTCACAGACTCATTGATTCTTCACTTTGGAAAGAGACTATAATAATTAAAAATAATAATATTCGAGTCAGGGGTGCTCCCAAAGCAGAAGCAATTCTACAAACCGAAAGTGTATGATGTATTGAATGTGATCACGAGTGCTTGACGACGATGACGCCGGGCCGCGGCGGCGGGGGCGCTCGCTCTGCCTTCTTGGTGAGCGCAAGCGGCGCGTCCGCAGACTCCTCGCGGAACAGGTGGTCGCCCTCCAGGTGGCGGATAGCCTCCACGATAGTCTCGAGATTCTGCCGGCTCGTGCTCGCCAGATACAGCCGCGACGGCCCCTCGGCTGCTGCCTCCGGTAGCACTTCTACCTCGACGCGGGGCTCAGCTTTTATTGCCGCTTCCAGCAAGGGCGCTGCAACAACGGTGGTGGCTTCTACCGTTGGTACTTCTACTACTTCCTCACTCTCCAGTTTGCATTCTGCTTCTTCTTCCCTTTCAAATTGCACAACATGTGTTAGGTCACTACCAGGGGTGGGGTATGTTTGTGATTCAAGTGTATGTACACGGTCTTCCAAGTGACGTCTCAGTCGTCTTTCTTGATCTAACTGCACTCGTAATTCTCCCCCCTCTGTGTCTTTCTTATGAGGAACAGTCACCAATGCCACAGGGACAGCAGGTTCTGGTGATCGAGTGGTAGAAATTGTATCATCTGTTGAATCAGGGATGATTGAGGTTACATGAGTAACAATTTCACTTTTCCTCTTTTTTAGGGGTATTTCACCTCCTTCATGCTGATTAAGTAGTCTTTTAAGTTGGCAGTTTTGTGAGAGAAGTCTTGTCTTTTCTTGTTCTAAGTTGTAGATGTATTCAGCAGTCTGTTGTAATATAGCAGCCTGTAACACAGAATAGTTGTTCAATTTATGGTATACCAGCTGTTGCTTGCAACTTTATCTGTTTGGAGTTCATTGATATAAGTTTAAGCAGTTGTGTACGTCATTTTCTGTTCTAGATAATCTAGTTGTAACAAAGTGATCTTAAGAACTGTTTTGACATGAACAAGTATCAAAACAGCCTGCCAGTCTTTTCTAGAATCAGCATGCATCACTGTGGATGTTAACTGGAGTTGGCAAGCAGATGAGCAGTGACAATGGCAGGCACACTTTGACATTCATGCAGGAGAGAAAAATTCATGTGGCTTAATAAATGTTTGGTTATAATTTCTTAAATGTTTACAAGCTTTGGGAAGGTTAAATAAAATCAGCTTCATTTTTTAATTCTTTTGATTTACAGCACAAAATATTTTTTCAAATAAATAAAACTTACTTTACTCAATTTTTCTCCTTCATGACGTGGTAGTAATGTTCTCAGAGCCTGGAAACCAGCATTGATGCTCTGCATCCTTCTTCTCTCATTGCTATTGGCGATTTCTCTTCTTATTCTTTTCTCTGCCTCCATTGTCTTGCCTGGAGCCAAGTGTTTGTCTCTGGAATTATTTTATTTGGTTATAAATTTAAATTATTATTATTTATGCTCTTGCTTCTAATAAATTTCATCTACCTATGTTTCGAAACCTTAAACAAAAATTAATTAAGTGTTTGTGGTGTTATATAGTATTCTTAGTATAAATTACAAACAAAAATGTATTATATCAGCTATCTGGCTCCCACCATAAAAGCTCTGATTAGTGTGGGGCTATTAATGTGTTGTGTGGATTGTACACAACATTAATTCATAATTATTTCCATAATGAGACGGGGGCCACTCTAGTATTAGATACAACACACCACACAATGTGCTAGTTAGCTAATACACACCAGTTGTTGTAGACAACATGTTTTGTGTTGAATAACAGATGCTAAGGTGCCCAATTTTATTTGAATATCTAAATTGATGCTTGTAAGCACCCCTAAGCATAATATTAATACAGGTACAAGCACCAACACTTTAAAAAGTAAGGAATCATAACTTTAACCTTCATGATAGATAATGATGAATGGATCTGCAGCATTTAGATTGCATGTAAATACATGTGGTTTTAGTGTACGATATTTTCCTCAATACACGGCGCCTACTACGCCTATTTGATTGGACCAAACATGGCGGCCCAACAGCTGACTACTGACCGGCGGCTACGGTGCGGCGCGGGGCGTAATCATTGGCCAATGTGTGGTTCAACATGACAATCAGACATAAAATAACACAAACAAATAATGTTTACATAAAAATCGAGCTTTATTACAAAGCAACCTGCAACAAAACTGAAATTAAAGCAAAATAAAGTCGACCACGCCGGTCATTCATACCTGGCAAAAGCGTGATCAGATGCTTCTTCTTCATACAAGTTGTAATCTTCTACCTCTAGCAAACAAACGTCATTAGCGTGTAATGACATTACTGCGATGTTATTGTTTAGTTTTTCCACATCTAAATTCGAGAATATCCACACAACACAGCTCTAAACTAAAGTTTATTCGCGGCACAATCCACAATGGCGGGAAATGACAATGAGTTTGGTCAGGTGACGCTACACAGTTTTAGGAGAATACACAAGTCCAGGATAATAAAATCGTATCTTATCACAATATAAACACACACACAACTGATAATTTCGCAATTTGGTCATGAAACACTTTAATTTTCTACCAAAAAACGCAAAATATAGGAGGGAGGCAAATGCACCACACACAGCGTCGATTTACGTAAACCATAGACAACATGGCGATTGATTTTTGTGAAATGAGGAAAAGAGACGGAATAAGAATTCATAGACAAATATGACGAATATCTTCCTAACGGATATCGGAGGCTTGGAGAAAGAATAACAAACATTCTCGTACAAGCTCTGTGTGGCGGCTAGGTCCTTAGCCACTTAGCCACAACAGCTCTCAACACTCCGCTTTGGACCTAGCTAGGAGCGGAGCACAGAACTAATATGACTGTCAGAGGACTTATTTTGAGTTTACAACATTATTCGTGGTTAGATTAGGGCTGTTTGATTCGATTACCATACAAACTGCAAACTGATTTTTTATCACTCTATGGGGGTTATGGTTTATTGTTTACCAAGTTCCTTGACAGTTAATCTAACGAGAATGTCATTATGTCTGTTATGTTGGTAGTTAGTTGGGTGAAAGTTCAATGCCACAATGTCATTGACTCTTTTGATTTTCTTCATGTTGGCATCATTATTGCCAGAAAGCTACTTTTGTATCCTTTTAGGCTACTTTAGGCTCCGTCAGGCTACTTTTAGGTTGAACGATTGAAAAGGTAAGTTTTGATTCTGCTTTTGGACTGTAAAATTTACTTGATGTTTTTGAATGTTAATTTTTTTATTTCTGAGGGCCCAGGACCTGGGCCCCAGGTCTATGTAGTGTAAGGTATGCAGTGAACACAGGCACCACGGTGCTCCCTAAGACAGACGTGCTAAGCCTTCATAGGTATTTTTGAAACGTTTATCACGAAAAGTTTCATGACTTGCTCCACTCTCCAGTGTGTTATTTTCTTTCTTGCGTCAATTTGCTCCTGTTCTTCAAGAACTCCAAAACCAGTGATCGTTTGTTTAGTTTTGATTTTGTAAATTATACATTTAATGCCTGAGTTTTGACATGCATTCAAATATCATATTTACTGAAGATTTCATTTAAAAAAGGTGGGCTGTGAAAAACTGCTTTCAAATACTGATAGGAACTGAACATGCAAAGGAAAGGCTACTTTTCACACCAAAAGTTTACCGTTTTAACTGTTTAAGGGACTTTTGACACAACTTTGCTGGCAGCACTGGTTGGCATTGTTCAAAAGCGTCTTGAAAGCATATCGGCCAATCACGCATTCGTTTCAATTTTGAATAATTTTGAGGTGGGGATTTTGTCCCGCCGCCATATTGTATTGGGCTGTGAGTGCTTGAACTTGAAGTGATTTTTTCTAGTTCTGTGTAAATTCTTTGTCTAAGCTTTTTGGATTGAAAAGAATAAAGGTATGGGTAATTTTAACTTATGTTTTTGTCACTAAATAGTTTCATTCATAATATTTTAGACACAATAACGTATAGAAATGCCGGCCGCAGTAATCGCCAGCTTGGTGCATACTATAATTTTATATTGAAATGCATTTTGTGTGTCCCTTGCACATTTTTTGATAATTCATAAAATCATGGCTTTGTTGATACTGCCGCATTTCGTAAGCTTATTACTTATTTAATTTATCTAGATTGTCAACTAAACTAAGTAAGTATAAATTATACTTAGAAGCGTACTTAAATCTGCACCTACTCAACTCGATTTTTACTCTTCAGCTTCTAGCACTGTAAAAGCGATTGAGTGATGAATAAATCCATTCGAAAGACGTTACCTCCGAATGGATTATGATTTCGTAGGTAGTATTTAACTATATGGTTGTGTACCTACATGACGAGTTGGTTACCGGAAAATAGTCCTTTGTGATGAACGAAAGTATGATTCATCAACATGAGTAATAATTGGGGGAGCACGAAGAATCGAGGGTGTGCTTGTATTGTAACTTATTTGCTTTACGAAAATTCTACTATTGGTTTTCAAAAAATTCTAAACATGGGGTGGGTAATCATATTCAGTCACGTTTGGTATTATCTATACTTCTATACTCATAATATAAAAATAAAAGATTTGTTGTTTTGTGTGTATGTTTGTAATGAATAAACAAGCTACATTCACTCCTAGTAACATAAGATATATTTATGTGTTTAAAAAATAAATATCCACCTGTGCAAAGCCGGGACAGGCCGCTAGTCAAAAATAAATATAAAAATACTTGACTGTTTGCCTGATGTTTTTTGCATACATTGATGGTGCTATCCATTTATTAAAGAACATAGTAAAAGGTTACAAATTATAAAAAAAAATGCTTTACCTAATTATTAGCACTGAGCTGGGCACTGAGAAGAGCGTCAAGGAAAGTACTATCATGCTTATTTCTGCTGCTAAGCAGCGTTGGTATTTCGATTTGAAGGGTGAAATAGCTGGCATCTAAAGCTTAATACATAATATTAAAAATACAAGCCTGTTAGAAAAAAAGCCTTTTTTCATCACTCATTACTTGTTATATTTGGTATCTGTAAGTATTATGTATGTATGTTCTATGACGTTAAATATATATTTTATACCTTTCTACCCTCTAAAAAGCTTATTGATATCAAGGTTCAAGAACCACTCAGGATTCTATGACTTAAATCTTTGAATGACACATTACAGTCATGATTGAGTCGTTAGAATCCTTTAGTTGCTCATGATTCATCTATGGCTGTTGCCCCATAATTTGCGCGATTTTGCAAACATACTGCAAAACAGTTTTGATTTTGATCTCGGTGGCACGCAGCAACGCTGCGTGTCACGCTGATTTTTTCGAGTAAATATCTTTTTTGCCGCGGTCTTGCTTACTACGTTGGTATAAAACTGCCGAATAGGTGGTTTCGTCAGTCTTTGCTCATGGCCCAAATTTTAAAGACTTGTCGCTCTTAATTAAATAATGTTTGAACCAATTGTGCTTTTATTTAGCTTTCAGTAGCTCGGAATTAAATCTACACTAAAAGAGGAAAGATTTGTAGTTTTAACGAGTAAATATCACACCGATTTCGGCAATTCGTTCACCATTCGAATGTTACATTATCCTTGGTGCGTGCTGACGAGATCGGAATCATGCCTTTCTAAATGACCTTTTGTCGGAAGATCGGGCCTAGGTCTGTGCATTTTGATATGATCTATGCTTGCGCAGACAGTTTAAAAAGCTCTCAACACGTGTTCTAAAGAATATAATGCACAGCGTATGTCTGCCTGTATCATATGGATGTGCAGTGAATCCACTAGAAGGAATCTGCTTACCATCCTCTGGGTCTAGTGCGTTCCCTTAGCCCAGTTATATTTCTTTCTAAAAAATCTTGATAGCAAAACACTTGTCCACCTACCAAATTCCACCATTACCAGATCGGATACGAAATGGAAACAAAAATAAACACTCGTTGGTTCGAAATGGTGATCAAAATGAAAAGATGTACCTTGCGATACAGAAACGAGCCTATGGACTATTTTACATGCTCGGCCATTTTTGACGATTATTAATTAGGTATTTATTGTTTGGTTGGTATCGATTGATTGCACTTACGATTATTATTATCCCTACTATATTTTTCCTGGCTGGTGCAAAGTTACTTGCGGTTTTAATCCGCAACTGGTCGCAGCTATCGGTTTTCCATTCGCCATGTAATGCATACGTTTGTATGATTTACTTTACCTAAACTGCGTAATTTCAACGTCTTCCTTCCTATCATTTTACATATTCAAGTCACCGATAGATCTAATAAGTATTGTAATTATATAAAACAATGCGTGAAACTATTTTCACGATCATCGTGTTCTTGTTCATCCTTCCCCATTAGAAAAAAGTAGTTCTACAACATAGCTATTCAAGTTTCTTAAGTTTTGGTGTACCTAAGTTTAAGTAGTTACAAAGATGCAGGACTTAATCGTGCGGCTGCGACTCATCTAGGTACACGTGGTCATTTACTTTTTTGGGTGTAACCGTTTCTTAGTCGTCCAGAGAACGCGTGTAACGTTCACGAATACAAGGGACCTACTCGTCGGGCCGTCAACCTTGAACGCGTTCGACTCAAGGTCGCCGATACACACTGGATCCTCTTAAATTTAACCAGAACCCCGCTCGAAGTGCCTCTCATTGTAATAATAACAACGACAATAATATTAAGTTCAGGTTGACTGCATGGGCCTAACGTAGGGGGGTTTTAGCCAGGTCAATGAACTGCGTAAACCGATGGCGTGAACCAATTTTATTTGAAGTTGCTCTCTGGATAACGTCTTTCGACATAAATTGATTCGACTTGACTACAAACGGATTTCCGTATCAAAGCAAAGCAAAGTCAACATAGCATACAAGTACTAATCAATGTACTGCGTGTACTAAGTAGGTACTTATCTATTTAACTACTTTGGTATAGATTGGTAGCTAGTACAATTTGAAAAGAATAATGACGATACAACTAGGTAAATCATCCACGAGGTATAAATAGTGAGCCTGAAACCACCTCTCGGCTTCTTCACCATTACGTTCGTCTTTGTACTGTTTTATGCAATAAAGTATTTTCTGTCATTATTACTGTAAATAATTGCTACTACCTACCAACAGTGTTGGTTGCGGGCCCCTAATCTTAGTAATCGTAAACAAAGGCGTCGCTTGAGTCGCTGCGGAGTGTATATTTTCGTCCTGCGCAGCAGTGAATGTTTGCGCCTCTACGAGATAACGCCCGAGCCCTACGTGACTAATGTCGCTGCTATTATTGTTTGTATTGAGAGTAACGATTGGGATAATGAACGATAAAGGCGACGACGAAAGACGAGGAATAGGAATCGATTAGTTTTGCCTAGTGATTATTTAATGAAGAACTTATTTGCTAACACTTCAGTCAGCCTTTAAAAGATTGTTCTAATGTTATTCTAATCTAATAACTTATTAGCAGTTACATACCTTACCTATGTACTGACTTATTATGTTTATTATTTTTCTTAGTACCAAGCCTTACCTAAGGAGTCTTTTTGCTGCTTAAGAAGTCTCATAATTTATAATTAAAAGTGGGCTATACATACATTAATTAATCATGTGTCTGGGTGTTCTATTGTATTCTACAAGCTCAGCTTAGTTTGGGGCTAGGTAGTGTTGTGTGGATTATCCACAATATTTATTTATTATGTTATGATAATATTTAGTATTGAAAAAATGTGTGGGTGGGTACCTATTACAACTTACTACTATTGTTGTAAATATCGTAATTCACTGACCGGTGATTACGATGTAGAGTACCTTTGTGATGACTATAATGTATAATCAGTAGTTAGTGTTTGCCAACGCAAAAGGTAGTTCGTTCAGCGAAATCTGTAAGGAGTTCTATAATAAAATTAATCGTGTAGGTATCAAACAATGTGTAGTAAATTAAATATAACCGGCCTGACCTACTGTTCTAGCTGTTTATTTCAGGAGTCGACTCGGTAGTGCATCCCTACCAATGCACTTTCGTTGGTTCTATTTTGAGTGGACTCTTGACAGTATAGTATTTCTTTTGAGCATGATGTTAGCTCGTTTTGACCCACTGACATGCATTGTATGTTATTCGTATGTCATGACGCTTGTCTACCTGAATACTTGTAATATCTTATCGTCGCATACTGTTTGCATTATTTTTGAAAGTTCCATGGATGATTCTGAGTTACAATGCGAACTAAGAGGCCACGTCAGTTACCGTTAACATTATCTTCCATAGACACATTATGACGGCTTTGTTTTTTTTTCTCTTTGTTGTTGAGCGCTCTGGTCCAGATATGAAATAAAACGAAAACTTGTGTATGGTCTCGTTGTCGGTTAAAACGAAAAAACTAGAGATTTGAATTTTAGAATATAATTTTTATCAATCTCAGATCGATAGTTATTAAAAATATGGAAAAAATCACCAGATTTAGTTCTTGAAGACCCATGTTTACTAATATTTATGTCTTTAAGGCCTGGACCAGGCAGAAGAGACGTAAGACGCAGACGGGGCGTGGACATTTTGTCTCTTCCGCGTCCCTTTACAAAATGTATAAAAGCGTCGCGACGCAAAACATACAGAAAAGACGGGGTGCGGGCCCAACGCTTTTACGTCTACGCCTTGCGCGACGCGTCCTCGTCTTACGTCTCTTCTGTCTGGCCCATTCGCAGCCTAGCAAGGAAAAAGTATAGGAAATTAGGCATGCATCTACAAAGAGTCTGATTTCAGGTGAGAATCGAAAATGGGTGCTAAACAGAGCAAGCGCTCGGTCGATATAAGCGGCAAGGAGGCGGAGGGCGGCGGCGAAGTGGCCGCAGCAGGCGCCGGTGGCGAGGGCCGCGTGGAGCCCCTTGCTGATGTCGACGCGCTCAAGCCGCAGCTCAACGGAGACGCTCACATTCAGACTGAACAAACGGTAAGCATTTGCTTATAACTCATGAACACGTGCGTAGCTGGATAAGCAACTTCTTTTCAAGGATTTGTAGTGGTCTTACCCTGGCTCGACGAAGATGCTCTTATTCAGACTGAACAAACGTTAAGCTTTTGCTTATAATTTATGATCACGTGTAGATGATTGGTGTCCTTATTATTCAAGTTAAACAAACGGTAAAACAGAGACACAGATAGTGTTTGACAATAGCCTTCTTATTATACCGTCAAAAACAGATAATTGTTACAATCGCTCTAACGTTACATACCGTATAGTAAACTGTATTTATTCTGGATTCTCTTATCTACATTGTCCATTATTCTATTATTTGCGTGGTGACAATTATCTAATAAACGAAACGGGCTTATTGAAGTACAATTGGGCCTGTGTGAACTGTGTGGAGAAGCATGCGGGTTTATAGCCGGGAATCAAGCGAGGGGCCGCATTCCATACGATTGTACTAATTAACATGACCAATACGAGTTTGTGCTGCACCCGTTCGGTGTATAACTAACTCGTTTGTTACGCAACAAAAATATTTTGTAAGGGTAGGTGGCATATGACCACGGCTAACCTCTGGATATGTTTAGGTGTAAGTTGTTCATTTAATACAAGATTTTACTTTCCCACTAACCCGTCTCAATGAAACACCCTGGATATTTAAATTGTCAGAAGAATAGTTTCCGCTTTTTTAGCAAGCATTGTTTGTAACCGACAGAAAAGGATTGTTTTGTTACCACAGTTTTAATCAGACTGATGATATAAGTAGCCTCCTTATGCGTGGTCCGAAAACATTCTTGAAATTTATGTTTGAGCAAGTTGAATAGGTATGCCATTATTTATTCTGTGGCATGGCAATGCCTTTGCTAATTTAAGCTCTGAGAATACCTAACTACTGAATGTTCTTTAGACGTGCTTCCTACGGCTTCCTGTCTAGATAAAGGAGACAGTAATTTTGTTATTTTGCAAAGGGAACAACAGATACTGCACGCGCAGGTTATCTTAATAAAGGAAATGCTTTATGCACATAAATAAAAGTTTATACGTATAGAACGTTAGAAACCCTTGTCTCATGCGTGTTGCGGATGTCTGGCACACAGGAAACCGACTTTGAAATGCGTTGTTTCAAACTACTTTCGACGTTTCTACTTTTTATATTAAAACAGGTATAATTTGATAAAAGTTTAGAGATTAAGATATTTGTTGTTGCCACTTATCCAACTTAGTCAGCAAGTCAAATTGATAGCTATCTAACTATTAATTGGAGTTTTTATTCTTCGTTCTATTTTTGTGAATCAATGAATTTTTGCTCGTTCAGTTAAATTTGACAAATTTATTTACGATAGAGGAGTGCTAATGGTGACGCATTTACAAAAAAAAACGCATATTTGGTTACCGTTCTTAATTATAGGTTAGTTAATACTTTTGTGGAATTTCCATTGTTTGTCGCATATCACTCGAGCAACATCGTAATTTAATATGTTCCTACCTACGCGACTGAAGGGTTGGTAAGTGGCGTGCGGCTATTGATTTTCGCCCGTCATATTGTGCACTGTGCACTGCAAGGGTTGCACGTGGTCGTCATCTAAACAGGCTTCCGCGTTTAAAGAAGCGTATTACCTTTGTTTACACTAATGCTATTATAGTATTGTATCTATCTAATGTTCCTAATATTATAATAATTAATCTCTAAACAAAGTAAAAAATATAAAAACCAGACTATGGAAACCACTTACCGAAGTCATACCTATAAAGTTTACATAGATATTGCAATAAGTTAGATTCAAACATAAACATTCACATACACTCAGTCACAATAATTAGTAAAGTTCTTGGGGATACAGTTTTTGTCAATCGAGGGGGAACTGATAGTAGTGAGAGGGAGTCTGAGCAACCTTTTCCCTGAGGGTCTTGGGGTGGGTGCTTAGAATTTGCCGAGCCTTAAAACACGTAAACAAAACTTTTCATCAAAAATTCAATTCTACCGTTGAATGCTGTTCTAGGGGCTTCATGGCCGTTGTAACTACCAAAAAATCAGTAACGGAAGTTGATTAACAGTTCGGGGTAAAAAGTAACGTATAAAAACTATGATAGCTGAAGCTACTTATTCTGAAATTATTCCAGATTACAAATTATCAAAAACTTTTCAGCTTTCGGTAACTTATCAACCAACCAACTTATAACTTTTCAACGAACTAAATGTGGAACGCATTAACGGTTCGACAGAAATACTCGTATAACAAACATATACAAAGTTGTTTCAGAAATCTCGATCCAAAAGACGATAAATGTTTGGAAATATAAATACCTAAATCCGATACATAAAAAAGTCTTCATCTGTTTAACAAAAAACCATAGATGTATTGTAGCGATTGCACTGGAACCATTGAGTTGATAGCGATTTCATATATTTTAGGATAAAGAAAAAGACCTAGATGTCGGCACTCCCGAGAATGAAAAAGATGCCACCACTGAAAAAGAGAGCAAGGAAGAAAACGAAAAAGACAATGAAGCCTCCCCTGTGACGAATGGCGACGCAGAGGAAAAACTAGAAAATGGCGAGAGCACACCCACCCCTGAAGACGGAAAGAAACCGAAAAAGGAGAAGGTACATTTTTTCAACACAGATTGCTAATTCAAATATTAGGTAATAATATTGAAAGTGGTTGCTCTAACTGTTTTTTTTGAGGATTTGTTTTTTGCAATTTGTTTGCATGTTTTGTTATTAACCTGCCTTGGCATGTCGTGTCCAGGTCAAGAAGAAATGGTCGCTCAGATCGATCAGTTTCAGCCGAAAGGACAAGCCCAAGCAAGAGAAGAAACAAAAAGACGAGGAGATCAAAACTAACGGCGAACCAGAGAAAGTTCCCGAGGAGGTAAGTGGAACACCCATTTTGTTTTTTGTTAGACGACGGACGGCATGGTGTCGAGACTACCATTGATTTAGAATGAGAGTGCTAGCAATAACTTTCTAATTTTATAGTACGTATACACGTAGGTTATTATATTTTAAGTATGTCTGAACGTATTTGTATTCCAACGTTGTACGCCGTTGTCAGAGTGCACAATGAAATGAACAGTGATTTGTGCGGGAGTACCCATCGACGCGGCGAGCGGTCGACGAAATCATCTATCATAGAGCTAAGTTGGCCTACTTTCGTTTTGCTATTGTGGCCATGTGGATGAAAATTAAAATATGCGTGCAATTATTTTCGGTATTCCATGAAAGCCAATTAAATGAAGTAGGTATTCCAGCAGAAATTGAAAGCGATGTGACGACGACGGCGAGAATTCTTGAATAAAGAAGCACCTAGGTCTATCTATTGGCTCTATAAAATTAATTCGGGCTCTATTCTAAAAAGAACACCATATTGCATACTTATGAAATCAGTAGTATTAGTCATGTACGTATTAATATTTGATTCGACCGTTATTACCGGATGTAAATTACGCGTCCTGATAGGTACGAATAAATTGTAGCAATCTTACTATCTCAATTGGCTCTTATATTTCAATTTTGTTAATTAGTTAGATAATTGTTATTGCATCGAATCGTTTTAGCGGTGCGACCTTGCGGCCGGTCCGAGTAGAAACCCACGATTTCTATGACAAGTATTGCGGCGTAGTGCAATGCACCCTATCCAGCGCAGGGCAGGCCGCAGCGCGAGGAACAATGCGCATTATAATTCAACGTGGTGCTATATCCGTGCTAAGCAAACGTGAGCCGGCATTGTCGATGATATCGTGCTATTACCGATACTTACTTCATTGACGAACGGCGCGGAACCCACTATGTACCGTAATTAATTTAATATCCACCCGGTAAGGCTTAGTGGCTATACTCGGCAAGGACAGGATGGCACGGTCATAATATCGCATGTGTCCGCTAACCCCACTTAGACATTCCATAGCTAAGAGTCTGATTGCGAATATTTCAGATATTATTATTGAATTTGCCAACGTTTTCATACCGATTTGCTTTATAAAAACGATAAATGTAAATCCCCCTAAAACTCAATTTTCGCCTTCGATGGTTCGGAAGACTACACTACACTATTACTGTTACGCAATGTTTATACATTTTTTGTATAAACTTCATGCCTAATAAAAGCACGTTGTTATGTAGAACATCGTCCGACGCCGCTAATGTTTATTTCTCTCCATGTGAATTAGCTGGCACTGAAGCGAGGTCATTAGCACTTAGCCTCCCACAAAGAGAATTTGACACATTACACTTAACAATTCGATTTTTTTCTATATGGGTGCTTGAAGTTTTACTTACAAGGCCAGTTTATATTCCTTGAAAGTTGATTTTGCCGAATTTATGATTTCTAAAAATGCTGCACTGAAAATGTGCGCTCAGATTTGATTACAAGCAAAGTGTTTATTAATGAAAATGAAAAAAAAATTGGATATGAAGATTTAATTTAAAAATCGATTATATTAAGTATATGAATAATAGAATCCTCTTCCTGCCCTTATTCAACTTTATGTGGGGTTGGCATAACATGTTCTTTTCTTCTGTTCCCCTTTATCAGCCATCAATGATAAATGGTTTTTACGAATTGTTGGATTTCTACGCACATTCACCGATAGGTGACACAACGAATGCGAATCACTACAGTTGGTCTAGCAAGTCTTTATAAAATCCATAATAAACGGTTAGGTCAAATGCACAATGGATGGTACAAGAATTTGGAGATGAAGTGTTTTTTATACAGAGCCAGAGATTGGCGCGTATCAGATCGAATATAAAACAGCTCGGGCTGGTCAGAGTCGATGAAGCAAAGATGGGAGCATTAGGAAACAAGTTTGCCGAGGAAAATAAAATTAGTAGTCCTCGGCAAGTTTGCGACTGCGCACTCGTGGGCGGCGGCGGCGGCGGCGGCCGATCCGGACGGGTCCTGTGCCCCAGCCGGTTGCATGCTCTCGCCTGCGCCACCCGACTGAACCTATACTATACATCGGCTAAGTAGCTCGTGTAGTACCGGTTTTGTACAACCAATATTATAATCATCCTTTTAAGTCTTCACAATCATAGAATCAAGTTTTACAATCTTTAGGCAACATTTAGCAAAGATACCTACACTCCAGGGGCGAAGATACTTAATAACACATTATAAACATACGAGATGTGCCTGTTAGTCTATGAGTATGGATCAAATCGTTTTCACAATCGAATGTTTCAACGAATTCGAGCATGAGCATTGAAATGCAGTTCTTGCTTAAAATGAACACCACGCAGGTTGCAAGAAGGATTCTATTTTTGAATGAAGATAACCTAGTACCTAAAACTTTGGGTAGAGCAATGCAAGGAGGTCGGCAAACCAACTCCCTCCACCCTCCCGCCGCCGCGTGTCCTGTACTTACATGCGTCGCCGTCGCTCCGAGCCGCAGATAAACATCGTGTTCTGCTTTCTCCTAATATTCTGATATGCTTTGTGGAACAACGGTATC
Organism: Thera obeliscata; assembly: GCA_947578465.1. Classification (NCBI taxonomy): domain Eukaryota; kingdom Metazoa; phylum Arthropoda; class Insecta; order Lepidoptera; family Geometridae; genus Thera; species Thera obeliscata. Next base: position 5,350,388 of record OX387927.1, read on the forward strand.
GTTGCCCTCTTGAGATCTAGTATTCTCGCCAGGCTATTACTGTACAGTAGTACAAAGCACCGTTGCATAAAATAACCTGTTTATTGGTAGTTTTGCTGGGCGGTAGTAAGAATCTGTCTCTGATAGGTACCACCATAAACATACTTCAAGTTTTCGATTACCAAAAAATCTGATTGAGATGTATTTACACAAATTCAACGAATAGAGAAATCATAATAACAACAACGAAACAATTATAATGTTAGATACATTATAGGTACATATTATTGACTGAGACGAAGTCGCTTACTTTTGGCCTCATACACAATCTTAAAGTCGCGCAGCGAGCTTTGGAGAGAGCTATGCTGGGTTTCACTACGCGTGATAGAATCAGAAATGAGGATATTCGTAGAATTAGTAAGTTAAAGGGCTTTGAAGTTGAAGACGACATTGCGATCGCGGAAAGTCGGTGGATAGAATGGGCTCCGAATCGTTCTTCCAGGAAATCAGGCCTATGTCCAGCAGTGGACTTCTTCAGGCGGATGATGATGATGATGACATATTAGTACAATAAACGGCTTTATCGCTAAAAAGCATCTCTTCCAGATATTCTTTGCTTGGAAAGGAATAAATAAAGAATGGTTATTGAATAACAATGGCAATAAAATAGAAGAGCAGCTTTAAAAACCAAATCAGGTATTTATTTTACTACGTCGTCACAATTTAATTGTTCCCGTATTTGCACTAGCAGTGCTATTGGCCGTTGGCAACTTCCTCTCCACGATACGAAGAACACGGGTATAGGAAACTTGAACATTTCTCGGCTCCAGTTACATGTTTACTAAATGATGGTGTTAGCAGAGGCAAGGCGACAACTCACTGTACATATTTTCATAATATGACCACTGAATGAAGCATTGACATAACAAGGAAGGGCTCAGTTTCCTCTATTGGCTGTCTATTGTGTCAAATATCGCGTTCGCACGGCATTCTTGACGAGCACCATTATGAATAATAGACCCCTACAATCATATCATCTCGACTTCGGTACCCATTACTAACGATTGTAAGCCAGTTAAGTTAATCTAAGTTTCTCAAATGGCTTTCCTTTGTCGTTAGCAATTTATTTTTAGAGTTCTGAAGTCCGGGTAAGGAACCCTTAATAAGCTTCATTGTGTCCGTGTGTCTGTTCCTCTCCTTTCAATCATAGACATTGCATTTATCATAACGTGGTCATAATATACAATGTAAAAGCATGTATTACCTCTAAATCTGTAGGTACTTACTATAAAATCTGTTAAATCTACAAAAAACGTAGTAGTAAAATCACTGTCCGCATAACATTAGAAATAATTTCGAATAATTTAAACTGTGTAACGTCTAAGTTACAATAGTTTGTAAGTTGTCTTGATATTATTATTGGATGCCAGGAGAGGAGAGGTCGTTCAACCTCTGATAGCGGCTCGGCTAGGTGATGAGCTCGACTCGGCTGACGACACTTGTTGAGTCGAGGCCGAGGTGTACTGTGCCCGATGCTATCTCCTATTATTTATTGCCGATGCAAATTGCGTCCATCCGTCGGCGTCTCGTCCATATTCACACGGTTATGAAGCTCTCTCTCATGTCACCAGAGTTGACCACTAGAACTTGCGAGACACATACAGTTATTCCAATACGAGTTTGCTTTAAAATCGGAACCATTCCTTGCTACAGTTATACGCGAAAGCGAAGAAGCTTGGTGAAAACGAATACCTACATACACACTTTTGATTTCACTTACCGGCAGCCCCCACCGCAATCCTTTTGTGGCCAAAACGCCTGACCATCTAAACGCCTTCTACGAAAACGTTTAGATGGTCAATACTTTGTTTCTCAGAATAGGATTAAACGTATTATCATGTTATAGTTTGAACCAACGAGCTTTTCGTTATAAGCTTCGTATTGCCACATGATAGAGACTCGTGACAGCAAAGTAGGTAGGTAAAGGTACAACATTATAATTATAATGTTGTGACCTTTGCTGACACATAGATAATCGTGCGCTCAATCCTGTTTCACGGACGACGGGCCGTTAGCTTCCCGTGCTGGCGGCTCCACTCTAGTGGTGGACGCCTTTGTTCGTGTGCCGTTCGTTCCGGAGGACGCTTTTGTGATTTCCCCACTTCAACTAACCGGCATCATGCTATTAAACACGGGCATATCATTAATTTGTACTAAATGTATACACCGGAAATTAACAATGAATCAAATGTTTTCTGATTTGACATAAAAAACACAAACACTCATTCGAATCGTTTGCTATTTTAGTACATTTATTTGTTATCCTAACAATCGATTATAATTTAATTAAGGTATGGACCAAAATTTGCCATAATTTGCGTGAAAAAAAATGCGTGTCTAATTCTAATTGAGTTGGGCACGGACGTCCCGCGATGGGGTGTACTGTGCATTTACCCCCTGCTAACATATCCCCAACTCCTTAAAATGCGTGTGTTCTAAGATCGTTCATCTCCGGTTCAAAACAGAAAAATAAATTAATTAAAACCTTAACTATGATGTAATAAATAACGCGTTTCATCACGTCCGTTGTCGATGCTGGCTAGCGTCAAATGTACTAATCGGATATGATCATTAGTGCAGGAGTCCAGGCGTATCTTTCTACACCAGTAAACAAAGATGGCCTTGTGTACCGGTGTCGTTTTATTGTTTGCCACAGCCCTGCGATTGAATATCTACGAACGAATATTAACTCGGGTTGTATTCATATTTTGGATTTGTAAAAGGATCATACCAAAAAACTATGGGAACCAAGTTTGTTGCCTGTTCTTCTAGACGAGGAACTGGCACCTAGGCTCATCTTGCTTTAGGACGTTTCAAAGTGATCCTTGTGATACTACAAAAAAATACATTTTTGACTTTGACTTTTTTCTCAGCCTTATTGTTGCTCTGCTTTTATAGAGGAAAACTTTGTTTTTAAGTAAAAACAAGCTTTCATAAAACTTTCTAAGAATTAAAACCGCATACATTAATAACCAAACTAAGGATTAAAGTCTAACACTGAAGTATAATCCTTTTCTTTTCGTGCCACTAGTTCTTTTGAACCAGTGTGCTGAAAGGAATTTAAGTGCGCCTCAGATCGGCTTCTTTCGTGCACTTGACACATATTTTGAAGTATACGTAAAAACATAACTACTTCAACAGCTACTTACAGATGTGACCTGAGTGAAAGTTTTCTACCACCAAACTTTTGAGGCTGAAGAGAGGTGACTTGTAGGTTCGTGTACAATTATGTATAAACATTACAAATAAAATCTTTTCACACTAAACTATAAAAAGTTAATTAAGGAAAATTATTGAACGAAAATATTTAATGTGCCTGTCTTTTGCTAGCCTAGGCTTAATATATTTTCGACTGGCCTTTCAGCTTAGTTTGTACCTCTGCCTTCCGCACCGTCTTAGGCCAAACCCACGAACCACCGAGAACAAATATTTGTGTAGTGAACACATGTTTGTTTTCTGTCTTGGTTGTTATATTGTATTCTAAGTATGTATTTACAAAAAATATTATAAGTTTCTTTAGAGAAGTATATTATCAGCTATCTGGTTCCCATAGTACAAGCTCTGCGCTTAATTTGGGGCTTGATAGTGTTGTGTGGATTGGCCACGATATTTATTAGTCTTAATAAGTTTAAGTGACTTTAAACTTATTAGACTAATCACGATCGAATATATTGTCAAAGGCAGCCCTAGCCATACTGCATGCAATATAATATGCCTTTGATCATGATCACTGAAGGATAACAAGTTTGCTAAAAATGAGAATCAATCTTCCGTTACAAAATAGACTATAAATTATAGCGCGCCAGTCTATCTCCCTTCAGTCTCTGTAAGGATTTCTTGTGAACCGCGTCGTTTTAACCGATTGATATGGCCGACCCTATGGTATTTTAATGTTACATTGTGTAGTGATTATTGTGAATTCACATTAACAAGCTTCGTTGATAATATCCAATAACATGTAACATTTTTAATAAGCGAATTGGAATACACTGACAACTGTAGTAATCTCTAGCCACGATAGACGTCCCCCCAGATCTCTTGGTACATCACTCAACAAATAAGTATTCAGTACCTAACGTTCAAACGCTCAAACAACATTTTGCACTTTAGAATGTTTTAATTGAGTATGGTAATTTTTTTATTCATTAAAATCACAACCCTTAGTTGTATTTTTTCATTTTATTTGCTTGCACGGATCAAATATGTTGGTTTTGTTTGTAGACGGCCGAAGCGGCAGCCGCCGAGCCTGCAGTGGAGGAGGTCGCCACGGAGGCGGTGACTTCAGCGCTCGCCGTCGCCACGGAGCCCGAGGCCGCGCCCGCGCCTGTGGACGTGGCGCCGGTCGCCGCTGCGGCTGCCTCGCTCGTCAACGGCGGTGCCTCCGCCAGCGTGCCCGAGCTAGTAGAGGAGGCACCCGCGCCCGCGCCCGTGCCCGCCCCAGCAGAACCCGAACCGGCACCCGCCGCCGCTCCCGCCCCTGCTCCCATCCCGGAACTGGAACCAGAACAGTTGCCCGTCAATGGACTCTCACTAGAAGAACTCAAACCGGAGGTACCGGAAGAAAAAATCGTCGAATCTAAACCCGAACCACCCGCAGCTGAATCGGTAGAGATCGCTCCGACTCCCGAAATCCCCGTCAAAGAGGTTTGTGCTCAACAAATGCCTTTGCTAGAATCCACGCCTCCCCCGCTCCCCGCGAACCCTCCCCCCTCTTCGGTGGCGTCGTTTGCCGCCAGCACCATGGCGCCCGAGCACGCCGACGCTCCGCTGGTTAACACCGCCGACACCGCAGCCGCACCTCCATCCGCACTCCCCGACACTCATCCACTACCCCTGACCTCTGTATCTGACGCTACTGAGCTTCCTCCTCCCGTAAAGGAACCTAGCGAAGATATCCCGCTCGTAGCCGACGATATCGAACCGGAACTGCCGGCCGAAGTCATCGACGACCTGCCTAAAGCCGACGAACCCGAAGTGCGGAGCGAAGCACAGGTACTTCCGCTAGCTGAAGATGTAAAGCTCGAGGATATTCCGGTAATTGCGAATGTTCAAATTGAACCGAGCCTAGTAGAGGAAATGAATGAACAGCGCGATGAAATTGCTGACGCATGTGAAGGCAATTCTGAAAGCATAGCTAAAGAAGCTCCTATTATGGAATCTAATCCCGAATCGAAGATGGAAGTCACTCTGGAATCAAAAATAGTACAAGCCCCAACACCAATTGTTGAACAAACCCTGGAACCAGAAATAGAACAAATCCCGGAGCCAGAAGTGACCACCTCAGAAATAGACGACACGCCTCTCCCGCCGCCCCCGTCACAGGATGATATTGAAATTGAATCTAATCTCGAACAAAACGGCGACGACGATATCAAAGTGATCCCCGAGCCCATAACCGAACAGGATGAAATTGTAGATTCAAATCACGTGTCGGTTCCGGAACTAACAAACGGCGTCGACGAGCTCAGCCTCGAGGAGAAGTCCGTCTCTGCGGAGAACGCCAAGAACAAGGCTAAAGCCGTCGTCGCTTCCGCCGCCGCCGAGAACGGAGTCTACAATATGGAGTGCAACGGTGACGCGGGCTGTCGCGAAGTGATCGTCACAGAGCCGACCGCTGAGGAGACCGAAGCAGCGGCTGCCGCTATCTGCACGCCGCTAGCGTCGCCCGCCGCACATACGCCACAGGTGAATAAAAACCGGACAGTCCTTGCTCTTGTAGTGGATTAGATCCGTAACATAAGGAGCGTTTTGAAAGCCCGTTAACAGTTCTCCTATGTAGTTTCATGTGTATTATCTGCCAGCATGTGTGGATCGTCATTAATTGGAAGAACCGTGTTCCTGTGAAACCGACGCATCGCTGCGGCAGGCTGCCGCCGCCCTCCTTTCCTATTCCCTTCCGTTTTGCTTGAAAATATGTAGACTAGTTTTTTTTTGTACCATAACAGCATGGTTGAGTTTTTGCTTCAGTGCTAATGTTATTCCATACGTATCATTACAATTACCGTCAGAAACATTATTTAATACTGTAGTATCATAGATATTTCATTATTAAAAAATACTATTTAAATATTCGTTAGATTTTATGAAATACATAGTAAGATATTATTTAGGCTTAGATTCACTCAATCATTATTATTTTATAAAATTGTTGTAATATACTATCTACAGTGTGTATAGACATCAGAATGCAAAGCTTATTTTTAAAATTATGATCTATCAATAAGATGAGTAAGATTGTTATTTCCGGTTTCAGGAGCCTGTGTCAGTATCCGACAAATTGGCAGACTTAATCCCCGAAGTCCCAGATGTACCAGAAATCAATACTGAAACGGTAAGTGTTATGTTGTTGTGTAGAGCAGTTATTTACCAATTAATATTTGGTAAGATGTGCGAGTATGCTATATGATATGAATGATACAGAGCGACTTGTTGTGTTCAGTTGCAGGTGTCGGCGACAGACGTGGCGGTGGCTAACTAGACCAGACCCACAGCAGGCAGCAGCTCAGTGGCGCGCGACACCAGACCGTGTCCATAAATAAGCCTTTTATTTATTACGATTCGCAATGTGGTGTAACATCGAACTAAGTTCGACCGATGTTTACGTTTCCAACGATGTGGATTTCAGTTTCACATGTCGATGTGACGTTATAATGATATAATAAGTTTTAGCGTGCTTTGCTTCATTTGAAATAAGATTTTTTTATACGTTTTTTTCGAAAGTATCGATTTTTTTATTATTAGTATTACATTAACAAAGTTATATAGGCAGTATACGGTGCGATTAGTTGGTGCCATTATTACAGGGGTTATAAGTTTTGACTTCTGTGTTAGCGTGTCGCTCGCTCCTAAATTACGTAGTACTATTTAACGGCCATTATAATCGGTGATATTTTCTGAAACTTGCTGTTTATCTTTAATTTAACATTTTGTTTACCTTAGCGAGCAGATTCAAGTCACCATAAGTTGCTTTTCTTCTTTTTTCACCCAATGATGCATTCTGTGCGTTTTTTCTAAGACTTATGGTATGTTCATAACTGACTACAATATACAAGTAAGAAAAGTTTTAAGGCCTTGAAACTGAGTGGGCAAGTATGCCACACATGGTGTAAATAAGACTTCTCCCGAATTCCTGGAATAATGAAGAATTGTTATTAATCGAATAAAATTCTTGTAATTTCACAAACTCGGCCACCATACCACATATGCCACTTTTTTGTTTGTAGGTCTCAATTTTTTTTTTATTCAACAGTAAGAAAAACTGAACCTCATGATATAGTTATTTTGGAATGTGGTTATAGCTAGTGATGTGCCCCTGCCTTTTCAGTTTTAAGGAAGTCTCAGTTTACATACCGAATTTTCCTTTTATCATCAAACACGCTGTTGTGTATGTTATGTACTATTTTATATCATTTTTTCTCATAATCATTAAAGATGGTGTCGAAATTAAAGTTGAGAAGCATTGTAAATTTAAGTGTGAGTTAAGAATATGAATTTCTTATTTTATATAATCATTAGTGTTTTTCTGTGACACATATTCTAATTTATATTAAGTTGTATAAATTTAGTTAACTGCTCTCTCTATATGCAAGCTCATGGATTTTTTTGTGGTGTCGAAATTTTTCCCTTTATGTAAAACGGTAGTATTAAATTGTAAAATGGTATTCAAACCATGTTCGTTTTTCAAACGTAGATAATGTCCGATTGCAAAACAAAATTAAACTAATGTTTTTTACTGCTAGTTAGATTCTGAAATGGATATTCTACAGCCAATTTGTGATTATACTATTATACCCTTTTTATCCATTTACAGGCATATTGTATTGTAATGTAATTTTAGATAGGTGTTAATCACCGTAGAATCTGCATAAGTTTATTATGTAGCTAAGTAGTGGCGACAGCATGATACTTCTAGCTACTTGCTGTCGACTAGCGTAATTTTTTCGACCTCATTTATGAATTAAAATGTACCTAGACATTTTTAAGATTTGATATTACTATACAATGTAGTTTCGACGATAAATAATTTGTGTCCATTACAGCATGGTTTCAAAAACGTTTTTGTAATTTTATACATTTTTATGAAATTTAATGTGACATTTGGCATGGTCGGGAGAATTACTCGCAAGTTTACAAAGCCTAGATGTGAGTGGGACATTCCATATCAAGTGATATCTCGAACCGTAGGATTCATTTATACCAGGATTAGAATAAATGTTTACATTGCATAGGTACGTACTTACGCGGTACGAACTTTGAATCAATAATTTTTGCTCAATTGAATACAGTTCCTTTGGATTTTATTAACACCCAAAATTGATCTCGCTATAACATCTACTTTAAAATATTTTTTACGGTAAAATACTCGTAATTACTAAAAACTATGAACATGGCAAGGAACAAAATCAATTTAAATTTATGAATTGGTAAAATATTGATACTTGATTCATGTATTTTAAGTTGGTTAGATTAATCTGTAAAGGTTGGCTTAGTAAGGAACTATGAGTAGGAAGGTATACCAATGTTACCTATATATGGATGCTTTTAAACTTCTCAATTTCATAATGAGAACGGTTTATTCAATGCAAATAAGAAAAGACACCTATATAATATAAAAAATATGAATATAGGTAAGCATAGTATTTGAATGAAGTTAATTTTGCTTATGGCAATCAATAAATCGTCAAAGTTGTATCATATAATGTTTGTAATGATAATTACGTTATGTACTCTCCAATATTGATGTGTGAATGTCTCTTATCAATAAATTTTTAATCTAAAAAAAAGATGTTTTTTATTTAGTAATAACCATTTATTAATGCACTTGTCTGAAAACATAGGGTAAGTTTTTTTGATATAGTCTCAATATAAAATTATGTAAACTGAAAACTAATGTGTGTAAAAAATTAATAACTATTCCAAGGGGTAGTAGAGGTGATGAGGTACCATAATGAAAAACATTCCTTTAGGATTTGATCTTTTACATTCATCTCAATCACTCAAGATAGCGAGTGTGTGAATTAACTCTTAAGTACTTTCTTTCCAACTTGGCAGGAGTGATCCACAAACAGAAAGTGACATGACTAGACCCCTGAACAGAAGGGCAAGTCATAGTTTTACTCAATCAGTTTAAACATGCCCTAGGTAGGTGACTCGGTTGCTTATCATCATAACTCATATTATTATCTATGCAGATGATTTAGGTGGTGTCATTTAGGATATTGCTCATCAACTAAAGCGGAATACTCCAGCTGCTTATGGATATGGGCATACTTAAATAGTTCAGACACTATCTCCTGAAATCATCTCCAAGGACTCAATAGTTTTCCTCAAAACATCTTTATTAAGTTCATAGAGTTTTTTCCTCTGTATGCCATTGTTATCAACTGTTGACAGAACAAGTTGTAAGAGTGGATATTTAATAGTGTTTAGCTCGCTTGTTCCAAGTACAAGCTTCAATAACCAGTCTGACTGTGTTATTACTTCTCCATATCCACTAATATGGTAATTCAGGGATGCATATAGGAGTTTTGTATTCTCTTTATCGAGTAGGTCCACAAAACACTGTTTTCTGTCTTTATCCCAACTTTTCAGAGCTATAGCTTCTCCAACCTTTTCCATATCAAAATTACTGTTGAAGAGAAGTTCCCTCACATCATTTTCAGCTTCTTTTATTTCATTGCAATCCAGGGCCATCCCTGTTATAATTGTATTGCTAGAGGAATAAGTTAGATTTTGTATTATTTTGTGTATCGCCTGCAACAATAGTCATTTGGGGTTGGTTAGAGTGGGTGTTATCCCTGCGTATTGAGCATTCTGTTTTGTTTTACGTACAAGTTCAAAGTCTTGGTATGAGTCCAGTAGAAACAGTTTATCCATTTCGATTTTATATATTTGAATGCCAGAAAATTACAATTCGGCCGGTTATTGATGTGAATACCAGTAGAGCTCAGGATCTATGCAAAGATCAGTTGAACAAACACGCAAGGGCACAGTTTCTAATAGGTTTTTACACAGTAAAAAACAGAGGATAAATACGTAGTATACAAATTGCGTGTACAATTTTAATGAAAACAAACAAGCAAAGCAAAGCAAGAGCGGAGTAGGGATGCCCGTGTTACGAATATACGATACGATATATCGGAATATCGATACAGCATTATACGATATAGCGATATTTGATGCGATATTTTGACCATACGATACGCTTCGATATATCGCATTCTTATAAAAATATCGCATTACCGTATCGTTCCTTCTGAACGTCTGTTTTCTTTAGCTGGACACACACTTTCCGAAAGCCATACTAGGTTAAATCCACAGCGCTTATCAAAATTATTATTTTTGCGTTGTTTAAGTGCTGATCAATGGCAATTGTGTTTTTTTTGTTGAATAAAATTATTTTAAAGAAATAATTATAATTATTTGTTTCTTTTTAAAAATAAAAGAATATAATAAAACTACTAAAAAGATAACCCTTTGCACGATATATACTTATTATATCGCATATTAATTAAAAGGCATGCGATACGTTTACGATACGATATATCGATACAAAGGAAATTGATAATATCACGTATCGATACAGTTACGATGCGATATATCGATACAATACACTTTTTTGGGCATCCCTAGAGCGGAGTGAGTGAGCGGACTGGATAGTTGACATTGACAAATGCGAGCGAGTCCGTGCATGCATTCTACCGTAGACAGAGGATCTAAACTCTGTCTACGCATTCTACAGAGTGAGGCGGACGACATTACTTAAAGTCGGATTTTTAATTAGACGATACCGACTGACAGTAGCTAATGTCACTTTGTAAAATAATGTTGCCAATCCCCTCGTCTGCGCAGCACGATTCGCGAAAAATGGCGGATGTGCGCACTACCTTCGTTAGAGGTCGGCCGCGCATGCCGCTTTGTAAATGAATGATGATTCTCTTTTATTTTTCTACTATCACGCTGTAGTAATTATACCTCTTTGAAATCAGCTTGAAATATTCTAACTAATTGAATAATAATTATTACTTGTTTACAAATGTACACTTCGCTACTCGAAGTCAAAGATTTAGAAAACGGATGGAAATACACACTTGGAATTTATGTGATGTAGTACAAAGTAGGTTCAATGAGTTAGACAAAAACATTGATATCCAAAAACATGAATATATTTACAAAAGATTCATGATAAAAAAATAACCTATTACCATACAAAAACATTTAGAAATTCAACAATCAAAAACTTGCAATTTTCTATGATAACAGTGCAAAGGATTTCTCGAACGGCCAGCTCCTGGCTCATGTATGGAATGCTAGTATTTATTTCACTATTTTGAAGAAACCTAATTACATTCTAACAATGTAACACTTAAATAACATAAAAATATGTATTGTTGACCTATTCCACTGGTTTTTTAGTACGGACAGTTAGATTTTAAGTCTAAACAAGAGATTTTGTTGGAGAACTTCGCAGAAAAAAAATGACAGCGGAACGGCCCGCTCCTGGCTCATGTATGGAATGCTAGTATTTATTTCACTATTTTGAAGAAACCTAATTACATTCTAACAATATAACACTTAAATAACATAAAAATATGTATTGTTGACCTATTCCACTGGTTTTTTAGTAAGGACAGTTAGATTTTAAGTCTAAACAAAGAGATTTTGTTGGAGAACTTCGCACAAAAAAAATTTGGTGGCTGATGAAATTAGCAAGTTTTGAATGAAAACTTATCAAAACCGAATTCAATGAATGTAAAAACATTAAAAACTTACCTGTTCATCGTTAGAATAGCACCAACAACAAAATAATTCACTTTTTACCCTGTAAACCAGCAACAAAACACAAACTTGTTACACGATGACCGGCCGCGAAAGTGCGCGTAAATAAAATGAACTTTGGAACGTTGTCTCCGTTGGCCGTATTTTTATGAACATTTGCTACCTGTCTCTATTCTTCAACGAAGCCAGTGACTAGGTTAGAGAAGTGCAGCTATAGGTTAATGCCGTTAATTTCGTACAAATACTGAGAGCCCTGAGAGGCATGCGATCGGCCAGGAGCTCGCCGGTGCGCGAATGTGTGAATTTTGAAGGTAGCCAGGGCCTGGCCGACTGACAAACGACAGGAACTAAAGTAATAGTGCTGCGTTCAGTTCTCGTTCAATCAGATGAATGAACAATGAGTGAATAGTTAATCATTTCAAACAATAAAATAATATTGAAATTTGTCTCTATAAATGTATAAAAAAAGTGCTCTGATATAAGTTACTTGTAGTATGTAACTACAATCAGTTTTTTGACGGTTTATTACAATGCGCGGCGTGGCGACTAGTGCCAACACCGATGAACGCCATGCGCGTCGGTCACCATTTTGTTTGTAATTCGACTTTTAACCTCTGGTCTGATAGCACGAATGTTTTTCTGCGCTCACGTTGTTTAGTTATTGTTTTTGTAATGTTTTTCGTTACGTTGTGTTCGTGGTAATTGTTGTGTATTTTTTTGCTATATTGTTTCGGGCGAACGATATGGATCCTCAACCAAGCACGTCGAGTCAAGTTCGGCACACTAACTATTCACTAGAAAAACGTGGCAAATTCATTAATTCAGGAGTTTTTTCAATCATTCACTTTGTCACAACACTATTTTTATTTCATCAAAAACTGACAACACAGTAAACGTCAGGTAGCTTCGTCTAATTTAAAAATCCGAGTCTAAATAATTACAAACTGCTATGCAATCGCATTTTGGTAAGAGGGTACGGTCATGGCGTGATGAAATTAACGCCAACCGCATTTTACAATTTTTTTTCATTGCAAAATGTGAATGGCGTTAATTTCATTTGAGGTAAGTAATTTAAAATAAAAACTGTTCAGGAACCTAGATAAATACTATACAAGTACAATTATTACAATAATATAGTGAAAATCGGCTTAAATTAGTAATCATTTTGGTATTGAGTTTGTATGAAAATTCGCCCTCCTCTGGCCCCTTAAGGGTGTATGTGCATGTGAGGATTAACATCTTTATGCCTCAAATTGATGGACGCAGAGCAGTGCATCGTAATTCGTAAGGCATCTAAGTAAGTATAGGCATTGCTTTGTTAAAGACGATGGTTACCACTTAACATCAGGTGGGCCTTAGGGTTATTCCATCGGCTAGTGGCATAAAAAACGGGTGCTACGCCTACGAACGTATGAATCGCGCGTCTATCGATAGGTAAAAAAAAAACTAAAGCAGTTATCGGTATGTGTTTATTTGAAACACTTTTATTATCAACTTTATGCACATATGAATGCAAAATGCAGTAACCCGAAAACGATTTACAAGACATAAGTTATGCACGGCAAGTAACGGTTAGACAGTCGCAATAAGTAATCTCAATTATTCACACTAAGTTAACAATGGAGAAGTTTGTTCAGTTAATCTCTATTTAAAATCTGTCTCCTATAATCACATAACTAATGGTTTTCCAACAAAGAACGATTAACACGCAACTGTTTATTTTCACAACACATCAAATCTAATTTCTAAGGGATTGATAGCCACAAATAGTGTGGTCTTAACTACACTTAAAACTATAACTTGAACTGGGTTGTACATTGTAAAATTACAAAAGTCTATGTACAAAAGGATTTTGAATTGTAATAAATTCTAACCATTATAATGTTATTTGTTTTCTGTACATATAGATTAATACTAAGTATTTGTTTTATAAAAAGCTTGAATAATATTTTAGATCGGTACAATCACTGTATCAAAAGTAATATATCCTCTAAATATATATTTTCAGATTTTATGTAGGTATGATGAATGTACAAACCTAATTGACTTTTCATGTTGACTGCACGTATGTAAACTAATAAGTACTTTAATTGCATTCAGCGCTATATTTTTACAAGTTTAGACAAGATAAAATGGCTGTGTAACTTAAAAGGTATGAGTAAACCTCCACACAGGGCCTTGCAGGAATTGATCGCACGATTTTTTGACACCATATGGGGCTAAATCAAAACCCACTAGGCCCTCTGAAAATAAGTTTTAATCAAGTAACAGCATTGTAAACATAACAAAAATGTATTCTACAGCTAAGAAACTATTGCTTGACTTCCCGCATTTGGAAAACGTGTAAATAAATTCGATATATTGTAGAACTAAATAAAGCATTGTGATAATAAATGCTACTTTGTACACACGTACGTTGCAAATAAGTAATTGACGAGACCAATAAATTAATCGAAAACAGCACCATAGTTATTTATAATCACTCCAAACTGTTGTTAAACATCGGGAATTATGTGTCGGTATGGGTAGGACGCCCTCCGGCATGATGGGGCGACGATCTGTGGAGACTTGAGGAGAAGAGCCAAAGACCGGGCTCAGTGCTCAGTGGACTTGGGAAAGACCTACGTCCAGCAGTGGACTGATATAGGTTGATGATGATGATGATGGGTAGTACAAATAGTTATAATGTTGATTATAACTATTTGTACTACCCATCATACCCATGAAAAAATTGAATGAATAGACTTGCACATCAAACAACATGATTCTCTGTGCCTCTATGACAAACATTATCGACACATCAACATAATATTGTACCAAGTAGATTGGATATGCAAATGCAGATAATTTATATGAGTTTATAAAAGTGAAGAGAAAATATTTCTATTTATAAAACCTTTTGATTAAGGCACGCAGCGTAGTAAGTACTATATTGCAACGTAATTAAATTACATGAAATTCTACCGCTAAACCATCCTTAACTTTTGCCAGATACCGCATTACCATCAGATTTTATATTATAAATCGGTGCCAATAAAGAAACAAATCATAAATGGCATCGCTTATTTATACCTTTCACCACATGACGTGTTCTGTGCCTTTTACTCATACATTATTGTTGATATTAATCTACTTTTGTGATGCATCAAATGTGGTGTTAAATTAATACACAATAATATTTACTTTTTCCTATGAATTAAGATAGGAAGGTACATTCATTATTTAAAAAAAATACTTAAAATTATGTAACGCATCACAATTCACAAACTACCCACAAAAAGTTATATTGAGGGCTGTTGCGCTGCCATGTTTCCAAATTTAAAAACAGATGGCGCTGGGCTGTGATGCGCCTTCAAAAGATAAAATGTCAGTGTTCTAAAACATAATCAATGTCAATGTTTATAAACTTATTTTAAGATAACAAACCAATAAAGAAGCAAAAAACATGAATAAACAGTGTATTGCGTCCATTCGCAACATACTCTATCGTTTTCCAAAAGATTAAATTCTGATACTATGTTATATTCTGACGTAATATACGTTACTGTCTGATAGTATGTTAAGTGAATAAATCGAAACTAAATCTCATTTAAGCTTCTTCAATGTCATATAATAAGCAAGAGCTGAATTATATTTGAAATCGGAACTAGTATCGATACTAGTTCAGTACTACTATGAAAGAGCCAAACGAAAAAAAGGACTACTAAAATTTGGTTTATAGTCTATTCCTCAGATCTTAGTGTAACCTAACCTTAACATTTGGAAGATAGAGATAAAAAAATATTTTTGAGTTATGTACCTACTACCTAGCTACCGTTGTATGTAGTACTAGACTAGTACTACCGTTTTCTGGCTCAATCTTTATACCAAGTTTAAAGACCAAAAGTATATTGTGTATTCATCGTTTCTATAACTAATAAAATATAAGTACTATTTTAAATACAATTTAAGAACTAATAAAATAGTTGGATTTCAAAACCAATAAATAAGTACAAATTTAAGTAACATTATTAAGTAGGTATTCGAATTTAAAGTTGCCTATAAGTAGAATTGGCCATTTTGTGTATGTATATGTGTTGTTACAAAAGTGATGTTCTTACGACTTTAACATTTGATATTATGTAATACTTATTAAATAAGAGCTGGCCTATACAGTGCCTGAGTAAATCTAGTGAGTTTAGTTTTAAATTGTGTTATTAGGAAATACCCTGATAGAATAAGAATAAACATAGAAATCTGCGCGTTTAGATGCGTTAATAAAGTAATAAAAAAATTACGCGCGGTGGCTATCATAATCTATGCATTGAGTACGCAAAAAATTAATTGGATTGATACCCAAAAAAAAAACAATTTTCAACACAACTAATATAAAAAGCAACCAAGAAAATTATGATGCTTTTAATGTGAGAAAAACATAGTACATTTAATTACAAGCAGTAAATGATTTGAATAAAATGCAATTTTAAAATATAACATGAACGAACACATTAGACAAAATATATAACTAACATACATAACACATAACAGATGTAAACAAATTCTGCCCCTGCCATAAGGGGTCTATTTTACACCAGAAATAGGACAAAGAAGAGCGTAGAAGAAGTTAAAAAACGATTAAGAATGCGTTTGGGGATGATATGATTCAGATTAAACGTCATCTGATATTGATTTTACACTTCTTTACTCCCCTTTGGCTTATAGTTATCCACAGAGTAGATTGAAGTAACATTGCTGCCCGTATATGTAGTCTTAGCGAAAAGAAAAGAGAGGACGCTACATGGGTATAGCGTCTTCTCTTTTTTCTGCAGTGGTTGTTACCAGGATAACGGCATATTTTTATGTCTACCTAACTGTATTTATTTGAGACTTTTTTATTAGAGTACTTTTTATTCTGTGCCCAATGTTGTGTAATACCTAATAGCGAACAGAATGGCCACTATCTTTCCGCTGATTTGATTTCACCCTGCTGATTTCAATAGACTGATTGCTTTCAATCACAACCTTAAGTACTTGTATTGTTTGATATAAACCGGCATAGATCACGTCTACAAACGGTGTAAGCTGTGAACATGACCAACATCTATCGAGGGAAATTCTTAAAAAAAATGTTTCCATAAAGCATCAGAGATGGCGGTAATATTGATAGCAATTCAAACAGGAAATAAATCTTACATGCGATTTGTATTCGCCGATCAATCGATCGAAATACAACTTTATGTTCCAGTACCACGCTATTTATGAATGGATTATGTATGACATATTTTTAAGAAAGTTCCTCAGTGTCTCAAGTGGAGTATTAGGTGAATGCACTTGCCCGATCGCGTATTAGATCGTATGCCCGTAGCGAGAAGCGAGTGTATATAGTCGGATTTTTAATTAGACGATACCGACTGACAGTAGCTAATGTCACTTTGTAAAATAATGTTGCTACATTTAAAGTAATAGTGCTGCGTTCAGTTCTCGTTCAATCAGATGAATGAACAATGAGTGAATCATTTCAAACTATAAAATAATATTGAAATTTGTATAAAAAAATGTATAAAAGTGCTCTGATATAAGTTACTTGTAGTATGTAACTACAATCAGTTTTTTTGACGGTTTATTACAAAGCGCGGCGTGGCGACTAGTGCCAACACCGATGAACGCCACCATTTTGTTTGTAATTCGGCTTCTAACCTCTGGTCTGATAGCACGAATGTTTTTCTGCGCTCACGCTGTTTAGTTATTGTTTTTGTAAAGTTTTTCGTTACGTTGTGTTTGTGGTAATTGTTGTGTATTTTGTTGCTATATTGTTTCGCGCGAACGATATGGATCCTCAACCAAAAGCACGTCAAGTCAAGTTCGGCACACTAACTATTCACTAGAAAAACGAGGCAATTTCATTCATTCAGGAGTTTTTTCAATCATTCACTTTGTCACAACACTATTTTTATTTCATCAAAAACTGACAACACAGTCAACGTCAGCTAGCTTCGTCTAATTAAAAATGCGAGTATAGTTCTATTGTTTTGTCGTTGGGCTATAAAAATAGTGGAGACAAAGATCTCGCCGGGAGTCGTCAGCTATTTCTTCTGTCTCCTTTATTAACACATAATCTATATCTTTTGTTCGTTTCTTGAGCGAGAAAATTGTTGATAGTTGATCGCTTGCTCCCCGGCGGTCGGACAAGTGCCTTAGCTAACAAGTCCGGCGTCTTTAGCCATGCTGTAGAATATAGAGTTGGGGTCCTGTAAGAGTTGCTGCGGCGGCGCGTATTCTACCAGCTGACCCTTGTCTAACACCATTACTTTGGTGGAATCCATTATGGTGTTCAGGCGATGAGCGATGGTGAGGACAGTGCACGATGCGAACTCCGAACGAATGGTTTTCTGAAATTGGTAATTCAGGGTTATTCTAACGGAGTTGTTAATTACATGGCCGGCCTTACCAACCTAATGACGCAAATATCGCTAGAATTCGGTGGATAGAGAGATCTCAGAATCGTTTTTCCTGGAAATGTATGAGACCTATGTCCAGCACTGGACTTCTTCAGGCCGATGATTATGACGTTGCAAGATAGCGCTGAATAAAACAACAACATTACTGCCATAATATTTTTTATACAACTTTAAAATAAATGATCCACCTGATGTTAAGCGGTAACCATAACAAAGCATTGCCTTGCAGGTCACACGTCAGGAATGTGCCCTACGAGCCCATCAATCTGAGGCATTCGGATGTTATACCAACGTGCCAGTAATTTCACCGGCACCCACACTCTTCAACCCGAACAGCAATGCTGCTTGACGTCAGAAATAGGCATGGTAGTAGTACTTCCCCTAAAGAGCCCTTGATAAAGAGGTCTACTACATTCTTCCTCGTCACTGCCATAATTACTTAAACTCCTTTCACGACACTTGGTTCGAAAGAATCAGTGACACGATAAGAAGAAGAAACTGCCATAATTTAAAGTCTGTACCTGTATAAGTTCGTCAGTCTCCAGATCGACCGCTGCGGTGGCCTCATCCAGGACAAGCAACGGTGTCTTCCTCAGTAAAGCACGCGCCAGGCAGACGAGCTGACGTTGTCCCACAGATAGGTTCTCACCGCCCTCGGCCACTTCATGCCTCAAGCCCGCAGATAGACCTGTCGGTACAAATCGCATTGTGATATCGCGCCTTCAGGACGGTAGTGTCACATCTCAGAGAAGTCGAAAAATTACTCAGCATCATAAATTGACTCAAAATAACATTTGACGTTGTGTAATTTGAAATCCCCACTTTTTGATTGGAAAAATCAAAACGGTACCTTGTTTACCTAAGTATCTCTTTATTACTCTAACGATTCCAGCAGTAAATGTTAATAATGTTAGAAGTGCACGAAAGAAGCCTCTTGAGGCGCACATAAAATCCCACGATAAGAAGAAGAAGAAGTAAAACTTAGAACGGTATCGTCCCCTTCAGAATTGTGTAAGTATTACTGCACGACGGACGCGACTATACAGACAGATAAAAATCAAAAGACCTCGGACTGACTACAAACCTAACACAGGCGCGGGTGCAGCCGCAAAGGGCTGATACTTGAACCGCGATAGCGTGTGAACGAACACAATAGTATATTACATACCCAGGGAAGTAAAATAAGAAATGTCTCAGATCACATGTGTAATTGTTTACCAAGGCTTAGCCGAGATTGACAAACGTGTGATCTGAGGCTTTCTTTTTTACTTCCCGTGGTGTGTATACGATTTTTCTGTTCGACGACGGCGGAAAGGAGCAACTTCGGTTCGTGCAGCGGGCCGAAAGTTGCCACTTTCTACCCAGTATGCTGAAAAGGATTATTCACAGCTGCTATGGGTCCACTAAATGCTAGTTGTAGTGTACCTTGCACAAACGCCTTGAGATGGGCGTGCTCCAGCGAGCGCCATAGCTCGTCGTCCGAGTACGCTCCGAAGGGGTCCAGGTTCATGCGCAGAGTGCCGGAGAACAGCACAGGGTCCTGCGGGATGATGGTGATGCGAGCTCGCAGCTGGTGCAGTCCGATGCGCGCTATGTCCACGCCGTCTATCAGGATCTTGCCGCTCATCGCCTCCACTATCCTGCACGTACAATTTTATTCTCTACTCCCTCCATCACCACCCGTAGATGACGTTAGAGGCGACTAACGGAAGAGCAAGTCCCAGTGCATTTATACAACATTTCGTCTCCCAAATGTTGTTTTCGTGTGAGCACGCTCTTTTGTATGGAAAATTGATGAGACAACAACTCGTTTCGATCGTTTCTACGTAATGTATTTTTGCAGACTCATCTTTTCTCCATACAATAGAGAGAGACAAATAGGCGAAACGAAAACAATATTTCGCAGACGAAATGTTGTAAATGATGTGGGACTTGCCCTTCTAGAGTCTTAAATGTGTGTGTGCTGTGTTGTTTGTGTGCTGTGTGCGTACCTGAAGAGTCCCAGCGTGAGCGTGGACTTGCCGGCGCCGGTGCGTCCCACGATGCCGAGCTTGTCGCGCGGCGCCACGGTGCACGTGACGTCACGCAGCGCGGGCTCGCCGGCGCGGTATCCGAGCGTGAGGCGTTCCATCTGCACGGCGCCGCTCTCCGGCCACGTCGCGCTAGGAGCCGTCTCCGCTATATTCCACGCCGCTTCCTAAACAAATACATTGTACATGTAGATGTTTTAGAGAAAGGCCAGGTTAGGAGTACCCTAAACCGACAAGCATGTATGAAGAATGTTATGCGAGTGAATGAAGCGAAAGAGGTGTGTCAGGATCGTAGCAAGTGGAAATCCGTGATCTCTGCCTAACCCCCATGGGAATCAGGCGTGATTTTATGTATGTATGTATGTAGATAGATGTTTGTTCTCTGTCTGGGTGTTATATTGTATTCAACGTACCTATGTATTTACAAAAAAAAAGTATTTAAGTAATATTATCAACTATCTGGTTGCCATAGTACAAGCTCTGCTTAGTTAAGAGCTAGATAGTGTTGTGTGGATTGTCCGCATTTTTTTATTGTTTATTATTGTATTCTAAGTATGTATGTATTAACAAAAAAATCCTTAATTTTTCCTTTCACCACACTTGGTTTGAAAGAGTCAGTGACACGATAAGAAAGAAAGAACAAAAAAAAAGGTAAGTATATAAGTATTGTACACAAGGATACAGCTCAAGTTACACACAGACAAAGAAAAATGACGATTACTACAAGGACATAAGAGCGAGCAGTGTATAGTCTGATGGGTATCCTTGTGTACCAGCAATCTGGTTCCCATAGTACAAGCTCTGCTTAGTTTAGAGCTAGATAGTGTAGTGTGGATTGTCCGCAATATCTATTTCGTCTTTACATGCCGAGTTAAGCGGTGAATTGTGTGAACTCAATTAGTTATACCTGTACACAACCATACTTCAAGCAAAATAAATCGCGAGGTGTTTGACAGGCACACAACACAGTTTTCAACGTACTTGGTAGCAGGTCTGGTCTGGTTTTTATTGTTTCTTACCTGAGTAGTTTCAGCATACTCTTTTATCCTTTCGACGGCAACGATGTTGGTTTCTACATCTGATGTCATTCGAACCAGCCAGTTGAGAGTTTGTGTGATCTAGAAATAATAAAATGAAAACCATCGCTTTAAAATGCTGCAAATTGAACAGTGAGATCTTAGGACTAGCATTTGAACAAATACATAATTTACCCTGTAAGGGTAAATTATGGGAGAACCGATATGATATAATCATGCAGATTGTAAGTAGGATAATATGAAATGATAAAAGGGATATTTATAAAATTTCTTTCGTCGTTAAAGAACTCGTCTGTGTAGTACGTTTTTTGAAGAACCATCTCTTCAAGGTTTTATTCAAAAATGTTATACTTTTGTTGAAGTTTGATTTTACAGGAATCTTGTTGTATATTTTAATCGCCATAAAATTTGGCCCCGAGATATGTACACTAATTTAGATGTACCTACATAAGGGTAGGCTTGTTTTAAATAAAATATTACCTGAAGAGCGTAGCTGACAGAGAGGCCAACATGGCCGGGGCTAGCGGTATGCCTATAGAGTACAGCGAATAGAGCGGCGAAGAATATGATAAGGTTGCCCATCATCTCCAGGCGCACCGCCAGCCATCGATTGGCGATCGTACTCGGGTAGTGGCAGGACTGGTTGTTGTCCACATGACGTTCGGACTCGAGGACGAATCTACAAATAAAATACAACGATTTAGTTATTTAGTACACGAACCGGAAGACGAAAAGTAGGGCGCCCACCCACCAGATGGACCGACGACATTGTTAAGATCGCGGGAAGCCGGTGGATGGAAAGAGCTCAGAATCGTTTTTCCTGGAAATGTGTAGGGGAGGCCTATGTCCAGCAGTGGACTTCTGCAGGCTGATGATGATGATGATGATGAGTAATTTCGTCGATTTTCACTCTAGCATGACTAAATGCCTTCACAATGCTATCAATAAACATAAATTCTGGACAATCCACACAGCACTATCTTTTGTTATTTTGTGTGGTGATACACAACAAACAAAAAAGTTATGATGGTTTAAAAACAAGATTCCGGGTGATTTAAAAAAACTAAAAAATACATATCTAAACTACAGTGACACTTAGAACATAGGATTTATTGGGGAAAACTAGCGCCTAACTAACTATTACCCCCCCCCAACCCCCAAAAAAAATCCTGTCGGTCCATGCACCAAACACCCTGTACAGGGTGTGGCGTAAAGAGTGGATAATCCTTTACCTACGGGTCGGGGGCATCACAACTGTTCAGAAAATAAAAACATGTACCCAGTAAAAGTCCCACGGTTTTCGAGTTATTAAACATTTTCGAAATTTTCATTATTTTGTACTTCTGTCCATACTTTTCGATGCCAAGATCACAAATCAAGGAATTTTCTCCATCTGTTTTTTTTATGGCATTCTTAGATAACTGTTCTATCAAATGCTAACTGGCATTGGTATGTCAAAGGTACAGTTTTTTTTTTAGAATTTTTTTTAGAAATAAAAATGTGATTTGCCATTTTTTTCCAAAAGTTTGACCTCCTGTGGTTTAAAAAAAATGTATGGTCACCCTGAGTGACCAACTAATAAATAACTTGCCTACTTCATTGAAATTCCGAAATGGTATAGCACTTGGCAGTTTTAGCTTTCAATGTAAATAATATTGTTGTAAAGATTGACCAACGGTTGTTTTCTTAAAATTGTTTTTTTCCTCAAATATTTTTTATTTTTTATTAGAAGAAGACAGAAGACAAAAGAAGAATGTGGCTGCAGCACGACGGATGCCCCGCGCACTATGCCCGTAATGTGAGGCAGTTCCTCGACGAAACGTTTCACCGAAGGTGGATCGGGCGCTTGGGAACCATTCTGTGGCCACCACGGTCCCCAGATATCAACCCACTCGACTTCTTTTAATGGGGGTGCCTTAAGGAGATGGTGTACAAGGAGTCTGTTACCTCAGTTGAGCAGCTGCGTGAACGAATCCAAAGGGCGGCCCAAACCATCACTGAATCTGGGCATGCGCGCAAGATAAAGCGTTCTTTTATTAGAAGATGCAGGGCTTGCATAAGAGCAAGTGGAAGCCATTTTGAGCACTTGTTGTAAGAAATTTTAATGTAATAAATGTATTTTAAATATCTAATTTGTTTTATTTTCTGTTTTTAGTAAATTCGATTGCTATGTAAAATCTTACTTGTAATTTGAAAAAATGACCCTTACCCTATTTAAACACAAATATTCTTTGCCTTGAAAGTTAAAACTGCCAAGTGCTATACCATTTCGGAATCTCAATGAAGTAGGCAAGTTATTTATTAGTTGGTCACTCAGGGTGACCATACATTTTTTTTAAACCACAGGAGGTCAAACTTTTGGAAAAAATTGGCAAATCACATTTTTATTTCTAAAAAAAATTCTAAAAAAAA